>CM024671.1:19180788-20442556 GCA_014182725.1 Eucalyptus brandiana | reverse complement strand
GAAGGCATTCAGACTCAGAATGACTAAGAGTTATGACTGTAAGTTATTTTGGTACTAGCAATTTAATTTTTAGATATAAATTTAAAAAGGTACGATTACTTTTTGAATCGCTACTTTCTTATTTTATTTTTTTTTCGGTTTTAAAATTATGACAGTTTTTCATTTTCAAAAAGGCAGTTATTCATTTTCAAAAAGACAGTTTTATTTTTCCTTTATGACAATTCGTTTACCTCGCTTCATTTGCTTTATACACTATTGAGATTCTTCTCCTCCGTTTTCATTCTCAAACCCTAGAATACAAAAATCGCACTTGCTCTCACTTTCTCTGTTTGTTTATTCCAAAAGTCTTCACATTTTTCAAGCAAGTTTGAGAATTTTTCCCTTAAAGCGACAATGTCTTCAAAAAAGTCTTCGAGAATCGCAAGCAGGAGACCACGACACTTGCTTGAGGGTCCTATGCATTTCGATTTGACTGAGGAAGAAGACTCTTCTCATCAGCAGCGACCAAGTCAGCAACAACCTTCTCAACAACGTCAGACTCCTCCACCAACTCAACCAGAAGAAGAAATTTTGGAAGAAATTGAACCTGTAAGAATGCCGACACCTAAAGTTGCTTTCAAGCTTTATTCTAAGTTGAAAGAAAGAGGTATTGATGAATATCTGAGAGAGAGAGGTTACAAGAATGAAATTCTATTTTTGCGTGATATGGAGAAGATGAGCATTGTAGAAAAAAAGGGTCGGCTGAAAAGACTTTTGCTAACTTTCCTAGTGACCCACATTTTGGCACGTTTAATCAGCCACAAGGACAGGACGATGATGAATGAATGTTCTCACATTTCCAGCCTAGAATGGGAGTGGCTGCAAATGTTGGTGGTGATGGAACGAGTCTATTCAGATCGAAAGATCACAAGAAGGTTTATTCGAAACTGATGAAGAGAGGGGTTATGAACCCTAGAAGCGTTGATTTTGATTTTCTTGATTCTCTGCAAGTAAATTTGAGGAAGAAGTTTGCACTTCTTGAATTGGAGCGTTTTTACTCTGAGTCTACAACTGCTTATCCAGAATTCACAACTTACTTCTATTCGAATCTATCATTTTTGGATGCAAATAGATTCTCTTTCACAGTCAGGGATAAGGAGTTTTTGGTGGATATGGACACTTTGGTTGGCTTGATTAGGGTGGAAATAGCGTGTTTCCAACCAATCAGTGTGTTCATTGCTCATGCTACACTAGAATTGGTAAAAGACATGTTTGCTGAAGGTAAGATCTCCTACTCTAGGATGAATGCCTCCAATATCTTGCTGCATAAAATCGTGATCAACTACATCCGTCCAAAATCAACATCCAAGACTGATGTATCTCGTTCTGAAACAAAGTTGATGTATGCCATCAATGCTGGCTACAAATTCTCTTTGCCTCACACCATCCTATTTCACATGTACAGGACAGTGGTGAAAGACAAGGAACAACTCCCTTATTCTGCTCTTATCACGCGCCTTTTTAGACATTTGAAAATTCACATTCTTGCACCCTTGTGTTTGACAAGCATTACTCCAATGGTGATTGGATTTAAAATGGTCACTAAAATGCGTCTGAAAGAGCTTAACAAGGTGTTAGAGCGCATGAAGGAGAAGTCTTCTGTCAAGGCGAAACAGGACTCTGCTGTGGCCAAAAGGAAAGGCAAGGAGCCCATGGATGCTCCAGTAAAGAAGAAGAGAACTCTCATCTTACAGAATGAAGAAGATGAGGACGAGATGACTCTTTTAGCCTTAGGGAACTTGAAGAGTTTCGTCAGCTTTCAAGAGACAGATGAACGAGAGACCAGAGAAGAGACAGAGAAAAGAGAGGAAGGAAGAAGAGAAGACGAGGAAGAGGAAGGAAGAAGAGATGAAGAGGAAGAGGAGGGAAGAAGAGAAGAAGAGGAAGAAGAGGCTCGGGATGATTCTTTTGAGCCTACCTTGGCTGTATCCTTGTCAAGCAACTCTAAAAAGACAATAACCAGAGCCCGTTCGAGATCATGACTGGGCAATAACCGCTCACACCAAGCGCAATCGCTTCGAGATATCGAGGAAGCAGCCCCTCCACGTATACGTTTGCCAAGGAATGGGATGAACATGTGGACTTGACATGGGCATGCCTAAATAAAGCCGCCTAGCGCACAAAGAAGTGGGTCGACAAGAAGCGACGGCACGTGGAATTTCAGGTTGGAGACTCGGTGTTAACCAAATTGCACCTTGTCCTTCGGTACCGTGACGTGCATAAAGCGTTGATCCGTCGCTATGAAGGCCCCTTCCAAGTGTTGCAGCGGATCGAGAAGGTGGCATACAAGCTAGACTTGCTGGCCAAGCTCAAGGTGTACCCCGTGTTCCACGTGAGCATTCTGAAGCCTTTCCATGCAAATGAGGACGATCCGAATCCAAGTGAATCACACCAAGTGCCCCTTGGAGCGAAAACCTCCTATGATCGAGACGTTGAATGTATCATGGCAGACTGGATCATACGAAAGAGATATTGTACGCCAAAAAAGGAATACCTCGTCCAATGGAAGGGCCTTCCTGAGAGCAAAGTGAGTTGGGAACCGTCCAAAAGCCTGTGGCAATTTAAGAAACACATTGAAGCTTTCCATGCCACTGATGCGACGAGAGCGTCGCCCGATTAGGTGGGGGAGAATGACATAGCCCATGGACAAAGCATGATCCAAGACCGTCATGATCCGGCCGTGTCACGCACAAGGGCTTTGTTGCGAACAGCCCTGATCCATCAGGGATCGATCATTGACTGATCCATGCACGATCCGTGAACGGTGCACGATCCGTCCATGCGCAACACGGGTGAAGCCCGTGCATGACCAGCAACCGACTCATGATCAATGGCCGGCCAGCCCTTGGGCAACCTGCAGTTGCTCACCTACTCCATGTTAGGCGCCCATGCTGACCCTGATCTTGCTTCTGACATGCGCCCATGGGCTTTTCCAATGCCTGCAACCATTAAGTGGCCTGATATGTAGACTTGACAGGATTCAAACTCAACCATTGGATCGGAGGGACGATCAACGGTCAAGATATGACCTGAACTTGTATAAATAGGGGTCCCTCCCCCACATTGTATTTAGCTAGTTCATAAGTGAAAATACTTACTCATTTGTGCAGCCAACTCTTGTGTTTGTGCGTGTGTGTGAAAAGGCTGACTTGGGATCACAAATCCTAAGGCCACATGGTGTTTGATCGATTGTAATCGACCGACTTGTGACATAAGTCTCTAGTTAGTGGAGTTAGACTAGTTACCTTGCACATGCTAGCTAGTTATTTTATTTTACCTAAAACTGCTTAGGCATGCTAGATGTTCAATTGACCCAAGTTAAACAAATTGATTGATGACAATTCCTCTCTACTTTTCCATTCATGTATTTGGCAAGGTAGCAAACTTGAACCTCAAACCTAGGAATCAAGCATGCTTTATATTGGTGAATCCAGTTCGCAATATTTAAGATGCTAAAATGTCAACCAGCAAATCACTATTAATAATTGTGCTATGTTTGTGTTTGATTTGCCAAACACAACATTGACCTGTATAACTCGTTTTAATCGATGGGTTAGTGTTGTCGCCACTTGTGTGTGACCCATTTAGACACAATTAGTTAAAAGATTATTATTTTTATGTTATTCTCTATTAAGATTTTAAACTGATAATGTTTCATTAATTAAAAACTTATCGGTTAATTTGAATTAATTATATTTTTCTTAATGGATTATTGCAATTTATAGATAGATTCTATGACAAAATTAGGGAATTTTGAGTCATCTTCGTGTTGGTGAATTGATTTTATGTGAGTTGATTTTGTGTTATGGAGGTCATGTGATTATGTCGACTTATGGACCCTTTATGTAATCGTGCTACAAGGATCATGTCATGTTGACCAATTAACTTTCAATTTGTGTTCATGTCAAGTAGGTACATACAACTAATTAATCATGTCATGTTCAAGTTATCTATATTGTAGTACACATTTAACATGAAGAGTGGACATGAATTGCACCCCTATTAATTATCAAGCTCTATTATTTGCACATTAATATAAATAAGATTCCATTTGTCCACAAGCCTCGGTTACCCATTAAAAGCCTTTTTAAACTTTCCACAGCTTGAGATTGCTAACTTCTCTCATCATTGTAATTGTTATTATATACATATATTAAAAAATTTCTAATTGGTTGTGCAACGCAAAATAGTTCTCAGTTATTATGAATCAATACTTGTAGATTTCTATTTATTGGCCACACGTGTTAGATGAACTTTTTGCATATCTAAGGACTACTCGTTAGCAAAATCAACGTAAAAAATGGGTAATTACATTTGGGGCGATACAGGATGAGAGAATCTCAATTCGTGTATAACAACATGGTTTATGATCTGAACCCAAATGATCGAGGTCATAACATAACCTGACCCAACCTAATATCGGCTAGTCCAGCATGATGCACTGAACAACTTAATGAATAGTTTTCTACTTAGAATCCATTTATTTCGGAAAAAATGAATGATTTGGAAGATATATTTTTATACTAAAAATATTTCATCGTCAATAATAAAAAAAAAAAGAAAATTCTATTATCTAATTATTTCAAGCGATACAGTCAATTATTTTTAGAAAAATATTTTCTAAATTATTGTGTCATGTTTTTCTCGGGACAATACAGAAGTAAACGTTCTGCAAACAAATACATAACATACTGCATGGTATAACGAATTAATTTTAAACTTAAACTCAGCATATTATTGGGTCCAGGATCTCAAAACAAAACAGTACATCAAACAATACAACAACAAAGTTCATCTATAGATGAACCTCTCCAAATGACTGCAATTCCAAACAAAACTAGTTACAGGAAATTCAAATTTGATACAAGTTACCACCGTTCCTGTTTGTCGTCAATGATTTGTAACAGCTCATAAATAGCGCGATGAACTCTAGAGGAAGAAAAGAGCAAAGAAATACCAACACCATGTTAGTTGTCATGAATCAGAAATACTATGAGGTAGTATGAGGATCATCAAGATAAATGAAGGACAGAAAGATATCAAACTGTGGTTTTTTTTTTTTTTTTTTTTTGGGGGTCCATGTGAGGATGTTTCTGATCTACAACTTGTGGATGACTATGAGCTTTATTCACATTACCTTCAATCGTCATAAGTTGCTCGTTATTTCCCCTCATCGGGTCGTTGAACCTCGTTCCATTTTCCTCGTTCAGATTACGGGCGGAAGACCTCCGTTGGTGGTTCTTGTACAAATCCTCTTCGCGCATCTGCGAGGCCCCCAGAAAAAGAAGTTAGAGATGGCCCTAATGAGGCGATCTATATTTCAGCGAGTTGAAATTTTGTGCAGGTCGAAGGAGGGTTGTTTCCGTACAATGTGGTTCTGGTACAAGCTTGTGACTTGATCTTGCAGCGACTCGCTCAAAAGCTTCTTCAGCTCTTTTACCAGAGACTGCACGTCATAAACAATGCTTAATCAGTACATCGAACTTACATTGTTTGATTAGGTAAAGCCCCAAGTCTACTACCTCGAAGATAAAGTCAGTCGATACATCATGCTCGATAAGAGTTTGAAGTTTCCCACGGATCATGAAAAGCCTGTAATGGAATAACAGAAGGAAAACACAGTTCAAAGGTGACTATTGAATCCGATGCATCTAACAGACCCAATTCTGATTTGAGGTGCGATTTTTTCAATGATCAGTTGCCAATGTTGTTGCGGAGTTCTTTCAAGTATAACGTCAGCAGTTGAGAATTTACGCAATAATCCGTTGCTTGACAATCTTCACTTATATAGCGGCTAATGAGAGGGTGCATGACGTTAACCAATTCTAACTCTTGTTAAAACACTAGAATGTCATTAAATCTATATGTGACATAATTTGACAGAAGAAAAATAGTTAGAAGTTGGTTGTAGATGATTTTCCAATTCTGACTAGTAGTTGAATTTTAGTCGAACAAAACCCATGGAAGAAACATACTGCCTGGGGCTCTGCTCTTCCGTAATTCTCTTTGCGATCATCGCAATTACATCTTCCCATCCCGTCATTATCGGTTGATCATCTGTCAACGTATGCCTGCAAGTTACTTCGGTTAACATAGAGGGTGAAGAAAAGACGCTCCACCGGACATATATCGTAAAGATGCTCTAATGCATCCTAAGAAATTTTGCAAATGTTATTGCGCTTTTTTCTTCACCTCTCTTGATAGGTTGCCTCGAATGACCGGATTGCTTGACGTAGATTGTTCTTGGCACTGTCCGCGAATCTCTCCACCAGTCGGTGCGGCAAGTTTATGCCCTCCTGTTTAGCTATGAACTCCAACACCTCAACAACCTAAAACACATGCAGAAAAACATAAGTCCTTAGTAGGATGACCATACTGATAACCGCAAAACTCGATGCTTAAGGGCTTCCTTCTCACCTCCTCTTTTGAGGGAGGAGACAACTGGATGACAGTGCAAAGCGTTCTTATCGGTTGGAGCTTCGAGACGTCGGAGCAGCAAAAGAAGATCTTGGTGTGCTTGTATCTTTCCAGGAGCCACCTTAAGTACAGCAATGCATCTGTTGATAGCCGGTCTGCCTCGTACAAGATCATCGCTGTGGAACAATGGGCGATCGAATATGTCGATGGGAAAATGTCCTTGCTCCTTTCGAAATGTTTGATGGTGAAAAGGGGTCGAAACATAGGAAAAAAACCAACCAAAGTACTATACCTCGGCAGATATCATGATTTTGAGGAGCCTTCTTGGAGATTCTGTTATGGTTTTCCTTAATGAGTTCCACAATGACATGTTTCTCATACCCTTTGAGTTCAGAGACACTTACTTCTACGTGCTGAGGTGATTCCCAAAAAACGACTTCAATAGAGGCTTGGGATTCTCCCTGTAACGCAGCAAAAGAATGTCATTGAGCATTGTACAGTTGTTGAATAACAGGAATACGCATAAATAAGCTGGGTTCACAAAGAGGTTTTTCACTTTCTTAGATGCTTCTAGGTTTTATGCGCTGCTACGGTGCGTCTAATTCTCAGAAAATTAATGATATGAAAATTATTTTTTAATATTAATTGCTTATTTTCATCATTAACTAATATGTTTGAGCATAAATTGATATTGATAATCAAAGTTTTTTTATTGACTAATTTTTCTAAACGATGCAATGATTGTTGGGAAGAACTTTTTAATTAATTGATTCGTGAATGGATGGCCGTAAAAAATTATGATATATCATGTAATTAAAACTGTTCTCTGAACAATTTAAGAGGGTTTTGATTCTTCACCAAGTTGACATTTGTTCTTAAAAAATTATGAAAGAATGTTCCTGTCTGGTCACGAACTATTGCCTTTAGTTGGAAAAAAGTGAAATTTTACTCCAATTTCTCTCTGTTGCATTCAAAAAATAACCTTTTCTTTTACTTCACACTTCATTATATTTCTCTTTTGAAATCTTCATATTTTGAAAATTCCTTTTTTTGGCATTTTGTGAGAATTTAATAGTTGGACGACATTATAAGAATATATCGTGCGGTCAAAATAATTATTCCTATAAATCAGATTACATGTGATTATTATGATTACTAATTTAATAAGCTTCTTTCTTTTTTCATCTTTTAACTTTCTTCTTTCCTCGTAATTCTTTCCGTCTTCAAAAGAGCTTCAGTCAAGCTCCTTATTAGAAAAAAAAAATTACCTCAACTTGTCTGCAGATTTATTAGATCATAAAGGACAACGGTAACGCTCTTTTTCTTGTACTAGCGAGAAAACAAGTGTGTGTATATTAAAAAATAAAAAGGAATTTTAGATATGTAAGAAGACACTATGACGTAAGATATAGCATTTTACACTTAAATTAGAACGACGAATAGTTTAACGCTATACGATTACAACTAAATTACTCTCGTACCCATTATAATACAATAGGCGATTGACTTTAATCCTAAAATAGCATGGCAAACCGTACTATATTTTCAAAAAAAGTTTGAGTTTTAAAAAAAAGGAACTTTTGAGTTTCTTTTATATATAGTGTAGAGGTAGCATTTTAAATGGTCTACACTCAATTTTATTTGCTCAATGTACGAAGCTGAGTTAGTTTTGAAATCAGAGTTATGTTTTATTTGAATTTAGTTACTTCATTCATAAAAGACAAATTAAATATTTCATTTTTTGTAATTACTATTAAATAAGAGCGCAATTTTTCTGTAATTTAAAACTCTCATCATGGGGAAGCCCGAGTTGCTTATTGGTTTTATGCACGTATTTACACAAATTAAATGGCAAATGGTCTGGGCATTTTTTTATTATGCTAAGTTTGCAATTTTCTTAAACTGCGTAACATTGAAAGGAAAGGATGACGAAGAAAACAAAGGGAAGTACTTTAACTGGTGTTAGTTTTATGCACATTTGGTTTTTTTCTTTTCCGAAAATACTTAATTTTCATCTCGTCTTCAAATTTAATGTATCGAAAGTAGCAAATTAAGAATATTTTAAGGAGGAAAAATTGAACCGGATAGCCCAAAAGTAGGAACCCGCTTACTGTTATCTCTATTTCGAGAAGCTGTACACATATGACTTACAATTAAAATTTTAATAATTTTTAGCAGGCTCGGATGGATTGTCTAGCCTATGATAAGGTCTAGCGCACAGGTGTAGTTGTGCATGTGGCATGACCAACTTTTATTACTACTTTAGTTCAAGTAATGTTCTACTTGTAAAATTGGTTATATCCATATTTATACGTGTCATTATATCACAATTACCTTTTTTTTTTTCAGAAGAAGTTATTCCACGTCTTGTTATAATAGCAAATATACCAAATTTTTTGTGAAAAAATAGACATATTCGAAAAGTTAATTAGACATAAGAAGTGAATCCGCTATATTTGATTTTGCCAAAAATATTGAAGTTACGCATCAATTCTCAATCGCGAGCAAGTAAAAATCCACTTTAAAAGAGTAATTTTAGATGAACCAATCGGAAAAATCTCCTAAAAAATAAGAGAGTTTTATATGACTTCTTGACTAGAATATTTGTTTTTGTATTTATTCTCACTTGAAAGTATACGTCAGTTAACTTTGGTAGGGGTATTCAGGGAAGAGAATATTAGACAATATAACTAAAAAATAATAACCCACATTTTTCCATTAAAAAATGGAAGGGTATATTAATAGAGGCCATGTCTATGTCTAACATAAACTGTAACATATATAATTATTGATGAAATATCGTAGTTAAACCTAATCAAAACAATTATTGAGTATTTCATGAATCTCCCAACTTCAAAATTTAAAAAAAAAAAAAAAAAAAAGTATTAGCTCCTCTTCTGTTCCAGTTTCGCAACCATATAAGCTCATATTTCCCAAAATGAATCAAAGTTTCATAGGTTATTATATCTCTTACTCCTTTTAAAACCCTAATTTCCCTTTTATCTTTCCTTGGATGTGACAACATGTGCTCTTTTTCTAATATAGTAGAATTGACGAGAAAGAATAGATGAAGCAAACAAGATTCGGCATCAAAAATAAATCGACGTAATTCTAACTCTCTCACCTTCAAGTCAAAAACCTTAAGCACCTCCCTAGCCTGCAAATGAAGAAGCATAAGCAAGCTTTGATAAGTACATTGTCATGACTTGTGAACTAAATATATCAAATTCACTCTAATTCCACTTAATCTCAAAGAGAAAATTAGATTTATTAAACTTGTCACGTTCATGCACTTCACAACATGGATCAAAAAGGCTAAATGAGAACACAAATAAAGAAAGAGATGAAGTACGAAAATTGCGAGATCACAAATATTGATAATAATAAATGTAGAATCGGTTGGTAAAGTTTGATATTCTGTAATTAAAATTAAATTATGCACCTGTACTTTCTCAGCACCAAAGACTTCTCGAAGCAATGCCCAAATCATGGTTCTCTTTCCCACTCCGGGTGGGCCTTCAAATATGAAATGGCCACAATCTCCATCTTTTATCTGCAAAAAGACGAATCATTTTTTTTTATATTTATTTTCTCCTCCTATTTTCTCGCTTGAAAAAAATTGAGTACTAATCAAAGAGAAAATCATGTCAAAAAAATGCAAGAAGCATTTGAGTTAGATAGAGACAGTATTTCTATTTGACGGTATTTTTCATTGGTTAGTTAAATATCCTTGGACTCGGAGCATTATAATTTCCATCCATCACTTTGAGAAATATCACTATTATTGCACATCATCAATTAGAATTAGAATAATTTAAAATACAAAGCATACTTTGCTATAATCACATTATTAGAATAGGATTTACTTATTATATCAAGTCCACCGCACGACTCTTACCTAAGATATTCCCTTATGACTCACATTTTGAATTCCTAAATCCAAATTCACTTATGGTCATCTTCATTTTTTGCTGAAGTTGCTATCTTTTCCGAAAAATTTAATTAACCTTAGATATATTTGATTGATTAATAAAATTAAAGGATAAATATACTAAAAGTTCTAAAACTTGTCATGAAAGTGCAATTGAGTTCTAAGACTTCCAAAAAATACAACTAGTTTTAAAAACTTATCAAAAAACATAATTAAATCCTAAAACTTATTAAATTGATGCAATCAAATCTTGAAACTTGTCAAGTTGGTTCAATTAAATTCTAAAACTTGTTAGTATTTGTCAAGTTGGTTGGAGTTCATGAAAGTTGATTGCGCCAACTTGAGAAGTTTTAGGACTTAATTCCATTTGTTAAATGTTTTATGATTTGATTGCACTTTTATGATAAGTTTAAAGACTTCATTATACTTTTTAAAAGTTTTAGGACTTTCAATACATTTATGCCTGAAATTAATTTACCTAACTAGACAACACTGGATAGGAGTATATCAAGTTATTTATAAAATCAATTTTGTAAGTTAGTTTTGATATATCTCGAGTAATTTTGATTGTGTAGAAGACATCTTACCGGGGCCTGAAGAGAGAGTGCCTTGTCCCTATTGCAAATGAAATCTTTTAAGGTCTTAGGCCTGTACTTGGTCGCCCACACAAACTCCTTCTCCACCAGCATGTCATCAGCACCTGCCCCTTTGTCCTTATTGTTCATAACCCCATCGATGTCTTCCAAATTGGGACTTTGATCAGATGCTTCCAACACCTTGTCATCACTCTCCATCCCTTGATAGGGTTTTCCCGTCGCCAAAACATCACCGCCAGCTTGAGCTTTTGGCTCAGACTTGACATTTGAAGACCTTGGCAATGACTGCTTGGACTTCGGTTCTGATACTCTCTCCCTCAATGGCTTCTGGTTGTCATTCACCACCGCAACGACTCCTCTGTCGCTGCCAAGGCCCTTCGTGTCGAGGCCCTTCACGCCCTTCACGCCCATCTCCTTCAGCAGCGTCGTCTTCTTGGTCCTCACGGACGGCTGGCCAGCAGTGGGGGCCTGCTCTTCGTTCTTCAACCTCTTGTTGTTCTTGTTGAAGTGGGAGCGCCACTCCTTCATCTTCCTCACAAAGGACGAGGTCGAGGTTGAGGAGGTGTGCATGGTCGTCGAGTGGCTCTCCCGTCCGGGGCTCGAGACCGAGGGCCTCCGGCGCCCTATCGCCAGGGATTGGTCGGTCAGGCCCTTGTAGTAAGGACTACATTTGGACTTCCGGGCGTCGACAACGGCCTGCCTCCGGTTATGCTCCTGGAGGTTCTCCTCAGTCAGGTCGGAGTGCGCCGAAAGCTCGCTCCGGCGGCCCCCAAAGGAGGGAAGGTTGGCGAAGAGCTTCTTGGTCCATGAGGCAGATAGTGGGAATGGCGACGAGTATGTGGATAGCGATGACCGCGGCATTGCATTTGCCGAGTGAGCAGGTGTTTGATGAGAACTATGGAAGAGTGGTGGATGGCGTGGCGAGCATAGGAATGTGGTTATAACCTAGGCAAGGTAAGACAAGCGGCCAGCGATGAGTCCTAGGGCTCTTGCTTTGTTTTGGCGACGGCAACTATGCCAAAGCATTCATGACGGTACGACGACGACACGAGTTGAATCTTTGTATGATAATAACCAAGGCTGGAGCTTTTGGTCCTACTCTCGCTTCGCTGGATTAGTTTTGACAATTGCCAGCTAAAGAAGGAGCATTCGGGCGATTTTCCGACAAGGGACGAGGGGAAGATCCGAGACATTGTTAAGATTCTTCATTATTATATTTGCACTTACATGTAGACGGGACGGTGGCTTGGATGAATGTCGTGTGTTTTGCTAATAATGTAAGATACGTGTGAATGGGAACTTTGCACGTAGTGTATTTTACAATGAAAATCCCATTTTTTACAATTTGAATAGTTTTCATTAACGGCAATAAATACTTTTATTTGAGATTTTCTGCAATTTAGTGTGTGAATATACCATAAGCCTAAAGAAGGGCAGGGTGTGACTAATGCCATCATATTCTTGAAATTCTTACTACAATTGCCATCAACATATATTTATCTGCATCTATATATGTATAATGGAAGGTATTGCAAATAGAGTGATCTTAGGGTTTTAGTGCTCTCTTTTGCCATTTCACTTAATTGGCAACTATACTTATCTCTCCCATCATAACACTACCTATTTATTACTCATCTCCCTCCTTAATCTATCTTCATTATTTCTCAATTTAAGTTGCGACATCTCTATGTTTCAAAAGTATCTCTATCTTTACTAATGAAGTCATTTTTTGTTAATTTATTTGTTTGATTGCTCCAAATTCTTAATATTAAGTTTATATTGTAATTCTTATATTCCACTAATATGTTCTCTTTTTACTTAATTGGGTAGCATATGATTAAATTATTCAAACAATCCGTGCAAAATGTGGGTCGAAGTCTATTTAGAGTAAATGTTTTGCCTGTGCTTTTTCCACTTTTTTTTTTTTTGCTGCAGACGTCCCCTACCACCTTGGAGTGATCAGATTATCCCCGTAGGATTTCTGATTATGTCTTACTTTTTTCCCCTTTTTTTGTCTGGCTTCAATTTCACTAAAAGACAAAACTAGTCTTGGCCTCTCAAACAATTCTTTTTTCACCGTAGCTAATAGCTACTTTTTCTACACCTATTATATTTCAATATTTCCTTCATGTTTGCCTTCTTATGAGCATATTCTTCATTATCCATTGGCATGAGAGTTTAACCTTTTGTTATAATTTGAGCAAGTACAAATAATACAAGGTAAGAGTAGTTTTGCCTTTTGGTAAAATTGAAATAAAAAAAAAGAAAAAGAAAAACAAGGTAAGAAATAATCGTAAAAGTCATAATTGGGATTCACAAGTGATATGGTGGTTATTTTAAGGTGATAAGGGATGTTTGCAGTAAAATGTAGCGCAAGCTAAATTCTTTTGTAAAAAATAACATATAATACTCTCCCCTTATCAATGTAATGATTGATAAATCAAGCTAACCTTTATCACGTTAATATATAGCTGAGATTAGGCATCCAACGAGAGTACAAATGGGGGTCGAGGATCTCTAATCTCGTTAGAACCCCTTGGAACTTTATTTCGTCACAACCGTCAAAATCCATCCATATTTTCTGTTAATATGTGCGATGCATGCGATTTAAAAGATCGACTTGCATTTTTTTTTTTTTTAATCTTGAATACGTCTCCCGAAAATTTGAAAGTAGGAAATGTTTTTTGCCCCCTGAATTTTCAAATTGCACCCCCTCCAAAGCTGTGGATTAAATCTAACGGAGTTCGAGGTTATGAACAGATTCTCTCGTGATGTAGTCTTCTTCACCGTCATGGTAGTTTCTTCTTATCTCAAACCCTAATTTTGGTTTGACATGTTGCCTATCTCGCCTATACCTCCCGCAATCCCCCCTGTTCTGGAATTCACCTGAATTGGGAATGACTTTCGACAGATTTCCGTCGACTATCTCCTTCTCGTCCACTAAAAACAGTACCCAATTCCCATGTTTCAGTTTGTTCTAGGGCAGTGTTCACGGACGATGTCGAATACCCTTTTCTTCTCCCCTCTCTTAGAATCAAACGGTCAATTCGTCCGCACCATTTTCTCCTCCGATTGGGTCGTGACTCATACCCAATATCCGAAGTCTACATGGCGAAACTGATGATCACAATCTCTTACACCAACAATCCAGTCGAGTGCAAGGTCCCTTGAGGGACGAATTCTCTTTCTTCTGTGAGTCTACAAGTTTTTCTGCCCCGGCGTTTTGACCTCATGGAACCCTAGGAACAGGAGGATGACTCGAGACTTGCAACTCTTTGCAACAAAATGGGGCGTCTCTATCTGAATAACAAATTGAAGATTGGAATGATGCGCCACCATTGGAAAAAGTTGAAGAACGTAAACTGATATTAGTAGGTAAAATCTTATCAAACCCCTCTATAAACTATCAAGCTTTTCAGAATACCTTGAAGCGCACATGGCTGTTGACACCTAAAATTTTAATTAGGTTATTAATTTGGCTTTAGTTTCTTTATTTCTTTTATATTTCCTTTTTCGGATAATAAGCAAAAAAAAAAAGCAGCAAAACAAAGCAAAAGCAGAAAAATTGGCAGCCCCCCCCTTTTTTTCTCCTTTTCGCCGGCCCAAGCCCGTTTTTTTTTCTGGCCCGGCCCCTCTCTTCCTTCTTCTTCCTTCTTCTTCCTTCTTCTTCTTCCCTGCGACTTCCTTTTTTCGCCTCTGTATTCCACGCGCATCAACGCCGACGCGCGAAGGACAGCCTACAGCCGAGGGGAGTAGGCCGACGTCGGCCGGAGAAGATAAGATCTCAAGCGCCATCAATGCCGAGCACGCTTTGGACGAGCTCGGATGGGACGCCGGTTTAGCCGAGGAGAACCGCTCGGCGCGCGAAGGAGACCGCCGGTCGAAGCTCCATCGACCGGACCTCCTCGCCTATAAATAGGCCCCCGTTTCCGTCGTCAAAGGGGCACGCCAGAAGATCGCGAGCTTGGAAACTCCCTCCGAGAGACTTCGGAGGAGGTTGAAGAGCGAGCGAGAGGAAGGCGAGCGAGAGAGAAATCGGATCGCGCGCTAGGCCGACCTCCCACTGCGAGACTTCGGGGGAGGCCGCCGGCGAACGAGTCCGTGGAGGTCAGATCCGGCCGGTGGAGGCTCGGATCTGACCGGAGTGAGGGAGAAACGAGGTTGAAGGAGGTGAAGAAGTTCTGGATCCGCGAAGAGGGGAGAAAGAAGAGGTCCCCCGACGCCGCCGGCGTGCCGAATCCCACCGAAGCAGTACCGCACCGTCGCCGTCGCCGTGGCCATCGCCATCTCCCCCTCCATAAGTCCGGTCATCGCCGCCGTCGCCGCCGTCTTCGCCATCGTTGCGCGCGACGGCCCCTCGGTGCCCCCATTCGGAAACCCTAGGGTTCCCGATTTTTTCGGGTCGCGATCCCGGGTTGTCGGGTCGGACTCGGATCGGAACCGGGTAGGGATTCCGCGGGTCGGGCGGCTGCGAGTCGGGTCGAAAGTCGGGTCGGACTCGGGTAGGGTTTCGCGGGGAAGCGGGTTGCGGGTCGAGTCGGGTCGGGCATACCCCACCGGGTAGGGTTTCGGCCGGCTTGGGCCATTCGCATGTGGGCCGGGCCTTTTTCAAATAGATCTATTTGAAATTTGGGCTTGATAAAATAAAAAGAAAGAAAAAAAGACAAAAAAATCGAGTCGGGCCCGCAACGCGGCCCGTCGCGCTGCGGCCGGCCCTGGCCGGAGTCGGACCCAACCCGCGGATCCGGCCCGGTCGCTTTTTATATTATTTTAATATAAAATAATATTTAAAATAAATAAATAAATAATAAATATTTTATTTCAAAAAAATCAAAAAATAATATATTTTCCCAAAAATATTAAAAAATATTTAAAAAATATTTTATTTTCCGAAAAATCAAAAAAATCAAAAACATTTCATATTTTCCAAAAAATGTCAAAAATCCAAAAAGGCCAAAAATTCATGAAAAAGCCAAAAATGTCAAAAATTTCATAAAAAGCCAAAAAGACTTGTATTTTCCAAAAATTTCAAAAAAATCCCTTTGATGTCCAAAAAAATTAGAAAATGACTCAAAAAAAAAAAATGTTTTTCCTCCCAAAAATGCATGGAAAATCCCTCGAACATCCAAAAAACCTCAGGGTTTAAACAAGATTAGGTACCGAAAGGGCATTAGTGATTAACTAGTGTAATCAAGTCCCCGATCCTAATTTCTCTCGGTTGCGCAGAGTGAGTATTTCTCCCGATACTTCACTTGGGTTTCTAATCAACCTACCCCAAATCGATTAGTGGCGACTCCATTTTAAAAATTGATTTATAGGTTAAAAAACTTGAACCATCAAGTCGTGAATTGGTGGACTTGGGAGAGTCCGGGCTTAACTAAATTCAGCCGAGCCATTAGCCTCCTTAGGCCCTCGTACCCGATCGCGG
Organism: Eucalyptus brandiana; assembly: GCA_014182725.1. Taxonomy (NCBI): domain Eukaryota; kingdom Viridiplantae; phylum Streptophyta; class Magnoliopsida; order Myrtales; family Myrtaceae; genus Eucalyptus; species Eucalyptus brandiana. The sequence continues at coordinate 20,426,145 of CM024671.1, read as the reverse complement.
GTGCCGAAAAAAAAAGAGGTCGCGACTTGACTTGGCGACTCCATTTGGGGAATTTGAGGACTTAGGCCATTTTTGTCTTGTTTAAATTCTTTTTCGACTTAGGTTTTTTTCTTTATGCGAGGTCAAAAGTTTAGAAATTTATTTTAATTTTGTTTAAAATATATTGTTTTGTGATTATAAATTATTGTGCATGCTTTACTATTTTAGCACTACACATGGCACACACAACCCGGCCGCCGGACACAGGCCGCCATAGGATTTCTAGGATGGTGTTAAGAAAGATACGACCTCGAACGCGAGACTGCGATGTAGAGGTTGCCTTTCTTCTCCCGAATTTCTTAGCCGAGGTTAAGGGGGTATCTTTGCTAACGCGAGCTGCGATGGGCGGATACCTTTTTAATTTCATCAAGCCTTCGAGTTAGAAATCGAGCCGCACGTCCCATGCGCATGTCTTTGTGCTTGCCATTTTTCTTTAAAAGCAAAATGATTTCTTTACTTTTACTTAGTCTTTTTATTTGGCCCATGGCAATGTAGGATAAACTTTTCAAGTCCCAGTTTATATGCGATGGGGAAAGACGATATCCAGTTCATTCCTACTCCCAAGGCGGAGCTCTTCAGATGGTGGAGTCAATTAGATCAGTTTGCCCAAGAGCGCGTGAAGGCCAAAATCGGTCATCTCCTATCGTTGATTCAAATCACTGTTCGTCCTGAAATCATACAAGCTATGGCACATTTTTGGTGCCCGAAGACAATTACTTTTATATTCGGTAGGTTTGAGCTAACCCCAACCCTGGAAGAGTACAAAGCATCATCACTTTGGAATGCCTCTTGAGAAAAAGCTTGTCAAGCCATCGATAGGTGCCCTCCCATGGCGCGGTTTAGCACGACTTTTAGGAACCGAAATCCATGTCATGAGACAAATTCTTGAAGACAACCATAATACCCGCCCACTAGAATTTATGAATGCCTGTTTCCAAAATCGGCCTATGACCCGGAAAAGTGAGATTTTCCTCCCGGCCTTTTCGGGCTCATCATCTTCCCCATCAAAGAAATGCCATAACTCCCAAGATGGCATGGATAGTTGATCAAATCTTAAGAGGGGGAATTATGTTAACATGATTTTGACTGAAACATTCTTGTCTTTTAATCGTTTTAAAGACAACTCGGAGAAAATCATGCGAGCCTCTCCTGAAATTTTACAAGTCCGGTTCTTTTCTCACCTAAAAGAATTTCGAGACTTCATGCGATCGCTTGAAACAAATGCTTTTGAAAATCCATTACAAAAATTTATGGTTTTAGGACCGTACATTCCCAATCAAAGTTGTTTAAATTGGATAAGTTTCCTAAGAGACCCGGCTCCCGAGGCATTCCAATGGTGTCTTTGGTTGGTTCCATGAAAAGAGGGCCCGCTTTGCTTACATGCGCACCCGCCCAATTCCGTTGCTCGGTCTCACCGGCGCCATTCCCTACTACCCGTATCGAGTAGCCCGGCAATATGGAGCCCTTCGAGGAGATCCCACCGCCTTTCAAGATGATGGTCCCTCCAGTTCTTTTCAACACGAGCCGTGACTATGAATTCGAAATTTCTACCGCCGAGGAAACTGGGACAAGTGCCATCGCAAAAAGGATTGTGATACCCGAAGGGCTTGAGGGAGAAGAAAAAGCCCACCACGCTTCCATGTCCTACATCCACAACCATTGTATCCCGACAAGATGGAAGCCATTAGTCCCTCACTCAATCAAGCAAGAGCGGCCAACACGAGCAAGCAGAGCTCATGGAGAGAGATTTGGGAATGGACTGGATACACACCTTAGAGCCGGTCCAAGAAAGCAAGCATCTACGCAAGCGCAAGACTCCCCATCGCATATAAATTGGCAATCATGTGCCCCGTAGCGTTAATAGTGTGAAAGTTTTGTCCCATTGTTTAGGGACTTTTGTTTAATATCTAGTATTTCATCCTGTCTTTTCAATTTCAAGTTCTAGATGTTAGGAGTTGGCAGTCTATAAATCCTCTTTTGATAAATAAAAAAGCAGTTAGACCATTGCCATGGGTCAATCTTTGTTTACTTTCGTGCTCATTCATTGTTTTCACAACAAAAGGTAATTATGAATCGACGGCCACCAATAGCTCGTGAATGGCCTCATGCACTAGGGCCCGATCAGAATGATGTACAAAATCGCCTCATTAACATTGAAGATGGCGTAGGACAAATGTCCATTGTCCTTCAACAACTCTCGAGACAAATGAAATCCACTCAAGCTGAGCCCAACTCTATAGTTGCCTCAAACACCGTCATGACGCCCGCAAATTTGCCAGAAAATAGCCAGCACCATGGACAGTTTGAAAGGATCATGAAAAAGTTAAACCAGTGCAGTAAATGTAATCCCCTGGACTGTCCAATTACGCAGCATTAAGATCCCCGAAAAATTCAAAACACCCGAATGCGAAAGGTATGCCGATACCTCTCGCCCGGAGACCTACTACTTGCAGCCTACTTGGTCCGAAGGATGATTCAATCGTACCAATCGAGCTTGACGGCCCCCGCCTTGCGATGGTATATTGTCGGGAAGATTAGTCCCCTTAAAACCTCGGAGGGAACTAATTCATGTTTTTCACCAAGAGTATGATATTGACATCACCCCGACATCACCTTGCCCTATGAAGAGCCGATGATCGCGGAACACGATGAGCCGTTAGTTCTTTGAGATAGGAGAGAAGCGTGTCAATGAAGCATTGCATAATAAATGGGCAGCTAAGCAAAGATCCTCATTCTTGGAAAATTTCCCACTAGGAAAGGCAAGGAGCTTTTGTACGAGATCATGGACTCGAGCCTGTTCGGGAGCGGGGCACAACCGGACAACTCCCAAGCTTACTCCAAGAACTAGGGTCCAAAGAATATCAACCCCTATCAACCTCGGAAAGTGAATCGACGGTGAAACTCTAATGTCTGTCACTTCCCTTGGATGAGAATCAAGTTAGCAAAACGAAGGGCAATACTCAAAAGGTCCGGGACCAGAAGCCAAGAAAAGAAAGCCTAAGCAGATCGATTCAGCATCTACCGACGAGCCACCGCACCAAAGCTTCAAGCATTCCCAAGAATACAGCTTTGAAGGCCACCATCCTCTAGAGTACAGCCCTGAAGACTTCCCGGCCCTAGAATACAATCCCAAGGACTTCCAGCGTTATTTTGACAATGGCGACGATTCATCGTATAACTGTTTCATACTCTCATCCGGGGATGAAGGTCCGTCAGAAGAAGAAGCATACGTCTTTATCCGCTATGATCCTAACGAAGTACTAAGCTTGTCCTCTGACCATGAGGATAGCTTCAATACTTTATCCTCATTCGGAAATTTTGACCAAGAAGAAAGCAATGGGGTAATCTCGGTAGAATCCAACTTTCCTGAAACAGAAAAATTCACCACTACAACAGATATGCAATGGGAAAACCAGTGGCCTAACCAAGATACATCAAGCCCGTCCTACACTCATAGGATCATGACCCCTGGAGAGATGTGGATACCTAATTTCCGTAAGTATAATGGCACAACTTGTCCCGTGGCTCATTTGCAATATCTCCATGCGGAAATGAGTCGGTATTATGGCCCGATGTCGTTCACAACTCGGGCCTTCCAAGAAAGTCTTACAGGTGCATTGCAATGGTTCGTCACAGCAGATATCAGCCTCATGAGGGATTGGAATGAGCTGTCTTCCACATTCCTGCATCAGTACCAGCACCAGATTGGAGCTGAACTGTCTTGCGAGAACTTGGTTCACTTTAGAAGAAGACCAATGGAGGATTTTCAAGCATATGCAAGGAGGTGGGAAGCTTTTATGATGCAAACCTACCCTCAATCGGCCGAAGAAGAAATGATAAAGTGTTCATAGGAGCTTTACCCCGCAAGCATCGCCGTTGGTTGCGTGGGTTGCATTTCCGTAGCTTCAATGAAGTGATCCTCTCATGCGAATACTTCGAGTCCACTGGAGGCGAGGAACTCAAAGGCGCTTGATTTCAAAACCAACACTATCAAAGCACTCCTTTACACAGGGGTTTTCATGAGTTTTACTTGTTTTTATAATTTCATGTTTCTTATCTTGTCTAGTGTGCTACTGTTGTATTGTTCATTCCAAGTACTCTATTGTACAGTTATAATATTTTGTTTTAAGAGCATGAGGCGGTACTCCAAACCCGCCCAAAGTGATGTTATCCAACCATGAAAAGAAAATATCATCCAAGGAGAATAGAGGGTGGGCTTCCTCATGCTTTTTCTCCCCAAAGACGTATTTTGAAAATAAAAAATATTTCATCACCCAAAAGCTTTTGTTAAAACAAGATGATAAATTTAATTATGTTTGTCTTTCTGACTCATTTACTTCATGTCTCAGAAGATCATTCCCGTCCCCTTTGACTTAGTGTGACAGGGGGCATTTGAAGCAAGCGCATCGGGTGAACTCGCCAAATTCAAAGACACCCGCCAAGAAAACGGGGGCAAATAGAAAGAATCATCCTACACCAAAAGAGGGTAAGTCTTATTCTCTCGAATATAATTTGGAAATGATGTCCTCTCTCTTCTATTTACAGGATACAAAAGATGAGACGCAATAGGTACAGGCATAGAGTTGAGATCGAAGCATCCATGACATGCCTCACTCCTGCCCAGCTTCATCCTGAGCCAAAGGACTATCTTGTCGCACGACACGCCCAAATAGCTAGATGTTACAGTTCCGGCTTTGACAAGCCAAGAAGCACGAAAATGAATTTCTCCTCTCGAATTGGCTACCGTCAACGAGGAGAAAATCTAGTCGATTGAGGCGATCTCTAACCCTTTATCTCAAATTGTGACTTAGGGCCTAGAAATCTCACTTTATACTCCGGACACATGTTCTTCCAAGGAGTAGTTGCCATCACAAAGCTTGAGATTTTGATCTCGATTCCATAGAAGCTTGAGGTACATGACTTTGCTCAATGCCGCTAATGATGCTATAGTTAAAGACAAAAGAAGAAATTCCATAGAAGGAAGGCGTTGAAGATGAATCAACGACCAACAATCATGCATACATGGTCACAAATGAGGAAGGCCAATGAAGGAAACATTGAACTATGCCAAGATAAAAGGGCCAACATCGATATTCAAATATCCCTAGGAGTCAACAAATACAAACTTTGGAAAAGAGTAATTTGGTATCGTTTCCAATACTCCTAGTATCTGAACTCACTTTTGACATATTTTCTCCTATTGACAGGAAGCATATGATTCAAAAAGCAAGCTTAATGGTTAATTTGGGCAAATCAAATAACCCATATCGATTTACCTAGCTTGGTATGAAAGGACGTGTCGTCCAGGAGCCGGTTCGGTTAAATGAAAAAGAAGCGCCCTACGGACACCGTCGGCGCCTCTAGCCGAGTGGTATCCGGAAGAAGCAAAAGGTCCGAGGTCGGGGTTCGAATCCCGACGCGGCGCTTAGCCGCTTGGTAAAAAATAATAAAAAATTTTGCTTCTCTTACACTTGCAAATTACGAGAGAGCGGGTGACCTAACAAAGCAAAAGACGTAGGACTTCGTGTCCCACTTGCACTTCAGTCCATCCAATCCAAAGTGAAGGGTAATGTTGTATCGCTTCCAAGTTATTCGACTCTTAAAAGAGCTTTTGACTAACATAATCCCTTTTATCTGTTGCAGGATCACTTGACCGTAAAAAATGTGGATAACAAATCAAGGAAAGACATGTCAAACTCTGATAAGCTCTCCTAAGTGAAATGACGTCCCGAGTAATCACCAAAGCAAATGACGAGAAAATCTTCAAGCCTCAACTCACATTTGATTTTGGCCAAACTAATTGATCTACTTGTACATCTTCTCTTCTTGCATAGGGCAAAAGCAGAGATGCCCGATCGATTCTCAATCCTTGGCGATCATTCATGTGTCATATCCCTAATCAATAGGGATAACCATCGACACTCATTTGTGAATAACCCTTTGTAAATAACTCTTTTGATGTCCAAATTTCAACACATTTGTGAATACCATTTCATCAAACAAATACCCCTAAAGCTGTTGATAAGTTTTCTTGAGTAAAAAGCCATTCATTTATTTTGAGAGTACAAACTCTATCACATCATACACTGCATGCCTTTTCCAAATGGATTTTTTGCATAATGATTTTGTCTATCTAGATCACCGATTCCATCAAGGACTATTAGAATAGACGGCTAAGTGAAGAATACAAGATTCATTGAGCATGCTTTGGATAAGGCGCGTCAGAATGATGAAAGGCAAGCCATATCCTACACACAGTCCCCTATCTATACACTTGTAAGATGAGCGCAGAAGATTCCATGGCTGCAGGGTAAAGAGTTCTCTCGCGAATGGTACGATAACCAAAATAGTGAGAGGCATTCCATCGCTCACCCCATTGAGCCCTATACACCGGTGAAATTTATGTCCTACCCCCATCAAGAACAACCCCTACACTTTGGGGCAAGTTGAAGGCAAGTCAACATCACAAGGTGAGAAAAGGGATAGGAATTCTCTTGCTTGCACTTGCATCAATCTTGGAGTGTCTTTATTGCATATGAACACTCGCGTTAATTTAAGTGCCCTAGAGTCATGAAGAGCAATTCTTTCTTTACGCACTTGTATCCATTGTACAACCCAATTGAGTTTGTAAAATTCACCCTCACATGGAGGCAAAGCAGAAGCTGCCGCCATTCGAGCAGCATAATCGGAAATACCAGAAGACTCAATAAGTCTAACGAAAGCATTTGCTTGAACTTGTCAAGATCGGTTCTTCAAGCAACAAGGACAAAAGCTAGGGCATAAAAAAGCGAGTGTACTGGTAAAAGCAAGGTCAATGCCCATGAATGATAAATTGAGATGAGAAATAGGGGCATGAAAAAGCAAAGTGTGCTCGGTAAAAGCAAGGCCGATGCCCCAAACAAAAATACAGCCATTTGTATTCCCAAGAGAAATTGCCGATAAAGCCTCCATCTAACAGTGAGAAGAAAAGCCAGTGACAAATGCCAAGACAGTCACCAACTCTCACCCTCTTACACATGAGTCAAGTCTACATTACGTCCCATTGTAAAAAGTCTCTTCAGACTAGGGGCACTTCAATTAACGTAGGATTTCATATGTGCATAAGCATCGCTCGAAGAAGTACGAGCAAGATTACTCTATCTCTTTTCGCAGGATTCTTGACTTCCAAGCCCGGAGATGATCGTGCGGCACTTCGTTCATAAGCCTTGACCTTGACGGTCCCATTTGATGAGCCATTGACCAAATCTTCATCACAGTTTCAACAAAGACCTCTCACATTGGTAAAGTTGTACCGTTTGCGAGAATACGGACCCCCGCCGACATGATGACAAAGAAGATAGTGCGGTCCTTATGAATCCCGCATCAATGGTCGGGATAGCCTTTTCCATGAGAGTGAGCGGAAAGTCCTTTCGATCGAAAGTCCCTCATCTAGCATGCTCAAGACATCTATATTCCAAATAAAGGTTGTCTTTCAAAATCTTCCCAGTGGAACTCGGATGATGCAAACCGACAAAATTGTCATGCATGAATCTCATTTGAACTCATGAATTTACAAAAGTATATACAATCATGTGTGCATATTGTGCAAATAGCGGACATACTCTCGGAGATCGAGATATTGCTAGGTAAGCATATCTCTATCCCCATTTGTCTTAAAGAACCTACTTTGTCCGGGTATTCTTTTCTTGACACTCGACTTATTCGAGTTGTCCTTTGAGTTTGGGAACCCTCGTTGTCTAGGTATCCCCATTGTTTTTTAGTACCGGTCACTATTCGGATACTCCCTTTTCCCGACACTCGACTGTTCAAGTTGTCCCCGAGTATTGATACTTGTGACCCGACCAAGTATCCCCTTTATCGTTGAATATCTCGCGCCGTCTAGGTATCCCTCTTGTCTTTGAGTACCGGCCACCTTTGTTCGGATACTCCCTTTTCCCGACACTCGACTGTTCGAGTTGTCCCCAGTATTAATACTTGCGACTGACCAAGTATCTCTTGGAGTACCTACTACTGTCTAGGTATCCCCATATCGTCAAGTACCCACCATTGTCTAGGTACTTCCTTTCCGTGACACTCGACATGTCCGAGTTGTCCTCAAAATTGTATCATTGAATACTAGTAGCCATTCAAGTATTCCATCGCGTTGTGCACCTGTGGTTATCCATGTATGCTTTCTTACACTTGGAACTGCTTGGGTGGTCCCAGATCATATCATTAAATACTTGTGTTCGTCCAAGTATTCAAGTACTTTGTACACCTGTGGCTATCCAGGTGTTCCACCCCTTTAAGTGCCTGCGGCAATCCAGGTAAGCCTCATACCACATTCAAGTTTATAATACCAGGAGGTGAGAGACCTTCACGAATATCCAAGGTACAACCTCGATATTCCCCATTACCAGGAGGTGAGAGACCTTCACGAATATCCTGGGTACATCCTCGATATTCTCAACTACCAGGAGGTGAGAGACCTTCACGAATATGCGGGGCACGTCCTCGATATTCTCAACTACCAGGAGGTGAGAGACCTTCACGAATATGCGGGGCACGCCCTCGATATTCCCAATACCAAGAGGTGAGAGACCTTCATGAATATCCCAGGTACATCCTCGATATTCCCAACTACTAGGAGGTGAGAGACCTTCACGAATATGAGAGGTACGTCCTCGATATTCCCACTACCAGAAGGTGAAGGACCTTCATGAATATCCCAAGTACGTCCTTGATATTCCCAATTACCAGGAGGTGAGAGACCTTCACGAATATCTCGGGGCACATCCTCGATATTCCCAATTACCAGGAGGTGAGAGACCTTCACGAATATCTCAGGTACGCCCTCGATATTCCTATTACCGGGGAGGTGAGAGATCTTCACGAATATCTTAGGTACGCCCTCGATATTCCCTAATCGCCAGGAGGTGGGAGACCTTCACGAATATGTGAGGTACGTCCTCGATATTCGCAATTATCAAAAGGTAAGGGACCTTCATGAATATCCCAGGTACTCCTTCGATACTTGCGGACGCCAGGTATCCTTCAAGAGTTTGTATTTGTAATTATCCAAGTACTCTTTCGACACCGCAAGCAATCGAGGCACTCCTTCGACGTCTGCGAAAATCTAGGCACCCTCCAAGAGCTTGTACTTGCGATCATCCAAGTACCCCTTCGACGCCCGCAAAGGCCCAAATATCCTCCGAGGTTAGTACTTGTGAATATCCAGGTACTCTTTCAATGCTTGTGAATGTCCAGGCACCCCCAACAAATCGATGCCCTGAGAAAGGTTGGTGCATCCTCCCGAGAAAAGTCGGGTTTCAACTGGTGTCTTCGACAGAAGTCAGACACCCCACAAATCGATGCCCTGAGAAAGGTTGGTGCATCCTCCCGAGAAAAGTCGGGTTTCAACTGGTGTCTTCGACAGAAGTCAGACACCCCACAAATCGATGCCCTGAGAAAGGTTGGTGCATCCTCCCGAGAAAAGTCGGGTTTCAACTGGTGTCTTGACAGAAGTCAGACACCCCACAAATCGATGCCCTGAGAAAGGTCGGTGCATTCTCCCGAGAAAGGTCGGGTACCAACCGGTGTCCTCGATACAGATCAGGCACCCACAAACAGATGCCCTGAGAAAGGTCGGCGCATCTCCCGTCAAGGCGACCGAAGAAAGGTTCGGGTCCTAGACAAACAACTTATTGCTCTAACAGCGACCAGAAGAAAGGTTCGGGTCTGAAAAGCAATTCCCGTCAAGGCGACCGAAGAAAGGTTCGGGTCCTAGACAAACAACTTATTGCTCTAACAGCGACCGAAGAAAGGTTCGGGTCCCTGGAAAAGCAATTCCCGTCAAGGCGACCGAAGAAAGGTTCGGGTCCTAGACAAAACAACTTATTGCTCTAACAGCGACCGAAGAAAGGTTCGGGTCCCGGAAAAGCAATTTCCGAGTCAAGGTGACCGAAGAAAGGTTCGGGTCCTAGACAAATCACTTATTGCTCCAATAGGCGACCGAAGAATGGTTCGGGTCTTGGAGAAGCAATCTCCTCATGCAACAGGTAAGATGACGCCTTGATACTTGCCAAAACTCGGGGTTCACACCTTATCTCACTCACTCTCGGTAAGTAACTACAGGTATCTTCTTATTCTGTCTTAATATATGCAATGTTATATTGCTCATTTTTCTGCATAGGACACTAGGTCCTAAATATCATATAATCTATTGCATATGTATAGACAAAATTTTAGGTATCAGGTTTATCTTTGAATGCAACCTCTGCGAACTCACCTTCAAAGAGGGGCAGCTGTTGACACCTAAAATTTTAATTAGGTTATTAATTTGGCTTTAGTTTCTTTATTTCTTTTATATTTCCTTTTCGGATAATAAGCAAAAAAAAAAAAAAAGCAAAACAAAGCAAAAGCAGAAAAATTGGCAGCCCCTTTTTTTTTTCTCCTTTTCGCCGGCCCAAGCCCGTTTTTTTTTTTTTTTTTTTTTCCGGCCCGGCCCCTCTCTTCCTTCTTCTTCCTTCTTCTTCCTTCTTCTTCTTCCCGCGACTTCCTTTTTTCGCCTCGTATTCCACGCGCATCAACGCCGACGCGCGAAGGACGCCCTACGGCCCGAGGGGAGTAGGCCGACGTCGGCCGGAGAAGATAAGATCTCAAGCGCCATCAATGCCGAGCACGCTTCGCTGGACGAGCTCGGATGGGGACGCCGGTTTAGCCGAGGAGAACCGCTCGGCGCGCGAAGGAGACCGCCGGTCGAAGCTCCATCGACCGGACCTCCTCGCCTATAAATAGGCCCCCGTTTCCGTCGTCAAAGGGGCACGCCAGAAGATCGCGAGCTTGGAAACTCCCTCCTGAGAGACTTCGGAGGAGGTTGAAGAGCGAGCGAGAGGAAGGCGAGCGAGAGAGAAATCGGATCGCGCGCTAGGCCGACCTCCCACCGAGAGACTTCGGGAGGCCGCCGCGAACGAGTCCGTGGAGGTCGATCCGCCGGTGGAGGCTCGGATCGACCGGAGTGAGGGAGAAACGAGGTTGAAGGAGGTGAAGAAGTTCGGATCCGCGAAGAGGGGAGAAAGAAGAGGTCCCCCGACGCCGCCGCCGTGCCGAATCCCACCGAACAGTACCGCACCGTCGCCGTCGCCGTGGCCATCGCCATCTCCCCCTCCATAAGTCCGATCATCGCCGCCGTCGCCGCCGTCTTCGCCATCGTTGCCGCGAGCCCCTCGGTGCCCCCAATTCGGAAACCCTAGGGTTCCCGATTTTTCGGGTCGCGATCCCGGGTTGTCGGGTCGGACTCGGATCGGGAACCGGGTAGGGATTCCGCGTCGGGGCGGCTGCGAGTCGGGTCGAAAGTCGGGTCGGACTCGGGTAGGGTTTCGCCGGGGGGGAGCGGGTTGCCGGGTCAGAGTCGGGTCGGGCATACCCCACCCGGGTAGGGTTTCGGCCAGCTTGGGCTATTCGCATGTGGGCCGGGCCTTTTTTCAAATAGATCTATTTGGGCTGGGCTTGATAAAATAAAAAGAAAGAAAAAAAGACAAAAAAAAAGCCGGGGAGTCGGGCCGCGTTGGCCCGTCATGCGTTCGGCCGGCCCGGGTCGGACCCAACCCGCGGATCCGACCCGGGTCAGTTTTTATATTATTTTAATATAAAATAATATTTAAAATAAATAAATAAATAATAAATATTTTATTTCAAAAAAATCAAAAAAATGTTTTATTTTCAAAAATATTAAAAATGTTAAAAATGTTTTATTTTCCAAAAAATCGAAAAGAAAATCAAAAAATAATATATTTTCCCAAAAATATTAAAAAATATTTAAAAAATATTTTATTTTCCGAAAAATCAAAAAAATCAAAAACATTTCATATTTTCCAAAAAATGTCAAAAATCCAAAAAGGCCAAAAATTCATGAAAAAGCCAAAAATGTCAAAAATTTCATAAAAAGCCAAAAAGACTTGTATTTTCCCAAAATCTCAAAAAAATCCCTTTGATGTCCAAAAAAATTAGAAAATGACTCAAAAAAAAAAAAAAATGTTTTTCCTCCCAAAAATGCATGGAAAATCCCTCGAACATCCAAAAACCTCGGGGTTTAAACAAGATTAGGTACCGAAAGGGCATTAGTGATTAACTAGTGTAATCAAGTCCCCGATCCTAATTTCTCTCAGTTGCGCAGAGTGAGTATTTCTCCCGATACTTCACTTGGGTTTCTAATCAACCTACCCCAAATCGATTAGTGGCGACTCCATTTTAAAAATTGATTTATAGGTTAAAAAACTTGAACCATCAAGTCGTGAATTGGTGGACTTGGGAGAGTCCGGGCTTAACTAAATTCAGCCGAGCCATTAGCCTCCTTAGGCGCTCGTACCCGACTGCGGGTGCCGAAAAAAAAGAGGTCGCGACATGGCGAACTGACAAAGTTGACATTTCCCAACGTGAAGCTAGCATCTATGTAGCAAAATTCCAGTCTGAAGAAGAAAAACAGAGAGTGTTAGAGGGTGGTCCTTGGCTGTTCTCTAGTCACTTAATTATTTTTAAGACATGGATAAAAAACACACCATAACATCGTTACGATTTCTCTACTTGTGCATTTTGGGTGCAAGTTTTTGGGTTACCACTAGAATTGTGTTCGAATGATATGATTGCAAAAGTTGTGAAACATGTGGTGGCACGCCCTGATTCTCAGGCACGCGCACATCCCTTGCCTTGGTCGATTTTAAAATACGATATCCCAAGACTATGTATCGCCGACCCTTTCATTTATATATACACATGGGAAGCAGTTATAAATCCCCAGACAATAAAACAATGGGATAAAAAAGCATGCCATATTTGTCATATTGAAATTCACAACCACACATTTACAGGGTTCACAAAAGAGGATAGGATCTCAGTCCTCATCCGGATCGTACTCGGGGTCCTCCTCCACGTACTCCTTTTCGGGTTCCTCAACAGGGATCTCCTCGTCAGATTCCTCCTCCTTAGGCTCCTCATCCGGGTCCTAAAATGATTATTCAATAACCACTGAGACGACGTCTCAGCAAGTTCTACCCTCTAAGACTCGATTAGTAAACTAATACACTTTAAGGCTGCCTATGCACAATACGAGCCAGAGGGTTTACCTTGGCCTCAGATTCCACCTACATATTAGCACAGATCAAATAGGCACCCAAGCAATCACATCACAGATCGAAGCATCAATCAAATCGACCTAGTCGATTACACGCCAACAAAACCACTCACGATCATTTCCATTCAATCAATCAATCCACAACATCAAATCAAGGCAACGATCAATCGACCTAGTCGATTACGTCTCAATCAACCATTCACCGATCATTCCATTCAATCAATCAATTCACAACATCAAATCAAGGCAACGATCAATCGATCTAGTCGATTACATGTCAACAAGATCACTTCTAGACATTTCAATTATTCCAACTCAATTTCTAATTATGAATCACGGTCCTTAGGACACAACTTATTTATAGGTGGACTTTCTTAGATTTAGTGGCTTTACGGCCCCACTCAGCACTTTCAAGATTCAATGGCTTTACAGTCCCACTCGACCCTTTCAAGATTCAATGGCTTTACGGTCCCACTCGACCCTTTCAATATCTGATGGATTTACGGTCCCACCCGACCCTTTCAATATCTGATGGATTTACGGTCTCACCCCACCCTTTCAATATCTGATGGATTTACAGTCCCACCCGACCCTTTCAATATCTGATGGATTTACGGTCCCACCCGACCCTTTTTACGATGCCAAACTCTGTCACTGAGCCACGTGCATTCTCCAGGAAGACATACCGAGTCTCCGAGCCACGTGCATTCTCTAAGGCTACCTTTTCGCCAAGGCGACATATCCAATCACCGAGCCACGTGTCCTTCCTAGGTGACACTCCAATTCACCGGGCCACGCGCATTCTCCAAGTGATTTACCAACTCACTTTCGATACTGACAACCGATACCCAACCAATCCTCAATCACATAGCCAAAATTGCATTATTTAAGAACATAACTTCAAAATGCACCATTAAATCAATTCAACGCGAATTAAAGCTCAAATAAATAAACGGACTACTCCACGACAATTAGAACGAGATTCCGATCATCGACCATCCCGGTCGAATTTCCGGAAAATAAATAATTAAATAATTAATTTCGAAAAATAAATAAATAAATACAATAAATTCAATTTGGCACAACGTAAAGCTCAATTAAATAAACAGAGCGTGCCACGATCATCGCATAAAATCCCGATCACTGGCCATCCTAGTTGAATTTCCGAAAAATAAATAATTAAATAATTAATTTTGAAAATTAATATTTAATTCCTAAAAATTCCAATTAGGCCCGAATTGCCTAATTAACACCCGATAAGGGTCGGAAAATCCCAAGAAGTATCCAATAAATACTATAGGCAATTCTCTATCTAAGTACACTAACCAAACAATTAATATGCAATGAAATTAACTAATAATCGCTAATCAAATCTAATCTAACCACCTAATTACACTTAACTAACACTAATCAATATTTAAGTATAATTAGCAAACTAAGAAGGCATTAGTGAGCAAAACTCACCCAAAACGATGAGATCGACATAAGGATCGACTTTCCTCAAAGCGGGCTGAGCATCCGGGCTCGGGAAGACGGCCAAAACGGGCCAAAACCCCACTGTCATACCCATTTTTTGCCTTCTCTATGCGCTGCTGGTTGAGATGGTTCCGGCATCAGTTGAGGCGGTAGAGGGCGGCGGAGGGCAAGGCGGAGTTCTAGCGAGGCGACGGTGGCTGGAAGTGGTCAAGTGGCGGCCTGAGGTGACTGAATGAGACTGAATCGAGGCGAAATAGGGGCTGGACAGCAGCTCGATCGGACAGGGGCAGACGGCATATGGCGGGCAAGCGTGAAGCGGACAGGACGGTGGTGGTGCTCGACGACGGCGACGGCAGCTCCGGCGTGACTGCAGCTCCTTCAAGCGAAGTCGGTCGTTACTCGCCTGGCCGGGGTTCTATTCGAACCAGAGGGAGGAGAGGGGGTGGAGGCGTGCGGACGGCAACACGGCGGCTAGCTCAGGTGCGCGCGAGCAACTCTGGTGGCTTGCGAGCGTGCAACGACGGCGGTGAGAGGCGGTGATGGCAACTCAGTCTTCGGCTTCCATGGCGTCAAGCATAACCGAAGAAGAGGAAGGGACCACAATGGGAGAGAGAGGGGAAGAAGAAAAACCGGTTTCTCCTTTCCTCTCTCACTCTCTCTCTCTCTGAGGTCATCCACACGTGGGCCACCACCGGCTGTCATCCACCCTTCATTTTGTGGACAAAAATGCCCCTACTAGAAGCATTTAGGTAGGTTAAGGTGTTGGGTAAAGGTGGCATACGAATTTGCTATTTTTCCCTCTTCAATCTTACTCAAATTTGTTCACTTCTCAACAAACAATTTCAATTGAAGCCTAAATAAATCCATCAAGGTATCCTTGTCCATTTCATGACTTTTCCCATCATATAATCCAACTTGCATCCCAATTTCACAATAAAAACGGTCCTCTGCAAATTCTGATAAAAAACGGCCCTAACTCAACTTTTTTCCCAAAAAGTCTCGGTTGTTAGAAAAATCTTCTGAGACTGAATCGACATTCCTAGAATTTATTGTGACGTGACAGACTCTTCAATTTCTGAAATCAGACTTAGATTGGCGGTTAATTTCACTCGGACGCGTTTTGAGCATGACCTAGGCTGCCAGATAGTTTTCAGAACTTTTTAGGACAAATGACCCGTGGTCGATTTTCTTTGAGCCACTATGAACCCACTCGACACATTGACAACTCTTAATTGTCGTGAAAATCTCGAGGAATCAAATACAGACACAAGATACCAAAACGACAGTAAAATCAAATTAGTGCCGGTCGATGAGAGTTTTCCAATTTAGTGGAGTCACCCATGATTGGTCATTCATCTCAGTCGAACCGACTTATCTCTGATTTCAAATCGATTTTATACTGTGCCGCAATGATCTCTAAAGATGAGCACGGTTGAGAAGTCGATTCCTGGTCGAATTCTCAAGTCTATTTTCCTTAAAGTCCTTAATAACTTACCCAGCTAGTCTAGTTATCTCGTGAGTGGCCAACTCAGAGAACAACACTATAGTCACGTCGATGAAATGCCCAATTTATTTAATCGAAATCAGAACCCGAAAATCTGGATGTCACATGTGGGACGTGTGCTTGAGGTTAAGCTTGACAACAAAGATGGCACAACTCTTAGAGTAGCCGTGCACGGGTCGAGCTAAATCTAAAGGAACCATTAAAAGCATGGTAGTTAATACAAATATCCAAGAAAGCAATATGGCTTGATTTTCACTATGAACGTCTGCCACATTTCTGCTATTCCTGTGGTAAAATAGGTCACTATGCTATATACTGCAAAGATATTCCTTTTACTGAGGCAAAATTGGAGGGCAAAGAGAAAATGGCATATGGCCAGTGGTTACGTGCCAAAGTAAAAGAACACAGTCCGTATTGGAAGACCTTTTATGAGAAGCCAAACCAATCTAATGAAGAAGTAATACCAGAGACTCCACCTTCCTCAACCCATCAACAGCGACCAGCTCTTCCTCTGATCTAGTCCACTGGTACCCCAAATCAGCAGCACTGCCAGACAAGACTAATACAGGGGGAACCATCCACTGGTGCTTTGATCAAGGTACTTGAAAAGATGAAAGAAATTCAGAATGTGCCACACTCCAGTTCTGATCTGTATACAGGACTCTTGAAACTAGCAACTCATATCAACCCTATTGTCCAACCATCAAAACAACAACTTCATAAGGACTCTCCCCAATCCACTCCTTTTCCAGGCGCGGTGTTTCCAGCTCTTTCATAGATGAATGAGTTACAAAGTCAAGCCATGAGCAACCCTTACTGTAAGAAGTTGAAAACTACCAAAATTTCAACCAAAGCAGGAGTAGCAAAGAAAGTTAGAAGATACAATTCTTATGAGTCGAGGATTAACATAACAGAAACTCTAGATGAAACACAACTACTGGATACACCCATTTTACCGGCTGAAGAGGTTGAAAAGTGGCCTATGGTGGCTAGCCCTCAATAGCCACCAAAAGACAATTGAAGTTTCTTTGCCGGAACTGTCAGGGCCTGGGCTCTCCCTTAACAGTTCGAGCCATAAAGGCCTTAGTGGCCAAAGAAAAGCCCAACTTAGTTTTTTTGATGGAGACCAAGAATCAAGAGGTGGTAATAACTAGACTTTAGCAACGTCTCAAATTTAGAAACTCTCATGTGCTTGATCCTATTGGCATCGCTAGAGGACTGGCTATGTTCTGGCATGAACACATTTTAATACATATGGAGCGAACCACTCAGAACTTTTTTGATACAACCTGCACGGATGCTTGATCTGGGATCTCTATGCATCTCACTTGTGTCCATGCACCAGCAACTTATCAGCTTCACCATCAACTTTGGACAGATCTTTGACAAATAGCTTATTCTTGTTGAAGCGAGAGCGCCACTCCTTCATCTTCTTCACAAAGGACGAGGTCGAGCTTGAGGAGGTGCGGATGGTCGTCGCGTGGCTCTCCCGTCCAAGGCTAGAGATCGAGGGCCTTTGGCGCCCTATCGCCAGGGATTGGTCGGTCAAGCCCTTGCAGTAAGGACTACATTTGGAGTTCTGGATGTCAACAATGGCCTGCCTCCGGTTATGCTCCTGGAGATTCTCCTCAGTCAGGTCGGAGTGTGCTGAAAGCTCGCTCCGGCGGCACCAGAAAGAGGGAAGGTTGGCGAAGAGCTTCTTGGTCCATGAGGCAGATAGTGGGAATGGCGACGAGTATGTGGATAGCGATGACCGCGGCATTGCATTTGCCGAGTGAGCAGGTGTTTGATGAGAACTATGGAAGAGTGGTGGATGGCGTGGCGAGCATAGGAATGTGGTTATAACCTAGGCAAGGTAAGACAAGCGGCCAGCGATGAGTCCTAGGGCTCTTGCTTTGTTTTGGCGACGGCAACTATGCCAAAACATTCATGACGGTACGACGACGACACGAGTTGAATCTTTGTATGATAATAATCAAGGCTGGAGCTTTTGGTCCTACTCTCGCTTCGCTGGATTAGTTTTGACAATTGCCAGCTAAGATCGGGCGATTTTCCGACAAGGGACGAGGGGAAGATCCGAGACATTGTTAAGATGCTTCATTATTATATATGCATTTGCATGTAGACGGGATGGTGGCTTGGATGAATGTCGTGTGTTTTGCTAATAATGTAAGATACGTGTGAATGGGAACTTTGCACGTAGTGTATTTTACAATGAAAATCCCATTTTTTACAATTTGAATAGTTTTCATTAATGGCAATAAATACTTTTATTTGAGATTTTCTGCAATTTAGTGTGTGAATATACCATAAGCCTAAAGAAGGGCAGGGTGTGACTAATGCCATCATATTCTTGAAATTCTTACTACAATTGCCATCAACATATATTTATCTGCATCTATATATGTATAATGGAAGGTATTGCAAATAGAGTGATCTTAGGGTTTTAGTGCTCTCTTTTGCCATTTCACTTAATTGGCAACTATACTTATCTCTCCCATCATAACACTACCTATTTATTACTCATCTCCCTCCTTAATCTATCTTCATTATTTCTCAATTTAAGTTGCGACATCTCTATGTTTCAAAAGTATCTCTATCTTTACTAATGAAGTCATTTTTTGTTAATTTATTTGTTTGATTGCTCCAAATTCTTAATATTAAGTTTATATTGTAATTCTTATATTCCACTAATATGTTCTCTTTTTACTTAATTGGGTAGCATATGATTAAATTATTCAAACAATCCGTGCAAAATGTGGGTTGAAGTCTATTTAGAGTAAATGTTTTGCCTGTGCTTTTTCCACTTTTTTTTACTGCAGACGTCCCCTACCACCTTGAAGTGATCAGATTATCCCCGTAGGATTTCTGATTATGTCTTACCTTTTTTTCCCTTTTTTTGTCTGGCTTCAATTTCACTAAAAGACTTTGCTCAAAAAAAAAAAAATTCACTAAAAGACAAAACTAGCCTTGTCCTCTCGAACAATTCTTTTTTCACCGTAGCTAATAGCTACTTTTTCTACACCTATTATATTTCAATATTTCCTTCATGTTTGCCTTCTTATGAGCATATTCTTCATTATCCATTGGCATGAGAGTTTAACCTTTTGTTATAATTTGAGCAAGTACAAATAATACAAGGTAAGAGTAGTTTTGCCCTTTGGTAAAATTGAAATAAAAAAAAAAAAGAAAAAGGAAAGCAAGGTAAGAAATAATCGTAAAAGTCATAATTGGGATTCGCAATTGATATTGTGGTTATTTTAAAGTGATAAGGGATGTCTACAGTAAAATGTAGCGCAAGCTAAATTCTTTTGTAAAAAATAACATATAATACTCTCCCCTAATCAATGTAATGATTGATAAATCAAGCTAACCTCTATCGCGTTATTAGGCATCCAACAAGAGTACAAATGGGGGTCGAGGATCTCTAATCTCGTTAGAACCCCTCGGAACTTTATTTAGTCACAACCGTCAAAATCCATCCATATTTTCTGTTAATCTGTGCGATGCATGTGATTTAAAAGATCGACTTGCATTTCTTTTTTATTCTTGAATATAAAAATAATAATAATACGTCTCCCAAAAATTCGAAAGTAGGAAATGTCTTTTGCCCCCTGAATTTTCAAATTGCATCCCCTCCAAAGCTGTGGATTTTTTATGGTTTCTTCTTCTTTTTCTTCTTCTTCTTCTTCTTACAAAAAGTTTGTTGAGACGGATCTTTCTTTGCCTGAGAATAATTTTTGGCAAAATAACTCTTCTTGTTTTAGATGAAGCACCGAGTTGATTTTTTTTTTATAGTATGTGCATTCTTTCTTTCTTCGCAAAAATCACAATTTCTTCTTTCTTTAAAAATGCTTAAATCCATGCTTGGATTTTCCCACTTAGTATTTCTTAAAATGCTTTTTCTATCTGGAAGGTTTTTCACAAGAGCCATCACAATCGTTTTTTAGAACATTTGATCTTCAAATGCTGGTGTGAACAAGCATCTGGCATTTCAGACATAAATCATCAAGGCAAAGATGAATCTCTTACTAGATTTCTCCAAAGGTAATATCCACAATTCTCCTTTGTTTGTTGAGAAAGGATCTCTCAACTTACTGGGAAAGCTCTCTGAGAATATAGGCTAGGAAAACCTACTTTAGATTTGCATTAGCTTCAAGGTCATAGAAAAGTTTAAGCATCTTTCAATAATGTTCATCGAGGTTTCTTTTTTGGAGAGAGTAATATTTTCTTTCAAAATATTCTCTTCTTTTAAGCTTAAGAAGATCGGCAGATTTTCTAATGAAAAAGTGAGGGACAGATGTCATGGCTTGGCCAAAATCTACCAAAAGCGGAAATTGAACGTGGTTTTGTTTTGCAACTAATGGCCTGTTTGTTTGTGTTCTTTTTTTGTTCCCCGGAACACAATTTCTGTTCTTTTGTTTCGGAAAACAAAAAAGAATAAAAACGCGTTTGTTTATACTTTGTTCCCAGGAACAAAAAATCTAGCTTTTTGTTTCAAGGAACAGGTTTAGAATAGAAATAAGAAACAAGAAAAACTTGTTTCTTGTTTACGAAAACACTTCCAAGAAACACTTTTTTTTCTCATTTTTCTTCTTTTTTTTTCTCTTTCTTTTCTTCTTTTTTTTTTTCTTCTTCTTCTTCATTTTGCTATCACTAGCCTTGGCCATGGCCGGTGCCGGCGACTGGCCAAACGAGGGCCGATGACCTCGCCGAAGCGTCACCGGCCTCGAAGAGGCCGAACCACGGCCAAGCTCCTCGGCTTGAGCCTCACTGTGGCTTGCTGGGTCACCTCCAGGACTAGCCTAGCGAGGCTAAGCCTCGCGCAGCCATGACGAAGCTCTGATCGGCACATTGGATCTTCTAGCTGTTGAAGCCGAAAAGGGAGGTGTCGGCCCGGAGATTGCTGTTGCACTTCCAGATCCAGTACGTGTCAGAGGGGGCGATCTTCCCGACGAATGGGATGACGGAGTTCTCAAAATGGAATGAGATCTCCATGTAGAAGTTGCGCATGCGGCGGAGCACGGCGATCACTCGGGGGAGGCGGCGACGCCACTTGCACCAAGTGGAGCGGTAGTGGTGCTTGAGGAGGACAGACACGATCTCGGCGTTCCGTTGGTAGAGCACCTCCTGGAGTGAGTTCCACTCGACGGCGTTCTGGAGCAAGGCGTCGGTGTCAGCGGAGGCCGAGCCTCGCCGGTGGCTAGGCGAGCTCGACCTCGCTGGGGGTCGGCGAGCCTCGCCATGGTTGGGCGAGGCTACCGGCCCTCATCGATCGGCCGTAGGCCATGGCTGAGGCCGGCAACTGGCTAAAAAAAAAGAAAAAAAAAAAGAGAATGTGGCATCCTAAAATTTCATAACGATCCCGAGATACACTACGGCCCATGACTAGGTGACGGAAGCACCATCGGACTATATTATAGTCATTAGACTAATGGATTACAATTAAGCAAGGGCCGAGCATTGAAGGACCATTGTTTTGTTGGAAATGTATCATATACTCATGTGCGACCAAGGTTATACTAAAAGATAGATTGATAAGAAATTTTCTATACTTGGCCGTGTACCCTACGAATCGAACTATCCTTTTGTATTGTTGTAATATTATAAGGCCATGCGAGTATTTGTGATTATGTAATTATAAGCGGGGATTAAAGTGGAATATTAGGAGCAAATGTGGGCTGGATACTTAAGGCCCAAAACACATTTCCCCTTCCATTTAGTTGACCAAGGCTTGGCCGAATGAGGCCACATCCATGCAAGAAATCAACAAGTGGCAAGAGGGACTACATGAGGTGTCGCCGCCCCTTGCTTCCACCAGAGATTTCCCATGCAAATCTCATGATTACTAGCTAATTAAGAAAAAAAAAACAGAGAAGGGGGCGGAGTGAATGAGAAAAGGGATTGAGAGAGAGAGAGAGAGAGAGAGAGAGAGAGAGAGAGAGTAACCGAGAGAAAAAGAGAGTTCGTGAGGGTGCATCGGTGAGGGAAAGAAGGAGACCAGCCTCGCCATGAGCACGTCTGCTGCCGCCGTCGACACCGCCTAGCTTTGCCGTTGATTGAGCTGCGCCCGAAGTCCGTAAGTCGCTATTTTGCTTGCTGTGGTTGCATCGGACTTAAGGCAAGTGAAGTCCATTGATCTACATTATGCTGTGCTGTGGTTGTTTAGTGAAGTGTAATAGATTTTGGAGATGCTTGAATTTTGATGCTGGATGTTGGAATTTCGAAAGGATAGAAGTAGTTCTTTAGGACTAGCAAACTATTTCATGAAAAAACAGCTTGACCTTTGGTGACTCCGTGAATTTTATGTAATTATCTAGTTGAAATATGACTTCATGTCCTTGATGAAAGTTGTAGATGATATCTTGAGGAGTAACATACTAAAATTTGAGAATAAACGGACAAGTATTGGTCGGTGAAACGATCTTTCTTTGAAAATGCTAAACTTGGAAATTTTATAGCTCTTGATATACAATGAATTCGACTTAGAGTTCTTCACGAAAATTTTACCTTTAGGTTTTATCTATAACATATCATAATTTCAAAAATTTTTGAGTTTATTTAGGGGTATACCGAAATTTTTATTGAAACTGTGTAATAGTGATGTTTGAAGTTTTATGGCTGTGATGCACGAACCATTGCGATTTATACGAAATTTTTCTTAACTTGGTGTTCTTCATAAAAAAATTTCCCCTAGACCTTGTTTATAACATGTTAAAGTTTTAGAATTTATTAAGATCGTTTGCTAATTTTTCCAGAATTTCAATCGGTGGAGTGCATTCTGTTTTGTTCGAAAACTATTTTATTTCAAGAACAATTGAATTGCTCTATGAGTTGTGATGCCTTGGGTTGTTATTTATACAATGGATGCGGTGACATTTAGCATATCATATGACATCAAAAATTGATAAGGCCTTATAAACTCATTGAAACTTTTGACATTATGGCATCAAATGTTATTTTCAAAGTGAGACATATATGTGTATATATCACGATGTTGATGATACCGTTGGACGGCTGAGACGACGATGCCCCGGGAGTGTTGGGATGCCCATAGGGTCGAGTGAGTTGATGCTGATTGGATGCCCAAAGGTGTGTGCTGGAGGTCCTCGGGAGTTTTTAGATGCCCAGTTGTAAGTATTGTACAGAAGGGGCAACCATTTTCATGGCAAGCCTTGGATGTGCCTCGTGATGCCAGGTGGGGTACGAGATGCCCGGAAGTGTTGGCCGGAGGTCTCGCGATGCCAGGATTGGATGTGAAAGCCCGGAGGGATGCAACCACTAGTCCCTGGGAAATGAGATTCTTTCGAATATTAAAATGAGAAATAAATCATGTGCATGTATGTACATATGGCATGGTACATGAATTGTTTATGAATTTTGAGTTAGTAATATTTGGCATTGAAAATGCGGTTATTAAGGCATGGAATAAACCTTATGGATGTATATGCATGGTTGCATAGATGATATGTGCATTTCACATGAAATCTTGGTTGTCTTGCATGTTGCATTGTGTAATTTGATGGATCTTTTACTGCTGAATGGTTGTACTCACCCCTTTTTGGGACTAACATTTTAGACTAGGAGACATGCCTCTGCTACCAGTCCCCCCCACGCACGTTTTATGGTATACCGACCGATGTCGAGTGTGAGTGTATGGAGCATCATCACCCCGAGATACCAGGGTTAGTTTTTGTTCGTGTGCGGGATTTGGTCTTGTATGACGTTGGTTCGCCCGCCGGCCTAGTCATTTAAGAGTTTCTATTTGTGCATTTCCGCTGTGATGGGATCATGCTGGGGATGCCACCGCCGCCAACTGACGGACCGGGCTGGGTGTGACTGAGCGTGATGGGTAGCAGATGAAGCTTTTTGGAATGCCGGCACTTACTAATAAACTCATGTGTAGGACTTTTGGGAAGGAAAGAAAAAGGGAAGTCGGTTATCTTTTGGTATATAGCCGAGCTTAGAAAAGCCTTGGCCTTTTGATGTACTAACTCATGACGTTCATCAAGTTATGTAAATAAAAATGTTCGGCTCTAACTTATATAAAATGTGTAGTTGGTGTGTATTGCATTATTTTGTTTGAGTATGGGATAGGGAGATTTTGAATATACTTCCGCTATACGAACTGTGCTAGGACCAATCTAAATGATATAAACCCCAAAGACTTATGGACCTATTATAATTTTATGGTATCAGAGTGATATATTATCAGGTCAAGTGAAAGGTAAGCAAACTGTAGCGACCCTAACAGATTGGGGGCCGTTTTTGGGGTGCCACAAAAAAAAGAAAAAATGAAAAAGGAAAAATAAAATAAAAATATTAAAAAATTAAAAGAAACAAAAAAATTATACAAGTTTACCAAATGTATTTCTGTTTTTTTTTTTTTCTATTCCAAGAACAGAAATTATACAAGTTTATGCCGGTGACCGGCCAAACGAGAACCGATGACCTCGCCGAAGCGTCGCCGACCTCGGAGAGGCCGAGCCACAGGAGGCTCCTCGGCCCGAGCCTCGCTGGGCCACCTGCAGGACTAGCTTGGCAAGGCCAAGCCTCGCGTGGCCACAACGAAGCTCTGATCGGCACGCTGGATCTTCAAGCCGTTGAAGTCGACGAGGGAGGTGTCAGCCCGGAGATTGCTGTCACGCTTCTAGATCTGGTACGTGTTAGCGGGGGCGATCTTCTCGACGAATGGGATGACGGAGTTCTCAAAATGGAACGAGATCTCCATGTAGAAGTCACGCATGCGGCGGAGCACAGTGATCACTCGGGGGAGGTGGTGGCGCCACTTGCACCAGGCGAAGTGGTGGTGGTGCTTGAGGAGGACGGACACGATCTCGATGTTCCATCGGTAGAGTGCCTCCTGGAGCGGGTTCCACCTGGTGGCATTCTGGAGTGAGGCGTTGGCACCGGCAGAGGTCGAGCCTCGCCGGTGGCTGGGCGAGCTCGGCCTTACTGGGGGTCGGTGAGCCTTGCCGTGGCTGGGCGAGGTTGCCGGCCCTTGTCAGCCATGGCTTAGGTCGACAATTGGCCCAAAAAAAAAAAAAAAAGAAAAAAAAGAAAAATATTAAAAAATTAAAAGAAAAAAATTATACAAGTTTACCAAACGTGTTTTTATTCTTTTTGTATTTCAGGAATATAAATTATATAAGTTTACCAAACGCGTTCTTCTATTCAAAAATTGTTCTTCGGAACAGAAATAATTTTTTCTATTTCTATTCCTATGAACAATTTTTAAACAGAAACGTTACTAAACGCAGTCTAATTGTCACAAATGTTTAAGACTCCCAATGAATCTTATAACAAATTTGAGGAGAACCTCATACTTATCATGGTTTACGAGATTTCGGGTATTTAGCCAAGAGTAGAATTTTTCAAATCTTTTCGACCATTTGAAATAAGGAATATCACCAATGGTGAAAAACTATTTGGAAAAGGAGGTAGGAGTCTAGGATGGGTTATTTGATTGAATAACCTCTAGTTCATAAGGGTTTGATTCCATTTCCTGATCTAAAGGATTAGGCATAAATATCGAAGAAGTGGCTAGTCCAATAAAAAAGGATTCAATAGCAGGAATTGAGGAGGAAGAGGAAGATGAAAGCGATACTGAATTTGGTTTCGAGTTTGATTCGATTGAAAGGATCCGATTTAGAGGAAGCTGATTGTAAGTTTTCGAGGCAATAGGATTGGTAGGATCAAGTTGTCCATTCTCGGGATTGCTCAAATCTCTTAGGAATGATTCCAACAGATTAGATAACATAATTTGATCTAGTTCCTCCTTTAAGGGAGATATTCATGTGGAAAAAAATAACATAAATAATCTCTAAACTTTGGCCCGATATGCAACATTATCCTTGAACTTTAACCTAATATGTAATATCATCCTTTAAATTTTGGTACATATTGAATTTATTCCCCAAACTATATGAGAATGTTCAATATTTTCCTTATATTAATTGAAATTCATGAATAATATCAAACGTCTTCATATAATTTAAGAACTAAATTAAACGTAAACTAAAAGCTTAGCGACCACATCAAATGAAATAAAAATTTAAGAACAATATTTCACATTGAAATAAAGTTGAGAGATAGTAGTGAAAAAGGTTAAATGGTCAATGATTATACTATATATTAGGCCAAAGTTCACATACTATACGCTGCGTTTATACCCTTATTCACATAAAATGGACGAAACACGCGCAGTATCACGTGCAACGCACGTGGCTACCAACCGGGTAACCGAGGGATTTTCCGAGGAACTCATTGGTCCGTCATTTAGAGATACGTGACCGCCCGTAGCTCAGGCATCCCCCGTCTCATCGGCTCTTCGTCTCCGCCTCCCTCGGCCGCGTCGCCTGGCAGCAGTAAACCCTAAACCTCCGCGCCCCCGCGCGCACCAGTCGCCATGGATTCCATCTGACAAAATTCCCAAAACCTCGAGAAGGAACTCTCCCGAGCTCCCGAGGAGCCCATCCAAAGCCGCCGAGGATGACGCTCCACTCCATCGTCATCCAGAAGCTCCTGAGCACCAACGCCCACCTCGGCCGCCGCGTCGCCACCCCCCACCACTTCAAGCTCTTCGCCTACGGCACCCGCAACGGCATGACCATCATCGACTCCGACCGCACCCTCGTCTGCCTCCGCAACGCCTGCGACTTCGTGGCCGCCCTCGCCCGCCGCCGCGGCCGCTTCATGTTCGTCAACACCAACCCGCTGTTCGACGAGATCGTGGAGCAGATGACGCGGCGGATCGGGTGCTACTCCCCCAGCGGCAACGCGCTGTGGCGGACGGGCGGGTTCCTCACCAACAGCTGCAGCCCCAAGAAGTTCCGGTCCCGCAACAAGAAGATCTGCTTCGGCCCCACGCAGCCGCCCGACTGCCTCGTGGTCATGGACACCGAGCGGAAGTCGTCGGTCATCCAGGAGGCCGCGAAGCTGCAGATCCCCGTGGTGGCGCTCGTGGACTCGAGCATGCCGTGGGAGTGCTTCCAGAAGATACAGTACCCGATCCCGGCCAACGACTCGGTGCAGTTCGTGTACCTCTTCTGTAATATGATCACCAAGACTTTCCTGCTCGAGCAGAAGAAGCTCGCTACTGCCAAGGACCGGCTCGGCATCGCCTCTGCCCCCAAGACTGAAGCTCGGTATGCAATTCTACATTTTGATGGACCGCGTGATTCATTCTTGTTTGGTTTGAATTTCTCCAAATGATTTCTGGGACTGCATTATGAGGATTGGTGAAAGCTGCTTATGTGGGGAATTATTCTTTCTTCCTTTTGAATGGTTGGAAAGTAAAATCTTTTCAAATGCCTGGCACTTTCCTTTATTCATGCAGCTCCCGGTGTGCTAAATGGCTGCGTCATAAGCGTTTTGCAGTTTCATTTTTTGTTCATGGATGTTTAGAAGTTCTTAAAGTTAGCAAGTGGCTGAGTTTTTGGCTTTTACATGATTGAGTTCTGGATTGAAGGGAGGAGGCGCCACGCATTGAAGAGAGCAAGAGCGAGAGTGATAGTGGGACCGAGTTTGCAAAGATTCAAGTGCCTATAATTCCCTATGAAAAATTAGCTCATTTCCCTGAAGGTATTCTCTAATCCTTTGCTGCAGCTTCTGTGTATACATTTGTGGCGATTCAGTTTTCTCTGATTCCATTAGTTACAATCTAGAAACTGATATGATGGACATCATGTACTGCTCTTTTCACTGGTACAAATGGATATAATGGGCTATATCTTGTACTGTGGATGATATTGGTCCAATGTTCCATTTTTCTTTTTCCCGATTTTCTATAGTTTAGTTTAGTTTAGTTTGCTTTTATTTTATTTTTTCATTTATTATTTCTGTACGCCTCCAGAAACTGCAGATAATAAACCCGTCTAATCTGATAAAATCTCCCATTTTTCATCCCAAAAGAGAAGGGACATAAACATGACCATTTTCATAAGAAGGTTTTTGTTTCTTGGATTCATACAGATGTTGCTGAAACTAAGAAGCTTTTGGACAAACTTGTTGTCCTGAAGTTAAATGGAGCTTTGGGAACAAAGATGGGATTTGATGGTCCCAAGTAAGCATCATTCTTTATCTGGAAATTTCTCAAAACTTGGTTTTATTTTTGATCTCTGCCTGAAATATGTATTGTATAATTTATTATTGCAATTGTATCTTACTTAAGGTGGATGATTCGTGTTCGCAAAAATTTGTTTCTTTTGGTTTTCTTTGTGAAAGTTGGCTTTCGTTTATTTGAGGGTACTCTTTGTTTTAGAAGTTTTCTGGTATGCTGTAAAATAGGAATCCTCAGCCTCCCCAAGGTTCTATGTTGGAGTAGTCACATTTACTGCATGAATTTAATTGGAAATTGGTGCAAAATGGATACGTCCTCTCACTTTGTGAAGGTAGGGGTATCAGATTGAGAACCTTTACCTTCCTTTTTGGGGTTTTATCTCTCTCTGTTTCTTTTTTTTTTTTCCTTTTTCGGTGGTTTTTTTTTTTTTTTTTTTTTTGGGGGGAGGGGGGTTTGTGCTGGGGTTGTGAAGATTGGGGAATGGTGATTCGATGGAGATGGGAATGCAAATCTATGCAGAGCGTATTGCATATATGATATTTTCTATTCCCTAGAAAGTTGCTTGAGGTATTGCTGATCGTGCAAATCTTTAAAGTTGGTCAAGATTGCTTATCCTTTTCCCCAAAAGCTACACCACATATTCTGTGATTGTCTGTAGATGTGAGGAAAAATAAAACATGGTGAGAATCATTTACGTACATCGGCAGTGTTTGATATGTGATGTCATCAAGTTCCCTTCTTACTAGTGCAGATCTACCATTGAAATTGGCAATGGAATGACAATTCTGGGCTTGACAGCTACTCAGATTGAGGTATATTGCCGTTTCTGTCGGTGATATGTAGTTGAAATTGAAACTGACCACACTTGGCCTTGAAAGGTCTAATTCTTCTGTTTTTGCATGTTGTAGCATCTTAACTCAAAGTATGGATGCAATGTGCCCCTGTTTCTAATGAATTCATCAAGAACACATGATGCTACCCTTGAGGTGACAACTTTTTCATCTGCTTGTATTAGTTATTGATTTTGGGGACTCATGAAACTTTCTATGGTCTTGCTTCCTGATCCAGGTTTGGGGTAAATATTCCCAGCCAAAAATTGATTTTCATGCTTTTGAGATGGTTCGTGTTCTCTAGTCTTTGTTTTGCCTCAGTACACAAAGAATTATATCTGATATACTAGCTTTTGTGGAAGAATTTTGTTAATCCTTATTTTTTTGACACAGAACCAAAACTCCCAACTGAGATCATCTGGAGAGCAGAGCAGCAACAATGAATCGTATGTTGTTCTTTACTTTAAATGTACTTGCTTGTTATTTTGTTGCACAGAGTAATTTTTGATTGTCATTGCCAGAAGTGCTGTTTCCAATTAATTAATAGGTTTGACTGGTGCAAAGAAACATCAATTCTGTGCCTGGGTACTTGCAACCTCATGCTTTCCTTGGCAATTAACAAAACTGGAACTGTGACTAAATTCTCAAATTAAGTGAATCAAATTGTAAAAGAATCAAGACCGAATCGCACAAGCTCTGTTCTTTTTCAATTTGCACCTTCAAGTTGAATCATTTTGTGTACTGATTGAAACAGTTTGGATTGTGAATCATACAGTTCTACAGCAGACTATCAGGTTACGCTGCGTCTTTTTCTTCTCCAATTTATAAGAATCGGCAATTGATAGTCACATCAATCCTTTTAGTTCTTGGACCACTTTGGACTAAATTCATTTGTGTATCCTTTTTTGGTATGAAGACACATTCAGTTGAATTTATCTGTTTCAGTAAATCTTGCTGAACTGCTGTATTCATTGCCCATTGATTCATATACATTACTATTAACATACCCATTCAGATGTGAAACTTGGTCATAAAGTAATTAATTTGGGTAATTTCACAAAAATTTGCCAATGTTATCATTAAATTGTTGTTAGATCAACCAATTTTCCATGTTCATCGAGCTACTTTACTTTTTTTTTTACTTGGTCATTTTGCTGATGTGTTTCAACGTTTTGTCTCCTGGGAGAAGCCAACTGATGTCTTTTGGTGGTAGGGCATATGCTAACCAGGGTGCAGTAATTGTATCATTGATGAGAAGTGGAACCCTTGATGTGTTACTTTCACAGGTTATCCTTTTTTTTATATGGTTGCTATTTCTTTTTTGGTTTTATACTATAAATGATATTAGAATCATAAGTGAGCTATTGATTTAGAGGTTTTAAAATGAGTTGTTTTTCAGGGTAAGGAGTATATCCTTGTGGCGAACTCAGATAATGCCAGGGCAATCATTGACCCAAGTATCCTTGTACTTATGGTGATTGTCGACATTTACTTTGACTTTGATCCTTGTGTTTTTTCTTTTTTTTTCACCCGCCCCCTGGGCTGGGGGGGTTGGGAGTTCTTCAGTTATTGACTGCTCGTGGATATTGTGCTATCACTTGATATCCTTAATGTCTGTTTACAGAGATACTAAACCACCTAAGTCAGAACAAAGTTGAATGTTGTATGGAGGTAGGTAGCCAAGATTGCTTTCTGTTTTCTTTATGTTTCCTTAGCAATGACTCTGGAATTTTTTGTTCAGGTAAGGCCCACTGCATCCATTGATGTCAATGGGAACTCTGTAAATTTTGAAGAGAGGAAGTTCCAGGTGGGTAGTATATTACTGCTTTACTGCTCCTGTGGTCCATTTTTTAAAAACTACGGGTCATAATGCTGATGTTGATTGAAAACCTTGTTAAATTGTTTGGAAAAGCTTTGTTTTACTGATGAAGTTGAACATAATTTTGGTTGTGCAGTTAGAGCGTAAATCTCTTCTCTTCCCTATATATAAATGACTCGGCAGCACAAAAATTAATGGTGCCAAGAGGAAAAACATTAGGCTTTTTTATCAGGCTGAAAGACTAGAAATTTCCTTATCCAAAAAAATGTAGAATTTTTTTAAGGAAAATCAATGGAAATGAATTTTAAGAATTGATTTATGTATGGATAATTGTAAGAGGACGAAGTGGTTAGAAAATGGAGTGGAGGTACCCAAATTAGAAAAACTTGGAAAGTTCAGAGACCAAATTCGGGGAAAAAAAGGGAAAAAGAAGACAGTTTGTTGGGATCAAACAGTTAAATAAAGTTGTTTAAGTATTTGTTAATCAGGTCTGAGGGGGTACATATACCATGGACTAACAGCTTTCTGCTTTGTAATCTCTATGCCACTGGCTGTACTTTCTCTTATGTAGGTGCGTCATTGGTAGGATTTGCTTCATTGCAAGTGCTGTTGTATTAGCTTGGTGAATAATGATACGATTGATTAATAATGAATAGGAAATTGTTTCTTTCCATTTGGATTATGAGTAAATAGTAAATAGTAAAAAAATACTAGTTTGTTGCAGGGATGAGAAAGAAAAGTAATTCAAATTCAAGCATTTGTTAATGAATTTACATCAGGATTCATATGATAATATCCAAGCTTTTTATTCCATCTTCAGTCCACTTCTCCTCTCTCCCTCTCTCTCTCTCTCTCTCTCTCTCACACACACACACACACACACACACACAAATAGAGAACAAAAGGAACAAACTTCCTAGACCTTGCCTTTTAATGGTCAGTAATGTTTGCATGACTAACAGATCACTTTATAATTTTGTTCCAAAACTTAGCATGCTGTGCCATGAATTTAGCATTCTTTGGTGGTTTTAAACACTCTTCCCACACACGGTGAATTTGGGTTCTGCTTCAAATGAGATGCTATGAACATGTGGACATTTTCAGTATAGTTAGTTCTAGTTCTTGTTGGAACAATGTGTGAGGATGATGGTATGCTTTGCCTATGGTGGGGAGTTGTTCAAAAGCTGAAATGTAGCTCGTCCTTCAACAATGTGAATAATAATAAGTTTGTCCTTTTTCTTGTGCACTCAGCTTGGAGAAATTTCTCAGAATCCTTCTGAAAGAGTAAGCATCCCAAACTGTGACTAAGGAAGGTTGCTTGTTATATAATTGCTTTCATATTTGTGGCGTATCATTGTATTACATGTCTAACTTCGAGCTTTTTCTTCATCTTTTCAAAGTTGTCAGAGAAGTTCAAATTGCTTGATACAAAAAACATGTGAGTAAAATTTTACTTCATTTTCATGTGGCTTGCTAAAGCTTTGGAATAAGCCTGAAAGCTCAGTTCTCTACTTTGTTTTACAGGTGGATCAATCTGAATGCCATCAAAAGACTTGTGGATACTGATGCACTGAAATGGGTAAGTTTATTTAATATTATGACAATTTTCTTTTGCTGTTTTGTGAATTTAATATTTAGATACATATTTATGAAAAGAAATGGCTAACTTTTTGCACTTGTTGCTGCAGGAAGTAGATGCTGGTTCATCTCTAATGCAAGAAACAGCGGCTAGTTCAATAATACGAGTAAACACCTTTCTTCATATGAGTTTCTTGTGCAACCATTGTTGCACATGATTGGTGCTTTTTTCTTATGGAAAATTATTTTCTTTCCTTTGATCCAGTTTTTTGAGCACGCAATTGGTATTTCCGTCCCTCCATCCCATTATTTTCCACTGGATTCAACTTCAGATCTGCTTCTTCTCCAGGTATTACAAACTACAGAACATTCTCCAATCTGCACTTTGTACTTGATACGAGTGCTATCTGTTACTCTAATGTGTTTTTTTTTTTTTGGTGAAAGTAAGAAGTTGCTACTCTAATGTTCATATGCAGTCGGATCTATATGCCACATCCAATGGAGTTCTAATTAGAAACGCTGCCAGAACTAATCCCAAAGATCCTTCTATTGAGTTAGGACCTGAATTTGATAAGGTGAAAATTACTTTAGTTGTGTATTCTTTATACCGCCTGTTACGGATATTAATGTCATGTTTTATTATATTTGCCATTTTCAGTTGGATAGTTTTGCAAGCCGCTTCAAGTCTATTCCCAGTGTGGTTGAGTTGGATAGCTTGAATGTCACTGGTGATGTGTGGTTTGGAAATGGCATTAAGCTCAAGGTACGGACACTGTGCTTGGCATCTGTTTTTATATACTTTGTCTGATTATCAAGGACCCACTACAATTTTAGATGGAGGAAATGGGTCCTACAGTACAACCCATCAGACCACGGGTTAAACTGTGAAGATTCACTTACTCTGTTTAGTCCATCTATGGAGTATGGGTTGCAAGAAAATCTATGTTTGTTTAAAGATGCAGTATTGGCAATAGTGCTCTATTTAGATCTAGACTATCATGCAGACTCCGCTTTCCATAGAATTGATGCTGTCTCGTGTGTTAAATTACTTTCAGATGTAATTTGTAATCAATCACTGAAGAGAATATACTGTAGACTTAGACATATCTGGATGGACGTATCTTGTCTAAATTGTCATGTGAATTAATCAATTAGTACATATGACTAATTGTCATAACCATTTCATATTGTCATAAGTTTGTAGGTATGGTACCATAATTGTTTATCTCATTTAAATAGCAATGGGTTTTCACTTATTTACTTCAAAGTTTCATAGTGATTCTGCAACTTAAGGATGATGATTGGGGGTTGTCTCTTGGAATTATTACTTGTTCTTAATTTTTTTATTCTCTACCAAAAGGGGAATGTCAGCATTGTTGCAAGACCTGGGATGAGGATTGAAATTCCTGATGGAGTAGTACTTGACAACAAGGTATGGCTGTGGGATTCTTAGATTTGTCATGGATGTGCTCCTTTCACTCAGCTCAGTTCCTGCTCTCTAATTCTTTTGCATCATTATTCAGCTTATAAACGGCCCTGAGGATATATGAGAAGATGATTTCAAGGAATGTAAGAGTATAACATTTTCATTTAAAGTGATTTATTCTTGGATAGTTTTGGTCCCATTACTCTTTTCACTTTCAATTTATATCTATATACTGTGAAATAAGGAAATAAAACCCAAGCAACAAGCTGAAAGAGGGCTATTTATGTGCCAGCAAGCATGTGTTTGATCCCATAAAGGATGAGGTCTTTCTTTTCAACTGATTCGGCGACTTTTTCATTCAAGGCAATGCAATTTTGATGTCAATTAAATAAAGACGAAAGTGAATATCTTGTCCGACAAGAAAAGAGATCTGAAATGTTCTGGGGATAACATTGGGGCAGCAGCTAAGCCAATAGAAGGCTAGAAGGTGGTTGCTACGAGCCCTGACTGGATCCTTCGAATATCCCACCTCCGGCCTCTTGCTTTATCATGTTGGCTGTTGCATGGTTGGTGATCACTCATCTTTCGTCTTTCCATAAAATGGTTGTGTAATTTTGTAGAGAACTGCCCATGAGAGATTGAACAGGTATAAGCCTGCCATTGACGTCCTTCGGGCTGTATCAAGTGTCATCATACTATATGCTTGATGATGTCTCTTATTCCTTTTCTAGTTGCCTTGTATTTTCAGCTAAAATGCTTGATGAAGCTTCCATCATCTATCTATTTACAATGTACTGTAAGGGGAAGTTCCTCATCTTGCACCATGATGAGAGTGGAGAGAGTCTAGAGAGTGCGTGCGGATTTCTTTTTACCAATCCCACCTTGTTTATTTCTCCTCATTATATACTCATTTCCTTTGTGCTGGTATTACTTTTCAACTAATATTTCCACACAATTTTCTTTTCTTTATGTACTTTTCAATATTGGATTTGCAGAATCTATTGGATAGATCCCATTTTCATTATTCTTAGTTATACTTTCTTGATTATCATTTGATCAATTGTAAGTTAATTCGTGCTTGTAACGGCTTTAATATGTGCATAATGTATATTGTCAGGGCTACACATTGATCCAACCGATTGCAATTTGACATAGTTTGTCATCCTGGTAATCTTCAAATATGAGAAATAACTTTGAACAAGATACATGTGGTTGATGTATATTTTCATATTGTGATCATCAGTTTGAATTTTTTAAAGCTTAAATTGCAAGATTTTATAGGAACGTGGGTAGTAATAAATTGCCCATTAGACGCGTTCTAATCATTATGGCACGTCAACATGGGCAATGTAAGCTTAAGGCGCATACCTATAAATATTGAATCCTATAGGGATAATTCAACAATTATTTTAATGAGTTCTCAGAGAACAAATGAAATTCTATCGACTTGAATCGCTTCCTATGGTTGTATGGAAACTCTTTTCTTATTTTGCTTTCAGAAATTTCTTATTTCTGGGAATATCATACATATCAAGCATGACATGGATATATAATAAGAAAAAGAAAAAGAAAAAGTACTCCCGATCAGTTGTGCTTTGAGAGAGTTTAGTGTTTCCCCAGTGGTTTTAGGCTGAGCGCTTTACGAGTAAAATTCATGAATGGGCATCGACCAGGTCAACGTGAGGGATTACACATTCAAGATTGCCAATAACGCTCGACCATAAACCAAAAATCCTAAGAAATGAAATTTTTACCACTTGGTCTTGCTTAAGGGTGAGTATTGATCTTGGCTCCACCTGAAAATTGGCTCAAACCGGCTAGTTCAAGTTCGATTCTGTGGTGGGTATGCTCATCTGTCATCCTCAATCCTTCAAAGATGGTTGCCAAACTCACTGGTCTTGCAATAAGTCGTATTGGCTCCTTTTGGAGTTTGAGCCGTTTGGCATGACCGTCTTCCAGCGTCACGCATGGGTTAGCTCTTATTGGAACGAGTCTCGTTTTAGTTTCTTAATTTTTTGTTTAACTGATTAGATGCCTGAAATCTGTGATAGCTTGTCTGAAATGACGTGGATTTTTGTCCTTATAATTCTTAGAATTTCGTATACTATTTCGGGTTTGACCGAAAAGTACAGTTCATTTTTCTTATAGCAGCTTCATAGCTTTTGTGTTGGGTGGGGCTAGTTCCATGCTCTATTCGGCTATAATACACCAATCTTGATCGTAGTCACTACAATGCAACATTATACAACCTTAACCATTTCTCTCTTCCCTCTTTCTCCCTTTCTCTCTCTCCAACTTTTATCGTCCTCGTTCGCTGTCACTGAGTTGTCGAGCTTGTCACTGCCTCACTACTTGGTTGACAATTTCGCCGCTGCCACCCGTCCTTGCCGAAGTCGTTGTTCAGGCCATCGTCACTGTGCAGAGCCACCTCCCGTATTTAATCTTGAAAGACGAGCTACACAAGATTATTCGCTTTGAGAATGACATTTGAATTTTGTTCATGACAACTCAATGTAACTTTCCATTTTCTTCAAATAACCCAATAGAAAGCTAACGGTAAATTGAGAATCTCGTTCATTGCAAAGTTCTTGCCCTTGATACAGCAACATGCTCTCAAAAATGTTAACAATAAGATCAATGTATATATTTGTTGGCACAAATTCTTTAAAGAAATGGGCTTGTCGAATGTGCACATCCTGCACAGGCACCGTGCAAAACTCGTGTAGGTATGAAACGAACTCAATCTAAATCACCGTGAAAAGTACGGTACCAAATCCTGCTTCATATTATGCTCTTATAGATATTCTCATTACGGGATTGCATTGGTCCCATCTTATGCATGTTGAGTGGCGATTATACGAGCGAACTCCATTCAGCTCCTGTCTCTCTCTCATAAGTCACATGGTTGCTAATTTCACTGAAAAGATAGTTTCATTGAGCATAGAGAGGATTTTTTTCCCGGTTTTGCAACGAGATTTGTAGATAACGGTTGCGCAGAGGACTCCAGGATATTAAGTTTTGTTTTCCAAATCTTCGGTAATTTGGAAGTCGAGAACTTCATAGTACTAAACAGTCGAAAAGTATGATGGAAAGGGATCTTTTACAGGGATGATTAGTCTTTCGGTTATCTTTATTCGTCATTCCCCTTGAGATCCCATCTACTTCCTTGGCAAATGGGTGCCTTCAGTTCATCGGTCTGCGGCGAAAACAAGGAGAAGATAAGTGTGGCACCAGCTCCTGCCTTTCAGTTTCTATCATAACACTCATAGTATCTACTTTCGCGAAAAAGAGAGCTTCGCTGATCACAAAGAAGATTTTCACGGGTTTTTGGAACGGGTTTTGTGGATCGAGCCATCGCTTTATCTCTTCATGAGATCGCTCGCATGAAGTATTCCAATAATTTGGGTTTCGCTTTTGAGATCTCGGGCAATTTGGAGTCGATGGCGGCTTGTTTGCTGTTGCTTGTAGGTTGCCATGGGGGCTGGATGTTGTCGAGCATTCTCGCCTTTGATTACCTACGGCAGTGCTTTGAGATGGAAAGCCTTTTCAATGTGCTTTCTTGTTCGTATCATAGAGAACATTTTCGGCTCTGTTTGTTTATTTTAGAAAAATGAATGATTTATAAAATATTTTCATAAAATTGAATGCTTGTATTCATTATCGACAAAAATTTATGTTTAAATTATTTGTGAATGATACAAATACTTTTTCATTCTTTTAATTTTATAAGCGATATTGGTGATCAATTTTAGGAATTTTTTTTAAAAATTATTTTTTCTGCGAAATAAATGCACAATTCGGCTCCTATCTTTTTTGTTTATAGGGCTCCACCGTCGCTCGCTTACTCCACAAAAAAAGCTCCAGTGATCATGAGGACTTCTATGGGTTTTGGAGTCGGATTTACAGGTCTAGTCTTGCCCCATTCACTTGCTTTCATGATAAGGACGTTATTATATTGAAAAGCTGCCATCTCTTAGAGAGGGTATTTGTGAGAATGCTAGACGGGAGTCGAAGCCTTAGAGGAAAATTCTGACAATTATTTATAATTCCAGCTGCGAAGACTAGTCAAAGGAAGGATCAAGAATTAGCAATTTTTAACCTCTCTCTTTGGGTCATATATACATATATATGCACACAAATGGAAGCTACTTGGACTCCACCATGATAAATTTAACATTAGGTTAACAGAAATTAGGGTCGTATCAGCTAACGATGTTGGAATTTCTAATGAAAGGACTGCATTGATTGGATTTTTGAAAGTTCAAGAGCTAAACTGAACAAAAGAAAATAAAAATAAAATTTAAAGACCACATTGAACATTAAATGAAAATTTATAGATCAGCCATGGCGTCATCCCCTCTTTGAATAGTTGGATGTGATTTGTTGCGCATAAGAAATAGTTCACGGTATCCCTTTCTAAATGATCAGAGCCTAGAGTATCACTTCCCATTTGCAAATCTCGTGCATATACCGGGCAAATATTTGATTGTTGGTCTCTTCCTTGTTCTTGTTGCCATTTAGGACACCTCCATCGATCTTGTTACGAGGAATCTCAGGACTTAGGAAGGAGAAGGGTGTCTATCTCTATTGATCTTGCTATCCTAGCTACGTTGGAAATATATCATATCCTATGTTTGGCTTTTTTCTTTTTAATAAGAAAAAGGGGATAAGACCGGATATAAGATGAATATAGCCTAAATAAAAATATCTCATGTAAGGGTGGGATAAATTTAGATATGATTTTTTTTCTTTTATTTCCATGGTCTAAAAGCCGTTTTCTTAATAAATGAACTTCTTAAATTAATAAAATTACAACAATAATTAAATATGAACAACATATACATTCTAAATAAGAAAGAAATTAAAACAAAACATAAATAACAACAATTTTCGTTTTTAATCATTCTTACATATTTCAATTTCTTTCTATTCTAATATTCTATATTCTATACATATAAATATTTGTATTTATTACATATTTTAGGTACATTGGTATAGTTATTACATATTTGTATTATTTCATTGTAGCCCTCTAGTTCAGGTCAAAGCTTCCCAAAACATTTTTTTTTTTTTTGGGAATTGTGAAAGTAAATGATCATGCTTTCTCTTACTTACTAGTTTTGGCATTCACCAACTAATCGATATTGTCTATGTTGTTGCCTATTTACATTTCTTGTTATAGTCAATCTTGTGGCTTTGAGATGTTGTAAGGAGCTCCTTTGTTGTTGAAGTTTTAGATAGTATAAAACTCATGGATTAATCACAAGAGGTGTCTCCATTTGTGCATTTGTACTTTCATTAGTAGTGCATCATGAGAGACTCTTACCATATCCATTTTTAGGTTCATTTATATTGATGTGTAATTTCTACCTAATAATGAACAAAATAGGATATGGACATATTCAATTTTATTAATGTAATTCACCAAATAGTGGACATGATATAATAAATTCCCCGAATTTCATTTTCTTATCCTATTTTAGTTAGAAATCCAGATGATCAATAACAGCTGTAGATTTGTATATGTTCAAATATTTGTTTATTGATAATCAATAACACTTACTTAATTTGACATATATCTCATATATATTATAGATACTAAAATCAATCTTTTTATTTTTTACTAAGCTGAAAATATTAATTGACCAATATTCTTATTTTTTTTTCCAATGGGCTTTATGAGTATATGTTGCCACATCTCCTCATTGGACTAACAATTAGGTTATGGCATTTTCAATGGATAATATATATATATAGATGCAAGCCAATTTAATATGTTAATTTCGGCCTGCTACTATAGAGAACATTGCATATTAAGGTGTGATTAAACTTTGGATTTGCAGCTAAATGTCAATGTCTATTTTAATAACATGATTACTTGCTCAATGAAGATTACCACCGTTGAAATCACATGCTGTTTAAAGCAACTGCATTTAAGCTCTTGCCTAGTAGCCCCTTTTTAATAGAAATTTTATTAGATGGGTTTATATATTAAATAAGACGTGAGTGTCCTTAATTTGAAGTTAGGAAATCGACTTAATCAATTTATTTTTGGTCATGACACACTCCACCTTCGAAATAAAAAGTGGTTGAAGTACATTTGGTACAATAACTAAATGAAAGTACAAAACAACATGATAGCCAGATGTTAACTAAAGAATAATGCTAGTTTGATCAAATTGGCATATTAATGATGCGAAAATAGTTTTTTTTTTGACAAGGATGCGAAAAGAGTTTGAATATAGCTCTTTTACTAAATTTTGAGGAATAATGCTGAATACATAGAGAATTCTTGATATATTAATTGATGTGACAGACTCTCATCAGATTGGAATACAACTCAAGTGCATATGTCTCACTATTAATTT
Organism: Eucalyptus brandiana; assembly: GCA_014182725.1. Taxonomy (NCBI): domain Eukaryota; kingdom Viridiplantae; phylum Streptophyta; class Magnoliopsida; order Myrtales; family Myrtaceae; genus Eucalyptus; species Eucalyptus brandiana. The sequence goes on along the minus strand of CM024671.1, from coordinate 20,385,936 downwards.
GCTACATTACTTAGAAGTTAGGGCCTCGACCCAAATCATTTGCACGAATACTGCATGTGATTAAATAGGTATCTTTTTAGTATAAATAGGTTAGTTTCATAAATGGGATGACACGAGAAAAATCGCGCCTTACGCGGTTGACTTGCTCAAATCATTTAGACACAAATTGGCATGTTTAAACCCATTTATTACACAATAATATCATGGCTAATGTGTTGACCTACCTAATCCATTTATATACAAATCAGCACGTTTAAATTAACATCTTGAAACATGTGAATATGAGTTACCCTGTACCAAAGTATTTTACATGTTTCAGAATTTTGTTCATCGAATATAGTCGTGTGCAAGAGACCTTTGTTTCCTTGTCTTAGGGTAGCTGGTTATTTCCTTTCCAATATGCAGCTAAGCTGTGGTGCCATTTTTGGAACTTGTACAAGCCTGTATACAAGTGTCACCCACGTTTTCTTGTAGTTAAATTTGTATGCGTGTGATATCTATAACTTGCCACTTGTCCATCGGAAGCATGGCCGGAGAAATTTTTTTGCCCTCCTACAAAATTAAGATAGAGCACATATTTCTTTTTCTATATACCACTTAGAACTGCAGCTACATTCTCAAAATATTCACTAGGATTATTTAAAATAGACAAATATCGAGAACCTGATCGTACACATATCGAAGGATCTCTTTCATCGTACACACACTCAATCAGGGATGAGATGAGAAAATATGGCTCTTTGCACTGATAGTTATATCTAACATTTTTGTTGGGCAGACCTAGCATTGCTTTGCTTTTGTTCGGTAAAACCAGAATTAAATGAGAGAGAAAGAGGAAGAAGCTAGCCACCCAAGACGTGGGTATAAATAGAGGTCCCCTTTCTTCTCCAGAAAAAACAACTTCGCTTTGGTTTTGGAGAGAGAGCTCCATTCTTTTATCATCAGCTCTCTCAAATCTCTCAGAAACAGAAGAAGTAGATGACTCTCCGTCTAACTGGTTCATGCTTTCTCTATGCTGGACTAAGATCACGGCGTGATGAGTTTTGACATCTTTATGCATGCAAGTGATGATATTAGTATTAGTCTCAGAAAACGAACGGCGTTCATGAATGTATAATGAACAAGTTCACTGAGGAGATTTGATTTTGCAGCAAAACTCATATCTTTCCTTTTTATGTTTGCATAATCATCAGGAAGGACGGTTCGCGAGTACCCAAATACAGAGAGAGTCACAGTACAAAGGAAGAGAGAACAAGAGGAGATCAGAATGTGGAGGCTGAAGTTAGTAGAAGGAGAAGACGGTCCCTGCTTATCCAGCACCAACAACTATGTGGGGGAGGCAGATTTGGGAGTTCGACCCCGAGGCCGGCACCGTCAAGGGGCGCCCAGAGGTCGAGGCTGCTTGCCAGCACTTTTATGAAGTCTTATTGGATGTGAATATAACTCATCTGCAAAATGTCTCACTTGTAATTTGCTACATTACTTAGAAGTTAGGGCTAGGAATTGTCGACCCAAATCATTTGCACGAATATTACATGATTACTACGCGAATTAAATAGGTTTTTGTTTAGTATAGATGGGTTGGTATCACAAATGGGATGATTCGGTTGACCCACTTAAGCCGTATGGACATCAATCGGCATGTTTAAACTTGTTTATGACACCATAATATTGTGTCTTACGTGAATTGACCCCACATGACCTGTTTAGACACAAATTGACAAGTTTAAATTAATATGTTGAAATGTGTGAATATAAGTTATTGTGTACCAACGTACTTTACATGTTTCGGAATTTTGTTCATTGTATATAGTTGTGTGCATGAGACCTTTCTTTCATTGTCTTAGAGTAGTCGGTTATTTCCCCTCCAATATGAAGTTAAGTCGTGGTGGTACTTTCGACGCTTGTACGTGGCTGCGTCATGTTTGCATGGAAGAGGAATTGCGGCACCAATAACACTTTTCGTCTGACAATCGATAGAGGAACTTCTAACTCAATCCTATTTATTTACGTGTTAGTAAGAATAACATGTTTTCCTAATTAATTGTTATATAGGAGTATCTCTACTATTTGCATCCTTAGTAAAGGGTTTGCTTGGGGATGGTCTTTACATACTATCAAGACCTTTTCTCAATTGTTGTCCATTTAAAAAGTTGAGAGGAAAGCATCTTAAAAACGACAATGAAACATATTTATTACGAAAATGAGTAGAGCCTATATCGTGTTTTTGCAACACAACTTAATAGGACGATATGTGCTTTAATTAAGAGGCATTAACTATGTTTGCTTGCTGGGTGAGGATTCAAATGGTGAATACTGAATACTTCAAGATGCATCTAAGTAGGATTCAAGATTTTATATAGATTGCTGAAGAGGGAATGAAATTCACGTTGATTAAATTATTTATTATATTAGATGAATGTAGCCGTTTACATAATTTCAAGAAATAAGGCCAAATATATGGAGAAGTTTTATAAACTTCATATATTATTTGATGTGACGGGTTTAGTTACAAATATAGCTCGCATGCATCAATTGTAATTTGCCACATTACTTAAAAGTTGGCCATCAATTCTCAACACAACTCATTTGCATGATTACTACACGTAATTAAATAAGTTCCCATTTAGCATAAATGGGATGACACAAGAAAAATCGTGTCATACACAATAGACTCGTTTAAGTTGTTTAAACATCAGTCGATACATTTAAACTCATTTATGACACAATAATATCGTACTCTACGCAAATTGACATGCCCTACCCATATAAACACAAATCAACATGTTTAAATTAACATGTTGAAAATTGTTAATATGAGTTAATTTTACGTGTTAAGGTTAATGTATCCTATTGGTTCACCCTCCTTTGGTTGGCTTTGTTCAGCCTTCTTTGTTATCATTTGCACAAGGTTGTTGTAATCTTTTCTTCAAACATGTGGTTTTATCATTACCCCATGTGTATTACAATGTTGCTTGAGATGTGATTATGGACTTTGTTTATCGAATCGAGTCAAACCCATGTGTATTACATGAGACCTTTTTCGTTGTTTTAGAGTTGCTCGTTATTTCCTTTTCAATATGAAGCTTTTTATTATTATTATTTTTTTATAGTCATACTATATGTAGCTAAGTTGTTGTGTTATTTTAGGAACTTGTACATGGCCGCGTCATATATGTGTGGAAGAAGATTTGTAGCACCAATTACACCTCTTGTTTGATAATTGAGAGATGAATTTTTAACTCAACCCTATTGCACCATCTCTTGGACAAAAGCTCGAAATCTAGGTGCCAAGGCACGAGCCAGCTTGCGCCGAACTAGTAATTCACGTGTTGATAAGATTCTACATGTTTGCTTAATTATTTTTCATATACGAGGGTCTTAAACTGACAATGAAACATATTTGTTATGAAGATTAAAGCAACCGATATATATGTCTACCAAAGGTGATGAGAAGATAAATTTTGGGGTGCATTATTTTCATGAAAAATGAGAGATTGGGAAAACATTTCTCTGAAAAATAATCACTTATATCACTTATAAAAATAAATAAATGGAAAATTTTTTATCACCTAAAAAAATAATTAAGCATAAAATTGTTATTAATGATGAAAGCATGTTGCATTGATTAATTTTTCTGAACAATATAAGCAATCATTTTTTCGAAGATTTTTTCAAATTACTCATTTTTTACGAAATGAATGCACCTAGATTAAGTGTTTACATAATCTTCTTCTACCCGATGAAATGATTCATTGAAATAAAGAGTCATCATTGATATCGACCCATATAAGATCTCCAGATGTTTGGAATTTCCTCTATTCAATCCTTTTTTCTCCTCCTTGTTGCTACATATATCATTCGTACAAATTTTTATTTTGTTTCCCAAGCCTATAGTGAGTAACAGGTCAAATTCGAAAATGTCAAATCATGGATGATTCCATAATACACGATGGAACTGTATCTTTACAACACAGCTTAATGGAAAGATATATGCTCTCATTAACAGGCATTAAGTATGCTTGCTTGTTGGGCGGAGGATTCAAGTGACAATTACTTCAACAAGCATCTAGCTAGGTTCAAGATTTTTTTATGGTTTGCTGAAGATGGAACGAAGATTCACGTTGGTTAAATGATGGGATACAAGCTTTATTTGCTAGTAATCTAACCAACGAAGTAGGATCGGTACCCAGAAAGGGCATGACTTTAAAATGGATCACAGGTTAAAATCTTTATCTCAGCTTGCTGGAATTTCCTATTGCACCCGCACATAAAATTATATGTTGGCATTGATGGCCAAGAAATGGAAAATTCTTCTAATGACTTCCGAAGCATGCGCCGTCGATTTTCTATGGTTGGCAAGTGTCCGATTGCAATGACACCGTCTTCCACATCAGTTAATGCCAGCGGATTATTTAATTGAAGGATGACATTGAGACAATTTAGATAAGTTAATAAGGACTAGATTGAATTAAAAAAGGGAGTTTTGTAAACAATATCGAGAAAAAAAGTTTTAAGGGTGAAAGATTGTGATCCCATATTTACTCATTTTGTTTGCTTATTTATTTAAGAGTTAATACTATGAAAATCTCTTAATTGGTATATTTACGACAAATCTACCTTAATTAATTTTTTGACCATAAAAATATCAAATCGGTATATCAATGATAGATTTATTTCAAACCAATTTTCTACTACTAAATTGGTATATTTGTGATAAATTTACCATCTATTTTCCGTTAAATTGAATTAATTTCACAAGAAACAACAAACTTATACTTCTATGACAAATGACTGGTGAAAGCTCGAATCGGTCCAAATCAGTAATTTAATGATAAAATTTAATGAAAATTAATGAATAATAAATTTATTATAGGTGCATAATTTTGAAGTTCTTTGTGAGAACAATCTTTTATTGGACGGTCCATGAGGAAATGAGGCCACTTCCAAGGACCAAATCGAAATTTCTACTGGATAGCGTCTCCTCCCTCCTTCCCTGCTCATCCACCGCGAAAACGGATAAAGCGAAGAAAGAAGGATAAAACCCGCCCCCGCAACTCTCACTCTCTCTATCTGCGCGAAGATGGCCGTGCCCTCGACGCTCTCCATCGGCCATTGCCACCCTCACCCCTCTCCCTCTCTCCCCAGCAGGCTCTCTTCCTCCTTCCTCCCCCTCCAAACCACCGCCGCCCCTCGCCTCTCCTTCCGTATCCCCACCGCCCCCCGGCACCGACCCGTCGTCGCCATGAGCATGGAGGCCGGGATCGGCGTCATGGGCACGAAGCTGGGCATGATGAGCTACTTCGAGCCCAACGGCACGGTGGTCCCGGTCACCGTGGTGGGCTTCCGGGAGGGCAACATCGTGACCCAGGTGAAGACCCAGGCCACCGACGGGTACGACGCCGTCCAGGTCGGGTACCGCCGGGTCAGGGACCGGAAGCTCACCAAGCCCGAGATGGGGCACCTCCAGAAGGCCGGGGCCATCCCGATGAGGCACCTGCAGGAGTTCCGGCTCCAGGCCGTGGACGGGTTCGAGCCCAACCAGCGGCTCGTGGTGGACGAGGTCTTCAAGGAGGGGGAGCTCGTGGACGTCTCTGGGACCACCATTGGCAAGGGGTTTCAAGGTTTGTTCCTCCCTCTCTCATCTCTCTCCAAGATTTGTGAAGTGTTGTCTGTTTGAATTGAATGTGAGGTGGCAGTGCGTCTTCTAGATATGTGATTGCAGCTTCATGAAAGGGTGTCAGTGTGATTGTGGATGACTGAAGCTGTTGGTTTTTCATGAGTGTTTTTTTTCTTCTGGGTAGTTTTTTCTTTGGTCTCTAATGAGTGATTGTCTTGTTCAAGAATCAGCGATACAGCTGATTTGTATTCAATGAGATCTTATGAACTTAAAATTATGTGCTGTTGTTGGTTGAGCTCTTGAATATGTTACTGCTGGTTTAAGCACCGGCAGTCATCTTACAGAAAAAGTTGCCGAAAATCGCGATCTCGTTTAAATTGATTTCAATAAGACTAACACAGATTTGACAATTCCTTAGTATCTGTGGATGCAACCTCCCACCCACCCTACTCTACATGTCAAACGATGTCTCTTGTTCATTAACCTCTTGAAAATGAGCCTCCTCAGTTAATTACTAATGGAGTCATCACCTTCACCTTTTAAGTGTTAGCTTAATGGGGAATTGAGCAAGACATTTTACTCATCTATTTGGTTGTGAAAGTGCAAAAAGCTATTCTAAACTGATAGGCAGGAAGATGCCTGGGCTTTTTAGATGCTTGTGAGGAACAGGGCAGGGTGCTTTTTTAGTCATTGCAACTTTTAATAACATCGAATGTGAGCCTTTGATCTAATTATGAAGAAAACAGATATCCAAGCATATGTCTGGTCCATTTCTCCTAAGTTTTTGGCTTCAGCTTCACTGCTTTTGCTTCAGTTAGTGACACAAGGGAGGGGCTTTAGATCATCTACCCTGCAGTTGTCTGACTTGAGGGTGAATAATCATCTGGTGAGGTTTCAAAGTGGTTCTAGGTTGTTACTGTTGTGTCTGCTCCTTTTTGTCCAGTTATTAGGGATTGGACCATCTTCCAGTAGCATAATGTAGTTGTTCTTGCAGTACTGTAGAAGATACTAGTTTGAAAGACCACATAGTGCTGAATATTTAAAGAATGCCATGTAAATTCTGGATTTTGGGAGTCGTCTCATCTTTTGTTGCGGCGGGGGATGCAATAATTAGGTAGGAAAGAGGCGAAGAAAAGAAAGGGTGGGGGGCCATTTGGGAAGATAAGTTTATGGGCTAGATGAAAGCTAATATGCATGAGATTTACTTGAAAAGAATTTACAAGGTAAACTTAGTATGCATCAAGTTGTTAACAAGGGCGGCAGCAGCAGGGGCCATCACCAGCCCCCTTTAGATCCATCACTGTTTTCTTGAAATTAGCTTTGACAAAGATACTGTGGGAGTATATAGTTTATGTGGTGTTTTAGTTCCCTTAATCTAATATCTGTTGGTTGTTTTGTGAATGAGGACTTCTTTCAATCTACCAAATTTCCATGAAGCCATTTCTGGTGGCTATTCTTGATGACAGTGCATTGGATCTATCTGTACTTAGAGCCAGAAAGGTTAAGATAAAAGCACTATGCCTTTTTCTGCTGCCAACTTAAACAGCATGGAAGTTTGTTATAACTTGTCCCAACAAATCCCTTTATAGAAGTCGTTACTGATTCTAGTAAAAGAAAAGTCTACTGTTTCACATTGAATTTGCATCAGTCTTTTGTCTTGTGGAAGAGGTGCAGGAAGGAATCATAACTTGATTGATACTAACATGTGAGTGATAAATATGATTTAATTTTGACCAGTAATTTTCTTAGGTATATGCTCAGTGATGTGATAGTATACTTGAAAGAGCATATCTAAGTTTACATTGTTTGTCAGATGGACGCCAGATTCAAATTGTGGCACTCATGTCTCACCTGTAGAATTACAATGGCGCATCATTAACTCATCGGTTCTTTGATTGAAATGTTTGCTTTGATATTTAGTTTCATAGATAAATGGGGGAAAAAAAGAGAGTCAGAATCTCTCTGTCTGTCTCTGTCTCATTCTCTCCACGTGGGTGAATAGGAGCATGCACTGCACTTAAGTAACATGCATGTATCCATGCATTCGACCTGTGTACATGAACTGAAATGCGTGACCTGGTTTGGCCAATCCAGAATGTAGATGACTCAAAGCCCCAGAATTCACCCTTTTCACCTAACTAAGCATATTTTTTCTTACTCATGTTAGACTCACTGGTTGAGACATGTCTATCTCTAGAAGACAAAATTTTGATTGATGGTGGTTTTAGTTCAAATAATATCTCATCAAGAGGATTTATGGCAGTGGATTTGCAACTCCTTAAAGTTGCATAAGGCCTTAAGTTCATTTTGATTGGTGTTTTCTGTGTGGTGGTCCCTGTGTTTTGTTGTCAGCTAATGTGATTCAAGTGGAAATGAATTGGATGCTCTGTGTTTTTCATTGATGTGGATCTAGTCTTTTGTGCAAAAGCACGTGGGCTGTTTGCTGGAGTATGGAAGCTTGGGGCTTGTTTGTACCATCGCAAGTTTGTTCAGGTGCAATGGAAGTAGTTTACAGTTGTCGATATCTGTACTCCATAGGTCTGTTGATGATTGTATGTCTTACAAGCAGATTAAGCAATTTTCAGCGTTAGGCACGGGTGTTCTTGTCCAGCTATCAAAAGGAAAGTGGATCCTCATTTCTGTAATGACACATCAGACTAATGATGAATAAGATCCCTCGAGCTAGGGCGTGAGCTTTTGACATCAATGGGCTTTTACCCTTTGCATGTGGGGAGAGCACCTAAATAAGGGGATAGACTTCTGATTTATTCCTCAGACATAAGGTTTTCTCTAGTTTTCTAAATGGTATCATCAGTCTTGACTTCTTTTAGGCTTCAGATCATGAGAACTTCTGTGAGTGACATCTATAGCTGTAGAATTAGTATGTTGCCTTTCTTTAATCCTTAATTTCCTGATTCTTGCTAATATGGAGTCAATCGATTGAGGGGATGCTTCTTTTTCCCTGTTCTGGGGGTAAAATTCTTGATATGGGCTCCTTATTATTCAGGTCAAGGAAACATGGAAATGCTTCATATTTACTCTTTTCTATTAAATATATCAGACAGGCTGACCTTGAGTATTTATGTTTTTCCTGACAGGTGGGATCAAGCGGCATCACTTCAAAAGAGGTCTAATGACACACGGGTCCAAGAGCCACAGGCAGTTGGGTTCCATTGGTGCGGGAACAACGCCAGGTCGTGTATATCCTGGGAAGAAGATGCCTGGTAGGATGGGAGGAACAAAGAGAAAAATTAGGAAGCTTAAGATTGTTAAAATTGATAAAGATCTGAATGTAGTCATGATCAAAGGCGCCCTTCCTGGAAAGCCAGGAAATCTTTTGCGGATAGCGCCTGCGAAGATTGTGGGGAAGAACATTCCTAAGAGTTAGGACTTGTTTTGCTACATACTTTCTATGTTGGTTTAAATTTTTTCTGCATCGGGTGGTAAACTATCAATTGCAAACCAATTTTTTTGGTTGACGGGGGATGCCCTTAGATCCATTTAGCATTCATACCCCCCAATGAAATGGGGTGGTGAGCGAGACCTACACAGTTTGCATGATAATGGTGAAGAAAAGAAAGATGAAAATGTGATTAATATGCACCTAGAGAAGTTGATCTGTTATAAGTATTTGATTTTACTTGGCGGCAGCCATGATATACTTGAGAATTCTTCAGTTCTTGAAGTTGGTGGCACATGTATATTCGTCTATGCGCTTATAAATGATTATCCTCTTGATTTTTCTTCTGTAATAAGCTTACTCTGAATAAGTCTTGACAAATGAAACTTGTGACATCGTTGGAATCTTGACAAATGAAACTTGTGACATCGTTGGAATCTAAGTCATGTCCGATGTTTGTCGAGTTATACAGTGCCTCTTTTATGGTCACCTTGGCAAGCAATTCATGTAAATAAAATGTCGATGAGATTGGGAATTCAAACTATGCAATCATGTCCGGATCGTGATATGAGAATATTACACAGCCGAACAACTACTCCATCTTCTGATCAACATAGGAAGCTGATTCTGATATGGCAACGTATTGTCTTGAGTTGGTTTGCCGTCTATGGCGAATTTGATCTGGGGGTTCGTTCTGTTCTGTGAATTTCCAGGTTAGACATGATAAGTCATCCTTGTTCACATAGTAAGTTTCATGAATCAGTTCCTCCGTCACAGGACAGAGGTCTGGAAAGATGTCTCCTTCCTATTGTACACAGCGAGAGACATGGATACCTACATGTACAGTGCTTCAAGTATTTCATTCTTCATATTAGATGGCCTCTACTCAGAATTCACAAACAGCTTATTCTATCACCTCTTTGGTGGTAGATCAGTAAAAAATCAATTCATATTTGTAGGAATTGGAGTTTGATGCAGAGAAAGCAAGGATTAGATTCGTTCTCTTTTTATGTTCAAAGATTTGATAGCATCGTAACATGATAGTTCCTATCTCTATTTAGTACCATAGAGCACGTGAGAAGAGTAGATTGTAAGTTCAATGACTATGGGTGCGCATGGATTTGTTTGCTCATTTTTTTGTTAAAGGAATGTAAAAAAAAAGTGTTTCTCGTTCTAACAATTTTTTAATAAAAGAAAGCGTTTGGTAACGTTTGGTCGGAAATAAAAAATGAACGAAAACACGTTTGGTCCGAAAATAAAAATTTTTATTCTTTTTTTTTGTTTCTTTTAATTTTTTAAACAATTTTATTTTATTTTTCATTTTTTTCCTTTCTTTTTATTTTTTTCTTTTTTCGGCCGGTCACCGGCCTCCGGCGACCGGCCGACGGGGCGCGGCCTCGCCCGGCCACGGCGAGGCTCGCCGCCCTCGGCGAGGCCGAGCCTCGCCGTGGTTGGGCGAGGCTCGGCCTCGCCGTGGCCGGGCGAGCTCGGCCTCGCCCAGATCCGGCGAGGCCGAGCCTCGCCGGGGCCGGCGAAGCTCGGCCTCGCCGGATCCGGGCGAGGCCGAGCTCGCCCGGCCAAGGCGAGGCTCGGCGTCGCCGGCGCGGGCGACGCCGAGCCTCGCCACGGCCGGGCGAGCTCGGCCTCGCCTTGGCCGGGCGAGGCCGAGCTCGCCAGCCATGGCGAGGCTCGGCGTCGCCGGCGCGGGCGATGCCGAGCCTCGCCATGGTCGGGCGAGCTCGGCCTCGCCGGATCCGGGTGAGGCCGAGCTCGCCCAGCCAAGGCGAGGCCGAGCTCGCCCGGCCATGGCGAGGCTCGGCATCGCCCGCGCCGGCGACGCCGAGCCTCGCCATGGTCGGGCGAGCTCGGCCTCGCCGCCAAGGCGAGGCTCGGCCTCGCCCGCGCCGGCGACGCCGAGCCTCGCCGGGGGTCGGCGACGCTCGGCCTCGCCGGATCCGGGCGAGGCCGAGCCTCGACGGCGGCCGGTCGCCGGCCATGGCCGAGGCCGGCGACCGGCGAAAGAGAAAAGGAGAAAAAAAAAGAAGAAAAGAAGAAGAGAAGAAGAAGAGAGAAGCGAGAAACGTTTCTTCAAGAAGTGTTTCTGAGCAAGAAACAAAAATTATTGTTTCTCGTTTTCGTTCTTATTTCGTTCCGTAAACAAAAAAAAAAAAAGGAACGTAAACGCAACCAAACGCGTTTCTGTTCCTTTTTTGTTCCCGGGCACACTTTCCGTACAGAAGTGTGCCCGGAACACTTTTTGGGCACAAATCCATGCACACCCTATGAATCTTATCCATGAAAAATATTCACAGGAAGCTAAGAGCATGCAGATAAAGAAAACATTTGATTACATGCTACTCCCTTTTTTTCAAAAATTATGGAGATGCCTTTCATTAGATATAAAATGTAGTAAAATTTCAAGTTAAAAGCATTGGTCGTGCAATAACTGGCGTATATAAAGACTTAACCAATCTCTCAAGAAGAGGAAAACATAATTGTTGCCTGAATGTGCTCCAAAGCTCTTAAAGTGATCACAGATCCATGATAACGAGAATTTTTAATGTGCAATAACTGGCGTATAACTGGCGTATACTGTGTTGACTGAGTGGTCAATGAATAAAAACCTCCAACGAATAAGAGTTACCCTCCTTTTTGTTACAACGAGAATTTTTAATGCATTGGTGGGTTATCAACAAGACAAAAGGGAAGAGCTTTTGCTACATTGGTGAACTAGCCACACACTTCCAATTGAAAGAATGTAAGCCAAATTGCCTAGAAATCATCTCCATTTGCATCTAACCCTTCTTCTTGGTCACATCTTTCCACATATCCTCATCATTGTTTTCCCCTACAGTGGCATAATATAAAGACACTCACACCACACCACACCAGAGAGAGAGACAGAGAGAGAGACAGAGAGAGATGGACAGCAGAGGAGGAGGAGGAGGGCCATCCCCATTGGTGCCATCATTGATGGTTGGGGGCATTAGGAGTGGTCATCCTCTAGCCAACTTTGATGTGGCTTGCGGAGATTGTGCTGCCAATGTTTCAATCCAATGGGGATGATGGAGGTGGTGCAATGTCTTTTGTGATGGTTCTCCTTTGCCTGTCCTTGTTGTTCCTCTTCCACTTCCTCACCACTTTCTTTCCCTCTCTCCACTTCCCAACATACGTTGGCAGCTCAAAACTCCATCACGGCAATAGCTCCAGCTATGATGGTGGGGATGATGGGTTTGGTCTAGGGTCTCTGCTTTTTGTGGCACTTTTCTTTGTTCTGTACAATATCTTGTGATTGAACCAATAATGAATTGGACTATTTGTGTTTCGAATTGAAGCCGGATTGTCTAGGTTTCTACACTTGCCATTATGAAAAAGTTTGCAAAGTATAATCTTTCTTTTTCTGTTTACAATGGAGGTACCATAATTTGTGAATTCAAAGCAACATATATTGGCTATTGTTGGCACCTAAAATTTTGTTCAAAGATTTTCCCTGCTCTTTTAAAAGATTGAAAAGACTCAAAAGACCATATGACATCTTAGGCATTGTTTGGTAACTATCCAAATAGTGCCTGATTTTGATTTTTTGTTCCCACAATCAGTTTGGGAATAAAATCGCGTTTGGTAAAATTTTTGTTCTCGGAAACAGATTTGGAGTAGAATTAAAAAAAAAAAAATTGATTCTTGTTCCGAAAACAAAAAAAAAAGAATAAAAAAAGTGAAACTCTTCTCTCCTCTGCTCGACGTTCTCTCCCATCCCATACATTCTCTCCTCTCCTTTGCTCAAACCCTTTCTTTTTCTTCTTACATCACAAAAGTCATTCTCTCCTCAAGAATGGCAACTGCAATTGCTACTTCTTCATCGTTGAAGTTGCTCGTTTAAGGTGAGTTCCCTTCACTCGCAGCTATGGGTGGTTCTCAGCTGATATGGGTGACGGCTCACTCACCATTGTCGTCGTTCATCGTCTGCGACGGCTGGCGGGAGCGCCACCGGGCTTGAGTCGGTGGGCGCCCGTGCCGATTGAGGGGTCGCTCGCCGATCGACCATTTCCTCATTTTGTTGAATTAATGTTTCTCTCTTACGAATTTCATGTGTGACGATGAATTTGTGAAAAAATAACGATTTTTTCGGGGTTGTATCTGATGAATTAGTGAGTGAAGCGGTCGTATGTGTTGTGTCCAATAGCTATAGTTTGAATCTGCTTGAACTGAATATCCTGGTATCAATTGTGACATTTGGAAATTTTCTGGATTATGAGTAGAGGTGTAGGATTGATTTAAATAGCTTGGTATGTGACTACTGACTAGTGTTTGTTGTCGATTCTCTTCTTGCTTCAGTGCTTTTGTTGTTCTATCCCTGTTGTTTTCCTAACTTGTGGGTCTATGTGAGCATATCTATATCTTCTGATCCGAATGCCTATTCGACTTTGCCGCCTAAAAAGCTCCTTAGGTAGTACCACTCAGGGATATTGGTCTATTGCCAGTATAACCAGTTTATTGAGTTTCTATACTGAATGTAGCTATAGGGATCTGGTTGCTCAATTGGACTTAGTTTCTTGGACTGCAATGAAGGTGAATTAGATGTGTGTTTGATGTTGTGAAATAGGAGGTGAGAGAGTTCTATTTCTTGGTAGATTTGTTAATTAATTAAGAAGTTGAACTTCATAAATATAAACATTCCAATTGTTTTTCTTCTCTTTCTGGCCAATGCCAAATTCCAATTACTTGACTTGCATGCTACACTAGATGTCGGGATTCTTTGGTTTGTATCAGATCTCCTTCCCTTTGGTGACTCTTTGCCTGATTAGATGTGGTGTTCTCCTTTTTTTGTGCCCATTAACCAGACTTTTTTCTTTGAAAAAGTTCTTCTCATAGTTAATACTCAAATTCTTTTCTTCTATTGGAATTTGTTACAGAAAATGCTACAAGAGTTTGAAGCCACACTTATTACTTCTCCAAGATAGTATGGACAAAAACTTTTCCTGATATAGAGATCCGGAGTACTCATTTGGAATTACAGAAGTGGAGGTTGTAGATAATACATCAAATGAGCAAGCAATGCTTCGGAGAAGTATTACAAACAAAATGGCAAGGGATTACAATATGCCAAAGATTCCATAACTTTATGTTTTCGACTTTTGTAATATTGTTTTTAATTATTGACTTATCAAAGCCAATATTTCAAAGTTGAACAATGGACTAGGTTACTTCATTATTCATTTATGGATAAGTTGTAGTGATGAGTTTCTCGTTTTTCTTTGTTTCAAAGAGTCATGTTGGTTTGAAGACTTATTTTCTTAAATGTTGGGTGTTCATTTTTGGGGAAGGGTGTTCAGTTTGGGGAAGGGAATATCTATATATATATATATATATATAGAGAGAGAGAGAGAGAGAGAGAGAGAGAGAGAGAGAGAGAGAGAGAGAGAGAGAGAGAGAGAGAGAGAGAGAGAGAGAGAGAATATCTATATATATATATATATAGAGAGAGAGAGAGAGAGAGAGAGAGAGAGAGAGAGAGAAGAATCTTGGCTAAATTAAAATTAACATCCGTCCATATTAAATTCAAAATGGATTAGATATTTAATCATATAAAAGTAAATATTAATTGAAAATGAGAAATCACCATGATAAAAAAAAATCTTATTTAAATATAAATAATATTGAAATTCTAATAAGAAAACAAAATTTAAAATAACAACAATTTTTGTTTTTATTTTTATCTATTTTATTTCTATATTTTATTTTAATTTCTTCCTATTCTGAAATATATATTTGCTATATATAGAATACATATTTAATTTTGTATTATAATTTAGTTTTTATATTTATTAAATATTTTAGGTATACTAGTATAATTTATACTATGGTTTATTATTTACTATTTAATAAAAACTTGATTAGTTAATATTTTTATTACTTAGTATAAATATAATTAATCAATAGCATTTCTATGATTTGATAAAATTTTAAAATATAATAGAACTCTAAATTCGAATTATTTTGAAATTGAATATATAATAAAATATAATATGATTTCTTCACTCATAAAAGAAGACAATTATATTAGTGAGTGGTTTATGAGAATTTAATATCAAATTTACACTCATCTAAAAAGGTAATTAAAAAAGAATTTGAATATAAATTTTATGCAGTTACTAAACGCATTTCTGTTATAATTCTATTTCAGAATAAAAAATTTTGTACAGTTACCAAACGCGTTCTTTTGCTCAAAATCTATTCCTGGGAACAGAATAAAAAAGAATGATTTCTGATCAAAATTTGTTTCCGGGAACAGAATCGTTACCAAACGCACTCTTAATGGTTCGAAATTAAAGGGACAATGCCATAATTTGTCCATGTACTTTTCTTCGCTTATAATTTGGTCCTTATGTTTTTTAGTGGGACCAATTTATTTCTTTAGTTTGATTCGGTAAGATTGGTATCTGACTAGCAATCCAACTTCATCAGGGGACTTGTGTTTTTGGATGTGATTTTATATGCCATTGCCAAATCAACAAAATTTGTAAAATATATAGAAAGAAACCAGAAAAGGAAAATAAATTAGAAAAAATAACATAAATGAATTGGAGAAAAAGGCACAAGCTGGAAAGAGAGGGGTTTCGTTGAGTGATGTTGTGCAGCTGTCTTCTTTTCTTGATCATGTATCTCCCTTTGATGGGTGTCGTTAAGCACCAAGTCACATGCTCTATATTTTAACGTGTGTTTGTGGGAGTACGAATTCACTTTTAGGACTTTTTTATGACATCCTCAATTTAGACCCCTATCTAGACCGTGAGGAATGAATTAAGGATCAGTATGTTAGTAATAAGAATAGGTTGTGACTCAATCGTAGGGATTATTCACAAGCTAACTAGCTGATTAGAGGAAAGCGACTTAGGATCAGGGTTGTGATAGACCGGAGTATTCAACCATGTATGTACCATCATGAGTCGATTAATGGACGGGTATAAATCGATTGAGCTCGAGTATATACTGGTCATGGGTGACACCACATGGTCAATGTATCGTTTATGAACGACCCTAATCCAATCCCGAACAATCGTGAGTTCAAAGCAAGCTGATTGATCTCATTCGATTACATGACAATCAAGGGTCATTCATAGATCAACCAAGCTCAAATAAAGTCACGCGTAAAACTCTAGACAAGCATCAAACTTAGTTCGAGTCTTGCCATGCGAGCTTCATCAATACCACCCAAATTTACGTAGGTTTGCATTAAGGTTGTTTTCGATCAGAACTTAGCCACAAACCCTGGTTTGATTATGGGTATTGATTATGAATGTTATCAAGACATTTCTATCCAATTGAAATGATATTAGTGAGTCCATTAGCGCATTAATTGGAGAAATGTGCTAATATAAGGATATAGACCTTAGTAGCCCTTTGAAACGGTTTAACTTCTTGAGATTAAATTGAGTGAGACAAAAATCAAGTGGTCATTATTCAAGGGTGTAGGCGCCACTTTGGAGAGAACAAAGATGAAGACCAAGTTTAGTTTGTGCAACTGGACTAGTTGCTCTTGAATTCGGTGCATTATTCGCCAAGTATTCCTGAATGACAAGCTTGGACAAGATAAAGGGTTGAGATTGCCTCTTGCTCTTCAACCCAAGAGGGCATCATGAGCTTAGGACAATAATGCAAACTTGCATTAAATGCTTGAGTGACATATTTTCTCTCTCCTCTATTATTTCCTTCTCATTCTTCCTTAAGTTCTCTTCATTTCTCTCCCTTTCCCCCTCATTTGGCCAACCTCTCCCTCTCCTTCCTCTCCCTCACGTCTCCCTCTCTGTCTCTCCCTCTCTCGGCTCACCTGTAACATCCTCAACTTTGAGCCCTTTATAAAAAGAAGTCCGAACTCGATTTCACCAGTTAAGCCTAGTTGCATTCGGCTTTATTCGATCATGGCTTAGGCACGAATCTCGGGCCAAATAAGGTAATCGATCGTGATTAGACTCAATTGACTCCCACCCAATGAGATGACCTTCTAAGTTGATATTTTTCTTGGTGAATTTAATGTGCTTAGAAGGTAGCTTATTAATGCATGATGACTAAGTAGGACACTTGGCACAATTAGTCTTACTCTTTAAAGGTAATCATGAAATTTTGGATGGTTATATGTTAAAAAGGGGGTGAGTCATAAGCTCATTAATGGTAGGGAGTGATTCATAACCTAGAAAAATGATGACAAGGGATCTTGAAGATCAAGTAGGGCGCCACCCCTTCTCCTTAGGCTTGCCATTTAAGGCTCCATAGGTTTTGACTCTTCAGATTCTCAAAATCCCTAGACTTTTTCCGTTTTCTAATTTTACAGAGCTCTTTGTAATTTGAATTTGGAGAAACTTCATTCACGAATGTTGTTCAAAAAATATTAATATATAACATACTTAAATTTTGGATTTTTCTGAGGTGAAATGGTTGGGACGATGGCCCAATCAGTTACCTTACAGAACTTGCCCGGCATAGTAAAAATAGCAACCCGATTACTTTCTCGATTTTTTATAAAATTTTTCCTTTCGAATTTAAACATGCTTTCTTTACAAAATTTTTAAAGGACATCTATTTCTACAACATATAGAAATTTCAAAGAGTTTTGTGAAGATTTAGATTTTGAAATTAGTCTCTCTCCAACTGTTGAATCTGCTCGATGGATGAATTTTTGGGCTATGTTCAGTGATTTTTTGCTCTTTCCACAGAACGAATTGGACTTGTCTTTCTCATGAAAAATGTCATTTAGGGTCTTATCTATAACATATTAAAATTTTATAATTTTTCGAGCCCATTTGATAAGGTATTAATACTGATTTCGAAAATCGCTCGAAACAGTTTTTACCCCAGGATAAGAAGGCCACACGCCTAACTTGGAAGGGGAGGGGCTGCACGCCCAGTTTAAGGAGCAAAGCTAATCTAGAGTCTTCTTATTTTAGGATGAGGATGCATTAAACACTTTTGGACTTTAGTCATTCAATGGCAAGATTGAGGTGTCCCAAATGGCATAGAACTAATCATTCCCTAGGATGAGACTAGAAGACCAAGTTGCCTTACATTTAGTACCCTCAATAAATGATTCTTGACTTAGGAAATATTAGAGGCCAATAATGGAGCTCTTCAAGAATATCTTGGATAACAATTATTATGGGAGATAAGGATGATCACTTCATTTATTAAGAGCCATCAATACAAATCTAGATGGACCAATTAGGAGCTTGCCACTTGGAATTTAGAAGCCTTTGGAAGAACCACCTTGCTTTTAGACTTTCCACCTAAGCTATTGACATTAAATGCCTTATCAAGACCATTAATGAAGGGTGTTCTATAAATAGAAGGAAGGCTCATTCTCCCCCAAGCATGCACACACACAAATTTCTCTTCCTTGGCCGCCTGCACCGACCCCTCCATCTTTCTCTCCTTGGCTCTCTCTTTAGGTGTCCTTGCCATCGTTCGCCGCCACTTGAGGCTGCTGGTCTAGAAAGTTGTAAGTAGAACTTACTAATATTTGGTTAGGGTGTTGTGTTATGCTAATCCAAGCATGTAGCGAGTCCTTGATTGAAACGTTGTGACTATGTTCTTGCTTAAGGGTAAGTTGTGTTTGCTTGGATCAGTTTAGACCTTATTTCTCGATTGAGTTCGATTTTAGTTTGATGAGCTTTGGCTTGTGCTTTGGTTTGAGTTGCTTTGGAAGAAACTGATTCATGTGTTTATTGGATATGCTTTGATTTTTGCTTTGATAAAAACCAATTTGAAAAGCGTTTTTGTGAAAGCTTGGTATTTCCTTACAAAACTATTTCCAACCGTTTTCACAAATGCATATTCTAGTTCACACCTCGAGCTCTGAAAGGGGTTTACCCCGACCTTTTGAAGATGTGGTAGTTGTAAATATAACGGCCCGTGATAGAAGGTCTTGTAAATGTAGCTAATGTAATTGTGTGTTTGTAAATGGTTATTTTCCTAGTTGCTTGTTTTTGTTTGGGTGTTGTATGTACGCTTCCGCATGTGTTTAATGAAAAGATAAAAAGAAATGAGACGGCGACGTGCCTGAGATGTCGTGAAAATAACCCTTGCTACTCGTGACCCTGGGAATGGAGTTGGGGACGTGACATCTCCCACTCGTTCACCCACTATCGCTGATTCGCTGCACCGTTGCTGCTACCGTGCTATCGTTGCTATCACCGTCTACTTGCCGTCTCGTTGTTCGCTGTCCTCACGCTGCCACCAGGTTATGAGCCTTGAGCCCTTATCCACCCGCCATCTGTGTCTCGCATCTTGTTTGTTCATAAGTAAATTTACTGAATGTCGGCTAGGTTGTTGTGTTATGTAACTTGGCTTAGGTTCGGTTCTAGTGTTATTAGAGCTATCCTAAGTAGAAGAGTTCATGTGAATAATTTTGTATAATTTGTTCATAATACACTTTTACTATAAGGTTCGGGAATAAATGAGGAGTGATATGTGATCATCGAGATTGTTCAGATTGGCTTGATTGGTAGAATGGTCTATTTAGATTTGATTGCTTGTGCTAGAAAGATTGCCGTAATTATTGCTTGTGGACCGTTCATTATCGAAACCTAGGCTTAGTCTTAATGTTTGATTGTTATGGTTGAACGTATAAGCATTATGTGATGTAGATTATGATTATTGTTGGTTGAATTCTCAATATGTGTTACTACCATATCTGATTGTAAAGGATTGTTATTGCAATATGGATGCGGTCTTTGCATATAGAAGTCCATAGGTCATGGTTGATGCTTGAAACCACACCAAGCCTCCAAAGCTAGAATGGCGTTGGTTCTTGGATGTGTGTAAGTACGCCAGGCCAGGTCACTCTCTTTATTCAGCGATATTAAGTTGTATTGTCTGAGTCGAGTTTGACCTAGGTTGGTGCTCGAATGTAACGAGTCAAGCAACGATTCTCGTTTTGTGCTTGTCATACTTTATTGATGCATTTCCAATAGGTCATGAATTACACATCGCTTGGCATGCCCTTGGAGCACTCATACTTTGGACTAAAGTGGAAGATAAAACCGGTTGTATGTTTAATTCGTATGGTCATAGAGGGATTCCATCACCAGAGATTTCGGAGGACGATGCCGCCATTGAGAGACATCGGAGGGCGATGCCCGAAGGATTCCGGATGACATTTGCAGGTATGATTATGGAATGATGCCTGAAAGGATGCGCGAAGGGGGTTTGGATGCCGTGCTCGATAAGGCGATACACTACCCCAAATATTTCTAGAAGAGCCGTAGGGTTACGGCAATGTGTGATTAATAATTCGACTAGAGATAGCATAATATTATAGGGTATTATGTGATTCTCAAGGCACTAAATATGTGTGAAGTATTTAAGTGTTATGTGCATACTTTGGAAGTTGTTTTATGGCTCGTGCATGTTTGATATAGCCTTATATGAAATGTGTGAGATATGTATATAATTTAATTGTCCTATATAGTAACTTGGAAGGCATGTGCATGCTAGAATTGTTGTTATCTATGAGGTGAGAGGTACATGGATGTTTTGAAAGTTGTTAATTGAGTCTCGAAGGCCATGGAAATATTTTGGATGCTAATATTTGACACGTGGGAATATCATTGGCTATTAATTGCACTATTTGTAGCACCTATGGATTTTTATGCCTTTATTTAGGACTTGAGAGACTTATGTATGATGCTAAAGTTATTAATTGATATGTTTAGAAGTTTTGTGAGTATGGGATACTTTGTAGATTTTGATAGGACGGTTGCCTAGGTAGAAGATGAATTACCTCATATTCATAGTTAAGGCAAAGCATGTGCTTTGTTATTGATTTGCCATTGACATATTGGGGTGAAGTGTTCGTAAGGTTCCGATGTGAGGCATTCGCCTATACAATATTTAGGTTATTTACTTATTGAGTTTTCAACTTATTTGTTGTTATTTAACCTTTTTTAGGCCAATAGGTACACATTTGCCGCTAGCTCATTTCATGCAATTTGGCGTGCCTATGAGTACGGAGGTCATAGTCATTAATGTGTTCAAAGTGGATGTTGCCTTTCAAAGGATGACTACCACTGTTTGGGTGGATGAAGGCTATCGAGATCTCGTCCCCCATAGCTATTGAGCTTGTTATGCATGGTTCGATGAGAATCTCTTCTGACCCCTCCGTGGGTTCCATGGTCCGCCCAGATTAAGCGATGACGCTAGGCCACCAGACAATCCAGTAGGTGATGCTTAGGTAGCTGGTCCTTGTAGGAGAGCCACTTTTGGTTAATATCCCACTAGAGGAGATAGGCTCACCTTGAAGGTTGTAAACCCCTCCCCCGTATCTCTTTTTGTGTGGGGTGATAATTAGAATGGCCCTAAAGGAATGGGCTTGTAAATGAATCTTTCCGGTTTATATAAATGAAGCATATAAGATGTATAATTTATGTGTCTTCCTCACTATTCATTTGCCGATGTTGATTAGGTGATTGAGTTTCACACTTCTGCATGTGCTTGATGGAAAGATAAAATGGGATGGTGACAACTCCTGAGTCGTTGCAAATTAATTCCAACGTGACGAATGTCGTGTTCTTGTGATAAGGGAAGGTCTAGGGCGTGACACTTTTTTACACATTTAATTTGTTAAAAATGATCAAGAAAGTACCAAAACAATCTTAAACTTATTGCAATTGTATTAATTCAGCCATAAATCTTTCAATCGTGCTAATTCAATCATAAACCGTATTTTAGCAATTGAGTCCATTTGACTAATCTTGATTGGAAATTACTAACATGGATGATGACCATCTTATGTGACATAGCTGATGCGGATGTGGACATTTTTAATAATATTTTAATTTTAATTTATTAATTATTTTGGTTATTTTCTTTTTTTTTTTCCTTTCGCTTGGCTTGTGAGTTGGCCACCAGGTGAGGGCCATCAAGGCCTCACAAGCTATTGGCGATGTTTGCAGTCGTCGCTAGATCTAGGTGATGGCCTTTGCACCCTTGCTCATGACTGGTGAGGCGATGATGGCCTTTCTCAAGGCCATCGCAGCCTCATTGAGACGATCCTCACCCAATCCTGGCAAGGGCTGCAACGCTTGCCAATGGCTGGCGAGGGTATGTTGGCCCTTGCCTAGTGTCCAGCAAGGGTCTAAATGAAAGGTAAAAAAAATAAAAAGAATAAAAAATTCAATTTTTTTTAAACTTGTAAATTCTTGCCAGCATCGATTGTGCCGCGTAAGACATTTGACGTCTATGTTGGCAATTTCTAGCCAAAATTGGTTACAATGACTTAATTGGTAAATTATAAAAATGTTTAGGACTAAATCGATACAATTGCAATATGTTTATGATCTTTTTGATACTTTTCCCCAAAATGATTGGTTAATAAAAAATCATTTATGGTCGAAGAAAATATGCATACTTAAAGTTAGAGGGATAAATCATTAACATGTAAAGGGGAAAGCATTTTTTGGAAAAATAATTTTTTAAAAAGTATTTTCTTTTACGATGAAACCTTTTTCGAAACAAGCACACTTTAAGATGAATTTTGTGAGTAACTCCACGTTACCCTCACTGCCATAAACAAGTGGCAATTAGATTCTAATCGCGTCCACTTGAGCCCAATCACAATGCGAGTTTAACGCATGAATGAGGTTAATAAGGTATTTCATGAGTAGATTTACCTAAACTCGACCACCCTGGCGAACTCAATTTAGTAAATCCCAACACTGCTCAGAATCAGAGCTTATGAACGGAAGAAGGTCACCATGGCGTTTGCTCCTCCCCCATGATTGACACAGGTAGTCTTGTGTTTTTTCCTTCTTTCTCACGTCTGATCAGAGATAAAGTAATCAATGCAGATGGGGATAAAATGTCGGTTCATCGACAACAGCTCACCTTTTGTTTGGTCGTCAAGGAACCAAATCAGATGCAATAGAATAGGATTGGATAAAAAAAATTCTCATATTGCTTATATCCAATTTTTAGGATAGTTATCAAAGAGGTCCTGAACCTATAGCATAAGCGTCAATTCGGTTTTAAACTTTTTAATTTAATCAAATTATTTTAAAAATTTTTGACGATAAGATAATGTAATCTTTCTGCCCAATTTTAACTGAAAATCGCTGACGTAAATATTAACTATCTCATATGATATGGCAGGATCATTGACACTAATGTAGACAATCTTTATAATTTTTTTTACAATTTGATGAATTTTTTTATGACTTATTTTTTATTTTCTTTCCTTCTGTTTCCTTTCTTTATTACTGAAATGTGGCGATGGTCGGCAACACATCCAGAAAAAAAGAAAAGGAAGGAAAAGGCTTAAAAAAATTTAAAAAATTATTTACATTAACATTAGTCGGACTACGTCAAATAATCGATATAAATGACAACATCAACGATTGCCGGCAAAAATTGTCTATAATTGAACCACTAGCTTGGACGACATTTGCTTTTCGATATCCCTGCTTAATTTATTGAGAATAGTGCAAACTTCACTGCTTCAAGAGATATATCAACCCTGCTAAACGTGCTATAATTTGTTTATAGCGACTCTACTTCCACGACTTGTTAGTTATGTTGACTAAATCGCCTTCACAAATCTATCGGCGAAAGATCATAAGACATCAACATCGGACGCCATGGATTGAGCATTTGGCTAGGGTTAATCTTACCCTGGAGGGCTCCACATTACATCCCAAGAGTTGAGCCATTCGCCACTTCCAAAAAAAAAAAAGAAAAAGAAAAAAGGAACAACAACAACACTCCTGGATTTAAGGCTTGAAGGGAAGTCGCTTTCTAAAGGAGTTGTATAATATAATTTGTGTGCACATAAAGCTACTCAATAGTTTGATTTTTCCCCTTTCATTACCATGAATGATAAAGCGACTTCATTGGAGAATCACACTCTCAAATTTGCCAAACGAGATGACTTCTTAGTTGTTTCAGAGATAAATGGATTTGGTTAATATTATTGTGAGTAAGTTGCAGCATATACGGGAGAGACGGGGGCTAAGATGTTGGCTACGGATCCAACGAAAGATGTCGGTTAGTGCTTTGACCCGTCAGTTTATAGGGGTAAATCGGTCAATTCGGCTAAAAATAGTGGATTTTTTGATACCGGCCTAACTCGTCCAACGCAATAATTCCTACTCAAAAGCTAAGTTAGGTAGAGAAAAATGACGTGTGGTCCAAATAAAGGAGATCGACCCAGAGATGTTTGGAGGGGCAAGGCTTTCCCCCCAGCTCCCCCCAAATCCATCCTTGCAAACAAAATCATATGCCAAAGAATACGAGACATTTGAAAATATATTCAAACAACAAAATGCAGTCTTGTCTCGACACTCAAAACATGATTTTTAGGGAAAACTTGGAGTATCCTTGTCATTGTTGTTCTCTCTTTGCACCATATGCGTAATTCTCACAGGAAAGATATAGCAAAGAGTATTACTTTATTAAAATATTTTGCTCATAGGTCAAAGCACTAACTGATATCTTCCGTCCTGAAGCAAACACCAGGACGACGCCTTTGATGGGAGCCGTCCCTAAGGATGTATTCTGCACTCCGCTTGCACCAGCCATAAGAAAGGCATAATTGTTCCTTTAAGGTCCGCTGGCGCCGTAATGTAGAAAGCAGATTTTCCGGTACCATGCATATCGTGCTAAATGGTTAATTGACAAATCATGCAACAAACGCCGGAATTTGAAGGGATTCCTCAGTTTGTTCTATGAGAATCATTAACATCTTGCATGAACTTATGAAGCAGAAAAGTTATTCACATCCAGCATAAGATATGTCGAGATAATCACAAGTGGCGATATCCTAGAACACAAATTGCTTGAGGATTATTCTCTAAAAGGTTCTAAACCTATTATACAATGGCTAATTCATTCCTAAACTTTTCACTTGTGTCAATTTAATCCTAAATCTTTTAATAATTTGACAATTTAGTCTTGAACTTTTTAATCGTATCAATTTAGTCCTAAGCTATTTGAATTTTTGTCGATTTAGTCCTAAACTTTTTATTTGGACAATTGGTTGGAAGGACTATTTTGGCAAATAGTCAAAAAGTTTAGGACTAAATTGTAATATTATTAAAAGATTTAGAGATAATACCATGAAAAATCTTAAATTAGTACATCGGTGAAAAATTATCCTCAAACTAATTTTTTAACCTAAAAAAATTTCAGATTGCTGCATTTGTTGCAAATTTACCTTGGATTAATTTCTGTTAAATTGGATTAATATAGAAAAAAACCACAAACTAGTAATTGTCACGTGTCATCCAATTGAACAATTTGATTGTAAAATTTAACGGAAGCTAATGGATGATAAATTTATTACCGATGTAACTGTTTGAGATTTTTGGTGGTCAAAAAATTAGTTTAAGATAAATATGTCACATGTATATTACTTTAGAATTTTTGTGTGTCATTAACTCATAGATTTAAAACTAAATTGGCAAAATTAAAAGGTCTACGACTAAATTGGCTATTGTACAATTAGTTTAGGACTTTCTAGATTGGCCAACTATTGGGAGACATTGTTCGAACTGTGACATCATAAAATATAATATGACCCTATTATTACTGGACTACCATGCTCAGCGGTCTTTATTATCTTATTAATGAGCGTGACTAAAAAAAGCTAGATTTGGCCACGATAGAAGCTTTCGTGAAACACAAAAACCATCAATGTCACAAAAACTACAAATTCCTTTTGGAAGCTGGTAAAAAATTGAAGGTTGTCGATGGAAAAGACTTTCTTGATGAAGCGTTTGCTTTCAGTTTAACCAACCTTAATTCTTAGTCTGGACCTTATCATGTACATAGCCTTATAGCTTAGTTTGTCTGTGTTGCGATAATTATAGCATGGGTTATAAAAAAAAAAAATTAAATTAAATATTTCTTTTGCCTTCCCTCCAGAATTTTTTAAAATAAAAAAATTCACTCCAGAAGGTTCTAAAATAAAACGCCGGATAACTTTACATGTTAATCACTGGATTTCTTAAGGGTGAAAAGTGCTCCATATTACGTGAAAGTCAAACTTTAAATATTATTTTACCAAAAAAAATTCAAACTAAAAAAAGGAAAAACGAAAGAGTGAAAAGCAAAGTAAAATCCCGGGATAAGTACACTAATGGTGCCATAAGTTGTGTACGGCGCTCACTTTGGTGCCAAAAGTTTCTGCCGGATCACTTAAGTGCCAAATCGGAGAAAAAACGATCACTTTGGTGCCACCGGCGAGAAATTCCGGCCAAAATGATTATGTGTCATTTTTATTTAAAAAAAAAAAAAGTTGCTCGGCTTTTAAACGACGTCGTTTTCCATCCTCTTCAAGAAACGATGTGGTTTTGCTCTTATACGTGGACACCCTCGCAAAAATGACGCCGTTTAGCTCGTATATGGGTTGAAATTAGGGTTAGGGTTTCATCCTCGCTGCTCGGCCACTGTTGTTCGCCCGCCAACGCTCAGCCATCGTTGCTTGGCCACCATTGTAGATGCTCGACCAGGTGAGCGAGGAGGGAATGAGATTGTTGCTCAAACAAAAAGTGGCAGAAAGAATAGGAGGCGAGGCGGAGGAGGAGGAGGAAGAAGAGGGGTTGAAGGTGCCGCAACCAGTGTGCCGCCGCCGCCGCCGCCGGTGCCGTTGTTGGTGCTGCTACTAGTGCATTGCTGGTGTTGCTGCTGGTGCCGTTCGCTGCTGGTGTCGCTCTTCAAGGAAGAAGACAACGTGCCTCCTCTCTCTCCCTCTCTCTCTCTCTCTCTCTCTCTCTTTCAATTTGGGGATTTAGGGTTTCGATTTGGGGGAAAGAAGCCAAACGACGTTGTTTTTGTGGTTTAGATGCTTATTGTGCTCTCCGGCAAGCCACGTCAGCCTAAAAAATTAATAAAAAAACGCCACGTCAAATTTCCGGCCGATCAGATCGGCGTTGGCACCAAAGTGAGCGTTTTTCAAATTTTTTGGCACTTAAGTGATCCGACGGAAACTTTTGGCACCAAAGTGAGCGCCATACACAACTTATGACACCATTAGTGTACTTATCCCGTAAAATCCCCGTCGCTTCTCCTAGGCTTTCAGGTGTATGTAATTACTAATATTTATCAATTACGACTACTATTTTCAACAATTTTCTTGTACCATCATATGGCTTGAAGGAACTTTAAAAAATATTCTTTCATGAAACCTTCTTGAAATTTCAATAGTTTTAACATAGTTTACAATTCTCAATCAATTTAAATCTAACCCTCTTGGGCATAATTTTTATTTTGCAAGTTCAAGAGACTCATTATCTCCAACAGAGCGATTGTCGATGAGCACATCAATGAAAATGATGTAAAAAAATTTTGGATCATCTTAGGATCATCTAATCTTAGCAGGTACTCTAATTTCCACTTGAAATTCAGTTCAAGTATATTCGATTAAATCAAGGAAAGGCGGCTCTCAAACTTTTGTATCTCTCTAACCACCGTGAGTCAAATTTAAGGTCGTAGGGCTTGTTACGACCTTAAATTTGATAGTCTCAAAACCATCTGGCCTTTCTTTTATGTTATCGATGAAGAAAATTTTTAAAAATTATCTCATGATTGTTTCTATGTATTTATGGTGATTTGTAAAAATAATTATTTATCTATAATCCCATGTTTGTCTACTTTCACTTTAGATTGAACCGATACAAAAGATATTTGGACTATCTCATTTATTTCTTTAGGAAATGAATTGAGTGGCATCCCCGATTAATTATAACTACTAATATTGTGGGTGCCAGGGCAAGACCATAATTGTACGTAATTTATCAGTTTGTTGAATCGACTATGTTAAACTTGTAAATTTATGTGTTAAAAATCTTTTTAATTGAAATTAGATATGCTAGATTTTTTTACTCATATTATAGTATATGTGAGCTTATGAGTTATGAATCTGAATATATCTGTAAGTTGAATCAATACCAGTATTTTCAAATTCACAAAAAGAAATAGACTAAATGGACAAAGTGGACAAAAGAAAATTGAGAAAGAATAAAAAAAAATAAAAAGGAAAAGAGGGAAGAGAGAATTGTCGAGAGGAGAAAGACTGCCGAGTGGAGGCAG
Source organism: Eucalyptus brandiana (assembly GCA_014182725.1). Classification (NCBI taxonomy): domain Eukaryota; kingdom Viridiplantae; phylum Streptophyta; class Magnoliopsida; order Myrtales; family Myrtaceae; genus Eucalyptus; species Eucalyptus brandiana. The sequence continues at coordinate 20,357,842 of CM024671.1, read as the reverse complement.
AGTTTTTCGGAACTCCAGGGGAGGACTTTTTAACCCATGTGCATTACCAAGAACTCTCCTTTCGCGTGTGGTAAGGAACTAGTTGTAAATTATGTCATTAATTTTTAGGAACTCTAGGTAAGACTATATAACTAATGTTTGTATTGATCGTTGGTTGTTGTTACCAAAAGAATGTCACTTTTAGTTGGTAGGAGGATGAAAGTCATCCTAAACAAGACATCGGAGCTGCTCTGGACTCCTCGGTTTTAGAAATAAATTAAAAGCTTATTTGATTATTATTCTATTTATCTATTTTTGTGTTCTTTTGTTCATGAAATAGAAAAAGAGTATTAAAAACGGAAAAAAAAATAGAAATTCATTTGATAATGTCAACTAATTTTTTTTATTTTATTTCATGGAACAGATCGGTGATATGATTAGATTTGAAACATAAATAAGAAGTAAAAAAACATACTTTTTTATTATCGGGAACAATTTCCAAAACAATGTGATTTTTTTTCCTTCCTTTTTTTTTCTTTCCTATTGCCAAACATTGGCAATAGCTATCAACCAGCTGGAGATGAGGGCCAATAAGCTTAATGTTGTCTAAATTTGGCGAGGTTGAGCCTTGCCTAGGCAGATTGGCTTTGCCTGGCCATGGCGAGGCCAACCTCATGGAGTTTGGTGAGGTCAAGCCTCGCCGGCCATCACCAAGGCTTGACGACCAATTAGAGAAGAAAGAAGAAGGAAGGGTATTAAACGTTTTTCTATTATTTTTCTATTATGAAAATATAAATTTTAAGATTGTGTCAAATGCGTTTTTTACTCAAAAACTCAGCATAGGAAAAAGAAAAAAAAAATTATTTTTTAATAGAAATTATTCTAAAAAACAGAAATGTTACCGTATGCAAAATGGATGTAATGGACAAATGAAAAGTTGAGAAAGAATAAAAAAAAGGAAAAGTGAGAAGAGAGAATTGTTAAGAGAAGAAGAGAACTGAGTGGAGGGAGAGTTCTTGCAAGTATGGTGGTCCCTCCTAAGAACCCTCCTTCCTTACGATGGTACATATAGATTTCTATAATCATGTTAAGATCAGTTCGCTAGTCTATTCTAGGAACTCCAAGAAAGTCCTTTTTAACCCATGCGTATTAAATGTCAGTTGTTGCTACTTGGTTGGTAACAACAATCGACATTTAATATGAACATTAGTTATACGGTCATACCTAGAGTTCCTAAAAATTAATGACATAATTTACAACCGGTTTCGCACCACACATGAAAGGAGACACACAACACGCAACATGCAACACGACACGACACGATACGACACGCCGACACGTCGTTTTTCAAAAAGTAGAAAATTCCAATACATTGAGACACGTTGTATATTAAATGTGTGTATTTTTATACATGGATAATAAATTATCATTTTTATGATTACTTCAATCAAATTAATTTAATTCAAGTTCACAAATAAATAAATAATAACAAAGCCTAGAATGAATTTATACTAAAAACATTAATCCGCAATTTATTAAAATCATTCATTATTTCAATTTGACAAATTCAACTCCCTTCCAATAATTCATAAAACTTGGAAGGAAAAAAAAAAAAAAAGCAATTCACATTCTGGATTCGTGTATTAGACTTTTCGGAAGAGAAGAGAAAAAAAAACCTTGGGGTTGAATTATGTATCACAAGAAGTGAGAGTCATAAGAAAAGAGAATGTTAGGTTTTTCTTCTTTCGCCATTTTATTTTTTTATTATTATTATTATTATTATTATTATTATTATTATTATTATTATTATTATTATTATTATTATTATTATTATTATTATTATTATTATTTTCACATATATACATTTTGACTCATCATTTATTGATTTTTTTTAAAATTAACCTAGCATGTCGGAATCATACGTCGGAAACTACATATCGGAATTCCGACTTGAGTATCGGAGAGTGCCGAAAAGATTGATCAGGTGTTAGATTTTTCAACATGTGTTGACGCAGTGTCTGAGAGTGTCCGAGAGTGTCAGACATGTGTTAAAGTGTCTAACACAACACGAAATCTTTGGAAGAGTATCAGTGTTTCTTAGGTTACCAAAAGAAGGTCACTTTGTAGTTGGTAAGAGGATGAAGTCACCTTGTACAAGACATAGGAGCTGCTCGGGACTTCTTGATTTTAGAAATAAATTAAGCTTTCAAAGAGCTATTGTTATTTTGAATTTCAAAGGATGAGTTTAGAATGGTGCACGAGCCGTCTAATTAAGTAAGAAAAAGCTGTCATGACCATCGAAAATATGTACATTTAGGAAAATTGACTGACATTGAAGGGACTCCTTCCTCTTATAACAAGAGTAACTCTGGCCGTGTGAGGCTCGGCCTCGCCTTGGTTGGGCGAGGTCGAGCTCGCCCAAATTTGGCAAGGCCGAGCTCGCCTAGCCACTGGTGAGACTTGGCCTCGCTGGGCCATCGCCAAGTGACGCCTTTCTAGAGGTGGCACCTAGCCACCGGTGAGACTTGGCCTCGCTAGGCCATCGCCAAGTGACGCCTTCCTAGAGGTGGCTCGGCAAGGCCGAGTCACACCGGTGGTTGGGCGAGTTCGGCCTCACCGGATCTGGGCAAGGTCGACCTTGCCCAGCACTAGCGAGGCTGAGCCTTGCGCGGCCTCGCCCAGTCACGGCAAGGCTCAAGCCGACGAGCCTTGTGTGGCTCGGCGTCTCTAAGGGCCAGCGACGCTTTGGCAAGGTCGTCAACCCTCATCTGGTCGGTCGTCGGTGCCCACCCTAGCCAAGACTGGCGATCGGCCAAAAGGAAGAAGATGAAGAAGAAAAGAAAGAGAAGAAGAAAAAAAGAAGAGAAAGAAAAATTGATTTTAGAAATTGTTCCTAGCAACAAAAAATTACTTTTTTCTACTTCTTGTTTCTATTTCAAATCTATTCTCAGATTTTTTTGTTCCTAGGAACAAAAGTTTTACCAAACACATTTTTATTCTTTTGTTAGTTCCCCGGAACAAAAGAATAGAAATTTTGTTATTGGGAACAGAAACAAATTTTACCAAACATGCCCTAAGCATCTCATGGATTTTAAGCATAATTACCGGTGTAGATACATGGTTTTTTTTTTCTTTTCATTATCCAAATCGAAACCTGAACCAAACCGAAAATGTATGAAAACTTGGTTCAGTTCAGATCAGTTTTAGTTTCAATTTGATTTTACAGTTTGGTTTACACACTCATAGTATGTGCCTACTTTTACATTAGAGCCAACCAAGGCGAAAGATATGTGGACTGCCTCGTTTATTTCTTTACGAACTGAATTTGAGTAGAACCGCTGATAATACGATGGGAGTGAGAGGTAATACTTATTGTAATTTTTCAGGGTGTTGAATTGACTAAGCTAAACTTGTAATATTACGTATTAACAATCTTTCTAATCGGAATTAGATATGACATACTTTTTACTCATAGTATATGTGAGCTTATGAGTTATGATTGTGAAAGTAACTGTGAGCTGTATCAATACCAATATTTGGATATACAAAAAATAGACTAAAGGGAAAAAGTGGACAAAAGAAAATTGAGAAAGAATAAAAAAGAAAAAAAAGAGGGAAGAGTACTTGGAAGGACGACACCGTCCCTCCTAGGGACTCTCCTTTCTTACCAGGGTACAGATAAATTTCTTTAAATTAGTACTGTTTTAGGAACTCTATGGTACGTGCCAAGAGGTCCCCTGTTCTTTTTCAATGAAAAAAAGGGCTAAAGCCGAATATCGTAGTTTATCATCATAACTTACTGTAAATTATGTCATTAGCTTTAGGAACTCTAGGTAAGACTAATGTGTATTAAATTTCAGTTGTTTGTTACCAAAAGAATTTCACATTGTAGTTGGTAGGAGGAAAGTTACCGCAAGATATAGGAGTGCTGGACTCCTTGATTTTGGAAGTGATTTTTCATTAAGGAATTGTCCATGGATATTATTGACAAAATTGATGTTGGTGAACTTTATACAGGTGAAATCTTCACATTCAAGGTAGGAGAGCTCTTTAATCGAGCCGTTGAAAGATTGTTCACTATTGCTGGCATGATAATATACAAAATGAAAAACAAGTCCAACTAATGTTTATTGTCTTGCTTCTTGCTATTTTGATAAAATAAATTTTAAATTTGGGTTAATACCCTAAAAAACCCCAAACTGGTACACTTGTGACAAATTTACCCAAAACTATTTTTTTGACCATGAAAAATCCCAAACTGGTAAACTTGTGACAAATTTACCCCGACTGACTATAAAAAACCCTAAACTGGTACATTTATGACAAATTTACCCCAAACTAATTTATTTGATTGCAAAAAATTATAAACTGATAAATTTGTGACAAATATACCCTCTGCTAAATTGGTCTAATACCACAAAAAAATCATAAAAATTGTAAATTGTGACAAACGGAGCGTAAAATCCTAAACTGGTATACCGGTTAACTGTCACGTGTCATTTAACATAATAATTTAAGAATAAAATTTAACGAAAACTGACACAGAGTAAATTTGTCACAAGTGTACCAGTTTGGGGTAAATTTGTCAAAGGTATACCAGTTTGGGGTTTTTGGTAGTCAAAAAAATAGTTTGGGGTAAATTTGTCACAAGTGTACCAGTTTGGGGTTTTTTAGGGTATTAACCCTTTAAATTTTGGGTGTGTTTATTTCACTAAAATCTTCATGATAAAGGAAAATATTTTCCATAAAAAAACATTTTCAAAGAAAATATCTAGTTTTCATTTGTTAAATGGTTTATGAAAAATGATATCATTCTTGTCAAAAGCGGAAGTTGTCTTCCCCTAATTTAGGTTTGTTGGTTTCCGTCCAAGAAAATTATTTTTTCATAAATTGATTAGTTTTCCGTCATCTCAATACCGACAACAAGATTAGTATGCAGGGGACAAAAATAGGAATGTCGTGACTCAGTAACTGAATCCAAGATCTTAGAGAGCCATTCGACCACCAAATAAGGGCCTGTTTGTTTGTGTTCTTTTTTTTTTTATTCTTTTGTTCCGGGGAACAAAAACAGAATAAACGCGCTTGTTTACATTTTTGTTCACGGGAACACTTCCGAGAAACAATTTTTCTCTCTCCTATTTTTTCCTTTTCTTTCTTTTCTTCTTTTTTTTTCTTTGGCCGGCGACCTCATCAAAGCATCGCCGGCCCCCGGCAAGGCTCGGCTACCAAGCTCCAGCTCGCCTAGATTCGGCGAGGCTCGGCCTCGCTGGGGGCCAGTGAACCTTGCCATGGCTGGGTTAGGCCGACAACCGACCAAAAGGAAAAAAAAAGAAAAAGAAAAAGAAAAAAGAAAATTAAATTATTAAAAAATTGAAAGAAACAAAAAAATTATACAAGTTTTACCAAACACGTTTCTTATTCAAAAATTGTTTTCTAGAACAAAAATAGTTTTTTCTATTTCGTTCCCTGAAATAATTTTTGAATAGAAACGTTACCAAACGTACCATAAGTAGGCGATTTATGTCAAATTGATATAATCCGTACGTTTTATGGACAGACTCAACCTGTCATAAAGAGATAATAATTCCCGGTACATATGAAAATATACAAATTCCCCGAAAGAGAACCCAAGATCTTGTCGCGACTCAGACAACTAAATCCAAGAACCTAGCAGGGCCAATCGACCACCGAGTAGGCAGCTTACGTCAAAATGATATGCTTCGTACATTTTTATGAATAGAAGCAGCCTATTAAAAAGAGTTAATTATCACCCGGCATTAATGGAAGTATACAAATTCCCGAAAGAGGACCCTAGATCTAGTCAAGGGGACACAAAATCCATCAGTTCATAAGAAATAAGTTTTCGTGAGTCATTCTGATAGAAAATAAAATCATATTTACTACATCTAAATTTACTAATATCCCATGTTGTACAAAGACGGGGTGAATAGGACCGATTATATAATAAGGAGAATATCTTCTTTTCTCCACGAAATAATCTTCACTCGCTTTAATATTCATTAAAATGTGATTGGTTTGCTCTAAAAATAAGTCCAAAAGTGACAAGGTGGCTATGAACATGTTGCCTATAAATACCCATCAAGTGTTGATGTTCTGCAACGCAGCGAAATCCTCTCCTCAGTCTTCAATTCGCGTATTCGTTCGACATCCACAGACGAAGGACGAAACAAGTGGGGAGCATGTCGGTTCAGGTTTCGGCAATTCCATCTTCTTCTCCGAGTAAAGGGAGAAGCGGCGGGGTCGAACGCCCGTTGGCCGAATTTCATGGCAGCGTATGGGGCGATCACTTCATCAAATACGCTTCCCCCTCCTACTCAACGGTTAGTAATCCTTCTTTATGTCTACTACCTCTGTTTTCTTGCAATTGCGTTTTGCAGACTTAATGAAAGTCTTTGTGTTTGCGATAATTGATAGCGTCAAAGATCTAAGGGTCCGTTTGTTCCAAAAAAAAAATAATAATAATAAGAGCTGCTTTTGGGAGAATGTTTTCCAACTTTTTGGTATTTGGAGGATGAAAACTGATTGATCTATGAAAAAATATTTTTCATGAATTGAAAACGACAAATTTAGATTGAGTGAAAATAACTTTCCCTTTGACTAGAAAGAAATCACTTTTCCTAAACTGCTTAACAAGTGAAAACTAACCATTTCATGGAAATTATTTTCCTTTATTATTAAATTTTTGATGATACAAATGCGGCCAAAATTTAAATTTTTTTCTCTTAGCCTTTCGTCCGGGGTTGAGTGAGAAGAAAGTTTTCTTCCTCGTGGACTTTTTTCCTCTTAGCCTTTTCATGCGGGAGAAAGAGAATGCGAATACAGTGTTCTTTTTCTCAAGAGAAGTAATAAACAATCATGCTGGATTTGACTTTTAATCTGTCTTTGCTTTCTCGGGCATTCGGCTTTTGTCTTGATTTCCATCCTCTTTATTGATTCGCCTATCCCACCTAGGTTTACGAATTTCTCTATCAATCTATTACCTTATCTTATCCTATCAGTTTCCTACGCGTGATCCTTAATCGATCTAGGAGTTGTTCTCAGGCGTCCTCGGAAAATAAAAATAAAAATAGGTTCTTATATGCTTCCAACCCATCCCTTGGAAAGAAAAAGGTAGCACCGAAGAAAGGAAAGAGCTATACCATGGTTTTTCTTCTTCTAAGGAAGTGAAGATTATTCACTTGACGAATGAAGTTGATCAATACCGTTTTGGCCGCCAAATCATTTGAATTAGGTCTGCCGCATTAGGAAGTTCCCTCGCTGTGTGTCGCGTTTAATTTCTTCCTAACTCAAGAGTTTGATTATGCCAAACACGGTCATGTTTAACATGTTTAAACTATGTTATATGCACCCGATGTATGCAGCAGTCCCTCCTTCAGAAAGATCAATTGTATAACTCCACCTAAATGAAATGATTTGGTCATCGATTATTCAATTTTAGAGAATAATGTTAGATTTTGTCTCTTCGGAAGTTTCAAAATGAAATGATTTGGTCTTTATCATTAATTCACTTTTCTAAAAGTATATACTCGTCATATTGAGGAGTATGCACAATTTGCCTTGTTTTCATATCCTTTCATAGGTTTGTAACCAAGATAACATGATTATTATTTTTCACAGTAACTTTACTTTCCTTTGAGTCTTTTGAAATGTACGTATCTCATGCTTGCTTCTATTTACAATGGCGTATTATTTCTGTGCAGAAGTTCAAATTCCTTGGAAGAGTGGAGGAACAAGTTGAGGAATTGAAAGGAGAGGTGAGGAAGATGGTGATTAATGCCGTGGATAAGCCTTCACAAATGCTTCACTTGATTGATCAAATTCAACGCTTAGGAATTGACTACCATTTTGAACAAGAAATAGATGCGCAACTAGAACGAATCTACAAAAGTTACTCACAACTTGACCATGTAGATTTTAAGGGAGATGACCTTCACATGGTTGCTCTTATATTTCGATTGCTGCGACAACAAGGTTTCAATATTTCATCGGGTAAGTCTTAACCTAAGTGAGCCAATCCAATAAGTTACCCATAAAATTCTTTCTTTGGAAAATTATTATTGCTCATTCAAATTTTAGGAGAACAAGTGGAAGAAAATCCAGGACATCAACTAGGTGTATCGCCTTCCTAATTTCTAATCGATTACCTATTTTTTCCCATGTTGGTTGGTCACACAGAGGTTTTTAACAATTTTAAGGACAATGAAGGCAACTTCAAGAAATCGCTCATCATAGATGTGCGGGGATTGCTAAGTCTATATGAAGCTTGCCATTTAAGGTGTCATGGCGATGCTATTTTGGAAGAAGCACTTCCTTTTGCTATAACTCATCTTGAATCAATTGATGAAAGGAAAGTTGGCACTAGTCTTGCGAAACAAGTGAGTCATGCCCTAAAGCAGCCACTTCGCAAAGGTTTGCCGAGACTTGAGGCAAGGCATTATATTATATTATACCAAGAAGAGCCTTCACATGACGAGGTATTGCTCACCATGGCTAAACTAGATTTCAACTTACTACAAGAGCAACACCAGAAGGAACTCGGCGTGATTACAAGGTCAACTAACTTCACATAATAGTATAATCTAAAATTAGTTTCTAGATTATGTTTTAACAATGCCCAAACATCCGCTTTTTCTGGTTGTGTTTTCCAAAGGTTTACTTATATGGTTTCAATTTATCCTTCTAAATAGTGCTTTTGAAAGTCCTTTACAAGTCAAAAAGATGAGTTTAAACTATGTGAATTCATTGGGCTAATGTACTTCCAATAAAGCTCATATTCATATAAATATAGGTGGTGGAAGAATATAGATGTTGCAAGGAAGTTCCCATTTGCTAGAGACAGGATTGCAGAGATGTTCTTTTGGATGGTGGGAGTATATTTCCAGCCGGAGTTTGCAGTGGCCAGAAATATACTTACTAGGGTGACTGCACTGATTTCCATTCTCGATGATATTTATGATGCCTATGGCATATTGGAGGAACTTGTACCCTACACCGAAGCAATTGAGAAGTACATAATCTGCATTCTTTTTCTCAAACTTCTAAATTTGATCGAGTATGTGTAGAGTAAGTGCGTCAATTTTAAGGACTCAAATTCAGGTGGGATGTTGATGCGATGGATGGACTACCAGAGTACATGCAAGCTCATTATAAGGAGATTCTCAATCTCTATGATGAAATTGGGAATGATTTGGCCACAAAAGGAAGATCATACCGCCTCACCTATGCAAAAGAAGCCGTAAGCGTTGTCGGCACATTTTACATGCATCCAACACAAATTTCATTTTTCTTAGGAACCCAATGTTCTTGTTCATGTTCAATTTCTCAGATGAAGAAGCAAGCAAAATGGTACTTTCACGAAGCCAAATGGTTCCATACCGGCTACACACCAACACTGGAGGAATACATCCCCCTTGCATTATTAACAACAGGATATGAAGCGTTATCGATCACATCACTTGTAGGAATGGGCGATGTGGTTACAAGAGATGCTTTTGAATGGTTGCTCGGTGATTGCAAGATTTTGAGGGCTTCACAAATCATATGTAGGTTCATGGATGACATTAGTTCTCACAAGGTAATAATAAAAAAATAATTATCCTCCAATGCTTTAATAAAATTAGATTAATCACCACCCGATCGAAAAACAATGTTGACCTGATCATGCCAATGTTGTTGAAATATAGTTTGAGCAAAAGAGGGGACACGTAGCATCTTCGGTGGAGTTGTTCATGAAAGAAAACCATGTCTCGGAACAGGAAGCTGAGGAGGAACTCCAGAAACGAGTTGTTGATGCATGGAAGGACATCAATGAAGAGTTTCTTCATCCGACCACAGCCCCAATGCCGGTTCTCACCGCAATTCTCAATCTCTCGCGGGTGATGGATCTATTATATAGCAATGGTGGAGATCATTACACCCACTCCAAGACTGAGCTCAAAGAGCATATCACATCGCTCTTTGTTAGTCCCTTGCTGATTTGAAATTTGAACGAAATATGTCACACCAATGTGCTATTGAAAATAAAGGGTCCATCAATCATGCCTTTGAACTCTCAATTATTCTAGAATGCATGAGGAAAATTATAATTACTAGTATATACTTTTCAAAGTGATGTGCGTATCCATGATTTCCCTTTTGCCATCATAAGTTCTATGGATCTTATGATTTGTAATACTTCATAAAAATAAAATAATTCACCTTACCTAATGGATTGTAACTTTTCTATAGTGCGAGTGATTATCCTCACTCATAGTAAGTTATCTATAAAATATTATTTTGCAACTTTTATTTAAAGGACATAAGTTCTTAATGATGGTAGTACTTTTTCCGAGTCCCATGGTTGTAATATTACACAAATAGGAATCTACCTAAATTAACAGTAAATTTATTTTATGTTATTCTTAGTAAAATATCTAATTGCTCATTACACTTTGTAAATTTTTTGCAACATGTGTGTCAGCAAATTTCCTTAATCATCGTAATTTTCTTAATCATTGTAAATTTCATCAACTTTGCATCCATAAGTTTCCTTTAATGTCATTCGGTTGCAGCAGAAAACCGGTTTTGCAGAGCGTATCCGATGGGATCACGTTTTTTCTTTTCTTAGCCGACGATGATCCACCTCGAATGCGGGACTAGTCCCATAAAAATGCTCATAATTTATGACTTTTTTTTATGACGAAGACTCCTATCTGAACCACAGACGATCGGAGATTGATTGAGATTGCTCTGTGGTTCCACGGTCAGACCACAAAAAGTGCGCTGAAATTCAATGATAATAACTATAAAAGGCCAAATGAATATAAGAAAACCTAATTGCTGTACGATAAAACCTAATTAACATGGCCTCTGCTGGGAAAAAAAAACCTAGTCGACAACATAAAGTTGCGACAATAGCTATGTTCTAAGCTGCGACAGTATTAACACAGATATCACACGACCAAATTTAAGAGGCGCACGGACTTGGTCAATTTAATTGACCAATCCGTTCTCTACTTTTTTTCCCTTTTATGTTTAATTTATGTATCATATCCATGGTGGGCTAAACATACTATCTCACCGAATGCCTGAATATATTATTGAGAAAAAGTCATAAAAAAATCTCAAACATTGCCAATTGTGACATATTTACCCCAAACTTTATTTTTTGACACCAAAAATCCCATACTTGTACTCGTATGGTATATTTACTTCAAACTTTTTCCCTATGATACCGAAAATCCCAAACTTATATTTATGTGACGCATCTACTCCATTTTTTTTTTTTTTTTTTTTTGGTGATACCAAAGACTCCAAACTCTTTTCCATGGCATCAAATTTTTGGGGGGTAAATGTGTCACATGAATACAAGTTTGAGATTTTTAGTATCACGAAAAAAATTTGAGATGAATGTGATACAGTTGGCATGTTTAGGGTGAATGTGTCACAGTGGGTATGATTTGGGGTTTATGGTGGCTTTTACCCTAAATTATTTGAGTCTTTATCCAGATCTTTCGAACTAATCCCATATTATATGGGGAGTTTTCCAACACTAATTATGATAATCTTTTATATTATTCAATCTATAATTTATATGGAAAAATCTTATCAAACACATCCTTATACTAGTTTTGTTAATAGACTAGATGCTGGCTTGCTACCATAAAAAAGATAGAATGTGCTTTATTTGGTTCAACATTTGGAATGGACTTTGGAACTCTAAAGTACCTTATGCAAATGCAAATAACATTTGGTAAATTTGTTGAAGAGCCTTAGAGAAATGCAATTGCATTTTCAATGAGCTCTAAAGGCCTTGGAGCCAATGCACCTCCAGAGCAGCATTCACATTCTAGCATTTTCGAATGCTGAGGCGGAGTTAATGAAATTTTTCTTATTTCCCATCCGACCCTCATTTAATAATTAGAATTCCCAATTTACCCCTGTTAAAAATAACATCGTAACACTGATCAGTTTCTCCTCACGAAGCTTCTTCATCAGATTTCGCTCTTCCTCACGGAAGTGCTCAGGTGAAGATTGCGTTTCTCCCATTTTTCCTTTCTTCTTCCTTCATCAAGTTCGTCGCCCGTTGTATCTTTCCCTTGGAATAGAACTCTGTCTTTGCTACACGTCAGAGGGTAGAATCTCTCTCTGAAAGGATGTTGAAGAGATTTTTCTTGTTTTTCTCAGCGACGGTTTTATTATTTTTGTTTGGTATATTCTATGTGAAGACTTTTTTTTTTTGTCATCATATCCATATAATTTTCTAGTTCGTAATGCTGGCATCAAGTTGATTTCACTTTTCTTGTCTGTGGGGGAAGGCTTTTGTTTTGTGTAGCTTGTCCTTTTGTGGTGGCAATGAGTTATTCTTTGTTTGGGTTTTGTTGTGTGGAAGCTTGTCCTTTTTTTTGGGTAAAGGGTAAAGTTATTATTTTATTTTTTTTGGGTAAAGGAAGCTTGTCCTTTGATCTCTTCAGATTAGTATAATTTTGCTTGTGGTGCCCACAAAATGTTTGGTTTCAGTTCCAATAGAAAGGTGATTTCACCCATTCCCCTTCTCTTTGATCCCCTATTTTACTTTGACAATTCTAACCACTCTTCTTTGCAGCTATGTTCTATTCAGTCTTCTGTTTGTTTTCTTGGTCTCGTTGCATTCCGAACTCGAGTTCCTAAGAAAGAGTCTTCCTTTTTGCCCAGTTATTTGCTTCTAATGCCTGTGTTCATCTGCATCTTCTTTAATTTTCTAATTTTCCTTTTTGGATATGAAATAAATGCAAATTTGGTTTTGCCCATTTGGTTGGTTTTTGTTTTAGCACTTATGACATGAGAGTATCTGTTTTGGAGGACTATGGAAAAACATACAGATATTAATTAGCTATTGCTTCCTTAGGAACTCAGATTGCTAATTACTTTTCAAGCTATGTTGCCAATACTATCTTGTGGCTAATGAGATCAAGTTATACAAATGAAAAGCCCTTTATTACTGTGTAGTGCCGATTTGTAAATTACCTCTTTGGATCAGTTAATGTGCCAATTATTTTCACAAAAGCTGCGGAATTTTTTTCATGTGAATGCCCTGTTGTGAGCATATTGATCTGCCTCCTGTCTCTTGGATCCAACTGAAGTTGTAGTGTGTCTTTTGGGATTTCTATAGACATCCACAAAATTAAGAGGTTTTAATTTTGTACAACTGGTTGATGATCTTAGAGAAAGAAATATTGCACTTTCTACCACTTTGAAATTTGTTGGGCTACCATTCCAATCAACAATGATCTGGTAAAAGAGAGAAAATTAATAACTTAACCTGTGCATCTGTCTTCCAATTCCAATCAACAATGACCTGGTATTTATTTTTTTTACTTGTGATTTAATTCTGTAGGAGATGAGCAAGTTCATAAACCACTGCAACGAAGTGAAAGCAGCCACCGCCACTAACAAGGAAGGTGGTTAGCTAAGTATTGTCAAATCGCCACTCGTATCTACTGCAAATGAAAAGAAATAAGTCATTGTTGGGAGATATGTATGTATCTTTTCTTGAAGGCTAAAGAAGGGAAATTCTATAACTTAAGAGTACAAAAAAATTATAGTAATGGACTGTGCCATCGCTTTTATCACTTTAATTGCATCTTGGACATCGGTTGAGCAAGATATCACAGTTTTTGTATGTTATGTGGTAGAAGCATTACAGTGGTTTGAGCTCCATTATGAAACTATTGATGACTTTGGCGAAAGCTTCCTGAGTCATTCTTCTTTTCATATGGGTTTGTATTAGAGAAGTTTCTGAGCAAATAGTGTAATCTAGTTAAATGGTCAAAGATTGCAAAAAATTCAAAGCACTCTAGATCATGAAAGAGCTCCCTGATATATATAAAAGTAAGATTTGGATCCTAATTGTGGATATTCAATTGACCATGATGCATATCTTGAAATTGCATTTACATGATCAAATTTAAAGAGGTTTTTAATATATAAAGATAACGTATATCTTTCCTCATGACATATGTGACCATGTTTATTATAATAAAATTACTCTCTTTTAATTGAGAAAGATCCATTTTGATGTGATTTTTAATTTATAAATTTGTTAATACATCTCTTTTACATTACTTTTAACGCAAAAGTAAAAGTTATGGTCATTCTTTTTTTTTTTTTCAATTTTAAACAAATCAAAGTTAAAATAAAATAAAATAAAAAATGAAAACTCCAATTGACACACCAAAGGATTTTCCAAATATACGTTAACCAAACATGCATTTCTCCCAAAGTTGCATCCTAGGACAAATTTTAATTACAATTTACCAAACAATATTTGCATTTTGCCAAATCCCTTCAGGCTAAAGACCTTTGCATTTCCCAAAGTACATTTCCCCAAAGCCGAACCAAACATGGATCGGAGGAATTCAAGAGAGATAAAGGCGAAATGGTTGTTACTAGGCTAAGCTCACTGGTTGCCCAAATTTTCATTGGCTAGCAAGCTCTGATCACATAGTTAGAGGCATTTTTGTCTAATAACGATAATTTCTTGAGAGAAAATTCTCGAATGGTATGTGGTAAGAGCGAACGGTTTCAGGTTCCATATAGGTTTTACCTGAACTTGTGTATGAAACCTAAAATGTATCTGCTTGAACAAGTTCCTTACTTTTTAAACTTGAAACCTACACTATCATAGGTTCTAGGATTGATTTTAGATTCTACTCAAGTTTCACATGTATTACAAATTGAACGATTGCAATGAATCATCATATTTAATAATCATCACTTACTGTTAAAATCGTTTAATCATAATTTATATTTAAACACACGAAGAATATGAAATACTAATATAATAAAAGTCTTGATCATAAAATGGAAGTTTAAAATTGTTCCAGATTATATACTCATCATTGGATGTTATAGAATATCGCAAGATTGACTGAAGACATAAACCAAGAAAAACACAAAAACTTGTTTTAGGTTCCAAGATTTAGGTTCCACCTAATCTGAAACTTATTCATTTGAAACAAATTCCCACATTTTTAGAATCTGGAACAAGACAGATTCCCATCGGTCTAGTTCTTCAATTCCCAGTTCTACCCTGAAATCATGCTCACTCCTACTCTATAGTATCCCAACCAAGCAAAATGAAGAAATGATGAAAATTTAAAATCTTAGAGAGAGAGCTTGCCAATGTTCGAAACAAGTCTTTACGAATTAGTCCCATTATAAATGTAAGACCCTATTATTGCAACCCTATTGATTCATGATATAACTCGAATGTATGATCTCATAAAAAATAGCTTGCCGTCAATATTACGAGGCTACCGCACTTGATGGTCCTCATTCTCCTATCCTCGAGTGCAACTCAAAAGGCTAGATTTGGTCACAATGAAAGCTTTCGGGAAACACAAAAACAAGTAGTCGGAGAAATTGTTATATTAATTTGAAAGTCAGTCATAATTGAAGGCCGCTAAGGAAAAAGAGTTCTATACTAAAACGCTTGCCTTTGAAATCACTCACCTTAAATCTTAGTGTAATCCTTTATTCAAACATGACTGAAATTGAACTTATTATATACATAGTTTCACCACCTTATAGCCTGTTTGTTTGCATTAGGTTAGTTCAAGTACTGGTTATACCAAAAATTGAAGTACTTTTTGGAACTACCGTCCCAAATTCTAAAAATGACAAAGGATTATTCTAGAAGATTTTTAAAAATGTAAACAAAAATTCCGAATCACTTCAAGTGTTAAGAATTGGATTTTTGAAGGTTTCAAGTGTTCCATATTATATAAAAGCTAAACGTTGATATCACTTTACCAAAAAAAAAAAAATATTACTAAAAAAGGAAGAAGAAAAGAATAGAAAACAAAGTAAAAGCACCGCCACTACACCTAGCTTTTCTGTTGGAATTTTTAGTATGTAATTAAAGGCCGGTCAAAACCCCTTTTATCCCCGAGTATCTCATGGATTTTTAAGCCTAATTGCTGGTGTAGATTAATTTTCTATAAGCAACTTTATCCCCTCTTGATTTAGTTGTTAATGAGAGAGTGAGTAGTTAAAATCTTCTGATCAAAGATGGATAAGACTGTTTGTGTAATGTTTTCTTTATACCATTGGTATATTCTCTATCATTGTTTGCATCGGACTTGTGTTTTGTAAATTGTTTTTGGTGGATGGCACCTAATATATACGACTTTATGTAAATAATATACTTGGGAGTTATTTGCGCGTTGCCATGTGATAAAAAAATTTATCGATCAATAATCAAGGCATTTAGAATGATTGTTTAGAAAGATTTCTATGAAATCAATAATTCAGTTATTTTTTTCTTCAGTTTTTCTATACTGTTATATTAATAAATAATTTCAAATTCTCATTATTCAAGTATCCTTTTTCTTTAATTCCCTATTTGCCTCCTTTAACATCAAAGCCAATCAATTTGAAAGGTATGTGGACTATCTCTTTTATTTCTTTAGGAACTGAATTTGAGTAGCACCACTGATTAATAATGACTGCTCATACTATGGGAGTGAGAGCAAGTCCATACTTATATGTAATTTTCAGTGTGTTGAATCGACTAAGCTAAACTTGTAAAATTATAATCTTTATATATGCCAGACGTTTTACTCATCTTGTAGTGTATGCAAAGTATCTATAAGCTGTATCAATACCAATATTTTCAAAAATAAAAAATAGACTAAAGGGAAAAAATTGGACAAAAGAAAATTGAGAAATGATAAAAAAGAAAACGTGAGAAGAGAGGGAGAGAGCTGTTGGGCGAAAAAGAGAACCCAGCAGAGGGAGAGTTCTTGGAAGGATGACATCGTACCTCCTAAGAACTATCCCTTCGTACAAAAGTACAGATAGATTTCCATTAATCACGTCAAATCAGTTTACTAGCCTATTTTAGGAACTCCATATAGGACTTTTTAACCAATGTGTATTAAATTCAGTTGCTGTTGCCAAGAACTCTCCTTTTTAACAAGACACATGAACTCTCTGTACTCCTTGATTTAAGAAGCAAATTAAGCTTTATGAAGAGTTATTTTGATTTTGAATTCCAGAGGATGTGAGTTTAAAATGGTGCATCCATGTATCGTATGAGTCGCAGCCATCTAATTAAGTAAGAAAAAGCTATCATAACCACCAAAAATGTTTAGATTTATGAAATTTGACGTGAAATTGAACTTGTGTTAGATATAATTGATATGGCAAATAATTTAACCTCTCAAAATAGTGATTATACATGACTCAAGTGTAACCATAGCATTAAAAAAATTGAAGTTTTTTCATTTATTTATTAACGAGTGTCCCTAAGGCATTGTATAATGAAATCCTTTTTCTTTTCTTTAATAATTTAAGTTTCCTATACCAAAGACCATAGAATTATGAAAATTTTGATTGGTAAAGGTTGATCATCCAAACCAACAATTAATTGAAATATGGTTGTTGCAATGTAGATATTGGGCAAAGATAGATCATTAGGGTTTCTTGAAATATTCATTACCCAATGGCTATATAAATAGGGTTAATACCACAATAAATTTCCAAACGAATACCTTAATTAATACTCTAATCTAAATCCACTCTACATTGACATTTCGTCTAATATCTCAATAAAATGCATGCATGTCTGCGGATGTAGATGATGACATATTTGACATATGTTGATAAGTATTCACTGTCATGGAGGGTAGATTTGAGTCGGGGGTATTAGTGTTGGATTTTTTGTGCGAGTAATTGGTTGAGGTAAATGTGTTGTGGAAATACTACTTTGAGATTTTTAATAGTGTTAATCCCAACAAATATGATTTTAGGAGGAAAATAAGAAAATTCATAAAACTTAATGATGACTAATTATACTGACATATACATTGTATTCAAGAGCACATGAATATGTTTTTAGTATAAATATAAAGTTTTCATGCCGTTGCGGGCAACCGGATTTAAGCCAACATTTTGGTTAATTGGACAAGATGTCAAGGTGGTTGGAATATCTTCTTTTAATGTTTGAGGGCTTAAGGTGTCAACATTTACTTCCCAAACTGGGGCAACCTAAGAACCATCACAGGCTTAAGGCGGTTGAATTCTCTTCTTTTTAAGAGTGTCTTTGTTTCACGGAAAACATAACGTTTTTGGAAAATGTTTTTTGGGAAACCATTTTTCAGGAAAACAGTTAGTTTTCTTTTATTTGGTGATACCTGACTAAAAGTATTTTCTGGTGTTTGGATTGCATTTCAAAAATGATTGAAGGTGTAGAAGATGCCAACGAAGAGGAAGAGGAGGGAGCAAAGCCAACAGGAGCGCAGGAGGGGCTAGGGTTGGAGGAGGCGGCGGTGACAAAAGGGAGGGGGCGAAGGAGAAGGAGAGAGGGAGGAGGAGTTAGGGTTTACGTTCACAGGCAAAGAAAGAAAAGAGAAAACAAGAAAAGAAAAAAAAAAAAGATATAATAATAACAAATTCAAAATTTTTAATTATAAATTCTTTTTAATAATAAATTTTCATTAAGCAAGGACTTTAAAACATTTTGGAAAACGTTTTCCAATTCTTTCAAAGGAGAAATCGTTTTCCTGAATTTAAGCTTTGAAAGAAAAACATTTTCCGTTGACTCATTTTCCTAAATGAATCAAACGCTAGAAAATGAAGAAAATGTTTTTCCGAAAATTATTTTTCGCAAAACAAACACACCCTAAATTTACATTTGTTTTCCCGCCCTCAAGTTAATTACTTTATCTTCTAGAAAGACAAAAATATATTCGTGGGTTTGCGAACCCAATCGAGGATGCATATATTGGTACTCTCGTTTTTGTCTTATCCTTACGGTTCTTTCATAAATGTAAGAAAGGAACGGACGGTGAGCGTAGTTTCACTTTCTATACGTTCCTATGAGATATTTGATATAAGTCATTACAACTTAGTCCACTTATAAAGGTACAAACCTGTCATCGCAATTCCATCAATATGCCAAAAGCAAAAAATCTCTCCCCATAATGTAACAAATGCACAAAGCATATGCTAAAAAATTACTCATGACATAACTCGAATTTGTGATCTCATAAAAGATAGTATGCCCTCACTGTCACTAGGTTACCGCCAGTGCACCTAGCTTTTCATTTGGAAATTTTTTAATATGTAATTAAAGCCCGATTAAAACCCCATTTACTCCTAGGCATCCCATGGATTTTTAAGCCTAATTGCCGGTGTAGATAATTTTTTCATAGGCAAGCTTATCCATTCTTGATTTGATTGTTAATGAGAGAGTGAGTAGTTAAATCCTCTAATCAAATATGGATAAGACCGCTTGTGAAATGTTTTCTTTATGCCATTGGTGCATACTCTATTATTGCTTTCGTTGGACTTGTGTTGTGTCAATTGCTTTTGGTGGATGGCACCTAATATAAATCGGAATATGACTTTATATCAATAAAATGCGAGGGCATTATTTGCGCTTGCCGTGCAATAAGGAAATCTATCGATCACTAATGAAGGTTTTTAGAATGATTGTTTACAAAGATTTCTATGATATCGATAATTCAGTTAATTCTTTAGTCAAATTTTCCATGCCGTTACGTGGACAAATAATTTCAAATTCTCATTATTCAAGAAACCTTTTTCCTTAATTCCTTATTTGCTTACTTTTACATTAGAGCCAACCAATGCGAAAGATATGTGGACCATCTCATTTATTTCTTTATGAACTGAATTTGAGTAGTACCATCTATTCATTATAGCTGCTAATATTATGGGAGTGATAGCAAGTTCATAATTATATGTAATTTTTCAGGGTGTTAAATGAACTAAGCTAAACTTGTAAACTTGTGTATTAACAATCTTTCTAATCGAAAATTAGATACAGACATATTACTCACACTATTGTATTTGTGAGGTTGAGTTATAATTATGAAGGTATATGTGAGTTGTATCAATACCAATATTCTCATATCCAAACTAAAGGGAAAAAGTGGACAAAAGAAAATTGAGAAAAAGAGGGAAGAGTACTTGGAAGGATGACACCGTCGCCTCCTAAGGACTCTCCTAGGGGTGAGCATGGTCTGAGTTAGGCTAGTCCACCCCCTAACCCTAAGAACAATCCGTACAGTATTAGTCTTCAATTTTTGAGGTCGAGGACCAATCCTATTAAGCTTAGCACCAAGGACCCGACTGACCTAGTGGGTTCAGTCCGATTCCGAGGTCAACTTGGGACCAACCGATAGTTTTTTTATTTCATTTTTTTGTACTCTTTGAGAAGGCAATCGAGGACTAGACCGACTAATGGGTTTGGTGAAGTTCTAAGGTCAACTTGAGACCAATTAATAGTCTTTTATTTCATTTTTTGTACTTCCTGAAAAGATGATTGATGACCAGACTGACCAAATGGATTCGGTGACGAGCGAGGTTAGCTAAGAGAGGCGAGTGGCGAGTGTTGAGTGGGGTGAGCATTGAGCGTCAAGTAGGGTGAGCGTCGAGCGTCAAACGGGGAGCAATAAGTAGAGCGTTCATCGAGCAGCAAGCAACATGAGTGACCCAAAGTGAGCGAGGCAAGTGTCGAGTGACGAACATAGAAGTTGTTTCTTTCGATTTTGGCAAATTGAAGACTAAGAGGACAAATAAGATATAAGAGAACGAATACTAGAGGAGGATGCCGTGAGGAGCTGTTTATGTCTTTTTATATGCCGTGAGGATTCCTCACAAAAACATTTTCCTCATTTATAAATTATGGCTGTTGACGCTATAAAACACATTAAAAATCTAAATTATTCAAGAACAATGTAAAATTACTTTAATTTCTCACTAAGGAGCTATTTAATGTTATTGATTAAGGTTTTCTCTATTTAAAAAAAATTATAAGTAAGATATTAGATATATAATATATATAGAGTCAAGGTTGGTCCGGTTTGGACTAATCCTAAACTCCCAAGATTGAGGACCAACTTACACAGTGTTGGTCTAGAAATCCCAGGATAAATGACTAATCTAGTCTCCTTAGGAACCGGATCAGGACCGGCAGGGATGGGTCGGTCCAAGGTTGACCCTAGACCGATGCTCACCCTTAGACTCTCCTTCCTTACAAAGGTACGGATAGATTTCTATAAATCATGTCAGATTAGTTTACTAGTCGGTAGGCCTTTGAAATATAATCTGTCAGTTGTTGTTGCCAATAACTCCCCTTTTCTTTTTCTATTAAAAAAAAAAAGAGCTAAAGTTGAATACCATAATTTATCATCGTAACTTATTGTAAATTATGTCATTTGATTTTAGGATCTCTAGGTAAGACTCTACAACTGACGTGTATTAAATGTCAAATGTTGTTACCAAAAGAATGTCATTTTGAGTTGGTAGGAAGATAAAGTTACTCTTAAAGACATAGGAGCGCTGGACTCCTTGATTTTAGAAGTGATTTTTCCCGGAGAGATTGTCCACGGATGTTGACAAAATTGATGGTGGTGAACTCTATACAGGTGAAATCTTCACATTCAAAGCAGCAGGTTCTTTAGTTGACCCATTGAAAGGTTGCTCACTAGTGTTGGCATGATAATATACAAAATGAAAAATAAAATGAAAAACTGGTCCAAATAACATTTATTGTCCTGCTTCTTACTATTATGATAAAATAAATTTAAAATTTGGAGTGCATATGTTCCACTGAAATCTTCATGATAAAGGAAAACATTTTCTATAAAAAGCATTTTTAAATAAAATAATTAATTTTCATTTTTCTGATGATTTATGAAAAATTATATCATTCTTGTTAGAAGCAAACGTTGTTTTCTCCCAATCTAAGTATGTTGGTTTCAATCCATGGAAATCATTTTTTCGTACATTAATTAGTTTTCCGTCATTAAAACACTGGCAACATAAATAGTATGTAGGGGCAAAAATAGCAATGTTGTGACTTAGACAACTTAATCCAAGAACTTGGTAGAGCAAATGGACCACCAACTGAGTAGGCAACTTAGTTCAAAATGATATGCTTCAAATGTTTTATGTATAGACTCAACCAGTTACAAAGAGCTAATTATCAACCGATATGTATGAAAGTATACAAACTCCCCGAGAGAGGACCCAAGATCTTGTCGTGACTCAGACATCTGAATCAAAGGACCACTAACTAAGTAGGCAACTTACGTCAAAATTATATGCTTCGTCTATTTTATGAATAGACTCCACTTGTTACAAAGAGTTAATTATCACCCGTTATGTATGGAAGTATACAAATTCCCCGAAAGAGGACCCTAGATCTAGTCATGGAGACACAAAATCCATCACTTCATAAGAAATAAGTTTTCATGAGTGATTCCAACATAAAATAAAACCATATTTAGTACATCTAAATTTACTAATATCCAATGTTGTACAAAGACGGGGTGGATAGGACCAATTATATAATTAGGAGAATATCTTCTTTTCGCCACAAAATAATCTTCACTTGCGTTAATATTCATTAAAATGTGATTTTTTTGTTTAAAAAAATAAGTCCAAAAATGACAACGTGGCTATGAACATGTTGCCTATAAATACCCATCAAGTGTTGATGTTCTGCATGAAAGGGGCTAGTAAGATCACCTAGAAGAGGGTGAATAGGTGATAAAGAAATTTTTACGAAAATTTGCTAGCAATGTAAACAGTAGTAAACAATTATATAAAGCTATAAATTGAAATAAGGAGTTTAAGAGAAAGATAATAGAAACACAATGTTTATAGTGGTTCGGTTTAGATTAAGCCTACATCTATTCTCCCGCGTTGACAGCCTACTGGCTGAATTTCACTAAGGATTAAAAGAGATGTTATAGTCTTATGTCCTTGACTTTACAGTGTAGAGACTCTACTACATTTTTTCAAAGTCTCACAAGTGTTTGATCTCTTTTTTGAGTACAAATAAAGCTCTACGATTGAAATAGCAAAAAACTAAGAGTTTCAGACTTTGGAATTCTTCTTTCACGCACACACTTGAATAACTTAAGCGACTTTCTTATATAATCCTTCATGCCTTCATGACCGTTGGCACTTTCCAAATGAGTTCTTTAAATCTATCCGTTAGACAGAATCAATTAAGGAGATCTCGAGTCATTTAAGGAATATGATGATAGCCTACCAATCATGCTCGCCCATACAATCAAGATCTACATACAATCAAGATCTAGGTTTCCATAAATAAAACCTTCCAAGTATACTTTGCATTTCAACAGATCTGATTATCCGAATTGATTTCAATAAGAATAATGGATCACGAGGTGCTATCTCCAGCCGAAAGATCTTTTACAAACCGTACAAACCAAATCCTTGAAGATAAACTCGAATCTGGATAAGTCTTCTTTTCGTCGGTCTAGAAACTGTTAGTAAGGGTAAACTCTGAGTCTTGAGTCTTGCGTTCTTCAGACTTTGACGACAGAGTCTGGAATGTTTCAGACTTTAACACTTGAGTCTAGAAGTCTTCAAACTAAACTGATGGAAACGTTTTGTCAACTTCAAAACAATAAAGGAGTTTTCTCCAACAATCTCCCCATTTTTGATGGTGACAAAACTTTCTTGCAGATTTGAAAACTTTTGTCTTGCAAAACAAAACTTAAGCAATACATGATAACTTATAAAACTAAGTTGATTGGGACTTGTATTGTATCAATTCTGCAACCACAAAAAACATGTTAATCCTACACGATAACTATCCATCCACACTTAGTATCTCAGGCTAAGTTATTGCAAGCATCAAAGATTCAAATCACAATAACAGTCAAGCAATCAAAATCCAAAGTCAAAAGTCCACAACCAAATAAAAATACCAAAGACTAAAAGTCATAAAGATCATTAAAAGTAAAGACAAATCTGCACGACTTCTCCCCCCTTTTTGTCAATAGCAAAAAGTGGAGAATAAGCAAAAACGTTGAATAAGAAGAGTGGTGTGAAAATCATGGCTATTTTGGCAAGCGAACAAGCTAGAAGTCCCCTATAGAGCTCACTATCTTTTCAAGCTTTCCAATAGTCTCCTTCAGTTGCTGTAAATCATCACCCTTCACAGTATCTTGCACTTGATTCTTCAGGGTGAATAATTGTTCTTGCAATGAAACTAAAGTAGTTAAGAAAGCCTTTTTGAAATCTTTTATCTCATACTCCAAACCATATTGACCCTTCTTTA
Source organism: Eucalyptus brandiana (assembly GCA_014182725.1). Classification (NCBI taxonomy): domain Eukaryota; kingdom Viridiplantae; phylum Streptophyta; class Magnoliopsida; order Myrtales; family Myrtaceae; genus Eucalyptus; species Eucalyptus brandiana. Next base: position 20,333,757 of record CM024671.1, on the reverse strand, counting down.
AATCCAACAGGATATCCATCATTCGTGAAAAGTCCACCGAATGTGCTAGTGTAGCACTGGGTTCAGCCGAATCTATTCTTGGAGTCTTGAGATTGGAGGGATCTTCAGCAGTTCGTTGACTATGACTAGGAGTGAATGCCTCAAGGTCTGGTTCTGGATGGAGAGAGGCATACACATTCTCTGGATCTGCTGTAGATCGACTAACGTCACTAACTATAACAGGTGAAGAAATACCTCGTTTTTCAACAGCTCCTCATGTTTTTGTGCCTTCAGGTGGAGAAGTAAATTATTTTTCCTATTCTGCCTCAGCAAAAGAGTGGTGTTTTCTCTTTTCTTTTCACTCCAACAGTTCCACTCCTTGTCTGTTCTGAGTTGCTTGACAATGATACAACCAAGGTAGGCTCAAAGGAATCTTCAAAGGAATCTTCTCGAGCCTTTTCTTCCTCTCATTCTCTTCTTTCTTCCTCTCCTTCTTCTTCTCTCCTTCCTTCCTCTTTTTCTTCTGTCTCTTCTCTGGTCTCTCGTTCATTTGTCTCTTGAAAGCTGACAAAACTCTTCAAGTTTCTTAAGGCTGAAAGAGTCATCTCGTCCTCATCTTCTTCATCCTGCAAGATGAGAGTTCTCTTCCTTTTTGCTGAAGCATCCATGGGCTCCTTGACTTTCCTCTTGGCCGCTGCAAAGTCTTGTTTCGCCTTGACGGGAGACTTCTCCTTCATACGCTCTAACATCTTATTAAGCTCTTTCAATCGCATCTTGGTGATCATTTTAAATCCAATCACCATTGGAGTAATGCTTCTCAAACATAAAGATGCAGGAATGTGAATTTTGAAATGTTTGAAAAGGCGCGTGATAAGAGCAGAATAAGGGAGTTGTCTCTTGTCTTTCACCACTGTCCTTTACACGTGAAACATGATGGTGTGAGACAGAGAGAATTTGTAGTCAGCATTAATGGCATACATCAACTTTGCTTCAAAACGAGACACATCAGTCTTAGATGTTGATTTTGGACGGATGCAGTTGATCACGATTTTATGCAGCAAGATATTGAAGGCATTCATCCTAGAATAGGATATTTTGCCTTCAGCAAACTTGTCTTTTACCAATGCCAGTGTAGCATGAGCAACGGACACACTAATTAGTTGGAAACACGCTCTTTCCACCCCAATCAAATCAGCCAAAGTGTCCATATCCACCAAAAACTCCTTATCACTAACTGTGAAAGAGAAACTATTTGCATCCAAAAATGATAAGTTCAAATAAAAGTAGGCTATGAGTTCTGGATAAGCAATTGTAGATTTGGAACAAAAATGCTCCAATTGAAGAAGTGCAAATTTTTCCCTTAGATTTACTTGCACAGAATTAAGAAAATCAAAATCAACGCTTCTAGGGTTCATAACCCCTCTCTTCATCAGTTTTGAGTAAATCTTCTTGTGGTTCTTAGATCGGAATAAACTTGCTCCATCACCACCAACATTTGCAGCCACTCTCATCTAAGGCAGGAAATGTGTAAACATTCGTTCGTCATTGTCCTTTCCTTATGGCTGATTAAATGTGCCATAATTCTGGTCACTAGGAAAGTAAGCAAAAACCTTTTCAGCCGACCCTTTTTTCTACAATCCCCATCTTCTCTATATCGCGCAAGAATAGAGTTTTATTTTTTGTAGCCTCTCTCTCTCAGATATTCATTGATCAAAGACATAGTAGTACCTCATTCTTTCAACTTAGAATAAAACTTAAAAGCAACTTTAGGTGTCAACATTCTTTTAGGTTCTTCTTCAATTATTTCTTCTTTGGGTTGAGTCGGTGGAGGAGACTGACGTTGTTAGGAAGGTTGTTGTTGACTTGTTCGCTGCGGTTGAGAATAGTCTTCTTCCTCAATCAAATCAAAATGCATAGGACCCTCAAGCATGTGCCGTGGTCCCCTGCTTGTGATTCTCGAAAACTTTCTTGAAGACATTGTTGCTTTAAGGGAGAAATTCTCAAGCTTGCTTGAAAATGTGAAAACTTTTTGATAAACTGCAAAGAAAGTGAGAGCAAGTGCGATTTTTGTATTCTAGGGTTTGAGAGTGAAAATGGAGAAGACGAATCTCAGTAGTATATAAAGCAAAAAAAAGCGAGGTAAACGAATCGTCATAAAGGAAAAATAAAACTGCCTTTTTGAAAATGAAAAACTGCCATAATTAAAAACGGAAAGATAATTGCTAAAAAGAAAATAGCGATTCAAAAAGTAATTGTTCATTTTTTAAACTTTTATCCAAAAATTAAATTGCTAGTACTGAAATAACTTATAGTCGTAACTCTTAGTCATTCTGAGTCTGAATACCTTTAGACTTTGCTTCTGAGTCTTGAACACTTCAAGACTTTACTCGATAAAAAATGTGATGTTCAGTCTAGTGCGAATAGACTCAAATAGACTTTTCTCCAATGGCTTTGTAAATATATCTGCCAGTTGATTCTTTGAGTCAATGAACTGAATCATAACTTCTTCATTTTAAACATGATCTCTAATAAAGTGATGTCAAATCTCTATATGCTTTGCTCTTGAATGCATAACTGGATTTTTTGTGAGATTTATGGCATTGGTGTTGTCACATTTGATCTCAGTGCATGATTCTTCAATTCCAAAGTCTCTTAACTGTTGCCGTATCCACAAGATTTGAAAGTAGCAACTTCCAAGAGTCACATATTCTGCTTCGGCTATTGAAAGAGTTACAGTACTCTGTTTTCTTGAAAACCATGGTACCGGCTTATTACCAAGCAGTTGACATGTACTAGAAGTACTTTTTCTGTCCACTTTGTAACCTGCTAAGTCCACGTCTAGATATCCAAGGAGAGTAAGGTCTCCTTCTTTTGGATACCACAATCCTAGCTTTGGAGTTGTTGCAAAGTATTTGATGATGCGCTTTGCAGTAGTTAAGTGAGATATTTTGGGATTTGATTGGAACCTAACATAAATGCAAACACTAAACAAAATATCAGGTCTAGATGTAGTGAGGTAAAGAAGTGAACCAATTATGCTCATGTATAGCTTCTGGTCTACACTCTTTCCTTCTTTATCTTTATCCAACTTTAAAGAACTTGACGTAGGTATCTCAGTTTTTTTGCAATTCTCCAAGCCGAACTTTTTTATGAGATCTTTCGCGTATTTCTCTTGGTGAATGAAAATTCCCTTCCTCAATTGTTTGACTTGTAATCCGAGAAAGAAGGTTAATTCACCCATCATGCTCATCTCGAACTCATCCTACATAGACTTAGGGCGCATTTGGTAACATTTCTGTTTAAAAATTGCTCCAGTGAACAAAAATAGAAAAAAATGTTTCTATTCCGGGGAACAATTTTTGAATAAAAAAACGCATTTGGTAAACTTGTTCCGGGAATAAAAAATGAACGAAACACATTTGGTAAATTTGTGTTATTTTTTTTTTGTTTCTTTTAATTTTTTAGTTTTTTTAATTTTTTTTTTTTTTTTTTTTTTCTTTCTTTTTTTTTTTTTCTTTTTTTTCTTTTTTTCTTCTTTTGGCCGGTTGCCGGCCTCGGCCATGGCTAGCAACCGGTCGATGAGGGCCAATGGCCTCGCCCGGCCACGGCGAGGCTCGCCGGCCCCCGGCAAGGCCGAGCCTCGCTAGGGGCCGCCGACGCTCCGGCGAGGTCGCCGGCCCTCGACGGCCGATCACCGGCCATGGCCGAGGCGGCGACCGCCGAGTAAAAAGAAAAAGAAAAGAAGAAAAAAAAAAGAGAACAAAAAGAGAGGAGAGAGAAAAAATTTTCTTAAAAATTGTTCCGAGAAACAAGAAACACGTTTTTCTTGTTTCTTGTTTCTGTTCCAAATGTGTTCCTAGGAACAAAAAATAAATTTGGAATAAAACGTAAACAAATGCGTTTTTGTTCTTTTTTTGTTCCTTGGAACGAAAAAACAGAAATTTTGTTCATAAATAGAAACAAAGAATATTAACAAACAGGCCCTTAGAAAATTTCTTGCATAGATTTTCATTAGGTGATCCGAAAATGATATCATCAACATAGATTTGAACGAGTAGAAAATATTTACCTTCTCTCGTAATGAACAAGGTGGTATCTACTTTACCTTTATCAAAATCATTTTGAATTAGAAATTTACTTAACTTGTCATACCAAGCCCGAGGTGCCTGTTTTAGTTCATAAAGAGCCTTTTTCAATCTGAAGACTGAGTCTAGCTTTTTTGGATATTCAAAACCAGGTGGTTGTTCCACATAAACTTCTTCTTGGATAAATCCATTTAGGAATGCACTTTTTACGTCCATTTGGAATAATCTGAAATTTTTATAGTAAGCAAAAACAAGTAATAATCTAATTGCTTCTAACCTCACTACCGGTGCATATGTTTCATCATAGTTTATCCCTTCTTCTTGCGTATATCCTTTGGCTACGAGTCTTGCTTTGTTCCTGATCACTTTTCCTCTCTCGTCCATCTTGTTCCTGAAAATCCATTTAGATCCAATAATAGACTTACCTTTAGGTTTAGGAATAAGTTCCCAAACATCATTAATGCTGAATTGTCTGAGCTCTTCTTGCATAGCTTCAATCCAACTTTCTTCAGCCAAGGCTTCTTCTACAGTTTTGGATTCAATTTTAGAAATAAGTCCTAAAGCACTAGACTCTTCACGCCTTTTGGATTTGGTGCGAATTCCTTCATCAATGTTGCCAACGATGAGTTCTTTGGGATGACTTAACTTATGCTTCTAATTGCTAGTTAGTTTGTGAGTCTGCCTCTATTTAAGTTGAATTTTCTAGTTCATCTTGTTGTTGAACTTCAGGAGTCTGAGTCACTTCGGGACAAGTAGACTTGGTAGGATTTGGAGTAGGTTCAGATTCTTTAAGTTGAGCCTGATTCATTTGATTCTGCATTGAGTCTTGAAACTTGACGTTCATAGATTCTTCCACAGACTAACTCTTCTTATTGAATACTCTGTAGGCTTTGCTTGAGGTTGAGTAGGCAAAAAAAATTCCTTTGTTCGATCTTTCTTCAAACTTATCAATTCGATCATTTGCATTCTTTAAAATAAAACACTTGCAACCAAACACATGGAAATAAGAGACAATTAGCTTCTTTCCTTTGAATAACTCATAAAGAGTTTTATCCAGAATAGGCCTTAAGAATACTCTGTTAATAATATAATAAGCTGTGGAAACTGCTTCAGCCTAAAAACGAGAATAAATATTACTTTCAATTAAGAGTGTTCTAGCCATTTCCTGTAAAGATCTATTCTTTTTTTCCACAACTCCATTTTGTTCTAGAGTATATGGAGAAGAGAAAACATGTTGAAAACCAGAGTTATCATAGAATTTTGCAAAATCTTGATTTTCAAACTCACCTCAATGGTCTATCATAATACTCGAAATAGCATATCATTTTTCATTTTAATCTTTCTTTGCAAATTTTGAAAAATAAGAAAATGTTTCAAACTTACTTGCCAAGAAGTATATCCAAGTAAAACGAGAATAATCATCCACGATTATTAGGCGGTATCTCTTTCCACCAATACTTTGAGTTCTAATTGGTTCAAAGAGATCCAAATGCAGAAGCTGCAAAACCCGATTAGTGGAAACTTTGTTTATAGGTTTGAAAGAACTTCTAACTTATTTTCCCAAAACACATGGTGTGCATAAGTCATATTTTTGATACGTCAGATTGGGCAGTCCACGAACAAGTTTTTTGGATGAGATATGTCAGATTGGACAGTCCATGAACAAGCTTCTTGGATGAGATCTTGGCAATTTGCTTCATGTTGACATGGCCAAGTTTTCTATGCCAAAGGTTTACTTCATCTTGAATGGATATTAGATACTGAGAGCTTTTTGGTTTTATATCTAGAAGATAGATATTTTCATGTATTTTTCCAGTGAAAGATTGAGATAAATCCTTATTAGTTCCCGAATAAATGCCTTATTAGAAGTTAATCTTGAATCCAGTGTCACACAATTGACTGATGTTGAGTAGATTGTAATTCAGACCTTCCACCAAGGAGACATTGTTGATTGAGAGACTTCCAATTTTTATAGTTCCACATCCAACAATTCTTCCTTTGCTATTTCCTTCAAAAGAAACTTTTCCTCTTTTTATTTCCATAAGTTTTACAAATCAGCTGGGATCTCTTGTCATATGTTTCGAGCAGCCACTATCCAAATACCACTTTACCTTTTTCTTGATAGTAACCTGCAATTATAAAGAGAAGTCAAGCTTTCTTTGGTGCCCACACTTTCTTGGGTCTAAGGGAGTTAATACAATATACAGTCTTTGCGCATTCCTTCTTAACAGGTCTCCAAACCATAAAATATTCTTTCTCAAAATGTTCCGAGCTATTACACTTTGAACATTTTCGGCCAATAGGTTTTACAAAAACTTTTTGAAAATGATTTCTGTAAAATGTTTTTGTAGGTCTTTGTTTGATTCTTTTCTTTACTTTGGGAAATCAATTAAAGGAATAGTCTCTGGTGTCATACCCAAATCAGATTTGTTGAAATATGGTTTTTGAATTGAAAGAATCTTTTCCAACTTCTCATATTTTATTGAAAACCTTTTTGTAATATTTGAAATATTCTCTTTCAAGGATATGTTTTCCTTTGAAATATAGTGCATTTTCTTTTAAAAAAACAAAACTTTTGTCTAGGTTTTCAAACTTTTCTTTCCAAGAGATTTCCTATTGCCTTTAGTTTAGAATTTTCCCTTTTTAATTCAAAGATCCTCTTAAGAGAGATTTTGAAACTAAGACAAAGTTCATTTATGTACTTCGAGACTTTAGTAGGAATATTTAAATTACTAACCTCAATTTCACTTTCAGAGTCTGAGCCTGAATCTGTTCCAAAATCTAAGTCTGATTCTGAGTTTGCCATTAAGCATATGTTGGCATACTCTTCATCACTTTCATCACTTTCATCACATTATGTATTACTCAATGTCTCTGCTTTGAGAGCTTTCTTGAACGTTTCAGTTTTTGCTTTCTTTTTCTTCAACAGAGGGCAATTGGGTCTGATGTGTCTTTTTTTCTTGCATTCAAAACATACCACATCTTTGTTGACCTCGTCATCCTTAGTTGATTTGTTCTGAAATTTTTGAGAGCCTTGTTTCTTCCAGTTAAATCTTCTTCCCTTTCTATTCAATTTCCTGAATCTCCTTATTATAAATGCTAGCTCTTCATCATCCATGTCATCTTCAGAATCTGTATTATTTAGAATCATCGTTAGATTTTGAAGCAATTAACTTTTTGCCTTTGGGATCTTTTTCTTCATTGAGTTGCTTCACTTTGTATGACTGAAGTGTGCCTACAAGTTCATCAATTGTAAGAGGCATGATCCTTTGGGTTTCTCTTATTGAAATCTTCACGTGATTCCAAACTTTGGATAGTCCACACAGCAATTTATTGACCTTCATTGGTCCTGAGATTAGCTGTCCCTAATATGATAGTCCGTTTACAATATTTGTGAAACGACTAAACATGTCAGTAATGGATTTTCCTGGTTTCATCATGAAGGCTTCATACTGTCCGAGTAAGATATTGTTTTTGTTTCTCTAACTCGATCAGTTCCTTCATAGGTAACATGCAACATATCACAGACTTCTTTGGCTATTTCACAAGATGAAATTCTGTTATATTCAGTAGGAGATAAAGCACAGTATAAAGAGTAGATTGCTTTAGCATCAAGAGATTGTCTCTTGATTATTTCATCTCGTGCCATTTCACCAGCATCTACAGTTTCTTTTCCTCTTTTTGAGATTGATGCAGTTTTAGGCAAACATTGTATTCATTTCCATCAAAGTAAGGAGGTCTGGTGTTGTTTTGGCATTTAACCAAACCTGGAGCCAAAATACTAGTCATAGATCTTTAGCTCAGAAATAAATACACTTCAATAAAACGATCACACAAGCTCTGATACCAATTGAAATGGATTAGTAAGATCACTTAGAGGAGGGTAAATAGGTGATAAAGAAATTTTTACGAAACTTCAAAATAATTTACTAGCAATGTAAATAGTAGTAAACAGTTATATAAAGCTATAAATTGAAATAAGGAGTTTAAGAGAAAGAGAATAGAAACGCAATGTTTATAATGGTTCAGCTTAGATCAAGCTTACGTTCACTTTCTCGCGCTGACAGCCTGTTGGCTAGATTTCACTAAGGATCAAAAGAGATGTTACAGTCTTATGTCATTGACTTTACAGTGTAGAAACTCTACTACACTTTTTCAAAATCTCTCAAGTGTTTGATCTCTCTTTTGAGTACAAATAAAGCTCTACGATTAAAATAGTAAAGAACTAAGAGCTTCAGACTTTGGGATTCTTCTTTCACGCACACACTTGAATAACTTGAGCGACTTCCTTATATACTCATTCATGCCTTCATGACCGTTGGCACTTTTCAAATGAGTTCTTCCAATTTACCCGTTGGACAAAATCAATTAAGGAAATCTTGAGTTATTTAAGGAATGCAATGATAGCCCACCAATCATGCTCGCTCATATAATCAGGATCTAGATTTCTATAAGTAGAACTTTCCAAGTATACTTTGCGTTTCAACAGATCTGATTATCTGAATTGATTTCAATAAGAATAATGGATCACGATGTACTATCTCCAGCCGTAAGATCTTCTACAAACTGTACGAACCAAATCCTTGAAAATAAACTCGCATCTAGATAAGTCTTCTCTTTGTTGGTCTAGAAACTGTCAGTGAGGGTAAACTTTGAGTCTTGAGTCTTGCGGTTTTTAGACTTTGACGACAAAGTCTGGAATTCTTTAGACTTTAACACTTGAGTCTAGAAGTCTTCAGACTAAACTGATGGAAATGTTTTGTCAACTTCAAAACAATAAGGGAGTTTTCTCCAACACTGCAACGCAGCGAAATCCTCTCCTCAGTCTTCAATTCGTGTATTTGTCCAGCATAAGCATGATAATAGTGGGGAACATGTTGGTTCAGGTTTCAGCAATTCCAACTTCTTCTCTGAGTAAAGGAAGAAAAGGCGGGGTCAAACGCCGGTGAGCGGAATATCATGAGAGCATATAGGGCGATCACTTCCTCAAATACCCTTCCCCCTCCTACTCAACAGTTAGTGATTCTTCTCTAAAGTGAAGTTCATTCTCTTGGCGAATGAAGTTGATCTCTTGGTGAATGAAGTTGATCAATAACGTTTTTGCCAAATCATTTGAATTAGGTTTGCTGCTTTAGAAGTTCCTCAATGTGGATCGCATTTAATTTCTTCCTAACTCAAGAGTTTGATTATGCCAAACACAGTCACGTTTAACAGGTTCAAACTATATCGTATGCGCCCGACGTATGCAACAGTCCCCCCTTCAAAAACATCAATTGTATAACTCCACTTAAATGAAATGATTTGGTCATCGATAATTCAATTTTTAGAGAATAATGATAGATTTCGTCTCCTTGGAAGTTTCAAAATGAAATGATTTGGTCTTTATCATTAATTTACTTTTCTAAAAGTACAAGCTCGTCGTATTGAGGAGTTTGCACAATATGCCTTGTTTTCGTCTCTTTTCATGGGTTTGTAACCAAGATAACGTGATTATTATTTTTCACAGTAACTCTAATGTCCTTGGAGTCCTTTTAAATATATGTATCTCATGCTTGCTTTTATTTGCAACGGCATATTATATATGTTCAGAAGTTCAAATTCCTTGGAAGAGTGGAGGAACAAGTTGAGGAATTGAAAGGAGATGTGAGGGAGAGATTGACTGATGTCGTGGATAAGCCTTCACAAATGCTTCACTTTATTGATTAAGTTCAATGCTTGGGAATTGCTACTATTTTGAACGAGAAATTGATGAGCAATTAGGATCCACAAAAGTTACTCGCAACTTGACCATGCAGATTTTTAAGGGGAAAATCACCAAACTAGTCCTAAATCCATTAATTTTTCCAATGCAATCATAAATCTTTTTTTTTATAGCTAATTCAGTCATAAAATTTTTGTAATTGTGCCAATTTAGTCTATTCGACCTTAACCGGCTGATATTGACATGGATAATTTTTTTATAATAATTTATTTTTCTCAATTTCTTTTATTATTGTTTTTCTTTTTTTCTTTCTCTCTTTTTTTTCCTCCTTCTTCCTCCTTACTCCTTCCTCTGGTCGGCGACTAGCCAGAGGCAAACGTTGGCAATGTTAGCCTCACCAACCAATGGCGAAGGCGAGCCTTGCCTTGCAATAGTGAGGCCACCTTCGCCATGGCTGAGTGATGCCCTGCTAGATCTGGCAAGGCCATGACTTGCCCATGGCTGGTGGGGCTTGCCCAAGCCAAAGGCTACACAAGGTCAAGCCCTTCAACCTCGTGGCCTCTGGCAAGGTACGACCTCGCTGGATTTAGCTAGGTTGGGCATTGACATGACCAGTGAGGCTTGACAAGTGAACCAATCCCATAAAATTCTTTCTTTGGAAAATTACTATTGCTCATTCGAATTCTAGGGTAAATAAGTGAAAGAAATTTAGAACATTAACTGGGTGTATCGCCTTCCTAATTTCTAATCGATCATATCTTTTTTCCCCATGTTAGTTGGTTGCACATAGGTCTTTAACAATTTTAAAGGACAATGAAGGCAACTTCAAGAAATTGCTTATCCCATATGTGTCCAAATTGCTAAGCCTATATGAAGCATACCATTTAAGGTGCCATGGCAATGCTATTTGTGAATTCCAAGTTTGTCTATCAAGAGTCGATCTAATTGTGTTAGTGTTTAGAATTGATTTCTTTTGTGTAATACAAAGAAACCCTTCCTTTTGCTATAACTGACCTTGAATCAATTGATGAAACAAAAGTAAGCATAGTCTTCCGAAACAAGTGAGTCATGCCCTAAAGCAACCACTATGCAAGGGGGTTACCAAGACTCGAGGCAAGCCATTATAGTTCACTCTACCAAGAAGAGCCTTCACATGACGAGGTCTTGCTCACCTTGGCTAAATTAGATTTCAACTTACTACAAGAGCAACATCATAAGGAAATCGGCTGGATTACAAGGTTAACCAACTTCGCATGATAGTATAATCTAAAATTAGCTTCTAGATTATGTTTTAACAATGCCCAAATTACCGCTTTTTTATTGTGTTTTCCAGAGATTTACTCATCCAATTTCAATTTATCCTTCTAAATAGTGCTTTTGAAAGTCCAAAAGGATGAGTTTAAACTATGTGAATTCATCGAGCTAACGTACTTTCATTAATGCTCATATTCATTTAAATATAAGTGGTGGAAGGATATAGATGTGGCCAGAAATATACTAACCAGAGTAACCGCCTTGATTTCCATTTTTGACGATATTCATGACATCTATGGCATATTGGAAAAACTTGTACCCTACGCCAAAGCAATTGAAAAGTACGTAATCCGTATTCTTTTTCTCAAACTTTTGAATTTGATCAAAGCATGTGTAGAGTAAGTGCGCCATTTTCAAGGAGTCAAATTTAGGTGGGATACTGATGCCATGGATAGACTACCAAGAGTCTATGCACGCTAATTATAAAAAGGTTCTCGATGCCTATGATGAAATTGGGAATGAATTGGCCATAAAAGAAAGCTCGTATCACCTCGCCTATGCAAAAGAAGCCGTAAGCATTGTCACCACATTTTACATGCATCCAACACAATTTTATTTCTTTTTTTCTCGGAAACCCACTGTTCTTGTTTATGTTTAATTTCTCAGATGAAGAAGCAAGCGAGAGGGTACTTTCACGAAGCCAAATGATTCCATACCAGCTACTCACCAACACTAGAGGAATACATGCCCTTTGCTTTATTAACGACAAGCTATGGAGAGTTATCGATCACAACACTTGTAGGAATTGGCAATGTGGTTATAGGAGATGCTTTTGAATGGTTGCTCGCTGCAAGATTTTGCGGGCTTCACAAATCATATGTAGGTTCATGGATGACTTTGCTTCTCACTAGGTATAATAACAACATAATTATCCTCCAATACTCTAATAAAATTAGATCGACCACCACTCAATCAAAAACGATGTTAACCTAATTACGCCAATGTTGTTGACATAAGATATGAGCAAAAGAGGGGGCACACATATACGGTAGAGTTGTTAATGAAAGAAAATGGTGTCTCGAAATACAAAACCGGGGAGGAACTCCGTAAACGAGTTGTTGATGCATGGAAGGACATAAATGAAGAGTTTCTTGGTCTCCCTGCAGGCCCAACGCTGGTTCTCACCCTATTTCTCAATCTCTCGTGGGTGATCGATGTGTTATACACCGATGGAGATCATTACACCCACTCCAAGATCAAGCTTAAAGGGCATGTCACATCACTGTTTGTTAGTCCCTTGCCAATTTGAAAATTGAACGAAACGTCGTCACACCAATGTGGTATTGAAAATAAAGGGTCTATCAATCATGCCTTTGAACTCTATTGTTATAGGATGCATGAGAGAAAATATCGTTACCGGTGTATATTTTCAACATTCATGTACGCGTCCCTTTAGTCATCGTATGTTGTATGGATCTTATGGTTTTGTAATATTCTACAAAAAATAATAATAATAAAATATTCTTTCGTAACTTTTATTTAGAGGGCATAAGTTCTTATTGATGGAAGTACTTTTTCCAGGTCCCATGGTTCGTAATATTCCGCAAAAATAGGAACCTGTCTAAGTTAATAGTAAATTTCTTTTATGTTATTGTTAATAAAATATCTAATTGTTCATTACCCTAGGTAAATTTTTAGCAACCTATGTGTCAGTAATTTTCCCTGCTCATCGTAATTTTCTCAATCATTGTAAATTTCATCACCTTTGCATCCGTAAGTTTCCTTTAGTGTCATTAAGTTGCAGCAGAAAACCGGTTTTGCAGTGCAGATCTGACGGGACCGCATTCGAATGCGGGACTAGTCCCCTAAAAATGCTCATAATAATTCTCGGAAAATTTTTTATAGGAAAATTATAGCGATATTTTCTTTTATTCTGTTTAACAAGTTTATGCATTTATTAGGTAACAGATAAACGGACTATAATTTTTAATGCTCTGATTTTTCTTATGATATGTATGATTAATACTGGGACAATAAAAAATTCTCTTATTAAGCATTCCCACAAAATACTATCGAGACATCTATTAACTTAAGTTAACTATTTCTTTTGTTGAGACCATTACGAAAGAACAAAAATGTTCTTCTAGAAGTCGAGCTACATTCATTAGCAGTCGGTGAGGGCCTCGCTAGTGGCCTAGTGGACAGGCGACCCTCGCCAGTCATAAAGAAAATAAAATGTAAAGAAAATAAAAAATTACAAAATTACAAAAATCATCCACGTCAATGTCGGTGATGTAATGTAAGATGACTACCAATCATGTTGGTGATTTCTAGCCAAAATTGGATGTAAAAACTTGATTGATGAATTGTTAAAATATTTAGAACTAATTGACCAAATTGAGAGGTTTAACATTGAATTGATAAATGTGTAATAAATTTATGACTTTTTTGGTAATTTTCCAAGGTCATTGAGGTAATATTATTTAACAATATTATGTACATGGTGGGGATTGCAGACAAATATACCAAAAAGAAGAAATTTTTGTAGGATATTGGTCCAAGAGTATACAAAAGAAAACTATTTGCATCAATACTTGTTTACTATTGTTGACGAAAACCCCGTGTGAACCATGAACCACAAAAGATCGGAGATTGATTGAGATTGCTTAGTAGTTCCACGCTCAGGCCATGAAATGCGTGCGAATCAAGTTGGAACGGAATGATGAATTTACATGACTCCAAGTGCTTGGAAATTAACCATTGGGGTTTTGCTTCAATGGCCACTCTTCCCACATGGACATGGGAAGGTGCCGGGCTCGAATTTTCATCTTGAGGGGATGAGGGTGGGAATAATTAGTTTTAAGTGTGGGTTTTGATTCCTACGCCTAAAATCTAAGAGTAAATTAAGAGTTAAAATGAGACAAATAAAAAAAAATGCATGGAAATTCAATGATAATAACTGTGAAAGGTCAAATGAATGTAAGAAAACCTAATTAACATGGCCTATGCTAAAAAAGTTATTCCTAAAAAAGAGAAAAAAGAAAAACCTAGTTGACAACGACTTCCCCAATAGGTATGGTGTCACGCCCCGATCCTCCGAGCACGCGAACATCCCACTACGGTCAATAGAAATATGCGACTTCCTAGGACACGTCGCCGACCCATTCTTTTTATTATGCATGAGGAAGAGAAACAAATCCCTTAACAACATTTAACTTGGGATAGAAAAGCAGGTAATCAATCACAACCAAACAAGCTTTCTTATAAACACATAGGTTTATATATAACACTGGATTGTCTACAAAATAGACCAGCTCAACAAAAAGGGAATTGTCCTATGACCAACTAGTCAGACACTTTCGCCGATTTTTCGGTCTCCACCTCCACAAATGTCCATGGCTTCGAGTCCTCCACGACCGCCATCTAAGGACCTGAAAATATTGAGCCCACGACGGGATGAGACAATGTCTCAGCGAGTCTTACCCTCTAAGACTCGATTATGAAGAAAATACACTCAAGAGTGGCCTAGCCACACAAATAAGAGGACTTACCTTGCCTCAATCCCTTCTTGCACGTTAGCACAGTTTAATCTCAATCACACAATTGATCCAACGATTCAATTCAATCATACTATCTATCTTTCCATTTCAATCCATACTATCTATCAACCATTACTATCTGTCATTCAATACAATCTATCAAACCAGTCATTAATTGTTGGAGAAATCTTTCCAGAATATTTTGAAGCTGACAAAACGTTTCTATCAGTCTAAGTCTGGATATTCGGAGACCGACAGTTTAAAGTCTGAAGACTTTATGATCACCAGACTCAAGACTCAAGACTCAAGACTCAAGACTATTCTCACTGACAGTCTTTCTAATCCAGTGGCGAAGGAAATCCAGAGCCGAAGTATATGGTTGAGGATTTGATCCTATCCTCTGGAGAAGATCCCTTGGTTGGATAATCATTTCGGATTCTTTTATTGTTATCTAGATCGATTGAAGATTCGATGGTCGACGAAATATTCTTGGATTGTTCTATTCTTGGAAACCAAGATCCTGATTGTATAGGCAAACAGGATTGATGAGCTATCGCCAGGTTCCTTAAATAAGCTCGAATGATCTTCGTGATTGATTCCGTCCAACGGGTAGATTGGAGGAATTCCTTTGGTAAGTGCCAACGGCTATGATGGCATAAAGGAGTATAAAAAGAAGACGTTCTAGTTGTTTTGGAATGTGATCGATAGAGAAATTCCAGAGCCTGAAGAACCTTGTTTATTAGTCGATACAATTTGAGCGAAGTTGTATACACAGAGAGTGTTTTATACTTAGTGATACCATGAGCGAGTGTGGTAGATCATCTACACCTAGAAGTCAAGGAATATCAACACTGTAACATCTCTTTGTTCATAGTGGAATCCAGCCAATAGGTTGTCAGTGCAGAAGAGTGGACGTAGGCTTGAATCAAGCCGAACCACTATAAACCGCGTGTTCAATTCTCTCTTTCCTTTACTCAGTCTTACGATTGATTATTAATTGCTGCAATTCCTTCAACTATCTAAGTATTGTGTAATTATCAAGAAAAATCTTTTATACCTATTCACCCCCCTCTAGGTACTCGTACTAGCTATATCAATTGGTATCAGAGCTCGCGTTCTTACTTTATTTGAAGTGTTTTACTTCGTAGTAAAAGATCCATGGCTAGTATGCTAGCACCAGGGCTGGTGGAAGGGCAAAGCAATACCAAACCACCCTACTTTGATGGAAAGGATTACAACATCCGGAAGAACAAGATGAAAGCTTTCCTACGGTCAAAGGATCCCTCGGAATGGGACGTTGTGGAAAGAGGAATCACTCCTACCGCTTTGCATCGTATCCGAAAGAGGGAAAGAAACTGTTGAGACCGGGGGAATGTCTCAAGAAGAGATAAACAAGAGACAAGCACTCGATGCAAAAGCAATTTACTCTTTATATTGTGCTTTGTCACCAACTAAATATAACAGAATATCTTCTTATGTTACAGCAAAAGAAGTCAGGATAGATTACATATCACCTATGAAGAGACAGGACCGAGTGAAGGAGACCAGAATTAACATTCTCCTTGGTCAATATGAAGCCTTCAAAATGAAACCGGGAGAATCTATAACCGACATGTTTAGCTGTTTTACGAGATATTGTCAATGGTCTTGAGAATCAAGGACAGAAAATTTCTGATCCCATGAAGGTGAACAAGGCTGCTGCGTGGACTCTCCAAGAATTGGAATCATATAAAGACTTCAATACGAGAGACGCAAAGAATTATGCCATTATCGTAGACGAGTGATTGGAACTCTTGGTCTTACGAAGTGGAACGAATTAATGAAGACGAAGATCCAAGAGGTAAGAAATCCATTGCATTAAAATCTAATGATGATTCGATGATACAGATTCGAAGAAGATCGGACGATGAGGAGCTTGCTCTTATGATAAGAAGATTGAAAGCTGAATAGAAAAGGAAGAAGGTTCAACTCAAAGAAACAAAGTTTTCGAAACAGACAAACCAAGTTTGTTGATAATGAGGAACCAAATAAAGGTGTAGTCTGCTTCGAATGTAAGAAAAAGGGACACATCAGACCCAACTGTCCTCTTCTGAAGAAGAAGAGAGGAAAAACTGAAAAGACTCGAAAAGCTCTTAAAGCCGAAACCTGAAGCGATACAAAGTGTGAAGAAAGTGATGAGGAATATGCCAATCTGTGTCTGATGGCACAATCAGACTCAGACTTTGGATCAGATTCAGACAGTGAATTTAAGGTAAGTGATTTTAAAATTCCTGTCAAAGTCTCTAAATACATTGATGAACTATGTTTTAGTCTTAAGACTTCTCTCAAAAAAATTTCCGAACTTAAAAAGGAAAATTCAGCTCTAAAACAAAAGGAAAACATTTTAGAAGAAAGAGTAAAAAGTTTAGACTTGAATGTTTCTACTCTTAAAGAGAATGAAGATAAACTTTCAAAAGAAAATGCTTTCTTAAAAACTGACTTATCAAATATTTCAAAGAAATTTTCAATAGGGTCTCGAAAAACTTGAGAAAGTTCTTTCAGTTCAAAGACCTTACTTCAATAAGTCTGGTTTAGGTATGACAGCAGAAACAATCCCCTTGATTGATTTTCCAAAAGTAAAAGAAAGAATTAAGAAAAGACCATCGAGAGAGACTTACAAAAATCATTTCAAGAAAGTTTTTGTAAAGTCTGTAGGTCGAAATGCTCTAAGGTGTTCAAAGTGTAACAGTCAGGATCACTTTGAAAAAGAGTGTCCTATGGTTTGGAAGCCTGTTAAAAAGGTATGGCCTAATAATGCTTATCCTACTAACAACAAAGGACCCAAGAAAATTTGGGTACCAAAGAAAGCTTGAGACTCTCTTTTGAATGCGGGTCTCTGTCAAAAGAAGGTAAAGTGGTATCTTGACGGTGGATGCTCAAGACACATGACAGGGAGACTCAAATTGCTTCATAAAGTTTATTCAAGTAAATGGTGGAAAAGTTTCATTTGGTGGAAACAAAGACAAAGGAAGCATTGTGGGATTTGGAACTGTGAAAATTGGAAATCTCACAATAAGCAATGTCTCTCTAGTGGAAGGACTCAACTACAATCTTCTCAGTATTAGCCAATTGTGTGATACTGGTTTCAAGATCTCCTTTCAAGAAGGAATATGTTCTGGAATTAGTAAAGACTCAACTCAGTCTTTCATGGGTCGAAGGCATGGAAATGTCTACCTTCTTGATGTAAGACCAAATGAAACGCAATGCCTAATCTCAATTCAAGATGAAGCGGTCTTATGGCACAGAAAGCTTGGCCATGTCAACATGAAGCAATTAGCCAAAATCTCATCAAAGAAGCTTGTTCAAGGCCTACCAAAATTGCCATATCAAAAGTCGATTCATGTACACCATGTATTCTCGGGAAAAAGGTAAGAAATTCATTTAAGTCAATAAATCATGTCTCTACTAATCATGTACTACAGTTGTTGCATATGGATCTCTTCGGACCAACAAGAACCCAGAGCATTGGAGGTAAGAAATATTAGCTAGTAATTGTGGACGATTACTCTCGCTTTACCTGGTATATTTTCTTACAAGTAAGTCAGAAACCTTTTCGTACTTTGAGAAGTTTGCTAAAAAGGTTCAAAATGAAAAAGGATGTGCTATTTCAAGTATAAGAACAGATCATGGAAGTGAATTTGAAAATCAAGATTTTACAAAGTTTTGTGATAAATCTAGTTTTAATCATGTGTTTTCCTCTCCATATACTCCGAGCAAAATGGAGTTGTGGAAAGAAAGAATAGATCTCTTCAAGAAATGGCTAGAACACTTTTAATTGAAAGTAAAATTTCTTCTCGATTTTTGAAAAGTCAAGTTTCAACAAAGCATACTATATCATCAATAGAATCTTTCTAAGACCTATTTTAGAGAAAACCCCTATGAATTGTTCAAAGGTAAGAAGCCTATTGTTTCATACTTTCATGTGTTCGGTTGCAAATGCTTTATTTTGAAAAATGCAAATGATCGAGTTGGTAAGTTTGAAGAAAGATCGGATGAAGGCATCTTCCTTGGATATTCTACATCAAGCAAGGCCTACGAGTCTATAACAAGAAAAGCCAATCGGTGGAGGAATCAATGAATGTCAAATTCCAAGACTCAACACAAGTTGAATCTAGCCGAGACTCAATATGAAGAGTCCGAACTCGCTCCAGAGACCTTTCAAGGCTTACAACTCAAGAAGCATCTCGAGTCTCCGGAAGTCCAACATCAAGATGCTCATGAAGATTCAAATAAAGAAAGAGATCGTCAACCAGGCAAATCAACCAGTAACTGGAAGCATAAGTCAAGTCATCCCAAAGATCTCATTATCGGAGAAATCAATGAAGGAATCCGCACCAAATCAAAAAGACAAGAAGAATCTAGTACTGTGGCTCTAATCTCTGAAATTGAACCAAAAAGCATAGAAGAAGCTTTATCTGATGAAAGCTAGATCGAAGCTATGCAAGAAGAACTCAGACAGTTCAACATCAATAATGTCCGGGAATTGACATATAAACCAAAAGGTAAAAGCATTATTGGAGCCAAATGGGTATTCGGGAACAAGATGAATGAGGATGGAAAAGTCGTACGGAACAAAGCAAGACTCGTGGCTAAAGGATATACGCAAGAAGAAGGAATAGACTATGACGAGACTTACGCACCGGTAGCAAGGTTAGAAGCTATTCGACTATTACTTGCGTTTGCTTGCTATAAAAATTTCAGGTTATTCCAAATGGACGTCAAAAGTGCGTTCCTAAATGGATTCATCCATGAGGAAGTTTACGTGGAACAACCACCTGGATTTGAAGACCCAAAAAAGCCAGACTCAGTCTTCAGACTGAAAAAGGCCTTGTATGATTTAAAGCAAGCACCTCGAGCTTGGTACGACAGACTAAGTAAGTTCCTAATGCAAAATGGTTTTGTCAAAGGTAAAGTAGATACTACTTTATTTATTAAAAAGGAAAACAAAAGCTTTTTACTTGTTCAAATATATGTGGACGATATTATTTTTGGATCTCCTAATGAAAGTCTATGCAAGAAATTTTCTAAGTCTATGCGGGATGAGTTTGAAATGAGTATGATGGGAGAGTTAACATTCTTCCTTGGACTCCAAGTGAAACAAATGAAGGAAGGAACTTTTATTCATCAAGAAAAGTATGCAAATGATCTTGTCAAAAGGTTTGGACTGGAAAAATGCAAAAAGACCGATATACCAATGTCATGTTCTTTGAAGATAGACAAGGATGAAGAAGGGAAGAAAGTAGATCAAAAGCTGTACAGGAGCATGATCGATTCACTTCTTTATCTTACCGCTTCTAGACTGATATTTTGTTGAGTGTTTGCATCGTGCTAGGTTTCAATCGGATCCTAGAGAATCACATCTCGGTGCCGTGAAACGTATTATCAAATACATTGCCTCATCTTCAAGCATCGGTCTTTGGTATCCAAAGAGGGGAGACTTTAATCTTCTAGGATACTCGGACGCGAGATCCGGCCGGTTGCGAGTCGATAGAAAGAGCACTTCTGGAACTTGTCAACTGCTTGGAAATAGGACAGTATCTTGGTTTTCAAGGAAACAAAGTACCGTGGCTCTCTCAACAACAGAAGCAGAGTATGTAGCTCTTGGAAGCTGCTGTTCGCAAATTCTATGGATAAAACAACAGCTACAAGACTTTGGCATTGAAGACTCATGCACGAAATCGAGATGTGACAACACCCGGCGCGATCAATCTCACCAAAAATCCAATCCTTCATTCAAGAGCAAAGCATATTGAGATTCGACATCACTTCATTAGAGATCATATTCAAAATGGAGAAATCTCGATTCAATTTGTTGATTCAAAGAGTCAACTAGCGAATATTTTCACAAAGCCTTTGAAGCTTAAAGAAGTTAAAGTCTAGAGACTCACCTACTCTAAGACTCTAATTTCTCAGACTCTAAATCCTCAGTCTCAGACATTCATGGCTATAGACTGTAAGTTGCTATCCGGACTCGAAAAGGTACGATTTTTCGTTCAGTTATAATCTGTGTGAAAATCGAAAACTTGTCTTTTCAAAAGAATTAATTTTAGCAGTTATTAATTTTAAAAGAAGTGTTCGTACACTTTCCTTGTGCCGATTGAACTTCCCTTTTCAAAACTGAGTTATATATATATACAGTTCTTCTTTACCCAATCTTCAAAACCCTAAAAGGCAATCTCCTCCCGATACTATTTCTATTTCTTGTTCATCGTCGAGAAAGTGGTCATTTTTCTTGGGAAAGCAAGAGAAGGAATCTTTCAATCGACAAAGGAGAATGTCTTCTTCGAGGAAATCATCAAGAATAGCAAGCGGGGACCACAAAGAATGGAGAAGGGACCGACACACTTCGATCTCACCGAGGAAGAAGACTTATCAAGTCGGCGACAAAGTCCGATTCGCTCTCATCCACGTCATTCAACGCCTCCTACCCCACAAGGTGCAAGTCAACTTACGGAGGAAGAGATAATCGAGGACGCCGACCCGCAAGAAGAGTCCAAAAACCCTCCTTTATCTATAAGCTTTATCTTGCGTTGAAAAGCACCGGTACACCATTGAACTATATAGACGATTTCCTTAAGGACAAGAACTATGGGAATGAGTATCTTTTCGTGGAAAATGGAGGAATTAGGAATTGCTCGGAAAGGAAAAGCGAGAGGATGCACTTGCGAACATTCCAAGTGATCCTCGTGTACGAGACAAAATTTGATTGAAGGAAACGATGATGACGAGAATGTTCCTTGAATTTCAACCGAGAATGGGTGTGGCGGCGAAGGTGAAAGGAAATCGGATGGATTTGTTCAAATCCAAGGATCGGGAGAATGTGTATTTTCAGATGTTGAAAAGAGAGGTAATAAACCCTAGAAGTGTCGATTTTGACTTCGGACGCCATCAACATGAACTTAAGAGAAAAGTTGAATTTGCTTCAACTTGAGAAATTTTGCTCTGACACTACGGACGGTTACGCACAACTGACCGCTTATTTCTATTCAAATCTCAGCTTTTTGGATGCGAGTAGAATTTCATTCAGTGTACGAGATCAAGTCTACATGGTAGATGTGAATATGTTGGCGAACATAGTTGGAGTTGAATGAGGACGTTATCTACCTATCAAAGTCTCACCTGCTCGTACTACTCTAGATCTTGTCAAAGATAGGGACACAGAGAAGAGAATTACCTATTCCAGGATGAATGCCATCAACATTATGCTTCATAAGATTGTAATCAACTGTCTTAGACCGAAGTCTACGTCAAAAACTTCCGTGTCTTACTCTGAAGCAAAGTTGATGTTTGCGATCAACTCAGGACGGAAGTTCTCTCTCCCGCACACTATTCTCTTCCATATGTACGAGCAATGTCGAAAGACAAGGGACAATTGCCTTATCCCGGGTCCGGTGACCAAGATCTTCGAGACACATGAATATTGAACCGCCTCATACACTTTGTGTTCGACCGTGCGATAAGATGGTGGTAGGTTTGAAGATATTAACGAAGATGCGTCTGCAAGAACTTTCCAAGGCAATGGAGAAATTCAGAGTGAAGTCTCCGGCCCGTCGCTTCAAAGAGAAAAGGAAAGGAGGCCATTGGAGCCCCATCGAAAAAGAAGAAAAGAACTCTCATCTTGGAGGATGAAGATGAGGAGGATGAAGATCCCACTATCTCGTGCTTTAACAAGAACCGGACGTTACGTGCCTCAACCGAGTAACTTCGAAGAAACGAGAGAGAAGAAGAGGAGCAAGCCAAGATCGAGAGAAGAAGAAGAACGAGAGAGAGAAGGAGAAAGAAAGAAGTCTGAAGAAGAAAGAGAAGGAGAGAAAGAAAAGTCTGCGAGATGAATCTGGAGAAAAGGGAAATCAAGATACAGAAGAGCATATGATCATCACTCTTCCCCTTTTGATGTCCTAGAGACAGGGGGAGTTGGCGAGCAAGATAAATCCACACAACATGCTGCCGATAGTGAAGGTCCAAAACAATCTCCAGCAAACCTAGAAGAAGTTCAGGTTTCTCAATTGCCTGAAGAAGGACACGATACATCGACTCCAAATCTGCAAGATTATACAGAAGCTCCATCGTCTGCATTTACTCCATTTGAGAAAGCTCATGCAAGTACACGACGAATAACTCAAAGAGATTTTCATCGTATTCTTGATATCCTTCCGGAAATGCGGGGACAGATATATGCTCTAGGCTGTGAGATTCAAACCATCAAGAATCTTTGGACAAGCATCTTCGGTTACCCTGGAGGACAAAATGAAAGACCTCGCTCTACAACTTCAAGCCAATGCAAAAGGAGAGGAGGTCGTTCAACTAAGGGAAGACTTGAAGAGGCTAGAAGGCATAGTCCAGTCTATGGGAGATTTCCAGATCGTTCGCATTCCCAGCGGCACGATTACTTTCTCACCTTTTTCATGATGACAAAAAGGGGGAGAACCAATTTGAACCAACATCTTTTAACATCTTTTAAACTTTATTTTTGTGGTTATGTTTTTGAGTTTGACTTGAGTGAACTTTGGTGTTAAATTTGACTGAATTAGCTGTGGATTTAAATGTTTGATTTGGTTGCATTCATATCAAGTATTGTTTTATGGTATTATTCATGAAAGACTAACCAATTTTCTCTCGGATGCGAGTCCGGTTGTTTTATTAACCTTTATGAGTTAACCATATTGCTTGAGAAATGTTTTTGCAGGTCAAAGATTGTTCAAATCTACAAGAAAGTTTTGTCACCATCAAAAAGGGAGAGATTGTTGGAGAAATCTTTCCAGAATATTTTGAAGCTGACAAAACGTTTCTATCAGTCTAAGTCTGGATATTCGGAGACCGACGGTTTAAAGTCCGAAGACTTTATGATCACCGAGACTCAAGACTCAAGACTATTCTCACCGACGGTCTTTCTAATCCAAAGTGGCGAAGGAAATCCGAGCCGAAGTATATGGTTGAGGATTTGATCCTATCCTCTGGAGAAGATCCCTTGGTTGGATAATCATTTCGGATTCTTTTATTGTTATCTAGATTGATTGAAGATTCGATGGTCGACGAAATATTCTTGGATTGTTCTATTCTTGGAAACTAAGATCCTGATTGTATAGGCGAACAGAATTGATGGGCTATCGCCAGGTTCTTTAAATAAGCTCGAATGATCTTCGTGATTGATTCTGTCCAACGGGTAGATTGGAGGAATTCCTTTGGTAAGTGCCAACGGCTATGATGGCATAAAGGAGTATAAAAAGAAGACGTTATAGTTGTTTTGGAATGTGATCGATAGAGAAATTCCAGAGCCTGAAGAACCTTGTTTATTAGTCGATATAGTTTGAGCGAAGTTGTATACACAGAGAGTGTTTTATACTTAGTGATACCTTGAGCGAGTGTGGTAGATCATCTACACCTAGAAGTCAAGGAATATCAACACTGTAACATCTCTTTGTTCATAGTGGAATCCAGCCAATAGGTTGTCAGTGCAGAAGAGTGGACGTAGGCTTGAATCAAGCCGAACCACTATAAACCGCGTGTTCAATTCTCTCTTTCCTTTACTCAGTCTTACGATTGATTATTAATTGCTGCAATTCCTTCAACTATCTAAGTATTGTGTAATTATCAAGAAAAATCTTTTATACCTATTCACCCCCCTCTAGGTACTCGTACTAGCTATATCATTAATACGACACATGCTCTTTAAAGTTGTAATATATAGATGGTAGCTCGTTCAAGCTGTATAGATAGATAGTAGCTCGCTCAAGCTGTAGATAGATAGTAGCTCCCTCAAACTGTAGCATATATAATAGCTCGCACAAGCTGTAGCATATATATAAATAAATATTTACTCGCCAAAGTTGCATAATCAATAATAAACCAGAGAACTAGATAAACAATTCATTCAGATCCACGATACAAACTGGGCCATACAAACCAATTATGGTGCCAAAAGCCAATACCGGGTATTTTCAAGTTAAATACCAAAACTTCTCCAATTTCGCTCAAATCCACACTTTGGAATAATTAACCATAATCATCATTTCACTCAATTTTTTCAATTAAACATACAATTGGCACAAACTGACCGCATTGCTACGATCAGCACGAAATTCTAATGACTGGCCATCTCGGCAAAATTTTCGAAAATATTAAATAATTAAATTTAATTCCGAAAATTAAATAATTAAATATTATATTATATTAATATAATTTAATAAAATAATATTTATAAATTTGAAATAATTATTTAATTAAAAATAATTAATTATGGCTTAAACTAGATTACACTAATTTAAACATACAATTAGCCCTAATTAATCAACCACTAAACTAATCATACATTTAATCTATTTAATATTTAAATAATCTAATCTAATCACCTAAACCTACTTAGAATAATCTAAATAGCCCTTAAGCATAATTAACTTACAAAGTAAGGATTAGAGGATAAACTCACTGGTTTTGCGAGCCGGTGAGTCCATGGCAACCACGACGCCAAGACGGTCGATAAACCTCGAAGCGGCGACACCAATGGAGGCTGGGAAGACACCTAAAATGGGTCTCAAAGTCTTCAAAACCTTGGTGGCCTTCTGCTTCTGATCTTGACTAAACAAGTTGGAACCGGCGGAGGAAAGGGCTGGAAACGGCGAGAGACGAAGGTCCAGCGGCTTGGGGGCGGCTTATGGCTGATGGACAGTGGCAAGGAGGCTCAGGAACCTCAACCACAGCAATCCAAGGTGGTCCCAGGGCTGGAACAACAGCCACAAATTCGTACACCCTCTGCAACTTTGAAAAACTAGTCGCTGGAGGAGAAACAGAGCTAAACGGGCTTGGCTGGAGCTCCGGCGAGGGGTTTGCCGGCAACTGGCGGCTCTCGAGGGTCAAGGGGGACCTGCTGGTGGTTGGTATGGGTGGAGGTAGGGTCAAAATGGGGAGAAAATGGCTGAAAACCGTGAAACGGGTGAAACAGGCAGAACCAGGCGAGTCTAGAAGGTCCGGCAAGCGATGGCTTTGGGCAGCCATACAGGATGACCGGAGAATCGTTCCGGTGAGCAGCGAGGTGTTTTGGAACGGGCTAGATGTCGTCTTCGCGGTGATGGGTGGCTTGTTCTCTGATTCATCTGGGAAGTTAACGTTTTACTCGGATCTTTGGTGAAAGGTCGGTTTGAGCAGAAACTGGAACGAGGGGAAAACAGAGGAGGAAAACGGCCAACAATGGCCTTGCGGGCGTGCGACGGTGGAGGGGCTGGTGTGCTCGGTTTTCTCTGGTTCTGTCAAGGTCTCTCCAAGCCACAACAATGGAGAAAGCCTCAATTCAAGGAAGAAGAAGAGCTGCTGAACAAGGGGGACCCCAAACGCTCCTTAGCCTTCAACACTTATCTCTCTCTCCCTTGGCTTGCCCCCACCATCCATGGCCCTCACCCTCTACCCTTTGCAGCCACCAATCTTCCCCAACAAGCTTGGCAAATGGTCCAAAATGTCATGCACCCCATGGCATACGAATTTGATACATTTCCCTCTTCAATCTTACTCAAATTCATTCAATCCTCTTCCAAATAAATCCAATTGAGCTCAAATTGAAGTCCAGATAAATCCGCCAAGGTGTCTTCGTCCATCACATGACTTTTCCCCATCATATGATCCAACTTGCAAAACCGGCCCTCTAACTTTCCCGAACAAAAACGGCCTTACCTTACTTTTCCGCCAAAAATCTCGGTTTGTAGAAAAATCTTTTAAGGATGAGTCGACGTTCCTAAAATAAATTGTGACATGACAGAACCTCAATTTCTGAATTCGGGTTCAATTTCATGGCTAATTTCATTTTGGCGCGATCCTAACCCTTCCTAATCTACCAAGTAGCTTTTAGGAATTTTCGTGCATTTGACATGTGGTTGATTATTTTCAAGCCACAATATACATTTTCGACACATTGGCGACTCTCGATTATCATGAAAATCTCAAGGTTTCAAATGCAGATACAGGGTATCAAAATGACAGAAGAATCGGTCTAGTGCCGATCAACAAGAATTGTGCAATTAGGTGGAATCACCCACACTTAATCACATACTTTTGTCGAGTCGACCTATCTCCGATCTTTAATCGATTTTTAACTGTGCCGTAATGACCCTTACAGATTAGCTCGATCGAGAAGTCGTTTCCTAGTCGAATTCTCAAGTCTGATGCGTTAGAATCCCTTAACGGCTTCACTTGATAGACACTCGTGAGTGGCCAACTCAGAGAAGAGAGAAGATAAAATGCCTAACTTAT
Source organism: Eucalyptus brandiana (assembly GCA_014182725.1). Taxonomy (NCBI): domain Eukaryota; kingdom Viridiplantae; phylum Streptophyta; class Magnoliopsida; order Myrtales; family Myrtaceae; genus Eucalyptus; species Eucalyptus brandiana. The sequence continues at coordinate 20,306,923 of CM024671.1, read as the reverse complement.
TCAATTGAAAATAAAATTGGAAAATCAGGATGTCACATATGGTCTAAGTTGCGACAGTTTTAACACGAAGGGATATAACACGTAGACATCACACGACCAAATTTAAGAGGCGCGCGGATTTGGCGCGGATTTGGTCAATTTAATAGACAAATCCTTTCTCTAGTTTTTCCATTTTATTTTCAATTCATGTATCATATCCAAGGGGGGCTAAGAAAAATATCTCACCCTAATGCCTGAATAAGTTACTGGAAAAAATCACAAAAAATCTTAAACTTTGCCAATTGTGACACATTTATCCTAAACTTCTTTTTTTAACACCAAAAACCTCATACTTATACTTATGTGACACATTTGTCATGAATTTTTTTTCGACACCAAAAACCCCAAAAATTTTCTGTGACACCAAATTTTTTGGATAAATATGTCACATGAATACAAGTTTTGAGTTTTTAATGTCACAAAAAAATTTGGAGTAAATATATCATAGTTGGCAAGTTTGGGATAAATGTGCCACACAAGTTTAAGGTTTATTGTATTATAAAAGTTTGGAATAAATATGTCATATATGTACAAGTTTAGGGTTCTTTGTGTCACAAAAAAATTTGGGGTAAATATATCAAGATAGACATAGTTTGAAGTTTTTTATAGCTTTTATCCTAAATTATTTGAGTCTTTATACAAATCTTTTCAAAATCATCCCTTATTTTATGAGGAATTTTCCAATATTGATTATGATAATTTTTTATATTATTCAGTCTATAATTTATTCGGAAAAATCATATCATACACACCCTTATAATAGTGTTGTTATGGACAAGATGCTGGCTTGTTGCCACAAAAAAGATAGGAGGTGGGACTTAAAAGAGTATTTGGATTGAAGGAATTCAAGAGAGATCAAGGGGAAGTGGTTGCTACTAGGCTGAGCTCGTCGACTGCCCAAATTTTCATTGGTTGGCGAGCTTCAATCACATAGTCAAAGGCATTTTCGTCTAATAACAGTAATTTTTTGAGAGAAAATTCTCATTCTCATTGGTTTTTTCTATGGTAAAGATGAGTAATTTCAAGTTTCTTACATATTTCATTTGAAACCCAGAACCTATCTATTGGAACATGTTTCTTATTTTTTGGAATGTGGAACCTACCCTAAGTCAATTCCATTTTCCATTCAAGTTCCACTTGCATTATTAATTAATCGATTGCAATGAATCATCATATTTAATGACCATATATTGACCACAATTTATATTTAGACACACAAAATATATGAAATATTGACAAAATAAAAGTCTCGATCATAAAAATGGAAACTCAAATTAGCAGTTCCAAATTATACACTCATCATTCGATGTTATGAAATATCGCAGGATCACGTGAAAATATAAACTAAAAAAAAACACAAAAAACTTGTTTCGGGTTTTAGGTTTCATCTACCTAAAACCTGAAACCTACCTATCGAAACAGATTCCCTAATTTTTGGAATTTGGAACCTACTCTATATATCTTGAAACTTGGAATTAAACAAGTTTCAATTGGCCCAATTCTTTGATTTCATATACTACTCTAGAACCATATTCACTCCTGCCCTATAGTATCCCAACCAAGCAAAATGAAGAAGCTGATGAAAATTTAAAATCTTGTAGAGAGAGCTCGCTAATTTGCGTCGGCTCCAGTAAGAAGAAAGAGAAGAGGCTCCAGTAAGAAGAAAGAGGAGGCGTCCGTCAAGGAGAGGAAAATGGGGAGGGAACTAGAAGAATCTCTTTTGTGTGTATGGCGCTCAAGAAACAAAGGGAAAAATCGATATCCAGAGATAGAGGGGGAGGAAGAAGATGATGAAGTTCTTCTGAAAAAAAAAAAAAAAAAAAAGATTAAGTTGGTTGAGATTGGAGAGAGAACATTGAATATTTTCGACGAAAGTGCCCTGATCATGACATTGGATCTCTTAGATCATTTTAAACTTTTATTTGAGATAATCATTTTAAAAAAGAAAAAAAATAACACAAATAATCAATGAATTTTAGTTCAATATGTAATATTGTTCATGAACTTTTAATTTCTTCAACATTAGGGAAAATTTCAAAAAGGGACCCGAAGTATCCTCTTTTTCTTAAATAATGACCCAAAATGGACCTTGTTTCAAATAAGGACCTGAAGTGCCTTCATTTTTTCAAATAAGGGTTTAAAGTGGGTGTTATTTCAAATGAGGACCTAAAGTAATTATGTTTATTTCAAATAAGAACCTAAAGTGGCTATATTCGTTTCAAATAATGACTCGTCTTTCCAGCGATTAAGGATATTTTTGGCATTTGTCATTTTTTTTTTTATTTCTTTGTTTTCATTTTTTTGATTGGTTCTTCTTCCTCTTCGCCGATAGCCAGCCGACCACTAGCAATGCCCACAAAGGGCTGGGCAAGGGATGGTCTTACCTGGGGATGGTGACCCTTGCCTAGGGGCCATCTGTGAGGTCGGCCCTCACTTGGGACTGACGAGGGCCGACCTCGCGGATGGCCCATGGGTGAGGGTCACCGCGCTTAAGCGAGGTTGTCCCTCACTTGTGGCCAGCGTGGGTGGCCCTTGCTAGCGGGGGCGACCCTCGCTTAGCCCTTTGTGGGCATCACCAGTGGCTGGTCAACCACCAGCGAATGGGAAGAAGAAGAACCAGGAAAAAAAAAAGCAAAGAAAAAAAAAGGTAAAATGCAAAATGACAAAAATACCCTTAATAGGTCGGAAAATTTAGCCATTCAGCGATCGGCAAAATCGGGTCCTTATTTAAAACAACTAAAGTCACTTCAAATCCTTATTTGAAATAATTAAAGATTTTTATTTGAAATAAAATTCACTCTAAACCCTTATTTGAGAAAATAATAACACTTCGTCTTTTTTTGAAATTTTCCCTTTACATTATTCTCTCCGTTCGCAAAATTGTCATCACTCTATAGAGGACTGAGATTGTGCAGGCGAACGGAAGTCCCCGAGCTTGAAGGAGCTTCCCATCGGTGCAGAGAAAATATGGAGGAGACCCAGCAGAGAAAGAGAAAGAGGAGAAGGAGAAGGGACTCCGAATTATGTCGCTCCGCCCCGCTCGGATCGGCCGATGCAGACACCGCTCTGTGTCTGCTTCTAGCTTCCGTCTTCAAGATCAACGCGGGAGGCCGAGGCCACTCCGACCCACTTCCTTCCTCGTCGTTGGTCATGCGATGCTTGCGGAAAGTTCTCTCTTTTCTCTCGAAATCGGACGACCCAGTTCCCAGCTTTCGGAAGATACCCCTCGCTGCCCTCTTCTCCGTGCTTCCTGTACTGCTCAAATCCAAGTGAGCTCTCTCTCTCTCTCTCTCTGTTTCTCAAGCACTCATTATCACTCTGCGAGGTTATCTTTAAGGGTAGCATGACATGGATATATATGCTTGACGTTTGATTGAATGTGCTTGACAGCAATCAGGATATCGCCTGTCTTTGTGCTAAGGTTGTAGGAATGGCTTCGCTCTGTTCGTTCGAAATGAACCAACGAATCGCCTCGGATGCAGAAATTTTGGAAAGCCTGGTATCGGGTTTGAGGAGTTCGAATAAGAGAGTCAAATTGAGTGCGTGTCGTGCCGTTTCGGATTTGTCGACTAGTTTGGTCGGGCGGCAGAGGCTTCTTGAGCATTCTGCTTTGGAGACTCTCATGTGAGTTTTTCCTCTTTTATTTCTCTCCTCTGTTCTACCATTTTAGTTGTATGTTTGTTAAGGAGCATGATTGTACCATTAGGCTTTGCAACTGATCATTTGTTTGTGGAGGAAATGTGGATTTTGGGTGGTTTTTATGGGTTTTTTTCCATTCGAAAATGAGTTTTTTCGTGCTTCATTTAGAGGATGAATGTCTCCCGAGATGCTTATATTGATTTTGGGCTTTTGCAGTTTGTTCGACCAGACGTTAGGTAAACTTTATTATGGCAACCAATGCTGCTAGCTCATACAGCGTCATTTCAATGTTTTTGGCTATCACTGCATGTCTTGGTTATGGTAGTTGCTCATTCATGACTTGACAGCTGCAAAACAAAGAAAATGTAATCCATAGAGCTTAATCATAATGGAGGCCTGAGTGCATCAAATCTAGGATGACGTACTAACTCAACAATTGCTACTATGCTACATCTCTGTGTTTTCTAAGATGCACTGATGGAATACGGTTGTCATAACTGATGTGATAGAATTAATGTAACAGGACAATTTCCTTGTTGCTTTATTCTGGATATTGTGTAGTCTGCTTATGTGTGAGATAAATGAGTAAGATCTCTTTATCCTTGTTTAAAATGATTCATTTGGTCAAGCTTTCACTGGTTGAGATGCATAGGCACACTATTATCTATCCTCTGATCAAGCTTCAGATGTCGACTACTGCTAACTTATCTTCTTTATGATATTAAGCAAATAAACCGTTTGTCATTAACGACCTAGGCCCTATTGTCAGACTCATTGGATGCTTCTTTGAAATGGCTTTTTAAGTAAATTTCATGGGAAGTTATGATGTATGAATAATTACACGATGCATGAAGTCTGTCAATGGTTTATATGCATGTTGCTATATTGGTGTCTTTCCTTTGATTGAGAGGGGACATAGGATGCGAAAGGCACACGCCCATTTTTTAAACATAGTCTATTGTTGACAAGTTCCTGGATGTATACTTACGTTCACTTCTCCACGTACGTGTTTTCTTCCTTCTTCAGTGGCTTGAGGTTTCAGCCTTATGACACTCTTTCATCAAGCTGTAGCTAGTTATGCACATTGGCCTGCAAATGGCTTATTGTTTGTATATTTGAGCATGTTATGTGCAGTTATATAATGATAATGTAGGTTCTATATGGATTCAAAAAGCTTCTCATTTTATTGTGAATTAATTAATTATGAACTGGTTTAAATGATCCGTTCATGGGCTTTGTGGGGGACACACTTCTGTTATATATCCATCCATCAAATTACAATCTCCCATCTTGTTTGCTGTGCTTATAACCTATCACTTGAATACATGAAAAAACTCTTGTGGTTGACTCAAGAACTTGTTGATATAATATGGCAAAGCTTGGGAGAAGTTTTGGTACTGTTGTTACTTTAGCTGTTTAGTCGAATACGTCTGAGAATTCTTCTTCTTACGTGGTGTGGTTTAGTTTCTTATTTGAATTTAATAGCTAATGGAGGCTTATTCTAACTCAATACACATTTAATTGCCGATGTCCTTGTCTATCGTCAGCTTGACTCATCATATCCTCTAGGGTTTGCTATCGTCAGGTGGCCAAATGTTTTGTGGATTCCGTCGCATTATTCCCAGTGGACAATGGATTCACTAGGAGTCACATTACAGCTGCAAAGGAACATGAACTTCCTGTTTCACTTCTTGATGCTGTTATTGTACTTGTTAACTCCTGCAATATCAAGCAATTGGAAAGAGTTCCATCTGAGCTCTCTGAAAGTTTCTTGTTCCTTTTGAAAGAGCTGTGGACTAAACTGCATCCTCGAATGTACAACTCTACGGTGTGCAGCCAGCAAAAAGACTTGTTGAGCAATATGAGGGTGAACGATCTGGCAGAGAGCATTTTCAGACTTTCTATTAGAGTCCAATGTACCACTTTTCTGCCAATCGATCAAATCAGGAGAAGCATTTTTGGGTTACCACAGTCTAGTTTCGAAGATTTTATAGAGGGCTATTGGGAAGTATCACCTTTTCTCATAAGCAGGACCTCAAGGGCTGTGGATGGGGAGAATATACTTAACTCTTTTTTGAATTGCATTAATCCTAAAGATGTTGTTCACCATCTTTTCTCTTCTGTCCTCCATTGTGCGGTCTCCTGCCCACCTATTGCTTCTGATGAGTTGGACATCTTCAATTTCCTAAAAAATGAGAGAGATAGCTTGGGTATGCCCATAATCTACCAGCAGGATATAAGGGTGCTAAAAGCAGAGAGGCTTTCCAACACTGAGAAACATCTTTTCCTTGAGAGCTTGAGTTCTTGCACCCAGTCTCCTCATGTGCTTAGCTTTGATGATATATTCAGATGTGATGAAGCTTACAAAGATGGTTATACAGTGGCTATGCGTGGTATGGAGTTCCGCTTTAAGTCCATCGCTGCTATCACTGAAGGCTTAGCATCTTTGTTTGGTCAACCATCTGTAGGTGCCAATCTTTACTTGACACCGCACAATTCTCAGGGGTTGGCACGGCACTATGATGATCATTGTGTTCTTGTGTGTCAACTTATGGGAATGAAACAGTGGACAATTTCCTCTCCAAGGAATAAGCTTTTACCTCGTTTATATGAACCTCTTGATGGCTCCCAAGAGTCAAATGTTGATGCTGTACCAAATGCATGCATGCAAATTCTGCTGAAGGAAGGAGATATATTGTACATTCCCAGAGGTTACGTTCACGAGGCTCATACTACTAATGATGTACAAAAAGATTCTGCTGGTCTTTCCTTACACCTAACACTTGCCATTGAGGTTGAAGCTCCATTTGAGTAAGTTCTTGTTTGCATGGTTTCTTGTTTGATTGCATGAGAAGTCCTTATATCCTTATTTTCTCATGTTTATTGTTATTATGTAAAGTGGGCATTTTTTAGAGACTCTTTTTGTATTCCATTCTGAAATTTTAACTAAAACTGCCATGATTTTAAAGTTCATGTTGGAGTAAGTACTATATGTTGCTAATTTGTTTGTCTTAGCCTGCTGATGCTTTTATCTAGTTTGATGGGTAGCTTATGCAATAATTGCTAATGATATGGCTCTTTTCTGATTTTTGGAGAAACCTGCTTTTGGATATTTGCATCTTTGAAATAGTGATGATATAACATCAAGTAGATGCATTAATGATGGTAAGTAGTTTTACTTTTAAGATTTTCCATGTAACAATGGGTTGGTAACCATATTTCTTTCCTGGAGGATATACTATCCTGTGTTAAGCATTACAACTATTGATAAAAGGTATCTGGTAAATTGAGGCAATATCGTATGCTGTGTTTATATTTGCAGAAATGAGGATATTCTTCAATGCAATCTTGTAAATTGGATGTTTATGCATTAGCCTGTGTTCTCCAAGCTTATTGTTCCTTCTATTGCATGATTATCTTGGTTATGATATGAAATCTACATTTGCCATCAATGAAGTGTTGAATTTCAGTGAAGTTGTCCTTCTGGACATGCAATGTGTGCATTACCAAATCGGATGGCTTGTTTGTCAAGAAAAGAATCTATGTTTTGCCTTAGGATATTATCACTCATAATCTTCTATCAATTAACTAACAAGCCCAATCATTCTATACTAGTTTGTTAATTTCAAAGTGGCTATTGCACTAAGCATCTGCAGCAAAGATCATATTTTCCTTCTCCAAGCAATAACTTGAGATTTATGAAGAGAGGGACGCTTGACTTTATGATAAAAGTCCAAGTACACATTACAAATGATTACTTTGCTCTTAACATGTCCTTTCTGTCTGTATTAGGAGATCAAAAAGAAAATCAATTTCTTATGAAACGACTTCAGGGTGACCGTTAGCAGTCTGCACTGATAAACTCTTTCTCCTGGCCTTAAGAACAGTTTCCACATATCACCTTGTTGGCCTAGCATCTTGTCACTCATTCAATTTTGTTACGAGGCACATCTTTTAGTTTTTGTCCATCCATATCACATGATGAATAATCCAATGGACGAACTAATGTGCATTCAGTTGTTTAAGTTGACATGAAATCCTTGCTTTTTGTTGGTGAATGGTAACTGTGGTCTTCAAAATGTACCTGTACTTGAAGATTTTTGACATCTGATTAACAGCTTCGCTTTGATGCAGGTGGGAGGGATTTATTCACGTTGCTTTGCATCATTGGTCTCAGAACTTGAAGCAACATATATCTTCTGATTTGATGACTGGGACTCCATACACAGCTTGCATTAGGCTTTTGCACTTTATGATCATGTTACTTGGTGATGCTGATCCAATGTTTCGCAAAGCTTGCTTGGTCAATTCAATATGTTTTTCTAGGGACACCAACCACGGGCTTTATAAAAGCCAGGTTGCCATTTTCAGAGATCTAATTGATAAGATTAACAAGTCATCTAAGTTCATGGAGACACTGCAGAGTATGGAGAGGTCGATTCAGAAGGAGGAAGATCCATTTAGGAGAATAAGATGGCTTGAAAGTTTCAACCACAAAGAAGAAGAAGCCAATGAAAGGTATGAGTATTATGTATGTGATGTGGATGCAGAGCACTTATTTGGTTTACATCCTAAGGAAAAGGAAACGCTAGAAGCAGCATTTTTGACGGTGAAATCTGAGTTCTGTAAGCAAGTGTTGTTGGAGGATGTACTTCCTATGTACAGGTTGCTGCTGGAGAAGTACAGGATAGTGAGGAAGCAATATTTAAATGGAATGCTTTCGCTGCACCGTGACTTGGATTAGATTGAAAGTTTTGTTTTGATTTCTCGGCCCAATCATGAATGACCTTTTAACCTTTTTCTAACTCTCATCTCGCTCTAACCCTTTCCTTTCAAAAGTTTCAGTTTACGTCCTGAACTTTCCAAATGTTACATGTCACTTCACCTTGGTCGTTCACCTGCGTTTGCCTCACGATAGCATGAACCATCATACCATCTAGCGACTCACCTTACTTGAATGGGATAAATTTTCTGTAGGCTCATATACATGTGTCCTTGACTCCTAAGTCTAGAATCCAGATCCTTAAAGTAAGCCTGTCTTTTAATCACCTTTTTGCCCTTCATACTCTATCTCCCTTATGGCATAGATTGGAGCTTAAAGGATTTGGAGGAGAAATGATTTCGGATGAGGTTTGGGTTTTCTTTTTTATACAAAACTTTGATAATTATGTAATCTGATGTAATCACATGCATTTTTGTTTCTTCCTTCTTTCTTTCTTATTCTTCTTCTTCTCTTTTCTTTTTTTGGTTGCTGCCCCCCCAACACAAACCTCCATAAATTTAGCCGAAAGTGGCGAAGGGGGCTTCTGTTTGACTCGTGAGGCAATGAGGACCGTTCCCGAGGCTGACAGTATTGGAAGATCGGTGAGAACCAAAAGAACTTGCCAGAAGAGCTTTGACAACGATGACTGATGAGAGAAAAGTTAAATAATATGCTTGAATTGAATCTCAAAAGAGGGATTTGGATCTTATAGATCCGAGACATTGTTAGGGTTTATTGGGTAAGAAGAACTGGGGCCAAACAAAGTAGAAGAAAAGAAGGAAACAATTGCTTTGCAAGAGAAAGCGCGAGGCTGGAGATTGTATGAAGGTCCTAAAGAGGAGCCCTTGATCAGTTGTGTTATCTGGCAGCAATTGGGATCGAGTTAATGAGCCTGAACTGTTAAATGGGACTGAACCCAACCAAGGCCTAAGTTTATTATGTTTGACCGTGGAAGACCTTTTGAATATTACGTTGGTTAACCGAACCGAGCCAATTTTGACGGTACGTTGGTTTGGTGAAAATTATATTTGAAGACCATATGGAACCACTTGAGCATTCTGGTTGAAGCAAGTAGAATGTGCCTAGACACATGCAACGTGTCCAGAGACATTTCTATTTCGTTTTGTGTTTGTGCCTTGTACATCATGCCTTTCCAGATACAAATGACAATCTGTCGGATTGTGGGTGTCCAGATATGATTTGTTTACGTAGTATAATTTCATTTGGTTTGCTTTCAAATTAATTTCCAACCTAATTGTGGTCAAATAATCACGAAGGTTGCACCTGTGCAAAAGTAAGTCGGAAAGAAAAGCTTATCAAAATCCTTTGGTTGAGAATCAGGAGCCTACTGAAGAATTTGACGAACGAGAGTCACCGGTTAATCTATCTATAGAGTTGCTTGGAATTCGAAACCGATGAAAATGATTCAAACATGCCATGAACTTCATCTCGTTACATGCAGCATTGCTAGACGAGGAAACCATCCAGTTCAAAGATTTGTCAGTCATGCTCAGCCTGCCACAAATTTAGATTCGTAGATGTCTAGTCATTAAAGTCGGCATTGCGCGATTGTTGAACTGGAACTGTTGGTACAAAGGGAAGTTAAAGGGTGACTACGACTACACGTCTAAGAAAGACAGGTTGGTTACTCTACTTATCAGAAACTCTATTAGACCGTCTCATACCGATTTAAGATGAATCTTCGTTCTCTTGACTGATAGACATTCAAATTTCTGAACTTTGAGGATTGAAATGCTGCTGGCCAACTTTGATACTGGTAAAGGACATTTGACTTTTTCTCTATTTCACAATGGCAGAGCAGACGGAAGGAGAATTTAAGAGAAATGTAGTTAAGCTAGAATTATAAGGGAGCAAGAAAGGATCCATCAAAACTTGCCACAGCAACTTGATCCATTGGCAAATGCCCTCAGCACTTTGAGGATACCAGAGACTAAAACCTATCTTCCTAGTGAACTTGTCCTAACAGATAAAAGGGTTACTACTCAGGATAAAGCAAACTGATAACAAGCCTGTACTGGAGTTCACACTTACCAATCAACTACCGAATTGACTCCGCTTAAGCTTGGATTATTGTCATTCTTATTGCAAGAGTGCTACAGCAGACACAAGGGGGGCAGAGGGAGAGAGAGAGAGAGAGACCCTCGATGGGATGGACAGAAAGAGGAAATCCTTCAGAGACGTATACGTTGTCTATGTAATGTTGTATATATGCCTTGAGATAGCATGACAGCACAAAAACAATCATGCAATGGGACTAGTCACTTGCAGCCCGATTCTGTTCTCAAGTTCCAAACTGGCAGAGAAAGATCTCAAACTGCAACGACCAAACACGAAAGCCCAAGACAAAATCGTAAGGACAATGAACGATATCCTAATTAGAACAATAGTCCTAGCATTGGAGAATATTTCAACCTGACAATAATTAAGGACCAAAGCACAAAGATAGTTTTGCCGCAACCAATAAACTACCAACGACTTCATCAGTTTCATCTAAAGTTGCCTTGAACTTCCTTCATCGCAGGCACAAACCAAGATTCTTTTCTCAAGAATCGATCACTTAAGACTCTGCAATTCCTAAGGGCCAACTAGTCATATGAATGCAGAGTCAAGGAACAAACAACTCGCCCCCACTCACTATTCAACACTTCCTTTCTTTAAGTACTGCTTTCAATCACAACCAACAAAGGCGCGAACCCTAATCTGAAGAAGCTGAATGAAACACCTAAAAGTGCGAAAGCAATCCAATAAACCAGCACAGCAAATGCCCGAAGCTTCGAAGTAGCCCACCTAACAAGCCGCGACAACATCAATTCAATGGCACACGATCCAACTGTAGAATGCACCAGCAACGCACGCATCTAGTGCACTCTTTTCCAAGCACTCAAACGCAGGAAATACTCTGTCAAATACGAAGCAGATCCAAAAGCCAAGAACACTAATAGTAACAGCATATCAAAAATTGAAAGAGAGGGTCAAGCTCCAGAATAAACCACTACAATCCAATCCAGGTCCACCAATTCGCTCAATCCATATATAGTAAAAAAAGACAAAAGGATGAAACTCGAAATCTTGCCCCTAACACAGACACCCATTTCTCGAAATCAGAACCTGAGCTTGGTGAAGAACCACCTGTTCTTGCCCGTCTTGAACCTCTCCTCGAGCCTCTTCTTGGTCTCCTTGGCGGCGGTGACCTTCTTGTCCTTGCTCTGGAGGCAGTCCGGGTTGACGACGTCCTTGAGGTCGACGTCGAGGGTGTAGCGGGTGGGCATCAGGTGCCGGTAGTTGACGAGCTTCACGAACGTCTTCACCCGCGACTTCTTGGCCGTCTTCTTGGCCGAGTCCTTCTTGATGACCTTGCTCGGGTACTTCTTGATCCCGGCGACGAGGCAGTGGCCGTAGGGGCGGTCCCGCGTGCCGTCGTCGAAGTTCCGGATGATGACGGCCTTCCGGCCGGCGTACCGGCCCTGGAGCACGATCACCGCCTTCCCGGGCTTCAGGAACTTCACCATCTTCGCGGCGGAGCTTCTCTCTTTCTTGGGGCTGCAAGGTTTCTCCTTTCTTCCTTTCTTTCTGCAGCCGGCGAGAGGGAGCCGCGGCGATGAGGCGCTTTTATATGGTGGTGGGGATGGGAGCGTGAGAAACCCTAGCTGACTGTTTGGCCCAGCCCATAAATAAGGAAGAGATATATAGCACAGAAAAATTAATACTTTTTTTTTATATGTAATTTTTTATTTTTATATATAACTGATTCTTTTTATAAGTAATTATTTTATATTTGAAATTTATATATATATAATCGATTAAGTAAGAAAAAAGAATTTATAGCACATAAGTGACCTGGAAATTAGCAAATTAAGATTTTATATCAATTACGTTGATATAGTAATTTTGTGAACTTACTTGACTCGATTGATAAAAGGATCATTTTGAAATGCAATTTTTTTTAAATCTGAAATTGACCCGTCCAATTATTATAATTTAAAGCGTCTAGCCAAATACTAACCTATTCTCTAAACCAATTGCAATAGTATAACGAATATCGACATTAGCCATTGTTTTAATTTGGTGAGGTAGTACTATAATTGTAAACTTTTTCTATATAATCTAATAAGAACATAGAATTCTTCCATAAATTAAGCAAGAAAAAAAGAAGAAGTTAAAAGTCCATAATTTTATCAGTATTTTTCTATGCTATTTTATTGCATTTAAATAATAATGTGAACTCATTAATCACATAATTTCATAAGGAAAGCCACAAAAGCCATTTAGATCTAGAAAACATATTCTTGTTGCTGCTTTTTTTCTTTAGGGAATTGACAAAAGTCGGATTCATTGAATAAAGCGCTTTACATGAGACAGCGTTCGGACTAATCGTTTGAAAATAAGATATGTTCGAGTTGGATTTTTCAATATATTAATTTAAGGGGTCATATTCGAGCTAATCCATTTAATAATGCACTCTTTAAATTTATGTCATAGGAACACAACTGAAATTGCCAACTCTATTTATTTTATTTATTTTTAATGGCGGGCCAGCCTCAATAAAGGAGTTGGGCCGGACCGTTGGACCAGGACCTTGACACAAGCGGCTCGGGCTAATTGGACCGATTACTGATGTTTATTTAGGTGAGTGGATTCTTCTACCACTGCCTCTCTCTACGGTCCTATGTAATGACAGACCAATCTAATGGTAGCCATTAAGATTAGTAAAGTTTCATGAAAGAGTTTGTGTGGTTGTGGAAAGGGCCTGATTTACTGAAACACCCTCAGCTCTAAGTCCCGTCTCAATTTTATTACAAACTTTTCTTTTGTCTTAAAATAAAAGCCTCAAAATTGTAGGTCCGATCTCCCGCTTCTACCCCGTACTTTTTTGAAAGAAATCACCAACTTTCGATCTCATCTCAGTCTACTCCTCTTTAACCCTTTGCCCAAAAATCTCCATTAGTAGTTTGTTGTGGCATTTCAATGTCGGCAACAAATCCGTAATAGCAAGATGAGGTGGAAAATTATCTTCAAAATGAGCCATTCTTTGATATAAAAATTAGGAAAATTAGAGATGACAAATGAAAAATTTCGGATGGAGGGCTAAGGTGGGTAAATTTGGGACCCAGTTAAAATTATTATCAGACAAAAAAGAGGGTCTAGGTAAATTTAAAACTGAATTCAAAGAAAAGGGTTTTTATAGACAAAAAAAAAAAAAAAAATTGAAGTAAATTTGGACTGAACTTAAAATTGAGGGGTTTTTTTAAGATAAAATAAAATTCGGGATAAAATTGGAATTAAACTAAAAGTTAAGATTTTTGCTAAGGGGATTAGGCCTTGTGACAAGTGGCTTTCGAGAGCTCTCTTATTTTTTACAAATTTCCTTAATTTCATCGAGGAGAGTAACTCTATACTTAATATTCCCTAGTTGATATGCAAACATCCCCTACAAACAAGCATCACGTATGGGAAAATTACGATTTATTGGCATAGTTCAGCCTTGTTGCGCAAGAGCTTTCCAATAAGTCTAAATCGAACCAAGTCAGATGGGTCGGATCATGAATATCGTGATTTTTTTTTACTACAACTGTTTAATCTCGAGGGGATTGAGAAAAATATCATTCTTTTAGATAAAGTGATGAATTCATGTACATCTAACCACCTAAATTTTGACCGTCTTAAGAATTGGTTTGATTGAAGTTTCAACTATGAAGGTATCGTGACCTTTTGTCACGACCATCCATTTCGACCAAATTTGCGGAAATCTATGGTCCCAACACTTTTTCGGAAATTCTAGGTCACAAACTTTATGTAAGCACGGAAATCAGGTCAATTGAAGGGAAGAGAAACAAGCACTCAAAGAAGGATTACAAATACATAAAGAAAGTATGTGATTTTTCGAAAAAAATAATAGTAAAAATCGGTGCCAGGTGCCAGCACACCCAATAAGTGTGTGCTGCTATGCCTACGTCCCCCGCCGGTTCTTTTACTTCCTAGAGGCCCGAGTCCACCGGACAGCGAGCCGAGACTGGTTTATTGTGTAGTGGGCCACTGACCCCTTGCGCTTTATGATTTTTTGATTGAATAGTGGGTCAAATACTCATTCATTGAGTGTCGGACACTTGGACCAAGCCAAAACTTGACATGGAGGGATATTTAAATATTAAAAGTTAGGAAAGTGACATTTAAGTGCCAAAATCGGAACAAAATAGATCACTTAAGTGCTAACGGTGAGAAAATCCGGCCAAAATGTTGATATAACGGTTTTCTGGTGAGGTAAGTGCAAAACGACGTCGTTTTATACGCTAATGTGGCTAGACAAATGCAAAAACGACATCGTTTTGCTTCGACGTGATAAATAATTAATATAAAAATTAATAAAATTAAATTTTAAACTAAATTTTTAAACATTTATTTTTTTTAAATATAAAAAAGGAAGAAATGAGGCATGTTGTTGAGGGTGAGCCCTCGCGTCGCTGCCTCCCTGTCGTCATCGGGAAGGCCGACGACGGTGGGGGGAGCGTCGACCGAGGTCACCGAGCCTTGGCGATGGCTACCGACCCTTGCCAAATCTAGGGAAGGGCTGCGACCCTCGCCACCGGTCGGCTGGGGTCATTGGCCCCTGGCTGACCCTCTCCCCACCTTCGCCGGCCTTTCCCAACAACGGTGGGAGGCGACGGTGGCAAGGGCTTAGCCCGCCTTCTTCCTCCCTCCCCTTTTATTTTTTAAATTTATTTATTTATTTATTTATCTATTTTAATTAATTTTTATATTAAAATTCAAATCCATGTCAAAACAACATCGTTTTTCATTTTTTTTTTTTTTTTGCTAAATCAGCTCTTTGGCAAACCACGTAGGCGAGAAAAATAATAAAAAATTACCACGTAAGATTTCCAGCGGGATTCACTGGAGATGGTACTTAAATGTCATTTTCTTAACCTTTGGCATTTGAGTATCTTTAATTTTTGGCACTTAAGTATCTATTCATATCAAGTTTTGACACTTAGGGTGTACTTCTTCCCTCATTTATTGAAAGGTAAGTGCGTTTTGCTTGTGCTACTTTTGAGAGAGTTCACTTCATTCTTTTGACGCCAGTCTTGTTGACATGTGTTTGACTATTGAGGAGATGTGAGGATGCTATTTTGCGGGACTGAAAATCGAAGTTATGAGGAGTTTTAGAGGATATATTGGTAGACTATTTATTGTAAAAAAAAAAAACCCTCATCAGTTTATCATTTTGCAATTTATATATCTTTCAATTTTTGCACTATAATAATAATTTTAGTTATCTTGTCGACGATTAATTTTGACGTTGTATATTTGTCATTGTACTTTGTCATCGATTAAATTTCGGTAGAATTTTTTATGTCATTCAGTTTCATCGAAGGGTTTATGTCCCTTGTGCTCCATTGATATGGTTCCCATTTGGAATTATCACAGGACGAGTCTCAATTTTAAAAAAGCTAAAGAATCAATTACTGTAAAAGATACTCATCAACTAAGGCACGTTTCGATGGAAAAAGGCGTCATGTGTCAACTCCTATCGACCTCCCTCTTCAGGGCTTTAACATCTATCCTCCTCAATATTGTGCCACATTGTTGTCATATTCAAGGATTACTATGCCAATTCTCCATTAAGTGGAATTACCATATAGTTCCTACTTTGATAGCCGGTGGGCTTACCATGCCGAAGAAGAACAGGGAAGAGACCTGCCCCCTTAGTGAAGCATCGCAAGGTTCAAGAACAATGTTAGCGCCATCGTTGATGACGACTGCAACTTGCCTGGCATTGGGGTAGATGTGGATGCTGCTGAAACAACTAAATTGTCGACAAAACATCATAGTAGTCAAATGTCGAATTGGTACCTATGCAATTGAGGTTTGCGCTGTTACTTGTTGGGTAGTATTGAACCTCTCTTATCCCAAAATCTAATTCAAATGACGAGATTTTCCCTTACACTTATAAATCGATTATCAATCCCTTCTACAACTGACGTTCGACAACCTCAATGCTATTGATATACTTTCCAACAGGTTTTGGGACCAGCATGTCATGCCTGTGATCTGCGGCTCTGATTGTTCCATCAAGTGCGCAACTACCGATTTCATGAGCTGCAACACCATTGCAGCAAATGGCGCCATCGAACCGACCGCAAGGCTATCCCCAATCATGGAAACTACCACGCATCCAGACATAGCTGAACCCTCTACAGCTTCCTCCGGTTTTGATGTGGCTTATCTGGACAAAATCGATGAAACCCTAAGTCTGCTAGACCCAAGGTGCGACGAATTAGCTTCATACAATCTTGAACTAATGTCACTGGTTGCCGACGACACTGTTAGGGCTAAATGGGAAGAATTCTATCAACTAACTTGGGTCGCGTATTCGGCAATTATTTTGGATCCAAACATAGAAGCTAAACAAGTTTGGTCTGGTTTGCATAGTGAGAGTGCTTAATATGTGTGAAAAATTGCGACGGACATAGAGAGTATCGAGAGCTGTCTATCATTCAAGAGATTTGAGAGTGTGAGAAAGCTCCCTTCTCATGATTGCATTTTATGGGTTTAAGTTTAATCTAGGATTTTGACACCGGAGCATTTCGAGATACCATTAGATCTAGGAAAGTGTTACCGATTGCATAGTTACCGATACTTCAGTAATCATACTAATACTTCAGTAGCTGCGTGTTTTTGAGGGTGTCCACATTCATTGGATCAAGTAAGTCTTGGATACCTACACCCAATAACATTTATTTCTTATATTTTCAAGGTTTAGTAAATATCGTTTAAACTTTCTAGAGTCCTTTTTTATGAGTTCTTCATCTTCCTAAAGAGTCTTAGTAATTACTCATAATTGGAGGGTTGTTCCAAGTCTGTTTATATAAACATGCTATGATGAATAAGAATGCAGACTTGTTCTAAGTTGATGGCGATGTTTCTAATGTGGGAATTGGTGCGGTTATTAGTCAAGAGGGAAAGGCTATTGCATTCTTTAGTGAGAAGTTGAATAATTCTCACAAGAATTACTCTACTTATGGTAAAGAATTTTATGCTATTGTTAGAGCTTTAGATCATTGGCAACATTATTTATTGTTCAAAAAGTTTGTTCTCTATTCAAACCATAAAGTCTTGAAGTACGTAAATACTCAACATAAGCCCAACAATCGGCATGCTAAGTGGGTAGAGTTTCTTCAAGCTTTCACTTTTCTTATCAAGCATAGAGCTAGAACTCTTAATCGAGTGGCAGATGCATTAAGCCATATGCATTCCTTGCTATCCATAATGCAAATGAATGTCTTAGGTTTCAATATGATCAATGAGCTTTATGAAGATGATCCAGACTTTGGGCAAATTTGGAAAGATTGTTCAAAGGGTCCAATTCCGCAATTCTTGTTGCAAGATGGGTTTCTTTTCAAGAATAATTGTTTGTGCATATCAAGAATTTCTCTAAGGGAAGCCATTATCAATGAAGCCCATGGTGGAGGATTAGCTGGACATTTTGGAAGAGACAAGGCACTCTCTCTTGTCAAAGAAAATTTTTATTGGTCTCACATGGAAAAAGATGTTATGAGACATGTGAAGCAGTGTCGAACTTGTTACATTGCCAAAAGCCATAGTCAAAACACTTGCTTGTATACTTCGTTACTGGTCCAAACTGCCCCCCTAGGAAGATGTGAGCCTAGATTTTGTGGTTGGTCTACCTCAGACACAAAGAAGTGGACACTTGATTATGGTGGTTGTTGATCGATTCTACAAAATAATGCAATTTGTGTTGTGTAGCAAAACCTTGAATGCTACTCATGCAGCGAATCTCTACTTCTAGGAGATCATGAAATTTTGCTGTATTTCCAAAACAATGACATCTGATCAAGATTCAAAGTTTATTAGTCATTTTTTGCATACACTTTGGAAGAAGCTGGGCACAACTCTTCAATTAGCTCTTCTCATCATCCCCAAACTGATGGACAAACTGAAGTTGTTAATCAGAGTTTGGGAAATCTTTTAAGGAGCTTACTCAGAAGTAACTTTCGTCAATGGGACACCACTTTGGCTCAGGCTGTATTTGCTTATAACCGGTCTTCAAAACAAACAACCAGAAAAAGTTCCTTTGAGGTTGTGTATAGGAAGAATCCTATTAGTCCCTTGGACATAGCTCCACTTCCCATCTCTCAACATTTTAGTGGAGATGTTGAGGATCATGCTCACTATCTAAAGAAGTTTCATGAGCAAATTCAGGAAATGATCATAAAGCGTAATGCGAAGTATCAAGAGAGAGCCAATAAGCATCGGAAGCCCGCATCCTTTAAGGAAGGAGATTTGGTTTGTTTACATCTTAGAAAGGAAAGATTTCTTCTGGTCGCCATAGGAAGTTGAAGACTAGAGCCGATGGTCCTTTCAAAGTGCTGTAAAGAATTAGAGACAATGCCTACAAGATTGAACTCCCCAGTGAGTAGGCTGTTTCGGCAATGTTCAATGTTGCGGATCTTTTTCCTTACCATGAAGATGAAGACAATGAAAACTCAGGGATGAGTTTACGTGCAGCAAAAGCGTATGATGCTAGAGGAGACAATATTAGTTCTATGAAAGTGTTACTGATCACACTATTACCAATACTTAAGTAACTACATCGATACTTCGATAGTCACGTGTTTTGGAGGATGTCCAAATTCATTGGATCAAGCAAGTTCTGGATACCTACACCCAACAACATTTAATTCTTATATTTTCAAGGTTTAGTAATTGTTGTTTAAAGTTTCTAGAGTCTTGTCTTCTTAAAGAGTCTTAGTAATTACTCATACTTGGAGGGTTCGTCCAAGTTCGTTTTATATAAACATGTTATGATGAATAAGAATGCAGACTTGTTTTGAGTGATAATTCATTTAGCCTTTGGCTTGAGAACAAGAAGGATGTCTTGTCGTGTTACTTCTTACTTCTCTACACTTTCTCTGGCATCAAATTTAGAAACACTAATGAGCGAGTGTGCTTGAACAATCGTAGTCTCAGCTTTGCCAATCAAAGTGGAACCATTTCTTCGATCTCTCCCATGAAATAGGGGAAAAGTGCCAAAAAAGTCCTAAACCTTTTGCCTTTGTGCCGATTTAGTCCTAAACCTTTTTTTGGTGCCGATTCAGTCCTAAACCTTTTTAAGTTGTGCCAATTCAGTCCTTTCCGGCCAATTTTGGCCGGATCTTGCCGACGGACGCCGCCGGCCGACGTGGCTCGATCGACGCTGGCGTGGACAACATTTAATAATATTTTAATATTTTTATTTTTAAAAAATATTTTAAATATTTATTTTTATTTTTAAAAAAATATTTATATTTATATATTTTTTGTTTTTGTCTTTTTCCTCCAGCCCGGTCGCACTGGTCCGGTGGACCGGCCGGAGGCGACCTCCGGCGAGGGCGAGGCCGACCTCGCCGGATCTCGGCGAGGTCGAGCCTCGCCGGCCATGGGCGAGGGCCGGCGAGGCGAGCCTCGCCCATGGCCCGATCGGCGAGGTCGGGCGAGGCTCGCTCGCCGGATCCGGCGAGGCGAGCCTCGCCCATGGCCGGCGAGGGCCGGCGAGGCTCGACCTCGCCGGATCCGGCGAGGGCGAGCCTCGCCCATGGCCCGATCCGGCGAGGCGGCCATGGGCGAGGCTCGCCCTCGCCGGATCCGGCGAGGTCGAGCCTCGCCGGCTCCTCGCGATCCGGCGAGGGCGAGCCTCGCCCGACCTCGCGAGATCAGGCCATGGGCGAGGCTCGCCCGCCGATCCGGTGAGGGCGAGCGGCGAGGCGAGCCTCGCCCATGGGCCGACGAGGGCGAGCCTCGCCCATGGCCCGATCCGGCGAGGCGGCCATGGGCGAGGCTCGCCCCGCCGGATCAGCTATGGGCGAGGCTCGCCTCGCCGGCCCTCGCCCATGGCCGGCATGGTCGGCCTCGCCCTTGCCGGAGGTCGCCTCCGCCGGTCGCCGGACTTGTGCGACCGGCTGGAGGAAAAGGACAAAAACAAAAAAAAAAAAAAATTTTTTTTAAAAATAAATATTTAAAATATTTTTTAAAAAAATAAAAATATTAAAATATTATTAAATGTTGTCCACGGCGCGCCGATCAGGCCACGTCAGCCCGGCCGGGCGTCCGCCAAGAAGATCTGGCCAAAATTGGCCGGAAAAAGGATCGAATTGGCACAACTTAAAAAGGTTTAGGATCGACCAAGACCAAAAAGGTTTAGGACTAAATCGGCACAAAGCGCAAAAGGTTTAGACTTTTTTTTGGCACTTTTCCCCATGAAATAGACACATCATCAGCCACGTTATCCACATGTTTAATTTTTATTCCATTACTTATTTCTTACTCAAATTGTTTGGTTTGTTCCCACTTCCATTGAAGTCATAAGAAAGACAATGGAATTGCCACCAATTGGTTTTGTGAACGTAAAACGATTGGACCATAAATGTGGCAAGCAAACTATGTGAAGTTGACGGGTCTATTGCAAAATCAGAGATATATGGTCCAAGGTTTAGCATTCGCACAATGAACTCCCATTACCGCATTTTCGATTAAGCTATGCAAATTCCTGTCATTTATTTTCATTAAAACATGAATATGAGCCAAAACACCAACCCATTAGATATGAGTCTCTAAACTCTTGTATGCTTATGTTTTCAAGAAAATTAATTTCGAACTTTCGAATCCAGGGTTATTTTCATAAAAACCAACTTCAACTTTCCAGGCCCTATTATTATAGAAAATCGGCTGAAAGGGATCCTTACATCCTTCGAGACAATTTACAAGACTAACTAAGTCGAAATTGGGATAAGGACACTATATAAGTGTTATAACTTTTGTATGATACTCACTTAAGTGTCATAACTTTTTTTTCGATAATATCTCAATTCATGTGTGGCATTTACTTGAATGTCATAACTTGTTTTTTTTTTTTCACTTGCCTACCATATAATTTCTTCATCGATCACTTTAGTGTCATAATTTTTAAAAAATATTCACCACAAGTACTATGCTACGTCAAATTTTCGGCACCTAATTAAACATTCTTAAAAGTTAGGGCACTTGAGTAATCAATTTTTGACCCAAAAAAAAAAAGAGTGAATTGAAAGTTTCGATACTCAAGTGAACAATTTTTCATAAATTATGGCACTTAAGTGGTTGAAAAGAAATTAATTGCACTCAAATACGCACCATAAGTTATAAAACTTGTGATGTTTTTTTTCTTGTTGAAATAACAAGGATCATTCTATCATTTCAAAACCTATGTACACGCATCATCAAATGAAGAATCAAAGCATTTAGTCACTTGCTTATTCATACTCATTATACTAGGATTCGTGACACATCATCACACATGCATCGACACGTAATATGTCAAATTTTCTACAACTAAGTGAACGTGTTTTAAAGGTTATGGCACTTAAGTGATCAACTGAAAAATTTTGGCACTGAAGTGAGCAATTTTTTAGAAATTAAGGCACTTAAGTGGTTGAAAAAAAAATAAAAGTAATGCACTCAAATGAGCAGCATCAATTATGAAACTTGTGATATCCTTTTCCTATCAAAATAATAAGGATGATTCCATCATTTCAAAACCCACATACTTGCATCATTAGATGAATAATCAAAGCATTTAGTCACTTGCATATTCATACACATTATGATAGGCTAAAGTACATTGTAAATGCCAAAAGTTTTAAAAGGTACACTTAAGTGTCACTTTAAAAATAAAAATAAAATTAGGACACTTAAATGTCAATTCCGACGAGCTTGCAAGAAATCCGATGTGACATTATTTTAATAATAAAATTGGTCTATGTGGCTCGTCAGTATGTCCACTAAGCAATTCTTGTCTAAACGACGTTGTCTTCCATGTTCACTTAAGTGTCAATCATTGTTAAGAAATCATTCAAGTGTCAATGTAAGTAATCACTTAAGTACCATTCATGATTAAAAGCGAAAACTTAAATTCCAAGTTTTGCAAAAAGTGATCACTTAAGTGCTAATAGCGAGAAATTTCGGCCAAATTACTAACGTGGCTTTTTCCGTGATATTTTTTACTGACGTGTCAATTTTTTTTTTTTTTATAAAAAAAATTGTCCACGTAGGTACCAAGAGTACGCTAAACGACGTCATGTTATGACAATGTGTAATATGAGGACTTATTATTTGTCGACGCATTGTGTGATGACTTATCACGAATGCAAGTGATTAAATGCTTGATTCTTCATTTGATGATGCATGTATGCGGGTTTTGAAATGATGGAATCGTCCTTATTATTTTGATAGGACAAGTACATTGCACGTTTCATAACTAATGGCACTCATTTTAGTGCAATTGCTTTATCTTTCAATAATTTGAGTGCCATAATTTCTATAAAAATATTCACTTAAGTGCCGAAATTTTCAATTGATCACTTATTACGCGTTTGGTAACAATTCTGCTCCCGGGAACAATTTCTAAGCATTTTAAGCCGTTTGATAACTGTCCAAAATTTATGATTTGATTATGTTCCAAATCAATTTCTTTTAATTTTTAAATAATTTTTTTACTTTTTTTTTTTTTTTCTTTTCCTTTTCCTCTTATTCTTCTTCTTCTTCTTGTGGCTGGTCGCCAGACCGGCGACCGGCCAGACGAGGGCCAGCGACCTCACCGGAGTGTCGCCAGCCCTCAGTGAGGTCAGCTCTTGTCGGCTGAGCCTCGTCGGGGCTGGGCGAGGCCTGTTTGGCCACCGGCGGGGTTGGGCGAGGCCCGCCTAGCCACCAGCGAGGCTTGGCCTCACTAGATCTCAAGGCTTGCCCAGCCCCAGCTAGGATCGGCCTCACCAGACCTCGCTGGGGCCGGGCGAGGCTTGCTTGGCCACCGATGAGGCTCGACCTTGCCAAATTTGGTGAGGCTAAGCCTCGCCGGTTGCTGGGCTTGCCTCCGACGAACTCTCCGAACCTCGCCCTGGCTCGGTGAGCCTCTGGCGAGCTCGTCAAACCGATTGTTGGCGACCGGCGGCGACCGACGGTGGACAACAACTGCGGGATAGCGATCGCTGAAGAAGAAGAAGAAGAAGAAGAAGAAGAAGAAGAAGAGTTGGTTTTGATTCTTAGATTTGTTTTTGGAACAAGAATCAATATTTTATTATTATTATTATTGATTCTGTTCCAAATCTACTTCCGGGAACAAAAAAATAGAAATTTGTTTTCGAGAACGAAAATTTTACTAAATGCGATTCTGTTCCCAAACTGATCCCGAGAACAAAAAATCAGAATCATGCACTGTTTGAATGGTAGCAAATAGTGCCTTAAGTGCCACAACTATTACAAATGGTTCGCTTTGGTGCCAAAACCTAAACGTAACACTACATTACACATCACATGTGCCACGCCATCGTCATGCATACATGAATTCGATTTTCCAAAACACACAAGCACCCGCAGTATATGGAATCAATCCCGGTGTGTAATATGGTGCCAACTTCTTCCTCGAGTTCGCCTTCGAACAATTAAAAATTGCATCCATACTCTAGGAAATCAAATGATAAAGGAATTTATCAGACTTAATCCATAATATAGTATCGAAAAGCATCGTAGGGATGGCCACCTTTCTCCATGCGTAACCGAAACCCTAGGCCACAGGTCTTTGATTTCGTAATAGTTTATTTCCTTGAAACTATCTCCAGTCGGTCAAGGTTAGTAAAATTGATTGGTGCCGATTCTATTGCTTGAAGAAGAAAATATCAAGAAATAAGAATCACTAGTGGCCACGGGCTCTTGCGTTCGAAGGGACGCGGATGTCTATAAAGATTATTTAATATAATTTATTTATGTCGGATACAACTTTATTTAAGGGCTTGTTTGTTTCGTGAAAAATCAATGAATTGGAAAATGCTTTTCTAAAAATGATTGCTTATATTGTTTAAAAAATTATTTACGAAAATATTTAGACATAAATTGTTATCGATAATGAAAATATTTTCAATTAATTAATTATTTCAAGTAATATAAGTAATCATTTTTAAGAAAATATTTTCTAAGTAATTCATTTTTTAAGAAACAAACGGAGCCCAAGAGACAAAAACAAGCTAAACTCGTTATTGAAAAAATGGTTCAATTTTTTTTTTTTTCACTTATTAGTCATGTAGAGAAATAAATAAATGATTTTTTTAATTAGTGAAGGACCATCACCCAAATTGTCTATTGTCGTATCATTTTTTTTTTTTTTGGTAGTTATTAGTTAACCCATTTCGTAGTTTATTCAATAATATCAAATAGTTTATTCAATAATGGATTAATAATATTTCACCAAGCAATACCACTTAAAATTAGATCGTTAATTTTTTTTTGTACATGTGCCTAGGCATTTGCATCATCATATAGCATTTGCATTTAGAACATGCATTAGAAGTCTATTGACACCTAAATTTTTAGTGACTTGAATATTTATTTATTGCATAGAAAATTAGTGACTAAACTTTGACCCTTAAACAAAAGATATTAGAATTAAATTGAATAACATATAGTTTTAGAAGCATTTATTACATAGCTTATGTTTTCATTATGTGCATTAGCATTGGACCACGGTGGATAGTTTTGAGCTTAAAATTTTGATAGATGGAGCCTGCGAAATAAGGCCAAAATTTGGCTAAGGCTAGGAGGTTGAAAATCACATGAGAAGGGTTTTAATTGGTTTAATTCAGCCCATTGAGAGTTTAATTAGGGACAATCCGTAGGTTATTGGAGCCCATCACGTTAGAAAAGGCTTAAGTTAAGTCCATGATATTGAAGTTAACTTAGGTTTGCATTATAAATAGAGCGTTATGCCTCAGAAATTAGAGGTCGGCAAATTAGATCTTCTATTGTAAGATAGAAAATAGAGGGTCTTTCTCGATGTCTTCCGGGGCCGCACATCTAAGGAGCACGTTGGCTCAAGAGGGAAGAGAGGGTCAACTACATTGAGAGAAAAACACACCAATACCAATCTAGAGGTGAAGAGAGAAAAGAAGAACGCGAGGAGCGGAGCACTCATTGGAGGAAGAGTAGTCAAAAGGGAGCACTTCTCTGCAGGGTTTGACTGGTGCATCCACGGACACTCACGAAATCCACATACGCACAAAGAGAAAATTTCTTTTTCTCCAGTCACTTCCAACCAAGTAGCTGCTTTGCTGACCAAGCCGCGGCAATCCCTGCATCCCAGCAAAGCCTCGACGCTCCTGGTCCTACTGCGTGCATGCCAATGAAGAGTTGACCTTGATCCCGTGACGAACTGTTGCTGCTTTGATCCGTGTCACGCCCAACGACGAGTTGCTGTCCATTCGGACCGCAACGCCACCGTGCCAATTCATTCCTATTGTTCTGCTCTTTGTTCCCGCGCCGCGACAAGCATCACCGTTGCTATTGACGCTCACACCACCCGCTTGCCACTGTCCATGCCGCTCCTCCCCGTGGAGGAGCCAGTTGTGATCCCAATCCAGTTGTGCTTGATCCAAATTTCGAAGGAGTATCCTCAAATTAGGTAAGGTGCTTATCTTTATTGTTGAGTGATTCAATATATTTTGATATATCCCGTTAGATATTAGACATTTTATGTTGGATATTAGAATATTTTGTTAGATATTTGCTTAAATAATGTAACATCCATAAAATCCTAAGATACCCCAAAACTTTCCTAATTCAACAACATACCTAGATGACCATTTAATCTCTAACTATGAGATACGATGCTTGGAATACGGAAAATTTTTTCATCCTATCCATGACCATTTGGATATTGATCGTTGATTTAGCCGTTTCTAAATTTGAACGGATAAGTCTTCCATCAATATCCAAAACCACTTGGATATGATCGTTGGTTTATTTCATGTCCTTATTGAGATAGATAACATAAGATTGTGGACTGCATTATTTAATTAAAAATCTATCCATTATTGCTTGCTTCTAAAAAGAAAACCGCAAAAAAATATCTTTGAATTAGATTTGATTCTTGTTAGAGTATTGCTTGTTTTAGGCTAGATTACATGTTTAGATTAGGTTATTTGTTTACTCCGAATTTTTTAATTAAAAATATCAAAACATTGCTTTAGGATGTTAGATTTCATTTTCTTTAATTAAAATTGCATGTTTAATTATTGGGTAATTTTAATTTCGAATTTTAATTAAAAAGAAAAGAAAACATAAAAAAAAAATCATGCATGTGTCACGTAAAATAAGTCATGCCTTGCACGTCATTTAGTCATTGCATGTTTACGATCATTTAAACGTGTGACATATTAGGAAAGTTGCATTAATATTTTTCTATCATTAGATTAGGTCGCATAAGTAACATCATGACATATAGTTTGCATATTAGGTTACACATTACATGTCATGTTAGTATAGATATATTTTTGTACATCATTGCATTGCATTGCACGTAGATTAGGTTTTATTAAATAAGAGAAAATCCTAAAAGATTGAGTGACTGCGTGCTAATTAAAAATCATATATAGGACTATTGATGTGAATTTTGAGCTAACATTATATATGCTTTTGTTGCTATGAGATAAGTTTTGCAATTTATTTAGTATTTTATTGGGTGTTAAATTAGTGGATTGTACACCTGCATGGTCACATCACATGTTAGAGAGTAATAAAATGAATTTAAACTGCCTAATAAATATTTTTTCATGAAAAGAACAATACCGAAAGAGTATTAGAGAAGTCTAGTGTAATCAAGTCCCCTACTAAAAATTTATGGCTCGTTAGAGTAAAATAATTCTCTTGTTATTTTACTTAGGTGTCTAGTGGACCTACTACAAACTGATTAGTGGCAACTTCTAATTGAAAAATCATTTGCATGTTAAGAACTTGAACCTAAGTAGCGAATTAGTATAGACTTGGGAGAGCCCAAGCTAAATTTAGGCTTAGTACTTCATTAGCTAAACCCTATGTGATTCACCCAAGATTAGGTTGTGACAAAGTCCTACCAAACAAAATTATAAGAAGTCTTCCTACATATATAATTGACGTATAAGATCTTACTATTTTAAAATGAGCAAACGTTCAAGTAAATTATTATAGATATAATTGTCTTCCTTGATCGATCTTAATTGATCATAATTGATATTGTAATATTTTGTTACTTTAGGTAGCTATCCAAAATCAATTATTAATAGGCATATGTACTCTTCATTATGAAAGCACGAAAGTATACAGGTATCAGGGCTACTATTGTCAGAGGAAGTGCCCATTGAGTTATACGGTGCTGCAGCAACGTTGCGACAACCGCACCGGTATCCATTCATCACTATGACTGCTGCCCTTGGTTGCCGTTCCGATAATATTCATTGCTTGTTTCAAAAAATGAACACGACCATGAGACTTGCTGTCCTCAGACGAGTCAAATTCTGAAATGTTTTCACCAACGGACTTGGGATGCTGCCACACGCGCTACCACAGGCCATGTTACGGATTTACCGAAGCTGTCGCTTGTAAGTGCGTTTCAGACTTCTTTAGTCGGTTACTTTTGAAAACAAACACCAAAACCAGGTTCCTCGTCCCTAGACGTGTCCGACCTAGTAAACACTGTCGCCGGAATCGCCTTCGCGCCCCTTCATGCGCCGCCCAAGTCTTCTGTGCGTTAGATCCATGTGCTAGTGTGCCTCTCACGTGACCGACGTCCCACCACTTTGCTGACATCACTACTGGCCTTATCTCACACATGCCACGCATGTGTGCTATGTCCACAAAGAAACTAACGTCGCCCTGTCATGCCATTGTTGATCGTTGACCAGGAGTTGACAGATCGATTTTTGAGGTATACCGACGACGTGCCGAGTCCATTTTAGGCCATATTTTGTACATATCTGGCTCCAAGTAGTGCTGGTTTCTTCACATTTCTTTATCCATTCTACTTATTTTTACTAGTTAAGTGCAGCGGATAAATTGCAGGTTGCCTACCCATCTCGATCCTCTTGAATGGATCAAAACATATTTTATGGGCTCAAGAAATATTAAATTTTCTTGAACGCAAGTTTTGGCATTCCGTCACCAGCGATATTCGCGAGCTTATTTATGATATTGGTGAGGCTGATAATATATTTGTTAGATGTGTAGAGAATTGGGATAGTAAGAATTATCAGATATTCATGTGGTTTTGAAAATACATTGATTCCATCTATCATAGTTCAATTTAGTCGCCTAAATACAGCAAAGCAAGCTTAGAATCTTCTTGCCAGTCGATCTTCCACATCAAATATTGCTCATCAATATCAACAGTTAGGGAATTTGCATTGCATGCATTAGGAGAAAGGCAATCTTATAAACGATTTGTTATTCTCCATGTACGCTATTTGGGATGAGCTAGCTCTAACCGAGCCTAGGTGGAATTGACTTTTGATGCTCACAAGTTTGCTAATTAGTGCAATCGCATGTGTATTATGCAATTTCTCATGGCACTAAATGATGAGTTTGAACTTATGTGAGCTTCAGTTCTACATTGGGATTCTTTAGCTCATCCTGACGTATTCGTCTCAAGATTATTGATTGAGGAGATTTGATTTGCTACTTTGAAAGTACAACTCGATACTCTTTTAGTCTCCACTTCTATAAATGCAGTGTTTGCCACTTCTACTTTCTCTTCATGGCGCAAGTCTTACTGTATGCATTATCATTGGCATGGTCACTGTGCATCTAATAGCCATCAATTACAACCTAAGCAACCTATGGAAACGAAAAACCAATAGAGGTCCACATGCACACCCATCCACCACCACTGCTACCATTAAATATTCCTCCAGTAGCTTGTTTGTTACTCTATAACTAAAAAAACTATGGTTCACAGTTCATTCCTTTCTTTAATAGACTGCACTTCTAGCTCCTTTTGTCCCTAGCACTTCTGCTCTATTACTCACTCTAGGTTCTCCCAATTCGTGGTTTTTTAATTCTATTTGCCGTAATCACATGACCTTTAATTCCAATTTATTTAAGTCAAAATTATGACTTCATATAGTGGATAGCTCTTAGATGATAGTTAGTCATACATGAAACATTTCAATGTCCAAATTGTCCTTAATTGATACTTTCTAGGATCCTAAGCTCTCATTAAGCTTAATATGTGTGGGACAATTATATGAACTTGGTTTTCATATTCATTTCTCTTTAATTGGTTGTCATGTGCAAGATCCATGAATAGGACAGATAGTTGGGATTGGCCATAAATTGGGATGCTTGCTTGAGCTTGTTTCTTAAAGCTTCCTAATTTTTAAATTGATTGTGCTACCTTAGTATTATCTAAAACCTGGCATTCTTGATTAGGTCATCCTTCTTTCTATAGATTAGGTCCTTTGATATTAAGTGGTGATTAAGGTTACGTTGAAATAAAAATCTGATTGCTTGCCTTATAAGTTGGGAAAACATCATGCCTTACCGCTCGATATTAGTGAGTCTATCTCTTATGCTCCCTTTGATTTAATTCATTTTGATATTTGGGGAACGTCTCCTACTCCTATCATGGGAGAGGATCTCGTTATTTTGTGATCGTGTACATGGCTTTATTGTATGAAGAGTCAACATGAATTTACTCACATCTATCGTAATTTTGTTGCCTTGATCAAAATACAATTTTCTCAAGACACCTCAAGGTTTTTTGTACTAATAGTATCATGGAATATAAAAACAGAGAGTTCCTTAGAATCCCTTTTAAAATGGTATTATCATTTGTCGTTCTTGTCTAGGAACTTTTGAATAAAATGGTTGAGCAAAGAGTAAATGCAAGCATATCTTAAATATTCTTAGCATCTTTGTAGCAACCTACCTAACGAGGGGCCGCTCTTGGTGAGCGGGTTTAGAGTTATTTGTTTAATGCGTTGGTCTGAATAGTACATAGAAATGAAAGTCTCAAATGAACTATCATTTGACAACATCACAAATGGGCCATCAATCACAGATGTGGACTCTTCAAAGTCCATACCTCACGTGAAGCAAGACTGTTTTTAAGTTCTTTACAACCTAATTAATTTTAGGAGTCACCACTAGCCATTATTGGATGGTAGGCTAAAACCCTATCGACATATGGGAGAATAATCTCGATTCTATATAATAAGAGAATTTATGTTTGAGAACTTGCTTATGCTTAGGGCATCTAAATTGTTAGGATGTTATCTAAGTGGTCATGCATTTCTTGTTATCATTTTTACTCTGTCCATGGACTCAGTGAATTTGGTCTCATCCTCAAATCAATATTCAGATCTTACCTCAAGCAATACAGAGAATTGATGCTTGGCTCATAGAGAAGGTTCGAACACAACAACTATTACCTGGTTTGGAGACCATCGCGACTGTCCTATGGCAAATCTGGAGCTCATAACAATTTTATCTTCCGTCATGAGAGTCTTGACCCAATACACATGGTAGAGGCAGCATTAGCTCAGACCCATGTTGCTCGGCTCTCTACTCGAACCCAGACTACCAAAGGAAGATCAATCTTGAACCAAGAAAGGAACTATGGCCTGTATTTGCCGTGATCACCATGGAAAACTTACCGATGGCTTCTCCAGACGATTCCCCACTGTTTAGCCTTGCAGTCGGAGACCCAAGCACTTTCTTTCACTCTCCATTACCTACTTCAGCAAGGCTTCAATCTCGCAGATTTGCTAATTGAATTGGATTGTCTCGTCCTCGTCAACACAATGAACAAGCGCAAAGAGCTACCATGGGAGGAGCGTCCCCTGTTTACAGAAGCTGCCGTTCTGTTTTCTCATTTCCCTAATCTCAGCCTTCGACACTATAGAAGAGAAGCCAACGTTGCCACCAATTGGGCTGCTAAGGCCCATAGTCATGAAGACTTAACCCACAACTGGGCCGTCTCTCCTCCTTTTTATCTACTCAACCTTGTATGTGCTGATGCACTAGCCTCGGGCTATGAAGCACGGACACGTCACCGGAGCTTCCGTGTCGTGTCCGACACATGTTGGAGCGTGTCGAACACGTTGACATGCTCGGACACGCGTTGACCACGTATCGGATTTTTCGACATGTGGTCAACTTTTCTCAACACGTTCGGACGTGCGTGTCCAAGGGAGGGAATCGTTGAAGAAGACGAGGGACGGTGGAGGCGAGACCAGGGAGCAGAGGCAACGCCGCCGACGGCAAGGCTGCAATTGAGGCACTTCGGCGAGCGACTGTGATGAGGCGAGATCCGGGAGGATCGTGTGACGAGGAGGAAGAAGAGGCCGTAATTAGGGTTTAGCAAGAAGAGAGCGAGGGTGGTGGGGGACGGCGGAAAGTGTGACAGCCTGAATTTTCAATTAAATAAATCGGGCCTTTCATCGACGCGCTAACAGTGTTATTCTCTAAGCTAATCACTCATGAGATAACTGGACTATCTGAGGAAACAATTAAGGAATCTAAATGCAATTGGACTTGAGAATTTGACCAGGAATCGACTGCTCGACTGTGTTGGTCTGCAAGGGTCATTACGACATTATCAGAATCGATCAGAGATCAAAGATAGGTCGATTCGACTGAGATGTGTGATCAAAGTATGGGTGATTCCACCTAATTGCAAAATTCTCATCGATCGGCACTAAATTGATTTTCTATCGTTTTGGGTACCCTGTGTCTGTAATTGAAATCTCGAGATTTTCACGACAATCGAGAGTCATCAATGTGTTGAAGATATACGATGTGATTCGAGATAAATCGATCACGGGTCAATTGCACCAAAAATTCATAAAAGTTACCCAGTAGACTAGGTCATGCTAAAAGCGCACCGGATCGAAAATAACCGCGAATTTGAACCCGATTTCAAAAATTGAAAGTTCTGTGGTATCACGAGCTATTTTAGGAACGTCGACTCATCCTCCGAAGATTTTTCAGAGATTCTGAGATTTTTACGGAAAATGGATTCGGACGTCACGGAAAATTAATGGAAATTTGGATTGGTCGAATTGAATAGATTTTCGACTTGCAAACCGAGCTATATGATGAAGGGGATTTGTAGAAATTATGTGGGCTTTTTCTACATCAAATTTGGACATCAAATTGAAGAATTTGGATGGAAATTGAAGCGATGTAAGTAAATTCGAAATTAGGAAAATGAGTGTATTTTGGGCATCAAATGGGATTAATTGTGAAGATAAAGCTTGGAAAGGATTATTGGACAAGTGGATAAGCATGAGGACTCTAAGGGGACCAAGCATTTAAGACATTGGCTAAGATTTTGGACTTTTTGTCTCTCTCTCATCAA
Organism: Eucalyptus brandiana; assembly: GCA_014182725.1. NCBI lineage: Eukaryota > Viridiplantae > Streptophyta > Magnoliopsida > Myrtales > Myrtaceae > Eucalyptus > Eucalyptus brandiana. The sequence goes on along the minus strand of CM024671.1, from coordinate 20,274,275 downwards.
GCTTGTTGGACAAACTTCAGCCGGTCTTCACTCTCTTCATGCCTTGCTTTCCTTCGACGCCTCTGCTTCTACCGCACCCTCATTTTCCTTTCATTTTCATTCCCACAATTTCTTCCCCACATCTTCTCTCTCTTTGTTCGGTTCCCTTGCTCCAACGCCCCCACGTTTTCTTTCCTTCTCTACCCATTCACCCCACCCAAAGTCTCTCAGCCTCATCAACCGCCCCTCTCCACTATTAGTTGTCCCCTTGGTCAACAACATCCACAAAACCCCTCCTTGTTGACTCCTCTTCTCGCCAGCGAAGCCACGCGTCCACGCCGCCCTCAGCTTCGCTGCTTCGGTGTTTTTCCCGCCTCCACCTGCCGCGTCTCCTCTCCGCCAGCTCGTTGACCCAGCATCCGCGTGGTCTTCAGCAGCTGCTTCATGCGGCTTCGACGTCCCGGTGCAGCGTCCAAGTCTGCAGCTCCCCAGTCAACAGCAAGCAACCGAAGTTCCTCACGTTGACTGCCAGGCGTCCCCAAACCGCTCGAGCAGCCCAGCGTCTCCGTAGACTCCGTCCTGCTCGGCCCGTCATCAACGGCCTTGCAATTTGGCCAGCAAGTCCAGCCTGTTCTCGGCCCAGCTTTCAGCAGCAGTCCACGCCAGTCTTGTGGCCCAACAGCTGGGCTCGTCTTCAGTCCATCAAGCCCAGCGAATTTCAGTTTAGCTGGACCCAAAAGTCCAGCAGTCCAGTCCAACTTTGAAGCCCAGCAAATTGTCTTTTTCAGCAGTCCAAGCCCTCGAAAATTGCATCAGTTCAGCCCAGCAATTCAGCCCGTTGGCCCAAGAAGCAGGCCCAAGCCCAGCTTTTTGCTGTGGGCTTGCGAGGTTTCTTGGCCCGGCCCGAGTGTCCGTCGACGTCGCCGAAAATTTGGATTTCGGCTGCCGTCACGCCGTTGTCACGGTGAATCGGTTTCCGCAATTAACCGGTGAGTTTATGCACTAAACTTTTCTTAGTAGACTAATAACGTTTAAGGGGTGTTTAGATTTATTTAATTAGGAATTAGGTGATTAGTTAGATTAAATTAGAAATTTAATTATTTAAATTGAGCATGTTAGGTGGTTAGCATGGTTTAGCTAAGGTCTAAATGAATTTTACTATTTATCTAAAAGGGTTCGGGAATTTTCCGAGTTCGTATTGGTATTTAATATAATAATTTTGGCCTAGGTTGGTATTTTTAGAAATTAAATTGAATTATTTTATTGATTTTCGAAATTAATTAATTATTAATTATATTTTCCGAAAATTATACCGAGAGAGCCGCTCGATAAAATTTCGAGCTGATCGCAGTGATGTGTTTAGTTTCTGCAATTGAATGATGTATTGTTGAATTGAGTGATGATTGTGATATATTGATATTTTAATTGAAAAATGCCGGATGTCGGGTGTTGACACCGAAAGTGGTCTTTGAGTACCAAATCAGCTTAGGTGAGCATTGATCAGGTTAGGTGAGCAATATAGATCTATAACAGTTTCGGGGAGCATTAACACCATTATAGATCTCTAGCAGCTTCGGTGAGCAATGGCAAGCAATAATGCCTTAGCAACTTCGGTGAGCACTTTAGACATTAGCTTCGGTGAGCACTTTAGACATCAGCTTCGGTGAGCACTTGTTATCTAGCAGCTTCGGTGAGCATTATTTGATCTAGCAGCTTCGGTGAGCAAATTTTAGATATCAGCTTTGGGGAGCAATAATATATGAGTATATATATTTCAACTTAGGCGAGCAGTATTCGAATCGACAGAATATATGGATGGCATTGATGGCATGGAGTCAAATGAATCGACTGATTGATGGTGGATTTGAATTGAATTATTTAATTGAGTATTTAAATTATACTGACCTGCAGGGTGGAACTGAGGCGAGGTAAGTCCTCTATGCTAAATGTGTGATTTGTGTGGTTAGGATGCTTCTAGGCGTATTTCCCTCATAATCGGGATTTAGCGTGTGAACTCGCTGAGATTTATATCTCACCCCGTCGTGGGCTTAAATTTTTCAGGGTGGTCAAGTGGAGGACTTGGAGCTGAGAGGAGGTGATCGGAAGCGTAGATCAGTTAGGACCGCTTCTTTTTGGAAGGCTAGTTTTTGTAGTCTTTTGGTCCTAGACCTTGTACATGACTCTATGTGAATATAAAAGCATGTTTGTTGTGAATATGTTGTCCTGCTTTTCTATTCTGAGATAATTACTGTTAGGGGATTTATTTTCGCTGCCGCATGTGCAATAAAAAGAAAGGGTCGGCGACTCATCTTGGGAAGTCGCAAAATTAAATCGACCGAGAGAGAGAGATGGGTATGCGCTCGGGGTTTGAGGCGTGATAGAAAGAAACCGGAAACGGAGAGGAGGGTGGATGGGGTGGCGTGGGGAAGGGGAAGAGATAAACCGAGGTGGGGAAGAGATAGAAGAGATAAATCGGGGGGGAGGGGTGGGGGAAGAAATCGAGGGGGCGGGTGATTGATGGGGGCGAGGGAAGGTGGTGGTGTGAGTTGGGGACGATTGATGGGGGCGGGGGTGATTGATGGGGGCGGGAGCAGGTGGTGTCGTCGAGGGGAGGGGAGAGAGAGAGTAGGCAAGAAATCGAAAGGGGGTGGTGTCGTCGGGGGAGGGGAGAGAGAGAGAGCAGGGAAGAAACTGAAAGGGGAGAGAAAATAATGGAGAAAATATTGGGTTCAAATTTTGGGGGTGGTGTGGACCCTAGGGGATAGGGGAGAGAGAAATGGGAGAGGGCAAATGATTTTTGGGGGACAACCGTATAGAGGGAAAAAAGATAGGGAAATAATTTTTGAGAGGTTTTTGAGGGGAAGTCACTGTTATTTTTGTTATAAAAATAAATAAATGAGTTAAAAATGATTTCAAAAAATAAAAATATTGAATGTTAAATAATGATAAATTTTGATGATTATAAAATATCATAGATTTTTTTAAATAAAGTTGATTATTTTGTTAGTCATTAGTTTTATTCATAATTTTTGTTAAAGTTAAAAATATGTTCTTAAATATGGTTAAGCATTAATTATGAATATGTCTTTCAAATTTTCTATGAATATATTTATTAATATTATTAGTGTAAATTCATTATAAGCTCTTGTTATTTATTTATTTGCGAATTTGAATCAAATTAATTAAAAATAAAAATATTTATTCAATAATAATGTGTCCCAACGTGTCGGAATTTTTTATTTTTGAGAAATAACGTGTCGGCGTGTTGTGTCGTGTCGTGTCGTGTGTCCGTGTTACTTAGGCCTCAGGTTGTACAGGTTATCTCACTTGAATATATAGTTCTTCTATTTCGACCAATAAAAGAAAAAGAGGTTATAATCTGCTAAGTGATCATGCACATGTTTTTGTAGCGAGTTCATTTAAAGTCTAATCTAATTATGTTTTATTCTCAAAAAGGAATTTAACAAACAATGTATGAAAATGTAGTGCTAAACACTACTGTAATAAAAAAGGCAAGCTATGCTAAGTGCGATAAAAAGAAAACATGCAACTTGTTGGGTATTATTTACCAGCCCAAATCGAAAACTCGAAACAGGATTGAGTATTAGAAAATAAGACCAAATTGGACATTGGTCTTTATCACCATCAAGAGCTTCAGTCACTTCCTTCATGGACCACCTCGCATGGCCACCATTAGTCGTGTCAGTTTCGAATTGTTCCATTCATTCACATCATATGCAATAACTCAAATTAAACAATCAATGATGTTCATTCAAGTCAATCAATGAAAGGGCCTTGGGCCGGCCTTTGATTCTTATATATTTCAACCATCCCAACCTCCTATTGACTAAGATTCATTAATTAATGGTTGATGACAATTGACCACCGTTTGCATTCACATAACGATGGTCAATTTGAATTAACCCCCATTTAGTTCTAATCAAAACCCCAATAAGCTACCCATCAAGCATGCGTCACACCTATTCATTCATCTAATAAAGACATGCATAAGCATCAAAGCAAGCACGCAATAGGTCATTTGACCTTGATTCACGATCAATCAAACAAGGTGAAGTGATCCAAAGAAGGGTCACTTGTTCAATTCTATCTTAAAATCTGACTGATTTTGTTTTGACTCATTGAACCTACCAAACGAAGTCTGATTAAAATGTTTCAAGCATCAATAGAAAGTTGAACATGTCCCTTTTAAAGTTCATTAAGACCACTTAACCTGGTTCTAAACCAAAAGACCTGAAATTGAATGAAAAGTCCCGTCAATCCTGATTCAGACCAGGTTTTGACCCGTAAATTCAGAAAAAAAATATCTAGAAAATTCAGAATCCCGCCTAATATTACAAAGTGTTAGTTCAGCCTATTATTAACAACTTCCTGTTTGAAATTTTTGCAAAAAAAAATTCCTTTAACTATGTCATGTTTACAAAATAGCCCAGGGACTCGATTGAAAACAGCCTAGGATTGCGAAATTTAACATAATTGGGAACTAAACGAACAGGTCAGAAAATGCTAGAGTACATAAAGGCATCGACAGTAAATGTAACAAATGACCCTACATTCAAAGCATTTTTCTTAAAATGCATATATGTTCTGTGGATAAACATCGTAACTTTTCAGGTTTGATTCATTAGGAGAGACTAACCTAGAAAGAGTAAACTGAATAGGTAACAACATAATCTCTAGATTACGAGAACCAGCACAATAGGCAATTAAACAAAGAGGCTAGAAAATGATTGAGAATTGAAAAGGCAACCCCAGATTAGCAGTAAAACATTGATAAAATTGCCCATTTAATTTTTCACAAATAGATATCACTTGCAAAAGATATCATTTCGACCTTACAAAAATGACTCGCGTCATAACAATTAATCACCGCAAGGTAAGTTGGAGATAAAATCACCTAGGAACCCAGATTTGTTACCAAAACAAGTGAAAAAGATAATGACTAGATCCACTATTCCTCCGATGCACATGATGAGCTACTCCGATAGGATTAAAAAAATAACTTCCAAATAAAGCGCTAGGAATCCTTAATAAATGGTCAGAATTCTTGAGGACATTCCGTCTTCACTTGAAGGTCACAGGCTCGTGTCTAGAAGTCCTGAGGACATTCTAAGTTCTCCATCCAAAAGAATATGTAGGCTGGACGTTGCCACTGCTTCTCCTCCGCCAAAGAAGTTCATTAAGGATTGGCCTTCCGTCAACGAGTGAAGGCCCGACACAGCAATCGAGCTCTGTCAGCCTGACGGGACCATTATCGGCTCAGTCGTGCTAACATTGCTCCAGTAAGCTTTCCCCTTCGTTGAACTTCTTTTCTGGCGGAGAGGCAATGACAATATCCAAGAAGTCTCCAACACGCTTTTTTAGATGGAGAATATGGAATGTCCTCGGGACTTCTTCTAGACACCGTAGCCTATGCCCTTCAAATGAAGAACATCATGTTCTCTACATCAGCGTGCAGCTTGCAAAATTGGTCTTCATTCGAACCAAGAGATAGGAACGACGAGGATGCCATTGAGGAGGATGAATACGCCATCGAACTTGGAGAATGCTCCATCACCGCTTCATGATACAACCTTCCTCTGTAGGCGACGAGATCAGCATAGTACACAGGCGTGACTAGAGACACTGGTTTGGTGCATCGAGCAAAGGTAAAGCATAAGCTGTAAATCAACTTCTCCAAGTCGTCAGAGCTAAACTTGTGCTCATCCCAGAGGACATGGTAATGGGTTGGCTTGCTTGTCCCGAGGCTGCCGTAGTGGCTGCACAGATAGAAGTCAAATTCAAAAGGATGCACAACTCTTGTGTCCACGACTGTCCCTGGTGGCACGTTCCCTGTGGGACCCCCATCGATGTCCCTCTCTGGGAAAAGACGAGTTTGGTGGCGCTTCAGTGCCACAACGATCGTGATGGTCGGCCTGTAATCTTTCTCATGGAAAGCCTTCTTCAAATCCTGCAATTCTTCATTCAGAACCATATCGAATTGGCTTTCACTCACACCATCGCGGAACAATATGAGTTTCCCGGGCCTAACTCGATTCAAACGAGCGTATGTCTCGACGAGCTCAAGACACATCTCCCCGATGTTGATAATTCTCTCTTGTCGGTGGAGCTGAGGTCGCACCCTTGCAGCATAGCGATTGGCAGCAGGCCAGTTGATGGTACCGACAATGGCAGCAAATGACGGACTTCTTGTGTTGCGAGATGTGGGATGGTTGACATCGGCACCAAGGAACATCACATGTCCCTTGTTGTCGATATGCGGGAATCGATTGAATAACTCCACATTGCTGCCCCCAAGCTTGGAATTGATCTTGAGGGCCAAATTAGCCAGATACTGATCGTTCGCTTTATTGGCTTGCATGGATAGGCAACACTGAGTAACTAACCCGACTCGTGTCTCGCAGATCCATTTGAGGTTCTTGTAGCCGATGTCCCTTCTAGACATGACGCAAAGAAGGAATTGAGGACGCCGTCTCCCAACTCTGCAAGCACGGTCATTGACATCCTCTAGCAGCTCAGTTAATCTAGCCACATTGGAGAACATGCTCATTGTGGCATCTTGATAAAAGAGCGGTTCTTCCATGCGAATCCCCAAGTTTCTGCATCGGCTTATAAGCTTTTGGATGAACAGCTTATAGTTAAGCTGATTCCGGTCCGACGTGCTGAAATCAACGATGACCCATCTTTCGATTGACTTCCCATCTATGACCGATTTCCCCATTAGATTCCAATGGCATTTCTCTTTATCAACTTCTATCTTGATCACCTTGCCATTCGAAGTCGCAAGCTTTAGCTCGGGAGGTCCGATTACACGTCCAACCACTTTCCCCATGTTCACGTCAACTTTGATTCCAAAGTTTTGGCCGACGTCTCTGCAGCAAGGTAAGGAACATTTAAAAAAAAAAAACAAACACGACAAAATCAAAGACGAAAAAGGAAGTCATATTAGTCTGGTGCTTACTGCTATATACTCTTATACCATGTTTGTCGAGCAAATGCTATTTAAATCGTATAGTCTATGCCTTTTTATGAGACCATTTCACCAACAAAGAAAAAAGAATCCCCAATAATATGTTGTCTATTTGAACATATTCCTTAAGACAGTATAATTGAAAATGCATATCACCTGCGCATAGCACCAGTATTGCCGGGGGGAAAAAAGAAACAAGAGCATACATAAATCAAATGTAAATTGACTACTGTAAAAAAGTATGAAGAAGCCTCATGTGCATAACCGCATTATTATTTTGATCTGCAGGTCAAGTTGTGATAGAAGCAACGACACAATCAGAGCACACGACGAGTGTTACATACCCGCAAGGTCCGTTGTTCAACCTTATCGTGTCGTAAATGTACTTCCTTCTGATATGCGGTGGAGGCAAGGAGAGTTTCTTCAGCATGAAGGCAGCGTCTCTGTCCAAATTCTCCTTTGGGTACCTCTGCCCCTCGACCAACACGCAGAACTCCATCGGCATGTAATTTTTCTTGTTGTTCTTGCTGAAATCCAGGCAAGGAATCTCCTTATACTTAATCTCAATTTTATACTTCTCCCAGAAGTAGTTCACCAGGTTGATCTTCTTCATCTTGCCCTCGGAGCTCTCGCAGCTGAAAGATGTCGAGCGTGTGGTGTCATTGGTTAACCCAACCACCGTATACTTCTGTTTGGTCCTGCGGTGGGTCACAGTGACCTTCACCCCCTCCAACACCTGCTCGACTTCCCTCCTATACCGTGCAAACTGGTTGATGCTGAACCCACGTATGTTTTCCTTGAGGAAATCAATAACTGGCATCCTCTTTCGTAAGGCCATGACCGAGTAATCGAGAGACAACGCGAGGCCCTGGGAGGTCAACTTCAAGCTGTGTTGGAATCCCCTGAACGCCGCGACGCCACATCTGAGGTCATCTTCATCATGATACTCGAGAGGATAGAATTGCCGGCCGATCGAGAGCATGTGCCTGACGGGGTTCTCCTTCATCACCACATCCATGCCTTGCAGTATGTCACGCGGGATGGACAGCAAGTTCCCAGCCAAGTAGTCCTTTAACTTATAGAGATTGAACTCCTTCACGAGGGTGATGGTGCATCGGAATGAGGAGTCCTCGTTGTCTTCCCCGGATAATATTTTCACGTCGTACGTCCCGCAAGGCAGTGGGATTGCACTAAAGATGTTCTTCTCCCCATCATAAGCAGTCATGGATAAAGGAAACTGCATACGATTGTCAGAGAATAACTTCTCCTTGATTTGAGATAAAGTGGCTTTTGATAGCCTAGCGGGATAGCTGTGCCTCACCGGCATCTCGGGCTTGGTGTCAATATTGTAGTGCCCTATAATGGTTTCAGAATTGAACGTGATGGGAAAGTTGTTTACAAGAAGCCTGACGTGCCGAGCAGCCAACGAGCCACCTTTGTCAGGGCGTCTAATGGGGTAAATCTTATCCCCATTTCTTGGGGAAACCAGGTTAAACTCCGACGCTTCGTGAAACTCTGGCTGTACAGCGACAGTCTCGAAATCTGTTAAGAAAATATAAATACATCAATTGATACTACACATTAGCTTTAGTCACTTTGTTAGAAACACCTCATGTGGTTAAGCTTATTATTTTTATATACTATTTTTTTTAGTACTTTCGGGTTGTAGAACTAAAAAGAATGCAAATATAAAACCTATTTTTATACTCCTTTTTTAATGACTACGACTTCTGAACATTTAACTATTAAAACACCGGCCAAGATTAAAATGCATTATGCACCTGATTGGGAGAAAAAGCTAAATCAAATTGTAGGTGTTAAACGATATAAGTAATTTGTGAATTGAATGGAAAATGACATGATTCATATGCAAAGATCCTTCTTCTATAAACAAATTGAAAGAAACTTGCAAAAAGAAAGCGTTTCTACATCACTCTAAAAATGCAATAAAAAAACTCAAGTTTCAAGCCATTTGGACTACTCCTCTTCCCAAGTCAAATCAATCAATATTCAATTAGGTATGGCACCGTGAGGGCAATGTCCACGAGATGAAATTATACGTACCAGCTATAGGCTCGGGAGTTGGATGGAGTGATGCATCATATCCAAAATGATGAGTGTTAGTATCTGTTGGTGATCGACCCCTATCTCTACGATGAGATTCTCGGAAAGTGCTTCGCTCCTCTCCATGACCACCCCTTGGACGTCGGTGGTCTAGTTCATAGTCGTGGTGGTGACGACGCCGATCTCTATTCTGGTTTCTCTCTTCCCTCCTATGATACCTATCACGTTCTCTCCATCGGTTTCCATGTCTATCCATGATGGGGTCAGGAACGGTTATGCGATTTGAGGATGGAATGCTTTTACGACCAAAGAGACACGACTGTATGTCGGGAATGAAAAGAGAGGGAGATGAAGAAAGGCAAGTGATGTGCAACAAGAAACGTTAAACCAGTACAAAAGAGAGAGGTCTCCAATGCTAGGAATTTTAGCCGCGGTGCGAGCAGGAGAGGTTAAGCGGCTTTAAAGAAACGGGCCAAGACAATTATGGAATAATGGATGAGTATGGTGGTGTGCTTTTTGTTAAATCTTGAAGATCTTGCCGTGTTCGCGTCCATCATTTTTTTTTTTCGGTTGCCCACGGCACTGTTTGTGTCGTAACAGCGCCGTCATTTTCATGCAATAACGGTGCAAGGAGAACCATTGATTTTCATGCTAGCACAGGCTGAGCTCCACTTATTATTATTATTTTTTTCGAATATGAAGGACATTAAAAAATTATTGGGTCTTCTTGCTCCGTCGCTCCATTAAAAGTGATGGAGTCGTCAGTTTAGCATTTCTCAAAAAGGATATCATGTTGGATCGACACCCTGAAAAATGGAAATGAAAGCAAATGTCAAACTCAGAAATGTTGTTATTACGTTGTCCATTAATACGTTATCCAAAACAGGGCAAGTACATTTATTGGAGATACCAGCTTGAGGCCCTAAAGATTGGAAAGAAGGATCCAGGACCAAAAGCAATAGAGGATAGAGAGAGAGAGAGAGATGGGATGAATCTACCGAACAGAGAGAAACTGGGGATGTCTCATAAAAGACATACCAAGGATGGACGTTTTCTTTGGATTTTCTTTCCTTCTAAGATATCTTGCCTTCTTATGTCATGCCTTGTTTGGTTGAGAGGAACAGGAAATTTATAAATAAAACAGAAAATAATCTGAATAAAAGAAGAGAAATTAGTAGTCTAATTAATCTCCAATTCACCGTATTTGGTGACTCCTCCAAATAGAATGTAAGATCTGGGATATGATTGCCAATTGCTATAATTCTAAGTCGATGTATAAACATATCAAAAATAAAATTACCATATCGAATTTTCTATTATATGAAAACATACATGGGGAAGCATTGGTTATTGGTTTATTTATGGAGTTGTCATGATTGTTAGATTCGATTCATCCATTCTTATCCATTGCACTAATTTTCATGATTTTTTTTTCTGTCGTTTAGAAAAGTAATTCCCAAAATAGATCTCTCCTAAATCTATTTCCCGAACTAGACTTCTTATTATCAAATAATCCTTAAATAAACTAGTCTTCACCATTTTCATGCTCATCACTTTTACCTCTCTCGCTAAATTATAAAACTTTCTAATAATTTGCAAAGTCTTCCATTATCAAAACCCGAGGAGTATGTTGCACCCAATCAATAATTAATTTTTAATTTATTGATTAGTAAAAAAATTATCGATTGCATTATAAAGTTATATAACCTATTCTGAATTTTTTTTCAGAAGTATGATGACACAAATCAGTTTAATTCAAAATGACTCAAATTAACATATTCTATTAGTAAATTAAATTTCATAATTAAATGTGTGGAATTCATTTCTTATTATGTTTAAATTTATAAATGGATGACAACAGAAAAAAAAAATATATATATATATGACGATGAAATTTATTGAGGGAAAGAAACCATATATATATTGGGAGTTAATATATAAATCAGTGTTCAGGCAAGTTAAGTAGAATATAAAAACTAATAACTAATGATATATCTTATCAATAAAAGAAACCTTGTATAATTTTAAGTATGACTTTATTCATTCAAAAGAAAAGTTGATGATGAAAATTTATCATGAAAGAGAGTGTTCATCAACAATGATAATAGTATAGTATAAACGAAAACAATGGTAAACCTCTATTTCTTGATAAATCTACATTACCAACTTGTTGACACTTAAACTTTGGCGACCCGTTTAGGTATTCATTGCATAGAAATTTTGGGATTGACTCTGACCTCTAAACAAAAATATTAGTTAACTTACATCTAGATATAAGAAGTACTTACATTAATAGCATTAAGTCCACATAAATTGTATTTGAACTCGAGTTAAATGGACTGATACAAGGGGGTTCTGAGTTTAATCGTATCCAGTCAAGCCTACGGCCAAAAATATCACATGCATGTTAAGCAACAAGAATCATGGAACTTGAGACCACGCCCACTAAAAATTCTTCAGCATTGCTAATATAGTTCCCACACATAATATATTCACCAATATTTCGTTCCAAAGAAAATCACAAGACTGGAAGGAAACCAGAAATTATATTCGGTCACAACCTGGAAGCAGAAAAAGTAATAAAGAAAAGGATGGTATATTTGAGGCTTCCACAGGAGGATACAAGATGTTTTTCTCGGGAGCCCAAGCCATCCCACCTATCAGAAGAGACTTATATTAGACAAAGGGAGCTCTCTCTTTCCTGGGAACATGACACGGAAAAGCATCCTAATACCTAGCATACAAAGGGACAATACCAAGACAGCTAAAGAAAAATTTTCTTCACAGCTACAAATCTGCGTGGTCTCTACTACACCTACCAAGCGGATTGGTCAGGTCAGGTTTCAATCAAGTCATAAATGTTTCGACTCAAATTGACCTAATAACTAGTTTACAACCCATTTATTAGCAATGTGGATTTATTGACCCATACCGACCCAATCCATACTCAATGATACTCGACTCATCCCATATTACAAAACACTTCTATATTTAGTCAGATCTAGAAAAACTTGTTTCTTATTTATTTTTATAAAAAATCATTTTGTTCTAAAACTTCCATACAATTGCAAATTTAATTGATAAATTATATAATTTTTTTTTTTTTAAAAAAGTGAGACTCCATTCATTTCATGAAAAATTTGGTAATTATGAAAATGATAATATTTTTCGATGTTTGATTGAAATTTGCAAATGAATTAGAAAATATTTTTTGGCTAGTATAGAAAATCTGATTTGATTCTCTATGCACTTCTTTCAAGTATTTTTATTTTTATTTTTTAATATAGAATTTTAAATTATTTTTATTTTCTTTCTTCTTTTTCCTCCTTCTTTCAATTGACCACCATGGCCGGCAACAGGCGAGCTCAAGCCTTGCCACAGGTTAGCAAGGTTTGAGCTTGCCCAATTCCAGCAACACCTCACCATATCTAGTGAGGACAAGTTTGCCCCAATGCCTGTGAGCTCAAGTGTCGTCAAATCGGCAAGGCCTGAGCCTCAACTTAGCCCAATTGCAAGCTTGAGCTCGCTCGAGGCTCACTAGATTAGGGAGGCTAGAGTCTTGATAACACTGAGGTCTACAAGCTCAACCTCAACAAATCCGGTGTACTCAAGCTCGCCCGAGGCCAATGAAGCATTGGCCTCACCCAACCGGTGAGCTTGAGGCTTGCTAGTGCATTTGGCGACTAGGCAAGGGATTTGTGAACCTCAATCACCATCGCTGAGGACTCCGCTTACCTCAGTCAAGACCGGCAAGGGCCCTGTGGCGAGGGTCGGCCATCAAACTTCATAGGGGAAAAATTAAAACAAATAAAGAAATAAAATTACCTGAAATTATTTAAAAATTGAAACTTTTTAAAGAAATCATTTTAAGATTAGGCTTTAAAAGAGAATCAATCTATCAACATATACAAATATCTCAATACGCAGGTCCAACGTGATATTTTATCCAATGTCAATATATCATTGCCTAACATACTGTACGGACTATAAATTAATAAATAATTCAAACCCATGCTTTCATTTTTTGGTGCATGTTTATAATAACTATTGGAAGATATGCTCAAGATTCTAGAAAATTTGTCTGGGTTGTAATTGATACATTTAGTTGGGATCGTGATCAATCTAGGATAAGATTTGACACACTTAAATTAGAGAATATACTCTTTCTTTTTTATTGACCATTCTTTGTATTATATATTGACCTTTCTTGTACAAACAGAAGATAATAAAAGAGAAGTGGACAGTTTACAATTTCTCTACCCAAATCTGTCTTCTTCGTTTTTTTCTTCTCTACCTAAAATTGTGGCATGGTGTCAGAGCTTGTCTTCTCTACATAACTTCTGCATTTTTCCTAATTGCCCTCTAGATAATATTGCAGCTTAGTTGCTGTAGGGACACTAACCTGCAAAACAAGATTAGCATTCTGATGTAGGAATCAATATCTAAACACTTCCAAAAACCTTCAAAGAATATCGTTAATCCCTTAACGATACCATGACTAAAGATCACTCGTCCCCTTCAAAAGAGTCAAACCTGCAAGGAAATTCGTCAATCCAAGAACCTACCTTGGATCCGCCTGCTGAAGTTGTGGACCAAGAGGGATGGATTCAAGCCCAACCCAACCAGGGACAGCTTGTTCCAGGCCAACCCATTGCTGGCCAATCTTTTGCGGGCCAGCCCTGTTATAGATTCATCCATCCAGTGGCTACCCATCCAAATGGGACCGAACCAATGGATCTATGGGCCAGCACAAATGGCCCCATGGGCAACAAACCAAAATTACGGAGAACAGCCCAGTGGAGGCCCGCCTACCTCATTTGGGGCAAGCCCAACCATCAGGTCAAACTTTTTTCATGTAGGTCATATGTCCAAGTCGGATGCCATGGGTTTGGAAAAGAATCCCTACCTGGTTCCCCAACCTGATTTTCTTCAATACTAGATCTTCACCGGTAATAGGCAGCCGGAACTTGGCAATCCACTTTACACATCCAACACCGACGAATTGGAGCTAAAACTCATCACCCACCAATTATCTAATCCCAACAAGTACTTGACTTGGTCAAGGGAGTTTCAACATGCCCTAGTTACCAAGGACAAAGATGGTTTTCTCGACAGAACGATTCCAATTCCGTTAAATGAGCGAATGGTGCAGCTTTGGAGGAAATGCAACCAACTTATCTGTAAATGCATTGGGAATTGCATTGCCCCCAAAGTTATAGCTGGACTTCTCCCGACGAAAGATTCACAAAAAATGCGAGAAAACACCAGAGAAATGTATGGAAAACTATATCAAGTAAAAATTTTCTCATTAACTCAACAGATCTTGGAGTTGAAACAGGGCTACATGATTGTCACCTTGGTTTACAACAAAGTTTCAACTTTATGGAATGAATTAGAAACCTAACTGGCCAAAACTGATCTTGCAACAATACAAGGCTATAAGGGAGACAGAGAAAGTGACGAGGTTCCTCCTCATCTTGAATGACTTGTACCTCGCATTTCAGTCCCAAATCTTGACCATGGAGCTCATGCTGATGCTTGGCCGCATCTAAAAGCTTGCTGTTCAGGAGGAAAGCCAACATCTCGCCACGTCGGAATATGGGAAGGCCAGAGATGAGGCTATTTTAGCGGCGGCGACCCACACCCGTGCTTCTTCTAGAGGAGCAAAGGCAAGAGAGCAAGATGACAGAAGAGGTGCTACACGTCTAGGGTTACTAGAGGAAGAAACCAAAGTCCTCAAAAAGAAAATGGATGGCCCATATCTTGCAGAGCGATCGGACGGCCCGTGACTACAGCAGATGGCTGTTGGATCCGACAACCCGCACACTTGTGTATCTTATGGATCAAACAGCCCATACGATTCAATGCTAGCGCTGGTTTTCAAACCATCAAGTGGCCACTCCTTTGCCATGTCATCAAGGAACACTAGTCAAAATTTTAAAGGGAAATGTAAATTATATTGTGATTATGGGTGCGTTTGGAAAGGCTTTTGGGAAAGGCCTTTAAGGAAATGCAAAGACCTTTAGTTTAAAAGACTTTGATGAAATACAATGACTGTTTGGTAAAATATAATTGAAAGGTACCTTGGAAATCAACTTTAGGGAAATGCTGTTTGGTAAACACATATTTGGGAAGTGCCTTGGTGTGACCAATTTAAGGTTTTCTAATTTTATTTTTTTAAATGAAAATAAAAACAATGACTTTTTTATATTTTCGCTCCGAGATGTAATGTAAAATACATATATTAACAAATTCATAAGTAAAAAATCACATCAAAGTGGACTTTTTCTCAATTAAAAAAAGAGTAATTTCATTATACTGGACATGGTTACATATACTTCGAAGAAAGAAATAGATTTTTATTGAAAACTACAAGCATCCTTAAATATTTACTAAACTCATTGCTATTTGATCATATAAATGCACTATGTCAGAAAATAAATTATCATTTGAAATACTAGGCCCCTCATTTGTATTATCAAGGTCAACTGAATATCCATAATTGGGATCCAAATCTATCCTTGCAAAATATCTATCATTTACAGCATTTCGTCGTATATAATTATGCAAAGTCATTGTTGCTATAATAATTTTTACTTATTTTTCAAACGGAAAACTTGGCATATACTTTAAAATCTTCCACTTCTTCTTCAATAAACCAAAGGCTCACTCAATTTCTGATCGTAGCGAGGAATGAACACAATTAAATACTTCTCGATAACCTGTATGGGCAGGACCTTGTTGAAATTCTAGCAAGTGATAACTAACTTCTTTATATAGTCCCAAATAACCCGTCGAATTTGGATATTCGATATCTACTAAATAATATTTACCTACATAGAGATAATGTAAATTTAATTAACATAGGCCATACTAATACATATTAATGTACAAAAACCATTAATTAACAAACCTGGAGGAGGATGAGGAAATTGCACATCACGTCTCCCTAAGGCTTCATAAAAAATACGAGTGTCATGGGCCTGTCCCTCCTAACCAGCCCAAACATAAATGAATTTCATGTTCAAATTACATATCGCTAAGACATTTTGAGTTGATATACATTTTCGACCAATAAAACGAATTTGATCTTTTGTAGGTATCATCATTGGCATATGAGTGCCATCAATAACCCCAATGCAATCCTAAAACAAAAAAGTAGATATTATTATATAATCAAAATTTGCATTTAGTTCTTTCTTTCTACTATGTAATCAAAACATACCTTAAAATAAGGATAAAATCTTCAATTATTCTTGATCTTCTCTAGTACATCCCTAAATTGCTAATCAGTTGGTTGGATCAAATATTTTTCCATTTCACATACTTTATCTAATACTAAGCTAAAATACCTACTTATGGTTTCCCTAGAGTGTTGAAAGTGCTATTGTGTTAACTTATTACCTATATCATGTCCTAAAATATGAAGAAATATTCCAAGCATTTCTGTAACATCAATATTCATAGTTCCTTGAAGACCATAACATGTTACTAAATCGTGCATTAAATTATTAAATACAATCTTATCCATTCTAAATATTTGATAACATCTTATCGGATTAGCATTTTCATCCATCAACTCTTCTAACCATACATTTCCTGTATATGATGATATCCTACAAGGTTTTTTTAAATTGTGTGTTGCCTGATAAGTGGCAAAAGTACACCCCAGGTGTTAAAACTTGGCATAGAGGGACACTTAAGTGCCAAAAGTTAGAAAAGTGACACTTAAGTGCTAAAATCGGAGCAAAATAGATCACTTTAAGTGCCACTCTAGCCAAAATGCCGACGTGGCAATTTTCCGGCGAAGAAAGTGCAAAACGACGTCGTTTTGCATGCTGACGTGGCTAGACAATACAAAAACGATGTCGTTTTGCGTGCTGACCTGGCTAAACAATACAAAAATGACATCGTTTTGATGCGACGTGGTAAAAGTTAATATAAAAATTAATTAAATTTAATTTAAAAGTAAATTTATTTAAAACATTTAAATATAAAATAAAATAAAATAAAAAAGAGGGGGCATGCGGCGAGGGTTGAGCCCTCGCCACCGCCGCCTCCCCGCTGCTACTGGAAGGGCCGATGGTGGAGGGGGAGGGTCAATCTCGCCGAGCCCTAGCTAGGGGCCGGTGACCCCGGCCAACCCAACGGCGAGGGTTGGCGGCCCTTGGGCAAGGGCCGCAACCCTCACCCAAATCCAACGAGGGTTGGCGGCCCTCGCCTCGTCGAGCCAAGGGCTGCCAACCCTTGCCGCCAATCGCCCGAGGTCGTCGGCCCCGGCTAGGGCCCGGTGACCCGGCCGACCGATCGACGGCGACGGGGAGGAGGTGGCAAAGCAACGGATCAACCCTCGGCCCGCTTGTCTCTCTCTCTCTCTCTCTCTCTCTCTCTCTCTCTTTATTTTTTAATATTTTTATTTTATTTTTAAATGTTTTAAATAAATTTAATTAGTTTTTATATTAATTTTTTTATCACATCAGCATCAAAACGACGTTATTTGGATATTTCCTAGCCATGTTAGCGTATAAAACAGCGTTGTTTTGCACTTTGCCGGATTTTGGCTGGATTGTTACTTAAGTGATCCATTTTGCTCCGAGTTTGGCACTTAAGTATCACTTTCAAAACTTTTGGCACTTAAGTGTCCCTCCATGTCGAGTTTTGGCACTCCAGGTGTCCGTACTTCCCTGATACGCAATTACCGCTTGAGTAATTCCCACAAATTACCAATATTCCTCGTCTTCTTCTTCATGGATATCTCTTTCAGGAGAATCATACATATTTGTTTAAAGTAACAAAACAGTAAGAAAAGTGACAAATAATCATCCATCAATGAAACATTTATCATCCATAATATATATGCAAACTCCACCCAATCAAAAGAACATAAAATAAAAACACATGTCTCGCATTAGAACATAATTAGGAAAAGAGTTCACGAGTAACTAGCATCCTAGCAACAACTATTATGCTCTTCCAACTAATATTTCAGCCACTAGACTTTTTCTTCATTTCCATCCAAGTTCATAAAAATCTGCCTGTTGTCTTTTTTTTTTAAAGAAAAATGTGAGAGTGCAAAGAAGAACAAATTTCTGTCTTGATTGATCTCAGATATGGCTTTCAATGTTTGCACAATTTCTTTGTAATGATCAAACTCCCTTGCAACCGATGTTGCATTGCTCCTATTTTCAACAGCTGAACAAAGTTTGTCAATTTGCGATGCTAAGTTATTAGGTCCAGTCAATTTTTTTCCTTTCTTTCCTCTAGCTTACATCTTGAACTTTCTACCGCTCTTTTATGACTCTTACTTTAACTTGGTTGGGTATTCGTTTCACTTATATCATGTTTTAAAGAATCATTAATAGATCATACACAACCACTAATATCGACTTGTGTGGCCTAAACATTCTCATTATTGCATAAACTTTGTGCAGGATTTCAAGTAATACTTCAAGTAGCAATTCTACTATGAAACATTTGATCCAACAAAACTTCGACATCCAGATGTATGTCTTTGGTTCAAAAGACTTTAAGTTTAGGATTGGCTTGTTGTAATAAAATATTTTTAGGAGTTGTATCATAGAATATGAACTTACCAAAAAAAAAAGTAACAAAAGAATAGATAAACACTTGGATTTTTTTCTCTACCCATTCATCACTCGTGTCAATTGTTTTCTTCCTTGGATCCCATCCTAGTGTTGTTTCCTTTTGAACCAATTGCTTCCATATTTTTCATTCTTCCTTTAAATTGTCCCACTTACTCTTCATTTCATTTTTATCGTACTTTTTTCCCCTAAGTCCCTCAAACTCGTTAATTATAACGGTCGATCCATCCCTTTTGTTGCTCATAGGACGATTGCCTTTTTCGATTTGTTCAATGCACAATCAACAAAAAGTTTCTATATCTTCAGGGCTCCAATATGCATTTTCCTTCGATGAACTTGCCATCTTCCAATAAAATAAGCACAAACATATTTGAAAAATGAAAACAAATGAGGTTAACTAAGACTTGATTCCGTAAACATGGAAGAACACATACATATGTACATTTTGACATAACATTAAGATAGACATGAGGCCACTTAATTTTTACAAAGGGCTTCACTAAATATACATTTTTCCTTGAAGACAACCCTCTAAAATTTACAGAGTAAGGGGCACTGGAAATAAATCAAAATCCAATTCACATTAACCTAAGAAGCACGCCAAGCCGGACATGAGTGGGGAAAACGAACAGAAACATAAGGAATAGAAGAGAAAGAACTTGGATTCAAGGTGGGACGACCAACACATTTTGAGCGAAAAGAGAGGCGAGAATTTTCTGCTTAATATGCCATTTTGACATCTCCACAAGTCAAGATTTTATCTACATGATAAACATGGTATCGCAAATCAAAATGTTATCTCATTCTCTTCTTCAGCTAAGACAGTGATCTCAATCATTAAGTTCTATCATGTCATTACCTCTAAACACCAAAACCTTAGCACCACCACAAAAAGTAAAGATGGCCCAAAAAAGAATAAAAAAGGTAAATGTACATATCAAGTTTTATTAATAGAAGCTCCAATCAGCAACTTGAAGCTTACCAAAAGAGGAAAACAAGATTTTGCAATATCTAAGAGAGGTGAAATGTGACGCTGACATTACCCATCAACTCAAAAAGTGAGAAACCGTTTATAGATTGCTAGTGAGGTACTTGATAATTTGAGATTATCTTCTGCCTATATTCTCTATGTCTTTGAGCTTGGTAAAGATATAGCAAAGGAACATAAAATCAACTTCCTCATGGAAACATCAATAAAATTGGCATGGTTGTAAACCCTAATGCCTTAAGAAACTACAAGTGACACATGAAGCAGGAAACTATACCCTCAAACACATACGAGCATACAAAGAAGCGTTTTGAAATTGAGAAGGAAAGAAAGATTAGCAAATCTTAGGAATTGAGTATTCTTTTTTATTAATTGGTGGCATAGGGTATTTTACCTAGGCTCGACTAAATGAGATATCATCTAACAAGATATGAACACAGCCAAGCATTAACACTCAACAGAATGATTGCTGCAACAACAGTTTTAAAAAGAACATATCGAAGTAAAGTTTCCGACACTCTAGTCTAGTTCAGCATGGGAAATCAAGTCCAGACTAACAATAGGCACTTCAATGAATTAGACCACACTGGGTATTTGTATTTGCTATATCTCTCCATTTCAAAAATACAAAGAAAATGGTTGATCTCATGCAAATCGACCAGCATAAAAAGGCTGAGTGGTGACTTATAAGAACAAAATCCAACATTCCAACTCCTAGGGTCACGAAAGCTGCTACCCGCCCCTTAATCCATGAAAAACATAAAACAAGTTGACTAACATAAACAACAAACACATTTGCAAGTGCCAAACTTTTCCCAAACTAGCAAAGTCGGGAATTCCAATGATGATAAATTTAATGTACAATTTATAACAAAGATGTTGGTTTGCTCCACTGCCCTAAAATTTTCCTTCATTACTGGCGTGTCTCTTTATTGCATTCAATTATTACAATTTTTGGCAGGATTTCTCATTCCAAACATACAGTCCAATGATGGGAAGTCCAAACAATTAAAGATGATAATGATTATCCTTTACACAAACAAATGCAGATGTTAAGAGTATTGGTTTATTAAATTTCAAAGTGTCTAACCAGCATTTCTGCTCTAATTCTTGCTTTCTACCATCTGGCAGTACGAAAGGGCAAGACCTTTAAGTGAGCCTTTCCAAAGCGAAAGTGCTCACACGCACTCCAATTACCAAACAGTAAGCACAAGTATTGTCAATTTCTAGCATTACAGAACTTCTTTGCCGGGATGGAACCATTGAAATTTTAAAAAACCAGCAACTGCTTAAGGAAAAGAGATGCTACCAGAGAGACGTGACCGGAGAGGCGAGCTTTAGCGGGCAACCGAAGAGGCGAGCTTCGGTGGGCGAGCTTCGGTGACCAAAGAGGCGAGCTTCAGCAAGCGATCGAACAGGATCAAAGAGCCGAGCTTTGGCGACCAGAGAGGCAAGCTTGGGTAGGCGATCGGAGAAACAAGTTTCAATGACCGAAGAGGTGAGCTTGAAGAGCGAGATCTGAATAAGCATCCAGAAGAGCAGAGAAGAGACAAACACAAGCGGCTCCTTAGCGTTAGGGATTAGGTTTCTATTTTAAAAGGGTCAAATTTGAAATTTTAGTAAAATTCTAAGGGCAACAGAGGAAAAATAATTTTTTTCTTTAATCCCTCATGTAGCATGCCGAGAATGCTAGAAAGCCCAAGGCAACTCTGCCTTGGGCTTTCAGCCTTCAAAAGGTTAGCCTTTGCATAAGGGAGCTTGAAAAAAATTAGCCAAACACCACATATTTGACTCAAAGGGCTTTGAACGCCCAAAGGCCTTCGGTAATGTTAGTCCCAAACGCACCCTATTGCAAACGTCTGCACCATATGATTGATAATTGCTGGAAATCGCATGGCATCCTTGAAGAAAAAGGGAAAAGGGAATTTTTGACTGCTTTTCAGGTCACTAGTCAATGAGCTGACAAACCAATTAGTCATGATCAATACCAAGAGCTAATGAAAGCTTTGAAGAAATTGGATGCTTCTAATAAGGTTGGGAGTTTCACAGGTATATCTTATTACTTGATGAACTCGATTTCTAAGGACGCATGGATAATTGATTCAAGTGCTAGTGATCACATTGTTTGCGATTAAAGTATCTTTTCTAGTGTCAAAAAATTGTCCTTTCCTTGTCTCAATACAACTTCCAAATGGAAATGTCACACACATTGCGATGACTAGCATGATGAACCTTAGTTCCCTTGTCACACTCTGAAATGAGCTTTATGTTCTCGATTTCCATTTTAGTCTTATTTCCATTTCTTGAGCTTGTGAGGAAAATTCCCGTTGTGTCCTATTCAATTATGATAATTGTCTCTTTCAGTCCAATTTGACTGGCAAACTAATAGGCTTAGGTAGAATATCTCAAGGGCTATACTTTTGGATCAATTTTCCAAGGTATTTTGAATTATCTTGTACTTGATTGAATAAACAATCATTATATAACATTGCTACCAATGATAAGAATTTCCTTAATCGTCAAAGATTGGGTCATGCTGCTTTCTTTCCTTATCCTCAATGCCTCATTTGCCCACTAGCAAAGCAAGCATGTGCACCCTTCGAAAATAGCAACACTCATACAGATAGTATTTTTTCCTTAATCCATGTTGATGTTTGGGGGCTTTATCACACTCCAAATCATGATGGCTCTTGATTTTTCCTAACAATAATAGATAATTTCTCACGTGGCACATGGGTATTTCCTAAGTAGCACCGACACTAACACTCGACACTACACTACACAACACATCGACATGTCGTTTATCAAAAAACAAAGAATTTCGACTCGTTGGGACATTTATTAAATATATATATTTTTTATATACATAATAAATTATCATTTTTATATTTATTTCAATCAAATTAATTTGAATCAAATTCATAAATAAATAAATAAATAAGTCTTGAGTGAATTTACACTAAAAACATTAATCCACAATTTATTAATATCATTCATTGTTTCAATTTGGCAAATTCAACTCTATTCCAATAATTCATAAAACTTGAAGAAAAAACAAGCAATACATATTATGGACTCGCATGTTAAATATGTCTGAAGAGGAAAAAAAACTTAATGGATGAATTATGTACCACAAGAAGTGAGAGTCAAAAGAAAAGAGAAAACTAGGTTTTTCTTCTTTATTTATTTATTATTTTTATTATTGTGTTCTATTGGTTCACACACACACACGAGCGCGCGCGCGCGCACATACACACACACACACATATATATATATAGACCTCTCGTTTATTGAAATTTTTTAAAATGGATCTCAATATTGGTATCATGTGTCGAAAACAAGTATGTCGGAATTCCGACTTGAGTGTTGGAGAGTGTTGGAAAAGTTGACCAGGTGTCAGATTTTCCGACACGTGTTGACCAAATATCGAAAAGTGTATGATAGTGTCGAAGTGTCTGACACGACTCGATGGCTCTTGGAGAGTGTCAATGCTTCATAGGGTATTTCTCATGCAATAAAAAAGTCAAGTCCTTTCTCATCTGAAACTTTTTTTTCACTATCATGAAATCAACTTGGGAAATCAATTAAACGCATTTGCACCGATAATGGAAAATAATTCTTCAATGGTGAATGTTCTTTTTTTCTCTCTTCCAATGGTTTTTTACATGAGACCTCATGCACTTACACTCCATAGCAAAATGGAGTCATCAAACGTGAACACCATTATCTTTTAGAAGTGGCACATGCTATTAAATTCCAAGCATCCATTCCCCAAAATTTGTGGAGAGATTGTGTGATCACGGCAGGTTACTTAATTAATCGCATGCCATCATGTGTTCTTGACAGTCGAACTCCATTCAAATTACTCTATGGCAAGAAACCATAACTTCATCATCTCAAAGTTTTTGGTTGCTTATGCTATGTGACACGGTGGGGCCTTAGGATGAAATGGGTCCTCGCGCTTGTCGATGTATATTTATGGGATATCCAAGTTTGAAAAAGGGATTTCGGATATTTAAACTGCCTACGGGAGAATTCTTTCTAAGTAGGGATGTCATTTTTCATGAGGATACATTTCCCTTCCAAGATGAGACGTCTTCTTCTAAAGGCCCAGAGAAGGCAACGACTAATCATCATTTTCTATTGGAGGAGGATCTATCTTCTAGGGAATCATATATTATTCCTCCTATAGAATGTCTGACACAGCGCTTGCGACGTCTGATAATACCTTTACATTAGTGGATTATCCAATTGAGTATCCTCCCATGTCAATCGAGGGGGTGAATAGGTGTGAAAACAATTTTTTTCAAGGAATAGTAGAAATATTTTGCTTCTAAAACTGAGTCTAAAGAACAACAGACTTTGAGCAAATTTAGACTTTAGTAGTTAAATAGAATTATGAACAAAATGAAGGAGTTCAGGGAAAAAGAATAAGAACACAGAATTTATAGCGGTTCGGCTTAGATAAAGCCAATGTCCACTCTCCACGCTGATAGCCTCCTAGTTGGATTCCACTAAGAATCAAAAGAGAATTTTACAATCTTGCAATCTCGACTTCATAGTGAAGAGTTTCTACTGCTCTCTCACGAAGTCTCACTATGAGTCTTTCTCTTTTGTGTACAACTTTGAGCTCAGTATTTGGAGTTACAAGGAAATAGAAAGTTTCATACTTTGAAATTTCACTTTTACACACTCTATCAAACAACTGAAGAGTCCACATTAAATACTCTTTCATGCCTTCTTGACCGTTGACACTTTTCAAAGGAATTCTTCTAATCAACCCGTTGGATAGAATCAATTAAGGAAATCTCAAGTCGTTTGAAGATTGTGATAAAAGCCCGTCAATCATGTTCGCTCATATAATCAAAATTTTGGTTTCCATACGTAGATTCTTTTCATATTTACTTACAATCCGAAAAGATTTGATATATCTAAATTGATTTCAATAAAGATAATCAATCACTTATGTGATATTTCCATCCAAAAGGCCATATATAACCTGCACGATCCGAACTCTTGAAGTAAGAAAGATAATTTCGCATCTAGATAAATCTTCTTTCTTCACTTGCGTTCAGTTT
This sequence comes from Eucalyptus brandiana, assembly GCA_014182725.1. NCBI lineage: Eukaryota > Viridiplantae > Streptophyta > Magnoliopsida > Myrtales > Myrtaceae > Eucalyptus > Eucalyptus brandiana. The sequence goes on along the minus strand of CM024671.1, from coordinate 20,249,575 downwards.
GGAATTTGTCAGAGTTGGCAGACTTCCGATGTCGAACAGATTTTGATACTAAATTCTAACAGTCTTCAGACTTTGACACTAAAGTCTAGAAATTTTCAAAATAGACTTTGGATAAGTTTTGTCAACTTCAAAACATCAAAGGAGTTTTCTCCAACAGATATGAGATGCTAAAGATTAACTATTCCGCAAAAGCAGATATAACATATACATTAATTATTTTTTATATCTTCATTATTTCTCTAATATTTTTGTTTTTATTATTTTATCTATATGTTTTTTTTTTTTTTTTAAATCTCAAGAAGAACTATGTAGGAGATAAAATTACCTCAAAAACCAAGAAAAAGATAACATCCTAAACGATATGAATTTCAATTTAGCCTATTACTGGAGATCATTATTTACAACTTAATATCCAATTGGGAACTCTACTTCCTCATCAATATCTTATTTTTATCATTATTTTTCTTTCTTCTTTCCACTGCGCGAACTCGTGTCATTTCTTTGTGCTTTTCTTCAGTCCTTGAATACCTGAACACATGCCGAGCAAAAAAAAAAATAATACCTGAACACATGAATCCTCTCCTCCTTTTCCTTTTCACCCACAACACTTTTCAATCGCAAGTTCCGGAAGCTCCCATCTCTTCAAACCTTAATTATAATTTCTTTCATTCTTCCTCAACTCACTCATAATTTTTCAACCATCACTCATATCTGACCGCGAGAACTCATATATTCGCATTATAGAACCTATGCACTTGGAAGTGAGTGATATGTACATGCAATGAAGAGACATACACCCAGAACACATGTAGACGGAGAAAGCATGTATTTACATATACTGAAAATGCATTTACTCAAATGATACTTACACAGGGAAGGCACAATCCACCAACTAAGCCTCTGTCGACATTCTCATACATCTAAAACAGAAAATATGCAATTCGGTCTAGCAAAACGTGATTACCTGCAGCGAGGACCGATTGGCTCTGAACAAAACAATGATGGAGGCGATCTAGAGGGCTTAAATCGAATCTACCGATCATGTTTTGAACATGTTATGAATATTTATGTAATCAAGTTCAAGATGAAACTCCTCGGGTAAGTACACAGCATCACTTAAGCATTTTCATGAACATTGGTGTTCATTCCTATTGCAACAGACGGAGACATCAACAGTATGCTAATTTCGATCCAAACAAACGAGACAACATCCTGGACTTGAAACCACTAGTTAATAACCAGTTACAGTTCCTCGGACTCTCGGGCTAAGATTAGCAAAACAGAGCAAGTACGTACCCGCGGCAGATATATGGCTTCAGGCTTCGAATGCGAGGTAAATTGACGAATGAAAAGTTGCGACAACAATGGTCCACTCCGGCGTGGCTTGAAGACTCGAGATTAAGACACTTCTCTTTGGCCAAAATGCATAGCATACAAGTGTGGCGGCGGCGCAACGATGAAGCGGCTGTCGGCGGCGGCAGCAATTTCTACAGAGAGCTGGAAATTGCCAATCAAATGAAGAGGAATCACCTCCGGAGACTCCTCTCAAGATTGAGCCTCCCCCTGTTGCCTTCCTCGAGCGAATGTATCTATCTCATCCGGAGTTCGTTAGAGGACAGAAAGAAGGGGTCAGATAGAGAAATTCTCGTTGCCACGTGGCCACCGTCCTCCGCGAACGGATGTATCCCGGAGTTCGTTAGAGCAGAGATAGAAGGGAGTCAGAGACAGAAATTTTTGCTGCGACATCGCGGCTTTCCTCACGACCAATTTTGCTTCGCTCTCTCCGTTTCGACGACGATCACGAGAGAGAGGGAGAGAGGCCGAACCAAACCTTCAAAAGAAGAGAGAACCAAGGTTTTGTCTACGATTTGTATCGTCGTGCCACTGAGCACAATCGTAAATGTTTAGGCTACGTTTGGTCGTCCGGATTTCTAATCGGGATAGAACTGGATAGGATATGACATAAAATTTTATGATTTTTTTATATCCTATCAATTGTTTAGTGAATCGTAATATTAAAATCGGATATGTTCACATCATATCATGTACATTTTTTTTTATTATATATAAATGGCATATCATTATAAATAAACCTATATGTTCATAAACAAAGATGGTGAGAATCTTTTGTAACACTATTCCTTAATTTATTTATTTTTATTTTATTTTATTTTATTTTTCCTCTTTTTTATATTAGTTTTGTTATTATTTCTTTTTTCCCCTTTCATCATTCATTAATAAAATTTTATCAAATGGTAAATTGTACTAACATATGCAAAATACAAAAATACCTAAAATATATAATAAATATAAATATTTAATTTATAGATTCAATGTTTATTATTAGATATAATTAAAGTTGAATATATAAATTAAAATAATATTAATTAAAAATAATTTTTAATTTCTTAAATTAGAATTCAAATATTATTTATATTGAAATATAATTTTAATTTTATAAATTTAATAAGTTTGTTATTTAAGAAAAATAACTTTCCTATTATGGACATTAGAAATCCTATCTACATTTATCACACCTCCCCCATGGGATAATTTTATCCTGTCTATATCCCCTTTATATCCGACTTTATCTTATCCTGAGCGAGCACCAAACGTAGGATAGGATAAATCATATCATATCCCGAATTTTATCCCGACTACCAAACGCAGCCTTAGAGGCTTCACAGATCGAAATTTCTTTACTCAAATTCGAAGTTTTTAAATTTCATTATACCCAAATTAAATGTTCAGCCAAAGATTTGAGACTAACAAAATCAATTAATTTCTTTTTGTCAAAGTTAAACTTTTCGATTTGATTGAAAAATTAATCTTTGGCCAATTTTATGGAAGATATGAAATTTAAAGACCTAACTTTACACACCTGTGCTAAATTGACATTTATATGCAATTAAGGTATTATGCACACTAACCTAATGTTGTCTGGGAACGACACTTGTCGCGATGGAGAATCTTGACTCTCGAATTTTCTAACTTAGACCGTCCTAAAAACTCAGGTGTCAACAGGGCTGAATGGGGTCTCAGGAAGCCCTTCAAGGACATTTGTTAGCTTTGTGACACCCTGCATGAACTCCCATCCTTGTTAAAGGTTGATCGTCTTCCTCTCCTCCATTTTCTAAAGCCACACCCTAACTCTCAATCCCTCTGCGGTAATTCAGAATTTTTGCTCGAGTCGTATTTCGAGGGTAATTACGTGAATTCTTTTCTGTCTTAACTTCATGAAAAATGTCCATTTCGGCATTCGCCCTAAAAATATCAACAATTAATCCTACATATCACTAGGTTTACAATTCTGGACTTTAGGATAAAAGCGACATGTTTTTGGTTTGCACGGTGATGGAGTTGGACATCCGTTGACTAGGTCTACTAAGTGATCATGCAAATGTTTTGTAGGGAGTTCATTTAAAGTCTAATCCAATTCTAATTCTATTCTAAGAAAGCAATTTCATAAACAATTTATTAAAGTGCAGTGCAATAAGTAGGCACTCAATGAAGATAAAAGGCAAGCTATTCTAAGGGTGATAAAAGAAAACCCGCAACTTGTTAGGTATTATTTACCATCTCGAAAACCCGAAACATAGTTGGGTATTACAAAATAAGACTAGATTGGACATCAATCTTGACATAGTTGGGTATTACAAAATAAGACTAGATTGGACATCGGTCTTTGTCATTGTCAAGAACTTCAGCTGCCTCTTTCACGGACCACCTTGCATGGCCACCGTTAGTGGTGTCAGTTTCAAATTGTTCCATTCATTCACATCATATGCCATCACTCAAATCAATCAATGAAGCTCATTCTAGTTAATCAATAAGGCCAGTCTTTGATTCCTATACATTTCGACCATCCTGACCTCTTATTGACTAAGATTCATTGATTAATGATTAAAAAAATTGGCCACCGTTTGCATTCATATAACAATGGCCAATATAAATTAACCCCTAATTCGGTTTTAATCAAAACCCCAATAAGCTATCTATTGAGCATGTGTTGCACCTATTCATTCATCTAACAAAGAAAAACATAAACATCAAATTTAGCAAGAATTCAGGTCATCTGACCTTAGGTGAAGCGATCCAAAGATGGGCCACTTATTCAATTTTATCTTAAATTCTGACTGATTATGCTTTGGCCCGTCCTATCTACCATACGAGGTCCAATTAAAATGTTTCCAGCATCAACAGAAAGTTGAATGTCCCTTTTAAAGTTCATTAAGACCACTTGACCCAGTTCTAAACCGACAGACCCGAAATTGAATGAAAAGACCTGGCTGTCCAGACATGGGTTTTGACCCGCAAGTTCAAAAATTCGGAAAAATATCTAGAAAATTCAGAATCCCACCTAATTTTATAGAGCGTCAGTTCAGTCTATTATTAACAGCTTCCATGTTTTGAACTTTTGCAACAAGCCCTTTAACTATGTGATATTCTAAGTAGCACCAACACGCAACATGGACACGCGATACGACACGACACGACACGTTGACACGTCATTTCTAAAAAATAGAGAATTCCGACACGTTGCAATACGTTGTATATTAAATTAGTATTTTTATTTTTAATTAATTTGATTCAAATTCATAAATAATTAATTAATTAGAAAAAGAGCCTATAATAAATTTACACTAATAATATTAATAAATCAATTCATTTGAAATTCGAAAGATATATTCATAGTTAATGCGAAATATGTTTTTAATTTTAACAAAAGTTATTGATAAAACTAATAATTAATAAGAAATTAGAATCAATTTATTTGTAAATCCATGATTTTCTACAATGACAAATTATTCAAAATTCAATACTTTTATTTTTCGAAATTATTTTTTAATTTCATTTATTTAATTTTCCGGTTAAAAAAATCCCCAAAATCCACCCCTTCTTTCCTTTGTCCTTTTCCCTCCACCCCAAATTTATTTTACTTTTTTCCGTCCCCCACCACTCGACGGTGACAAGTAAGCTATCGCTTCCCCTCCCCCTCACGCCATCGGATCTCCTTTCTTATTTTTTTTAGGTTTCTTTATAAAAACCCTAGCGAGCCCTCCTTTTCCTATTCCTCCTTGCTGCTCGCCGCACGACCCCTTTCCCTCCTCTCCTCTTCCTCTCGACCCTTCTCCTCCTCCTCCTCTCCGCACAACCCCCTTCCTCTCCTCTTCCTCTTGATCCTTCTCCTCCTCCTCCTCCTCCTCGCTGATCCATCGCAACAGTTCCATCGCAATAGTGGCGGCCCTCGCCACTCTCTTTGGCCGTCTCTCGCTGTCACGGTGGTCCATTCATGGCTTCGTCTTGCCAGCGGGAGTTTGCTTCTCTCTGTTCGACTCTTTCTCTAGCCGTCTCTCGCCGTCGCAGTGGTCCGTTCGTGGCTTCGTCTCGCCGGCGCTCGCGGCCTCTGCTCCCTCGCCCTCTCTCGCCTCCACCCTCCATCAATCTTCCGAACATGCATCGACACGTGAGTCGAGAAAAGTTGACCGTGTGTCAGATTTTCAACACGCGTTGACCGCGTGTCCAACCATGTCTGAGCGTGTCCGACACGCTCCGACACATGTCGGACACAACACGGAAGTACAGGCAACGTGTCCGTGCTTCATAGGTGATATTTACAAAATATCCTCTTGGATCAAGAAATTTAACATAATTGGGAGTTAGACGAATAGGCCAGAAAATGCTAGAGTACCTAAAGGCATTCACATAAAAAGGAACGAACGACCCTGCATTCAGAGCATTTTCTTTAACTGCATATATGTTCTATGGATAAACATCACTTTTCAAGTTTGATTCATTAGGAGGAGACTAACCTAGAAATAGTAAACTGAATAGGTAACACCATAATCTCTAGATTACGAGAACCAACATAATAGGCAATTAAATGAAGAGGCTAGAAAATGATCAAGAATTGAAAAGGCAACACCACATTAGCAGTAAAACATTGATAAAATTGCCCATTTAATTTTTCACAAATAGATATCACTTGCAAAAGATATTATTTCGACCTTACAAAAATGCCCCGCGTTGTAATAGTTAATCACCACAAAGTAAGTTAGGAGACGAAATCACCTAGGAACCCAGATTTGTTACCAAAACAGGTCAAAAAGATAATGACTAGATCCGCTCTTCCTCCAATGCACATGATGAGCTATCCTGACAGGATTAAAAAAATAACTTCCCAATAAAGCGCAAAGAATCCTTAATAAATGGATAGAATTCTTGAGGACATTCTGTCTTCACTTGAAGGTCATAGGCTCGTGTCTAGAAGTCCTAAGGACATTCCATCTTCTCCATCCAAAAGAATGTATAGGAGACTTTCTGGACGTTGCCACTGTTTCTCCTCCAGCAAAGAAGTTCATTGAGGATTGGCCTTCTGTCAACGGGTGAAGGCCTGACGGACCAATCGAGCACCGTCAGCCTGATGGAGCCATTATAGGCTCGGTCGTGCTGACATTGCTCCACTAAGCTTTCCCCCTCGTTGAACTTCTTTTCTGGCGGAGAGGCAATGGCAGTATCCTAGAAGTCTCCTACACGTTTTTTTAAATGGAGAGGATGGAATGTCCTCGGGACTTCTTCTAGACAACGGAGCCCATGGCCTTCAAATGAAGAACATCATGTTCTCTACATCAGCGTGCAGCTTGCAAAATCGGTCTTCATTTGAACCAATAGATGGGAACATGATGATGCCATTGAGGAGGATGAATACCCATCGAACTTGGAGAATGCTCCATCACCGCTTCGTGATACAACCTTCCTCTGTAGGCGACGAGATCAGCATAGTACACAGGCGTGAATAGAGACACTGGTTTGGTGCATCGAGCAAAGGTAAAGCATAAACTGTAAATCAACTTCTCCAAGCCGTCAAAGCTAAACTTGTGCTCGTCCCAGAGGACATGGTAATGGGTTGGCTTGCTTGTCCCGAGACCACCGTAGTGGCTGCACAGATAGAAGTCAAATTCAAAAGGATGCACAACTCTTGTGTCCACGACTGTCCCTGGTGGCACGTTCCTTGCGGGACCCCATCGATGTCCCTCTCCGGGAAAAGACGAGTTTTAAGGCGCTTCTGGGCCACAACGATCGTGATGGTCGACTTGTAATCTTTCTCATAGAAAGCCTTCTTCAAATCCTGCAATTCTTCGTTCAGAACCATATCGAATTGGCTTTCACTCACACCATCGCGGAACAATATGAGTTTCCTGGGCCTAACTCGATTCAAACGAGCGTATGTCTTGACGAGCTCAAGACACATCTCCCCGATGTTGATAATTCTCTCTTGTCGGTGGAGCTGAGGTCGCACCCTTGCAGCATAGCGATTGGCAGCAGGCGAGTTGACGGTACCAAAATGGCAGCAAATGACGGACTTCTTGTGTTGCGAGATGTGGGATGGTTGACATCGGCACCAAGGAACATCACTTGCTGTCGATACGCGGGAATCGATTGAATAACTCCACATTGCTGCCCCCAAGCTTGGCATTGATCTTGAGGGCCAAATTAGCCAGATACTGATCGTTCGCTTTATTGGCTTGCATGGATAGGCAACACTGAGTAACTAACCCGACTCATGTCTCGCAGATCCATTTGAGGTTCTTGTAGCCGATGTCCCTTCTAGACATGACGCAAAGAAGGAATTGAGGACGCCGTCTCCCAACTCTGCAAGCACGGTCATTGACATCCTCTAGCAGCTCAGTCAATCTAGCCACATTGGAGAACATGCTCATTGTGGCATCTTGATAAAAGAGCGGTTCTTCCATGCGAATCCCCAAGTTTCTGCATCGGCTTATAAGCTTTTGGATGAACAGCTTATAGTTAAGCTGATTCCGGTCCGACCTGCTGAGATGAACGATGACCCATCTTTCGATTGGCTTCCCATCTATGACCGATTTCCCCATTAGATTCCAATGGCATTTCTCTTTATCAACTTCTATCTTGATCACCTTGCCATTCGAAGTCGCAAGCTTTAGCTCGGGAGGTCCGATTACACTTCCAACCACTTTCGCCATGTTCAGGTCGACTTTGATTCCAAAGGTTTGGCCGACATCTCTGCAGCAAGGTAAGGAACATTTAAAAGAAAAACACGACAAAATCAAAGACGAAAAAGGAAGTCATATTAGTCTGGTGCTTACTGCTATATACTCTTATACCATGTTAGTCGATCAAATGCTATTTAAATCATATAGTCTATGCCTTTTTATGAGACCATTTCACCAACAAAGAAAAAAGAATCCCCAATAATATGTTGTCTATTTGAACATATTCCTTAAGACAGTATAATTGAAAATGCATATCACCTGCGCATAGCACCAGTATTGCCGGGGGGAAAAAGAAACAAGAGCATACATAAATCAAATGTAAATTGACTACTGTACAAAAGGATGAAGAAGCCTCATGTGCATAACCGCATTATTTTTTTGATCTGCAGGTCAAGTTGTGATAGAAGCAACGACACAATTAGAGCACACGACGAGTGTTACATACCCGCAAGGTCCGTTGTTCAACCTTATCGTGTCGTAAATGTACTTCTTTCTGATATGCGGTGGAGGCAAGAAGAGTTTCTTCAGCATGAAGGCAGCGTCTCTGTCCAAATTCTCCTTTAGGTACCTCTGCCCCTCGACCAACACGCAGAACTCCATCGGCATGTAATTTTTCTTGTTGTTCATGCTGAAATCCAGGCAAGGAATCTCCTTATACTTAATCTCAATTTTATACTTCTCCCAGAAGTAGTTCAGCAGGTTGATCTTCTTCATCTTGCCCTCGGAGCTCTCGCAGCTGGAAAGATATCGAGCGTGGGGTGTCATTGGTTAACCCAACCACCGTATACTTCTGTTTGGTCCTGCGGTGGATCACAGTGACCTTCACCCCCTCCAACACCTGCTCGACTTCCCTCCTATACCGTGCAAACTGGTTGATGCTGAACCCACGTATGTTCTCCTTGAGGAAATCAATAACTGGCATCCTCTTTCGTAAGGCCATGACCGAGTAATCGAGAGACAACGCGAGGCCCTGGGAGGTCAACTTCAAGCTGTGTTGGAATCCCCTGAACGCCGCGACGCCACATCTGAGGTCATCTTCCTCATGATACTCGAGAGGATAGAATTGCCGGCCGATCGAGAGCATGTGCCTGACGGGGTTCTCCTTCATCACCACATCCAAGCCTTGCAATATGTCACGCGGGATGGACAGCAAGTTCCAAGCCAAGTAGTCCTTTAACTTATAGAGATTGAACTCATTCACGAGGGTAATGACGCATCGGAATGAGTCCTCGTTATCTTCCCCGGAAAATCGCGTCGTACGTCCCGCAAGGCAGTGGGATTGCACTAAAGATGTTCTTCCCACCATCATAAGCAGTCATGGATAAAGGAAACTGCATACGATTGTCAGAGAATAACTTCTCCTTGATTTGAGATAAAGTGGCTTTTGATAGCCTCATGGGATGGCTGTGCCTCACCGGCATCTCGGGCTTGATGTCAACATTGTAGTGCCTTATAATGGTTTCAGAATTGAATGTGATGGGAAAGTTGTTGACAAGAAGCCTGACGTGCCGAGCAGCCAACGAGCCACCTTTGTCAGGGCGTCTCCTGGCTAATGGGGTAAATCTTATCCCCATTTCTTGGGGAAACCAGGTTAAACTCCGGCGCTTGGTGAGACTCTGGCTGTACAGCGACAGTCTCGAAATCTGTTAAGAAAATATAAATTACATCAACAGCAACAGAGTGAATATAAAACCGCAAAAGCTACGCATCATTGTGTAGATTAGCATCCAGGAAAAGACAACGAAACCCGTGACTCATTTTTTAATGGCTACGACTTCTGAACATTTAACTATTAAAACACTGGCCAAGATTAAAATGCTGAGGTCATGCACCTAATCGGGAGAAAAAGCTAAATCAAAATCGTATGTGGTAAACATTATAAGTAATTTGTGAATTGAATGGAAAATGACATGATTTTCATTTGCAAAGATCCTTCTGGTATTACAAATTGAAAAAACCTTACAAAAAGAAAGCGTTTCTAATGTCACTCTGAAAATGCAAAAAAAAAAAAAAAAAAAAACTTGAGTTCCGGGCCATTTGGACTACTTCTCTTCCCAAATCAAATCAATCAATATTCAATCAGGTATGGCACCGTGAGGGCAATGTCGACGAGACGAAATTATACGTACTAGCTATAGGCTCGAGAGCTGGATAGAGTGAGGCATCATATCCAAAATGATGAGTGTTAATATCAGCAGGTGATCGACTCCCATTTCGACGATGAGATTCTCGGAAAGTGTTTCTCTCCTCCCCATGACCACCTCTTGGACGTCGGTGGTCTAGTTCATAGTCGTGGTGGTGACGACGCCGATCCCTATTTTGGTTTCTCTCTTCCCTCCTGTGATACCTATCACGTTCTCTCCATCGGTTTCCATGTCTATCCATGACGGGGTCAAGAACGGTTATGCAACTTGAGGACGGAATGCTTTTGCGATTAGAGAGATACGACTGTATGTCGGGAATGAAAAAAGAGGGAGATGAAGAAAGGCAAGTGATGTGCAACAAGAAATGTTAAACCAGTACAAAAGAGAGAGGTCTCCAATGCTAGGAAGTTTAGCCGCGGTGCGAGCAGGAGAGGTTGAGCGCTTTAAAGAAACGGGCCAAGACAATTATGGAATAATGGATGAGTATCTTGGTGTGCTTTTGTTAAATCTTGAAGATCTTGCCGTGTTCGCGTCCGTCTTTTTTTTTTTGGTTGCCTGCGGCACAATTTGTGTCGTAACAGCGCCGTCATTTTCATGCAATAACGGTGCAAGGAGAACCGTTGATTTTCACGCTGGCACAAGCTGAGCTCCGCTTATTATTATTATTATTATTATTATTATTATTATTATTATTATTATTATTATTATTATTATTATTTTCAAGCATAAAGGACATTAAAAAATTATTGGTTCTTCTTCCTCCGTCGCTCCATTAAAAGTGATGGAGTCGTCAGTTTAGCATTTCTCAAAAAGGATATCATGTTGGACTGACACCCTGAAAAATGGAAATGAAAGCGAATGTCAAACTCGGAAATGTTGTTATTACATTGTCTATTAATAGATTATCCAAAACAGGGCAAGTACATTTATTGGAGATACCAGCTTGAGGCCCTAAAGAATGGAAAGAAGGATCCAGGACCAAAAACAATAGAGGAGAGAGAGAGAGAAGGGATGAATCTACCGAACAGAGAGAAACTGGGGATGTCTCATAAAAGACATACCATGGATGGACGTTTTCTTTGGATTTTCTTTCCTTCTAAGATATCTTGCCTTTTTATGTCATGCCTTGTTTGATTGAGAGGAAGAGGAAATTTGGAAATAAAACAGAAAATAATCTGAATAAAAGACCAGTTCACCAGTGGTAACTCCTCGAAATAGAATGTAAGATCTGGGATATAATTGCTAGTTACTATAATTCTAAGTTGATATATAAACATATCGAAAATAAAATTACCATATCAAATTTTCTATTATATGAAAACATACACAGGGGAAGCATTGGTTATTGGTTTATTTATGGAGTTGTCATGATTGTTAGATTCAATTCATCCGTTCTTATCCATTGCATTAATTTTCTTGGCTTGTTCTCCGTCGTTTAGAAAAGTAATTCCCAAAACAGGTCTCTCCCAAATCTATTTTCCGAACTAGACTTCTTATTATCAAATAATCCTTAAATAAACTAGTCTTGACCATTTTCATGCTCATCACTTTTACCTCTCTCGCAAAATTATTAAACTTTTTAACATTTTGCAAAGTGTTCCATTTTATAATTAATCTAATCACAAATAATCAAAACCCGAAGAGTATGTTGCACCCAGTCAATAATTACTTTTTAATTTATTGATTGGTTAGTCCACAATTTTTTTCTCTCTGAGTTTGAGCTAAAATATTAATAAAAAAAATATTCTCAATTGCATTATAAAGTTATATAACCTGTTCTGAATTTTTTTTTCAGAAGTATGATGACACAAATCAGTTTAATTTAAATTGACTCAAATTAACATATTCTATTAGTAGATTAAATTTCACAATTAGAAGTGTGGAATTCATTTCTTTTTATGTTTAAATTTATAAATGGATGATAAAAAAAATATATAGAGGGAAAGAAACCATATTGGGAGTTAGTATATAAATCAGTGTTCAGGCAAGTCAAGTAGAATATAAAAACTAAATAACTAATGATATATCTCATCAACAAAAGAAACCTTGTATAATTTTAAGTATGACTTTATTTTCATTCAAAAGAAAAGTTGATGATGAAAATTTATCATGAAAAGAGAGTGTCCATCAAAAATTACAATAGTACAGAACATTTATAAACAAAACTATAAACCTCTATTTCTTGATAAATCTATATTACCAACTTATTGACACTTAAATTTTGGCGATCCATTTAGATATTCATTGCATAGAAATTTTGGTATTGATTTCAACCCTTAAACAAAAATATTAGTCCACTTGCATCTAGATATAGGAAGTACTTACATTAATAGTATTAAGTCCACATAAATTGTTTTTGAACTCAAGTTAAATGGACTGATACAAGGCGATTCTGAGTTTTATCGAATCTGGTCAAGCCTACGGCCAAAAATATCACAAGCATGTTAAGCAACAAGAATCGTGGAAGTTGAGACCACGCGCACTAAAAATTCTGCAGCATTGCTAATATAGTTCCCACGCATAATATATTCACCAATATTTTGTTCCAAAGAAAATCACAAGACTGGAAAGAAACCGAGAGTTATATTCGGTCACAACCTGGAAGCAGAAAAAGGGGATCTCTTTTTTTTTTCCTGAGAACATGACAAGCAAAAAGCACCCTAATGCCTAGCATACAAAGGGGTAATTCAAAGACAGCTAACGAAAAGTTTTCTTCACAGCTATGAAACTGCGTGGTCTCTACTAAACCTACCAAACGGATTGGTTGGGTCGGGTTTAAGTTGGATCATAAATGTTTCAACTCAAATTGATCCAATAACCAATTTATAACCCATTTATTAGCAATGTAGATTTATTGACCCATACCCAACCCAACTCATACTCAATGATACTTGCCCCATCTCATATTGTAAGACACTTCCATATTTAGTCAAATCTAGAAAAACTCATTTCTTTTTTTTTTTAAATCATATTGTTCAAAAACTTTCATACAATTACAAATTTAATTGATAAATTTTATATTTTTTTTTGAAAATTTGAGACTCCATTTATTTCATGAAAAATGTTGTAATTATGAAAATTATAATATTTTCCAATGTTTGATTGAAACTTGAAAATGAATTAGAAAATATTTTTTGGTTAGTATAGAATGTGCACTTCTTTCAAGTATTTTTATTTTTATTTTTCAAAAATAGAAATTTTAATTTCTTTTTTCTTTTTCCTCCTTGTTTCGATTGACCGCCATGGCCGGCAACAGGTGAGCTCAAGCCTTGCCACCGATCGGCAAGGTTCGAGCTTGCCCAATTCTAGCAAGACTCCACCTCGCCAAATCCAGTGAGGTCGAGCTTGCCCCGATGCCTATGAGCTCAAGTCTCGCAAAATCGGTGAGACTTGAGCCTCAACTTAGCCTAATTGCAAGCTCAAGCTTGGTTGAGATTGGGGAGCTCGAGGCTCACTAGATTAGGGAGGCTAGAGTCTTGCTAGCACCGAGGTCTACAAGCTCAATCTCAACAAATCTAGCGAGCTCAAGTTCGCTCAAGGCTAGTGAGGCATCGATCTCACCTGAACGGTGAGCTTGAGGCTTGCTAGTACGATTGGTGACTGGGCAAGGGCTTTGTGGCCCTCGGCCACCATTAGTGAGGGCCTCGCTTACCTCGCTCGGGACAGGCGAGGGCCCTGTGATGAGGGTCAGCAGTCAAACTTCATAGGGGAAAAAAATTTTAAAAATAAAATTACATAAAATTATTAAAAAAAACTAAAATTTTAAAGAAATAAAATTTATACAAACTACCTAAAAGGATGATACGTCATCAATCAGTTGACTCAATTAACAACATTTTTAATTTAAATGGATTGTAAATGCGTTTAAAGATAAACCCATTTATAAACCATGTATCATTGGATTTATATACAACCCAAACCCATTAACAACCCATTTACAAAAACTTAACTAATCAATATATGACCCATCTCATTGTAGATGGGTTCAACCTATTTTGACACCTCTAGTTTCTACACTTTGACTCTCTTACCACCGTCTTTTTTTTTACGACACCGCTACTGTTCATCACCTGTTACACCCCTTGAGGATTAATTGACGAGCAGTCACACGCTGCTCCCAAATCAGCTTCAGCATGACCCAACTCTTCAACGGCCACCCACGGTGATTTCCTAGCAAGCTCCTACCTGTTAGTAATTAAACAAAATTTATAAATGTTGTCAATCAGTTGCCTGCTTGTCGATGCACAAGTTTAATATCGATGTTCGTTCAGATTCTAAGACTGATGCATGTGTTAAGAAGAGTCTTTATTGTACTGTTGTTTTCAACAGTGTGTTCGTATTTCTATATCTTGACCAATCGTGTTCTAGGTCTGGTTTAATGTTTTATAAATTCTCAAGAATTTATCTCTATTTAAGTATAAGAGTCATGTAAAGGCAAGTTTTGTAATCATTTATGATAAGGCGCACAACATGATAATATCGAGGAAATCGGAACTACGTTTGTTCAACTTAGCATTCAAATTAAATAGATGATTTGGAGTTTCAAACAAGATTTGCATGAACAGAGAGATCGAGAAATTTGATGATCAGATTTATATTTTAGTGATGCGATCACACTCTAATTTCATTATGAGATTTAGGACATTTCGTTGAATTTTGGAAAATGACAAGTGCAAGCTATCGTTATTCGACTAAAATTAGAAACTAATTTATTCCAATTTCATGAACTTTATTCAATTAGCTTAAACAAAACCTCGTGCCACCACAGATTGCTGTTCACGCACTTCCGATAATCGAGCAATGGATTTTAAAATACTTACGCGGAACATCAATATCATGTTTAACAGTTCAAGCCAGTAATGCAAATTGCTTATCAAAGGTCGTTACCATATCATACAAACATATACATATCAAAACATTATGGTAGCGCATTGACAAATAATAAGGCTTAGAAACTAAATTGGCTCTAGTCAACCTCTAGAAATCACGTCGGTTGTCATTCAACTCCAAAAATCGTATAAGCTAAGATTAAGCTTTAAAACAGAATCAATCGATCAACATATGCAAATATCTCAATACGCAGGTCCAACGTGATATTAAATCCAATGTCAATATATCCTTGCCTAACATACTATATGGACTATAAAATAATAAATAATTCAAACCCATGCTTTCATTTTTTGGTGCACGTTTATAATAGGTGTTGGAAGATTTGCTCGAGATTCTAGAAAATTTGTCTGGTTTGTAACTGATACATTTAATCGGAATAGTAATCTAGGATAAGATTTCATATACTTAGATTAGAGAATATACTCTTTCTTTTTTATTGACCGTTCTTTGTATTATATATTCACTTTTCTTGTACAAACAGAAGATAACGAAGGAGAAGTGAACAGTTTACAATTTCTCCCCCTAAATTTGTCTTCTCCGTTTTTTCTTCTCTACCTAAAATCGTGACATGGTGTCAAAGCCTGCCTTCTTTACATAGCTTCCGCATTTTTCCTGATTGCCCTCCGGATAAGATTGGACCTTCGTTGTTGTAGGGACACTAACCTGCAAAACAAGGTTAGCACTGTAGTGTAGAAATTAGTATCTAAACACTCTAAAAAACCTTCAAAGAATATTGTCAATCCCTTATCGATACCATGACTAAATATAACTCATCCCCTTCAGAGGAGTTAGACCTGCAAGGAAATTCGTCAATCCAAGAACTTACCTTGGATCTGCCTGCTGAAGTTGTAGAGTGGGAGGAATGGATTCAAGCCGAGCCCAACCAGGGACAGCCTGTTTCGGGCAAGCCCATTGCTTGCCAATCTTTTGTGGGCTAGCCCTGTTATAAGCCCTTCCATCTTGTGGCTACCTATCTAGATGGGATCAAACCTGTGACATCCTGAATTTCAGATTTTGTTTTCGATTGAATAAGTTGGGCTTTTCGTCGACACGCCTATAGTTTTTTTCCCTGAGCTAATCACTCATGAGATAACTAGTCTATCGTGTGAAACCGTTAATGAATCTAAACGCAATAGACTTGAGAATTCGAACGGGAATCAACTGCTCGACCGTGCTTGTCTGCAAGAGTCATTATGGCTCTATCGAAATCGATCAGAGACTGAAGATAGGTCAATTCAATAGAGATATGTGATTAATGTGTGGGTGATTCCACCTAATTGCAAAATTTCTATCAAACGGCACTAGACCAATTTTTTTGTTGTTTTGGTACCTTGTGTCTGTATTTGAAACCTCAAGATTTTCAGACAAGCGAGAGTCGCCAATGTGTCGAAGATGTACAATGTGGCTTGAAAATAATTGACCACAGGTCAAATGCGCTAAAAATTTCTAAAAGCTACCAAGTAGATTAGGTCACGTTAAAATTGCGTCAGATTGAAACTAACGGCGAATTTGAACCCAATTTCAGAAATTGAAAGTTCTGTCATATCACAATTTATTTTAGAAATGTCGACTCATCCTCCGAAGAATTTTCTACGACTTCGGGATTTTTACGGAAAATCAATTCAAACGATTCAGAAAAGAAAGGAAATTCGGAGGGGTCAAATTAAGTGGATGTTTGGCCTCCTTAGTGGGCTATTTGGTGAAGGGAAATTGTTGAAATTTTGTAGGCTCCCTCCGCAGCAAAATTGGACATCAAATTGGGGAAATTGGTGAAGAAATTGAAGTCCAAATTGAGAAAATTCGTAGGCCTGAATGAGGGCTGCAACATTTGGCACCAAAATGAGTCATTTGTGGAAATTATATACAAGAAAGTATTTAGGGGACACAAGGGGATATGCATGAAGACTTTTCAACCAAGTATTGATGATATAGATATTTATATGGACTTTTGCTTCCCCCTCTCTCTCTCTCTCCCTCATCTGTTCCCCCTTCTCTTCTTCGTGCGACTTCTACCTCAGCCGAAGATCCCAACTGCTTCTACCTTCTCCCTCCTTTTCTCCGAAGTAGCTCCTTCCTTCCTTCGTGTCTCTCTCTACCAGCAACTCAGCCAATTCCCCCTCCAAATCTGTTATTCCATCCCTTCTCCTCTGCCACTAAAGCAACCCCATTCAATTGCCACCTTGCACCACCTCTGTTGACTGCCAACCTCCCACATTCTAGTAGCCCTCACGAAGTTGGCATCTCCGCTTCGTTTTCCCCTCCAACAACGACGCCACTAGCCTGTTTCTCTTCCACTTGGTCGCTGCACCTCCACCAACGACTTCGGTCATGATGTGAATCGTTGCGGAAAAATCGTTCTACAAAGGCCTGGATTGTGCAAATTGCGGACCTCAACCTCCAATTGAACTTGTGATTGGAAATCTTGGTATAAACGTGACCTGTTGACGAACACGTGTCAACCAACCAACGTTATAGACGCCACGAGCGAAAAAATTCGCTATCTCGCTCGATAAGTCGAATCGACCGTCACAAGGGAACCTTGATAAGGTGAACTCCTCAAAAGAATAGTAGAAGAGAATCTCTCAACTTTTTTCCTCCAAAAAGAATATATCCCCTAAAGAAATTTAGTCAATCTTTAATATAGGCCTTCTAGTCGCCACACAAACCCTAAAATGAACCCTAGAAATCTAATGCGTCATATTCTAGAATATATCTAAACAAGAAGATATATATATATATAGTCAAATATTTGGTGACTAAATAATCAAATTACGCCAATATTTCCAAGATTCTTCAAGATTTGATCCAAGGTCATTTCCACACCAAAGATCATAGACCATGACACCAACAGCTTGCCTGAATTGCTTGGCCCGCGCTTGAGTAATCGAACCAGTTAGAATAAACAATGGGTCCCTAGCACCTCATACTCGATATGGCCCGATGTCCACATCACCATGGAACCCAACTCGAACATATGACTCGCATGAAAAAAAGTTTGACCCAGTGGTTGGGCTTGCCCCACATGACGTAGGCAGGACTCCACTAGGCTGTTCTCCATAATTTTGGTTTGTTGCCCATGCGCCCATTTGTGCTGGCCCATACAACCATTGGTTTTGTCACATCCCGATCCTCGAGCACGTGCTTATCCTTCGGTGGTCGATAAAATTTGCGATGTCCCAGGACGCGTCACCAACCCATTCATTTTATTGCACATGCGAAAGCAAATAACAAATCCCCTGAAATCATCAGCTTGGGATAGAAAAGCAGAAAAACAGATTCACAAACAAAACACACATTTATAAACACACTGAGTCATGTACAAAAGTCTACAACCAAAAGCTTACAAAAGACCGGCTCTCAAAAAGAAGCTATCATAACTGATCTACACCTCAAATTCCCTCAGTTCGGCTCCAAGTCCTCCATCCTACGGGCCTAAAAAGTTAAAGCCAGCGACGGGGTGAGATATAAATCTCAACGAGTTCACGCTCTAAACCCCGTTAGGAGGGTAATACGCCTAAAGGCATCCTTACCACACAATTACATGACCATAGAGACTTACCTCGTCTCAAATCCTCCATGTAGGTCAACACAATTCATATCCAGACAATCATAAAAACATGAGCAGTAATCAGCTCAATCAACTGGAACGCTACACTCAATTTCAACCAAACACAGGGGTCATGATTATAGGGTCAAATCGTTATGACACATCTCATACCATGCCACACAATTTTGTCCCATAATCCGGCGCTTTCAACTCAATTCGTCATGCATTCCTAATTTTGATCTCGGCTTATAACACAGCCTACTCGCTGTTCGGCGATCTTCTGGCATAGCTAAGCATCGTCTCACCCCATTGAGCACGGCTACGTCTTTCCTAGATGGCTTTCCTAGAAGGAGCAAAGGTCCAGTATTTACTGCGACCAGCTTCCGTTGTCTATGGACGTCCCATATAGGGGTAATGTCCAGCTTAACAGCCCAGGACAAGTTCTCTTAACCAACACACAATCACTCAATTACAGCTAAGAACACCGTGCATTGCACTCAAATGTCTCAATTAAGATAATGTAATTGGCCCATTTTTTTTCGTATTAAAAACACTCGTTAAAAATAGTCGTGTGTAGGTACACGATCAAATCAAACCCGAAAATTAATATTATTCCTTTTAAAATTCCATTATTTTATATAGTATTTAAAACCACTTTTCGTGTTAAAACTCGACACCCGAGATTTTCTGAATAAATATCGAAATTCACAAATTTTGGAATAAATAACCAAATCCAATCAGCACTCAATTTGCACAAATTAACACTTAATTAAATAAACCAAGCACACCATTGCAATCAGCACGAAATTCCGGTCATCGGCTATCCCAATCTAATTTCCGGTAAATATTAAATAATTAAATAATTTCTAAACTTAATTTAATAAATACATATTAATTCAATAAATACAAACTTAGGCTAAAAATTGCTAATCTAGCCACCTATTGAACTAATTAAATTATACTAAACATTCTAACTATAAGGCCACATACTAAATTAACTAATTACAATTTCTAACCACCTAAGTCACTAATCTAACCTAAATTAATTAAAAAAAGCTAATAACTACCCTAATCTAGTCTTAATTTAATCTAAATACTCCTTAAACGTCATTAACATCCTAATGAGAGTTTAGTGCATAAACCCATTGGTTTAGCGCGAAAACCAATTCACCGCAACGGCAGCCGAAACTCAGGCCTATGGCGATGCCAAAGGAAACTCAGGCCCAGCAAGGCTCACAGTTGCTGCTGGTCAGGCTGAGTGGGCTGGCCCCAGCTCAATTTGGGGTTGAGATGCAGTCTGAACTGGAGGCGGGGGAGGTTGCTCGATTTTGGACTTGGGCTGTCACGCAGCTAGACTTGCATGGGTTGCAGCGACTGAAGATGGGCTAGACCGTTGATAGCATGAGGAGCAACGGCGAAGGAGTAGAACTAGCAGAGAGGGGATGTGTCGAAGGAGCTACTGGAGTCAACGGCTGAAGTTTGTTGGGGCATGCTGGGCTGTTTGATGAGTGGAGAAGACGGCAGAGGGGAGGACATGTGTCCACGAGCTGGAGAATCAGTGGAAGGTGGACCACGATGGAGGAGTCAACTTCAGGAGGTTTGCTAGGGAGGGTTGACTCAGTAGGGATGAAACGGAGGGGTGCAGCTGGATTCGGTGGAGGCGCTAGAGTTGACTGAAGTCGTTGGTGGAGGTGCAGCGACCAAGTGGAAGAGAAACAAGTTGGTGGCGTCGTTGTTGGAGGGGAAAACGAAGCGGAGATGCCAACTTTGTGAGGGCTGTTGGAACGTGGGAGGTTGGCAATCAACAGAGGTGATGCAAGGTGGCAATCGAATGGGGTTGCTTTGGTGGCAGAGGAGAAGGGATGGAGCAACAATTCGGAGGGGGAATCGGCTGAGGCATTGGCAGAGAGAGACATGGACAAAGGAAGGAGCTGCTCCAGAGGAAATGAGAGAAGGCAGAAGTAGCTAGGGTCTTCGGCTAAGGTAGAAGCTAAGAAGCACCGACACTCTCCAGAAGCCTTCATGTCGTGTCCGACACTCCGACACGTGTCTGACACGCTCCGACACGTTCCAACACGCGGTCAACGAGTATCAGAAAATCCGACACGTGGTCAACTATTCCCGACACGCTCCGCCACATGAGCCAGAAATTCCGACACGCGACTCCAATGCGCACGGGGTCAATTTTAAAAAACTTCAATACTTGAGGGGTCAAAATATAAATATATGAAAAATAATGAAAATAACAAATAAATGGGAAAAAAAAGAAAATTTTCACTCTCAAGCTTCTCACTTATAAGTTTTGACATTCCCGTGAGTGACGATGGAACGTCCCTCTTCTCGCCGACGTCGCTCCGCTGCCATAGCAAAGTTAAAGTTGTGATTTTTATTTTTTTGCTTTTTTCCACCTCTCGCAAGCGTCACTTGCGAGTTATCTCTTTTAGTCACATTTTCCATGGCGAATTTAGTTATTTCCTTTTCTTTTGGTCGTACTTTGAGAGTTATTGTCATGGATTTTCATTTTTCTCAAACCTTGTTTTGCAGAGGAGCTCAAGCCAATCTATATATATCATGAACTCCGAACTTGGTCCGGGACTATAAGAAAATCTCATTAATTTTCGACAAATGTAAGAAAATAGGACATGTTCCTTCAAATTTACTCTTTTGTGTTTGCAATTTTTGAATTTCTCATTCAATCTCTATCAAATTAAAATAATAAATGATATTAACAAATGTTGAATTAATATTTTTAGTATAAATTAATTTTATGCGCTTTTTATTATTATTTATTTAATTTTGCATATATATAAATATATATTTAATATATAACGTGTTGGAACGTGTCGAAATTCTCTATTTTTTTAGAAATAACGTGTCAGCGTGTCGTGTCGCATATCGTGTATCTGTGTTAGTGCTACATAGGGTAGAAGTCACACAAAGAAGAGAAGGGGGAATGGATGAGGGAGAGAGAGAGGGGGGGAAGCAAAAGTCAATATAAATATCTATATCATCAATACTTGGTCCAAAAGTCTTCATGCATATCCCCTTGTGTCCTCTAAATACTTTCTTACTATAATTTCCACAAATAACTCATTTTGGTGCCAAATGTTGCAGCCCCAATTCAGGCCTACGAATTTCCTCAATTTGGACTTCAATTTCTTCACAAATTTCCCCAATTTGATGTCCAATTTTGCTGCAGAGGGAGCTTACACAATTTCCACAATTTCCATTCACCAAATAGCTCACTAAGGAGGCTAAACATCCACTCAATTTGGCCCCTCCAAATTTCCTTTTTTTTTTTAATCGTCCGATTGATTTTTCGTAAAAATCCCAAACTCGCCGAAAATTCTTTGGAGGATGAGTCGACGTTCCTATAAATCGTGACATGACAAAACTTTTAATTTCTGAAATCGGATTCAAATTCACGGTTAATTTCAATTCGACGCAATTTTAGCGTGACCTAACCTACCGGGTAACTTTTAGAAATTGTTAGTGCATTTGACTTGTGGTCAATTATTTTCGAGCCACATTGTACATCTTCGACATATTGGCGACTCTCGGTTGTCGTGAAAATCTCGATGTTTCAAATACAAACACAAGATACCAAAATAACAGAAAAATCGGTCTAGTGACGTTCGATAGAAATTTTGCAATTAGGTGGAATCACCCACACATTAATCACATACATCTATCGAATCAACTTATCTCTGATCTTTGATCAATTTCGACAGTGCCATAATGACCCTTGTAGAATAACACGGTCAAGTAATCGATTCTTGGTCGCATTCTCAAGTCTATTGCGTTTAGATTCCTTAACGGCTTCAACCGATAGACTAGTTATCCCATAAATGATCAAATCAGGGAAAAGAACTATAGGCACGTCAATGAAAAGCCCAACTATAAAAAATAAAACCTGAAATTCAAGATGTCACAACTCTTCCCTTCTTATAAGAATTTAGTCCTCGAAATTTAAACTATTACCAATCCTTAAACAAAAAGGTGGAGGTACAATTGTCTCATTGAATCTTCACTTTCTTAGGTTTCTCTTTCCGTGCTGTGGTGTTGCCAGACCACTTTCACCAACGGGATTGTCTTGGTACACAAAATATGTTATTTTCGATCCATAATCTAAACCGGGCTTTCCATGTACGACACTCTATTATCCACGTCTAATTCTTCAAAATTTAGCACGTGGGTCGAGTCAGGCTCATACGTCCTCAACATCGACACTTGAAAAACGTCATGCACTTGCGCCAACCTTGGCGGCAATGCAAGACGATACACTAGAGTCCCGATTCTTTTCAGAATCTCAAAGGGACTTATGTACCTCAGACTCAGCATTTCCTTTTTGCTAAAGCGTGAAGTACCCCTCATTAGTGACACCTTCAGAAAGGCGTGCTCACCAACTTGGAATTCCAATGGCCTTCGACACTTATCAGCATAACTTTTCTGGCAGCTCTAAGCGGTTTTTAATCTTTCCCTCATGACGGCAACTGTATCCACTAACTGATAGACTAACTCTAGGCCTGTGATCTTTCGTTCTCCGACCTCATCGCAACACACCGGCATTCTACATGCTCTGTCATACAATACTTCAAAAGAAGCCATCTAAATGCTCTGTTGGTAACTATTGTTATAGGCAACTCGATAAGATGAAGCTGTTCCTCTCAACTTCCTTTAAAATCCAACACGCAAGCTCACAGCATGTCTTTGAGGGTTTGAATCATCCTCTCAGACTGGCCATCCATCTGAGGATGATAAGCCGTACTATACTGCAGCTTCATTCCTAAGGCAGCCTGCAAACTCTTCCAAAAGGCAGCTGTGAACCTCGAGTCTCGGTCTAATGTAATCATCATCGACACTCCATGCAGATGAATAATCTGACGCACATACAATTCTGTGTGCTTATCCAAATCAAGGTCCTTTCGTACGGTGATGAAATGAGCCGACTTCATCAGTCTATCGACCACAATCCAAATGGAATCATTACCCCTCTGACTCCTTAGTAAGCCCATCACAATATCTATTGTGATGTGTTCCCATTTCCATTCGGGAATCTTGAGAGGTTGCAGAAGTCCTCCCGGCTTATAATGTCATGCATTCACTTGTTGACATGTTAGTCACTTGGCGACATGCTTGGCGATATCCACCTTCATACCGGACTACCAATAATGTTGATGCAGATTCTCATATATTTTCGTATTGCCTGGATGAATGCTGTAACTGCTACTATGAGCTTCTGACAAGATCTCTTCCTTAAGCTCTGTATCGTCAGGTACACACAATCATCTTCAGAACCTTAGTGTTCCTTCTTTAGAAATTTGAAAGTCAGCTTTTCTCTTCTCGGTATCCTCTTGTAGGATTTTCTGAACATCTGGGTCTGTCAACTAAAGCGTCTTGACTCTGATTTGCACTTCCGGCTCAATTCTGACGGTAGCCATAAGATTTGAAAAGTGGCCTACCTCAAATTTGAAAACTGAATCTCTAACTCTTTCGAGTAAAACCCATTCCTTAACTATCATCTATGCAACTAAAAACTTCCGACTTAGCACCTTTGCGACCTTATTAGCCTTTCTAGAGTGATACAAAATATCACAATTATAGTCCTTCAAGAATTCTATTCAGCGACGCTGTCTCATATTCAACTCCTTTTGAAATAATAGGTACTTGAGACTTTGATGGTCGGTAAAGATCGAGAATCTTTCTCCACATAAATAATGTCTTTAAATCTCCAGAGCGAAAATTATCGCTGCAACTTCTAAGTCATGCGTCCGGTAATTCAATTCATGAGGTCTCAACTGACGAGACGCGTATATAACAACTCTACCATGTTGCATTAACACACGACTCAGTCCTGTAAATGACGCATCACTATAGATCTCATATCCTTCAGGACCAGATGGAATCGTCAACACGGGTACAGTAGTCAGCTTCTGCTTAAGCTCTTGGAAACTACATTCGTACTTGTCTGTCCACACAAATTTCTCTTCCTTCTTCAGTAGTCGAGTCAACGGTAAGGCTAATGCTGAAAACCCTTCCACGAACCTTCTGTAATATCCCACTAAACCCAAAAACTTCTTGTCTCTGTCATGGTAGTCGGTCTTGGCTAGTTGATAACTACTTCAATCTTGGTCAGGTCCACGGAGATTCCTTTGCTTGAAATCACGTGACCTAGGAACGCTATGAGTTAACCAAAACTAGCACTTACTGAACTTGAAGTATAGTTCATGAATCCTCAGAGTCTGAAGTACCGTCCTCAAATGCATTTCGTGCTCCTTTGGACTTCATGAGTACACCAGGATATTGTCGATGAACACAATCATAAATTGATCTAGATACTCTTTAAACACTCGGTTCATCAAATCCATGAAAGCAACTAGGGCATTCGTCAAACCAAATGGCATTACAATGAACTCATAATGGCCGTATCAAATACGAAACCCTAATTTCGGTATGTCCTCATTTCTGATCCTCAGCTGATGATACCCTGTCCTGAAGTCGATCTTTGAAAATATCAATGCTCCTTACAACTGGTCAAACAAGTCGTCGATCCTCAGCAGTAGATATTTGTTCTTGATAATCACCTGATTAAGTTAACGATAGTTGATGCACAGACGTAATGAACCATCTTTCTTCTTCACGAACAGAATTGGTGCTCTCCAATGCGATGAACTAGGACGTATAAATCCCTATTTCAACAACTCATAAATATGCACCTTTAGTTATTTCAATTCTAACAACGCCATCCAGTAAGAAGCCTCAGAGATTGGCTCTGTCCAGGAAGCTAACTCAATCACCAACTCAACCTCCCTTTCTGGCGGCAAGCCTGGCAATTCATTATGAAATGCACCTGGAAACTCTTGAACTAATGCGATATCCTCGATTTTCAACTCCTTAACCATCGTATCCATGACAGTCGCTAGTTAACCTTGGCAACCTTCGTCTAACAAACAAATTGCCTTAGGCAACGAGATTAAAAAGGGATCGAGGGTCCTCCTCGACTTCTAATAAACTCAAAATTCTCACCTGTTAACGATTTAAACTGGATCACCTTACTACAACAATTCATTACAACAAAAAGCTCCTCAAGCCAAACCTTTTTTTTATACATGATGTCAAAGTTATACAAAAACAAACTAGTCAAGTACAACTCTAGCCAGTGTTTCTTCTTTCTACAACTTTAGTACAACAAACTGAAATTCTCCAAACTTAACCAAAATTCTGCTGCGCTACTGTGATAAAATCACCCCAAAACATTCTTCCTCTAATCGGTGCATAGTTCGGTTCATTCCTATCCCTTTCGCCATCCTAATGGCGTTCTATCTGTGGTAGCAGTGCTTATGCTCTCCTGAACCTGTGCGGACAATCCTTCACCTGATGGTCATGCTTGCCACATTCATAGCACGCTCTTGTTATACCAGGACACTAGGTTGATCCATGCTTTCTTCTACAAACTTGGCACACATCCGATGAGTCCTCTACCTCCTGTCGGGTGACAGCACGCACCCTTTCTTGCACCAGGAGTCTGTCCCAATTACCCCACTGGGTGTTTTACAGTGCATTCCCTCTAATCTGTCTCATCGACAGCGATGGCGGCAGCTGCTGTGGTTCCATCTGCCCTTGTGGATAGTCCATGATCAAGTGGCTGTATTGGCGACACCTGTACCAAGCCTTTATCTTTTTAAAACACGGGGCAGATCCATGTCATTTCCCACCAACACGACACACGCCCTTCTAGTTAGGTGTCGACTTTCCCATTATACTCTTTCTATCATCGGTTTCTTCCCGAATCGGTTACCATCTCTATTGGAACCAAATCTTGACTCGGGTACGGTAGCTTGCTCCCAAATCACATCTCCATGCTGGACCTCAGCAGGTGCGACAATAATAACGGCTACAGCATTGGCGGCAGCAATGGCAGTGGCAGCAACGGCAGCTTGATTCTGTGTTTGCTGACCCAAAATGCTTCCCAAAGTCTCTAGCACCTAAACGATCCCGTCGAACCTAGGATCGCTCAGTGCTACTACACTCTTAGAACCGGCTTGCAACGGTACTATTACACTTGCGTTGGCTTGAGCCTGTGCTCTACCTTGGATACCAACCTTTGTCGGCGTCCTACCCTAAGTTACAGGTCTTATCGACCTCTTTCTAGGAGTTCTTTGCTCTTGATCACTCATGTTACAAGATCTTTATAGAAACCTACTTTCCAATTCCAATACCAAATTAGAATTTGAGTGACCCCACAAACAAGCTACCAAACAGCTATCACTCACATGCATTAGCATAAAATAGAGGTCATTCCTACTAACTATCCCAAGAACCCATCACACCTTATAACTCCAACTATCAACCAACTCTGATACCACTCTGGGCAGGGATGTCACGTCCCGATCCTCGAGTGCATGCCCATCCCTCGGTGGTCGATAAAATTTGTGACGTCCCAAGATGCGTCGCCGACCCATTCATTTTATTGTACATATGGAAGCGAATAACGAATTCCCTGACATCATCATCTTGGGATAGAAAAGCAGGAAAACAGATTCACAAACAAAACATGCCTTTATAAACGCACTGAGTCATGTATAAAAATCTACAACCAAAAGCCTACAAAAGACCGGCTCTAAAAAAGAAGATGTCCTAACTGACCTACACCTCGAATCCCCTCAGTTCGGCTTCAGGTCCTCCATCCTACGGTCTTGAAAAGTTAAAGCCCACGATGGGGTGAGATATAAATTTTAGCGAGTTCACACTCTAAACCCCGATTAGGAGGGTAATACCCTCAAAGGCGTCCTAACCACACAATCACACAACCATAGAGACTTACCTTGTCTCAAATCCTCCCTGCAGGTCGGCACAATTCATATCACAAATAGTCACAAAAAAATGAGCAGTAATCAGCTCAATCAACTGGAACGCCACACTCAATTTCAACCAAGCACAGGGATCTTGATTATATGGTCAAATCGTTATGACACGTCACATACCGTGCCACACAATTTTGTCCCATAATCAGGTGCTTTCAGCTCAATTCGTCGTGCATTCCTAATTTTGATCTCGGCTTATAGCACGGCCTACTCGCTGTTCGGCGATCTTCTAGCATAGCCAGGCATCGACTCACCCCATTGAGCACAACGTATTTCCTAGATGGCTTTCCTAGAAGGAGCAAAAGTCCAGAATTTACTACAACCGACTTCCGTTGTCCAAGGGCATCCCATATAGGGGTAGCATCCAACTTAACAGTCCGGGATGAGTTCTCTTAACCAACACACGATCACTTAATTACGGCCAAGGACACCATGCATTGCACTCAAATGTCTCGATTAAGATAATACACTTAGCCAATTTTCTTCATATTAAAAACACCAGGTGAAAATAGTCATGTGGGGGTACACGATCAGATCGAACTCGAAAATTAATATCATTCCCTTAAAAATCACACTATTTTATATAGTACTTAAAACAACTTTCAGTGTTAAAACCCGACACCCTGAATTTTCTGAATAAATATTGAAATTTACAAATTTTGAAATAAATAACCAAAATTTCAATTAGCACTCAATTTGCACAAATTAACACTCAATTAAATAAACCAAGCACACCATTGCAATCACCACGAAATTCTAGTCACTGGCTATCCCGGTCTAATTTTCGAAAAATATTAAATAATTAAATAATTTCTAAAATTATTTAAATAAATACATATTAATTCAATAAATACAAACTTACACTAAAATTTGCTAATTTAACCACCTATTAGACTAATTAAATTATACTAACCATTCTAACTATAAGGTCACATACTAAATTAACTAATTACAATTTCTAACCACCTAAGTCACTAATCTAACTAACCTAAATTAATTAAACAAGCTAATAACTATCCTAATCTAATCTTAATTTAATCTAAACACCCCTTAAATGTCATTAACACCCTAATGAAAGTTTAGTGCATAAACTCACTGGTTTAACACGAAAACCAGTTCACCGCAACGATGGCCGAAACTCGGGCCTATGGCGACGCCAAAGGAAGCGGAGAGAGGGTTGAAAAAGCCCAACATGGCTCACAGTTGCTGCTGGTCAGGCCGAGTGGAATGGCCCCAGCTCGGTTTGGGGCTGAGATGCAAGCTAAAATGGAGGCAGGGAGGCTGCTTGATTTTGGACTTGGGCTATCACGCGGCTAGACTTGCGTGGGTTGCAGCAACTGAAGATGGGTTGGACCGTTGATGGCATGAGGAGCAATGATGAAGGAGTAGAACTAGGAGAGAGGGGATGTGTCGAAGGAGCTGCTGGAGTCAACGGCTAAAGTTTGCTGGGGCGTGCTGGGCTGTTCGATGAGTGGAGAAGAAGACAGAGGGGAGGACGTGTGGCCATGAGTTTGAGAATCGATGGAAGGTGGACCATGATGAAGGAGTCAACTTCGAGAGGTTTGTTGGGGAGTGTTAACTCGATGGGGATGAAACGGAAGGGTGCAGTTGGATTCGATGGAGGCGCTGGAGTTTACCTGATGTGGACATCGAGTCATATCGAGGAGGAGGTGCTAGGGACCCATTGTCTAAGCCTACTGGTTCGATTACTCAAGCGCGGGCCAAGCAATTCAGGCAAGCTGTTGGCGTCATGGTTCGTGATCTTTGGTGTGGAGATGACTTTGAATCAAATCTTGAAGAATCTTGGAAATATTGGCGTAATTTGATTATCTAGTCACCAAATATTTGACCAAGTCAAAATATTATATATATCTTCTTGTTTAGGTATATTCTAGAATATGACGCATTATATTTCTAGGGTTCGTTTTAGGGTTTGTGTGGCGGCTAGAAGACTTATATTAAAGACTGAGTGAATTTCTTTGGGGGATATATTTTTTTTAGATGAAAAAAGTTGAGAGATTCTCTTCTACTATTCTTTTGAGGACTTCACTTTATCAAGGTTCCCTTGTGACGGTCGATTCAACTTATTAAGCAAGATAGCGAATTCTTTCACTCGTGGCATCTATAACGTTGGTTGGTTAACACGCATTCGCCAACAGGTCACGTTTATACCAAGATTGCCAATCACAAGTTCGATTGGAGGTCGAGGTTCGCAATTCACACCATCCGGGCTTTCGTAGAACGATCTTTCCGCAACGATTCACATCATTTGGTATCAGAGCTTGCTTCTACAAGGTCTATTTATCTTTAATTTTCTATTTATATTCACCAATTTGAGATTTATTGAGCTAGGGTTTTGGTTCTAGCTAATTTAGGGATCCGATTGCTTTTGTGCTTCCATACGTAGTTGTTTGCTGTTAGTTTTAATTTTCTTTTTCCTAGCATCTTAAATTGTATTTGAGTTCGTCAAAAAAAAAAGAAGAGAAAGAAAACTCACACAAAAAAAAAAGTTTGCAAGAGAAAAAAACAGATTTGGCAGAAAAAAATAGTCAAACAAAGAAAATATCAAGAAGGCGACTCATTTGTTAGTGGATCGAATTGAAACAAATTAATAGTGATTCGCATTTCAATTGAAATTTCGAAAGTTGTACTTGTTGGTTTAAAATTGTTACTTGCTGAAACAAAATCAGTAGTGATCTAATCTTGTTTGATTAGTTTGATTGATTATCATGAGGGGGTTGAGAGATGGGTTTTGAGTCCAATAAAGAACTTGTGAAAAGAGAATACGAGAGGGAAAAGGCAAGAGTGTATAAGCTTAATTGATGGTGGAAAAAGCCTAGACTTAAGTTAAACATAAGGGGAGTGACAAACACCTTGAGAGAAACACGTGAGGGAGCAATTGGTTAGGATTTTTGTGACTAACGTTTACTTGCAGGTCTAAAATATGTTGCGTGAAGAAAACATAAATCAAAAGGAGGTTGACTCCATATGAAGGGATGAAGCACTCATGGAAAGCATCCAGCAATTGAGGGTCATAGTGGAGGAGCTTAGTGGCCAAATGATGGGGAATGGTGACCGAGAGCTACCCCAAGGAAGGCCGCAACATCAACAAGACGCCTCTAGAATACGACATAGAAGGCAACGGCATTATGATGACGATGAGGCTAACATGGAGGATGATTGAGACGCTCAATTTGAAAGGTGGAATGGAGCCCAAGGGTTTAGACAATGAGAAGATAATGAACTTGGCAATATCAAGATGAAGATTCCTTCTTTCCAAGGGAAGAATGATCCCGATGTGTATCTAGAATGGGAGAAACACATGGAAATGGTATTTGATTGCCAACGATACTCTGAACTCAAAAAGGTAAAAACTGCAGTTGTTGAATTTACTGATTATGCTATAATTTAGTGGGATCAACTTGTGACTAGTAGGAGGCACAATGGTGAAAGACGGATAGAGACGTTGGACGAGATAAAAGCGATGATGATGAGGCATTTTGTACCAAATCATTACCATCAAGATTTGTTTCAAAAGTTACAAAATCTCACATAAGGCAATAAGAACGTGGAAGAATATCACAAGGAGATGGAAATTGACATGATCCGTGCTAATGTGGTGGAGGATCGTGAGGCCACAATGTCATGATTTTTTAGTGGTTTGAGCCGAGACATAGTAAGGGTGGTGGAGCTGCAACACTATGTTGAATTGGAGGAGTTGATGGACAAAGCCATCAAAGTTGAGCAGCAACTGAAGTTGGACTGAAATCACAAGAGTGGAGGAGGTTCAAATCAAAATTGGAGATCCAATTGGAAGAGAAATGAGAAGCCAAATTGGAGAGGAAACAACACCAAAATCGAAACCTCAAAGGAGAAGGAGATGGACGGTAAAGTTGGAATGAATCTAGCTTCAGGTAAACCGAAAACCCTAATACTAGAACTCGTGAGATTAAATGTTTTAAGTGTTTGGGCAGCAGTCATATGGCGAATCAATGCCCTAATAGAAGGGTGATGATCATGACTAGACATGGTGTTATGGAGTCCGAAAGTGAAAGGGAAGAAAAGGATGATGAGATGCCACCGTTGGAGGATTATAGTGATGGAGAAATAGCTATAAAAGGAGACTTATTGGTGATTAGGTATTCTCTGAGTGTACAAGTAAAGGAAGAGGAGCATCACCAACAAAAAGATAACTTGTTTCATACAAGATGTATGGTAAATGGTAAGATCTGTAGTTTGATAATTGATGGAGGTAGTTGTGCAAGTGTGGCAAGTTGTATTATGGTGGATAAGTTGGGTTTGAAGACGACAAAGCACCCTAGGCCTTATAGACTTCAATGGTTAAATGATAGTAGAGAGGTGAAAGTGTCGAAGCAAGTTCGAATCCCATTTGAGATAGGGAGATACAAGTATGAGGTAAAGTGTGATGTTGTACCTATGCAAGCGGGTCATATCTTACTTAGAAGACCATGGCAATATGATCGAAAGGTATATCATGATGGGTATACTAATCGTTATTCATTTGTGATAAATCAAAAGACTTATACCTTAGTACTAATGACACCTAGTGATGTGTATCAAAATCAGTTAAAGTTACAACGAGAAGCTGAGAGAGAGAGAGAGAGAGAGAAAATGTGAGAAATCCGAGGGCTTGCGTGGTGTGTCTGAGACACAAGGAAAAGGAGAGGCCAAGAGAAGGATTGTGGTAAAAACCGAGGGAAAAGAAGAAAGGAAAGAAGATAGGTAAAAGAATTTTTATGCAAAATTGAGTGAGGTGGGGAGAGCTTTAGTTCTAGACCAACCGATACTTGTACTTTTGTACAAAGAGGTTTTGTTTTCTACTAACGATCTTGACCCAAGTTTACCTAGTCCTATTGTGTCTTTATTGCATGAATTTGAAGATGTCTTTCCTAATGAACTTCCTGAAGGGATACCACCGATTCGAGGCATAGAACATCAAATTGACTTGATTCCTGGTGCGCCATTACCTAATCGACTCGCATATCGAAGCAATCCCAATGAGACAAAGGAATTTTAGCGGCAAGTTAGTGAACTATTGGATCGGGGGTATGTGAGAGAAAGTCTTAGCCCGTGCATTGTCCCTGTTTTATTGGTGCCAAAGAAGGATGGAACTTGGCGAATATGTACTGATTGTCAAGCAATCAATAACATTACGGTAAAGTATCAACATCCTATTCCTAGGTTAGATGACTGTTGGATGAGTTGCATGGTTTTTGCATTTTCACTAAGATCAATTTGAAAAGTGGCTATCATCAAATTAGGATGAAAGAAGGTGATGAATGGAAAACTGCATTTAAGACCAAGTATGGATTATATGAGTGGTTAGTCATGCCATTTGGTAACTAATGCACCGAGCACATTTATGCGACTTATGAATCATGTTTTGCATGCTTTTATTGGTCGATTTGTGGTTGTCTATTTCGATGACATCTTGATATATAGCCGAAGCCCTGATGACCATATTGAGCATGTGCGAGCTATCTTGCAGATTTTAAGGGCTGAACAATTATACGTTAATCTAAAGAAGTACTCTTTTGTTACCAACAAATTAATATTTCTAGGATTTGTTGTTAGTGTTGATGGTATACAGGTTGATGAAGAAAAGATCAAAGCAATCCGTAAATGGCCAACACCTAAGACCATAGGAGACGTGCGTAGCTTTCATGGATTGGCAAGTTTTTATCAGCGATTTGTGAGAAATTTCAGCACCATTGCCGCACCTTTAACTGAGGCTATCAAGAAGCACGTGGGTTTCACGTGGGGTGAAGAGCAAGAGAAGGCATTTAATATGCTAAAAGATAAGTTGACTAATGCTCATTTGTTATCTTTACTGAATTTCGTTGCTACTATTGAGATAGAGCACGATGCTTCTGATACAGGAATTTGAGCTGTGTTGATGCAAGGAGGGCGTCCATAGCTTATTTCAGCAAGAAATTGAGTGGAGCAACATTGAATTATCCTACCTATGATAAGAAGATGTATGATTTAGTGCGAGCTATGGAGACTTGGCAACATTATTTATGGCCGAAGGAGTTTGTGATCCACACCGACCATGAGACCTTGAAGCACTTGAAAGGGCAGCAAAAGTTGAATAAAAGACATGCCAAATGGATGGAGTTCATCGAGACTTTTCCATATTTGATCAAGTACAAAAAAGGTAAAGAGAATGTGGTAGCTGATGCACTTTCTCGAAGGTATGCGATTCTAACTTCTTTAGAAGCAAAGTGTCTAGGTTTTGAGCATATCAAGGGCTTATATACTGATGATGATGACTTTGGGAGAGTGTTCGAAGCATGTGAGCATGCTACATTTGATAAATTCTATAGGCGTGAAGGTTATCTTTTCCGTAAAAACAAATTATGTTTGCTTAAGTGTTCTTTGCGTGAATTGTTGGTGCGAGAAGCGCATAGTGGTGGTTTAATGGGGCATTTTGGCATTAATAAGACTTATGAAGTGCTGCATGAATATTTTTATTGACCACATATGAAGAGAGATGTCACACGTGTCTGTGAGAGATGCATTGGTTGTAAGCAATCTAAGTCTACAACTAAACTGCATGGCTTATATACGCCATTACCTATTCAATGCATCATTGGACCGATATTTCAATGGATTTTGTGTTAGGATTGCCTAAATCTAAGTATGGTAGAGATTCTATTTATGTCGTTGTTGATCGGCTTTCAAAGATGGCTGATTTTATACCTTGTCATAAAACCGATGATGCATCTCATATTGCTAATTTGTTCTTTAGGGAGGTTGTATGTTTGCATGGCATGCCCAGATCGATTGTTTCATATCGAGATTCTAAAATTCTTAGCTACTTTTGCAAAACATTGTGGAAAAAACTGAGAACGCAGTTGTTATTTTCTACTACCCGCCATCCACAAATTGATGGTCAAACCGAGGTAGTTAATAGAACTTTAGGGGTATTGTTGCGTGCTATTATTAAAAAGAACATAAAATCTTGGGAATTGTCTACCACATGTTGAATTTGCATATAATAGGAGCATGCATTTTGCTACTAAATTTACACCATTTGAGGTTGTCTATGGTTTTAATCCGTTAGCTCCATTAGATTTAATCCCTTTGCCTGTTAATGAGTGTGTGAATTTAGATGGAGCAAAGAAAACCGAATTTGTCAAGGCGTTGCATGAGAAGACGCACACAAATATTGAGCGCAAGACTGAGCAATATGCAAGGCAAGCCAACAAAGGGCGCAAAGAAGTGGTGTTTGAACCCAACGATTGGGTTTGGGTTCATATGCGCAAGGAGCGATTTCCTGAGCAGTGACATTCTAAGTAATTACCGCGAGGGGATGGACCATTCATGGTGTTAGAAAGAGTTAACAATAATGCCTACAAGCTTGGTCTTCCAGGTGAGTATGATGTTAGTGCTACATTTAATATTTCCGACTTGACTCTTTTCAATGCCAGTGATGATTTGAGGGCAAATCATTTACACGGGGGAGGGAATGATGTGGACATCGAGCCATATCGAGGAGGAGGTGCTAGGGACCATTGTCTCTTCCTACTAGTTCAATTACTCGAGCGCAAGCCAAGCAATTCAGGCAAGCTGTTGGCGTCATAGTTTGTGATCTTTGGCATGGAGATGACCTTGGATCAAATCTTGAAGAACCTTGGAAATATTGGCGCAATTTGATTATCCGGTCACCAAATATTTGATCAAGTCAAAATATTATATATATATATATCTTCTTGTTTAGGTATATTCTAGAATATGACACATTAGATTTCTAGGGTTTGCTTTAGGGTTTGTGTGGCAACTAGAATGCCTATATTAAAGACTAATTGAATTTCTTTGGGGGATTTTTTTTTTTGGAGGAAAAAAGTTGAGAGATTCTCTTCTATTATTCTTTTAACGACTTCACATTATCAAGATTCCCTTGTAACGGTCGATTTGATTTATTGAGCGAGATAGCAAATTTTTCACTCGTGGTGTCTATAACTTTGATTGGTTGACACGCGTTCATCAACAGGTCACGTTTATACCAAGATTGCCAATCATAGGTTCGATTAGAGGTCGAGGTCCACAATTCGCACCATCCAGGCCTTCGTAGAACGATTTTTCCGCAACGATTCACATCACATGGGTTTGGGAAAGAATCCCTACCTGGTTCCCCAACCCAATTTTCTTCCATACCTGATCTTTGCTGGCAATAGCCGATCAGAACATGGCAATCTGCTTTACATGTCCATCGTTGACGAACTGGATCAGAAACTCATCACTCACTAGTTATCCGATCCCAACAACTACTCGATGTGGTCAAGGGAATTTCGACGTGCCCCTAGGTTTTCTCGACAGAACGATTCCAATTTCGTCAAACGAGCAACTAGTGTAGCTTTGGAGGAAATGCAACCAACTTTTTCGAAAATGGATCGAGAATTGCATCACCCCTGAAGTTACAGCTGGACTTCCCTCAATAGAAAATTCACAAAAAATGTGAGAAAACATCAAAGAAATGTATGGAAAGCTAGATTGAGTAAAAATTTTCTCATTAAGTCAATAGATCTTGGAGTTGAAACAGGGCCATATGGTCGTCGCCTTGGTTTACAGTAAACTTTCTACTTTATGGAATGAATTAGAAGTAGCGAAGGAGAAACTTGACTGGCTGAAGCCGATCTTGCAACAATACAGGGCTATAAGGGAGAGAGAGAGAGAAAGTGATGAGGTTCCTCCTCATCTTGAATGAGTAGTACCTCACATTTTGGTCACAAATCTTGACCATGGAGCCCACGCCGATGCTTGGCCACATCTACTAGCTTGCTGTTCAGAAGGAAAGCCAACGTCTCATCGCATCAGACTATGGGAAGGCTAGAGATGAGGCTATTCTAGTGGTGACAACCCACACCCGTGCTTGTTCGAGAGGAGCAAAGGCGAGGGGGCAAGGGGATAGAAGAGGCGTTGCACATCTAGGGTTACTAGAGGAAGAAACCATAATTTCAAAAGAAAACGAACGGCCCAAAGCTTACAGTGCGATCGGACAGCCTACGATTGTAGCAGATGCCTAATGGATCCAATAGTTAGCGCACTTTTGTATCTTCTGGATTGGTTGGCCCATATGATTTAATGCTAGCCCCGGTTTTCAAACCATCAAGTGGCCACTCCTTTGCCACGTCATCAAGGAACAATAGTCAAAATTTTAAAGGGAAAGGTAAATTATATTGCGATTATTGCAAATGCCTGCATCATACAATTGATAATTATTGGAAATTGCATGACAACCTTGGAGAAAAGGGAAAAGGGAATTTTCGACTGCTTTTCAAGTCACTAGTCAACAAGCTGGCAAACCAATTAGTCATTATCAATACCAAGAGTTGATGAAAGCTTTGAAGAAATTGGACACTTCTAATAAGGCTAGGATTTTTATAGGTATATCTTATTGCTTGATGAACTCGATTTCTAAGGACACATGAATAATTGATTCAAGTACTAGTGACCATATTGTTGGCGATAAAAGTTTCTTTTCCAATGTCAAAAAATTGTCCTTTCCAATCTCAGTACAACTTCCAAATGGAAATATCACACACGTTGTGATGACTGGCACAATGAACCTTAGTTCCCTTATCATACCCTAAAATGTGCTTTATGTCCTCGATTTCCATTTCAATCTTATTTTTGTTTCTCGAGCTTGCGAGGAAAATTCTTGTCACGTCTTATTCAATTATGATAATTGTCTCTTTCAGGCCCATTTGACTGGCAAATTGATAGACTTAGGTAGAATCTCTCAAGGGCTATACTTTTTGATCAATTTTTCAAGTAATTTTGAATTATCTTGTACCAAATTGAATAAACAATCATTGCATAACATTGCTACCAATGATAAGAATTTCCTTAATCGTCAAAGATTGGGTCGTACTGCTTTCTTTCCTTATCCTCAATATCTCATTTGCCCACTACCAAAGCAAACACATGCACCCTTTCAAGATAGCAACACTCATGCAGATAGTATTTTTTCCTTAATCCATGTTGATGTTTGGGGGCCCTATCACACTCCAAATCATGATGGCTCTCCATTTTTCCTAACAATAATAGATGATTTCTGTGACATCCCGAAATTTAATCATGTTTCGAATATATGAAATGGTTGTTTCGTCGACACGCTTATGGTTATTTTACTCAGAACTGATCACTCACGAGATAACTAATCTATTAGGTGAGGCTGTTAAGGGATATAAACACGGCAAACTAGAGAATTTGATCAAAAATCGATCACTCAACCATAATAATCGGTAAGCGTCAATACGACACCGTTATAAATCAATTAGCAAATGGATATAAGTGGATTTGACGGAAGTACGTAGTCGAATTGTGGGTGGTTCTACACGATTGCGATATTCCCGTCAAATAGCAATAACTCGATTTTCTATCAATATTATAGTCGGGACACATAATT
Source organism: Eucalyptus brandiana (assembly GCA_014182725.1). Lineage (NCBI taxonomy): Eukaryota > Viridiplantae > Streptophyta > Magnoliopsida > Myrtales > Myrtaceae > Eucalyptus > Eucalyptus brandiana. Next base: position 20,211,662 of record CM024671.1, on the reverse strand, counting down.
GAACTCTCGCGATTATATGACAACCAAGGGTCATCTACGATTCGAAGATGCACAAACGTGGATCAAAAATTATTGACTATGGGTCAAACACGCTAAAATCCCTAAAAGCTACCTAATAGATTAGGTCGTACTAAAGTCGTGTTTGGTTGATTTTAACCACAAAATTAATTTGGTTTCAGGAATCGGATATTCGAGCATGTCACGATTTATTTATTGGACGTCGTCTCATCTTTTGGTGAATTTTCGTCGAGTCCAAAATTTTGCGGAAAAACGGTTTTGGGACAAAAAGAAAATGGAAAAGGAATTCGGATGGGTAGAGAAAATAGGAATTTTCTACCCCAAAAAGGATTTATTTGTGAGAAATAAAGGGAAAACTGGTGATTGGTTGGGCATAAGACTTTGAGGTATGAAGACTTTGGGGGCAAGGTGATGATGGGTTAAATAAAGGGAAAAATGGTAATTGGCAAGGCCACAAATTTTTCAAACCACAACACACTTATATACACATATCAAACCATGTCATATACAATACTAGTCGATATATACAAGGTCGGCGAAAAAGGGGGGTTTAGAGTACTACAAATCCTCTACTCATTAGAGTCTTCAACTGAATACTCTGAGATCCCAGGATTCGAAAGATCCGGGTCTACTACCAAACCACCAAGAGGATCTGCCGTGCCTTTTCCAAAAGCAACCTCCAGTTTCGACATAGAGACCTTAGACTCCGATACCCTCATTATGTCCATTCCGCTCACGACGATACCATAATCTGTATTGATAGGGTACCTTATGGGGTAGACCCACATCAACTCATACCACAAACATCACAAGTTCATAGACCCATCCCCTCGGGCTCCCATGAAGCGGAATATAACACCTCTGCTCGGTGACCTTCTTCGGTTGGCCAAAATGCTCAGGAGGAGCTGCCATCTAAGGACCTAAAAATGTTATCCCACAATGGAGTGAAATAACGTCTTAGCAAGTTCACCCCTTAAGTCTCGACTAGGAAGAAAATACGCTATGAGGGCTGCCTAAGCACAAGCATAAGTCAAAGGACTTACCTTTGCCTATGTTCCTTCCTGCAAGTCAGTACAATTCAACTACTCAACCAATCAATTCAATTCTAATCAAATCAAGTCATCAAATCAGATCAAGTCATCGATCAATCAACCTAATTAATTCCATGTCATCAAGACCATCTTTAAGTCCATTCATTCAATACTATCTATAAAGTCCGATTACATCAAGGACTGCTCACCCTAAGCTGAAGATAGATAGTATAGCTCACTCTAAGCTGATAAAGTATACTGACAATGCTCATCATAAGCTGCTAAGGTATACTGCCCGCTCTAAGCTGACATATCAAAGCCTTCAGGCTGATATAGTATACCAATACACTGCTCGCACAAAACTGACATATCAAAGCCCGTAAGCTGATATAGTATACCATCCTAATCATTCAACCATTTCACCATTTTTATTATACCCGATAAAAATAATCATGTGTGAGTACACGGTCAACCTTAGCTAAAATACAATATTTTCCCTTTTGAAAATCTCACTAATTCCAATAGTCCATAAACATATTTTTGGTATTATAAACCGACGCCTGGTTTTTTCTAATTAAATACCGAATTTATTAAATTTTGGGATAAATTCCGAAAATCACAATTCACACTTAAATTGCACAATTTAGCATCCAAATAAATAAACCAACCACACCATTACAATCGGCATGAAATTCCGGTCACCAGCTACCCTGGTTTAATTTCCAGAAAATAATAATTAATTAAATAATTACCAAAATTAATTAATAAATACCAATAAATGTAACTTAGGCCAGAAAAGCCTAATTAAATACCGAAACGGACCGGGAAAATTTTCAAACCTAATTAAATAAATACTACGACTTATTTACTTGCTAATTACATTACTCTAACTACCTAACATGCAATATCGAACAGTTAAATCACTAATATGTTCTAACTAACCACCTAAACCATACTTAATTTAAATTAATCAACCCTTAAGCATAATTAACTCCCTAAGTGGAGATTAGTGAGTAAACTCATTGGTTTTGAATTTCGATGAGTTCACGAGGACGGCAAGGCGGAGAGGAGCAATAAACTCCGAAGCCACCACACCTTTTGACACCGAGAAAGGGTCCTAAGCGAGCCAAACAGTGCACAGCAAACCTAGGGCTTCAATTTCTGTGGCTGGGCCAAAGGAGAGGGTTGGGCGGCTGGAAACAAGCAACATGAGGCGGATGGGTTGCTATGAGGTCGAGCAGCCAACGGTGGTGACTCGAACGGCGACTACGACGACAGGACGAGCTCGGGGTGGTAGGGGGCGACAGCCTAGGCACGACAAGGCTGCGGAATAGCTAGACGACACAGTTGGGATGCGAGCTCGCGCAGCTGGGCGCAACGAGCAGAAACGGCAGGGCACGGGTGTCTGGTGGTGTGCGACGACCAAGGGGAACTCTCCTATGTATTTCCTACAACTTTTGAAGCTTCCTCAGCTCTGGAAATGGGGGATCGACCGAATGGGGAGAAGAATGGAACAACAAAGCTTGAAGGGGTCACCTTGGTCTCCAATCTATCTTCTTGTCTCCTTGAAGAGGCCCCACCATGTATGGGTTGTCTTCCTCAGCAATTCCAACTACCAAAGCTTGTCTTAGAAGCCAATGAAGTGGTCCAAAAGGTTATGGACCATAGGGCTACAAATTTGAAGCAATTTCCCTCAATTTTGATTCAATCTCTCTTCAAATGAAGTCAATTTCGGCCCTATAAAATCCACCGTGATGTCTTATATCAAATTGACATTTTTCTTTGCCAATAGAATCAACTTGCATCCCAAAAACGTGATCAAAAACAACCCCTCAATTTTTCGATCGAAAACGGCCCTATCTTGACTTTTCCGCCAAAATCTCAGTTTATAGAAAAATCTTCGAAGGATGAGTCGACGTCCTAAAATGACTCGTGATATGACAGAACTTTGAATTTCTGAAATCGGATTCAAATTCGCAATTAATTTCAATCTGGCACGATTTTAGCGTGACCTAACCTACCAGGTAGCTTTCATAAATTTTTAGTACAAATGACCCATGGTCGATTTTCTTCAAGCCACAATGAACCTCTTCGACACATTGGCGACTCTCAGTGGTCGTGAAAATCTCAAGGTTTAAATACAGACACAAGGTACCAAAATAACATAAAAATCAGTCTAGTACCGATCAACGAAAATTTTGCAATTTGGTGAAATCACCCACGTTTACCCACAAATCTCAATCAAACCGACCTACTTCTTTATAAATTTAAGTATCATTATCATAACACGAATTTTCGAATATTACACAATTATAAATACGAAAATTCCATATGTCACATTTGTCTTGGTGACCCATTACATGTTCGTTCTACTTATTTCCGTCTCATTATAGATAGTTAAAATCTGGCCATTCTGCCATCTTCGACTTGGTGACCCATTGCATATTCGTTCTGCTTTTTTCTGCCTTATTCTAGGTAGTTAGAATCTGGCTATTCTGCCATCTTTGTCTTAGTGACCCATTGCATGTTCGTTCTGCTTCTTTCTGTCTCATTCTAGATAATTAGGATATGGTTGTTATGCTATCTTTGTCTTGGTGATCCATTGCATGTTCGTTCTACTTCTTTCTACCTCATTATAGGTAGTTAGAATCTGACTGTTCTGCCATTTTTGTCTTAGTAACCCATTGTATGTTTTCATTTTGCTTCTTTCTGCCTCATTCTAGATATTTAAAATCTAGTTATTCTACCATCTCTGTCTTGGTAACCCATTGCATGCTCATTATGCTTCTTTTTACCTCATTCTAGGTAGTTAGAATCTGGTCATTATGCTATATATGTCTTGATGACTTATTACATGTTGATTCTACTTTTTTTCTGCTTCATTCTAAGTAGTTAGAATCTTGTCATTATGCTATATTTGTCTTGATAACTCATTGCATGTTTGTTTTACTTCTTTCTACCTCATTTAGAGCAGTTAGAGTCTAGCCATTCTGCCATAGTTATCTCAATGACCTATTGCATGTTTGTTTTGCTTCGTTCTACTAGAATTCTACCAATCAAAATTTGTTTATTACACTTATTTCTACTAGAATTTCCTAAAATGGAATATGTCCATTTATGAGCTTGCTCGAATTTCTTCATTGGTGAGTTTGTTCACTTGCTGAATCTACCAACTTGTGAATTTGTTCATTGATAAGTTAGTTTATTGGTTCAGGCAGACTTTACTGAATATGAATCTAATTCTCATTGAATCCGCTCATCTATCGATTCTATCCATTGCTAAGTTTGTCCATTTGTAAGGTTGTTCATTGTTGGATCTGTTCTTTTGTTTGGTAAGCTTCTATCAAGCCAAAATTTACTCTTTTAATTGTTCGGATTTTATGGTCAGAATGTACTTGTTTGTCAAGACTTAGAACATACTCATTTGATTTACCAGATTTTAATGTTTAAATCCTACTCAATGTTTAAACTCAGAACATACCCATTTGATTTACCAAATTTTAATACCCAAAACCTACTAAATGTTTAGACTCATAATATACCCATTTGATTTATTCAATTTTAATGCCCATAACATTTTCACCATTCAGACTCAGAATGTACTCATTAAATGTCTATACTTTGACAATCAGAATATGATTAAATGTTATTAGATATGCGGTTATTTGGTTAGTGCATTAAATTGAGTTGAAATATATGTGCTATGCTTGTGAGTATGTATATATTGTGGCTTGAATGAAATTGATGTGATTCTGTCACCCGTATAGTAGTGAGTGACAATATCCATAATGAAAGTTTCCAGGATGGCCTAGTGATTAAAATACCCCGAGAAGTGTTTCAGGATGCTTTGGGAGTCAAGACACCCCTGTAGTGGGAATGCCCTGTGGTGAAAGCTTACAAGATGCCTCAGAGTTGAGATGCCCCGTGTGTCAGGATGCCCCAAGAGTGTTAAGGAGGATGAAGCATTAATGAATAAAATGTATTGTTATGTGTAGAACCAAATCATTGTTTGAAACATGGTGTGCATATGCATGAGTCCGGATGGATGTTCTGTTGGTTGACAATTTCCGTAATAGATGAACATAAAAGGGTAAGTCTGTATATGTTTGTATCATACTTATCGGATGATTTTGCCTTCATTATGCATATACCAAGTGAAGTGGTAAGATGATTCTTTTAACTTATTAGAGATTTCATTTACTAGGCTTTAGCTCATCCCTTTTATTTTTTAGACGTGTAGGATGGACACCCCTCAACCCTTGCATTATGGAGTCCCTGTGTATAATGAAGGTTTTTATGAAAATATGCTTGAATCAAAGTCGGGAATAATATATACCAAGTGTAGTTCTATGATATAGATTTATGTAGGAGGCTTTACGGAGTGGGTTCCTTTCCAGTTCGTTACTTGGTACCAGAATCTTGATGGAGAGTTACTCGGTCTATTGAGTAGCTTTGATATGGACATTAGAGATGTAACAAAAGGAGAAGTTATCAACCCATGACTCAGTCTGGTCATTTGCATAGGCAAACTTTTGAAAGTATAATATAGTCTGGAGATAGATCTCCCCACCTTACTCAGCTTCTGTCTTTTACTCATATGTGATATAAATAAAAGATGCAAAAGTATGTTCGTTATAATTATGAGGTTTTAATCATTAAAAGATATTCAAAAATATTTGTTTTTGCTTCTACACATTAAAAAAAATAATAACATGAGAAACATGTGTCGGGTGACATTTCAAGATATCACACGAAATCAACTAGGAACCCAGATTTGTTACCAAAACAAGTCGAAAAGATAATGACTAACTATGCCTCCAATGCACATGATGAGCTACCCTAACAGGATCAAAAGAATAACTTCCCAATAAAGCGATGAGAATCCTAATAAATGGCTAGAATTCTTGAGGACATTTTATCTTCACTTGAAGGTCATAAACTCGTGCCTAGAAGTCCTAAGCACATTCTATCTTCTCCATCCAAAAGAATGTATAAGAGACTTTCTGGACATTGCCACTGCTTCTCCTCTAGCAAAGAAGTTCGGTGGGGATTGGCCTTCGGTTAACAGGTGAAGGCCCGATAAAGCAATCGAACACTGTCAACCTGACGAAGCCATTATAGGCTCAGTCCTGCTAACATTGCTCCAGTAAGCTTTTCCCCTCGTTGAACTTCTTTTCTAGCGAAGAGGCAATGGCAATATCCAAGAAGTCTCCTACACGTTTTTTTCAGATGGAGAGGATGGAATGTCCTCGGGACTTCTTTTAGACACCGGAGCCTATGGCCTTCAAATAAAGAACATCATGTTCTCTACATCAGCGTGCAGCTTGCAAAATCGGTCTTCATTCGAACCAATAGATGGGAACGACGATGATGCCCTTTGAGGAGGATGAATACGCCATCGAACTTGGAGAATGCTCCATCACCGCTTTGTGATACAACCTTCCTCTGTAGGTGGTGAGATCGGCATAGTACAGAGGCGTGACTAGAGACACTAGTTTGGTGCATCGAGCAAAGGTAAAGTATAAACGGTAAATCAACTTCCCTAGGCCGTCAGAGCTAAACTTGTGTTCATCCCAGAGGACATGATAATGGGTTGGCTTGCTCATCCCGAGGCCGCCATAGTGGCTGCACAGATAGAAGTCAAATTCAAAAGGATGCATAACTGTTGGGTCCACGACCGTCCCTGGTGGCATGATCCCCATGGGACCCCCATCGATGTGTCTCTCCAGGAAAAGACGAGTTTGGTGGCACTCTTGCACCACAACGATCATGATGGTCGGCCTGTAATCTTTCTCACAGAAAGCCTTCTTCAAATCCTACAATTCTTTATTCAAACCATATCGAATTGGCTTTCACTCACACCATCGCAAAACAATACAAGTTTCCCGGGCCTAACTCGATTCAAACGGGCGTATGTCTCGATGAGCTCAAGACACATCTCCCTGATGTTGACCATTTTCTCTTGTTGGTAGAGCTGTGGTCGCACCCTCACAATATGGCAATTGGCAGCACGCCAGTTGACAGTATCAAGTGTTAGGGAAATCTCTTATGATATTTGGGAGATGACAAAATAAATCAAAGGTTACTAACATATTTAATGATTGAGTAATAGACTATGCAAATTATAGAATATGTAAAGGATATTGTCAAAGTCTATACTTGGAAGAACCAGAAGATAGACTCTATGCTAAAGTTGAACTTATTCAAACTATGTCCAGACCTTAAGGCTAAATATGTTCAGAAGCAGAATATGTTCAGACTCACGTCCAGGTTGTAAAGTCTACTTCAGACGGAAGACACTTAGACTTTACTTCAGACGGAAGACACTCGGACTTTACTTTTGACAAAACACTCTTAGACTTACATACAGAACGAGACACAAGTCTAGAATGAGACACAAGTTCAGAACATAGCAGATTTAGAATGAGGCATTTTCAGAACGAAACAACTTGGCAAAACGTAACACAAGCTCCAAACATATAACGGCTAGTGATCTAGTTTAGATCCTACATTAAGACAGATTTGATTAACTCAATCTAATTGATTAATAATTGGATCTTGAAGACAATAACATTCTAAACGAAGAAGCTCTACTTATGGAAACCAAGATTTTATTTGTATGGGCGATTAGAATCAACTTGGGATTCTGCTTCTGTCACTCAACGGCTACTAAATCTTCTAGATACAGATCTATCCAATTGGTAGATTAGAAGACAATCCTCTAGATACTGTCCAACAGCTAGTTTGGAAGTGGAGGAGTATTTAAGAAGACCAAGAACCGAAAAGTAAGTAAGAAACGGAGCGTAGAATTTATAATTCCAAAATCTGAGCGACATTCAATCATACACTTGTTTTTAGTGAGCTTAAACGTTTGTAATCGTGAGAGAAATACCAAAAAAAATGACTTAGTGAAATAGTGAAATCTACCACTAAGTGTTTGCACTCAAAGTTGTAATCTCTTATTGATCACATAGTGGAATCCAGCTAGAAGACTGTTAGCGTGGGAGAGTGGATGTAGGCTTGATCTAAGCCGAACCACTATAAATTTCATGTCCAACATTCTCTTCTCTAAACTCCTTTATTTTATTTACTGCGATATATTTATGTGCTTTGAAATAGTTGTTAAAGTCTTAATTCTTCTGCAAAGTCTGTAGTTCATCAGACTCGGTTTAAAAGTAAAGTATTTTTACTGCATTTTCGTAAAAGTTGTTTTGACACCTATTCACCCCCTTTAGATGTTTATACTAGCCATTTCAATTGGTATCAAAGCATGTGTGCTTATTTTATTGAAGTGTTTTTACTTTTAAGTTAAAGATCTTCTATGGCTAGTATCTTGGCTCCATGATTGGTTGAAGGAGAAAGTAACACCAGACCTCCATATTTTGATGAAAAGGAATACAACGTTTGAAAAAACAAAATGAAAGCATTCCTAAGATCTAGAGATCCCTTACAATGGGATGTTGTGAAAAAATGAATTAATCCCACTGCTATGTCTACATCAAATAACATTGGCAAAGACAAAGAAACCAAACCCCCTACTCCTATATCTCGGATGGAGATATCCAAAAGAAAAGCTTTTGATACAAAAACCATTTATTCTTTATATTGTGCCTTATCTGCTGTTGAATATAATAGAATTTCTTCGTGTGAAACATCTAAGGAAATCTGGGATAGGCTTCACGTCACCTATCAAGGGACTAACCGTGTGAAGGAAACAAAGATAAACATTTTGCTTGGTCAATATGGATCCTTCAAGATGAAGCCAGAAGAGTCAATTGAAGATATATTTAGCCATTTTACAGAAATTGTAAATGGTTTAGCATATCAAGGACAACCAATTTCTGCTTCAATGAAGGTCAATAAACTTTTGTGAGGTCTCTCAAAAGATTAGAATCATGTTAAGACATCAATCCGAGAGACTCGAAGGATTATGTCACTTTCTGTTGATGAACTTATTGGCACTCTCCAATCCTACGAAATGGAACAAATCAACGATGAAGATCCAAAGGTAATAAGTCCATCACTTTAAAATTTAACACTAATTCTAATGATACAGACTTAGAAAATGACATGGACGACAAAGAACTTGCTTTTATGATCAAGAAATTCAAAAAACTGAATAGAAAATGAAGGAAATTCAGTGGAAGAAGACAATACAAGCAAAATGGGCAGAAAAGGACAATGAAAGAAGATGATGAGTAAGGAAATATATGATTGATAACACATTCAAACTTAGACTCATATTCGGAATCAGAATCAAACTCGAAATCCGATGAGGAAATCGAGATAAGCCATTCAAAAATTCATATTAAAGTTTCAAAGTATATAAATCAGCTTTGCTTAAATCTCAAATCTTCTCTTAAAATGATCTCCGAACTTAAAAAGGAGAATTCATGGCTTAGGCAACAGGATCTTTCTCGAAAATAAAAGTTTGAAATTTTGCAAAAATATTTTCTATAAACAAAAGAAAGTTGAGATTTAGTTGTCAAAGAAAATAATTCTTTAAAGAAAGAATTTTCAAATATTTCAACAAAATTTTCAAAGAGTTCAAAAACATTAGAGCATATCATTTCCATACAAGTACCTTACTATAACAAGTTGGGACTTGGCTTCAATAAGGAAAGTGATTCTCTAATAGATTTTCCTAAAGTCAATGAGAGATTTAGATAAAGACCTCCTAGACTTGTATACAAGAAACATTTTCAAAAGATTTTTACAAAACATGTTGGTTGAAATGCCCTCAAGTGTTGAAATTGTGGAGACTCGAAACATTTTGAGAAAGAATGTCCTAAAGTCTGGAGACTTATTAAGAAAGATTGGGTAAAAACAACATACTTTACTAACTCTCAAGGACTCAAGAAAATATGAGTACCAAAGAAAAAGTGAGTTGTTTTTGCAAGAAATAAAGGAAAAGAAGAAAGAGAATTTGGTAAGGAAGGTATATATTCTTAATTTGGTTTGAGTACATAATTTTAAAATTCTTATTATATTCTCTTCGTGCCTTGATTGATTTAGATTTTATAATGATCATATTCTTTGATTGGTTAGATTGAAGGAAGAATCACATTATTTTTTTTTTTAATTCGTGAGTTGCGATTTGATTTAATACGTGTAATTTGGTTTGATTTTATGCTCTCTAATTTTATCATATTTTGCAAAATAAAAATATGTTTTACATGATATTAATTTATTATGCAAAACATTTTTTCTTAGATACTTGAGGATTTTATTCTCTCGATTTTAGCGTGCTTTGACTAAGTGAGAATTTCATTTTCAAGATATTATTGTGCAAGATATTCTCCCTTAAATACTTTGTTATGATGAGTTAAGAAAGAATATTTGATTATCTATGGAGATTTTATATTTTGCTCTAACGTTAAGGAAAGATCCAAATTGATGGATACCAAAAAGGAAACGAATTCATTGCAGGAAATTCTATAAGGGAAGAATAATTGCAAATCTACGCAAATTTTGGTACAATCAAAAAGGCTCAAAGATTCTCTTCCTTATGCAAAGTTTTCGCAAATATTGTCATGATGACAGAGGGAAAAGTGAATCCAAAAGAAATGGAAAGATTCGTGATCAAACTCAAAAAGGCAACTAATTGAAAGGGAGCATTGTTCAATTATGGAAAAATCTTTTTGAATTGATCATGATCTTGATTATTATTGAAGGAAGGAAAAGGTAAATGTGTAGAACTTATTAACTTCTACGAAATCCGGTTAGTGCATCTTTTTATTACCTTTTGTTATTACATATCTCTTATTTACATTATCGTTTTATCATTACCAAAAGGGGTAAGTGAATAATGCATCCGTGATTTTTATATATTTGCTGATATACATTATCGAAGTGAGCCATATTGCATATCTTTTTTTTTTTGGTACTCAGGGAACCTCCGTGCGCTGCTTCGCGGCGGAGTAAACCCTGGAGGAGCAGTAGAATCACCACCACCCTTGCTGCCTCGAGCAAGTCGGGGGTTCCTTTCTCGCAAGGTAAATGACGCAGCGATTCGAACTCATGACCTTTCCCAAAAGGAACTGCACTTAACTACTACACCGCCATCCCGGGTGGTTCCATATTGCATATCTTTGATATTCAATTTACTTTGTAAAAGCTGATTTCTTTTTTAAATTGTGTTTCTTGCAAGATATTTGTTATCACTTTATATTCTCTACATGATACTTTTTATCGCTTTTTGATTATGACACAAAGGGAGAGAGAATATAAATATGTATATGTCTTGATTGGTTGATATTATTTATTGCATAATATTGAGCTGTGATTATTTTTTTAGATATTGTTATGCTCAATCTATTTGCTATCTTCTGCTATCTTTTGATTTGAATTACATTATTATTTAAGATTGCGTTGATTTATTAAGAGTGTGTTTGTTTGTGTTTTTTTTTCTATTTATGAACACAAATCTTGTTTTTTTGTTCTCGGGAAAAAAAAAAAAGTAAACGCATTTTCTGCATTTTTGTTCCGAATCTATTTTTTTGTTCTAGAGAACAAATTTGGAACAAAAACAAAAAACACGAAAAACTTATTTCTTCTTTTCCGGAACACGAGAAACAAATTTTCTCTCTCTTCTTTCTTTTCTTCTCTTTATTTTCTTTTTCTTTTTTTCTTCTTTTTTCTTTGGCCGGTTGCCAACCTCGACCATGACCGGTGACCGGCCATCGAGGGCCGGCGACCTCACCGAAGCTTCACCGGCCCCACGCGAGGCCAAGCGTCGCGGCCCCCGGCAAGGCGAGGGGCGAGCTTGGCCTCGCCGGATTTGGGCGAGCCCAAGCTCTCCCGGCCAAGGCGAGGCCGAGCCTCGCCGCCGTCGGCCCTCGTCGGCCGATCGTCGACCATGGCGAGGCGGCGACCAGCCAAAAGGAAGAAAAAAAGAAAGAAAAATAAGAAAAATACAATAAAAATATTAAAAAATTAAAAGAACACAAATTTACCAAACGTGTTTCGTTCTTTTTCTATTCCAGGAACAAGTTTACCAAACATATTTTTCTATTCAAAAATTGTTCACCAGAACAAAAATAGTTTTTTTTTTATTTATGTTCTCTAGAACAATTTTTGAACAGAAACGTTACCAAATGCATCCTAATATTTTTAAAAGTGTGATTACACATACATATTCAGAGATTATTTTGTTATCATCAAAAATAGGGAGAGTGTTAGAGAAATCCCTTATGATGTATTGAGGATGACAAAATAAATCAAAGTCTACTAACGTGTTGAATGGTTGAGTAATAGACTATGCAAATTATAGAATATGTAAAAGATATTGTCAAAGTCTATACTTGGAAGAACCAGATGATAGACTCTATGCTGAAGTTCAACTTATTCAGACTATATCTAGACCTTCATGCTAAATATGTTCAAAAGTAGAATATGTTCAAATTCACATCCAAGTTGTAAAGTCTACTTCAATTACTTATCGTGGGAGAGTGGGCATAGATTTGATTTAAGTCGAACCACTATAAATTTCGTGTCCAACATTCTCTTCCCGGAACTCCTTCATTTTATTTATTGCGATGTATTTATGTGCTTTGAAATAGTTGTTAAAGTCTACTTCAAATGGAAAACACTCAAACTCTACTTTAGACGGAAGACACTCAAACTTTACTTTCGATAGAACACTCTTAGACTTTACATACAAAACGAGACACGGGTCCAGAACGTGACAAGGTCCAAAATAAGACACAAGTTCAAAACGTAGCAGATTCAAAACAAGGCATGTTCAGAATGAAACAATTTGACAGAACGTAACACACGCCCCAAACATATAACGGTTAGTGATCTAGTTTGGATCCTACATCAAGATAGATTTGATTGACTCAATCTAATTGATTAACAATTGAATCTTGAAGACAAGAATTTTCTAAACAAAGAAGTTCTACTTATGAAAACCAAGATTCTGTTTGTATGAGTGATCAAAATCAACTTGGATTCTGTTTCTGTAACTCAACGGCTACTAAATCTTCTAGATACAGATATGTCCAATGGGTAGATTGGAAGACGATCCTCTAGATACTGTCCAACGGCTAGTTTGGAAGTGGGGAAATATTTAAGAAGACGAAGAACCGAATAGCAAGTAAGAGACGGAGCATAGAATTTATAATTCCAAAGTCTAAGCAACCTTCGATCATACACTTATCTTTGGTGAGCTTAAACGTTTGTGATCGTGAGAGAAATACCAAAAGAGTGACTTAGTGAGATAATATGATTTACCACTGAGTGTTTACCCTCAAAGTTGTAATCTCTTGTTGATTGCATAGTGGAATCTAACCAAAATGTTGTTATCGTGGGAGAGTAGGTATAGGTTTGATTTAAGTCGAACCATTATAAATTTCGTGTCCAACATTCTCTTCCCGGAACTCCTTCATTTTATTTATTGCGATGTATTTATGTGCTTTGAAATAGTTGTTAAAGTCTAAATTCTTATGCAAAATCTGTAGTTCATCAAACTCAATTTAAAGGTAAAGTATTTTTATTGCATTTTCGTAAATTTTCACACTTATTCACCCCCTCTAGGTGTTTATACTAGCCCTTTCACCAAAAATGGCAGCAAATGACGGACTTCTTGTGTTGCGGGATGCAAGATGGTTGACATTGGCACCAAGGAACATCACATGCCTCTCACCGTCGATACGCGGGAATCGATTGAATAACTCCACATTGCTGCCCCCAAGCTTAGCATTGATCTTGAGGGCCAAATTAGCGAGATACTGATCGTTCGCTTTGTTGGCTTGCATGGATAGGCAACACTGAGTAACTAACCCAACTCGTGTCTCACAAATCCATTTGAGGTTCTTGTAGCCGATGTCCCTTCTAGACATGATGCGAAGAAGGAATTGAGGACGCCGTCTCCCAACTCTGCAAGCACGGTCATTGGCATCCTCTAGCAGCTCGGTCAATCTAGCCGCATTGGAGAACAAGCTCATTGTGGCATCTTGATAAAAGAGCAGTTCTTCCATGCGAATCCCCAAGTTTCTGAATCGGCTTATAAGCTTTGGGATGAACAGCATATAGTTAAGCCGATTCCGGTCCAACGTGCTGAAATCAACGTTGACCCATCTTTTGATTGGCTTCCCATCCATGATCGATTTCCCCATTAGATTCCAATGGCATCTCTCCATCAACTTCTATCTTGATCACCTTGCCATTCAAAGTTGCAAGCCTTAGCTCGGGAGGTCCGATGACATGTCCTGCCACTTTCGTCATGTTCACGTCGACTTTGATTCCAAAGTTTTGGCTGACGTCTCTGCAGCAAGGTAAGGAACATTTAAAAAAAAACGACAAAATCAAAGACAGATAAGAAAGTCATATTAGTGTGGTGCTTACTGCTATACACTCTTATACCATGTTTGTCGATCAAATGCTATTTAAATCATATAGTCTATGCCTTTTTATGAGACCATTTCACCAACAAAGAAGATAGAATCCCCAATAATATGTTGTCTATTTGAACACGTTCCTTAAGGCAGTATAATTGAAAATGCATATCACCATATCACCTGCACATAGCATCGGTATTGCCCCCGCCGGGGGGACAAGAGCATGCATGAATGTAAATTGACTACTGTACAAAAGGATGGAGAAGCCTCATGTGCATAACCACATTATTTTTTTGATCTGCAGGTCAAGTTGTGATAAAAGCAACGACACAATCAGAGCACACGACGAGTGTTACATACCAGCAAGGTCCGCGTTCAATCTTATCATGTCGCAGATGTACTTCTTTCTGATATGCGGTGGAGGCAAGGAGAGTTTCTTCAGCATGAAGGCAGCGTCTCTCTCCAAATTCTCCTTTGGATAGCTCTGCCCCTCGACCAACAAGCAGAACTCCATCGGCATGAAATTTTTCTTGTTGTTCTTGCTGAAATCCAGGCAAGGAATGTCCTTGTACTTAATCTCAATTTTATACTTCTCCCAGAAGTAGTTCACCAGGTTGATCTTCTTCATCTTGCCCTCGGAGCTCTCGCAGCTGGAAGATATCGAGCGTGTGGTGTCATTGGTCAACCCAACCACCATATATTTCTGTTTGGTCCTGCGGTGGGCCACAGTGACCTTCACCCCCTCCAACACCTGCTCGACTTCCCTCCTATACCGTGCAAACTGGTTGATGCTGAACCCACGTATGTTCTCCTTGAGGAAATCAATAACTGGCATCCTCTTTCAGAAGGCCATGACCGAGTAATCGAGAGACAACGCGAGGCCCTGGGAGGTCAACTTCAAGCTGTGTTGGAATCCCCTGAACGCTGCGACGCCACACTTGAGGTCATCTTCCTCAAGATACTCGAGAGGATAGAAGTGCCGGCCAACCGAGGTCATGTGCCTGACGGGTTCTCCTTCATCACCACATCCATGTCTTGCAATATGTCACGCGGGATGGACAGCAAGTTCCCAGCCAAGTAGTCCTTTAACTCATAGAGATTGAGCTCGTTCACGGGGTGATGGTGCATCGGAATGAGGAGTCCTCGTTGTCTTCCCCGGAAAATATTTTCTTGTCGCACGCCCCGCCAGGCAGTGGGCTTGCACTAAAGATTGTTCATAAGCGGTCATGGATAAAGAAAAATTTCCTACGATTGTCAGAGTAACATCTCCTTGGTTTGAGATAAAGTGGCTTTTGATAGCCTCACAGGATGGCTGTGCGTCGCCGGCATCTCAGGCTTGATGTCAACATTGTAGTGCCCTATTAATGGTTTCAGAATTGAATGTGATGGGAAAGTTGTTGACAAGAAGCCTGACGTGCCGAGCAGCCAGTGAGCCACCTTTGTCAGGGCGTGCAATGGGTAAATCTTATCCCATTTCTTGGGGAAACCAGGTTAAACTCCGGCGCTTGGTTAAACTCTGGCTGTACAGCGACAATCCTGAAATCTGTTAAAAAATAAAAAATTCATCAATTGATGCTGCACATTAGGTTCAGCCACTTTGTCAGAAACACCACGTGGTTACACTCACTATTTTTTTTTATACTTTTTCAGTTCTTAGGTTGTAGAACCACAAAAACAAAAAAAATGTGAATGTAAAACATCAACAGCTATGCATCATTGTGTAGATTAGCATCCAGGAAAAGACAATGAAACCCATGACTCCTTTTTTAATGGTTACAGCTTCTGAACATTTAACTATTAAAACACTGGTCAAGATTTAAATGCAGCGGTCTTGCACCTGCTCGGGAGAAAAAGCTAAATCAAAAATCGTATGTGTTGAACATGATAAGTAATTTGTGAATTGAATGGAAAATGACATGATTCATATGCAAAGATCCTTCTGGTATAAACAAACCAAAAGAAACTTGCAAAAAGAAAGCGTTTCTAATGTCACTCTGAAAATGCAATAAAAACTTAAGTTTAGGCCTTTTTTACCACTCCTCTTCCCAAATCAAATCAATCAAATTCAATCAGGTATGGCACTATGAGGACAATGTCGACGAGACAAAATTATACGTACCAAATCTGGATAGAGTGAGGCATCATATCCAAGATGACGAGTGTCAGTATCAATAGGTGATCGACTCCTCTCTCTACGAAGAGATTTTTGGAAAGTGCTTCCCTCCTCTCCATGACCACCCCTTGGACGTCGGTGGTCTAGTTCATAGTCATGTTGGTGTCGACGCCGATCCCTATTCCGGTTTCTCTCTTCCCTCCTGTGATACCTATCACGTTCTCTCCATCAGCTTCCACGTCTATCCATGACTATGCGATTTGACGATGGAATGCTTTTACGACTAGAGAGACGCGATTGTATGTCGGGAATGAAAAGAGAGGGAGATGAAGAAACGCAAGTGATGTGCAACAAGAAACGTTAAACCAGTACGAAAGAGAGAGGTCTCCGATGCTAGGAATTTTAGCAGCAGTGCGAGCATGAGAGGTTGAGCGGCTTTAAAGAAACGGGCCAAGACGATTACAGAATAAGGGATGAGAATCTTGGCGTGCCTTTGTTAAATCTCGAAGATCTTGAGGATGGAATGCTTTTACGACTAGAGAGACTCTACTGCATGTCGGGAATGAAAAGAGAGGGAGATGAAGAAAGGCAAGTGATATGCAACAAGAAACGTTAAACCAGTACGAAAGAGAGGTCTACGATGCTAGGAATTTTAGCGGCGGTGCGAGCAGGAGAAGTTGAGCGGCTTTAAAGAAACGGGCCAAGACGATTACAGAATAAGGGATGAGAATCTTGGCGTGCTTTTTGTTAAATCTCGAAGATCTTGAGGATGGAATGCTTTTACGACTAGAGAGACGCGACTGTACGTTGCGAATGAAGAGAGAGGGAGATGAAGAAAAGCAAGTGATGTGCAACAAGAAACGTTAAACCAGTACGAAAGAGAGAGGTCTCCGATGCTAAGAATTTTTGCGGCGGTGCGAGCAGGAGAGGTTGAGCGGCTTTAAAGAAACAGGCCAAGACGATTACAAAATAAGGGATGAGAATCTTGTTGTTACTAATCAAAACAGTAAACTAGAAATAAAAAACCAGAAGCTATAGTTTTTGAATGAGGAAGAGAAGCACAGAGAAAACAGAACACAAACTTGCATACATCAGTTTTCTAAGGAAACTGTCAGGTACAGGACAATTTAAACAAGAACAAAAACTGCTTACAAACCACACACACGTGCAGCATATAACTGCACCTAAACGTGCTAATTCACTTCCTAGAAAATAGCAAAAAAAACACTAAATGCACTTGGCTGTTTTTTAATAAAAAAAATAGAGGAAAACAGAGTAAAAAAAAAACAGAAAACAGCAACTGAGACATTATTAATCCAACAAATCTTGGCGTGCTTTTGTTAAATCTCAAAGATCTTGAGGATGGAATGCTTTTACGACTAGGGGTTGGGTGGTTCAAACCCTAGGGGACCCCCGGCGGTTTGTCATTACCCTTGTTTAACCTCCTTGGGTTGACTCCGATGGAGGGAGCAGTTTAAGGACCTGCTCGGGTCCAGAGAGACTCGACTGTATGTCGGGAATGAAAAGAGAGGGAGATGAAGAAAGGCAAGTGATGTGCAACAAGAAACGTTAAACCAGTACTAAAGAGAGAGGTCTCCGATGCTAGGAATTTTAGCGGCGGTGAGAGCAGGAGAGGTTGAGCGGCTTTAAAGAAACGGGCCAAGACGATTACAGAATAAGGGATGAGAATCTTGGCGTGCTTTTGTTAAATCTCGAAGATCTTGAGGAAGGAATGCTTTTATGACTAGAGACACGGAAATGTTGTCATTACGTTGTCTATTAATAGATCATCCAAAATAGGACAAGTACATTTATTGCAGATATCCAGATTGAGGCCCCAAAGTATGGAAAGAAGGATCCAGGACCAAAAACAATAGAGAAGAGAGAGAGAGAGAGAGAGAGAGAGAGATGGGTTGAATCTACCGAACAGAGAGAAACTGGGGATGTCTCATAAAAGACATCCTAAGGATGGACGTTTTCTTTGGATTTTCTTTCCTTCCTTTCGGGAAGATATCTTGCCTTCTTATGTCATTCCTTGTTTGGTTGAGAGGAACAGGAAATTTGGAAATAAAACAGAAAATAATCTGAATAAAAGACAAGAAATCAGTAATCTAATTAATCTCCAATTCATCATATTTGGTAACACCTTGAAATAGAATGTAAGATCTGGGATATGATTGCCAGTTACTATAATTCTAAGTCAATGTATAAACATATCGAAAATAAAATTACCATATTGAATTTTCTATTATATGAAAATATACACGGAGAAGTGTTGGTTATTGGTTTATTTATGGAGTTGTCATGATTGTTAGATTCGATTAATTCGTTCTTATCCATCACACTAATTTTCATGACTTTTTCTCTGCTGTTCAGAAAAGTAATTTCCAAAACAGATATTTCCTAACTCAGGAAAAGTGCCAAAAAAGTCTTAAACCTTTGGTCAAAGTGCCGATTTAGTCCTAAATATTTTTTTTGTGCCAATTTAGTCCTAAATATTTTTATATTGTGTCAATTCAGTCGTTTCCGGTCAATTTTGGTTGGATTTTGCTGACTAGACGCCGGCCGGTGACATGGCTTTTTTTTTTTTTTTTTTTTTTTGGTCAATCCTACTCTATTCCTACTCTACACTCAATCGCAGACTTGTGCCCCTCTCTTGCGGGCGTGGGAGTCGCAACCCACTCTCGAAAACTCACGCGTCCCTACCCCCATCCCCCGAGAAGGTGGGGATTTGAACCTCACCTCCCCCTTCCAAGTTGGAAGGGTGGCCAGGGCGAACCCCGGTGGTTGGCCGACATGGCTTAATCGTACTAACATAAACAACTTTTAATAATATTTTAATATTTTTAAATTTTTCTTTTTTTCTTTTTTTTTTTTTTTTTTTCTTCTCCTCTTCTTTCTCCGGCCGGTCGCCAAACCTCGCCGCGGCGAGGCGACGGCCGGCAAGGTCAAGGTCGACCTCACCGGCCACCTCACCAGTAGCCGCGAGAGCAACCTCGCGCCGGGCGGCGAGGCTTGCCCTCGTCGGATCCGGCGAGGTCGAGCCTCGCTGGCCATGGCGAGGCTCGACCTCGCCAGATCCGACGAGGGCAAGCCTCGCCCGCCCGGCACAAGGCCGCCCTCGAGGCCTAAGCGACAACAAAGAAGAAGACTCCACCACCAGTTCTTGCTTCCCCTAGATAATCGGCGGCCGATGGCTTCGAATCAACTTCAAGCCAGCCTCCTCCTCCAAAAGCAGCTTCGAGGTCCAATTCTCGATGAAATCCCTCCTGGTTCCCAACTCACTATAGGGTGTCGGGAGGGCCGATTATGGAGACGCTCCACTCGAACACGTTGGTTTCGTCCACCAACCCCGCGGAGAACCCATCCACCGAGTTCCTGCAAAGATCTGCAGCCACCGATCATAGACACTCACGCGATCACTGGCGGCGAAAAATGAAGAAACGCATCAAAACCCTAGAGTAAAGGATGAAATCAGGAGGGATTTCATCGAGAATTGGACCCGATGCGGCACGCCCAAGCCTCAAGGGCGGCCTCGCGCCGGCGGGCAAGGCTCGCCTTCGCCGGATCTGGCGAGGTCAAGCCTCGCCGGCCATGGGCGAGGCTCAATCCTTGCCAAATCCAACGAGGGCGAGCCTCATCGGCCATGGGCGAGGCTCGACCCTCGCCAAATCCATCGAGGGCAAGCCTCGCCACCCAGCGTGAGGGAGCCCTCGTGGCCATTGGCGAGGTGGCCGAGGTTAACCTCGACCTCGCCAGCCGTTGCCTCTGACTAGTCGCTGAGGTTCGGCAACTGGCTAGAAAAAGAAGATGAGAAGAAAAAAATAAATAAATAAATAATAAAAAGAAAAAGTATTTAAAATATTAAAATATTATTAAAAATTGTCCACGTCAAGCACCGATCAGGCCATGTCAGCCGACCGGCGTCCAGTCAGCAAAATCCGGCAAAAATTGGCCGGAAAGGACCGAATTGGCACAACGTAAAAATGTTTTAGGACTAAATCAGCACCAAAAAAAGATTTATGACTAAATCGACACTCTGACAAAAAGTTTAGGACTTTTTTGGCACTTTTTCCATCCTAAGTCTATTTCCCGAATTAGACTTTTTATTATCAAATGATCCTTAAATAAACTAGTCTTCACCATTTTCATGCTCATCACTTGTACCTCTCTCGCAAAATTATTGAACTTTCTAACATTTTGCAAAGTCTTCCATTTTATAATTAATTTATCATAAATAATCGAAACGTGAGGAGCATGTTGCACCCAATCAATAATTAATTTTTAATTTATTGATTGGTTACTCCAAAAATTTGATCTCTCTCTGAGTTTGAATTAAAATAATAAAAAATATTCTGAATTGCATTATAGTTATATAACCTATTCTGAAATTTTTCAGAAGTATGATGACACAAATCAGTTTAATTTAAATTGACTCAAATTAACATATTCCGTTAATAAATTAAATTTCATAATTAGAAGTGTAGAATTCATTTCTTATTATGTTTAAATTTATAAATGGATGACAACAAAAAGATATGACGTTTAATTACAGAGGGTAAGAAACCATATATAGTGGGAGTTAATATATAAATTAGTGTTCAGGCAAGTTAAATAGAATATAAGAACTAAATAACTAATGATATATCTTTTTAATAAAAGAAACCTTGTATAATTTTAAGTATGACTTTATTTTCATTCGAAAGAAAAGTTGATGGTGAAAATTTATCACGAAAGAGAGTGTTCATCAATAATGACAATAGTACAAAACATTTATAAATGAAAACAACGGTGAACCTTTATTTCTTGATAAATCTACATTATTAATTTGTTGACACCTAAATTTTGGTGACCCATTTAAGTATTCATTTCATAGAAAATTTTGGGATCGATTCCGACCCCTTAACAGTAATATTAGTTAACTTGCATCTAGATATAAGAAGTATTTACATTAATAGCATTAAGTCCACCTATATTGTATTTGAACTCGAGTTAAAAGGACTGATAGAAGGGGATTCTGAGTTTAATCATATCCGGTCAAGCCTATGGCCAAAATTATCTCATGCATGTCAAGCGACAAGAATCGAGGAAATCAAGGCCACGCGCAATAAAAAAATCTTCAGCATTGCTAATATAGTTCCCATGCATAATATGTTCACCAATATTTCGTTCCAGAGAAAATCACAAGACTGGAAGGAAACCAAGAATTATATTCGGTCACAACCTGGAAGCAGAAGTTGGAAGTAATAAAGAAAAGGATGGTATATTTGAGGCATCCACAAGAGGATACAGGATGTCGTCCCTTTTCTCGAGAGCCCAAGCTATCCCACCTATCAGAAGAGACTCATATCAGACAAAGGGAGCTCTGTTTTTCCTAGGAACAGAACACGGAAAAAGCACCCTGTTGTTTTTTTCTTATGGTGGTTTCCGCTATAATTAATAATTAATAAATAAATAAATAAATAAATAACGAAACAAACTAACAACAAACCGAAAACATATTTGCCAGTCAATACTCTGCCCAACAATTTTTTTTTTTTTTATGGTTCATGCTATAAAAGAAAATAGAAATATTTGATATAAAGTTTGGCCGGTTCCACGAATTCCGTCCATTTAGTACGATTCCTCCTTTGGAACCAAGAACTAGACCTTGCAGAAGCCATTCAAAACTAGTCGGTCGAATCCTTTAGAATTAGCCTTCTATTACAACATGGGGGAGGGGAAGGGTTGCAATAAAGCACACTTGAAGAGTGTTGGATCGATACACACCCTACTTTCTACATGAAGAAAATGCTAAATTTACCGGTGTCTTGACACTCTTTCTTACATTTTTTATTTTATTTATTAACAACTTTTCTATTTGGTTAATTTACTTTTTTAATTTTGTGTATGATTATGTTTAAGTAACATATTCACATAAAGAGTCTAAAGTAGGTTATATGGGTGACAACAACATTTGATAAGTTAAATATGAATGTGTTATCATAATATGAATGGGTTTATGTCTGAGGAGGTCAGGAAGAACACGAACAGATGCTCCATAACGTATGCTGTAGCAGACAATT
This sequence comes from Eucalyptus brandiana, assembly GCA_014182725.1. Lineage (NCBI taxonomy): Eukaryota > Viridiplantae > Streptophyta > Magnoliopsida > Myrtales > Myrtaceae > Eucalyptus > Eucalyptus brandiana. The sequence goes on along the minus strand of CM024671.1, from coordinate 20,189,095 downwards.
TTGTTTTAGAAGTCTACCATCCGTTCTCACTCTATGTGTGTCTGTGTGGAGAAGGGGGAAGGAGTAACCAGCCATCGGAGGACTTGACGGCGTGAATCTTGAGGAGCAAGACAAGGATGCCAGAAAGGTGCGTCATGTAACCGGCAAACACGAGTATATATTCCTCTTCCTCAAAGGATCAGAAAAGCCCTAGATGTGATGAATCGCTTCCTCTTCTTATTCTTCAATGCACTTGTCGCAGAAGCTGAAAATCACTCCCACGATTTTAGCCTATTCGGTGGAGAGTAGTAGTGCTGGTCTCTGTCTCTGCAAATAATGCAAATTCTGCTGGGGCTACTCTTAATCGCCTGTTTTAAGATGCCGGAATGTTGCTATAATTCAAGATTTGCACATTGAATGTCAGCATATCAACTGTTGTTGGCCCTATTTGTAGCGCCTTGAATCTCGGAAGCCGAGGGTCGCCACTCTCGTAGCATCTCAGCCCCAAGGATCTTTTCAATTCCTAAGTTCGGGCAATTTACAAGATTAATATATGATAATGAATGTAAAAATTTAACCAAAGTTGCCACCAATCAATTTAGGTAAACATAGGCCGATTGGACACCCAAAATGCTTGAAAGTGATGGTAAAGTCAACTAACTAGGTGCACATGTGAAGGAACAAGTCAAACGATAGCCGCTTTTAGGTCGAGGGGTTCAATTACGCATTACACAAATTAGCATCCCACAGCACCCTTACGTATCATAGCTCTATTTTTAGTTAAGTCTTGAAACATTCACCAACTTATTTCCTAGGCATGCATGGTATTTTTGTTTTTGAAATCTTCAAATGATGCCAAAACACTAATTCGATGCCAATATTGATTTAATTTTTTTGGATTGAAGATGTCAATATTGATTAACAATGTTGTTTTCTTATGTACAGTAGCATGACTTCGTTTGCGTATGAAAGTGTATGTGCAAATGTCAATTGAAACGCAAACTTCAATCATAACATAGGAGAATAATATAACATGACAATAACAACACGCAACAAGACATGACAAATCAAATGCAAAACGGTATGATAAAATGACATGATACAGCAAATCAAATGCAGAACATAATGATAAGATGACATAATATGGCAATAATCATATATAGAATATGATAAATCACAGACAAAACATGACCATGAAATGACATACCATGACAATTATCACACATACACGTGTTGTGTTCTAAAACCAGAGCTGAAAGGGGGGATGGTCCTTTTGTCTGCGCATTTGGCTAAACAAAAATGGATCTTAGAAATGGTTGGTCAGCCAATGATTGTAGGACCATGAATTTGTCTTTCGTGCTCGAAACATCCTCAGAACACGGGGAATAGCAGCAATCGCATACATACATGAGCGAAAGAAAGGCAAAAGGTTATACTTAATACAGGAAATTTGATAAGCTCTATTCATCCAAGCCTCATTCGTCCAAGTTAGTTGAAATGAAACGTGGAATGTCCATATCACTTGTTCATTCACTACTTGTTAAAGGTTGAATCAGAATGACAGAGACAATAAGTGCCCACGATTGAATGACCTATAAAGGTATCCATTTAACAAAAAAGAAGATGCAAAATTGCTGAAATTGCAATCCCCCAATAAAATGCTCGTTGTTCCAGAAACGAAAATTTACTCTTGCGTCCTTCCAAGCCTCAACAATTTCATCACATTCTCATACACGGTGAATGTTATTGAAGAAGCAGGCACATTTTTTAGTAAGTTGGGTGTGATTCCTTTGTAAAAACCCCGTAAACCTTCAAACCTACAAAGCCAAGAGGGCATGAAAGTACTGAACTCATCAACATTCAATGAATGAGATGGAGCACCAACCACATATAAAGTTGCATTACCTTGCAGTTTCTTTTGCAACATGCCAGGTATCTATATATCTAGGAGTACCATCAGTGTAAGGCCGTTGCTGCAAAAGGCATGAAGAATTGACAGAGCATTGAGTTTATCAAAAAGTGTTCGATCGGAGTTGTCAAAAAGCTTCAAAGCAGTAGTAGATTTAGAAGAGAAAATGTATCTGGAATAAGGGATTACCTGCAATCGAGTTCGAATCACCTGGAACAAGAAAGCAATTCAATCATGACCAGAAAATGACAAATAAAAAGAAAAATGATTAAACGTAGTGAATAAACTCACTTGAAATGGATAACACAGAAGAATGGCTGCAAGTTTAGAGGATGCCCCCAGTATTGCATAATCAACAGAGTTCTGCAGATGAAATATTAAGTTGGACAAATAGCAAGAAATATTCAAAGAGTTTTTTTCCCATTAAAACTGTTTCTGAAAAGATGCAAGCAATTAATTTATTATTATTTTCTTGTATCGTGGTTGGGGAGGAAGGCGTTCATTACAGAAACAATTCTCCTGTAATTTAATTACGAGTACCGTTCACACTAGAAAAAGTTATTAACTCTACTGATAGTTTGGAAGAATTGGAATACAATCACCAAAAGACATAAACATGACTTTCCAACTTCTGTACATTATGTCAAAACAACTGGCAACATCATTTTAGTGTCACGGAAGCTCGGATTTTTTGTTGCCTGACCAGTTCATCGAAAAGCAGAGATTTAGAGGCCACCTCACAAATTAAATTTCTGAAAGCTGGCAAAGCATGGATTGCTGGCGAATGAGGTCTATTGTCAAATGTATATCTCCCAAAATTTCAAATTTACCTGAAATAACCCTGCCCCAAATATCAGGCTGCAATGCTTCTGGATGAAACATTGCCATCTATTATATTGAAAATATTCTCAACTTCAAGCTCAAAATGCCAGATAACACCTCCAGTGCAAACATTGCATGCATAGATATATTCTCCCTTAACTAAAAGACACAGATAAGCCTCAGAAAAACTATACATTAACTATATCAAATGGAACAAGGATTTTAATAACTGGAAAGAGAACTGTAGCTTTAAAAAAGATTACAAATGGAAGATACTCTCACATTTTTAGTATATACTCAGGAAAAAGTGTTAAAATATGCTCACCAGCATCTTATCAGCCCTTTCAGGCCTCTCTTCCCTTCCTTTTGCCTTAAGTTTGATAACAACTTTCCGAAGTTCCTCATATGAAGTGAACTGAATAACACCATGAGAAACCTGTTTAAAGATTACATCGTTATTGAGATAAACAATGCAGGACAACTGAAAATAAAGAGAAAGAGGGCAAAACAGAAAGCTACTCATCACAAACATATACAAGTAGGTGAAGATATTTATCTGCAGATGCTTGACAGTAATATAAAGCAGTGGAACATCAGGGCAACTCTCCCAGTTTCTCAACCATCCTTTTTGGGCAAATAACCGGAATGTGGCCTTCCTCCCTTCCCAGTTACACTAATGGATTATCCTTGCTGTGCAAACAACTGACCCCTCTCCAAGTGATTCAACAGATTCTCCTCTAACCTAACTGGAATGGGGCCTTCCTCCCTTCGTCCGAGTTTAAGTGCCTATGCTTGATTAAGGGTGATTTAACAGACTCAGAAGAATCTCTCTCTGTGAAAGCTAATTGGTTTTAATTACATCTTTTTGGACCTCCTGTCATCTCAAAAACGATATTAAGGATTATGCTGGAATAATTCAAGAGATAAGTCCAATAAATTACAGTTAGTTACCAGAAAGAGACTGGGAACAATCCCTTTGTATAAAGCACGCCAACCTTCCTCTCTCATTATGGTTGTAAAAGCATCTGATCATCACATATGAAGCAATAACCAACAGTTAGTATGCATCAATGATGCCTACACGAAGAGCTGCTTGGAAGAAAAGGATAGGTCATGTTCTATCCAAGTTTGGATAAACTTGGATGGAGTTTTGTCTTTCCCACAGAGTAGAAGTTGTCTTTTGATTTTCTCTTCCCCTATAGATAAAAGAGTTTCATCAACCAAACTCCCAATCTCAAACAGAGATGTATTATGTTTATCTTGTAGAGTAAATAAAAGGGGTTGATTCAAGAGTAAAACTAGAAACACATGTGAAAGAATATTAATTAATTAATTTGAGGTTTCCAAAGTGCAAATTTACTGAATTTCTCCAGCAGTGGATATGCATATATGTTGCAGGTGGATTCTAATGGATACATATCTTCTACCTGCACTAAAGCATGTTTAAAAAAAAAAAAAAAAAATTAATCCTATCAACAGAAGAACATATTGACCAACAGTAGTGAACACTAAATTAATAGAATGATGTTCCAAATTCTAGAAGTTTGATAGTACTATTATGAAAATTGGTGAACAAGATCCACAGATAAGCATATCCACTGACAGAATTTCAGAGCCAAAGTCATGCAACTCACTCAAATATTGGTATCTCAGAGATGACATAATTAGGAAGCCAATGCAAGGTGTGAGGCAGACCATAAAATCCAGAATAAGCTCGGGTTCGACGAAGTGGATTCTGAAGTTGCAATCTTGTTTTTATGAGCCAAACGGGATGTGTGCAGAGAGAAACCTGGACAAAGGGAAACAAGAACTCTATGTAAGTATATGCATCTATCTCCACAGGGTGGGATATCATATAATCAATTCAAAAATTCAAAACAGTACGGAGATTATATTTAGGAAATAGACTTTTAGCAGCCACACTAATAAAGAGAAAAACTACAAACCTTTTGAAGTAGGTTACTATCGTCACTTCCCAAAAGCATTAAGTAGAGCACCATCCAACATCACAAAAATTGGCATACACGATATTTCATTCGCAAGTAGTGGCCACAGGATTCTTGACAGAGAGAATCTAAGCCCCCATGTAGGTGAGTCGACAACAAAATCTCTCTACATGATATTTCATTCGAAAGTAGTGGCCACAAGATTTTTGAGAGAGAGAATGTAAACCCCCATGTAGCTGGGTCGATAACAAATCTCTCTCTGACATCCGCCTGACAATGACTGCTGGTGGTAGCGACCAGATGATGTAAAACATGCAGTAAAAGTGCCTAATGGACAATTGGCATAAATCCCAATAGACAAAAGTGAATTCTTGATAAGCTAAGGGACCAAAAGTGCAATTTATCTCAACATGAAAAAGCTCAACAATTTGCAAATGACAAGCAAAAATAGAGTTCTCCAATTCCTCTATGTACATTAACATGTTTTGCTTTGACGAAGAATAATCTTATAATTGGTTAATATGATTGCTGAAGTCCCTTTATGAAAAGGTAATATAATAGTTCGATCCAAATGAAAAATATGTCCTCCAGTTAAAAAGATCATCCTAGGTATATTAGCTGATAAAGAACAGAGCACATAAAAAGAAATGACATCCTTGTGGTCTTCGTTAAAAGACTTCACTATCCAAAGGGGTGCTCAAATATGACCAAAACTTCGAGTACCATAAGTCCACAAATATAATTTGGATTAATAAACAGATGGCACAACTGAAATAGGAAAAGGAAATCACAGGCCAATATAAAAGTATGACAGAAGTTAAGAATATAAGTTCCATGGTCATGAACTTTCCTATCATACAAGATATAATGTTTTACTGATCCAACAAAGACTCAATGACCAACTCAAATAGAACCAAAAAAGTTCAAAGCTGACTAATAATCTGACCATATCCATGCTCACTCACCCTAATAGCAAGTCATCCTCCAAATTTTGAGACTTATAGGGTGGCTAAAGGCCAGTTCTTTTAGCATTATATTTTAGCTAGGTTTTTCTTGGTTTTTTTAATATTTTCACTGTAAACTCTCATTTAAAGATAAACTGCTCACAAGGAAGTATGAACTCTAAATGAAAGTGGCAGTAAGAAACATCATGGTGATAAAGCCCTTGGCCCAATGGTCAGTAGCTTTCTTTCAATCTAGCTGCAGTGTAACTGATAATTGTGTCATGTCCCTTTTCAGTGACTTCGACGAGTCAGGAACATTTAAAAAAAAGTCTCAATGCCATTTTTTAGTTTAGTCATTTGCAGAAAAGGTGGCATTGATTTATTAGAGACTTCAGACCTTATCAATTGGTGGCAGAAAGTGCAAAATTACTCAATAACCAGCTCCAATATGTAATTTCAAAATCAATCTCAGCTTCTAAAAGTTCTTTCGACTTAGGTAGGCAAATCCTAAACTCTATATTAATTGCGCACAAGAGTCCTCATATGGAGTTGCCATCTGGAAATTCACAAGAAAGGGATGGATTCTTTCATTCAAAGGATCAAGTTTGAGGTGGGTGATGGTTACAGAGTTAAAATTCTGGCACATTGTTCTACTGCAGCAACCCACGTCTTAAATCCCACTTCCATTCCCTGTTTAAAATCTTCTGTAAATCATAATCCTTTGATCTTTAACTTCTCATGTTTCCAATATGGAAATACCAATAGGAATCCAATAATTAGCATGAATTTTAAACTTGAAGCTGATAACTCTTTGATAGATTTTTGCTTCTGTTTAGAGTAAAATCTCATAGTTCAGGTGATGACAATTTACAGTGAATTCTATTTAAGTAAGCCCTCTCCCTATCAAATCTCCTAATTAAAATTTCTTTGCCAGCACCTCCGGTCAATTTCCTGCTAAAGCTATTTGGCTCTCCAGTGGACCTCCAAATTAGTTGTTGGATTATCAGACTGTGTCCGCACATAAAGTCCTTATAAATTTTTTAAGGTTCTTTCTGTCGATTTCCTTAATAATTGTGACAACACTATGGAATAGATCAGTCACCAAAATAAGATTTACATGGTGAATGTTCTTCATCAAGTTTCAACTTCCCTTCATATAGTTCAATTATTATCCCTCTAGCAGTAGAAACAAAAAAGAATTAATCTTTAAAAGCTTGACCTTTTATATAAGTTAAACTCTGTCATCTTGAAAATTGCCTGCAAATATATAAGCTCTTCTCCATGAAGTTAATGGTTAGCAGAGGACTAAATCATGCTGCTGCTTCAGTTAGAGGTACATTGCTCAGAAACATGAACCTTAATATTCAAAGCACAAAATTCACCAAAATAAAAGAAAAGTGACTAAATATCCATACAGAAAGAACAAGCCATTCACACAAAGTCAATACAGCAAACTTGTTCACTTTATGGGCAACGGGAAATTGTTTCAGATATAAAGCAGTGGCAAAAGCTAGTAATTGAAGCTTCACCATACTAACCAGAGCTCCAGCTTCTGCAGCAGAAGCAAGATGAAGACCAGGGGATAGGCTTTCCTCTCTCTTTGCAGAATATCTTTTCTTGGCTCGGCCATAGCTACAAGGAAAAAATTCAGTTGTACCCACAAGAATACATTATCCATCAAGATAAGATAGACTATCAAACGATTCCACAATTAGATGTTGAAAGACAGATTGGATGAACAGGTTGGAAAAAAAAAGGCAATTTCACAACCAGACTGGAGAGGGAAACGGTCAAGTTTCTTGCTTTATCCAGTTCAACTAGATGAACCACCAAAACCATTGAGAAACCTCTTATTAGATTTACTATTTCCCACATGATAAGTACAGAAACATAGTTTTGTCTATGTAGGATATATGTCATAGCCGACTCCACACCTGAATAAAAGAGAAGAGTGGTGAGTCAGGTAGTCATCAGCTAGCATGCCTTTTTCTACCTTTGAGACTCTATGAAATGAATCCTATAGAAACTGTGCTTAAACTAGGTCAACAACTGGAAGTGTATGGTACTTACAGAAATATGTGACCTTGACGTAAACCAAACACAGCCCATGCCTTTGAAGGTCTGAGTTTGACATTCAACTCTTAGCATAATGCACTTTCTCACATTACAGTTCGTTGTGTATTGACTACATGGTTTGACTCTAATAGAACATGGTCGAGTGTATGGTTGGATGGTCCTGGCATGGTGTTGATGATGGGAATGACAACTACTACAACTGTTGTTCTTTTTTCTTTTCTTCACCATCGAATCCAAGTCAATGTCAAACTGTCCATTTGACTGGTTCAATATGATCAATGCAGCCTATAGAATTTTGGGCCACCAATACCGTTAAGTGACAAGATAAGGAGTGATTTGATATTTTAACGTCGTATAATACAGTGGTCTATATAGGATTGGACTTTAAAGATGTTCTCAAATCACACAGTCCACTCCGATTGTCAACACAATGACTGAAAGCATGCAGCATCTTGAATCAAAAAGTCTAGGTTGGCATCTCAAAGCTGCCCATTTTGTGATGTACTGCTTGTATGGAGGACTGTCTGCCTACAGCCCTATACTTAATTTGGAGAAAGAAAATGCTTCAACATTATTGCTCTTTCCTACAGGCCCAAAAGTTGCTCAAGAGAAGGGAAAAAGATTTTGCTATGCAAAAGCATAATGGTGAATATGACTAAAATATCTTTATACTTTTGAGGTAGTTTTCCACTGTTTTTTGGAAAGACTAATTCTGGAGAATGTTCCAAAAACATGCCTTTAGCATGTGGAAACATGGTTTTTTAGGAACAGTCAACTATTCCTAGATTGATATACATTGAGGAAATGCCTTTGACATTAACATTGACAACAGGCCCAACAATGGCAAGAGTAAACTGCTACTCAAGTAGCAATACCCATAGAATTCTCTTCTTGGGCAATAATTTTCGGATGAAATTACCCCCATTTCCAAGCATTGTATTTGCTAAAGCCTTTCTTGCACTTATCGCAGGATTCACTAAAACAAATCGAAAGATGCAGCTTTCCTTGCTCATAAATGTGAAATGAGTATATAGAAATCCCAGCCAGTAAAGGAAGCAACAGAAAGTTCACAAGAGATCAAGGGGGAGGACAAAGAACAAGTACTGAATGGTCAAATACATCACAAATAGCAAGAATAGCACTTACAAAAAGAAATATAGACCCCATGATAGGCTCGACCCAAGTACAGCAGGTAAGAAGCCAGCATAAAGACCTCGCAAACCCTGAAAGAAAAACTCAGTTACATCTGCAAAAGTTGTTTCTACATCTAAAACTACATACAGGCATTCAAGATCAATGATGGAAAGGTCAAAGAAATGCTGGAGTTGCACGCATAACGAGACATAGAAACTTGACTAGAACTCAATATAACTGGATGATAAAGGAAAGTGGTAAGATAAGAGAGAAAGAAAGACAGACAGACAGACACATCATATCTGCAATCAATGAATTTCTTCTCATAATCTCATGCAATGCGTTTGGCAAGTGCTCATATCAGCATATATAGAAAGCAGGCAGCATCGAACATGCTTTAAGCTTCTCTGTTCCCTATATACAAAACAGCTATAAAATTAGAAAGGGAGAGGATCCAAAGGGATGATTATGGAGAAAGCAACAAAATATGCAACAGAAAATTGATATTCGCAAGTGAAGGAAACCAATTTAGGATCCAAGCCATATATCTCTCTGTAGTATATAATACACCAAGAAAAACATAGCAATACTTGGAATGCTTGATCTCAGGTAATTCAGATGAACATCCTAAATTTTTTGGTCGTAACTTCCTCCAAGAGACTTAAATTACCTGAAGGCTTTACAGATTATTAGAATAGTTTTAGCTTTCAAAGGACAATGGCAGAGTTGAGCATGAAATGCCATCCAACTAGTCACCTAGACTCTAACTACATACTTGAAGTTAGGGTCCTAGTAATCCTTTAGAGGGTCCTAGAAAAGAGACCCCTTGGTCAACCTTGATGCACTCATTAATTACCCTCTGATCTCGATGCTCAAAGTTGGTAGGAACAAATCGAAAGGTGAGGTAGGAAGCACTTATTGATTGGGTGCACATCATTGAAAGAGTCCCTAACTGCAGGAATATTTTCACAAAGTTGCAGAGTGCAGTGAGCGGCCATCAAGCTAAAAGACAGAGGTCTTTTTAGTCCAACTATGGCATGAAACAAAAAATCTTCAGGAGCTCCGTAAGAATTTCCCACCTCAAAAATCGTGGGCCCTTTCAAAATTACACCGTAATTAGTAAGAAGGTTCGTCCATGTGAAAGTACATTACCCAATTCGAGCCCCCCATTTCCATATTCGCAAACACTTTCAGTTCATCCAGCGGCGATTGCTAAAGGCTCAAGAGCCTCTACACCAAAATTGTCGCACCACGTTCTACCTTCTCCATCACCACCATCCCCTCCGCTATCAAAAATTTTCATTTGACTGATAAATAAAGCTCAAAAGGACAACACCAAAACAAGAGAAAGGAAACACAGAGAGAGAGAGAGAGAGAGAATGAGAAGCAGGAATTGAGAGAACCTCGGAGCGAGCAATGGTGAAGAGCGCTTGGGCGGTGTTCCTATAAGTCGGGAGATACGCGACCCTACCGTCGTTCGCTGCGTGGAACCCGTGAACAAAATCCATATCAGTCAAAAGCAAACTCAAAACTCAGAGAGAGAAAGAGAGAGAGAGAGAGAGAGGGAGGGACCTTGGAATCGGGTGCGGACGACGTCGAGGGGATGCGTGGCGGCGACGGTGGAGAGCCCGGCGAGGGCCCCGGCGGCGGCGTTCTCCCACTGCCAGCGCGGCTGCGACATGACGTGCGGCAGGAAGGGACGATGTCGAATGCGCGATGCCTCAACTCATTCGCTCGCGCTTACTGCAAGAAGAGGAAGAAGAAGGAGGAGGAGAAATGCGTTGGGATTGCGCCAACAGCGCCATCGTAATATTCCGGAGACTGGTCTCTCTGTTCCGTTAGATTCCCGTCTTCCAGTTTGAGGTACAACGTATGACCAAACCAGAACAGCGCCCGTCTTCCTAGTCTAGCCTAGTCTTAGGGTGCGTTTGGAAAGATTTTGGGGAAAGTATTTGGAAAAATGTAAAACCTTTTGAGTTAAAAGTTATTTTTTAAAATACAAATTGTGTTTAGTAAATTATAGTTTGAAGACTCTTTGTAAAGTATTTTGATTAAAATTGTGTTTAGGAGAATTATATTTGCAAAGCCTTTTGTTTTTTTTTTTTTTTTTTGGTAAGAGTAAGAATATATTAAGCTTAGGACAAAAGTACAAAAGAAAGGCGCCAAAACTCACACTCTAAAAGCTAAGAGCAAGAAGAGTGAGAGGGAGCCGAAAAAGGTACAAGCAACACAGCGATCAAACTACAACAGCCAAACACCGAAGAAAACCCACAACTACAAAACCCGGCAGACCACAGAGAGCCGAAGTAGTTGGGCAGCAGCTGAAGAAAGCAGGCACGAGTAGACCTAGGAGGGAGGGTGACAATCAATGAAAACCGAGGGGTCTAGGCCCCATCCCCGTTGAATCCTTCTGTTCCTTGGAGAGACTGGAACATTAGAAAAAGTTAAGGCTTTGTCCTTAACTAGCTTGATCAAGTGATTCTTCATCGCCGAGACAATGAAAGCTTCCCCTCTGAAGATGATATTATTCCTCTTTTTCCAAATAAGGTAACACAAGGCACCAAATGAGAACCGAGCGATCGAATGGTAGAAGTCTTTACCTTTCAAGAATTTCAAGGCCCAAGAGAGGTTATCTTTCCATGGTCCATTGCGCCAAGGAAGATTACACCTGGCCGCCCAAAAAAAAGCTAGAGTTGCAGAAATAGGGCAATCAAAGAACAAATGATCAATTGAGTCTGGCAAGACCCCACAGAAAGCGCAAACTTCATAATCAATCCTATGATAGGATAGGAGAAGCATTTGAGTAGGAAGACGATTCCTAGAGATTAACCACAGATTGAATTGGAATCTAGGTGCAATAGTGTTGTCCCAAATGAAGGTCGCCCAAGGAACGCAGTGCTTCTTCGTTCTGATAATATTCCAAGCTGAAGCGACGGAGAAGGAGCCGGAGGAATCACCCCGCCAGGAGAACCTGTCACGGGATTGGGATAGGGTCGGGAGGATGAGTCCCCAATCTTCCAAAAGGGATCTAAGAACACTACCCCTCGGGGTAAAAAGATCGGCGACCACTGCAGAGCTCGGAAGCTCAGCACCGTCCATAACGAAGCTGGTATGAAAGAGTCCGGGGGCCACGAAGAAGCCAATGATCATGCCATAAGGAAACCGAGAGACCATTTCCAATTTCCCGAGAAGAAAGAAAGACGGAAATCCCTTCTTAAAAGCAAAATTTTCTTCCATGCCCAAGAGCATATAGTAGGACAGGAAGAACACCAAAAGTTATCCTTTTTTAAAAAGTTTGAATGGATCCAACGGCACCACAAGGATTCTTTATCCGTGAAGAGAATCCAAATATATTTAAGCATGGCCGCTCTATTAGAATCTTTCAATTTACGAAGGCCTAGACCACCTTCAGCTTTTGGGAAACAAACGTCATCCCACGAGACCTTAGCCCCACCACGGCCAAGAGAAGAACCTTTCCAAAGAAATTGTCTTAAAATGCGCTCAATGTCTATCAAGACCGAGGCAGGCAATGTAAAAACACTAGCCCAAAAGGCTTGAATAGAATGAAGGACTGACCTTATGAGTTGGAGTCTTCCAGCAAAAGAAAGAAACCGGTGAGCCCAAGACTGGACCCTAGCTGTGATACGATGTATCAGAGCAATACAATCCGCTTTGCCAAGTCTGGAAGATATAATGGGAACACCCAAATACCGAACCGGAAGCTTGCCTTCATTAAAGCCAAAAGCCAGTAAAATGTTGTTGCGAAGAGACGGAGACCCACCAGAAAGAAATATCTCACTCTTGTTTTTGTTAGGCAACAATCCACTCCAAGAAGAAAAAATATCCAGTCCTCTCTTAAGTAAAGCCACCGAGGCCCAATCAGCTTGACAAAAGAGAAAAACATCATCAGCAAAGAAAAGGTGAGAGAGCTTAACCGATTTGCACCTCCAATAGTATTTGAAGCTCTTTGCCGAAGTCCGATCAGTTAGAATTCCCGAGAACACTTCCATCACCAGAGTGAAAAGGTAGGGAGACATTGGGTCCCCTTGCCGCAAGCCCCGACCTCCCGAGAAGAAGCCATGGAGCTCACCATTAATGGAAATGGAGTATTTCGGTGTTCGAACGCAAATCATAATAAGATGAATAAATGAAGGCGGAAAACCAAAAGCCAAAAGGGTAAGCTCAAGGAAGTCCCAGTCTACAGAGTCATAGGCCTTCTGAAAGTCCACCTTAATAGCACATTTGGGAAGGTAAGGGTCAAGGTGGAATCGAGTAAAAAGTTCTTGAGCCAAAAGGATATTATCACGAATTCTTCTACCCTTGATAAAAGCGTTCTGAGAAGGATCTATCAGGTCTTTCAAAACTCCAGCCAAACGATTACCCATAATCTTTGTGATGACCTTATAAATAGTGTTGCAGCACGCTATGGGCCTGAAGTCCGAAACGGCAGAAGCGTTAGGGATTTTTGGCACCAAGGTGAGGATTGTATTATTGACTTCCCTAAGAAGGCGACCCGAAGAGAAAAAATCTCTAACTGCTTCCAATACCAACGAACCCACAATGTTCCAGTTAGTCTTAAAAAACTCAGCAGAGAATCCATCAGGACCTGGGGCTTTGCCACTTGCAAGAGAAAAGAGAGTATTCTTTATCTCAAAGTCAGAGACCGGGGAAGAGAGGAAACAAACCTGGTCGTCCTTGAGAGGATACCGAATGAATTTTTTAAGTTCCTGCAAAGAAGGCTTGGAGAGTGCCGTATGAGGAGAGAGGAGATCCGAGAAGAAGGAAACAAAGACTTGCGGCACCAAGTCAGAATCCGTGATCAAAGAGCCTGAATGATCCTTAACCGAGAGGATCCTATTAGTGAGTTGTCTCCTCTTCACTGCATGGTGAAAGAATTTAGAGTTCCGATCCCCTTCCTTAAGCCATCTAATTCTAGATTTTTGTCTAAGGAATGATTCCTCTTGACCACGAAGGTCTACAAAAGCATGTCTCTGCTCCTTCTCAAGCTCAGCAAGATAGACATTATGAGGGTCAAGTTGAATACCAAGCTGGGTGGACCGCAAAGCTTCCCTAGCTGCTGCCGTTCTCTGAGAGATATTAGAGAAAGCTTCACGGTTAAGGAGCTTGAGACGACACTTCATAGCCTTGAGCTTTGAAACCAGTCTGAACATAGGAGTCCCTCTCACAGGGTTATCCCAAGTATGTTGAACTATGGAGGGAAAGTCCGGATGATCAGCCCAAAAGTCAAAGTACTTGAAAGGCTTTCTTTTAAAAACCAGGCTTAGAACTCTCACTATCATAGGAGTATGATCAGATATACCAGGATTTAGGAACGAGGCTTCCGAGAAGGAGAAATCCAAGTTCCACCTCAAATTCACCAAAACACGATCAATTTTCCTCATCTTCCTATTAATACCACCTGAAGTGGACCAAGTATAACGAAGGCCAACATATCTGAGATCTTCCAGGTCAGTCTGAGCTAAGCACTGGTTGAATTCATCAAAACAAGGTATCCAATTATTCGAACCCCCAAAACGGTCCGAGGGATCCTTAATTGCATTGAAGTCCCCTGCTACAATCCAAGCTGAATTCTGAAGGAGAGCATTCAAACGGAGGAGGTCTTCCCACAAAGGCCGACGCCGGATATAGGTATGTTCCCCATAGATAACAGAGACATAACACTCCAAGCCAGACTGGATGAATTTGATGTGACCATGCACAGCTTGGTCATTTATAGACAGAATATCGAAACTCAAAAACTCGGGGTTCCAACCCACCCAAATTCTACCCCGAGAGGAAAAGTCATAGTTCGCTACCCAATTCCAGTCTTTAAGCAAAAGAGAGGAGATAGTACCAAAAAGATTCTCCGGGACCTTAGTCTCAACAAGGCCAATGAAGGCCAAATTATTAGAAGTAACAAAACGCTTGACTTCAGCCCTTCTGACAGGGTTAAGCATACCCCTGATATTCCAAAATCCAAAAAACATAATTACAAAAGAAGGAGCGAAGTTACCTCCTCTTTGAAGACCTGCGTCGGTAGGAAGCCGAAGCAGGCACTATCGAAGTAGGAGGGTCAGGGAGAAGCTTCTCCAACTTATCTTGTAGTGATTCAGTTCCAGTAGTGGCCGGCAAGACTCTTGGGGAAGAGTGGCAAGAAGATAAAAGATAATCCTCTTCCGAACCAGCATAGACACTAGATTGAACAATCTCATCTTCCGCACTAGCATGGGGCACGGCAGGATCAAGCAAAGCCACCGCTTGGGAAGAACAAGAGTCATCCTTCTTAGAAGTCCTAGAACTTCCTTGAGGCTTGCGAACTGGTGGAGCAGAGGCGGAGTCTTTCAAATTTAAGGACTGCCCGCCACCAAGAGGGGCCTTCTTATTTTTTTCTTTGACCTGCTTCCATCCTGAATCGGATGCTGGAATGGAAGAAGCAATAGCCGGATCGGCATTTAAGGTAGGCTGGTGATATTGAGATCCACCAAGACCAGAGCATTCCGCAACACGAGTCTGAGAAGGATCACCAGCAGGAACTGCTAGACGATTGCAAAGCCTTTTGTTATTCATAAAAAAAAAAAAAAAAAAGAGTTGGCTGGCCAGAACAAGTAGTCGCCGGCAAGGAGCAGGTGGTCTGGCGAAGGGCGGGGAGTCTAACGCAGGCCGTCCGACAGAGGTAGGCGGTCCAGCGAGGGTTGCGCAACCCTCTGGCGAGCGGTGCCCAAATCGCACGGCCTTGGCAAAGGTCATGGCGCGTCGAGCGATCCTCCAGCGAGGGTCGTGGGTCGCCAGAGGTCATGGGTCGCCCAACCCTCCGTCATGGTGCGTCGCCCGACCCTCCGTCACGGCGCGTCGCCCGACCCTCCGTTGAGCGGCATCTCCGACCATCTCCGCGATGAGGTCGTGGGTCACCGGAGGTCGCAGCGAGATGGAGGAGGTCGCACGCCGCAACCCAGGCAAACTCTGCGACCTAGATTTGGGTCGCGGCAAGGTCGTGAATTGCCGAAGGTCACAACGACAGCTCACCGCGACCCAAGCGACCTCTGTGACCGCCACAACCCAGATCTGGGTCGCCACGAGGTGGAGGAGGTCGCGCGCCGCGACCTAGGCAACCTTCGTGAACCAAATCTAGGTCGCAGCAAGGTCTTGGGTCGCCGAAGGTCACGGCGAGGTGGCGGAGGTCACAAGCCGCAACCTAGGCGACCTCCGCCACCTCCGCGACCTCCACAACTGGTCGGCGATGGTCGCCAAGGTGCCACAATCACGTCGGCCTCTCTTGCCCATCAACCCATCTCGCCGGCCTCTCTAACGAAGAAGAAGACGAATAGTGCCCAGGCCATTCCAAAAATGCTGAAAGCCCAAGGCAACCCCCCACCTACCTTGGGCTTTCGGCTTTGTGAAGGCTGACATTTGGGGAATGAATGCCAAACACACTTGCTTTTGCCCAAGGACCTTTAGAGGTCTAAAGGGCTTTGTAAAGTGGTTCCTAAACGGACCTTTAGATCCTAGCATCGAGCTTGTGCAAGATACTAAAAGCCTATTTGATAACCATCCCAATAGTATCGGATTTTGATATTTTTGTTCCCGGGAGTAGTTTTGGAACAAAATTGTGTTTGGTAAAAATTTTATTCCCAAGAATAAAATTTTATTTTTTTTTGTTCTTGAAAGTAAATTTGGAATAGAATTAAGAATATAAAATAAAATAAAATAAAAAAATTGATTCTTGTTTCGGGAACAAATCTAAAAATCAAGCCTATATTTTCTCTTCTTTTTCCATTTTCTCTTCTTCTTCTTCCGACACCGCTTTGCGGTTGCCATCCGTCGCCGTCCGCTACCCCCGGCCGTCGATCGTCGGCAACCGTCCAAGGAGCTCGCCGGGCCGGGCGAGGTCTAGCAAGCTCGCTGATGGCCAAGCGAGCCTCGCCTAGCCCTGACAAGACTCACCCAACCCCGCTGGTGGCCAAGCGAGCCTCGCCTAGCCCCAGTAAGGCTTGCCCAACCCCGCTAGTGGCCAAGCGAGCCTCTCTCAACCTTAGTGAGGCCTGCCTGGCCACCCGTAAGGCCAAGCCTCGGCGGGGCTAGGCAAGCCTCGCCCAACTGTCGGCGAGGCTTGACCGACGAGGGCCAACTGGCCACTTGAAGAAGAAGAATAGGAGAAAGAAAGGAAAAAAAAAAAAAAAAAAGTAAAAGAAGTATTTAAAAATTAAAATGAAATGATTTGGAGTAGAAATTTTAAGTATGGTACCAAACGCAATTCTATTCTAAAATCAGAAATTTTTGAATAGTTACCAAACAAGTTTAAAATACTTAGAAATTATTCCCGGAAACAAAAAAAAAAAAATCATTTTCTGATTAAAAATTGTTCTTAGGAACAGAATCATTACAAAACGAGCCATAATTAACTAGGGTGACTAGGGTGAGCATAGGAGTCAACATGATTCTTGACTAAACCGACCATGGGATTGGGTCGAGTTCCAATTTCTTGTGACAATCGATCCAATTTCCGATGTTCCCCGTTCCCACTCGAAAATTGGATCGAGAACTCGGATAACCTTAAAAAAGAGCAAGAGATGTATGATATTCCATGAGACTTAAGTGAACTAAAAGAAAATTTCTTCTTTTGAGAACAACTCCTTAACTTTTATTAGTTTTTTTTTTTTTTTTTCAGTCCTACTCTACGCCTACTCTACACTCACTCTCGGACTTTTGCCCCGCCTCTTGCATGGCGTGAGAGTCGAAATCCACTCTTGAAACTTACGCGTCCCCACCCCATCCCCTCGAGAAGGTTGGGATATGAACCCCTCACCTCCCCCTTCCATGTTGGAAGGGTGGCCACTGGGGCGAATCCCAGTGGTTACTTTTATTAGTTAAGTTGATAATTTTTGCTTAATGTTTTTATCTTAATTTTTTCTTTTTCTTTACATTTCTTTTGTTACCATTCATTTTATTCCTTTTCTTTTCTTCCCTTTTGTTATATAGAAAAACTTCTTAAAACAATACCGCTCTTCTACCTGAAACGCAGATTATAATATATCGGGATGTTGCTATAATTCAAAATTTTTACTTGCGTTTGTTCAGCTGGTGGTGCCGTTTTTATCTCAAAACGTTGCACGTTGAATGTCAGCAAATCAACAGTTGTGTGTCTTATTTGTAGCTCCTTGAATCTCACCAGCCAAGGGTCGCCATGCCGATAGGATCTCGGCCCCGTGATTCTTTTTAAATCCTGGATTCGGGCAATTTACAAGAATGTAAAAGCCAGACTAGAATTACCACCACACCAAAAGACTTAGATAATGATGGGAAAGCCAGCTAAATAGGTGCACGTGTGGAGGGACCGATTAAACAAGAACCTAAGGTTGGGGAGTTCAGTTAGACATTGAATTGATTAGCATCCCCAAGTCTACTAGGTACCACAGCTCTATTTTTGTTTAAGTCTTAGAATATTTACCTATTTATTTCCTAAGCATGCAAGGTATTATGGTTTTAAAATCTTGAAATGTCACCAGAACACTTGCTCAATGTTATTATTGGCTGAGAATGCCGTCTTCTCGTGTATGGTGACATGATTCTGTGTGTGAAAGTATGTAAGCAAATGTCAATCGAAATGCAAACTTCAATATGACGTGTGAGAATGATATAATATCAATAATCACATGCAAGACATTACAAATCAAATACAAAATAAGATGACAAAATGACATGACAAGTCGGACGCAAGACATAATGATGAGATGGCATGACATGATGATAATCATAAAACATGACATAACAAATTAAAAACAAAGCATGACGATGAATTGATATGACAATAATCACATGTACACTTACTGCGTTCTAAATCAGAGCTGAAAGAGGGGATAATCCTTTTGTCTAATCTACTAGAACTGGAATCAGATAGAATCGTGTCGATTAGCCTTTGGATCAGCTTGTACATGCGTATATGGGATTGCAATTGAAGGACAAATTGTATAGTCTATGCAATGTCGGTGCTAGTGCTAACCATGGTCTTGAAGCTACGGTCTGTCACCAGTCGCATAAGGACATTGCCAGGGAAAAGCAACACGCTATACTTAGCACTGTCAAGTTGATGAAGCTCTCTCTTCCCTTGAAATTTTGTTTCAATTCCAGGCGGTTCATATCGGCAACCCCCCAATCATCAACTCTATTTCATCTTCGTGATTTTGAATATGGAAAACATAATTTCTTCAATCTTGAGTACCACTCAACTTGTCCAGAGTTGATTGAAATCAAAGCGACACGGAATGTCCATGTCACTCATTCATTCACTACTTCTTGATGGTTGAATCAGAATGACACAGTCAAAATTGCCCAAAATTGAATGACCTAAAAAGGTATCTATCCCTTACTCTTAACAAAATGAAGATGCAAAATTGCCAAAATTGCAGTTTCCAAATGAAATGCTCGTTGCTCCCAAGAAAATAAAGATTTATTCTTTCGTCCTTCCAAGCCTCAACAACTTCATCACATTCTCATATACGATGAATGTTATTGAAGAAGCAGGCACATTTTTTAGTATGTTGGGTGTGATTCCTTTGTAGAAACCCCGTAATCCTTCAAACCTACAAAGCCAAAAGGGCATGAAAATTCTGTACTCCTCAAAATTCAATGAGCGAGATGGAGTCCCAATCACATATAGTTGCATTACCTTGCAGTTTCTTTCACAACATGCCAGGTATCCATATATCTAGGAGTACCATCAGTGTAAGGCCGTTGCTGCAAAAGGAATGAAGATTTGACAGAGCATTGAGTTTATCAGAAGTAGTCAATCAGAGTCATCAAAAAGTTCCAAAGCAGTAGCAAATTTAGAAGAGAGAATGTATTTGGACTATGGGATTACCTGCAATCGAGTTCGAATCACCTGGAACAAGAATCGATTCAATTATGAACAGAAAATGACAGATTGAAAGAAAAATGATTGAACACAGTAAATAAGCTCACCTGAAATGGATAACTCATAAGAATGGCTGCAAGTTTGGAGGATGCCCCCAGTATTGCATAATCAACAGAGTTCTGCAGATGAAATCTTAAGTTGGACATATCGCAAACAAAATATTGAAAGAGTTCTTTTACAATGAAAACTGATTCTGAAAAGACACAAGTAATTCAATTTCTTCTTTTTTGATTGTGGTGGTGGTTGGGGAGGAGAACGTTCATTACAGAAACAATTTTTCCATAATTTAATCAAGAGTACCATTTGCATTAGAAAAAATCATTAACTATATCAATAGTTTAGAAGAACTAGAATACAATCATCAAAAGATGTTCCTAAACATGATTCTCCAACTTTTGTACAATATGAAGTCATAACAACCAGCAACATCATTTTAGTGTTCTAGGAGCTGGGATTTTGTGTTGCCTGACCAGTTCATAAAAAAGCAGAGATTTAGGGACCGCTTCATGAATTAAATTTCTGAAAGCTTGCAAAGCATGGATTGTTGGCAAATGAGATCTATTGTCAAATGTATATTTCCTAAAATTTCAACTCTACCTACAAATAACCCTGTTCCATATATCAGGCAGCAGTGCTAATGGATGAAACATTACCATCTATAACATTGAATACATACTCAACTTCAATCTCAAAATGCCAGATAATACCTCCAGTGCAAACATTGCACTTATAGATATTTCTTCCCCTATCTACAATACATAGATAAGCCTCAGAATAACTATACACCCAATATATGAAATGGAACAAGGATTTTCAATAACCAGTAGAACTGTAGCCTTAAAACTGATCAATTTCAAAGAATTGCAAGACTAGCTATTAATGGAAGATACTCGAGCATCTTGGGTGCATTTGTTTTGCGGAAAATGAGTAATTTGGAAAACATTTTCCTAAAAATGATTAACTTGTGTCCCTTACAAAAAAGAATGAACAAAAAATATTTTCATCATCTACGAAAATGTTTAGACATAAGTTATTGTGGATAATGAAAATGTCTTTCATTGACTAATTATTTCAAGCAATACAAACAATCATTTTTAGAAAATTATTTTCCAAATCATTCATTTTCCATGAAACAAATAAAGCCTAGTCAATACTCAGAAAAAACTGTAATTATATGCTCACCAGCATCTCATCAGCACTTTCAGGCCTCTCTGTCCTTCCTTTCGCCTTAAGTTCAATAATAACTTTCCGAAGTTCCTCATAGGAAGTGAACTGAATAGCACCATGAGAAACCTGCTAAAAGATTACTCCGTAATGAGATAATAATGCAGGACAATTGATCATAGAAGAAAAATAATGGAAAGAGGGTAAAACAGAAAGCTACTCATCGCAAACGTATAAAAGTACGTAGAAATATTTATCTAAAGATGCTCAACAGTAATCTATAGCAGCAGAATGTCAGGGAAACTCTCCCCTAACCAATTACAAAGTTTCTCAGCCATCCTTGTTGTGCAAAAAACCGGAATGGGGCATTCCTCCCTTCCCAGTTACCCTAATGGATCATCATTTCCTATATTACAGACCAATCTCTCTAAGTTCAATAAAATACAATTAGTTACCAGAAAGAGACTGGGAACGATCCCTTTGTATAAAGCACGCCAACCTTCCTCTCTCAGTATGGTTCTAAAAGCATCTGATCATCACATATGAAGCAATAACCAACAGTTAGTACGCATCAATGACGCCTCCACAAAGAGCGGCATAAGAGAAAAAGGATTCACAGAATTGAACGGCATTTTCTCTTTCCCACAATAAGTAGAAGTTGTCTTTTATTTTAGTCATCAACAAAACTACCAATCCCAAACAGAATCATTTGTAAAATGAGATCATCTGTCAAACCTATCAGGGAAGTTGTATTATGTTATCTTGTAGAGTAAATGAAAGGGGTTGATCCAAGAGTAAAACTAGAAACATTGTGGAAGAGTAAAGATTTGTTAATTTGAGGTTTCGAAAGTGCATAGTATACTGGATTTCTCCTGCAATGGATATACATATATGTTGCAGGTGGATTCTAATGGATACATATCTTCCACCTGCACCAAAGCACATTTAAAAAAAAAAAATTAATCCTACAATGAAAGAATATATATTGAATAAATGTAACATACGCTAAATTAATAGAATGATGTTCCAAATTCTAAAGAATGAAAATTGGTGAACAAGATCCACAGAGAAGCATCTCCACTGACAGAATTTCAGAGCCAAAGTCATGCAACTCACTTAAATATTGGTATCTCAGAGATGACATAATAAGCAAGCCAATGCAAGGTGCAAGGCAGACCGTAAAATCCAGAATAAGGTTGGGTTTGATGAAGTGGATTCTGAAGTTGCAATCTTGTTTTTATGAGCCAAACAGGATTTGTGCACAGAGAAACCTGTACAAAGGAAAACAAGAACTTTATCTTATTATATGTATCTATCTCCAAAATGTGCGATACCATATAATCAATTCAAAAAATTCAAAACAATAGGGAGATTATTTCCAAGAATACTACTTTTAGCCACGCTAATATAGAAAAAAAAACTACAGACCCCTTGAAGTGGAATACTATTGTCACTTCCCAAATGCATTAAGTAGAGAACCATCCATCATCCCAAAGATTGGCATACATGATACGTCATTCGAAAGTAGTGGCCACAAGACTCTTTCTACAGACACCTTGAAGTGGAATACTATTGTCACTTCCCAAATGCATTAAGAAGTAGAGAACCATCCATCATCCCAAAGATTGGCATACATGATACTTCATTCGAAGTAGTATCCTCCCTCCCGCCCACCCTCCCTCCCTCCCTCCCTCCCTCCCTCCTTCCCTCTCTCTCTCGATTGATTAAATCACTGCCCTTTACACAGCTTAAAGCAACAAAGAACTTTTACTCAGTTAATGCAGAATCATACGACACAGCTTAAGGCATGATGTTTTTATGGATATTTGCAGACAAAAACGTCATATCATCTTCAGATATCAACAATCTATGTGAAGATCTGATTACTTGTCTACACTCTACTTTTCTCATTTACCAGCACCATGCTCACTGAATTTCTAGTTGTTTCAGTTACAACACCCAATCTTTCTATTGCAAGCAATAGAATAATCTGCTATGCCTAGTCTACAAGCAAGTTGACCTCTGCCGGACAATGACTGCTGACGGTAGTACCAGATGATGTAAAACATGCAGTAAAGTGCCTTGCCAATTGGCATAAATCACAATAGACCAAAGTGAATCCCTGATATGCTAAGGGACCAAAGTGTAATATAACTCAACATGATAAAAGTCCAGCAAATTGCAAAAGAGATAGGGGGGAAAAAAGAAAGGTCACCAATTTCTCTGTGTATAAAAACATGTTTTGCTTTTCCGAAGAATGATCTTATAATTGATTAATATGACTGCTAAAACATTAGTCCGTCTATGCACAGGTAAAACATAACAATTCAATCCAAATGAAGAATATGTATTCCAGTTGAAAAGATTATCCTAGAGATATTAGTAGATAACCAACAGAGTACGTAAAAAGAAAAGACATCCTCATGTTCTTTATTAAAAGACTTCACATTCAAAGGGGGGTTCAAATATGACCAAAACTTTGAGTACCATAAATCCACAAATATAATTTGAATTAATAAGCAGATAGCACAACTGAAATAGAAAAAGGAAATCACAAGCCAATACAAAAGTATGACGGAAGTTAATAAGATACAATGTTTTCTTGATTTAACAAAGAATCAATGACGGACTCAAATGGAACCAAACAAAAGTTCAAAGCTGAGTACTTTGAATTAATCTGACCACATCCATGCTGACCCTGGTAGCAAGCCATCCTCCAAATTTTGAGACTTATAAGGTGGCTGAAGGCCAATTTTTTGAGCTTTTTATATAGCAAGGTTTTTCTTGGTTATTTATATTTATACTGTAAACTCTCATTTTAAGATAACTTGTTCATGTGGAAATATGAGCTGTAAATGAAGGTGGCAGTAAGAAACATCATGGTGATAAAGCCCCTGGCCTGATGGTCATTAGCTTTCTTTCAATCTTAGCTGCAGCATAACTAATAATTGTGTCATGTCTGTTTTCAATGAAGTTAGTGAGTTGGGAACTTTTTTTTTTTTTAAAAAGTATCGACGCCTTTTTTTGTCTTGTCATTTGCAGAAAGGGCAGCTTTGATAATATTAGAGACTTTGGACATTGGACGGCAGAAACTCGGTGCAAAAGTACTCACTAACCAGCTCCAATCTGCAATTTCAAAATCAATCTCAGCTTCTAAAAGTTCTTTTGACTTGCAAAGGCAAATCCTCGAACTCTATTTTAATTGCTAACAAGTGACCTCATATGGAGTTGGCATCTGGAAATTCATAAGAAAGGGATGCTATCCATTCAAAGGATCAAGTTCAAGGTGGCTGATGGTTGGAGAATTAGGATTATGGCATGTTGTTTTAGTGCAGCAATCCACATCTTAAATTCTGCTTCCGTTCTCTGTTTAACGTCTTCTATATCACAATGCTGTAATCTTTAATCTCTTATGTTCCCAATACGGTAATACCCATAGGAATCCAATTAGCATAAATTTTAAGCTGGGAGCTGATTCTCCTTGCTTGAATTTTGCTTCTCTTTGGAATAATAAATCACATAGTTCAGGCGTTGACAAGTTACAGTGAATTTTTTCAAAGTAAACCCTCTCCCCATCAAATCTCCTATTCGGCTCTCCAGTGGGCCTCAAATTAGTTGTTGGATTATCAGACTGTCTGCACATAAAGTTCTTACAAATTTTTTAAGATTCTTTCAGTTGATTTCTTTAGTAATTGTCACAACACTATGGGATAGATCAGTCACCAAAATGAGATTTACAAGGTGAATGTTCTTTATCAAGTTTCAATTTCCCATCATATAGTTCAGTTTATCATCTCTCTAGCAGTGGAAACAAAAGAGAATCAATCTTTAAAAGCTTTTCTTTTGATATAAGTTAAACTCTGTCCTCTTTGAAAATTGCCTGCAAATATATGAGCTCTTCTCCATGAAGTTAACAGTTAGTGTGTGGCTATATCATGTTGTTGGTTCAGTTAAAGGTACATTGCTCAGAAACATGAACCTTAAAATTAAAAGCACAAACTTTAATGAAATAAAAGAAAGGTTACTAAATATCCAATAGAAAGAATAAGCTATTCACACAAGGTCAATACAGCAAACTGGTTCATTTTATGGCAACAAGAGATTGTTTAGATTCAAAGCAGCAGTGAAAGATAGTAATTGAAGCTTCACCATACTAACCAGAGCTCCAGCTTCTGCAGCAGAAGCAAGATGAAGACCAGGGGATAGGCTTTCCTCTCTCTTTGCAGAATATCTTTCCTTGGCTCGGCCATAGCTACAAGGGAAAAAATTCAGTTGTACACACAAGAACACATTATTCATCAAGATAGGATATACTATCAAACGATTCCACGAATTGGATGTTTAAAGACAAAAATCAGATGCATAAGTTGGAACAAACTGCAATTTCACAACCAGATTCGTAAGGGGACCAGTCAAGTTCTTGCTTTATCCAGTTCAACTAGATGAAACCTCTGGTGAAACCATTCAGAAACCTTTTATTACACTTTCTACTTCCAACATGATAAGTATAGTAACATAGCTTTGTCTACATGTGATATACGTCATAGCTAACTCCACACCTGAATAGAAAAGAAGAGTGGTGAGTCAGGTAGTCATCAGCTAGCATGCCTTTTTCTACCTGACTCTCTATGAAATGACTCCTATAGAAATTGTGCTTAAGCTAGGTCATCAACTGGAAGCATAGGGTAATCTAAGAAATGTAAGACCTGGAGGTAAACAAAACACATCACATGCCTTTGAAGCTCTGAGTTTGACATTTAACTCTTAACCTAATGAACTTTCTAACATCACAGTTCGTTGTGTATCGATTACATGGTTTGACTCTCATCAGTACATGGTCGACTGTATAGTTAGATGGTCCAAGCATGGTGTTGATTTGAATGATAACTACTACTACTACTGTTCTCTTTTCTTTCTTCACCATCAAAGCCGAGTCAAACTAGCTTTTTCCTCTGGTCAAACTGTCCATTTGATTGGTTCAATTGGATCAATGCAACCTATAGAACTTTGTGCGATCAATGCCCTTAAGTTACAAGATAAGGTGGGGTTGGATATTTAAATGTTGTATGGTTTAGCGGTCTAAATAGGACTGGACTTTGAAGAGGTTCTCGAATCACACAGTCCACTCCAATTGTCAATACAATGACTCCAACCATGCAGCATTTGTTGAATCAAAAAGTCTAGGTTGGCATCTTAAAGCTGACCATAATGTCATGTACTGTTTTATGGAGAATTGTCTGCCTACGGCCCTATACTTAATTTGGAGAAAGAAAATGCTTAAACGTTATTGCTCTTTCCTACTAGCCCAATAGTTGCTCAAGAGAAGGGAAGAGGATTTTACTATGCAAAGCCATGATGGTGATTTTGACTGAAATATCACTACCCATATTTCCAATGTAGTTTTCCACTGTTTTTTGAAAGACTTACTCTGGAGGATGCTCCAAAAACATGCCTTTAGCATGTGGAAACAAAGTTGTCTAAGAACAGTCAGCTATTTTTAGATCAATTCACGTTGAGGAAATGCCTTTGCCATTAATATTGACAGCAGGCCCAACAATGACAAGAGTAAACTGCTACTCAAGTAGCAATACCCATCCAATTCTCTTTTGGCAATAATTTTTTGGATGAAACTACTCCCATTTCCTAGCTTTGTACTTGCCAAAGACTTCCTCTAACTAATTGCACGATTTACAAAAACAAATTGAAGGATGCAACTTTTCTTGCTAATAGAATGTCAAATGAGTAAATAAAACTTCCGAAAACAGTAAAGGAAAGCAACAGAATGTTCAGAATAGATGAAGGAAGAGGACAAAGAACAAATACTGAATGGTCAAATACATCACAGATAAAAAGCATGACACTTACAAGAAGAAATATAGACCCCATGAAAGGCTTGACCCAAGTACGGCAGGTAAGAAACCAGCATAAAGACCTCTCAAACCCTGCATGAAAAACTCTTTTACATCTGCAAAAGTTGTTTCTGCATCTAAAACTACAGACAGGCATTCAAGACCAATGTTGGAAAGGTCAAAAAGTTGCCCAATAAAACTAGAGTTGCACGCATAATGATGCAGCAGAAACTTGACTAGAACTCAAATAAAACGGGCAAAGTTGTAAGATCAGACAGACAGACAGACAGACATAGAAGGCACAGTGAGGAGCCTAACTCCTTACATGATGCGACCATGACACTACATCAAGAAAAAAGAGATCCCTTTGTCATCCTTCATGCATTCATGAATTACCCTCTGAATCTCGATGGGCAAAGTCAGCAGTAACAAATTGAGTGGTGAATTAGGAAGAACTCATCAATAGGGCGGACATCGTCGAAAGAGTCTTTGACCACAAGAAGATATTCGCAAAGTTGCAGAGCGCAGCTAGCAGCCATCAAGCCAAAAAACATGGTCTTCACAGCCCAAATATGACATGAAATTTAAAATCCTAAGGAGCTCCACAAGAATTTCCCACCTCAAGAAAGTAGGCCCTTACGAAATCACACCATATTAAGCAAGAAGGGCCGTCCATATGAAGAGCACACTACCGAA
This sequence comes from Eucalyptus brandiana, assembly GCA_014182725.1. NCBI lineage: Eukaryota > Viridiplantae > Streptophyta > Magnoliopsida > Myrtales > Myrtaceae > Eucalyptus > Eucalyptus brandiana. The sequence goes on along the minus strand of CM024671.1, from coordinate 20,161,667 downwards.
TTCGACCCACCATTTCAGCGCAAGCACTTTCAGCTCATAGAGAGAGAGAGAGAGAGAGAGAGAGAACCTCGGAGCGAGCAATGGTGAAGAGCGCCTGGGCAGTGTTCCTGTACGCCGGGAGGCACACGAATCTACCGTCGTTCGCTGCGTGAGCGCACGGATGAACCCGTATCAGCCCAAAGCAAACTCAAAAACTCGACACAAGCAGGAAGCACCCGAGAGAGAGAGACCTTGGAATCGGGTGCGGACGACGTCGAGGGGGTGCGCGGCGGCGACGGTGGCGAACCCGGCGACGGCTCCGGCGGTGGCGTTCTCCCACTGCCAGCGCGACTGCGACATGACATGCGCGGTCGCATTCGACGAATTTCGCGAGAAGAAGAGGAAGAAGACAACGAGGCCCGTCTTCCTAATTATTAAGCCCGGTCTTAGATCGTGCGTGGGCCCCGGTAAAAGGATGCATCGAGCTCGACATCCTTTCCACCAAAAATACCCACGTGAGATTATTCTTGAGATCCTCTCGATAAAGGTCGAGGTGGCCGGTTCTAGGTTTCGTGCAGATTCTATGTGAAACCTAGAACTCGACCACTAGAATATATTTCTTAATTTTTAGAATCTAAAATCTCTCATGTCATGAGATCCATCGGTACTATTAATTAAACCATTGTAATGGATCGTTACTCATCATAACCATCGCTTACTATTACAATCCGTTGACCAAAATTTATATTTAAATGTACGAAAAATATAAAATATTAATAAAGTAAATCTTGGTTATAAAATAAGAATTTAGACTGATGAGTTCAAATTATATACCTATCATTAGACTCTATCAAATATCTCAGGATCTTACGAAAATATAGATAAAAAAATATAAAAACTTTTTATAGGTTGTACAAATCTAGAACTTAGCGTTAAAACAGATTTCTCAATTTTTGAAACCTATAACTTATCTATATACCTTGCATCTGAAACCAGGCAAGTTCCCATTGGTCTAGTTTTTTACTTTTCGGTTTTACCCGAAAATCATACTCACTGCAGGCTCCGTTCGTTTAGGAAAATAATTTTCGTGAAAACGTTTTGGATTTTTCCGTCGTTTGTTTCACGAAAAATAAATTCCTTAAGGAAAATGTTTTCCATGAAAGGAAAAAAAGTCTTCCAAAATAATTGGAAAATGTTTTCAACTTTTGAAAAGTGGAAAACATTTTCCAATAATTTATAAGACTTTTTTTGAAAAGTTGAAAACATTTTTCTCTCTTGATGTCTCTTATCTCACACCTCTACAAATCCTCACTTCCTTCTCCCCTTTTTTTCTTCTTTTCTTTTTTTATTCGAATTATTTTTAAATTTCATTTTTCTTTTTTAATTCGAATTATTTTTAATTTCCTTTTTCTTTTCTATTTATTTTCTTTTTCTTTTTTTTTTTTTCTTTTTCTTTTCTTTGTTTTCCATCTTCTTCTTTCTTGGTTAATCATCGACCATTACTAGGCAAACCTCAAGCTTGTTGATCTCAAGCTCACACTCTACACTCTTGTTTATCTTTTTCTTTATTTACTCTACCTTGCAATTGTACAATACTTAAGCAAAGGGCTCTACATACTTTGCTTATTTTTTCTTTTGTTTATTGGAACACAAAAGACGCAAGAGACCACCGGCCGCGGTGGCTCCACTGGATAAGGCTCTGCTGATCCTCAACGAAGAGGTGAAGGGTTCAAAACCCGGGGGAGGCGCTAGGTGTATTAAGTGTGACTCGGGGTGGTGGGTCCTCCCGCTTAAGTGTCACTTGGTTTAGGGGGTTTACGGCGCCTATCTCGCCGCTGCAAGCCGGTTTCTCCAATAAAAAAAAAAAAAAAAAAAAAAAAAAAAAAAGACGCAAGAGGAGAACGGGTCACTTAACTCAAAGGTTCTTATTAGGGCTATACATGCTTTGCTTCTTTTCTCCTTTGCTTATTTTTAAAATTCATACGAACATTTTTAGAGTAAATGAGCATTTGATGACAATGAAAGAACAACGATATAAAGCAAGTTTGCCCAGATTTAAAGGCAAATTCATATTTGATGGATTTATAGGTCGGTAAGTGATGCATTACTAAGTGATGAAGTCATAGAAAATATTTTTCCTTACCGAATACTGAAAAATATTTTCCAAAACATTTTCAGATTTTAGTCAAACACCATAAAATATTGTCATTTTCCTGAAAAATGACTTTTGAGAAAATATTTTTCAAAAATGACCAATTTTCTGCAAAATGAACGGACCCTTAGTGACAAGTTGCAAAAATCCTCGATCCTAGATGTAGGCGTGAGCATGGTCCGGGTTGGTCCGGGCCACCCCCTAACCCTAGGACCAACCCGTACAGTGTTGGTCCTCAATTTTTAGGATCGAGGACCGACCCTATTAAGTCTAGGACCAAGGACCGGACCAACCCAATGGGTTCGGTCTGGTTTCAGGGTTAACCCGGGACCAATCGATAATTTTTTTCGTCTTATTTTTTTATACTTCCTAAAAAAGCAAACCTACAAATTCAAATTACACATCCATCGACAATGTGGCATTGTTCAATTAAACCATAAATACCAATACATATTTAGCAAATTTAAGATGACATAATAATAGAAATTTCGTACCTGCTAACCGCTCATCGAGATATGGGACAAAATGGAAAGTTCTTGTAATCATCTATCATTAATATTCATAACATTATATGCAAAAGCGTTTTTCTGCATTTGATCATGTAGAGTCCACTCAACCAAACAATGAGTTTCACACCACTTGACTAGCAAATCACCGTAGCAATTGCAGTACAACTTTACTTTTCAAAAACTTCTACCATTTGACACAAATTGAAAAGCAAAATACAGCTGAAATTCATTAGCAAAATACAATTAAACCATACAAAGTTCAAAATATTTAATATAAACCATGAATATATAACTTCACATCTTATTAATTCACTTGAACTTCTAAATACATGAAAACAAAACAAACGACACTTAATTAATACTCAACAAAATTTTTAAATTGAAATTATTATTAATGCTATTGATAGAACATCTCGATATAATATAATATAATAGACATTTTACTTAGGTTTGAATATATAAAAAAATTATAAATAATATAATATAATATACGGGGTTTGGTCAGGACGGGACCGACCCAAAACTCTAGGGACCGGCGACCAACCCGCGGTGTTGGCCTGGATTTCAGGGACCAGGATCGACCGTCCCCGGAACCGGACCAGACCGGCAGGTTGGGCGGTCCGGGGGTCGGTCCAGGGTCGACCCTAGACCGCTGCTCACCCTACCTAGATGGCTAAAAATCGAGATTTGACCATAGCAAGCCAAGACTACGTTAAGAGGTATTGGGAATAAAGGAAACACTAGGTTAATCATTATTGAAAAGACTTCGAGTATTCTCATATTGGTATGACTATATCAATTTGAAAGGTCTTATCGAATGCATGATCACATCTACTAAAATTGCGGCAGCCAATATTCCATCATTCAAAAGTTGGTGGCCACGTGAAGGACACGAGTTATAATTTATCTCTAAAAGATGATAGCTATTGATCTTGATCATGTATTTCCAGAGTGATAAAAGACTGGGGATGTACGACGTTTGGGTGCGTGAAAATTAGGCTGGGCATGAACCTAATGGGCTGTGAAAACTTTCCCTGTGCTTGATAAATTGACTCATCCCGGATGAAGGGTCACTAGCTAGCTAGGGGACCGGATCATTCCCGGTTTGGTCTGTCCAGTTGAGTCTAAACCCGGTTCGGAAATTGCATAATTAGTCTATTTTTCTCTGAAATGTATGCGGGGCCCATTCTTGGGTCCAAGGAAAATCAAGTTGGGCCTTACAACGCCATGATTATGTTTTCTCTGTACTTTCTTGATCCTTTATATGGCTAATTTACTAATCTCGGCCGGTCCAACCTAAATTGGGATTTTGACGTCAGCTGCCCAGTAGCCGGAAACATCCCGAGCGAAAAGAAATTATGGTTTTGATCAGCTCGGGCTTTCAGGCCATTGGAAAAGTTCCAACGCTTCTAAGACAGCTTTCAGAAAAGGCAAAAAATCCTTCATCATCAGAACAGGGGGATGACTTGTGACTTCGTTTCTCCTCCTTTTGGAAGATGTAAACATGACACAATCATCAAAATGTACCAAAAAATTTCCTCACCTAAGAATTTGTGATCCTACAACAATTTTAAGTATGGTGCATTCCGACAGATTCACCGTTGGTATAGCAGCCACGAAGAAGAAAATATGTGATATATAGCCGAAAATCAAAATGAGAAAGATATGGACAGGAAAGAAAGTAAAACGAGAGAGCACAGACTTTGAGAAGCCCGATGCTCGGCCTACGCGAGCACGTACTGTTGCAAATGTTTAGTTCTCTTCTTGTTCTTGAGCTTGCGAAACGCGCACGACTCGATTTGCCTTATCCTTTCCCTGCTCACACTCATGAGCTCCCCAATTTCTTGCAGCGTCTTCATCCTCCCGTCTTCGAGGCCGAACCTCCACCTCACCACTTGCTTCTCTCGCGGGTTGAGGGTGTCCAGTACCTTCTCCAGGTCCTGCCTCATAAACTGCTTTAACAGCACATCTTCAGATGTTTCTGCATTGGGATCGGCTATCACTTCCTGTTCAAAGAGAGGAAATGATTAGAAGGGCATTCACATGACAAAAAATCTGGGGCTTTTTCGAAAATTAACCACCAAGTTATCCGGTCCAAAGAGGTAATTTACAAACTAGCACTACACATTTCACAGAATAAAGGACTTTATTTGCATAATCTAATCTCATTAGCCATAAGATGGTATTGGCAACATATGCTTGAAGTTGCTAAGGAGGTGAAAAAATGGACTTTCTCAGTCTATATGGTATGAGAATACATAAAGATTTACGAACTTGTCCCAAGGTGACACAACATGATACAACATGTTACACAAGTGAGTTTAACTTCCATGAAGAGGAAACACATTGGCAGTGAATAAGGAAAAGAATGAACATAGAACAAAATGGATACTTGCATTTCACAAGATACAATTAGCATAAAAGCACACCTGCTTATTGCCAACATATACCAAAATTGACAAGAAAACAAGGCGATAGAGAGAATGAAGTTGTTGAGTGAAAAACAGAATTGAATTGACAATGTGAACTGGAAATTCGATGAAATGTAGGTTGCACACAACCCCACAGCACAATAAACTAGTGACAAAGTGACAAGAAGGCTCTCAACCATGAGTTGAGAGCTGAGAAGTTCAACACCTCCAGCATATGCCTGCCCGATCTCATTTAGAATGCAGAGACAGGGTAACCTACACACCCAGAAAATTTTACAAAACCCATGCACATAGTTAGGGCACGTTTCCAAGTTTCGAAAAATGAAAAAAGGAAAAAGATCAAAGGTAATTTGTAAAAAGCATAAAAAAGTACATGTTCAGAAAATAATAAAATTGTCAAGAAATCAGAAGGGGATGCCCATGGCACAGCTGTTCACCCGATTTCGAAGTACAAATGTTTTACATGATGTGATGAATGTTCTTCGGGCTGAAAGTATTGCCCATGCATGCTAAAATTTATCATTAATCTAAGGACTTTTCACATTCTCACAACTTTGAGAAAAATCATCTTAACTGTATATTTGGCTAAAGTTTTACCTTTTCAACTGGGTTTAGGTTTGATCCGATTACTGTTCATACTAAATATTTAGTCTGCAAGTTTTACTCAGAAAGCACTGACAAACACCAAACTGAAAATGCAAGTGCCAGCAATAGAAGATCACCAAGGGTGGTGACAATCTGGAGAAAGTTAACTACGCTTCATCATCCATTTGACAGTGAAGGGGGGCTTACTGAAGGTTTGAGATTTTGATTGATTCCAATCTTTTGGTCAAGAGATCTTGGAGCTTTAGGTGTCATGAGAACAGCGTTAAGCCTCTTCATTGATAGCCCTGTCGCCTCTGCTACTTCCTCATTGTCCGGTTGTCTTCCATTTTCGCTGTACAATTGTTTCCTCGCCTCCTTCACTCTATATGTTGCCTCAACCATGTGGAACTGTTTAATGGAGATAATCAACATTACAGATGATGAGAATCTGGGTTTGGTAAAAGCTCCAACAATTCTTTTTCCTCCTACATACAAAGTAGAAAGACTTGCAAATGACAAGTTGTGAAACATACTGGTAAACGAATTGTCCTGGACTGATCGGAAAGAGACTTTCGAACTGCCTGCTTTATCCACCAATGAGCATATGTAGAAAACTTGAACCCCTTTGAAGCATCAAACTTCTCACAACCTCTTACCAAACCACGACATCCTTCCTGTTGATCATGAACCAGAACCAAGGATTTTGATATTCTTTCATATGTGTGATGAAGTTTGAAACTCAATAAAACCATCGAATCATCATATTGCAAAAAGTACAAGGGCAAAATAAGATACCTGCACAAGATCTTGAAGATTCATTCCAGCTCCCTGATAATTTTTTGCAATGGATATAACAAGCCTTATGTTGCTTTTGATCATTTTGTCTTTACAAAGTCTTCCATAGTTCAAACGCCTCCTTAGAGTCTTCTGATCAACTCCTGCAGCAGCTGCCCATTGTGCAAAGGCTGGCTCACCTCCGCATCGCTCGGTTAGCTCCACCTGGAGTGCTTCTAGCTTCAATAAATCCTGAATGACATCGGAAAGTGAGTCGAGAGAAAAGAATCAGCAAAAAAAAAAAGAAAGGAACCAGGGGAACATGCATCATTGGATATAAATAAAATCCTCTCAACAGGGCGGCCTACAGCACAGGCACTTGCCCTGCAAAAATTAAAGAATTCTTTACTTCTTGGAGATGTAAAAGAGGTATGCTTGACCAATAAAAAGTACCTTTTATCGTTCCATTTTCAATGCACAATTAATAGGCGCATGGTTTCCATTTTTATATTCGTATTTAAAACTAAAAAATACTAAAGCACTTCTATTCAGTTACCACAAGCAGCAGGCCTACTAGGAAAAACCTTCACAGTTTTGACAAGACAGGGAAAACTTTCTTTTTCTAAAAAGAGCCCTGGTTGTAATATTGATCCATTACCGGAGTCAGAGGTCTCTCAGTGATTTAAACTAAGGCAGAGATTCTTCTCATTCCAATTTTAATAAAGTTCATTTCAAGATCTTTTCTAACTAATTTAGCAGTTCAATTATTTGTCTCCTAGTAAATCAAGTGATATTCCAGCATAAAAAAAATAATATGATTGCATTGATAGCCCAGATGGTAAAGGCCGCATATGAACCACTAACCATGGAAATTCATCCAGACTAGGTCAAATCAGTCCTGTCCAAGGGCCCCCCAAATGTACAGAGTAGGGATTAACGATAGAGTACCTCAGAGAGTTTTTGTTCATAAAAAACATAACAGAAAAATATACTCTACCAGTAGAGATAAGAAATTCGCAAACTAGGGAATATGCACTTGTTCTACCTGTATTCCTTCTGACAATTCCGTTTCTTCTGTGGCAGTAAGAAGCCTGGAACTGCTAGTGGTTCCTCTCAAGTAGCGCAATGGATCAGAGTAATCTACGTCTTGTAAAGCTGCACGCTTCTTCTTACTAAGAGAACCCGACTTCACAGAAACTACATTCGCAGCTGCTTTTTCTGCTGCTCTTCCTCTTCTTTCTTTCCTTTCCGTTTGCCGCCGTGATCTTACGGCTATGCTTTCAAAGAGCTGTTCTTGCAGAAGTTGTAGCTCTTCATGGGTTGGCTCCAGATCTTCAGATTTGTCCGTTGAGTACTGCATGACATTTTCTTCCGTCAGCCCACCCTCAGGTTCCATCAATTCTGTCAAAATATTGGAATGTTCCAGCTCCAACAGTTCAGCATGCTTTGAAAGAGAAGTACTTGTTCTGGATGAAAGTTCAAGCTTATTATCAATATTTGAAGAACTTTCATTCCTGATCATAAGTGCCGCATGTTTTGCAGATTTCAAAGCTGCCTTTGCAAGAGTAACCGCTTCAGAAGCAGCTGCAGCTATTATTGCCTCATCACTTGTTAAAAGTGTTTCTGTAGCTAAAGTTGCACCAAGATTTACCTGATGAGAAAGTTCAAATTAAAGAAGGGCTAGAAGAATAGTAATTTGATACAGGTAGAGGACAAAACTACTTTATAAGTGACAGGAAGAACGGAATCTTGAATTGCAAGCCTTAGACAAAGCATAGACAATGTCTTTTTTATGAAGGAAAAGAACATAAAATCAACCGCAATTAATTACGTAAAAAGAGCAGAATACTCGGTGAACAATGTTGAAAAAAGCCTGAGCTCGATCATAATCACAAAGCCAACTTAGAAGATCAATTAAACATTGGGAATTTTGGTCGAATAATGCAATATATTAGTTATCCTCCACACAAAAATAGAAATGCCCCAAAAGAAATTCCACCATTTGTATAGAAACAAGCCTTTCACCTCTGCAGGTGGACCAACTGCCCCTGTATATGTCCAAGGCCTGTTTGAAGTTGGTGAATCTGTAAGAACTTCTAAAGAAGGCAATCTCAGTTTTTCCATGTCAAGGACGACAGCTGTTGCAGCTGATGACAATGTCGATGGAGAAGTGGTGGACAATAGACATTGTGCACGGTAATAAGTAGTCTCTCTATTTTTCTCTGCAAAACAATTTCTAAACAATGGTAACGAGGTTCATTACAGTCACATAAAAGAGCATAATAAATTTTAAAAAGTCCATGGCTATGCCTCATAATCATTTACTTATGATAAAAAATAACAGCAAAGCTTCTGCCCTTTCATACTTGGCACAATAAGGAACAGAGCACATTTAACTATTGCTAACCAATTGCCTGAAGAGTAAAAATTCTAAAAAGTAAGATATCCTTCCTGAAATCAACCAACTTTGAACAGCAAGTCCAGCAAGAATATTTCAGCGAACCAATAAGAAAGGGGGAGTAATTATTAAGATAGTCGTTATGGTACAAACAGAGAGGTGAAGCAAGAATGGTACAAGTGTAATGGCCATAGTAACTTGTTCTTCACACAACTCAAACTCGTGTCCCTGTCAAATGGCTTATTGCCACACGGCCTTTTGCAAACTCAGCACTAATTTGTTTCCCTAATGATATCCATCGGAGACATTGGCCATTAGAACGTGGACAAGATAAAAGCCCTCAAGATAACTCCAACACCGGCAAGTCCCTTCCCGTCCAGGTAATTTGGGTTGACTTACAATGATAAAAACACAGATTCAGCCTCCATAGATTCAGCCTTCAGGTGCCTTAAGGGACTTCAAGTCTAGCATGAGAGCATTACATAGACCACAAGGAATCAACTACCATCTTACTATTGGCAATAAGCACAACAGTACATAATCCACTATAAGTGCAGTAAGCAAGCCGTTTCCCATTAACATTATCTCAAGTGACAACTTTAGCTTCTTCCAGATTCTAAGAAGTCTTGAAAATTTAACTAAGAGAAACTGAATTAGACCCATAAAGTTATAACTCAGAGACATTGACATTATTAGAGTCCAGCAATCAATAACAAAGCCCAAGAAAGACAGAGAAATGAGAAGCAGATTCTCCACGTCACGACAGACGGCCCTTGCAGCAAACAACCGACGACTACACAGCTGAATCATAATGCCCAAAACTAGTCATGGGTCCATTTCCATTCAACAACCCAGAAAAGCAAGCACCAATGCGAAAATCAAGAAACCAAAACTCACCCACAGCGCACAGGAAAAAAGAACGAAAAACAAGCCCATTTCGACAAACCGATCAAAAGGGCATATAGCAATGAGGAAGCGGCGAGCCGAGCCGGGAGAGAGCTTACGGGCGTGCGTCCTGAACTGAATGGAGAAGGTGTCCGGCTGGCACTTGAACTGCGGGAGCAGGCATGAAGACATCCTCTGCACTTCCCCCGAGATTCCGCAAATCCTCATTCAATCGCGGATGGGTGAGTCTCATTCACTCCTCATTTTGATGCACAATAAGAGAAGGGAGAGAGGCAATGTCCAAATGGGTACTCGGGAGGAGAAGCTCTGGAAAGGGAGAGGGGGGAGGGAGAGCGAAAAGGGGTGTATGTGATGGACAAAACAGATAAGGAGGGAGGAAGAAGATAAGGGGGGCAGGAGAGGAGTGCTGCGCGAAAGCGGTCTCCCAAAACAAGGGTCGCAGCGATATTCCTCGTTTGTCTTTTTTCGCGTTTCTTATTACATGTTTTTTTTTTTCACATGCTTACATGATTTCCGTCGCTCCGATTTTGGGCCGAATCTTTGAGGGTCTGAAGTCTGCGATTTGACTTCCTCTCGATTGTGTCGAGTGATTTTTAAATTATGTTTTATTAATGATTTTATTTGATATTTAGAATTTATAAACACTCGTAAGATAAAATACGCTCGTACTATTTTCCCTCTCTTTATTAGCTCCCGATATCTTAATTTACATTGAAATAACTACATTACTCTTTGCAAATCTTACTTTTGATGTAATGATATTTCTTACCTTTTTTTTTTTTTTTTTTTGTTTCAATTTTATTAGGGAGGAAATTATCATGCTCCGGACAGACAATAATTATTAAATTAAATATGAGGCTTGCTCTTGATGTTAGACTAATGCTTGCCTTCTCTTTTTCTTCTTTTGGTTTTTTCTTTTTCTTTCTCGTTTGAAACAAAATTTGTTTACTTCTTATTTAGAAAATAATTTATTTGGTAGATAGTTAACTAATTATTATGCTTCTAATTAAAAATAATAATTAATTTTTTAATTATATGTATATTTGTTTTTTTGTACTAGGAAAATATTATTAAAATATTAACTTAAGCACACGTGAGAGGATAACCTTTGAGTAAATTGTGTATAAATACAATAACAACAATATTCAATTTTTGAGTAAATTCTTGTAAATTTGCATAAAAAATCAAAGTCGAAAAATTCATAATCATGAAAATACTCTTAGGGACATAAAGTAAACAATTTGCAAATAAAACTAACATTTATGTACTTTGGTATATGATTGGTACTTGCTTAAATTATAATGATGGAGATAATTTAACTAAAGACAAACATGAAAGAAACATTGAAATGTAATGAGTGCAAAAGAAGAGGCAAAGGTGAAAAAAATTGTTCGGAAGGGATGTGGATAAGTTTTCTCTTTTAGTGAAATTGAGAAAAGAAGAAGATAAAAAGGCAAGAAATAATTCTAAATCAAAAGTGAGACATGCAATGAATAATACAATCAATTCAATGTAATATGAGATATCAGGAGTCAATAAATGGTGGAAATAGCGCCAACTGTAAAACAAACCTAAATTCCTAATCTATGAGAGACATGTGGTAAAAAGCTCATAGGTAAAGTAATAAAATTGAATCACACAATCCTATCATTATATTTTTGCTTATTTCCATTTTATTTTGTTTTAGCTAAAAAATGAAAAAAGGAGAGAGGGAGAGAGAGAGAGAGAGGTGGACTAATAGGCGGGCCTAGGTGGGTCTTCAAGAGGTTTGGGCCCGAGCAAGTCAGAGCTATCCTAGGCCCACCCAATGAGATGGTCCACATGCGATGAAAAGATGTTGACATCTATATGTGTAAGACTTATTCAATAAAATTGTTGTCATGACGGCGTCATTGGACCTCATGGAATTAAAAATACACAAACGCTTGGGAAAGATAGAGAGATGAGCCATTATTGCATGATTCCGGTGCGTGTAAGCTTCGAATTCCCATATACCGGGATTACCGCCATAATTTCTCTAAAGAGGCAGTGGCAAGTCGGAGGTTGGATCATTACCAAGTACCAACCACTGCACCCATGCCAAGCTCGAGCAAGGCTAGTCGCAGCCTTGTCTTTGATGAGGATCAATGGCCCTCTCATTCAGAGGCAAGGTGGTGATGATTCTCACCTAAGCCTCGTCTCCTCTCTCTCTTTTGTCTCACGCACGGAATTGTGATTTCCCTTTTTTTCTCTCTCCTGTGTCCTTTGAATTTGCGATGGTTTGATTGGTCATGTGAAAACAACCGTTAACATTGATTTTGAATGTACGATATTTCGTTCGAGCTGGCGAGACTCGTGTAAAATGGCATGCCCATGATCTTTTTGTTTCATATACATAAAACATAAGATTACCATCTTGAAATGACTAACATGGAAAAACTAAATCATAATTACTGTAGATATCTCAGATTTTTTCTCCAAAAAAAAAGGGTAATACGTGGTGGAGGTCTCACCCATAAAGTGTTCCAAACTAGTAATTACGAATCAGTTTGATTTTCGTTAATTAATCTTACTTAATAACCTACTGATGAACACTAAAACCTATAAAATAAACCCGTTAACATTACCCTCTTCTTGATTAAAAAAAAAAAAAAAAAAAACCTTCCTCTCAATTCTATAAATTTTTAAAGCCCATAACTTTGTCAAAATTACAAAGATGCCTTATGCCTAGTTTTGCCATTTTCACATTTTTCCTATCGAAGATGCAACAAAACTCATTAGTAATATTTCAAACACATCCTAGGCATGTGGAAAACTTTTTAATTCAAGCCCAAAAATCATAGAAAAATCAATAAAATTTGTCACAACGTCATCATTTTTAGTAAATTGTCCACATTAGACACAAGCCATACTACATAGAAGCGTTGACTAGATACCAACTTAGTATTTTCAAAAGGTTTAAAACTATAATGGCCAAATTATAATTTTTAGAACTAAATTAACAGTCATATAATAAATTTAGGGGTTTTTTGGATAATTTTCCCAACATTATCATTGTCATGTATTTGATTTAATTTGGCATGTCATACAGCATGTAATGTCAATTCAACATCCCATTTTGCATCTGATTTGTCATATCTTATTACACATGATTAATCTCGTCACATGTCATTCTTGCACGTCACAATTGATGCAGTTAAATCCCTCTAATTTAGTTAAAGGAAAATGTTGATGTGGTTTTTTCCATTTCTTTCTTAAGACAAACAATGTCTATTTTGTTTAGATTCTACAATTCATCAGTGAGTGCAACTTTAATTGAAGTGAAGCGCTTATGGATGAGCATGGAATCGGCATTAAGTACTTCATCTACAACTCTCATGTGCTCTACGTATTCACCTGGACATGCAGTTCTACTCAACGGCACTGTCTCACCATAACAGGTTTCGATAGTTGTGTTGGCTGTTGCTTTAATGCTCCATTCGAAAGCAGGACGAGCGGACAATGAAAAAGACGATAGTGCTAGTGAATGCAGAGGTGGCCATGACAACAATGACAGGGAGTTTGAGTTTGTCCTCTCTTTTGGGTCGTCTGGCTAGAGCCATGATTGTACGGACGCAAACATTTCATTGTCAATTTCTCTTTGACAACCTCTTAGAGAGAGAGAGAGAGAGAGAGAGAGAGAGAGTTCAGCGGCAGTTGTTTGGAGGTTGTTTGGAGGTGGTCATTGGATTTTGCGAGATAGAGAGGAGAGGTAGAGGAGTAAGGTGTTGAGAGTGAATTTGAAATAAAAGAAGATAGAGAGCTGGAGAGAAGACGTGGAAAGAAGAGAGATAGAGAGAGCATCATATTTAACAAGCCTATAGAACTTTAAATTTTTCATCTTTTAGGGTCCGTTCATTTCACGAAAAATTGATCATTTCTGGAAAATATTTTTCCAGAAGTCATTTTCCAGGAAAATGACAATATTTTCTGGTGTTCGGCTAAAACCTAAAAAATATTTTGGAAAATATTTTTCAGTGTTCAGTAAGGAAAATATTTTTTGCTCACTAGATTGGCGAACGCGAGCATTAAGCTCGAGGCTCGCAAGATCGACGAGCGTGAGTTTGAGATCGACGAGCTTAAGGTTTACCTAGTCGACAATTAGCCAAAAAAGAAGAAGATGAGAAAAGAAAAAGAAAAAGAAAAATAAAAATAAAAATAAAAATAATTCGAATTAAAAAAAAGAAAAAGAAAATTAAAAAATAATTCAAATAAAAAAAGAAAAGAAGAAGAAGAAAGGGAGGAGGAAGTGAGAATTTTCCGTGAAACAAATGGCGGAAAATCTGGAAAACGTTTACCCAAAAACTATTTTCCATGAAACGAACGGAGCTTTAATTTTCATATCGCTTGGACATGTGTCATTTTTTAATGGATCACTCGTGTCATGCGTGTCGATGATGTGGTGAGTTGATACCACTGAATATTTTTTGGGATGGGCATGAAATATAATAAGCAATGAGTTTTGGTGAAGTATCTGTAAAAGAAAATGTTTGCATGGGCGGCCATGATAAGGGAGAGGACAATCATAGGGAAGAATAATTAATAATCAATAATACTTTACCTATCATTTTGTTTCTAGATTTATTTTGAACTTGCATGGTTTGTTTTAGCTAAATTTTAGAAAGAGATATTTTGGTACTATGGGTGAACATGGATGCTTACTCGTTCCCAAACCCCGTTAAAAATATCGCTCTGCCGACTTATATCAAATGGATTTATACACATGAAAATTGGATCAACTAAACCATATCGTAACACAATTTTCATGGACCATGTCATACCCCAATATCTCAGTTCATACACAAATTGAGTGAAGTCCAAACTCAACTTACTTTCATTGCATGACTCAACACCAAAGCACTTTCTATTGAAAGTTGGTACAAGCACAACCTTTCCTTCGTTTCAGAAGAGGGATTGTCTGTTAGCCACCAAATTCGGATCACCACCTCTAGATCTTCGACAATCTAACTCTCAATCGAGTCCCGAACGATCCAATTCCCATAAGCGGGGCCCACTCTTGATACTGGGCCTGGGCCTGGGCCTCCTTCGATACAGTCTCAAAAATGCTCATTAGAAAGCCCAGCCCAAAGCAACGATGGCAGGCCCGTAAATTCGTCCATCTTCTTCGTCCTGTCTCTGCATATAAATACCGAACCATCTCGAAACCCTAATTTCCCTCTGAGTCCGCATATCTGATAAACCCTCACTTCGGCCTCCCTCACTCCCTTCCCGCCCGACCGCCGCCGCCGCCACCACCAATGGCCGCCGCCGCCCGCCCCCTCGTGACCATCCAGTCGCTGGAGGGCGACATGGCCACCGACTCCGCTGCCACCCTCCCCTTGCCGGACGTCATGAGGTCCTCGATCCGCCCCGACATCGTCGGCTTCGTCCACTCCAACATCTCCAAGAACAGCCGCCAGCCCTACGCCGTCTCCAAGCGCGCCGGCCACCAGACCTCCGCCGAGTCCTGGGGCACCGGCCGCGCCGTCTCCCGTATCCCCCGCGTCCCGGGCGGCGGCACCCACCGCGCCGGCCAGGGCGCCTTCGGCAACATGTGCCGCGGCGGCCGCATGTTCGCCCCCACCAAGACCTGGCGCCGCTGGCACCGCCGCGTCAACGTGAACCAGAAGCGCTACGCCGTCGCCTCCGCCATCGCGGCCACCGCCATCCCCGCCCTCGTCTTCGCCCGCGGCCACCGCGTCGAGTCTGTCCCCGAGCTGCCCCTCGTCGTCTCCGACGCCGCCGAGGCCGTCGAGAAGACCGCCGCGGCCGAGAAGGTCCTCAGGCAGATCGGGGCCTTCCCCGACGCTGAGAAGGCCAAGCACAGCATGGGCATCCGCGCCGGGAAGGGCAAGATGCGCAACCGCCGCTACATCAACCGCAAGGGCCCCCTCGTCGTGTACGGCTCCGAGGGCGCCAAGATCGAGAAGGCCTTCCGCAACATCCCCGGCGTCGAGGTCGCCAACGTCGAGCGCCTCAACCTGCTCAAGCTCGCCCCTGGAGGCCATCTCGGGCGGTTCGTCATCTGGACGAAGTCCGCGTTCGAGAAGCTCGACTCGATCTACGGGTCGTTCGAGAAGACCTCCGAGAAGAAGAAGGGCTACGTGCTGCCGCGGTCGAAGATGTTGAATGCCGATTTGTCGAGGATCATCAACTCCGACGAGGTCCAGTCGGTGGTGCGGCCGATCAATAAGGAGGTGAAGAGGGCGCCTTTGAAGAAGAACCCATTGAAGAACCTGAACACCATGTTGAGGCTCAACCCTTATGCCAAGACCGCCAGGAGGATGTCTCTTTTGGCCGAGGAGCAGCGCGTGAAGGCCAAGAAGGAGAAGCTCGACAAGAAGAGGAAGCCCCTTACCAAGGTACTCTCTTTTTATTCCACTATAGCTTGTTCTTCTATCGGACATCTAATGAGTATGATTGTTTAAATATTCATAGATACTTTTTTCGAGGCCGTGTTACTATAATCAAAGGACATGGTGCAATTTATGATATTTTAGCATGACCTTAATGTGTCGAACGTGTGCATTGGTACTTTTTCAATGGAAGTGGTAGTGATTATGGTCGTGTGATTGGACTCAAAGTATCTGCGGCGAGTTCTTACTTATAACTTCTCGAATTTTGCTTCAGGAGGAACTCCTCAAAAGTTATTTGATACTAAAGTTGGTTTGCTTTTGTTCTGTGAGATGAACTTCATTCATAAGTATTGGCGTTGAACATCCATGAGAATGAATATCACATTAGACTAGCCACTAGAGAGATGAGATGTGCTCTCTCGAGCTATCTGCAATGGGCTTATCATCATAGTGGAATAGTTGTGCTACGGTTGCATTTTAGGCACTAAACTCTTTTACAAAGAAGTATTGTTCTGGCATGATGGTGAGAACTCATGTTGGGCTAGTCTGCCCCATTTGCATATTGTACTGTTGAGCAAATTTGAAGTTGGAGTCTTTATAGCCTTGTGATGTATGTTTGTCCGTCAAGTTAATTTGATGCATTGCCATTATTTAGCTTCTTGTGAGTTGCTATGTGTTTGGTAAAGTATATGCGGGTGTCATCCATTCACCTGTGACTGCCATATGATGACTAACTTTGTGGCCGATGTTCATCTTTCTTGTATCCCTCAGTTCACATCTTCTCTTGGACTTTAAACTTAACAAACTTGAGCTATTTTTGTGGTGATTCTCTGTAGTTTGGCCTGCTCTGTCTTATCATCTGGGCCAGAGGAATTTTGTCGTTGCTCCAATGAAGAATTGCTTCATACACATGACTCATCTCCTATTTTTGTTGTTCGCTTGTGCTTGCAGGAGGATGCAACAGCGATTAGGTCAGCTGGAAAGGCATGGTATCAGACAATGATCTCAGACAGTGATTACACTGAATTCGAGAACTTCTCGAAGTGGCTTGGAGTCTCCCAGTGAACTTGACTAATGTCATTTTATATTACCTTAGACCTGTTTTATCATCTGTTTTGTCTTCTGGTCGCCCATTTGTGTTGTTATTTACGCATTTTTGAGATAGGATTCCATGGTTTTGGAAAAAAGTTGATTGAAATCGCAACGGAATTATTTTTCTCCTGTCTTTATCGGCGTGATGCCATTTATTTGCTTCTTTTTTGCACGGCTTGGCGTGCACTTTCATTCATGCAGTATCATCGATGGGTTTTTCATCGTTCCTGCTTTCGCTTTGCTTAAACAACACGTGAAAATTAGGTGGAAGGTGATGAAAATGAGGGCATTTCCTAGTTTTGTTTGAAGAGGAGGTGCATAATCTTACGTTTTTGCTGTGTCCGGGATTGGGGTTTGCTCGTCCATTTGGTTTAGTTTTGGGTTTCTACCATTGCTTCCTTGCATTGGCAGTGTGTTTTGTTCTGGGTCATGGTGAAAAGTTTATGTGAGAGAGAGAGAGAGAGAGAGAGAGAGAGAGAGAGAGAGAGGTCTATGCAACTTGGTGTTTGATGACAAAATTAAAGAACAATTTGAAGAGTATGTTTCTTTAGTTGGGTATTTTTCAAGTTCCGATCTTTCTATGAGCATGTGCTGAAAGCAATATTTTGCTTGAACGGTCGACAAAATATGACAAAGTACGTTTCTTGAAGTATATGGTACATATGTTGTGTACTCTCCGCAACCTTTTCTGATTAAATTTGACGAAAAAGCCCAATAAGTTACGGTTATGGTTGAAATGGGAAATCCCTTAATAGATGGAAAAACGATTAAATAAGAAATTAATCATATAAATAGAAATTACACATCTCTTATCGCAAAAATAAAATGCGCTCTATTTTCACCCTCTAATTATCTTTAACACCATACCTGATTGGGTTAATGAAAATAACATCAAAAGAACTAGTTCATCAAAATCATAAGTGAAAAGGGCGAAAGTTGTTATATAATGAAAATGCAAAAGCCACACAATGTCATTTCATGAAAATACAAGACTTTCATTTAATGATGTTTGCGTTATGCTACTTTCCACTGGTTTTTATTATAGATTTCATTTCCTCTCTTCCACTTGCTAATGTGCTCAAGCTGAATTCTATAAAAAATTTCTTTGTAATAACCTTGGACCTTGTTGATAATATTTGTTAAAAAAATATTAATAATAAATTGTAATCATAAATAGTTCATAACTCAAAAAAGAAAAGAAAAGAACTCATAAAGTATTGTGTATTATAAGGAATCAATTGAACTTTAGATAGACGTTGTAATTAAATGTACTTTGTTAACAATCTTTTGAGTCCTGATTATTATATTTATTAAAATAATCGAATCTTAGATCACCCTCATAAAAATCAATGAATATGTAGACCTCACTAATTTAAACGCCAAAGAAGAAGAAACAACAATTTAGGAAAGATCGATTGATAAAAATCATTATTTGATAAATCTATACTATAGCTGTATTTGGCCTCTTTCATCAATTTTATCATTCTCAGTGATGGCTATTTTGGACTACTTAAATTTTATGGTATGCCCAAAACTTTTTGAGAGGTGAAAATAACAAGAGCAAAAATTACGGCATAAGGTTTTCCATACAAAAAAAATGGAGGTAATCATAACAAGAGCCTGAAATTTGTACTTGGTGAACAACCGGATACCAGTTCAATTAAGTACCTTGAGTTTCAAAATTGGGCTCGATGTAGGACTGCTATTTGCAGGTTTGGACTAATTGACTCAAAAAACATTGTTCCCTTTTTTTTTAGTGCTTCTTGTTAATGAAAATGATAGATGCGTGAGGTTGACTATAGAGTAAGAATCTCACATCTCTTGATCGATAGAAATTACGGGACCAAAATTATATAACGAACAAATTAAGAACCATGTGAATTCACAAAGAAGAAAGAAACTAGAGGTCCTTCCTGGTCATGAAAGAGGAACCCTAAATATGAGAGTTGTTAAATCTTAGTTATCAAACCTTGACTTGCCCTGCCCATCAGCTGAGGGAGAGAATGTGAGTACTCCCACATTGAAAGTCTCAATGGGCTAGACACAACCATATTCAATAAATAGATTATGTGAGATTTACAAAAGATTCATCAGTATCGACTTGTTATGTGATTGATCTCGTTCATAGTAGAACATGCTTGTATTATTATTTAATGGCAAATTGAGTCATTGTGATATTCCATGAATAACCACAATTGCATATTGATTGGTCAGACTGACCAACTTATGTTGTCAATGTGGCAAGCATCATCGCAATATAGAGGCGGGGCATTCAGTCACGGGGCATTTGTCCCCATGTAAGGCCAAGGGATACGTGACTTTTCGTGGTACTTCACTGAACATGATAGACTCCCGGAATAGGCTTGGCTTAGGGGATTCCTCGGTCATAACAAAACATGTGAAATGATAATGGTTATGTGCTTCCTTCTCCTGAAGTTTTAACTAGATGCAAGCATTCCCCACGTACAAATGGACTAAACATAGAAATCTCTGACTTGCTTAGGAAATTAAGAGCTACCCTAGACCTAGTTGTTCCTAGAAATTAGCAATATAGTGTCAATCGGCGACGGTTGCCATTACTTGATAAGTTACTTTCATTTACTTGGAGAAAAAAAACGTTTAGGTTTTCAATCTACAGTTTTCCAAGAAGCCAATTTTTGCAACTTATATGGTTTAGTAACCCTTTCAGTCGGTTTAAACTGGTAAAGATTACATCAGAAAAAGTGGGAAGGAAAGAGTAGAGATCATCGCTGAAATCGGACAGCGGACTATCTTTGCTCGGAGTCTCATGCCGATTCTATATGCTGTTTTGCTTTTCGGTCTTGGTCATGCCCGTTCGTGTTTTTTGTTTCATTTTCTTCTCTTCTCTAGGACCTTTGCAGCTAAACAGAAAGCTGCTGACAAGAAAGAGTCATCCGAAATAATTTTCTTTTTGGCTGAATGATGATGTCATTAGAGATGGTCACCAATAAAACTTTCACCTTCATATGGATGAGCATCATTCTCGTGGTTAATTCACGTTGGATATGTTGACCAGCTTACATATCTTTTGTTGTTCGCAAATAATCTCATGACTGGTCATATTTTGTTGGCAGCAGTGGCTCGAGCGAGCGAGGGTCTGTCTGCATCTGTAGCGGAGGCGAAAGTTTCCAGTGTATCATGTGGCGACTTAAATATCAGGAGATCCGACTTCCCCAGCGACTTCCTATTCGGAGCTGGCACTTCTGCCCTGCAGGTACTTAACATTTGAAGTACATTTTGAGATTCTAGGACTTCTTGACCTTGTTACATCTAGAACTTGTTGATGGCGAAGTATTGTGAATGCCTGCCGGCTTCTGGTACAGCCTATTAGCATTCTGTTGAGTTGGATTTAGCTACTGTATTAAGCGTTGTCTGAATGTTGATGTGACTGGTACAGACAGAAGGGTCGGCCAAAGAATATCGGAAAGGACTGAACGTCTGGGACGTTCATGCTAAGAAATATTCAGGTTCCTCTATCAATATTATGCTCTTTGGCATAGCTGATTGTTTGTGATGAAATTATTCGCTAGGACTCGACAATGAGTCAATCCTGGTCTAATTGTCCACAACTGATGTTGCTTTCTCTGCTCAGAAAGGATCGCAAACAGAAGTACCATAGAGACAGCGGTTGATGCATATAGACGTTATAAAGTAAGACGGAGACCCCCATGGCACGTTTCTTTGGAGGAATTTTTTTGTCCTTCTGCTTCAGTAGTTAGATGTGAGAATTCCTAACATTTTCCAACCTATTCATGCTGTCATGGTTTATAGATGTACATACAATCCATTTGCTACTATATAGAATGATGTCAAGCTGCTAAAAGAACTCAAAGTGGACGCATACCGATTTTCCATTTCCTGGACCAGGATTGTCCCAAGTAAGTCATTTAAAATCTAGAGATGTTCTCAATGCTTACATTGCGAAAACTTCTCTGCATGAAGATTTACATCCCCTTTTTCCTAGCAAGACTCTAGAAGAGAAACATTTTCCTTGAAACACGGAGCTTTATCTGATGCACTAGTACTGATCAGCAAGTTCTGCACATGATGTAAGTAATGGAATGTGCAGGTGGATCCTTAAGTGATGGAGTGAACCAGAAAGGCATTGCTCACTACAACAATCTTATTGACGAATTGATTGACAATGGTGAGGATTTTCTCGCCTTCTCTTTCTCTTGACCTGTGCATTTACTTGAAAGATCTTTCTTATTTGGATAAACATCTATGACTTTCCCCATATGCCCAGTGTCCTAGGACAGCTTAGACCAGAATTCTCCTGAATTTAAGAGCTGACATTCACTCGTATTCTAGTACAGGCATAACGCCTTTTGTGATGTTGCTCCACTTTGACCCGCCGCAAATGCTCAAAGACAAGTACGGAGTTCTCTTGAGCCGGAAATTTGTGTGAGCAGCTTAACCCTTTCCAGTAAACAGTTGCCTTTTTATATCATATATAGTCATCGATACTTCTTCATTTATAATCCAGGGATGATTTCAGGGACTATGCTGAAATTTGTTTCAGAACGTATGGAGATAGGGTCAAGAAATGGACCACAATAAACGAGCCTTTGATGGTGTCAATGTTTGGGTATGACACAGGGTTCGGGCCGCCAGGGAGGTGCTCAGATCCTCCTGGTGCATGTCCTGGAGGCAATTCGTCCACCGAGCCTTACATTGTGAGCCATAACCTGATACTTGCTCATGCGGCCGCTGTAAAGCTTTACAGGGAAAAGTTTAAAGTGAGTAAAAACAAGTCATTTATGTTCTAGATATCATCGTCACGTTCTGCCTATCAACTCTTTTATCTTCTGTGTTGTTTGCAATGGTTGTCTGTTCGATTGTGAAACTCTGCTCCTAGGCTAAACAAGGAGGAGAAATTGGCATATGCCTCGTAGGTCAATATTTTGAACCTTATTCAGAATCTTCAGAAGATAAACAAGCAGCCCAAAGAGCTCAAGACTTCTACTTGGGATTGTTTGTATTGTCAACTTCTATTAGGCAGAATATTTAGACACAATATAGAAATAAAGATACTTTGATTGGTCGATGAATGCGGAACAGTGTAATCATTGCCACCGATTCTGTTTCCTGGACACATGACAGGTTTATGGATCCACTGGTGTATGGATCCTATCCATGCACAATGGGGCATATATTGAAGGAAAGGCTACCGAATTTCACCGAAGAAGAAGAGGACTTGGTTAAGGGGTCATTTGACTTCCTCGGCTTGAATTACTACACGACCAGGTGTGCAAAGAGCCGAAATGTGGATCCACACGCACAGCTGATAAGCTTCAGTCTAGACTTGCATGCAGACCTTCGAGGTAAACTTGATAGATCGATGAAAGGAGTTCAGTTTTATCGAGGATGCTTTCTTTTCTTCTCCATACTCACTCCGGTTTTGGCTGTCTGCAGTTGATAGAGATGGAGCTCTTATAGGCCAAAGGTGAGTCAAAAGGAAGAAGCAAGAAGAGCAGAAGAAAATACACGCTTTTCCTGGGAAAGTTTAACTCCTGTTGAACTTTTTGCTTTTATCAGTGGTCCACAAAACAACACTTTGCGCATACGCTTTCTGTAATTGCAGGCTGAAGGAAGCACGTTCATTTACATATACCCGATTGAGCTACAGAGAGTTTTGAACTACGTGAAGCAAAGATACGGGAGTCACAAGATCTACATAACCGAGAACGGTTCGATGTCTCGCCATGTTTTTTTCTTGTTTCTAGAGAATGCCTTAGTTCTACAGTGCATCTCAAACTGCAGGGGTCACCCAGGCGATGGTCGAGGGCAGGCCGACCCAGGAAGCGCTAAAAGATCAGCACCGCATAGATTTCGTCCTTCAGCATCTTTATCAAATCAACCAAGCAATGAAGCATGTTATTGCAACGAAAAGGCAATCGGTTTGATTTCACAGTGGCATCATGCTGTATCGATTAGACTCGACTTTGGACGTGCTCTTCCACTAGTTTGAAAAAGAAAATGGAATTTCTTGCTCCGAAAAGCAACAGCAAAGCTAACTTAGAAATGAATCTTCACAATATGTTTTTGAAAATTCGATTTGCCTGTATATAGTTATATGTTAGTCTTAGCCACTCTAATTGTGCTCCAGGAGTGCCTAAAACCGTGCTTAATCCTTCTCGCGCTATCTAAACGCAGGGACACAGAAGCCTTCCTCGACCGTACTAAATGGCTCGAATATTTGTTTAGTGCATGGAAGGAGTCGGCGTGAGGGGATACTTTTACTGGTCTCTGTTCGACAGCTCCGAGTTTGGAGATGGCTACACGACAAGATTCGGGCTCTATTATGTCGACTATAGGGATGATCTCAAGCGCGTACCTAAACTGTCTGCGAAGTGGCTTCCTGCATTCCTGCATGGCAAAGAAGAGACGCTGAAACGCTAGCCACTTAAGCCATACCATTTGCTTGACAGATAGATTGTTTCTATTTCATTACGCCTAATCTGTTCAAGCCATACCATTTGCTTGGATAAAATACGGACACAAAAATAAAAATAAAATCTCGGGTCAATGAAATACCTCACTAATTTCGTCGGTGGGGTATGATGTAAGCTAGAAAGCTTAGGCAAATGGCCGAAGTTGTGTGCACCTGGCGGCATGAAGAGCCAGACTCGTGCTGCCGTGAAACCAGTTATGTGGGTTATTAGAAAGGGAAAATTCTAAATAAAGAGGTGAAGTGGATTTTATTTTAAATAAATGTTTAAAGTATTATCATTTTTTTCAAATAATGATTTGAAATGGACTTTATTTTAAATAAGAGTATGAAGTGTCCATATCAGTCTTAAAAAATGGCTTGAACTCATTGGTTGTGAAGGGCAATTTCGTCTTTTAAAATTTTATTTTATTTTTCCTTTTTTCTTTCTTTTTTCTTATTTTCTTTTCATAAAAAACTTTTAAAAAAGGAAAAACACTTTAAAAAAGGAAAACACACGGCCTGTGTTTTTTTTTTTTTTTTTTTTTATTATAAAATTTTCATTTATGTTTAATTTTCAATCTAATTTAATTTAAATTTAGCTTGTGTTTGGATGAAAATATCCTTGACTAGCTAGAATATTTTGTCAGCATGGTCATTAAAATAGTTGCATGAAGTTTCTGCAAATAGGTTATATTAAAAAATAAATAAATTAGAAAATATAAAAACCACAATTTACTAACGTTTATCGAGGAAAGATATTTCCCATGATTTTCATAACAAATAAATATGACTAAATCCATAATTAGTGATGACTCTTATAATTAAATGCATCAATATAGATAAATCTAATGATATACTCTTTGAATATTAATATCTAAAAATTAAACGTAATAAGGGCGCGCCACTTTAAAATTTTAAAATAATTGAGATGTTAACAAATAAATCACAATATAATTGGTGACAATAAGCTTTGAATTATTTGGTTACAGTAAGTTTTTGAAAGAGTTTTATCATTTTATGGATTTCAATGAGTGTTGAAGAAATTCTCACAATAAAGTTAGTTTAGTTAGCACAGATGTTACATATGGATCGTCACTATGTAGTGATAAAAACGAATAGAAAGTGAACAAAAACAAGTTACCTATGTTTTCAAAAGTGTAGAAGAAAAATATATGCATAGATGTAGCTTCACCAAGAAAGTGGAGATAAATAAATATTAGATTGCGATCTAATCAACTATGGCTACATTAGCTAATGATAACCAAGGTTTTATTAATACTCATGGGAGTTTCTTCTCTGATGAAATTTGTAAAGCAATCAAGAACCGTGCCGATCGTCATATAATATATCTTATAGAGTTCATTAACACCCTAAAAGTATTTTAAATCATATATTGGCGGTGATTTGTTTTATACCTTCAACTGCCTTTTTTTTTTTTCCGTTCAACTGATAAAACTATACACAACATTATTTTACAGTTACCACATAGTCTGCACCACATTTTAAGATTTTTTTTTTTAATTTTATGGAAATCTTATTGTGACTTTTAAATAATATCTCACGCTCCTTTCAGTTTAATACCAGTTTTTCTCGTAGAGATGTTAAAGCGAAGAGCTCCTAATATTTCACTATTGTGACAGACTTGTCTACATAACATATTAAGTTAGTAACTTAAGTTCAAAACATATTAAGCAATAATGATGATACGACATTAAATTTTACAAATATGGAGAAAAAATAACTTAAAGCATGAATCATGCAATATATATTAGGGTTTTTTTTTTTTTTTTTTTTTGTGACCGAGGATCCGCCGGAGCCTGCCCTTGTCTATTAGGGTTTTTTTTTTTGGTAAGAAGTAAGTAATACTATAAAAACTTCAAAATTAGTATACTTGTGACATATCTACCTTAAATTAATTTTTTTTTTTACCAAAAAATCCCAAATTGTTACACTTGTAATAAATTTACCAAAAACTAATTTTTGACCACCAAAAATCCCAAACTAGTATATTTGTAACAAATTTACCATCCATTAGTTTTCCTTAAATTATATTAATACCGCAAAAAACCATTAATTGGCACAAAATTGAGGATAAAACCCTAAAACTTGTGCATTCGTCAATTATCATGTATCATTCAATTTAACAATTTGATGGTAAAATTTTTATTACATATGTGCCAGTTTGGGGTTTTTGGTAGTCCAAAAATCAATATAGGATAAATTTGTCACATGTGTACCAGTTTATAATTTTTCATGGTATTAACCTTATATATTAAGGGCAAACAAATTTTCACAAGAAAAGAAAGAAATTATATATTCTTATTTTAAAAATAAATCAAGGAAACTCTAGCTATTCATTCTCAGGCAAAGAATAATTCTGAATTTCTTTAAAAATAAAAATTGAGTATTAATTATCTATGCGAGATATACGACGATTCTCTTTATGATACATTGTCATGGATTTGAGATATTTATCAACTCTTGCCAAAGCAAAACGATACATATTCTATGGATACTATCAAGAAAGGGAGTTTCCATGAAAAAGGAAACTGAAAAATATGGATAATCACCCCTAACTCTCTACAAATAGATAGGAGTAAATGGATTTTGCTTGCCTTTTCCATGCCCGTCGATAACACAAAGGTAAAGATTCTGACAAATGGATAAAAGCCATCAAGAGAGGGGGAATTACATTCTTTATTTATCCTCTCATGCTCCTTACTTCTTAGTGCTTAAAATATTGCGTGTACTTGTAGTAATTCAATAAATGTTGTAATTGTATGTCTCATATAT
Organism: Eucalyptus brandiana; assembly: GCA_014182725.1. Lineage (NCBI taxonomy): Eukaryota > Viridiplantae > Streptophyta > Magnoliopsida > Myrtales > Myrtaceae > Eucalyptus > Eucalyptus brandiana. Next base: position 20,135,219 of record CM024671.1, on the reverse strand, counting down.
ATATATATATTTGTCGGAGGACAAAACCTCCATAAGAGGGTTCGGATCCACTTTAAATAAATCTTAATCTATAATATGAGTGGTGTGACTATTCGTTTTGTTATAATTTATGTATACTATTTCTCTTGTAAAAAATTCACGTCTACACCGAAATTTAGAATAATGTAACAATTATAGTTTTACACCCATGTGACGCACAGTCATTTATCGAATCCCTGTTAGAGAATATAGTCTTAGATTATATTTTTTATATTGCTCTAAATTTTGGTGTTGATGTGAAATTTCGTAAGAAAAATATAGAGAGAATTAGAACAACATTATGTTCACATCAATAAAATTCTCCGCTATAATTTATGTACATTTTTTCTTTGTAAAGCGTAGGTGAACCACTTATATAGGTTTATTATTAAAAGAAAACATGAGACATAAAATTGTAACATTTATTGAATTATAGCACATACAATATTTCAAGCACGTAAATTAATTTGAATCAATCAAAAACAAAAAGGCATAAAGTAAGAGTGTAAATTCCCATCTCCTGATAGCTTTCCTTCATTAGCGGCATTGAAAAGGTGAACAAGCTATTTGTCCATAGCATGTTCTTAGGAAGAAAAATTGCCAAAAAATAATAATAATATTAAACCAGATGTATTTGAGCCAATGGGATCTTAAACCTTTCAACTTGATTAATTTAATTTTAAACCTTTTAACAATTTGTCAATTCAGTTTATTTGACCAATTTTTACTGAAAATTGATGACTCTAAGAGTAAGCATGGTTTAGGTGGGTGGTTCCCACCTAGGAATTGGGAACTGCTCACTAAGGATTAATTCCAAAAAATTAGAATCGAAAATTGACCATTGATTCCATAGATCTATTTGGGAACTGGATTGCCGATCCGGTCAAGTGTAGTTCTCGGATGGGTATACGGAACCAGTTCCCGATTCCTACAAAATTTTATTTATCAATTAATATTATGTTGAACCTATTTTAGAGCACGAAAACTTGTTCAACGTTATATTTGGATTGAATTGCGAGCCATTGATTTTGATAAATAATATAAAACCATAGGGTGGAATGAATAGACAATGCTCATTAGCTAGAAATTTAATTTCTTCAAAGGTCATGGTATAGTCCTCCTAGGGTTTTCTGACCCCAAGAACATGTGGAGAGTTAAACTCTACATTGAAAGTCCTAACCTCCACATAAGTTTCACTTGATCCATTTTTTTTCAATGTCAACCTAATTTAATCATGGGAATGATTAAGGAGAGACTTATTGTGCTCTTAAAATGAGCCATTAGCTCTTAATTTTGTATTATGACGACAAAGCACCACAATATTTATGGACATCTCCAATCGGTCCTTTCCTTCCTCTTTGTTCATTTATTTTGTTTTGGTTGAGAAAACAAATAAATGGATTATTACAATGAAAAAAAAGTGGGGAGTTAATCCTATTACACACGAATACACAAAATTAGTTAATAATATCTAATAACTATAAATATACATATATTTACACATATATTTGGTCGAAATACTTCAAAATTATTAAGGAATTGTAATGTATTTTTTTTTTTTAAATATATGTATATTGGTCCAATCTAGATGGGTGGATGGACGATTCTATGCCTAAAACCGGGAAATAGACCAGTATTCAGCGGTTCCACTAAATTGGAACTGAGAACCGGACTGACCCCATGGGAACCACTGGTTCTAGTCTATTCCAATCCAATTCCGGGCGATTCCTAGTTCTTTTGAACACCTCTAGATGACATGGATGTTGGTTATTCTATGTGACACAGCTAGCACTCAACGAAATTTTTTTGAAATTTTTATTTTTATATTTTTATTAAATTTTCCTTTCCCTTTCTTTTTTAGATGTTGTTAATGATTGGCAATTTCTACCAACCATCGATCAAGGCCCAACGAACGCCACTAGCCTCTAGGCAAGGGCTTGCGACCTTTGCTAACTATGTCTGAGGGCGCAACAAGTGCTTGCCAGCCCTTGTCCAATAAGTGGTGGGGGTTGTAGAGCCTCGATTGGTGGTTGGTGGCTCTTGCCAGCCTTTAAAAATTAAAAAAAAAGAAAAAAAATTCAAATAAAATAAAATAAAGGTTTTAAAAAATTGTATCAGTGCCTTCAAATAAAAAAGCTAAATTAACAAATTGTTAAATTGACAAATTGTCAAAATGTTTAGATTTAAATTTATCAAATTAAAAGGTTAATGACTAGATTAGTACATGTGCGATAGATTTAAATCATTGGGGTTTACTTCAATGGCCAACTTTTTTACATGGAAAGGGGGAGATGGAGGATTCAAATCTCCACTTTGTCATAGGATTGGGGTAGGGATGATTTAGTTTCAAACATAATTTTTGACTCCTATGCCTTGCAATGATGTAAGATAAAAATCGAGAGCGAGAGTTAGAGTAAGAGTAGGGTATGACCGACAAAAAAAAAAGAAAAAAAGATTTGAGAATTTTTGATAATTTTCTCATTCTTAGGAACTAAAATTGTTTCTTCTCTTTTGTCCATTTGCTTATCTTTGGTTATAAAGAATTAGAGGTGATTTCTCTAGGATCATCTTCCAATTTTATATATTTCAATTTTTCTTTTTATAGAAATCTTCTTTTTCCTTTTATTAACAATTTGATGTCTCTCTTTTGTTTTGGCAAGAGTTGATTGATGGTCCGTCAACCATGACAATGTATAACAAAGAGAATTGTTGAATTTGTTGCAAAAGTATGCTATATTGATTTGCATTTTTACTAACTTTGCAATATTTTCTTTCACAAAAATGCATAGAATTTCCTTGACATATCATCAAAATGAGAATATTCACATATCTCTTCCTTATTTTTTGAAAATTTTGTGGCCAATAGTTGGTTGTTAGTATTCCGCTTTCATTGTTCCTCCAAACAACTTTTCCCCAAGTTTGTAAAAATTGAATTTTGTTGTATAATGATTATGTGTTAATAATTTGTTTACTTGTATTGTTATAGATATCTCACATAGAAATTCATGTCACAACAGTGAAATATAGGTGGCCCTATACATCTCCATGAGAAGTAATTGCTATTAAATTAAAAGAGCACGAATAATTGTTTAGAAGTTACAATAAGGTTTCAACATATAGAACTTGTTGCTAGTTGAAGCTACAATAGACTCACATGTAACTATTGTAACATTTATAAAGACCATAAAGGTAAAACAAAAAAAAAAGTGATGATAAAAATATGTCATACTTAATTTTTGTTAATTTATGTGTTTGATTGAAGTGGAAAATATAATTTAAAATTCGATTAGTAAAACTTGTAATTAATACTGAAGGACGACATCCAACATCTAAAAACAGTTGAGGGATTGGATTGAATAAATTAAATATTTAAGTATTATATTAAATGGTTTTTAAAAGTCTAAAATGATATCGTATAGTAAATTAAAGTTTAGTAACCATGAGTGGTGTTTTTTTTTTTTTTTTTTTTGGTGACTCGGAAACCGCATTTCATCATATAGCCAGCAGTCGGCGACGTAAACGTGGGGTGATCCGCAGGGACCTACCTCTCACGAGCCACAGGTGAGTCACGCAATGGGGGCGAGAAGTTTCGAATCTCTTTCGTGCCGATTGAGAGGTGAGGCGCGAACCATCTCGTCCACCGAAGGGTGAGTAACCATGAACGGTTTTTTTTTTTTTTTTTTGTTGGTGTTTGTCCCTTGAAAAATTTGAAAAACTAGCCAGCGTTCCCCCAAACTGCAAATTGGGGAGAGAAGCGTGGGAATCTCACGTGCGATCGCCTCCCTCCGCTGCGTGTCCAAAAAAAAACCCAAAAGCCCTCCTCCTCCTCCTCCTTCTCCTCTGCTTCCCTCCGTCTCTCTCTTCTTTCGTACTCTCTCTACAGTCCTTTGGAGTCACTACGGCGACGAAGCGACCATCTTCCTCATCCTCAAAACCCGCAACAGAGAAGCCGAGGAGGAACCTTTAAGCCCTAGCGATGTCGTTCTCCTCCTCGTCGTCCACCGCTTCTAGGGTTTTCCGGGGCTGCCGGGCGCTGCTGGCCCCCGCGAAGTCCGCGGCCGCCGCCGTCCCTCCCGCCGCTCCCGCGAAGGCCTCCAAGGCCGCGGCGAAGGCGAAGCCGAAGGCTGCCGCCGCGGCCGTGCCGAAGGCGCCCAGCCGGCCGTCGGGGATACAGAAGGTGACCCCCGTCTCGCCGGCGCTCGCTCGGTTCCTCAACGCCGGCGAGGCCTCCCGCGTCGAGGCCGTCAAGCAGATTTGGGCCTACATCAAGAAGGAGGGCCTCCAGGTATGAGCTCGAATGACGCTTCCCTCCCCGGAGAAATGGGGGCGTGGTTGTCCCCCCCGTTTTTTTTTTGTTGTTGCTGTTTTTCGTTTCGGTTTTGTTAGGGTTCTTCAGTGGTGTGTGGATGGGGAATTTTGGGTTGAATGTATTTGGTGCTCTGTTTTGAGAAGTAAGGTGCAAGCAATGTGGTACGGTGAAAATGGAGTGGAGATACTTTGATGCAAGAACGCGTTGAACCATAAAGATGTTCGTTTTTACGCCGTTTCTAACTACTGAGCCGGCTGTGATTTTTTGATTGTGGGAATGAGGCAACTCAAAGTAAGTTGTTGAAGCATTTGTCGGAGAGCATGTCGAGTTTTCGCAGAGTGCGTTTCATGTAGTGAATGCTGAAGTTTTGGCTCTGCGTAATAGAGTAATCCAGGTCTTTTGTTAGCAGAGGTTTGGGTTTCATAGCTGATTTTAAGCACTTATAGTGTTATAAATTCTTTGTTTGTTGATTGTGGTCTGTTGTCTTTGTGAAAACTGGAGGGGTTTACTTGGCTCAGTAGACTCCAATGTCTTGGATTTATTCCTGTAATGGCAGCCCATTGCAGATCTGTATGTTAGTATTCAATATTACTTGCAAATTATGTTGTGCATGAGCAATATGGCATGCAAAAGCATATTCTTTGTTTTTCTCTGATATTGAGATGTAAAATGTAAATTTGTTCTTAGCTTCCAATAGTGATTACAAGATGGCTTCTTTGTCTTAACGGTTGAAAGGAAAATTTGTATGGCTTCCACGTGCCATAAATTTCTCTCTAATTGAGGAATTGACTTGATAGATCATAGATGACGTGATCCTTGATTTACCTCAGGAAGAAACAAAATCTAGATTGAGGACACCGTTGAACTAGTTGGGGAGCACTATGATATGGTGCTTATGGGATCATCTTAAGAAGATAGTGAGGGTAATTGATAGCCAAAGATACAGATTGATACACAGTCAATTTAGCTGGATCTGTTACTTTTGCAAATGTTATGGCTTCTATTCACGGGAAGTACTCACAGAGATGAGCTCTATGCTTTTAGAGGTCACTGGTAAGAGAAATTAGACGTATACAGTGCTGTTCACATATGTATCATTGTTCTGTCAGCCAGCATTTGATTCTGCACAGGCCAAAGCCCGAAACCTTGTGGCTTCAGTAATTCATCTCTCTCTGACAATAGATTGCTTCCAGAACGTCAGTCCTAATACTCTATCCATCTTCCTCTTGCAACTCAATCTGTTGAATATGATTATATATAACAAGTAGGGCTTGTATTTAGGAGAGGTGCAAATTTTTCTTGCATTTCTTTTGGGTGAAACAAACATGAGAGGGAAAGGTCTTGTTGAGGACATATGTTGGAGAATTTGGCTTTGTCGTGATCATAATCTTCTACTTTATGATGCTTATTTCGACTGATGTAGGATTGCACTTTTCCTTTGTGTCCCTTGCGCTATTGTTCTTTTAGAAAAAGGGCGAATCTATGAAGCTTCACCTGTAGCTGTGTTTCCATGTCAATTGCTTTACCTTCTTATTGAAGTGGACCTGGACAAGCATTGAACTCACTGCTTTACATATCTAGAACACTATGGTATTTTTTTTTTCTTACATGTTCTTCTAAGAGAAATGTATGGCTTTCGTGCAGGATAGCATTAATAAGCGAGAGATTAATTGTGATGAGAGGCTGAAGACCTTATTTGAGGGGAGAGAGAAAGTCGGATTCCTGGAGATTGGAAAGCTGCTGTCCCGTCATTTTGTGAAGACCAGCTGAAGCTGCTCTGGAGTACCGCATCTTCACGTATCTCGTCTTTGGATTAATACTGTCCATGGTACAGCAACCTATTTTGACTGTGTGGATGACTTTAAAGGTGTTGTCTCTGACTGTTGTGGCTACCTCTGGTTGTGATCTTTGGACCCAATTTCGAACTTTGATGGGCTTTGTAAGATGTCTTAGGAAATGAATTGTTAGGTACTTTTGTGCAATCACTTTTTAACCCCTCATGTGGTCGATTATTTTGGAGTTCGCTCCATGTTAGGGCTGCTTTGTCGCCATGAGTTTCATCATGGCTCGTTTCTGCAGAAATTCGAAAACTGAAAGTGCAAATATCCAACTCAACATTTATTGCACACCACAGGATTTGCAGTGCATTTTTAATATAAGCTATCCTTGTCACCGTTGAAGATGATTTTTTTGTAAGCTCAACCCATGAAATGTTAATCTGATCATGTTCAATGTCTTTTAGTGGAATAATCATCGTGAAAAAGATGAAGGTATAGAGTAGAGGCTTGCCCTGACTCTGTGAGTTGCGGTCTGTCCTTGACCAGATGATGAACACAAATCGTGGATTGCCTAACTAGTTATAGAATAGAATCCAGTGTTCTAAAAACCTAAACGACATTTTTGAGAATGCATCAAATGAATGTGTTTTACCTGGGCAAGTGTAGTTTTCATCAAATTCACTGTTGGCAAAATTTTGAGCATCCCCTGTTCTTGTAACAGGGAAAATTGAAGAATGCAAATATTAACCAGAACATCTGCCGTGCGGGCTGATAGCGTCTCGGTTCGTTGGGATTGGCCCCAAAAACCAGCAATTATGTCAAATCACATCTAAAGCCGCGAACGTTGTGACTGTTAGAAGTCCTTTGCTAGTACCTATTATGATCGAACTCTGCCTTCTCAATTATCTTAACTGAAAGGAAATACTAGGCGGCTTGACTTCTAGAGTCACAATCCTATGCAGGCATTTGAACACCACCTGATTGAAGGCGCAGAAGGTATTCAAATGAGCTTCCAGCGAACCCATTTCAGAGCAGTTTATTCACTGCCATAAGCAAGAGAGAGAAATGACAACAATTAACTTTGCTTTTCGACAAAACAGAGCGCATTCTCAATGTGCAATATAAGCATTTGCAAAAATCAATCAGGAGAAAACCCGGTTATCACTTCAAGAAATTACAAAATATTAGAGAAACAGCAGACACAAAATTGCATTAGAGATACCTTTCCAGATCCTTAGGTTCGGAACAACACGGGGACTGTGGAGCTTAAAGACAACCTCAAGCCTGTTTTAGGCCCCAACAAGAAAAACTTGTCTTATGATAACTGGCTCAAAGTGACCCGTACTGAAGCATAGTAATCGAGGCTTTGATCCATTACATTAATAAGAAAGTTCAACTATTTTGCATGATTCAAGAAGCCAAAAAGAATCCTAAATCATTTTCAAGTAGAAAAAAAGGAAAGACGAGAGCTTAGTCAAGATATTTATACATTACAGGCCGACAGCAATATGAATACTCTTTAGGAGGCATATGAAGTCATGATAGAGTTGATCTAGGCAACCCTTCCACACCATTTTATTCCGGTGTACCCCATTTCATAAATGTTGAATATGTCTTGAATTTTTGGTTTGGGCATTCGTATTGAGTTTTGATGTCTGAATTGAGACTTGTTGGTACCCGAATTGAGAAACAAAAAGGAGGTTTAGTTATAGTAGCAGAGGGCTTGGATTGTAGTGATATAAATATTGTTTTTCACAAGTTAATAGGTTTAAGAAAAATTGAGATAGAAAGAGTTTTAAGTTTTTTTTCTTGCCACATTTTGTAATTCTTAAATTTTCATAACCCATGGTTTTCCCTATAAGGGTTTTCCATGCAAATTTTTTTATCCTTTTATTCTTCTCATTTTTAATTTCAATGTAGTTTCCACATTGGTCATAACAATATATATAAAGAACTGAGTTCAACTTGTGCTAATAGTAGTCATTGGTACTAAGTTTGCTAAGCATTTTGCAAATAAAAAAGATAACAGGGAAAATTGTTCAAAAAGTTCTAAACCTATTTGCACTTTTGTTAATCCAATCCTAAAATTTTCAATGCCTTCTTCTTCTCCTCTTTCTCCTCCTCCTCCTTCTCCTCCTTCTGCTTCTTCTTCTCCTTCTTCTCCTTCTCCTGCTTCTTCTCCTGCTTCTCCTTCTGCTCCTTCTCCTCTCCTCCTTCTCCTCCTGCTCCTCCTCCTTCTTCATTTTCCCAAAGAGAACATGAACTAACCTTGATAGAGAAAAGCATTGCACAATGTCTACTAAATTCACAATGCATATTTCTCTAAGAACATGGAGATTGACAATGTGGATTTTGGCATTTACATTCATCATAAAGACAAATTCTTGGTTGAGAATATTCACAAGAAAGCAAGCAAGCTTATTGATTTAGAAGTTGATTTTTTCAATGGGAAATTCCTAAAACTAATAAGAATAGTATTGATTAGAATCAGGGACCAAGTTTTATTTCAATTGAGGAATGCTTTGTTTGTTGTAACACTTTCTATAAAAAAGAAAAAAGAAAAAAAGAAAAACAAATAGTCTCCTTCACTAAGAACGGGAAGGAGGAAGCAAATCAGTATGCTAGCTCCCTATCCTCAAATTTGTCCTTCTCAAGGGTTTAGTGTCCCAACGAATAAGTAATTGTGGGAGAGAAATATTGATAGAATTAGAAGTAGCAAGGAGCAAGCCTTGGCCATAAGAGAACTAAGAAAAAGATATGTATTTATATATATCATATTACACAAAGGGTTTGCAAATTAAAGGGCTAAGGCTACAACCAATTGTTAAATTGTTAAAGCTTTCATAAAAGCTAGACTAAGCAATAAGGTACCTTGTATTTTCCACTCTGCCTTGAGCTGTTCGTAGCATTACCTTAGTCAACTCAAGTCCAGTAGAAGCAAGCCCAACAGCAAACCCAACAGTAATAGTGGAAGCAGTACAAGTCAATGAATTTCTTATAAGTTCCTTACAAAAATAGATGGTTAATCAGACAATCGTTCAATGAATTATGACTTAATTATTTCATCACCAAAATTCATCCAAAAAAAGTAATGAACAACTATGAATAAAAGTAATGGAATAACCTAGAACCCATTCTGACAGGGTAGAATCAGGACTCAATTGATTAACCTTTGCAATTCAAAGCAATCCAGGGTCCGACGGGTATGCGAATTCTTTCTAAACGATGGAACCTTAGTAAAACCAGACCTATTTTCCCGAGGCAAAGAAGCCTTCAGCATCGAAATGGTTATGAAGGGAGCTTAAATGCCGGTACATAAAATGGCGACACTGAGAAGTAGAATCAGCAAATATTTCCTCAATTCTTGATCTAATTTATTTTAATTTCCTTAATATGAAATAAGCTGCTTGGACTTTATCTTGCTAGAGATATAAAGAAAAACTTATGTTATACGGTTAAAATTTTCGTTTGGCCATGTATAAATGAGCTCATTTCCTTATAGTCAAACTTATGCCGGAAAATAATTTTCCAGCGTGCAGTATTAGAGCATAAATCAAGAGGTCGAATCCTAATCTCTCTCTGTTCTTGTTAAAATATCTAATTTCTTATATTATCATTGTGTTTCTCTTGATATGTATATTTGATGTTGTGACATCCACATATTTTAAGTTTCGTTTTTGAAGCACCTCCAACACGGGAGGTGTGCGTCGAGACATACACTTGACATTCATCGCAATCTGTTTACACGAAGTTTAAACTTTCGCAAGAACATCCGCTGGACACACATGGATCGCTGGATCTAATTTCAAAGACTTGAAAAAAAATCATTGGCTGACAAGACCACGTCAATAATAAAATTAACTTTGTCCATCGCATCTTTAAAATATTAAGCCCACAATGGATCCTTCCTTTTACATTTACTATGCAACCAAACCCGCAAAATTAAAAAACAATTAGCTTGTGGCATAGACTTTGAAGCACCGACACTCTCTAAGAGCCTTCGTGTTGTGTTGGATACTTTGACATGTGTCTGACATTCTCGGACACTCTCTGACATTTGGTCAACACGTGTCAGAAAATCCGACACCTGGTCAACTTTCTCGACACTTTTCGACACTCGAGTCGGAATTCTAATATACGAGTTTTCGACATGTGATTTCGATATCGAGATCAATTTTGAAAATTCAATAAATAAGATGTGAAAATATATATGTGAAAAAATAAAACACAATAATAAAAATAATAATTGGAAAAAGAAGAAAAACCTAATATTCTTTTCTCTTCTGACTCCCACTTTTCGTGATACACAATTCACCCCTTAAGTTTTTTACTCCTCTTCCAACATATTAAACATGCAAGTCCAAAATATGAATCGCTTATTTTTCTTTATGAATCATTGAAATAGAGTTGAATTTGTCAAATTGAAATAATGAATGATATTAATAAATGATGGATTAATGTTTTTAGTGTATATTCATTCTAGGCTTATTTATTTATTTATTTATGAATTTGATTCAAATTAATTTGATTGAAATAATCATAAAAATGATAATTTATTATGTATATAAAAATATATATTTAATATACAACGTGTCGAAATTCTCTGTTTTTTGAGAAACGACGTATCAGCGTGTCGTGTTGTGTCGCGTGTCACATATCAGTGTCGGTGCTACTTAGGGCATAGATAAACATTAGACAAAACAAAAAGCACCCCAAACATAAGCTTACTAAAAAAGCACACATGCAATGTCAATCTTCTGAACTATTTTTGTCCAAATTCATGAACTTGCTCCCTCAAAATGCTTCCAATATTGAGGCATGCCTCATCCGCAAAGCCAATTTATCTCTCTTCCAACTCAAATCCAAGGAATTCCTCAAGATTTTTCAAGTTGTATCTCTCCTTCAACCTCTTCCTGTGTTCTGGTTCCATTTTGAGAATGACGAGCTAAAATGGCAATGTTGTGATGTGAAGTTTAAGGACATGCATGTGTATATATACATATCAAGAGGTTTCTTGTCCTCTGTTCAGAGATATAAAATTACATGCAAGGAAAGCTGGTGTCCCTCCTTGTAGCAACATAGAGCAAAGCAAGTGCACAGTGAAAGTGAGAATAGTACAGTTTGATTATTATATCTAAACCTGATTTGTAGTGTTAGCATACAATGTATTAAGAATTACAATTTCAAATAACATATTAGAAAATTTTCTTCCGGCCGCTTCCCTAACTTCTAGAATTTCAAGAAAATTGTGCATATTTCACATGCTTAAATATAAGATATGTGGAATCTCAGATATTAATAATTGAATTATCAATAAATTAGAATATATTCATTGTTGGTGAAATGTTTTTTCCACGTTGATCTCATCATTGTTGTTGCTAAAGGCTAAGAATGGCGTGTATAGCGTACGTGCAAATCATGTGCGAGATATGAAAACTTATGCTCCTGTTTGATAGTTTCAATAAGACTTGACAATTAACATATTCATCACTTAATAAAATTAAGCGCTTTTCATAATCATTGAGTTAAAATAATTTATAAAGTCAAACGATTACTTAATTTGCTAAGTAAGGATGGGTTTACTTAATTTATACGATGGACAAGGCATCCAAATTGGAAGCAAAACCTTGCTAGTTACACTGCTAAAAGCCTAATACTTACTAATCATATTCACCATACCAAGTTTTGCAAGAAATCGATGTTATTCAACACTCACTATTTTGCTGTTACCAAACAAGAATTTACTTCATTTTCAACGCATAAAATGGTCAGTACTTTATTTATGACATGACGTATACTGAGATTCTCAAGACGGACAATTCTTCACCATCTCTTTTACAAAAGTCGTTACCTATCATGTAACCCATTATATAACCTTTAGCCCATAATGGTTAGGATCACTCTTTAAACTTAAGAGTTATGCTTTGTTGGGAAAAATTATCAAAATTATCATAAATCTATTTTACTTTTGTTAATTCGCTACCAAATCTTTTAATTATGCCAATTGAGTTCTAACATTTTTACTTTTTGACAATTAAGTCCATTAAATTAAGTTTGGTTGGAAATTACTGACGTAAATGTTGGCCGTCCTATATGGCATGATCATATTAACGTAGACAATATTTCACAATATTTTAATATTTTTGTAATTTTTTTTTCCTTCCCTTCTCTTTCCTCACCAGCCTTTGGTAAATCTCACCCCTGCCGATCACTAGCTAGGGAGAACTTTGCCCAGCCTTGGCGAGGCTCAACCTTGCCATAGCTAGGTGAGGTTGAGCCTTGCTAGGCTTGGTCATTGGCCATCGTCGAGACCCCACAATCGGCTAGAGATGCAAGAAAGGAAGGAAAAATAAAATAAAGAAAAGAAAAAAAAAGGAAAAAGCAAAAAAGAATTCAAAAACGTTATAAAAAATTGTCAATATTAGTGTTGATCGTGTCATCGAGAAGATTTATGACCAATATCCATATCAGCAATTTCTGACCAAAATTAGTTAGATAGACTTAATTGGCAAAATGAGAAGATTTATGATTTGACTGGCACAATTAAAATATCAAGGTTTGAATTGGAAAAAAAACAAGAAATTTAGAATTTTTGGACAATTTTCTTTGCTTTGTTGTGAGACAAGAAGGAACTTAAAAGGGGTAAATAACATTGGCAAAATTTTGAAATTTTATTTCATTTCCTCCCATGAAAAATTTCAAAATTGACCCAATTTTTTTTACACCCTCTTCATTCTCCCCTTCTCTCCTTTCCTTGTTCATCAATTTCTAAAAATCATAACTCAACATATGAGTGATTACGTTGATTTGAGTCTCAACCATTAAAATTCATCTTGACTTCCTTTCAAGCCTACTCCTCTTGCAAAAGTTAAAAACACAGTAATATGCTCGCCAAACAAATTGTTTTGAAATTCAGCTACATGATACAAATATAAACTCTACACATGTGATGAGACCATGATACTTGAGTTAAAAATTCTACCTAGATGATTGATGCATTACAAGTCCACCCGTATTTGAATTATGACTATGCTTAATATAGGGGAGAGTATTTTTGTTATAAAATTATCATTTATCTCACAATGCTTTACGTTGATAAGATTGAATGGACGATACCCACTAGAAGTGTGACCATGTGGTAAGTGGCTATGGGTAGAGGTGTCCAAAAAGCCCACGTCGGCCCAAGGGGACTCGACTTGGCCTGATCCTAAAATTTAGGGTATTTTGAGGCTGGGCCTAGTCTTCTTCTGGCAGGGATTTTTAGATATTTTATTTTTAGGGTTGGGGTTGGGTCAGCCGGTGCGGGCTTTTTCACACCCCAAGAGCATAGCCCGATCTCCCTCTCTCCCCTTCTCCCTCTTTGCCCAAGCATGATGAGGATGAAATCCTAGATCTGAGCTCGGCTGATTAGTGTTGGCCCGATTCTCTTGGGTTATATGATATTCGAGTCTTGAGTGGGTCAAGTCAAGCCAATTGCTTCCCTATAGGGTTTTGGGTCAAATATCATGAAAATCCGACTCGACCGACTTGTTTACACCCCTAGCTATGGGCAACTCCCAGGATTAAATTCCTTCTACACTTGCAGTTACTCGTTGTTCAAACTAGCCTTAAAAGCCACATTTGGGCTATGTCTTCTTTTAGGCCAGCCCAAATTTTTAAAAAAGCTGAAGTGGTGTACCGAGAAAGAAACTTCCAAGCTCATCTCCATGAACCATGAGTTCCTTTGTGGTTGGCCATTTAGTTTTGGGAAAATTTAAAATAAGAGCTCGAAGTGCCCTCAATTTCTCAAATAAGGGTCATAAGTGAATGTTGTCTCAAATAATGATTTGAAATACCTTCATTTTCTTTAATAAAGACTTGAAGTGTGGACAATTTTTCAAATAAGGGCTTAAAGTGATCATGTTAGTCTAAAAAAAGGACGTGACCTCACTGAGTGGCCAAGGGAATTTCCTTCCTTTTCCATTTTCTTATTTTCTTTCATTTTTCATTTTTCTATTTTTTCTTTTAAAAAAACTGAAGAAAAAAAAGACTAAAACTGAAATAGAAAAAGAAAAATACAGATGAGAGGGCTCGTTGTACCTTTGTTTTTTCTTTTTAATTTGTGTTTTCTTTTTTTCTTTTTAAGTTCTAGTCTTTTTTAGTTTGTCTTTTTATAAAAAAGAAAAGAGAAAATGGGAAAGAAACTAAGAAAATGTAAAAGGACAGAAATGCCATTGATCAACCAGTGAGGTCAGGTCCTCCTTTAAGATTGACATAGCCACTTCAGGCTTTTATTTGAAACAAAGTCCATTTTCACTTTTATTTGTGAAAATGACGGCACTTCAAGCTTATATTTGAGACAAGGTTTACTTTATGCCCTTATTTAAGATATTGAGAGGCCACTTTGGACTCTCACTTGGAATTTTCCTTTTTTTTTTTTTTTTGGTATACAAAAGAAAATAAAATACAAATTATCTCCAAATACCCCTATTTTACAACCTAACAAATTATGAAATGACTTTGTGGGAGATTGTGAGTAGAACATAGTATCCTATCGCTTCCCTATCACAAGATTGACAAATCAATTGGTAAGAGAATTTTCTTCCTAAAAATTATGTTGCAGATTAAATTCAAAGTATGAACTCAACAATTTTCTAAGATCTTTGAATATAATAGGGCCAGTGTTGTCAATTATAGTCTTTTGATTAACAAGTTCAGTAATACTTTGTCCATATCAATGATGAGTTTATGAAACCCGTATTGTTTGGTGAAGTTGAGTCCCAACCGCAGTTTCCAAAGTTACTTGAGATGATGAACGTATCCAATGAAAGAGGCAAAACCTCTCAGCTTAATTATATATAAATAGCTTGCCAAAAAATATTAAAGTTTCTCCTTGGGGTGGTAAGTTGGAATCCTGTGCCTCTAGGTTAATTTGTAATAATTAAATAGAGTTTGCTGAAGGAGCTCTTTTCTTTTTATTTTGTTCTCTCTTTCTTCTGTACAAATTGTTTCTTTTCTCTTTTCCTCAACCAAAAATAATATTTCCTATATTTTTTCCCTTATTTCTGTTTTCCTCTATAGTCTTTATAATCCAATCAAAGATAAATTGACCTTTTTTTCGCCAACTTATCTATTGAGAATGGGATTGTAATGTTTTTTATTATATATTTCCAAAGCAATCCACTCCATGAATTTTTTATGATTTTATATTTTTCTGTTTTACTTTGTTGATGGACCTTTAATATTATCTTGCAATTCAAATCCAAATATGAAATACATTTTTCATTTTTTGACTGAACGTATTATGTGACAAACCAATTTTATGATAATTAAAAAAGAAGATTTCCATATAATTACAACAATAATATTTATCCCAATTAGTCTATATTCCACTAATGGGTTTGTATACAAGGGGCTACCGATTATAAACTCGGACCAATCAAAGATCCGGTTTGGATTCTGGTTTTCGAGTCAGCCGTTTCAGTCAATTGAATTGCCACGTCGACGAAGTTAGAAAATTTGCAGAGAAATTTATGATGTGTATATAAAAAGGCACATGCATTTTCAGAACATCATCAGAAGAACGATGAAGGAATCCCAGGCGTCCATATGCATCGATTAAGAATGTGTCCAAGTCTTATCAGCAAAGAATGATTTGCTTTGATAACTTTCTCATACGAAGAATGATGAATCCAATAAATCAAAAGCTGCTTTAATCCTCAACCTCTTCCAAAGAGTATCTATAATAGAGCTATAAATCCCCACATCAGGAGCTAAACCACTCTGTTCCATAATTTTAAGTAGGCTACGAGTATTATCCAGCTCCCCAGGCCTACAATAACCGTGAATTAATGAATTGCACGTGACGAGGGACCGAGAGAGAGAGCTTGTTTTCCGAATTGATATTATGTGTACCATAATTTCTTCCGGATCAAAAGTGATGGTTGTTTGATCTCACGCTAGGTGACTTCATATCGCAAGCCTGCCTATTGGACGTATGCATGTCCAAACGACCTGAAAAGTCTTCAGCAATCGCGTCCATGTCAGAATCTACTGAGAAGAAGAGTCACCCACGTATGGAAATTGTTGGAGACTATAGAAATCCCATACGTGAGCCAGCGTGTAGTGTGGAAACAATGTGAATTGTTTTTTGCTTATCATCCAAGAAGTGTGATGGACATTTGTGGTGACGCAAAGAGCAGAATCCCTATCAAGAAAGGCTTGACCGGCCGGCCAAGCATAACAATGGAATGTCATATTTTAATTATAATTAATATACATCGGTGCTCGATATATGATGCATTCTCTTGATATTGGAAAAAAAATTATCGTACTTCAATTTTGTGCAATATTTTTCGAGAAATATCAGTTCTTCTGAATTCATTCTATTGTATTTTGTGAAATTCGTCACTTTTTCTACTAATATTTTTCATTTTTGGAACTTTAATATCAAAGTAAGTTACAAAACCAAAAAATTGGCCCCGACCTAGCGTGCAAGTGGGTTGGCTAGCCGGGATGTTTAATGGATCTTCAAGTAATTGGACCTCACACTTTGGCATCAGAACTATAATTAGGAATTTCAAAATTATACAACTAGGAAGCAACATATGATCAATTGATTAATTGGTATAGCAATGTAATACACAACTGTGGAAGAAATCAACATAGGCCGCGACCCACAAGACAAAGATTAGATGAGACGAGATGGCATGGCGAGATTCAAGAGAGCGAAAGATTGAGCGGCGATGCTGGAAAGACTAGAGAGAGAGAGAGAGAGAGAGACCAGATTTAAGAAAGTGTCGCTGAAGAGAGAAAAAGAAGGAAATACCGTTTCGATCCCATTTGCGATTGAACCGGACAACTTTGAAGGCACATGTATCTTGGTCAAGAACCTCTCTCTTTGTTTTTCTTTGTGTCTTGGTTAACAAGCCCATACGCGGACGATCGAGGGCATATTTGTCATTTCGACCAATAAAAAACACAGCTAAAAGGGCACTTTGTTATGGTCAAGAAGCTTCTCTTTATTTTGGGTATCCAAACTTATTTTTGGATTTACTTCCATTTCGGGTCTTACTCAATAAGTGCAGAATCTGACCAAGCACCTGTCGAAGGCACATTTTTATCAGGCCCAGAAGCTTAGCTTTCTTTTTCATTTTTTCGGATTTTATTTCCATTTCGGGTCATCAAGGCCTCTTCCTGCATCTTCTCAAGCCCCATATATACCACGCCTCTCACTCCCCTCTCATCACCTTCACATCTCAAAACACACAGGTTACGCCATTCTCTTCCAGTTTGGTTTGAAGCTGTGCTTGTCAAGCTTAGTGAAATGGCAATGTCACCAGAGAATGAACATCCAGTGAAGGCTTTTGGATGGGCAGCCAGGGACACTTCAGGACATCTCTCTCCATTCAAGTTCTCAAGAAGGTAACGTCCCTTCGTTTTTTCAGTTTCGTTGATTCTTATTTTCGGTGATGCATCCAAAAGTTCAACAGAGGGGAACATCTTTTCCTCAATATACATTGATTTTCCTTTTCACAGGGCCACCGGAGAAAATGATGTAACTTTTAAGGTGCTATATTGCGGTATTTGCCATTCCGATCTCCATAGTATCAAGAACGAATGGGGAATAACTTCTTATCCCATTGTGCCTGGGTATGAGTTTTCGAAAACATCATCCTTTTCGTTTCTCTTAGATAAACAAGACATTTTTGAGCCAATCATAACACAGATTGGACATTGTGTGCAGGCATGAGATTGTAGGTGTGGTCACCGAAATAGGCACCAAAGTGACAAAATTCAAAGTCGGGGACAAAGTAGGTGTTGGGTGTATGGTTGGATCATGTCGCTCTTGTGCAAATTGCAAAGATGACCTCGAGAATTACTGCCCCAAGATGATCTTGTCCTATGGTGCAAAGTACAATGATGGAACCACCACCTATGGTGGCTACTCGGACATCATGGTATCGGATGAACACTTCATAATCAAAATCCCCGACAACTTGCCTCTTGATGGTGGTGCTCCTCTCCTTTGTGCGGGGATCACTGTTTACAGTCCATTGAAGTACTATGGGCTTAATAAGGCCGGAATGCATTTAGGGATTGTTGGGCTTGGTGGGCTCGGACATATGGCTGTAAAGTTTGCTAAAGCCATGGGCCTCAAAGTGACCGTTATCAGTACCTCTCCTAACAAAAAGAAGGAAGCCATGGACCATTTGGGAGCTGATGCATTCTTGGTTAGTCATAACACAGAAGATATGACAGTAAGTTATAGTCACAGCATATTATTTTCCTTGATGATGTATAGGGATAAGGTTAACTGGATGTAGATTTATGTTATTACCTTTTATTAACTGCAGCTTGCAATGGGTACAATGGATGGCATTATTGACACCGTCTCAGCTGTACATGCTCTTTTACCTTTGTTCAATCTCTTGAAAATTAATGGAAAGCTCGTCATGGTTGGGGCACCACAGAAGCCGCTTGAGCTACTTGCTTTTCCACTCCTCATGGGTAAGCCTAAGCAAGTATTTTGTGTTTTTTAGTGTTTCTTAGAAAAGAAAAGTACCTTCATAATTGGTGTTTATAAATGAAGTGATTTTAGTTTTAATAGAAGATTCATTCTGAGTTTCATGAATGCGAAAAATAGTAACAAATAAGACCAATGACAGGTAGAAAGATGGTGGGAGGAAGTTGCATTGGAGGGATAAAAGAGACGCAAGAGATGATTGATTTTGCAGCGAAGCACAACATAGTTGCAGATATTGAGCTTATTTCTATGGATTATGTGAACACTGCGATGGAGCGTTTATCGAAAGCAGATATTAAGTATCGATTTGTCATTGACATCACCAATTCATTGAAGCCTTTCTGATGACGAGCCTGATGGATTACTACTTGGCTGATGGTGTTATCTCAAAATCATGTTTTACAACTAAGATTTTGCTTCTACATGGTGATATTACTTCTTTGTCCCCTTTGGAATAATGTCGACTACTTTGTATAGATAGCAGCCTTGTTTTAGGTTGTTGTCCTTAGAAAGTATGCAATTTACATAATCACGAGAGTTCCTTTATGTGTTGTAAGTAAATCATGCACTCAAAGCCAATACCCTTCCTTAACAATCTTTTTGTGACTTCAAAAGAAAAAAAACTAAACAATTGGATCACATAACAAGAAGTTTCAAGATCCAGTATCACATTTGATAATACGATTTAAAGGAGAATCAGGGTATTTAAATAATAGTTGGTCATTTTTAGCCCATGATAGGGTTCCATATCTTTCTTACTGGAAACTAGAAGCGCATTGGCTTGAAAACAATTCAAAGATTCTGGGAACTAGGTTTAAGTAGATCCCCGAAAAAAGGAACCCGAACCCAATAATCCACCCAAACCCGCTTTGAAAATAGGGTAGGGCTGGTCCTTTTCCAACCCACAAAACAACAGAGTCAACGTGCCATGACCTCTACATTTTCAAGTCGGGTTGGGTCGAGTCAATCTGTTTTAACTCTCTGACTCTTTGTGAAAATAAGCTTCTTTTTTTTTTTTTTTTTTTTTTTTTTTTTTGTGGGGGAGGGAATCTTTTTCTGTTTGAATCATTATTGAAAATTTGAAACATTCAAAGTTACACAATATCCCATCTTATTAGTCATGGAAGAAGTATACAATTTCTATGATTCAGTATTATGAATGAATGAATGGAAAGAATTTGAACATCGCAGACATACTAATATTTGTCTCCTAGATTTGTTCATGACAAAATTTTGATTGGGTGCTTAAAAGGCCACCGATCTAAATAAAAACTTATGCAGCATTGCATCATTTAATAAATTAAGTTAGTAAACGAATCTTAGTATCTTTGACATTGCTCAAATAATTCACTAGTTGTGT
Organism: Eucalyptus brandiana; assembly: GCA_014182725.1. Lineage (NCBI taxonomy): Eukaryota > Viridiplantae > Streptophyta > Magnoliopsida > Myrtales > Myrtaceae > Eucalyptus > Eucalyptus brandiana. Next base: position 20,115,249 of record CM024671.1, on the reverse strand, counting down.
TGGGTCAACTATGTTTGACCTGACTTGACCTGAAATATGAAGAAATTTCTTAAGAGTTAGCTTTTAGTTTCTGTTTAATTTGTTAGTATGATGTATCGCACATATTAATTCTGCGGTTATATTAATTTGGTTCGGTGCTTAAAAGGACATTGACTCAAATAAAAACATATAGAGCATTGCATCATTTAATAAATTAGTTCACTCTTTGTATCTTTGAAATTGCTCAAATGATTCACGAATTGGGTGGGGTCAACTTGTTTGACCTGAGTTAACCCGAAAAATGAAGAAATTTATTTTTTTGACTTTGCTTGAATCATCATAATCATATTTGAAAATTGGGAGTAGTTAAAATTATACAATGTTCGATATTGTTAGTTAAGATATACATAATATCCCCCAAAATAATAATTTATATAATATCAAAGGAGTGCAACTTTTTTGGACATAAGCTAAAATTGGATAACATCATGCTAAATGTCGGAGCTTTATTAGTATAATCTTTTCTTTATTAGGAAAAAAAGTATAGTGTTTTCCTTCTGAGATACGTTTTACGTGGTTCGCCAAATTATGATTTTTAAACATTCTTTTCTTCAATCGATAATTTATATAATCATAGTCATTCTAAGAGTTTTTCAATTTATGTTTAATATATTAATTTTGCGATTATTTAAAAACTATCATAAGGTCGCGTTCATTACACAAATGTTTAATTTATTCACTTGTCAAAGATATTTTTCCTAGTAATATTTGCACTTGAAAAACGTGACTTATTTTCTGAAGAGCAAAAATAGGATGAAAAAAAGCATTAACTTGGTTTAAATATGAATTAGAGTTGGTGCAGAACCTTGGTCCCCTCTAAAAAAAATGGAAGAACAACCTTCAATGAAAGATATTTCGCTTTTAGAGAAATTTCAACGAAACACGACCTATCAAGGCGTTGTAAGTGAACGAATTAGGCTTGCAATCCTGCAAGAGAAATTTATCATGCAATCTACGGGCACCCTCAAGTTTGTCTAGATTCGCAATAGCCATCAACTAACGATGTACCGATCACTTGATATGCTTCGATACCTTTCTCATGCAATGAATCCAACAAATCAAAAGCTCCCCACGTCAGGAGCTAAACCACTTTCTTCCATCATTTTAAGCAGCCTATGAGCATCATCCAGCTCCCCAATTCTACCGTGACCACGAATTAGAGAATCGCACGTGATGAGGGATGGAGGGAGCTAGTGCTCGCAAAAGAGTTTTCCGAAATGATATTCTCCTCCCGGTTCAAAGGTTAGGGCCATTTGACCGGGCGCTATATTGCTTTTTTTTTTTTTTTTTTTTTTTTTTTTTTATCCCGAGCTCGCGTGTCGGGTTTCGTTCTTCAGGAGTCTTCTTATTGTGTCGGATATTTCAATACGTGTTCAATACTCTCCGATGCTCTCCGACAATCGGTCAACATGTGCCAAAAAATTCGACACTTGATTATCTCTCCCGGCACTTAATCAACTCTTCCGACATTTTTCGACACGTGAGTCGAGAATTTCAACATGAGAATTCAAAATTCCAACACGCATAGGGTTGATTTTTAAAATTTTCAATAAATAGATGGTCAAAATGTAAATATGTAAGAAAATAGAAAATAATAAAAATAATAAATAGGGAAAAAAGAAAAGCTCGGTATTCTCTTTTCTTCCGACTCTCACTTCCGGTAACAAACAATTCACTCCAAAGTTTGTTTTTTCTCCATGTTTCATGGCATAATTAAGTGCAGTTGAATTTTCAAATTGAAACAATAAATGATATTAACAAATGATTTATTAATGTTTTTAATGCAAATTCATTTTAGGCTCTTTTAATTATTTATTTATTTTTAAATCTGAATTAAATTAATTTGATTAAAATAATCATGAAAATTATAATTTATCATGTAAATGTAAAAATATATGTTTAATATACAATATGTCTTAACGTGTCAGAATTCTCTATTTTTTAAGGAATGATGTATTAGCATGTTGCGTCACATGTTGACGTCAGTGCTATTTACAGTGTAACATCTAAACAGTGTTGAAAGACCATCTTTTATGATCCAAGAAGCGGGTTGGTTCTCAAGAAGGTAACATCTTTTGGTTTTCTTTTTCTTTTCATTGATTCTTATTTTGGGTGGTGCACCTAAAAATTCAATAGAGGGGAACATCTTTCTTTTCAAATTCACTGATTTTATGTTTTATAGGGCCACCAGAGAAAAGGATGTAACTTTTAAGGTATTGTATTGCGGTATATGCCATTCCGATCTCCATAATATCAAGAACGAATGGGGAATAACTTCTTATCTTGTAGTGCTCGGGTATGAGTTTTCGAAAACATCATCCCTTTCGATTCTCTTAGATAAATAATACATTTTTAAGCCAATAATGACACAGATTGACCACTGTATGTAAGCATGAGATTGTGGGTATGGTCACCGAAGTAGGCACCAAAGTGACAAAATTTAAAGTCGGGGACAAAGTGGGTGTTGGGTGTATGGTCGGATCATGTCGCTCTTGTGCAAATTGCAAAGAGGATCTTGAGAATTATTGCCTCGAAATGATCTTGACCTATGGTGCAAAGTACTACGATGGAACCACCATCCATGGTGGCTATACAGACATCATGGTATCAGACGAGCACTCCATGATCAAAATCCCCGACAATTTGCCTCTTGATGGTAGTGCTCCTCTCCTCTATGCCTGGATCATTGTCTATAGTCCATTGAAGTACTACGGGCTTGATAAGGCCGGGATGCATTTAGGGGTAGTTGGGCTTGGTGGGCTCGGGCATATGGCTATAAAGTTTGCTAAGGCCATGGGTCTCAAAGTGACCGTCATCGGTACCTCACCTAATAAAAAGAAGGAAGCCATGGACCGTTTGGGAGCTGATGCATTCTTGGTTAGCCGTAACACAGAAGAGATGGAAGTAAGTCATAGTCACAACATATTATTTTCTTTGATGATGTATATGGATGAGGTTAACTGAATGTAGATTTATGTTATTATCTTTTATTAACTGTAGCTTGCAATGGGTACAATGGATGGTATCATTGACACAGTCTTAGCTGTACATGCTCTTTTGCCTTTGATCGGTCTCTTGAAAGTTAATGGAAAGCTCGTCATGGTTGGTGCACCAGAGAAGCCACTAGAGCTACTTGCTTTTCCACTCCTCATAGGTAAGCCTAAGCAAGTCTTTTGTGTTCTATAGTGCTATGGAAAAGAAAACTACCTTCGTAATTGGTGTTTATAATTGAAACGATTTTAGTTTTACGTGGTTCGCCTCATTATGATTTTTGAACATTCTTTTCTTCAATTGATAATTTATATAATCATAGTCATTCTAAGAGTTTTTCAATTTCTGTTAATATATTAATTTTGTGATTATTGAAAAACTATCATAAGGTCGCGTTCATTACACAAATGTTTAATTTATTCACTCGTCAAAGATATTTTTCCTAGTAATATTTGCACTTGAAAAACATGACTTTTTTTTTGAAGAGCAAAAATAGGATGAAAAAAAGCATTAACTTGGTTTAAATATGAATTGCGTCACCTTTTTAGAATGACTCATTTTATGATTTAGACCCATACACCTATCAAGACCGAACACGCCTAAATCCATTGGACTAGTAGGTTTACATTCTACCGTACAACTCAAATATGGGGAATGAATAATTAATGCACGTTACAATTAAAGTGTGCAGTGTCACGCCCCGAACCCCGAGCGCGTGCCCATCCCTATCTGATCGATAATAATTTGCGACTTCTCAGGACGAGTCGCCGACCCTTTCCATTTTATTACACATGCGGAAGCGAAAAGAAATCTCTTGACAGCAATCATCTCGGGATAGAAAAGCAGGATACGAATTCATAAACAAACATGCTTTTATATTTACACTGAGTCATGTACAAAAGTCTATGGCCAAAAGACTATAAAAGGCGGCCTTCCAAAAAGAAGCGGTCGAATCGACCTACGCTTCGATCACCTCCTCTCGGCCCGGGTCCTCCACTCGACGACCCTGAAAATGTTGTCCCACAACAGCGTGAGATATCATTTTAGCGAGTCTAAGCTCTAAAACCCAATTAAGAGGGAAATACGTCCAGAAGTGTCCTAATCACACAATCACACAATCACACAATCAAGGAGACTTACCTCGTCTCAGATTCACCCTGCAGGTCAGTACAATTTATCTCACAGACAACATGAGAACATGAGCAACAAATGGGCTCCAATAATTGAAACGCCACACTTAATTAATCATGCGTTTCTAGTTTTGATCTCGGCATATAACACGGCCTACTCTCTGTTCAGCGGTCTTCTGGCATTGCCAGGCATCGTCTCACCCCATTGAGCACGGCACGTCTCTTAACCAACACACGATCACTCAAATAGGGATAACGTCCAGCTCAACAGCTCGAGACGATTTCTCTTAACCAACACACGATCACTCAAATATGGCCTAGGGCACCGTGCATTGCACTCAAATGTTTCAATTAAAATGGTGAGTCTGGCATTTTTCTTCGTATTAGAAATTCACATGAAATTACTCGTGTGTGGGTACACGGTCAACTTAACCCAGAAAAATTGATATTCTTCCTTTTTGAAATCCCACTATTTCGTATAGTATTAAAAAGCTATTTTCGGTGTCAAAACCCGACATTCGGGATTTTTTGAATAAATATTGGAAATTCACAATTTTTGGAATTAAATACCAAAAATCCAATTAGCATCAATTTGCATAATTTAACACTCAATTGCAGAATTTAAACACATCATTACAATTAGCACGAAATTCCAGTCATCGGCAATCCTGGCCTAATTTCCGGAAAAATAATAAATAATTAAATAATTATTGAAATTAATTAAATAAATCAATTTAAATTCTAAAAATACTAACCTAGGTCAGAATCATTAAATTAATAACCAATACGGACCCGGAAAATTCCCGAACCCTTCTAGATAAACAAGTACAATTTATTTAGGCCTTAGCTAAACCATGCTAACCACCTAACATGCTCAATTAAATAATTACATTTCTAATTTAATCTAACTAACCACCTAATTCCTAATAAAATAAATCTAAACACCCCTTAAACGTCATTAGCCTACTAAGCAGAGTTTAGAGTATAAAGTCACCGGTTAATTGTGGAAACCGATTCAACGCTTCGACGACACGACGGCGGCCGAAATCTGAATTTTCGGCGGCATTGGCAAACACTTGGGCCGGATCTAAAATGGGCCCAACAAATCTCAGCCCAATCTGAGATTTGTTATGAGTTGGGCTGGGCTTGCTGCTGAGGAAAATAGGACTTGGGCCTGACTTCAAGTGGGCTAAACATTCACGAGCTTGCTGAACTTCAACCGGGCTTGCGGCAGAAGATGGACTGGAATTGCTGGGCTGATGCGGCCTGAAGACTCAACTAATGGGCTGCTGATTCGATGGGTCTCACGGGCCGAAGGAGAGAAACGGAGCTGCTGGTTGCTGGACTGACGCGAAGCCGAGAGAAGACATGGACGAAGAAGCAGCTTCGCTTGAGCTGCGAGAGACGCGCGGCAGCTTCGGTCTTTAAGGCTGATTTGTTGACCGGACCAGGTGTAGACGCGGCCAAGTGGTAGCGTGGAGAGGAGAGATGGACGGTCGTGGCAACGAAAGGAAGGAGGAGACGTTGGCAGCTGCTTCGGACGGGTGGCTTCTGCTTCGGTCAACAATCTAGCTGGAGAATTCGCTGGGTTTATCCAAGCAAAACCAGGACCGAAGGATGGAAGTGGCTTCGCTGGATTGTTCGGTGAAGATGGGGTCAACAAACCGCCTCTGCTGGATGCTGGTGTTGACTCCTTGAGTGGGGTTGTTCGGTGCGAGAGATGGGCAGGCGTTGGTGGTTTTGCAGGGGGAAAGGAAAGATAAACGAAGGAAAATGAAAGTGAAACAAAGCTGAAGGAGCTGTTTGCGTCTTTGAGGAAAGTGAGAGAGAGATTAAGGGGGTGAGATGGGGATGCAGCTGGCAAGGCTCGCCGAAGGAGGGGGAGAGGATAGCGACGGGAGGGGCCCAAGGTCAGAAATTCTATCCATTTAATTAAACACATGTCCCCCTATTTCTTTCTAACATTATAATCCCACATATTAACTAAATTGAAGCCAAAAATTGCTCCCTCTCATAAAGCTCCGAATTTTCATTTTTTTGTCTTCAATTTCCTCACTCAATTTCCCAAATTGAGGTCCAATTTCGATGAAGAAAAATCTTGAACAATTTTGTATAAATCCCCAACACTCACAGGCTAAGTTTTAAGTCTCAATTTCCATCAATTTAGTTAATCTGAATCTCTACTAATTTTCCGCAACATCTGAACCGATTTTTCATAAAAATCCGGAATCTCTGAAAAATCTTCGGAGGATGAGTCGACGTTCTTGAAATAGCTCATGACACCTCAGAACTTTCAATTTTTGAAATCGGGTTCAAATTCGCAGTTATTTTCAATTTGGCGCGCTTTTAGTGTGACCTAATCTACTTGGGTAATTTTTAGGAATTTTTGGTGCAATTGACCCGTGATTGATTTATCTCGAGTCACAATGTACATCTTTGACACATTGACGACTCTCGATTGTCGTGAAAATCTCAAGGTCTCAAATACGGACATAGAGTACTCAAAATGATAAAAAATCAATTTAGTGCCGATCAATGAGAATTTTGCAATCAGGTAAAATCACTCACATTTTGATCACCTATCTCAGTTGAATCGACCTATCTCTGATCTTTGATCGATTTTTAATTGTGCCGTAATGACCCTTGCAAATTAGCATGATCGAGCAGTTGATTCCTAGTCGAATTCTCAAGTCTTTTGCGTTAAAATCCCATAATAATTTTCCCAGATAGTCTAATTATCTCTTAAGTGATCGGCTCAGAGAATAACACTATAGACGCATCGATGAAAGGCCCGATTTATTCAATTGAAATCAGATTCAAAAAATCAGGATGTTACATGCAGACTTTGATTCACAAATGTAGATTTTGTATTCACTAATGTTTTCCATAATGGTTCGTGTCTTTTTTGTTTTTGCTAAACATCAGGATCCTAATTGGTGACTTTACAACTTGATAAATCACCATATACGATTTCTTTTCCCCTAAAAAGAACACGAAAATCCTAAATCCTAAATCCAAGGCATATGAAACCTACCTAAATAAATTCGATTTGGGCCACTTTATTCTATCTCTATTAGAATAATAATTTTATTTTTGATAAATTATACGGATATACGTTACTTTCAATAAAGCTTCAGTGTTCCAAACATTGTTGAACATACGGAAGAGTATTCATTCTTTTGGTGTAAAAACATAACATTCATGAATAAAACACATGACATATTACACTTGCGTAGAAATACTTTAATCTTTTATTTATTATCTTCAATTTCACTTATCGATTAATCATATAATAAGTAAAATATCCTTATTATCTTCAATTTCACTTATCAGTTAATCATATAATAAGTAAAATACCGTTTCTCTCTCTCTCTCTCTCTCTCTCTCTCTCTCTCTCTCTCTCTCTCTCTCAAATATGATTATATCATGCTAAATTCACAAGAAAATATTGGGTACTGCTTGAACTTCACACTATCAAAATTCTAGTCTACTCACTGGGCGACATGTATCACTCAGGTCCCACCGCGCCAAAACCCCTCCAACACTCTCTCACCTCCTCACCTCTCTCTTTCCTCTCTTCTTTTTTCCTTTGATTTTTTTTTTTCTTTTGCTTCGCTTTCTCTCCAACGCGAGGATGACAATAGACATTCGTCCCCTCCCACCACCCCACCTCACCACCGTCTCAGTTCAACACTTCGCAATATTTTTAGTCCTTTCATCATAGAGCTCGAATTCGGCTAGCAAACTTGGGCGTTAGATTTCGGAGCTAAGGTCAAGCAAGCCCTAGATTTGTGATCTAGAGCTTAGCTTGACCTCGAATTTGAGTTGATTCTAGGCCTACTAGGGTCGGCTTTGGCAATGAATGAGGTGAAGGTGTGGTTCGTTGAGGCAGTGTGGGGCCTTGACCTCCTGGTCGATGGGAGCACAAATGCAGAGGGCGTTGGAGGAGTTGGATAGGAGGTGGCAATGCTAAAGGGTGGAGAAGGAGCGAGCAAAGAAATAGGCAGAGATGGAGGTGATGCATCGATGGCGATGAGGAGTCTAAGGTCAGGCTCGAGGTTGAGGTTGGAGAAGGGAAAATGGCCACATCGGGAGGGAGAGAGAGAGAGAGAAGAAGAAGAAGAAGAAGAAGAAGAAGAAGACCATGAAAGGGAAGAAGAAGAAAAGACAAAGGAAAAAAAGAAGAGGGAACAGAGAGGCAAGACGATGAGGGAGTGTAAGAGGGTTCTGGCGCGTTGGGGCTCGAGCGACAAGTGTCACCCAATGAATGAATAAGGATTTTAACAACGTGGAATCTAAGCAGTACCCAATATTTTCTCCAATATTCACATAGATTAGCGCAGTATCCTTTTGCTTCATCATTAGATAGTATGAAAATGGTAACAAATTCAAATGTCAAATCCATATTTTCATTAAATAATTACTGTCAATGTAGGTAACTTTTTAAAATGCAATTTCGCTCCTTGATAGTGAAAGGGCTAGTATGAACTCCTGGAGGGGGTGAATAGGTGTTAAAGCAAAATCTTTCGCGAAAACGTTTATAAAGCTTTTTCTTTCAAACTAGAATCTTCAAAGCAAAGAACTGGAACGAGTTTAGTAAATTTGCGAATGAATAAAAGAGTTCAGGAAAGAGAATAAGAGCACAAAATTTATAGTGGTTCGGCTTAGATCAAGCCTACGTCCACTCTCCCACACTGACAGCCTATTGGCTGGATTTCACTAAGAATCAAAAGAGATTTTACATTCTCACGTCCTTGATTTCACAGTGTAGAAACTCTATTACACTCTTCCAAAGTCTCAGAAGTGTTTGTTCTCTCTGTTGAGTACAATTTAAGCTCGACAAATGAAATAGCAAAGAACTAGGTAGCTTCAGACTTTGAAATTTTTCTTTCACGTGCTCTATCAATAGCTAGAGAGTCCACCTTAAATACTCTTTGATGCCTTCACGACCGTTGGCACTTTCCAAAAGAATTCTTCCAATCTATTTGTTGGACATAATCAATTAAGGAGATCTCGAGTTGTTTTAGGAATGTGATAAAAGCCCATCGATCTTACTCGCCCATACAATCAGGATCTTGGTTTCCATAAGTAGAACCTTTCAAGTATATTTCGCATTTCAAGAGATCTAATTATCCGAATTGATTTCAACAAGAATAATTGATCGTAAGATGCCATATCCAGCCATAAGATCTTCTATGAACCATACGAACCAAATCATTAAGGATAAGCCCACATCTGGATAAGTCTTCACTATTCGGTCTGGAATCTGTTAGTGAGGTTAGATTTTAAGATTAAAGTCTAGCTGTCTTCAGACTTTGAGAGAAGAATCTGGAGTTCTTCAGACTATAATACTTAAGTCTGCAAGTCTTCAGATTAGACTTTTAGAAACTTTTTGTTGACTTCAAAATAGTAAATGAGTTTTCTCCAACAATCTTCCCCTTTTTTATGGTGACAAAACTTTCCTTCGGATTTGAAAAATTTGACTTGCAAAACAACACTTAAGTAAAAACGTGATATCTTATAAAATAAGTTAATTAGGACTTGGATAGCATCGATTCTGCAACCACATAAAACACGTTAATCTTGCAAGATAAGTAACTATCCAGCCACTATCAATATCACAAGCTTAATTACTACAAGTGTCAAAAGATTCAAAATCAAATAGCAATCAAGAGTCCAAAGTCAGTTCAAAGTAAAAGATCATCAAAGTCAAACAAATCAAACCAAAATAAAGACAAGTCAGGGTCAAATCTGCAAACTCTCCCCCTTTTTGTCATCATCAAAATGAGAGATATCGGTCTTTGACGTCGATTTGGGTCTGATGCAGTTGATAACGATCTTATGGAGCAAGATATTGGAGGTAGACATCTTGGAGTAAGAAATTCTGCCTTCAACAATCCTATCTCGAACAAGCTCCAAAGTGGCGTGACCAACCGACACACTCATTGGTTGGAAACTACCTCTTTCCACCCCAATCACATAAGCTAGAGTGTATACATCGACCACAAAATCTTTGTCCCTCACCGTAAAGGAAAATCTATTCCCATCTAAAAATGATAGATTTGAATAGAAGTAAGCCGTAAGTTCTGGGTGAGCAACAGTTGTCTTAGAGCAAAACCTTTCGAGTTGAAGGAGTGCAAATTTCTCCCTTAGTCTTACTTTCATCGAATTCAGAAAATCAAAATCCACGCTTCTAGGGTTCATAACCCCTCTCTTTAACAGTTTCGAATAGGCCTTCTTGTGGTCCTTAGAACGAAAAAAGATCTGTCCTTTCACCACGAACTTGTGCAGTAACGCCCAACCTGGGCTGAAAGTTTATGAACATCCTCTCATCGTCATCTTTTCCTTCAGGCTGATTAAATGATCGAAACCGTGGATCACTTGGAAAGTTTGCAAAAGTTCTAGCCGCTAAACCAACAGGCACAATGCCTATACTTTCCATTGTCTTCAGAAAATGGGTTTCACTTCTGTACCCTTTCTCGCTCAAAAACTCATCAATAAACGTCATTGCCGTACCTCCCTCCTTCAACTTGGAATAAAGTTTCAAGAGAAATTTGGGGTTAAGAGTCCTTAGAGGTTCAGCGTCTACAACGATCTCTTCTTTAGCATCGTGCTGTGGAGGAACTTGAGTCATAGGTTGAGAAGAGTGCCGCAGTTGAGAATGTTGTTGTTGACTTTGTTGTTGCTGCTATGAGAGTCTTCTTCCTCGGTCAGATCAAATTGCGTAGGACCCTCACGCATATGCTGTGGTCCCCTGCTTGTGATTCTCGAAGCTTTCTTTGAGAAGACATTGTCATTGTCTTTAGGAGATTTCTCAACTCGATCAAGAAAAAAGGTGAAAGCTTTTCAGATTAAACTAGAGAGAAAGTATGAGAAAGTGAAGTTTTGTATTCTAGGGTTTTGTGAGTGAAAACGAAGAAGAAGAAAATCAACAGTATATAAAGCAGATGAAACGAGGTATACGGATCGTCATAAAGGAAAAAGTAAAATTGACATTTAAAAAAACAAATGAAAAACTGCCGTTGTGAAAAACTGCCATAAATTCAAAACTAAAAATAAAATAAGTAAGTAACGATTCAAAAAGTAAACGTATATTTTCAAATTTTCACCCAAAAATTTAAATTACTAGAATAGAATTAACTTACAGTCGCAACTTTTGGTTATACTGAGTCTGATCATCTTCAGACTTTAACTAATAAAAGATATGATGTTTAGTCTGGTGCCAATATACTCAAATAGGCTTTTCTCCAGTGGCTTTGTAAATATGTCTGTCAACTGATTCTTCGAGTCAATAAACTGTATGATAACTTCTCCATTCTGAGCAGGATCTCTAATGAAATGATGTTGAATTTCTATGTGCTTTGCTCTTGAATGAAGAACTGGATTCTTTGTGAGCTTGATGGCACTAGTGTTGTCGCATTTAATCTCGGTGCATGAGTCTTTGATTCCAAAGTCTCTTAACTGTTGCTTTATCCACAAGATTTGAGAACAACAACTTTCAAGAGCTACATACTCTACTTCTGCTGTTGAGGGAGCTTTAATGCTCTGCTTTCTTGAGAACCAAGACACTAGCTTATTGCTTAACAATTGACAAGTATCGGAAGTACTCTTTCTATCGATTTTGCAACCTGTTAAATTTGCATATGAATATCCAAGAAGAGTAGAGTCTCCTTCTTTGGGATACCATAGACCTAGCTTTGAGGTGGTTATAACGTATTTGATGATGCGCTTTGCAGCGCTTAGATGAGACTTTTTAGGATCTGATTTGAATCTAGCACAAATGCAAACACTAAATAGAATGTCAAGTCGAGAAGTAGTAAGATAAAAAAGCGAACCAATAATACTCCTGTAGAGCTTCTGGTCTACACTCTTTCCTCCTTCATCTTTATCCAGCTTCGAAGAGCTTGACATAGGTATCTCAGTCTTTTTGCAGTTCTCCAATCCAAACTTCTTAATAAGATCTTTTGCATATGTTTCTTGGTGAATGAAAATTCATTCTTTCAATTGTTTTACTTGTAATTGGAGAAAGAAGGATAAGTCGACCATCATGCTCATCTCAAATTCATCCTACATAGACTTAGAAAATTTCTTGCACAGATTGTCATTAGATGATCCAAAGATAATATCATCTACATAGATTTGAAAAAGTAGAAAATGGTTACCTTCTCTTTTAATGAACAATGTTGTATCCACCTTTCCTTTAACAAAACCATTTTGAATTAGAAAATTACTTAACCTGTCATACTAGGCTCGAGGTACTTGCTTCAATCCATATACAGCCTTTTTCAGTCTGAAGATTGAGTCTGGCCTTTTGGATCTTTAAATCCAGGTGGTTGTTCTACATAGACTTCTTCTTGGATAAATCCATTTAGAAACACGCTTTTGATGTCCATTTTGAATAATCTAAAATTTTTATAGCAAGCGAAAGCAAGTAATAATCTTATTACTTCTAACCTCCCTACTGGTGCATAGGTCTCATTATAGTCTATCCATTCTTTTTGCGTATATCCTTTGGCCACGAGTCTTGCTTTGTTCTTGACCACTTTTCCTTTTTCGTCCACCTTGTTCTTGAAAACTCATTTAGTTCCAATAATGGATCTACATTTTAGTTTAGGAATTAGCTCCTCAACATCATTGATGTAAACTGTCTGAGCTCTTCTTGCATAGCTTCAATCTAGCTTTCATTAAATAGAGCATCCTTTATACTTTTGGGTTCTATTTCAGAAATGAGTGCTAGAGCACTAGACTTTTCTCGCCTTCTGGATCTGGTACGAATTCCTTCATCAATGTTGCCAATAATGAGTTCCTTGAGATGACTAGACATATGCTTCTAGTTACTGGATGGTCTGAAGGTTTGCTGATCCTCTACTTTAGTTGGATTAACTAGTTCTTCTTGTTGTTTATTTTCAGAAGTCTAAACCTCTTCATGGGATGTAGACTTTGTATGATCTGAAGCAGGTTCAGAATGTTCAAGTTGAGTCTAATTCAGCTAATTCTGTACTAAGTCTTGGAATTTGAGGTTCATAGATTCTTCCACAGATTGAGTCTTTTTGTTGAATATTCTGTAGGCTTTGCTTGAAATTGAATACCCAAGGAAAATTGCTTCTTCTGATTTTTCCTCAAATTTATCAGTTCGATCATTTGCATTTTTCAAAACAAAATATTTACAACTAAACATATGAAAATAAGAAACATTTGGTTTTTTCCCTTTAAAAACTTCATGAGGAGTTTTCTTCATAATATGCCTTAAAAATACCATGTTAATAATATAGCAAGCTGTAGAAACTGATTCAGCCCAAAAACAAGAAAAAATATTACTTTCAATTAAAAGGGTTCTTGCCATCTCCTGCAAAGGTCTATTCTTCCTTTCCACAACACCATTCTTTTCTAGACTATATGTAGAAGAGAACACATGTTGGAAACTAGATTCCTCACAAAATTTAGCAAAGTCTTGATTTTCAAACTCACCTCCATGGTCTGTCCGAATGCTTGAAATAGCATAACCTTTCTCATTTTGCACCTTCTTGGCAAATTTTGAAAAGTAAGAGAATGCTTCAGACTTATTTGCCAGGAAGTATACCCATGTAAATCGAGAGTAATCATCTAAGATTACTAGACAATATTTCTTTTCACTAATGCTTTGCATTCTGGTCGGTTTAAATCCATATGCAGAAGCTACAAAACTCGATTAGTAGAAACTTGATTTATAGGTTTAAAAGAACTTCTAACTTGCTTTCATAAAATACATGGCGTGCATAGATCAGACTTTTGATAAGTCAGATTAGGAAGTCCACGAACAAGTTTCTTAGAAGAGATTTTGGCAATCTACTTCATATTAACATGATCAAGTTTCCGATGCCAAATGTTTGCTTCATCTTGAATGGAGATTAGACACTGAGAGCTTTCTGGTTTTATATTCAGAAGGTAAATATTCCCATGTCTTTGTCTAGTGAAAGATTGTGAGAAATCTTTACTAGTTCCCGAACAAATGCCTTTATGGAAATTAATTTTGAATCCAGTGTCACACAATTGACTGATGTTGAGTAGATTGTAATTTAAACCTTTCACCAATGAGACATTGTTGATTGTGAGACTTCCAATTTTCATAGTTCCACATCAAATAATTTTTCCTTCGTTATTTTCACTAAAAGAAACTTTTCCACCATTCATTTGCACAAACTTTATAAAACAACTTGAATCTGCTGTCATGTGTCTCGAACAAACACTATCCAAATACCACTTGATTTTTTTTTTTTTTATAGTGACTTGCAATCATAAAAAGAACTCAAGTTTTCTTTGGTACCCATATCTTCTTGGGTCCAGGGGAATTAATGCAAAATACAGTTTTTGCACAATCCTTCTTAACAGGTCTTCAAACCTTGGGACATTCTTTCTCAAAATGTTCTGAGCTGTTACACTTTGAACATTTTAGAGCACTTCGGCCAACAGGTTTTACAAAATCTCTTTTGAAAGTGATTTCTGTAAAATGTTTTCGTAGGTCTTTGTTTGATTCTTTCCTTTACTTTTGGAAAATCAATTAGAAGAATGGTTTCTGGAGTCATACCCAAACTGGATTTATTGAAATAAAGTCTTTGTATTGAATGAATCTTTTTCAACTTCTCAGATCCTATTGAATACCTTTTTGTAATATTTGAAATGTCTTCTTTCAGAAAAGTATTTTCCTTTGAAAGAGAATCTGTATTTTATTTCAAATTGACAAAATTTTTGATTAGATTTTCAAACTTTTCTTTCCAAAAAGTTTCCTATTGCTTAAGTTTAGAATTCTCCCTCTTTAGCTCGGAAATCATTTTAAGAGAGGTTTTGAGACAAAGACAAAGACAAAGTTCATCTATGTACTTCGAGACTTTAGCAGGAATTTTTAAATTACTAACCTCGATTTCGTTGTCTGAGTCTGTATCTGAATCTATTTCAGAGTCTGAGTCTGATCCCGAATTTGTCATTAGAAATATATTGGCATATTCTTCATCACTTTTTTCGCATTCAGTATCGCTCCATATCTCTGCTTTGAGAGCCTTTATGTATTTCTCAGTTCTTCCATTTTTTTTCTTCATCAGAGGACAGTTGGGTCTGATATGCCATTTTTCCTTGCATTCAAAACATACACGTCTTTGTTGACTTCATCATCCTCAATTGATTTGTTCTGAAACTTTTGAGCACTTTGTTTCTTTTAGTTGAATCTTCTTTCCTTTTTATTCAACTTTTTGAATCTCCTTATCATGAGTGCTAGTTCTTCATCGTCCATATCATCTTCTGAATTTGTATTAGAATCATCATTAAATTTTAAAGCAATTGATTTCTTATCTTTAGGATCTTCATCCTCATTGATTTGCTCCACTTCATATGATTGAAGTGTGCCAACTAGTTCGTCTACAAAAATTGGCATGATCCTATAGGTTTCTCTTATTGAAGTCTTCACGTGATTCCAGTATTTGGAGAGTCCACGCAGCAATTTGTTAACCTTCATTGGGCTTAAGATTGGCTGTCCCTGATATGTTAGTTCATTTACAATTTCTGTAAAACGACTGAACATGTTAGCAATGGATTCTCCTAGCTTCATCTTGAAGGCTTCATACTGTCCGAGCAGGATATTTGTTTTTGTTTCTTTAACTCGATCAGTTCCTTCATAGGTGACATTCAACCTGTCCCAGACTTCTTTTGCTGTTTCACAAGATGAAATTTTGTTATACTCAACAGGAGATAAAGCACAATATATTGAGTAGATGGCTTTAGCATCAAGAGCTTGTCTTTTGGTTAATTCTTTTTGTGTCATTTCGCCGGCATCTGCAAGTTCTTTTCCTCTTTTTGAAGTTGATGTAGCTTTGGGATTGATCCATTTTTCTACCACATCCAATTCTAGGGGATCTTTCGATCTTAGGAATGCCTTCATCTTGTTTTTCCACACATTATATTCCTTCCCATCAAAGTAACGCCGTCTGGTATTGCTTTGGCCTTCAACTAAACCTGGAGCCAAAATACTAGTTATAGATCTTTAACTCAGAAGTAAAACACTTCAATATAACGAGCACACAAGCTCTGATACCAATTGAAAGTGCTAGTATGAACACTTAGAGGGGGTGAATAGGTGTTAAAGCAAAATCTTTTGCGGAATTATTTATAAAACATTTTCTTTCAGACTAGAATCTTCAAAGCAACGAACTGGAACGAGTTCAGTAAATTTGCGAATGAATAAAAGAGTTCAGGGAGGAGAATAAGAACATAAAGTTTATAGTGGTTCAGCTTAGATCAAACCTACTTCCACTCTCCCGCACTGACAGCCTATTGGCTAAATTTCACTAAGAATCAAAAGAGATTTTACAGTCTCACGTTCCTGACTTCACAGTGTAGAAACTCTACTACATTCTTCCAAAGTCTCACAAGTGTTTGTTCTCTATTTTAAGTACAAGTTAAGCTCGACAAATGAAATAGCAAAGAACTAGGTAGCTTCAGACTTTGAAAATTTTCTTTCACGCGCTCTATCGAACAACTAGAGAGTCCACATTAAATACTCCTTCATTCCTTCACGACCGTTGCTACTTTCCAAAGGGATTCTTCCAATCTATTTGTTGGACAAAATCAATTAAGGAGATCTGGAGTCGTTTTAGGAATGTGATAAAAGTCCATCAATCTTGCTCGCCCATATAATCGGGATCTTGGCTTCTATAAATAGAACCTTCCAAATATACTTCGCCTTTCAAGAGATCTGATTGTCCGAATTGATTTCAATAAGAATAATTGATCATAAGATGCTATATCCATCCATAAGATCTTCCACGAACCATACAAACTGAATCATTAAGGAAAAACCCACATCTAGATAAGTCTTCACTCTTCGGTCTGGAATCTGTCAGTGAGGTCAGTCTTTAAGATTAAAGTCTAGCTGTCTTCAGACTTTGATAGAAGAGTCTGGAGTTCTTCAGACTACAATACTTGAGTTTGCAAGTCTTCAGATTGGACTTTTTGAAATGTTTTGTCAATTTCAAAATAGTAAAGGAGTTTTCTCCAACAGATAGTACAATTAATGTGGAATCATAATAACAATAATTTTAGATTTTTTTTATAATAAAGTCGAACTTCTATCACATAAATCTCTCAATTAATGTGGAATCATAATAACAATAAGTCGAACTTCTATCACATAAATCTCTCAATTAATGTGGAATCATAATAACAATAATTTTAGATTTTTTTTATAATAAAGTCGAACTTCTATCACATAAATCTCTCTCTCTCCTTGTATAGCATAACACTTAATTTTTGCCCCATATATTACTAATGCATATTTTTGTCTTCATCAAGCTTACCCACCTCTCCCAACCGGACTAGATTGCAAATTTTACCCCTCTCTCTCTCCTTGTATAGCATAACACTTAATTTTTGCCCCATTTATTACTAATGCATATTTTTGTCTTCATCAAGCTTACCCACCTCTCCCAACCGGACTAGATTGCAAATTTTATTAGAAAAATGAAAGAAAAAGCGAAAAAGGAAAACAAAAGCAAGCAGACGATCGTCACCAAATCGAACGTGGGGGAGGTGTTCATCAATATCTAGAAAATTATAAGTAAATGTCACGACTCTTGAGTGATTGCATTACTTTGAGTCACAACCATCTAAAATTCATGGTCACTTCCTTTCAAGTCTAATCCTCTTTTGATTATTTAAAACGTGGTAAAATATTCCTCGAATGAGTCGTTTTGAAAGATGACACAAATATAGACTTTGCGCATATCTTGAGACCAAGATGCATGTGGCAAAGGATTGACGCATTACAAAGACACTTGTATATGGACTATGATTGTGCTTAGTGCGGGAGAGTGTATTTTGCCGTGTAATCATACCATTGATCTCACGGTGCTTAAAGATCGTTGGACATGCGACCATGTGGGGATTCAATTTTAGGATAATAATAAAAAGAACCCTTTAGTGTCAGTGCCATAATCATAGGCGCATGTTAGAAGCAAGATCAGGGTCAACATGGGCGAGCATGGGCACCTGACACGGAGTAGGTGAACAACTCCAGGTTGTGCAGGGGCTGGCCAAGCATTGATCAGGAGTTGGTCACCGGATGTGCAGGGATCATCTCCTGTATCGCGCATGGACAGATTGGTCATGTTTCACGGATTGGTCAGGGACGAATCAGTGATTGATCAGGGTTGTCCGCAGCAAAGCCCTGGTGCGTGACACAGCCGAATCACGGATGATCTTGGATCATGCTTCATCCGTGGGCCGTGTCACTTGGCTATCGACTAGCATGGGTATAAATGCCTAGTGATAGATGACTAGGCAGGGGATTGCCACGTGTCCAGTTATCGAAGTATGATGATGGATCGTGGTCACCCGAATAAGTCTTGGTGCTAAAATTTTGATACAAATACTTGAAATGTTACACAAGGATGCCAAAATGATAGACACTAAAGCTTTAAAGGAGTTGTTACTATCTAAAGACCAAATTATGGAACGGCCATCAATAATTATATAACCTCCACAACACGATCGTGCTGGTTGTAAAGGAAATGGGTAAAGTGATCTGCGAAGAAAAAGTAATGTGGGCAAGGTCAGAAGCGGTTAAAGGATGATACACAACTACCAAGCGGTTACAAAATTTTTCTATAAATACCACCGGTCATCCAACGAGTGGCCCTCAAAAAATCAATCAAAGTGTTATCTCTTTATATTTCACGTACTGCACTTTAATATTCTTAACTGTAGCTTATCGTTGATTAGATTCCTATGTAAATCTATATCCCAGTACATCGTCGCTAATTAAATTCTAACATTGTGTTCTCCTATTTACATACATTGCCATAGATTAAATTCCAGTATTGTATCTCAGTACATCGGAGTAGTGCCATCGATTAGATTCCGGCATTGTATTTAACTATCCTCAATCTGTTTTGTTGATTGAATTCTGACATAGTTCAAGTCTGGACATATAATCTTTGGGCATTGCTGTTGATTAAATTCTAACTTAACTCGGTATTATATAGTTTTGTTTGGACCGAAGAAGTAGATTTAACATTACATTTGATATCTTTGTTACGGAGTTGGTGCAGAATGTTGGTCCCCTCTAAAAAAAATCGAAAAAAAATCGATGAACAACCTTCAATGAAAGATATTTCGTTGTTATAGAAATTCCAACGAAACACGACCAATCAAGGTATTGTAAGTGAACGAATTAGGCTTGCAATCCTGCAAGAGAAATTTATCATGCAATCTACGGGCACCCTCAAGT
The DNA here is from genome assembly GCA_014182725.1 of Eucalyptus brandiana. Taxonomy (NCBI): domain Eukaryota; kingdom Viridiplantae; phylum Streptophyta; class Magnoliopsida; order Myrtales; family Myrtaceae; genus Eucalyptus; species Eucalyptus brandiana. The sequence goes on along the minus strand of CM024671.1, from coordinate 20,095,836 downwards.
TTGTCCAGATTCGCAATAGCTATCAACTAACGATGTACATATCACTTGATATGCTTCGATACCTTTCTCATGCAATGAATCCAACAAATCAAAAGCTCCCCACGTCAGGAGCTAAACCACTTTCTTCCATCATTTTAAGCAGCCTACGAGCATCATCCAGCTCCCCAATTCTACCGTGACCACGAATTAGAGAATCGCACGTGATGAGGGATGAGGGAGCTAGTGCTCGCAAAAGAGTTTTCCGAAATGATATTCTCCTCCCGGTTCAAAGGTTAGGGCCATTTGACCGGCGCTATATTGCCATTTTTTATCCCGAGCTCGCGTGTCAGATTTCGTTCTTCAGGCTTCTTCTTATCGTGTCGGATATTTCAATACGTGTTCAATACTCTCCGATGCTCTCCGACAATCGGTCAACATGTGTCAAAAAATTCGACACTTGATTATCTCTCCCGGCACTTAATCAACTCTTCCGACATTTTTCAACACACGGGTCGAGAATTTCAACATGAGAATTCAAAATTCCAACACACATAGGGTTGATTTTTAAAATTTTCAATAAATAGATGGTCAAAATGTAAATATGTAAGAAAATAGAAAATAATAAAAATAATAAATAGGGAAAAAAAAAAAGCTCGGTATTCTCTTTTCTTCCGACTCTCACTTCTGGTAACAACCAATTCACTCCAAAGTTTATTTTTTCTCCATGTTTCATGGCATATTTAAATGCAGTTGAATTTTCAAATTGAAACAATAAATGATATTAACAAATGATTTATTAATGTTTTTAATGCAAATTCATCTTAGGCTCTTCTAATTATTTATTTATTTTTAAATCTGAATTAAATTAATTTGATTAAAATAATCATAAAATTTTTAATTTATCATGTAAATATAAAAATATATGTTTAATATACAATATGTCTCAACGTGTCAGAATTCTTTATTTTTTAAGAAACGGCGCATTAGCATGTCGCGTCACGTGTTGACATCAGTCCTATTTACAGTGTAACATCTAAACAGTGTCGAAAGACCGTCTTTTATGATCCAAGAAGCAGGTTGGGACATTTGTGGCAACACGGAGACCATAATCTCTATCAAGAGGGGCGTGTGCAGAAGCCAGGGTTTGCTAGCCAAGTCTTATTATAAAACACTAGAGCTCAGCTATTATTAATATACGCCATCATTTGATGTCCGGTGTATTGTCATTAATATTGGAAAAAAAAAATATATTGTATTCGCTTTTAGGCAATTTTCTTACAAAAATATCGACTTTTCAAAATTCATCTTTTTGGATTTTGTGGAATTTCCAACCTTTTCTTGGAATATTTTAAGGTATAGAATTTTATATTTGAAATACGTAAAAAAAAAGAAAAATAGGCTCTGGGTATAACACGTGACAGACTACGTTAAACTTTCATCCATTAATTAATTGATACGGGAATGCTTTAAATAACTGTGAAAAAGGGACGCCTACAAGATTTTATATATTATCTTCTTGGGCTGCAAGCAGGCGGAGCAGACCCGAGCAGAAAGAGAGAACTTTCGCGCAACGGTTGACTGGTCAAACAAACGGGAATAGATGATGACGCACAACGTCCGTGTTCAATTCGCTCACTAAGCACGTCATCACTATCACCGCCTCTTCCGGTATCTCCTCGAGCCCTACATGTATACTGACGCACACCACCTGGTTCAGTTCGCTCGCCAAGTGCGTCATCACCGCCGCTTCCAGTACCGTCACAAGCCCTGTATAAGTACCAACGCTTCTCGCCTCCCCTCTCATCAGCGTTCTCTTCGCCTCAAAAAACACACAGATAACACGCTTCTCTTCCAGTTTGAGATTTAAGCCGTGCTCGTCAAGCTCAGTGAAATGGCAATGTCCACAGAGAAAGAACATCCGGTGAAGGCTTTTGGATGGGCAGCCAGAGACACTACAGGGCATCTCTCTCCCTTTAGGTTCTCAAGAAGGTAACATCTTTTGGTTTTCCTTTTCTTTTCGTTGATTCTTATTTTGGGTGGTGCACCTAAAAATTCAAGAGAGGGGAACATCTTTGTTTTCAAATTCACTGATTTTATGTTTTATAGGGCCACCGGAGAAAATGATGTAACTTTTAAGGTATTGTATTGTGGTATATGCCATTCCGATCTCCATAATATCAAGAACGAATGGGGAATAACTTCTTATCCCGTAGTGCCCGGGTATGAGTTTTCGAAAACATCATCCCTTTCGATTCTCTTAGATAAATAATACGTTTTTAAGCCAATAATGACACATATTGACCACTGTATGCAGGCATGAGATTGTAGGTATGGTCACCGAAGTAGGCACCAAAGTGACGAAATTTAAAGTCGGGGACAAAGTGGGTGTTGGGTGTATGGTCGGATCATGTCGCTCTTGTGCAAATTGCAAAGAGGATCTTGAGAATTACTGCCCCGGAATGATCTTGACCTATGGTGCAAAGTACTACGACGGAACCACCACCCACGGTGGCTATTCAGACGTCATGGTATCAGACGAGCACTCCGTGATCAAAATCCCCGACAATTTGCCTCTTGATGGTAGTGCTCCTCTCCTCTGTGCCGGGATCACCGTCTACAGTCCATTGAAGTACTACGGGCTCGATAAGGCCGGAATGCATTTAGGGGTAGTTGGGCTTGGTGGGCTCGGGCATATGGCTGTAAAGTTTGCTAAGGCCATGGGTCTCAAAGTGACCGTCATCAGTACCTCACCTAATAAAAAGAAGGAAGCCATGGACCGTTTGGGAGCTGATGCATTCTTGGTCAGCCGTAACACAGAAGAGATGGAAGTAAGTCATAGTCACATCATATTATTTTCTTTGATGATGTGTAGGGATGAGGTTAACTGAATGTAGATTTACGTTATTATCTTTTTATCAACTGCAGCTTGCAATGGGTACAATGGATGGTATCATTGACACAGTCTCAGCTGTACATGCTCTTTTGCCTTTGATCGGTCTCTTGAAAGTTAATGGAAAGCTCGTCATGGTGGGTGCACCGGAGAAGCCACTAGAGCTACTTGCTTTTCCACTCCTCATAGGTAAGCCTAAGCAAGTCTTTTGTGTTCTGTAGTGCTTTGGAAAAGAAAACTACCTTCGTAGTTGGTGTTTATAATTGAAGCGATTTTAGTTTTAGTAGAAGGCTAATTCTGAGTTTCATGAATGCGAAAAATAGTAACAAATAAGACCAATGACAGGTAGAAAGATGGTGGGAGGAAGTGCCATTGGAGGGATAAAAGAGACGCAAGAGATGATTGATTTTGCAGCGGAGCACAACATAGTCGCGGATATTGAGCTTATTCCTATGGATTACGTGAACACTGCCATGGAGCGTCTATCAAAAGCAGATGTTAAGTACCGATTTGTCATTGACATCGTCAATTCATTGAAGCCTTTTTGATGATGATTTTGATGGGTTACTACTTGGCTGAGCGTGGATGAAGATGAGCCTTTGCCTACATTGTTATCTCAAAATCATGTTTTACAGCTAAGATTTTGCTTCTACTTAGTATGGTGACATTACTTCACTGTCCCTTTCAGAATAAGGTCGACTCTCTGTATTGATAGCAGCCTTGTTTCAGGTTGTTATCCTAAAAAATATGCAATTTATGTAATCACAGGAGTTTCTTTTTGTGCCGTAAGTAAATCAAGCACTCGACGTCGGTACCCTTCCTCAACGGTCTTTCCGTGACTGTAAAAGAAAAAGCTAAACAATTTGATCGCATGACAAGAAGTTTCAAGATCCAATATCACATTTGATGATACGAGTTGAAGGATAATTAGGGCACTTAAATGATAGCCCGTCATTTTCAGCCCATGATAGGGTCCCGTATTTTCCATACGGGAAACTAGAAACAAATTGGCTTGAAAATAATTCAAAGATTTTGGGAACTAGATTAAGTAGACGCCACAAAAACCAACTTGAACCCGATAGTCCACCCAAACCCGCTTTGAAAATAGGATAGGGGTGGTCCTTTTCCAATGCACAAAACAACTGAGTTAACGTGCCGTGACCTCTAAATTTCCGAGTTGGGTTGGGTCGAGTCAACCTGTGTTTGACCCAATTTTACCCGACATGAAAGTAAGTTTCGTTATCTTTTTCTTTTTGAATCATTATTGAAAATTCGAAACATTCAAAATTACACAATATCCCATCTTATTAGCCATGGAAGAAGTATAAAATTTCTATGATGCCGCATTATAAATGCGACGAATGGGAATAATTTCGACATTTAAGACATATTGCGATTCATCTCCTAAATTTGTTCATGACAAAATTTGGTTCAATGCTTAAAAGGCCATTGACTTAAACAAAAACTTACAGAGCATTGCTTCACTTGATAAATTAATTTAGTAGGCGAATCTTAGTATCTTTGACATTGCTCAAATAATTCACTAGTTGGGTCGGATCAACTATGTTTGACCTGAGTTTACCTGAAAAAGGAAGATTTTTTTTTTTTTTTTTTTAGTGATTTTGCTAGGATCATCACAATCATAGTTGAAAATCGGGAGTAGTTAAAATTTTACAATGTTCGATATTGCTAGTTAAGATATATGTAATATCACCAAAAAAATATAATTTATATAATATCAAAGGATTGTCACTTTTTTGGTTGAAAGCTGAAATTGGATACCATCGTGCTAAATGTCGGAGCTTTATAAGTATAATTTTTTTCTTTATTACGAAAAAAAGTATAACGTTTTCCTTGTAAGATACTCTTTACGTGATTCGCCTTATTATTATTTTTAAACATTCTTTTCTTCAATTGATAATTTATATAACCATAGCCATTCTAAGAGTTTTCCAATTTCTGTTTAATCTGTTATTATGATGTATCAAGCAAATGAATTTTGTGGTCATTTAAACACTTCATAAGGTTGCGGTCATTACACAAATGTTTAATTTATTCACTTGTCAAAGATATTTTCCCTAGAAATATTTGCACTTGGAAAACACGACTCATTTTCTAAAGCGCAAAATAGGGTAAAAATGCATTAACTTGATTTAACTAGGGATTGTGTCACCTATTTAGAACGACACATTTTATGGCTTAGACCCAAACACCAATCAGGATCCGAGCCCGCCAAAATCCATTCCATCTAAGAGGTCTACATTGTAGCGTACAACCCAAATATAATGGAATGAATAATTAATGCACGTTAAAATTAGACGTGGAGACTTTGATTCACACATATCGATTTTATATTCACTCATGTTTTCCATAATGATTCACATGTTTTTATGTTTTTGCTAAACATCAGGATCCTAATTGCTGACTTTACAACTTGATAAATCACCATATAGGATTTTTTTTTTCACTAAAAAGAACACGAAAATCCAAAATCCGAGGCATCAAAAACCTGCGTAAAAAATTCGATTTGGGCCACTTTATATCTATCTCTATTAGAAAAATACTTGTATATGTAATAAATTACACGGATGAACGTTATTTTCAATAAAGCTTCGGTCTTCCAAACATTGTTGAACTTACGGAAGAATATTCATTCTTTTGGGCTCCATTTGTTTCATGGAAAATAACTTCCACGGAAACGTTTTCCGAATTTTTCGATTTTAGTTTCAGGGAAAATGAATCAATTGGAGAAAACATTTTCCGCGAAAAAAAAAAAAAAAAATCTTCTAAGATAAGGAAAAATGTTTTCCACTTTTGATAAAAGAAAAATATTTTCCTCATTCACTTTCTCTTATCACACACCCACGTTAACCCCTTGCCCGATTGGCAACAAGCTTGAGCCCCAGCTCGCTGCTCGCTGCTCGCCCGATCAATGGCGAGCTAGGGCTCCAGGCCGCTCGCCAGGCTTACTGATTTGCGAGCAGCGAGCTCGGGCCTCACCAGATGATTGATTTTGCAGCGGAGCACAACATAGTCGCGGATATTGAGCTTATTCCTATGGATTACGTGAACACTGCCATGGAGCGTCTATCAAAAGCAGATGTTAAGTACCGATTTGTCATTGACATCGTCAATTCATTGAAGCCTTTTTGATGATGATTTTGATGGGTTACTACTTGGCTGAGCGTGGATGAAGATGAGCCTTTGCCTACATTGTTATCTCAAAATCATGTTTTACAGCTAAGATTTTGCTTCTACTTAGTATGGTGATATTACTTCATTGTCCCTTTTGGACTAAGGTCGATGTCCGTATTGATAACAGCCTTGTTTCGGGTTGTTATCCTGAAAAAGTATGCAATGTACATAATCACAGGAGTTTCTTTATGCGTTGCAAGTAAATTAAGCACTCAAGGTCGGTACGCTTCCTCAACCATCATATTTGAAAATTGGGAGTAGTTAAAATTATACAACGTTCGATATTGTTAGTTAAGATATACATTATATAATATCAAATGAGTGCAACTTTTTTGGATAGAAGCTAAAATTGGATACCATCATGCTAAATGTTGGAGCTTTATTAGTATAATTTTTTTCTTTATTAGGAAAAAAAGTATAGCGTTTTCCTTCTAAGATACTTTTTACGTGGTTCGCCTCATTATGATTTTTAAACATTATTTTCTTCAATTGATTATTTATATAATCATAGTCATTCTAAGGGTTTTTCAATTTCTGTTTAATATATTAATTTTGTGATTATTTAAAAACTATCATAAGGTCACGTTCATTACACAAATGTTTAATTTATTCACTTGTCAAAGATATTTTTCCTAGTAATATTTAGACTTGAAAACCGTGACTTATTTTTTGAAGAGCAAAAATAGGATAAAAAAAAGCATTGACTTGGTTTAAATATGAATCGTGTCACCTTTTTAGAATGACTCACTTTATGATTCAGACCCATACACCTATTAGGACCGAACAACCCCCGAAGGAACGGCGGACATGACGTTTGCTAACTTTCCAGTTGATCCCCGGTTTAGTTCCTTTAATCAGCCCGATGTGCAGGGTGATGATCAGAAAATATACGAGAATTTTTAGCCTAGGATGGGCGTTGTTGCTGATGTGCGTGGTGAGGGAACGAATTTGTTTCGTTCTAAAGACCACAAAAAGACTTATTCGAAATTGCTGAAAAAGGGGTCATGAACCCTCGATATGTGGATTTTGATTTCTTGGATTCTTTGAAGGTGAACCTGAGGGAGGAACTGACTCTCCTTCAAGTTGAAAGATTTTGCTCTGAGACTTCTGTCTCTTACCCTGAATTAACTGCATATTTCTATTCGAATTTGTCATTTCTTGACGCAAATAGATTTCGTTTTACTGTGAGGGAAAAAGAGTGGACACATCGGCGGATGTTATTGGTGTGGAGAGAGGGAGCTTTCGACCAATAAATGTGACTGTTGGTCATGCAACAAGCTTTCTTGTGAAGGACAGGCTTTTTGAGGGCAGCATTACCTATTCCAGAATGATTGCCTCCAACATTTTGCTGCACAAGATTGTGATAAATTGCATCCGACCCAAGTTAACCTCCAAGACAGATGTCTCTCGCTCTGAAGCAAAACTAACGTTCGCCATCGGTAATGGGATGAAGTTTTCGCCGCCACACACAATCCCGATGCACATGTACGGGACGTCGTGAAGGATAAGGAACAACTCCCTTACTCGCTGGTCACCAAGTTGTTTCGACACTTTCAAATTCAGTTTCAGAATCTATTTGTGTTCGAACCATTGCTCCTATGGTTATAGGACTGAAAATGGTATCCAATATGAGACTGAAGGACTTGAACAAAGCTTTGGAGCGCTTGAAGGAGAAGTCCCCTAGCAAGACAAAACAAGACTCTGCTGCAAAGAAAAGAAAAGGCAAGGAGCCTATGAGTGCACCTATCAAGAAGAGAAGAGCCTTTATCCCGCAGGCCGAAGAGGATGAGGATGATCTCACTCTCTCTGCATTTGCCTTGAAAAATCTTCAGAGTTTTGTTAGTTTTGAGCAGCCGCGGGACAGAGAGGAACGAGGACAAGGAGAAACAAAGTAGAGAAGAGAAGAGAGAAGAGAAGGAAGTGAAGAAAGAAGAGGAGAGGAAAGAGAAAGAGAAAGAAGAGAAGGAAAAGAAGAAGAAAGAAGAGAAGCAGAAGAGAAAGAGGGTCAAGATGACTCTACTGAACCCACCTTTGCAATATCATTGTCAGAGGATTTTGAGAAGACTAAGAGTGGAATTGCAGGAGTTGGAAGAGAGAAAGAACATCCCTTGGGTGTTGATAATGAGCCCACAGGCTCGATACCAATTGAAAGGGCTAGTATGAACACCTAGAGGAGGGTGAATAGGTATGAACAAATTTTTTTGCAAAGTTCAGTAAAAATAATTGGCCTTTAGAAAATCACAGATGAATTTAGACTTTAACAATTAGATAAAACTTTAAACAAAATAAAGGAGTTTAAACTTAAACAGTTAATTAGTGCTACGAATCAAATAAAGGAGTTGAGGGAAGAGAATAAAGATATAAGGTTTACAGTGGTTAAGCTTATATCAAGCCTACGTCCACTCTCCCGCGCTGACAGCCTATTGGCTGGATTCTACTAAGTAACAACAGAGATTTTACAGTCTTGCGGTCTTGACTTTACAGTGAAGAGTCTCTACTGGTCTCTCACAAAGTCTCACTAAGATTTTCTTTCTTTTGTATATAACTTTAAGCTCATGACAAGGAACTGGGAAGCTTCAGACTTTGGATTTTTTTTTTTTTTCACGTACGCTCTTTTGAACAACTAGAGAGTCTGTCTTAAATACTCCTTTATACTTTCATGAACGTTGGCACTTTCCAAATGAATTCTTTCAATCTACCCGTTGGACATAATCAATCATGGAGATCTCGAGTCGTTTGAAGATTTGTGATGAAGGCCCGTCAATCATGTTCGCCCATACAATTAAGATCTTGGTTTCCATAAGTAGAACCTTCCAAGTTTACTCACCTTTCAAAAGATTTGATTATCCGAATTGATTCCAATAAAGATAATCAATCATGTAGGTGTTAAATCCACTCATAAGGTCATCCATAAACCATACGAATCGAATCCTTAAAGAAATAAAGATAATCTCGCATCCGGATAAGTCTTCATTATTCAAAGGTGGAAACCGTCGGTGATGGTAGACTTTGAACCTACGGTTTGGCAATCTTCAGACTTTGACACTAAAGTCGGAAGTCTTCGACTAGACTTTGGAAAGGTTTTGTCAACTTTAAAACAGTTAAGGAGTTTTCTCCAACAATCTCCCCCTTTTTTTATGGTGACAAAACTTTCTCGCAGATTTGAGAACTTTTTGACCCGCAAAACAACTCATGCTATCTTATAAAAAATAAGTTGATTAGGATCTTGATAGTATCGATTCCGCAATGACAGAAAACATGTTAATCCCAAAAAGATAAGATAACTAACTAAATAATCATAATCAGTATCACCAGCAGCTGTTGCAAGCATCAAAAGTTCAACAAAAAGGTTAAGGTTCACAAAAGTCCAACAAGACGAAAAGATAAACAAGAGTAACAAATCTGCACACATTCTCCCCCTTTTTGTCAACAGCAAAAAGTGGAGAGGGATAAAAAGTTGAAGAAAATCAGAAGAGATGGAAGTAAGTCATAGTCACAGCATATTATTTTCTTTGATGATGTGTAGGGATGAGGTTAACTGAATGTAGATTTACGTTATTATCTTTTTATCAACTGCAGCTTGCAATGGGTACAATGGATGGTATCATTGACACGATCTCAGCTGTACATGCTCTTTTGCCTTTGATCGGTCTCTTGAAAGTTAATGGAAAGCTCGTCATGGTGGGTGCACCGGAGAAGCCACTAGAGCTACTTGCTTTTCCACTCCTCATAGGTAAGCCTAAGCAAGTCTTTTGTGTTCTGTAGTGCTTTGGAAAAGAAAACTACCTTCGTAATTGGTGTTTATAATTGAAACGATTTTAGTTTTAGTAGAAGGCTAATTCTGAGTTTCATGAATGCGAAAAATAGTAACAAATAAGACCAATGACAGGTAGAAAGATGGTGGGAGGAAGTGCCATTGGAGGGATAAAAGAGACGCAAGAGATGATTGATTTTGCGGCGGAGCACAACATAGTCGCGAGATATTGAGCTTATTCCTATGGATTATGTGAACACCGCCATGGAGCGTCTATCAAAAGCAGATGTTAAGTACCGATTTGTCATTGACATTGCCAATTCATTGAAGCCTTTTTGATGATGATTTTGATGGATTACTACTTGGCCGAGCGTGGATGAAGATTAGCCTTTGCCTACATTGTTATCTCAAAATCATGTTTTACAGCTAAGATTTTTCTTCTACTTAGTATGGTGACATTACTTCACTTTGTCCCTTTCAGAATAAGGTCGACTCTCTCGTATTGATAGCAGCCTTGTTTTAGGTTGTTATCCTAAAAAAGTATGCAATTTACATAATCACAGGAGTTTCTTTATGTGTTGCAAGTAAATTAAGCACTCAGGTTCGGTACCTTTCCTCAACAATCATATTTGAAAATTGGGAGTAGTTAAAATTATACAATGTTTGATATACCTAATATCACCCCAAAATAATAATTTATATAATATCAAAGGAGTGCAATTTTTTGGACAGAAGCTAAAATTGCATACCAACATGCCAAATGTCGGAGCTTTATTAGTATAATTTTTTTTTCTTTATTAGGAAAAAAAAAGTATAGCGTTTTCCTTCTAAGATAGGTTTTACGTGGTTCGCCTCATTATGATTTTTGAACATTCTTTTCTTCAATCGATAATTTGTATAATCATAGTCATTCTAAGAGTTTTTCAATTTCTGTTTAATGTGTTAATTTTGCGATTATTGAAAAACTATGATAAGGTCGCGTTCATCACACAAATGTTTAATTTATTCACTCGTCAAAGATAATTTTTCCTAGTAATATTTGCACTTGAAAAACGTGACTTATTTTCTGAGGAACAAAAATAGGATGAGAGAAAGCATTAACTTGGTTTAAATAGGAATTGCGTCACCTTTCTAGAATGACTCATTTTATGATTTAGACCCATACACCTATCAGGACCGAACACACCTAAATCCATTGGACTAGTAGGTTTACATTGTACCGTACAACTCAAATATGGGCTCTTTGCCTTTCCTTTTTCCTGCTGTAGAGTCTTGCTTTGCCTTGATAGGGGACTTCTCCTTAATGCTCTCTAAAACCTTGTTCAGCTCCTTCAGACGCCTCTTGGAAACCATCTTCAATCCAACTACCCTTGGAGCAATGGTTTTAACACACAGAATTTTAGGAGGCTGGATATTGAAATGTTGGAATAATCGAGTAACAAGAGCGAGAATAAGGGAGTTGTCCCTTGTCCTTCACCACCGTCCGATACATATGCATGAGAATAATGTGAGGCAGAGAGAATTTGAAACCAATGTTGATGGCGTACATCAGCTTAGCGTCAGAATGAGAGACATCAGTCTTTGACGTTGATTTGGGTCAAATGCAGTTGATAACGATTTTATGGAGCAAGATATTAGAGGCAGACATCCTGGAGTAAGAAATTTTGCCTTCAACAATCCTATCCCGAACAAGCTCCAAAGTGGCGTGACCAATCGACACACTGATTGGTTGGAAAATACCTCTTTCCACCTCAATCACATCAGCCAGAGTGTCTACATCGACCACAAAATCTTTGTCCCTCACTGTAAAGGAAAATCTATTCGCATCTAAAAATGATAGATCCGAATAGAAGTAAGCCGTAAGTTCTCGATGAGCAACCGTTGTCTCAGAGCAAAACCTTTCGAGTTGAAGGAGTGCAAATTTCTCCCTCAGTCTTACTTTCAGCGAATCCATAAAATGAAAATCCACGCTCCTAGGGTTCATAACCCCTCTCTTTAACAGTTTCGAAGAGGCCTTCCTGTGGTCCTTAGAACGAAAAAGATCCGTCCTTTCACCACGAACTTGTGCAGCGACGCCCAACCTGGGCTGAGAGTTTATGAACATCCTCCCATCGTCATCTTTTCCTTCAGGCTGATTAAAGGATCCAAACCGTGGATCACTTGGAAAGTTTGCAAAAGTTCTAGCCGCTAAACCAACAGGCGCAATGCCCATACTTTCCATTGTCTTCTGAAAGTGAGTTTCACTTATGTACCCTTTCTCGCTCGAAAACTCATCAATAAACGTCATTGCCGTACCTCCCTCCTTCAACTTGGAATAAAGTTTAAAGAGAAATTCGGGCTTAAGAGTCCTTATAGGTTCAGCGTCTACAACGATCTCTTCTTCAGCATCGTGCTGTGGACGAACTTGAGTCCGAGGTAGAGAAGAGTGCCGCGGTTGAGAATGTTGTTGTTGACTTTGTTGTTGCTGCTATGGAGAGTCTTCTTCCTCGGTCCGATCAAAGTGCGCAGGACCCTCACGCATATCTTTGTGGTCCCCTACTTGCGATTCTCGAAGACTTTCTTCGAGAAGACATTGTCATTGTCTTTAGGAGATTTCTCAACTCGATCGAGAAAAAAAGGTGAAAGCTTTTCGGATTAAACTAGAGAGAAAGTATGAGAAAGTGAAGTTCTGTATTCTAGGGTTTTGTGAGTGAAAACGAAGAAGAAGAAAATCAACAGTATATAAAGCAAATGAAACGAGGTATACAGATCATCATAAAGGAAAAAGTAAAACTGCCATTTAAAAAAACAAATGAAAACTGCCGTTGTGAAAAACGCCATAAATTCAAAACTAAAAATAAAATAAGTAACGATTCAAAAAGTAAACGTATATTTTCAAATTTTCACCCAAAATTTAAATTACTAGAATAGAATTAACTTACAGTCGCAACTTTTGGTTATACGAGTCGATCATCTTGGACTTTAACTAATAAAAGATATGATGTTTAGTCTGGTGCAAATATACTCAAATAGGCTTTTCTCCAGTGGCTTTGTAAATATGTCTGTCAACTGATTCTTCGAGTCAATAAACTGCATGATAACTTCTCCATTCTGAGCAGGATCTCTAATGAAATGATGTTGAATTTCTATGTGATTTGCTCTTGAATGAAGAATTGGATTCTTTGTGAGCTTGATGGCACTAGTGTTGTCGCATTTAATATCGGTGCATGAGTCTTCGATTCCAGAGTCTTTTAGCTGTTGCTTTATCTACAAGATTTGAGAACAACAACTTTGAAGAGCTACATACTCTACTTCTGCTGTTGAGGGAGCTACAGTACTCTATTTTCTTGAGAACCGAGACACTAGCTTGTTGCTTAGCAATTGACAAGTACCGAAGTACTCTTTCTATCGACCTTGCAACTGCTAAATTTGCATATGAATATTCCGGAAGAGTAAAGTCTCATTCTTTGGGATACCGTAAACCTAGCTTTGAGGTGGTTACAACGTATTTGATGATGCGTTTTGCAGCGCTTAGATGAGACTTTTTGGGATCTAATTGGAATCTAGCACAAATGCAAACACTAAACAGAATGTCAGGTCTAGAAGCAGTAAGATAAAGAAACGAACCAATAATACTTCTGTAGAGCTTCTAGTCTACACTCCTTCCTCCTTCATCTTTATCCAGCTTCGAAGAGATTGACATAGGTCTCTCAGTCTTTTTGCAGTTCTTCAATCCGAACTTCTTAATAAGATCTTTTGCATATTTTTCTTGGTGAATGAAAATTCATTCATTCAATTGTTTTACTTGAATTCCGAGAAAGAAGGATAATTCGCCCATCATGCTCATCTCAAATTCATCCTGCATAGACTTAGAAAATTTTTTGCACATATTTTCATTAGATGATCCAAAGATAATATCATCTACATAGATTTGAACAAGTAGAAACAGTTTACCTTCTCTTTTAATGAACAATGTTGTATCCACATTTCCTTTAACAAAACCATTTTGAATTAGAAAATTACTTAACCTGTCATACGAGGCTCGAGGTGCTTGCTTCAATCCATATAGAGCCTTTTTCTGTCTGAAGACTGAGTCTGGCCTTTTGGATCTTCAAATCCAGGTGGTTGTTCCACATAGACTTCTTCTTGGATAAATCCATTTAGAAACGCGCTTTTGACGTCCATTTGGAATAACCTGAAATTCTTATAGCAAGCAAAAGCAAGTAAAAATCTTATTACTTCTAACCTCGCTACCGGTGCATTGGTCTCATCATTGTCCATCCCTTCTTCTTGCATATATCCTTTGGCCACGAGTCTTGTTTTGTTCCTGACCACTTTTCCTTTTTCGTCCACCTTGTTCTTGAAAACCCATTTAGTTCCAATAATGGATTTACCTTTTGGTTTATGAATTAGCTCCCAAACATCATTGATGCTGAACTGTCTGAGCTCTTTTTACATAGCTTCAATCCAGCTTTCATCAGACAGGGCTTCCTCTATACTTTTGGTTTATATCTCAGAAATGAGTGCTAGAGCACTAGACTCTTCTTCCCTTCTGGATTTGGTACGAATTCCTTCATCAATGTTGCCAATGATGAGTTCCTTGGGATGACTAGACTTATGCTTCTAGTTACTGGATGGTCTGAAGGTTTGCTGATCCTCTGCTTCAGTTGGATTAACTAGTTCTTCTTGTTGTTTATTTTCAGGAGTCAAAACTCGATTAGTAAAAACTTGATTTATAGGTTTAAAATAACTTCTAACCTGCTTTCACAAAACACATGGCGTGCATAGATCAGACTTTTGATAAGTCAGATTAGGAAGTCCACGAACAAGTTTCTTAGAAGAGATTTTGGCAATCCGCTTCATATTAACATGACCAAGTTTCCGATGCCAAAGGTTTGCTTCATCTTGAATGGAGATTAGACACGGGGAGCTTTCTGGTTTTATATCCGAAGGCAAATATTCCCATGTCTTCGTCAGTGAAAGATTGAGAGAAATCTTTACTAGTTCCCGAACAAATGCCTTCTTGAAAATTAATTTTGAATCCAAAGTGTCACACAATTGACTCGATCTTTGAGTAGATTGTAATTCAAACCTTCCACAAAGGAGACATTGTTGCTTGTGAGACTTTCAATTTTCAAAGTTCCACATCCAACAATTTTTCCTTTGTTGTTTCCACGAAAAGAAACTTTTCCCCCATTCATTTGCACAAACTTTATGAAACAACTCGCATCTCTGTCATGTGTCTCGGACAGCCACTATCCAAATACCACTTGATCTTCTTCTTGATAGTGATCTCGCAATCATAAAAAGAACTCAGCTTTCTTTGGTACCCATATCTTCTTGGGTCCAGGGAGCTAATACAAAATGCAGTTTTTGCCAAATCCTTCTTAACAGGTCTCCGAACCTTGGGACATTCTTTCTCAAGATGTTCTGAGCCGTTACACTTTGAACATTTGGGAGCACTTAGGCCAACAGGTTTTACAAAATCTCTTTGAAAGTGATTTCTGAAAATGTTTTTGTAGGTCTTTGTTTGATCATTTCCTTTACTTTTGGAAAATCAATTAGAGGAATGGTTTTTGGAAAATGTGTTCGATACTCTTCGATACTCTTCGATGCTCTCCGACAATCGGTCAACATGTGTCAAAAAATTCGACACTTGATTATCTCTCCCGGCACTTAATCAACTCTTCCGACATTTTTCGACACGCGAGTCGAGAATTTCAACATGAGAATTCAAAATTCCAACACGCATAGGGTTGATTTTTAAAATTTTCAATAAATAGATGGTCAAAATGTAAACATGTAAGAAAATAGAAAATAGAAAATAATAAAAGTAATAAATAGGGAGAAAAAAGCCTGGTATTCTCTTTTCTTCCGACTCTCACTTCCGGTAACAAACAATTCACTCCAAAGTTTGTTTTTTCTCCATGTTTCATGGCATAATTAAGTGCAGTTGAATTTTCGAATTGAAACAATAAATGATATTAACAAATGATTTATTAATGTTTTTAATGCAAATTCATTTTAGGCTCTTTTAATTATTTTTTATTTTTAAATCTGAATTAAATTAATTTGATTAAAATAATCATAAAAATAATAATTTATCATGTAAATATAAAAATATATGTTTAATATACAATATGTCTCGACGTGTCAGAATTCTCTATTTTTTAAGAAACGGCGTATTAGCATGTCGCGTCACGTGTTGACGTCAGTGCTATTTACAGTGTAACATCTAAACAGTGTCGAAAGACCGTCTTTTACGATCCAAGAAGCGGGTTGGGACATTTGTGGCGACACGGAGACCATAATCTCTATCAAGAGGGGCGTGTGCAGAAGCCAGGGTTTGCTAGCCAAGTCTTATTATAAAATACTAGAGTTCAGCTATCATTAATATACGCCATCATTTGATGTCCGGTGTATTGTCATTAATATTGGAAAAAAAAAACATATCGTATTCGCTTTTTAGGCAATTTTCTTACAAAAAATATCGATTTTTCAAAATTCATCTTTTTGGATTTTGTGGAATTTCCTACCTTTTCTTGGAATATTTTAAGGTATAGAATTTTATAATTGAAATACGTAAAAAAGAAAGATAGGCTCTGGATATAACACGTGACAGACTACGTTAAACTTTCATCCATTAATTAATTGATATGGGAATGCTTTAAATAACTGTGAAAAAGGGGCCTACAAGATTTTATATATTATCTTCTTGGGCTACAAGCAGGCGGAGCAGACCCCAGCAGAAAGAGAGAACTTTCGCGCAACGGTTGACTGGTCAAACAAACGGGAATAGATGATGACGCACAACGTCCGGTTCAATTCGCTCACTAAGCACGTCATCACCATCACCGCCTCTTCCGGTATCTCCTCGAGCCCTACATGTATACTGACGCACACCACCTGGTTCAGTTCGCTCGCCAAGTGCGTCATCACCACCGCTTCCAGTACCGTCACAAGCCCTGTATAAGTACCAACGCTTCTCGCCTCCCCTCTCATCAGCGTTCTCTTCGCATCTCAAAACACACAGATAACACGCTTCTCTTCCAGTTTGAGATTTAAGCCGTGCCGTCAAGCTCAGTGAAATGGCAATGTCCACAGAGAAAGAACATCCGGTGAAGGCTTTTGGATGGGCAGCCAGAGACACTACAGGGCATCTCTCTCCCTTTAGGTTCTCAAGAAGGTAACATCTTTTGGTTTTCCTTTTCTTTTCGTTGATTCTTATTTTGGGTGGTGCACCTAAAAATTCAAGAGAGGGGAACATCTTTGTTTTCAAATTCACTGATTTTATGTTTTATAGGGCCACCGGAGAAAATGATGTAACTTTTAAGGTATTGTATTGTGGTATATGCCATTCCGATCTCCATAATATCAAGAACGAATGGGGAATAACTTCTTATCCCGTAGTGCCCGGGTATGAGTTTTCGAAAACATCATCCCTTTCGATTCTCTTAGATAAATAATACGTTTTTAAGCCAATAATGACACATATTGACCACTGTATGCAGGCATGAGATTGTAGGTATGGTCACCGAAGTAGGCACCAAAGTGACGAAATTTAAAGTCGGGGACAAAGTGGGTGTTGGGTGTATGGTCGGATCATGTCGCTCTTGTGCAAATTGCAAAGAGGATCTTGAGAATTACTGCCGCGGAATGATCTTGACCTATGGTGCAAAGTACTACGACGGAACCACCACCCACGGTGGCTATTCGGGCGTCATGGTATCAGACGAGCACTCCGTGATCAAAATCCCCGACAATTTGCCTCTTGATGGTAGTGCTCCTCTCCTCTGTGCCGGGATCACCGTCTACAGTCCATTGAAGTACTACGGGCTCGATAAGGCCGGAATGCATTTAGGGGTAGTTGGGCTTGGTGGGCTCGGGCATATGGCTGTAAAGTTTGCTAAGGCCATGGGTCTCAAAGTGACCGTCATCGTACCTCACCTAATAAAAAGAAGGAAGCCATGGACCGTTTGGGAGCTGATGCATTCTTGGTCGGCCGTAACACAGAAGAGATGGAAGTAAGTCATAGTCACAGCATATTATTTTCTTTGATGATGTATAGGGATGAGGTTAACTGAATGTAGATTTACGTTATTATCTTTTTATCAACTGCAGCTTGCAATGGGTACAATGGATGGTATCATTGACACAGTCTCAGCTGTACATGCTCTTTTGCCTTTGATCGGTCTCTTGAAAGTTAATGGAAAGCTCGTCATGGTCGGCGCACCGGAGAAGCCACTAGAGCTACTTGCTTTTCCACTCCTCATAGGTAAGCCTAAGCAAGTCTTTTGTGTTCTGTAGTGCTTTGGAAAAGAAAACTACCTTCGTAGTTGGTGTTTATAATTGAAACGATTTTAGTTTTAGTAGAAGGCTAATTATGAGTTTCATGAATGCGAAAAATAGTAACAAATAAGACCAATGACAGGTAGAAAGATGGTGGGAGGAAGTGCCATTGGAGGGATAAAAGAGACGCAAGAGATGATTGATTTTGCAGCGGAGCACAACATAGTCGCAGATATTGAGCTTATTCCTATGGATTATGTGAACACGCCATGGAGCGTCTATCAAAAGCAGATGTTAAGTACCGATTTGTCATTGACATTGCCAATTCATTGAAGCCTTTTTGATGATGATTTTGATGGATTACTACTTGGCTGAGCGTGGATGAAGATTAGCCTTTGCCTACATTGTTATCTCAAAATCATGTTTTACAGCTAAGATTTTGCTTCTACTTAGTATGGTGACATTACTTCACTGTCCCTTTCAGAATAAGGTCGACTCTCTGTATTGATAGCAGCCTTGTTTCAGGTTGTTATCCTCAAAAAATATGCAATTTATGTAATCACAGGAGTTTCTTTTTGTGCCGTAAGTAAATCAAGCACTCGACGTCGGTACCCTTCCTCAACGGTCTTTCCGTGACTGTAAAAGAAAAAGCTAAACAATTTGATCGCATGACAAGAAGTTTCAAGATCCAATATCACATTTGATGATACGAGTTGAAGGATAATTAGGGCACTTAAATGATAGCCCGTCATTTTCAGCCCATGATAGGGTCCCGTATTTTCCATACGGGAAACTAGAAACAAATTGGCTTGAAAATAATTCAAAGATTTTGGGAACTAGATTAAGTAGACGCCACAAAAACCAACTTGAACCCGATAGTCCACCCAAACCCGCTTTGAAAATAGGATAGGGGTGGTCCTTTTCCAATGCACAAAACAACTGAGTTAACGTGCCGTGACCTCTAAATTTCCGAGTTGGGTTGGGTCGAGTCAACCTGTGTTTGACCCAATTTTACCCGACATGAAAGTAAGTTTCGTTATCTTTTTCTTTTTGAATCATTATTGAGAAACATTCAAAATTACACAATATCCCATCTTATTAGCCATGGAAGAAGTATAAAATTTCTATGATGCCGCATTATAAATGCGACGAATGGGAATAATTTCGACATTTAAGACATATTGCGATTCATCTCCTAAATTTGTTCATGACAAAATTTGGTTCAATGCTTAAAAGGCCATTGACTTAAACAAAAACTTACAGAGCATTGCTTCACTTGATAAATTAATTTAGTAGGCGAATCTTAGTATCTTTGACATTGCTCAAATAATTCACTAGTTGGGTCGGATCAACTATGTTTGACCTGAGTTTACCTGAAAAAGGAAGATTTTTTTTTTTTTTTTTTTTTTTAGTGATTTTGCTAGGATCATCACAATCATAGTTGAAAATCGGGAGTAGTTAAAATTTTACAATGTTCGATATTGCTAGTTAAGATATATGTAATATCACCAAAAAAATATAATTTATATAATATCAAAGGATTGTCACTTTTTTGGTTGAAAGCTGAAATTGGATACCATCGTGCTAAATGTCGGAGCTTTATAAGTATAATTTTTTTCTTTATTACGAAAAAAAGTATAACGTTTTCCTTGTAAGATACTCTTTACGTGATTCGCCTTATTATTATTTTTAAACATTCTTTTCTTCAATTGATAATTTATATAACCATAGCCATTCTAAGAGTTTTCCAATTTCTGTTTAATCTGTTATTATGATGTATCAAGCAAATGAATTTTGTGGTCATTTAAACACTTCATAAGGTTGCGGTCATTACACAAATGTTTAATTTATTCACTTGTCAAAGATATTTTCCCTAGAAATATTTGCACTTGGAAAACACGACTCATTTTCTAAAGCGCAAAATAGGGTAAAAAATGCATTAACTTGATTTAACTAGGGATTGTGTCACCTATTTAGAACGACACATTTTATGGCTTAGACCCAAACACCAATCAGGATCCGAGCCCGCCAAAATCCATTCCATCTAAGAGGTCTACATTGTAGCGTACAACCCAAATATAATGGAATGAATAATTAATGCACGTTAAAATTAGACGTGGAGACTTTGATTCACACATATCGATTTTATATTCACTCATGTTTTCCATAATGATTCACATGTTTTTATGTTTTTGCTAAACATCAGGATCCTAATTGCTGACTTTACAACTTGATAAATCACCATATAGGAATTTTTTTTTTTTCACTAAAAAGAACACGAAAATCCAAAATCCGAGGCATAAAAAACCTGCGTAAAAAATTCGATTTGGGCCACTTTATATCTATCTCTATTAGAAAAATACTTGTATATTTAATAAATTACACGGATGTACGTTATTTTCAATAAAGCTTCGGTCTTCCAAACATTGTTGAACTTACGGAAGAATATTCATTCTTTTGGGCTCCATTTGTTTCATGGAAAATAACTTCCACGGAAACGTTTTCCGAATTTTTCGATATTAGTTTCAGGGAAAATGAATCAATTGGAGAAAACATTTTCCGCGAAAAAAAAAAAAAATCTTCTAAGATAAGGAAAAATGTTTTCCACTTTTGATAAAGAGAAAAATATTTTCCTCATTCACTTTCTCTTATCACACACCCACGTTAACCCCTTGCCCGATTGGCAACAAGCTTGAGCCCCAGCTCGCTGCTCGCTGCTCGCCCGATCAATGGCGAGCTAGGGCTCCAGCCGCTCGCCGAGGCTTGCGATTTGCGAGCAGCGAGCTCGGGCCTCACCAGATGATTGATTTTGCAGCGGAGCACAACATAGTCGCGGATATTGAGCTTATTCCTATGGATTACGCGAACACTGCCATGGAGCGTCTATCAAAAGCAGATGTTAAGTACCGATTTGTCATTGACATCGTCAATTCATTGAAGCCTTTTTGATGATGATTTTGATGGGTTACTACTTGGCTGAGCGTGGATGAAGATGAGCCTTTGCCTACATTGTTATCTCAAAATCATGTTTTACAGCTAAGATTTTGCTTCTACTTAGTATGGTGATATTACTTCATTGTCCCTTTTGGACTAAGGTCGACTGTCTGTATTGATAACAGCCTTGTTTCGGGTTGTTATCCTGAAAAAGTATGCAATGTACATAATCACAGGAGTTTCTTTATGCGTTGCAAGTAAATTAAGCACTCAAGGTCGGTACGCTTCCTCAACCATCATATTTGAAAATTGGGAGTAGTTAAAATTATACAACGTTCGATATTGTTAGTTAAGATATACATTATATAATATCAAATGAGTGCAACTTTTTTGGATAGAAGCTAAAATTGGATACCATCATGCTAAATGTTGGAGCTTTATTAGTATAATTTTTTTCTTTATTAGGAAAAAAAGTATAGCGTTTTCCTTCTAAGATACTTTTTACGTGGTTCGCCTCATTATGATTTTTAAACATTATTTTCTTCAATTGATTATTTATATAATCATAGTCATTCTAAGGGTTTTTCAATTTCTGTTTAATATATTAATTTTGTGATTATTTTAAAACTATCATCATAAGGTCACGTTCATTACACAAATGTTTAATTTATTCACTTGTCAAAGATATTTTTCCTAGTAATATTTGGACTTGAAAACCGTGACTTATTTTTTGAAGAGCAAAAATAGGATAAAAAAAAGCATTGACTTGGTTTAAATATGAATCGTGTCACCTTTTTAGAATGACTCACTTTATGATTCAGACCCATACACCTATTAGGACCGAACAACCCTGAAGGAACGGCAGACATGACGTTTGCTAACTTTCCAGTTGATCCCCGGTTTAGTTCCTTTAATCAGCCCGATGTGCAGGGTGATGATTAGAAAATATACGAGAATTTTTAGCCTAGGATGGGCGTTGTTGCTGATGTGCGTGGTGAGGGAACGAATTTGTTTCGTTCTAAAGACCACAAAAAGACTTATTCGAAATTGCTGAAAAAAGGGGTCATGAACCCTCGATATGTGGATTTTGATTTCTTGGATTCTTTGAAGGTGAACCTGAGGGAGGAACTGACTCTCCTTCAAGTTGAAAGATTTTGCTCTGAGACTTCTGTCTCTTACCCTGAATTAACTGCATATTTCTATTCGAATTTGTCATTTCTTGACGCAAATAGATTTCGTTTTACTGTGAGGGAAAAAGAGTTCGTGGTGGATGTGGACACATCGGCGGATGTTATTGGTGTGGAGAGAGGGAGCTTTCGACCAATAAATGTGACTGTTGGTCATGCAACAAGCTTTCTTGTGAAGGACAGACTTTCTGAGGGCAGCATTACCTATTCCAGAATGATTGCCTCCAACATTTTGCTGCACAAGATTGTGATAAATTGCATCCGACCCAAGTTAACCTCCAAGACAGATGTCTCTCGCTCTGAAGCAAAACTAACGTTCGCCATCAGTAATGGGATGAAGTTTTCGCCGCCACACACAATCCTGATGCACATGTACAGGACAGTCGTGAAGGATAAGGAACAACTCCCTTACTCAGCGCTGGTCACCAAGTTGTTTCGACACTTTCAAATTCAGTTTCCAGAATCTATTTGTGTTCGAACCATTGCTCCTATGGTTATAGGACTGAAAATGGTATCCAATATGAGACTTAAGGACTTGAACAAAGCTTTGGAGCGCTTGAAGGAGAAGTCCTCTAGCAAGACAAAACAAGACTCTGCTGCAAAGAAAAGAAAAGGCAAGGAGCCTATGAGTGCACCTATCAAGAAGAGGAGCCTTTATCCCGCAGGCCGAAGAGGATGAGGATGATCTCACTCTCTCTGCATTTGCCTTGAAAAATCTTGAGTTTTGTTAGTTTTGAGCAGCCGCGGGACGAGAGAGGAACGAGGACGAGGAGAAACAAAGTAGAGAAGAGAAGAGAGAAGAGAAGGAAGTGAAGAAAGAAGAGGAGAGGAAAGAGAAAGAGAAAGAAGAGAAGGAAAAGAAGAAGAAAGAAGAGAAGCAGAGAGAAAGAGGGTCAAGATGACTCTCTTTGAACCCACCTTTGCAATATCATTGTCAGAGGATTTTGAGAAGACTAAGAGTGGAATTGCAGGAGTTGGAAGAGAGAAAGAACATCCCTTGGGTGTTGATAATGAGCCCACAGGCTCTGATACCAATTGAAAGGGCTAGTATGAACACCTAGAGGAGGGTGAATAGGTATGAACAAATTTTTTTGCAAAGTTCAGTAAAAATAATTGGCCTTTAGAAAATCACAGATGAATTTAGACTTTAACAATTAGATAAAACTTTAAACAAAATAAAGGAGTTTAAACTTAAACAGTTAATTAGTGCTACGAATCAAATAAAGGAGTTGAGGGAAGAGAATAAAGATATAAGGTTTACAGTGGTTAAGCTTATATCAAGCCTACGTCCACTCTCCCGCGCTGACAGCCTATTGGCTGGATTCTACTAAGTAACAAAAGAGATTTTACAGTCTTGCGGTCTTGACTTCACAGTGAAGAGTCTCTACTGGTCTCTCACAAAGTCTCACTAAGATTTTCTTTCTTTGTATATAACTTTAAGCTCATGACAAGGAACTGGGAAGCTTCAGACTTTGAATTTTTTTTTTTTTTTTCACGTACACTCTTTTGAACAACTAGAGAGTCTGTCTTAAATACTCCTTTATACTTTCATGACCGTTGGCACTTTCCAAATGAATTCTTTCAATCTACCCGTTGGACATAATCAATCATGGAGATCTCGAGTCGTTTGAAGATTTGTGATGAAGGCCCGTCAATCATGTTCGCCCATACAATTAAGATCTTGGTTTCAATAAGTAGAACCTTCCAAGTTTACTCACCTTTCAAAAGATTTGATTATCCGAATTGATTCCAATAAAGATAATCAATCATGTAGGTGTTAAATCCACTCATAAGGTCATCCATAAACCATACGAATCGAATCCTTAAAGAAATAAAGATAATCTCGCATCTGGATAAGTCTTCATTATTCAGTGTGGAAACTGTCAGTGATGGTAGACTTTGAACCTACAGTTTGGCAATCTTCAGACTTTGACACTAAAGTCTGGAAGTCTTCAGACTAGACTTTGGAAAGGTTTTGTCAACTTTAAAACAGTTAAGGAGTTTTCTCCAACAATCTCCCCCTTTTTTTATGGTGACAAAACTTTTCTGCAGATTTGAGAACTTTTTGACCTGCAAAACAACTCATGCTATCTTATAAAAAATAAGTTGATTAGGATCTTGATAGTATCGATTCCGCAATGACAGAAAACATGTTAATCCCAAAAAGATAAGATAACTAACTAAATAATCATAATCAGTATCACCAGCAGCTGTTGCAAGCATCAAAAGTTCAACAAAAAAGGTTAAGGTTCACAAAAGTCCAACAGTACCAAAAGATAACAGTAACAAATCTGCGCACATTCTCCCCCTTTTTGTCCACAGCAAAAAGTGGAGAGGGATAAAAAGTTGAAGAAAATCAGGGCATTTTAAGGATGCGAACAAGCTGGAAATCTCCCATCGGTTGAACTGTGTCCTCCAGCTTTCGCAATGACTCCTGCACCTTCTCAACATCTTCATACTTGGTAGTCTCTTGAATTTGAAGTTTAAGGTCTTGTACCTGATCATGAAGAGAGACTGAAGTAGCTTTCAGTGCAAATTGGAGATTGTGAATTTCACACTCCATGCCATATTGTTGAGCTTTTATCTCCACAAGGAGCTCTAGCAGTCTTTGAAGGTCTGCAGAGTCTCTGTTTGCGTACTAGCTTGAGCATGTTCAGTTTGAGGAGTGTTGATGGATGAGGGAACTTCAGCTTGAACATCAATATTTGGAGAGAATGCCTCGACATCAGCTTCAGGAAAATGGGAGGCATAGACATTCTTTGGATTGGCAGGAGATCTGCTAACATCATCACTGGTAAAAACAGGAGAAGAAAAAGTACCTATTTTCTCAGCAGCTCTCCCTATTTTCGTGCCTACAGGTGGAGAAAGAAAATCTTCTTCTTGTTCTTTCTCATTATCAGCACCCAAGTAAAATCACTTTTGTTACTTAGTGGAATCCAGCCAATATGCTGTCAGCGCGGGAGAGTGGACGTAGGCTTGATCTAAGCCGAATCACTATAAACATTGTGTCCTTATTCTCTTCCCTCAACTCCTTTATTTGATTCGTACCTCTAATTAACTGTTTAAGTAATAAAAAGAACCCTTTAGTGTCAGTGCCATAATCATAGGCACATGTGAGAAGCAAGATTAGGGTCAACATGGGCGAGCATGGGCACCCGACACGGAGTAGGTGAACGACTCCAGGTTGTGCAGGGGCCAGCCGAGCATTCATCAGGAGTCGGTCACTGGTCGTGTGTGGATCATCTCTCGTATCGCGCATGGACGGATCGATCATGTTTCACGGATCGGTCAGGGACAGATCAGTGATCGGTCATGGCTGTCCGCAGCAAAGCCCCGGTGCGTGACACGGCCGGATCACGGACGGTCTTGGATCATGCTTAGTCCATGGGCCGTGTCACTTGGCTATCGACTAGCATGGGTATAAATGCCTAGTGATAGATGAATAGGTAGGGGATAGCCGCGTGTCCAGTTATCGAAATACGATGATGGATTGTGGTCACCCGAATAAGTCTTGGTGGTAAACTTTCCATACAAATACTTGAAATGATACACAAGAATGCCAAAATGATAGGCACTAAAGATTTAAGGGAGCTATTACTATCTAAAGACCAAATTATGGAACGGCCATCAATAATTATATAACCTCCACAACACGACCGAGCTGGTTGTAAAGGAAATGGGTAAAGTGATCTGCGAAGAAAAAGTAATGTGGGCGAGGTCAGAAGCGGTTAAAGGATGATACACAACTACCAAGCGGTTACAAAATTTCTCTATAAATACCACTGGTCATCCAACGAGTGGCTCTCGAAAAATCAATCAAAATGCTATCTCTTTACATTTCACGTACTGCACTTTAATATTCTTAACTGTAGCTTATCGTTGATTAGATTCCTATGTGTATCTATATCCCAGTGCATCGTTGCTAATTAAATTCTAACATTGGGTTCTCCTATTTACACGCATCGTGGTAGATTAAATTCTAGTATTGTATCTCACAACTTTGGAGTAGTGCCATCGATTGGATTCTGGCATTGTATATAACTATCCTCAATGTGTTTTGTTGATTGAATTCTGACATAGTTCAAGTCTGGACATGTAATCTTTGGGCATTGTCGTTGATTAAATTCTAACTTAACACTCAGCATTATATAGTTTTGTTTGGACCTAAGAAGTAAATTTAACATTATATTTGATATCTTTTGTCCGGAGTTGGTGCGGAACCTTGGTCCCCTCTAAAAAAATCGAAGAACAACCTTCAATGAAAGATATTTCGCTGTTAGAGAAATTCCAACAAAACACGGCCTATCAAGGCGTTGTAAGTGAACGAATTCGGCTTGCAATCCTGCAAGAGCAATTTATCATGCAATCTACGGGCACCCTCAAGTTTGTCCAGATTCGCAATAGCCATCAACTAACGATGTACCGATCACTTGATATGCTTCGATACCTTTCTCATGCAATGAATCCAACAAATCAAAAGCTCCCCACGTCAGGAGCTAAACCACTTTCTTCCATCATTTTAAGCAGCCTATGAGCATCATCCAGCTCCCCAATTCTACCGTGACCACGAATTAGAGAATCGCACGTGATGAGGGATGGAGGGAGCTAGTGCTCGCAAAAGAGTTTTCCGAAATGATATTCTCCTCCCGGTTCAAAGGTTAGGGCCATTTGACCGGGCGCTATATTGCATTTCTTTTATCCCGAGCTCGCGGGTCGGATTTCGTTTTTCAGGAGTCTTCTTATCGTGTCGGATGTTTCAATACATGTTCGATACTCCCCGATACTCTTCGATGCTCTCCGACAATCGGTCCACATGTGTCAAAAAATTCGACACTTCATTATCTCTCCCGCCACTTAATCAGCTCTTCCGACATTTTTCGACACGCGAGTTGAGAATTTCAACATGAGAATTCAAAATTCCAACACGCATAGAGTTGATTTTTAGAATTTTCAATAAATAGATCGTCAAAATTTACTATGCAAGAAAATAGAAAAAGATAAAAATAATAAATAGGAAAAAAAGAAAAACTCGGTATTCTCTTTTCTTCCGACTCTCACTTCCGATAACAAACAATTCACTCCAATTTTGTTTTCTCTCTTTTCTTCTTACACGCTTTGACATGCGAGTCTAGAATGTGGATTACTTTTTTTTTTTCTCCAAGTTTTATGGATTATTTAAGTGAAGTTGAATTTTTCAAATTGAACAATAAATGATATTAACAGATGATTATTAATGTTTTTAATGCGAATTCATTTTAGGCTCTTTTAATTATTTATTTATTTTCGAATTTGAATTAAATTAATTTGATTAAAATAATCATAAAAGTTATAATTTATCATGTAAATATAAAAATATATCTTTAATATACAATATGTCTCAATGTGTAGAATTCTCTATTCTTTGAGAAACGACGTATTAGCATGTTGCGTCACGTGTCGATGTCAGCGCTATTTACAGTGCAACATCTAAACAATGTCGGAAGACCATCTTTTATGATTCGAGAAGCGGGTTGGGACATTTGTGGTGACACGGAGACCATAATCTCCATCAAGAGGCGGGTGTGCAGAAGCCAGGGTCTGCTAGCCAAGTGTTATTATAAAATACTAGAGTTCATCTATTATTAATATACGCCATCTTTTGATGAGCGGTGTATTGTCATTAATATTGGAAAAAAGAATTATCGTATTCACATTTTAGGCAATTTTCTTGCAAAAATATTGATTTCTCATAATTCATCTTTTTGGATTTTGTGGAATTTCCTACCTTTTCTTGGAACATTTTAAGGTATAGAATTTTATATATAAATTAAGTTAAAAAAAAAAGAAAAGGCACTGGGTATAACGTGGCCGAATTTGGCACGTCACATGCTACGCTAAACTTTCATCCATTAATTGATTGGTATGGGAATGCTTTAAATAACTGTGAAAAAAGGACGCCTACAAGATTTTATATATTATCTTCTGGGGCTGCAAGCAGGCAGAGCAGACCCGAGCAGAAAGAGAGAACTTTCGCGCAACGGTTGACTGGTCAAACAAACGGGAATAGATGATGACGCACAACGTCCGGTTCAATTCGCTCACTAAGCACGTCATCACCATCACCGCCTCTTCCTGTATACTGACGCACGCTGTCCGGCTCAGTTCGCTCGCCAAGTGCGTCATCACCACCGCTTCCAGTACCGTCACAAGCCTATATAAGTACCAACGCTTCTCGCCTCCCTCTCATCAGCGTTCTCTTCGCATCTCAAAACACACAGATAACCCGGTTCTCTTCCACTTTGAGATTTAAGCCGTGCTCGTCAAGCTCAGGGAAATGGCAATGTCCACAGAGAATGAACATCCAGTGAAGGCTTTTGGATGGGCAGCCAGAGACACTACAGGGCATCTCTCTCCCTTTAGGTTCTCAAGAAGGTAACATCTTTTGGTTTCCTTTTTATTTTCGTTGATTCTTATTTTGGGTGGTGCACCTAAAAATTCAAGAGAGGGAAACATCTTTGTTTTCAAATTCACTGATTTTATGTTTTATAGGGCCACCGGAGAAAATGATGTAACTTTTAAGGTATTGTATTGTGGTATATGCCATTCCGATCTCCATAATATCAAGAACGAATGGGGAATAACTTCTTATCCTGTAGTGCCCGGGTATGAGTTTTCGAAAACATCATCCCTTTCGATTCTCTTAGATAAATAATACGTTTTTAAGCCAATAATGACACATATTGACCACTGTATGCAGGCATGAGATTGTAGGTATGGTCACCGAAGTAGGCACCAAAGTGACGAAATTTAAAGTCGGGGACAAAGTGGGTGTTGGGTGTATGGTCGGATCATGTCGCTCTTGTGCAAATTGCAAAGAGGATCTTGAGAATTACTGCCGCGGAATGATCTTGACCTATGGTGCAAAGTACTACGACGGAACCACCACCCACGGTGGCTATTCAGACGTCATGGTATCAGACGAGCACTCCGTGATCAAAATCCCCGACAATTTGCCTCTTGATGGTAGTGCTCCTCTCCTCTGTGCCGGGATCACCGTCTACAGTCCATTGAAGTACTACGGGCTCGATAAGGCCGGAATGCATTTAGGGGTAGTTGGGCTTGGTGGGCTCGGGCATATGGCTGTAAAGTTTGCTAAGGCCATGGGTCTCAAAGTGACCGTCATCGTACCTCACCTAATAAAAAGAAGGAAGCCATGGACCGTTTGGGAGGCGATGCATTCTTGGTCGGCCGTAACACAGAAGAGATGGAAGTAAGTCATAGTCACAGCATATTATTTTCTTTGATGATGTATAGGGATGAGGTTAACTGAATGTAGATTTACGTTATTATCTTTTTATCAACTGCAGCTTGCAATGGGTACAATGGATGGTATCATTGACACAGTCTCAGCTGTACATGCTTTTGCCTTTGATCGGTCTCTTGAAAGTTAATGGAAAGCTCGTCATGGTCGGCGCACCGGAGAAGCCACTAGAGCTACTTGCTTTTCCACTCCTCATAGGTAAGCCTAAGCAAGTCTTTTGTGTTCGTAGTGCTTTGGAAAAGAAAACTACCTTCGTAGTTGGTGTTTATAATTGAAACGATTTTAGTTTTAGTAGAAGGCTAATTATGAGTTTCATGAATGCGAAAAATAGTAACAAATAAGACCAATGACAGGTAGAAAGATGGTGGGAGGAAGTGCCATTGGAGGGATAAAAGAGACGCAAGAGATGATTGATTTTGCAGCGGAGCACAACATAGTCGCAGATATTGAGCTTATTCCTATGGATTATGTGAACTTTGCCATGGAGCGTCTATCAAAAGCAGATGTTAAGTACCGATTTGTCATTGACATTGCCAATTCATTGAAGCCTTTTTGATGATGATTTTGATGGATTACTACTTGGCTGAGCGTGGATGAAGATTAGCCTTTGCCTACATTGTTATCTCAAAATCATGTTTTACAGCTAAGATTTTGCTTCTACTTAGTATGGTGACATTACTTCATTGTCCCTTTCAGAATAAGGTCGACTCTCTGTATTGATAGCAGCCTTGTTTCAGGTTGTTATCCTAAAAAAGTATGCAATTTACATAATCACAGGAGTTTCTTTATGTGTTGCAAGTAAATTAAGCACTCGGGTTCGGTACCTTTCCTCAACAATCATATTTGAAAATTGGGAGTAGTTAAAATTATACAATGTTTGATATACGTAATATCACCCCAAAATAATAATTTATATAATATCAAAGGAGTGCAATTTTTTGGACAGAAGCTAAAATTGCATACCAACATGCCAAATGTCGGAGCTTTATTAGTATAATTTTTTTTCTTTATTAGGAAAAAAAAGTATAGCGTTTTCTTTCTAAGATAGGTTTTACGTGGTTCGCCTCATTATGATTTTTGAACATTCTTTTCTTCAATCGATAATTTGTATAATCATAGTCATTCTAAGAGTTTTTCAATTTCTGTTTAATGTGTTAATTTTGCGATTATTGAAAAACTATGATAAGGTCGCGTTCATCACACAAATGTTTAATTTATTCACTCGTCAAAGATAATTTTTCCTAGTAATATTTGCACTTGAAAAACGTGACTTATTTTCTGAGGAACAAAAATAGGATGAGAGAAAGCATTAACTTGGTTTAAATAGGAATTGCGTCACCTTTTTAGAATGACTCATTTTATGATTTAGACCCATACACCTATCAGGACCGAACACACCTAAATCCATTGGACTAGTAGGTTTACATTGTACCGTACAACTCAAATATGGGCTCTTTGCCTTTCCTTTTTCCTGCTGTAGAGTCTTGCTTTGCCTTGACAGGGGACTTCTCCTTAATGCTCTCTAAAACCTTGTTCAGCTCCTTCAGACGCCTCTTGGAAACCATCTTCAATCCAACTACCCTTGGAGCAATGGTTTTAACACACAGAATTTTAGGAGGCTGGATATTGAAATGTTGGAATAATCGAGTAACAAGAGCAGAATAAGGGAGTTGTCCCTTGTCCTTCACCACCGTCCGATACATATGCATGAGAATAATGTGAGGCGGAGAGAATTTGAAACCAATGTTGATGGCGTACATCGGCTTAGCGTCAGAATGAGAGACATCAGTCTTTGACGTTGATTTGGGTCAAATGCAGTTGATAACGATCTTATGGAGCAAGATATTGGAGGCAGACATCCTGGAGTAAGAAATTCTGCCTTCAACAATCCTATCCCGAACAAGCTCCAAAGTGGCGTGACCAATCGACACACTGATTGGTTGGAAACTACCTCTTTCCACCTCAATCACATCAGCCAGAGTGTCTACATCGACCACAAAATCTTTGTCCCTCACTGTAAAGGAAAATCTATTCGCATCTAAAAATGATAGATCCGAATAGAAGTAAGCCGTAAGTTCTCGGTGAGCAACCGTTGTCTCAGAGCAAAACCTTTCGAGTTGAAGGAGTGCAAATTTCTCCCTCAGTCTTACTTTCAGCGAATCCATAAAATGAAAATCCACGCTCCTAGGGTTCATGACCCCTCTCTTTAATAGTTTTGAATAGGCCTTCTTGTGCTCCTTAGAACGAAAGAGATCCATCCTTTCACCACGAACTTGTGCAGCGACACCAATCCTAGGTTGAAAGTTTATGAACATCCTCTCATCGTCATCTTTTCCTTCAGGGTGATTAAAGGATCCAAACCGTGGATCACTTGGAAAGTTTGCAAAAGTTCTAGCCGCTAAACCAACAGGCGCAATGCCCATACTTTCCATTGTCTTCTGAAAGTGAGTTTCACTTATGTACCCTTTCTCGCTCGAAAACTCATCAATAAACGTCATTGCCGTACCTCCCTCCTTCAACTTGGAATAAAGTTTAAAGAGAAATTCGGGCTTAAGAGTCCTTATAGGTTCAGCGTCTACAACGATCTCTTCTTCAAAGCATCGTCTTTGTGGACGAACTTGAGTCCGAGGTAGAGAAGAGTGCCGCGGTTGAGAATGTTGTTGTTGACTTTGTTGTTGCTGCTATGGAGAGTCTTCTTCCTCGGTCCGATCAAAGTGCGCAGGACCCTCACGCATATGCTGTGGTCCCCTACTTGCGATTCTCGAAGACTTTCTTCGAGAAGACATTGTCATTGTCTTTAGGAGATTTCTCAACTCGATCGAGAAAAAAAGGTGAAAGCTTTTCGGATTAAACTAGAGAGAAAGTATGAGAAAGTGAAGTTCGTATTCTAGGGTTTTGTGAGTGAAAACGAAGAAGAAGAAAATCAACAGTATATAAAGCAAATGAAACGAGGTATACAGATCGTCATAAAGGAAAAAGTAAAACTGCCATTTAAAAAAACAAATGAAAAACTGCCGTTGTGAAAAACTGCCATAAATTCAAAACTAAAAATAAAATAAGTAACGATTCAAAAAGTAAACGTATATTTTCAAATTTTCACCCAAAATTTTAAATTACTAGAATAGAATTAACTTACAGTCGCAACTTTTGGTTATACTGAGTCTGATCATCTTCAGACTTTAACTAATAAAAGATATGATGTTTAGTCTGGTGCAAATATACTCAAATAGGCTTTTCTCCAGTGGCTTTGTAAATATGTCTGTCAACTGATTCTTCGAGTCAATAAACTGCATGATAACTTCTCCATTCTGAGCAGGATCTCTAATGAAATGATGTTGAATTTCTATGTGATTTGCTCTTGAATGAAGAATTGGATTCTTTGTGAGCTTGATGGCACTAGTGTTGTCGCATTTAATATCGGTGCATGAGTCTTCGATTCCAGAGTCTTTTAGCTGTTGCTTTATCCACAAGATTTGAGAACAACAACTTCCAAGAGCTACATACTCTACTTCTGCGGTTGAGGGAGCTACAGTACTCTATTTTCTTGAGAACCGAGACACTAGCTTGTTGCTTAGCAATTGACAAGTACCAGAAGTACTCTTTCTATCGACCTTGCAACCTGCTAAATTTGCATATGAATATTCCAGAAGAGTAAAGTCTCATTCTTTGGGATACCGTAAACCTAGCTTTG
The DNA here is from genome assembly GCA_014182725.1 of Eucalyptus brandiana. Classification (NCBI taxonomy): domain Eukaryota; kingdom Viridiplantae; phylum Streptophyta; class Magnoliopsida; order Myrtales; family Myrtaceae; genus Eucalyptus; species Eucalyptus brandiana. Next base: position 20,062,638 of record CM024671.1, on the reverse strand, counting down.
AGGTGGTTACAACGTATTTGATGATGCGTTTTGCAGCGCTTAGATGAGACTTTTTGGGATCTAATTGGAATCTAGCACAAATGCAAACACTAAACAGAATGTCGAGTCTAGAAGCGGTAAGATAAAGAAACGAACCAATAATACTTCTGTAGAGCTTCTGGTCTACACTCCTTCCTCCTTCATCTTTATCCAGCTTCGAAGAGCTTGACATAGGTCTCTCAGTCTTTTTGCAGTTCTTCAATCCGAACTTCTTAATAGGATCTTTTGCATATTTTTCTTGGTGAATGAGAATTCCTTCATTCAATTGTTTTACTTGTAATCCGAGAAAGAAGGATAATTCGCCCATCATGCTCATCTCAAATTCATCCTGCATAGACTTAGAAAATTTTTTGCACATATTTTCATTAGATGATCCAAAGATAATATCATCTACATAGATTTGAACAAGTAGAAACAGTTTACCTTCTCTTTTAATGAACAATGTTGTATCCACATTTCCTTTAACAAAACCATTTTGAATTAGAAAATTACTTAACTTTGTCATACGAGGCTCGAGGTGCTTGCTTCAATCCATATAGAGCCTTTTTCGTACGAAAGCGAGTCGGCCTTTTGGATCTTCAAATCCAGGTGGTTGTTCCACATAGACTTCTTCTTGGATAAATCCATTTAGAAACGCGCTTTTGACGTCCATTTGGAATAACCTGAAATTCTTATAGCAAGCAAAAGCAAGTAAAAATCTTATTACTTCTAACCTCGCTACCGGTGCATTGGTCTCATCATTGTCTATCCCTTCTTCTTGCATATATCCTTTGGCCACGAGTCTTGTTTTGTTCGACCACTTTTCCTTTTCGTCCACCTTGTTCTTGAAAACCCATTTAGTTCCAATAATGGATTTACCTTTTGGTTTATGAATTAGCTCCCAAACATCATTGATGCTTTGAACTGTCTCGAGCTCTTTTTACATAGCTTCAATCCAGCTTTCATCGACGGGGCTTCCTCTATACTTTTGGTTTATATCTCAGAAATGAGTGCTAGAGCACTAGACTCTTCTTCCCTTCTGGATTTGGTACGAATTCCTTCATCAATGTTGCCAATGATGAGTTCCTTGGGATGACTAGACTTATGCTTCTAGTTACTGGATGGTCGAAGGTTTCTTTGATCCTCGCTTCGGTTGGATTAACTAGTTCTTATTGTTGTTTATTTTCGTGGAGTCAAAACTCGATTAGTAAAAACTTGATTTATAGGTTTAAAATAACTTCTAACCTGCTTTCACAAAACACATGGCGTGCATAGATCAGACTTTTGATAAGTCAGATTAGGAAGTCCACGAACAAGTTTCTTAGAAGAGATTTTGGCAATCTGCTTCATATTAACATGACCAAGTTTCCGATGCCAAAGGTTTGCTTCATCTTGAATGGAGATTAGACACTGGGAGCTTTCTGGTTTTATATCCAGAAGGCAAATATTCCCATGTCTTCGTCCAGTGAAAGATTGAGAGAAATCTTTACTAGTTCCCGAACAAATGCCTTCTTGAAAATTAATTTTGAATCCAGTGCCACACAATTGACTGATGCTGAGTAGATTGTAATTCAAACCTTCCACAAAGGAGACATTGTTGCTTGTGAGACTTTCAATTTTCAAAGTTCCACATCCAACAATTTTTCCTTTGTTGTTTCCACGAAAAGAAACTTTTCCCCCATTCATTTGCACAAACTTTATGAAACAACTCGAATCTCCTGTCATGTGTCTCGGACAGCCACTATCCAAATACCACTTGATCTTCTTCTTGATAGTGATCTGCAATCATAAAAAGAACTCAAGCTTTCTTTGGTACCCATATCTTCTTGGGTCCAGGGGAGCTAATACAAAATGCAGTTTTTGCCAAATCCTTCTTAACAGGTCTCCGAACCTTGGGACATTCTTTCTCAAGATGTTCTGAGCCGTTACACTTTGAACATTTGGGAGCACTTAGGCCAACAGGTTTTACAAAATCTCTTTGAAAGTGATTTCTGAAAATGTTTTTGTAGGTCTTTGTTTGATCATTTCCTTTACTTTTGGAAAATCAATTAGAGGAATGGTTTTTGGAAAATGTGTTCGATACTCTCCGATACTCTTCGATGCTCTCCGACAATCGGTCAACATGTGTCAAAAAATTCGACACTTGATTATCTCTCCCGGCACTTAATCAACTCTTCCGACATTTTTCGACACGCGAGTCGAGAATTTCAACATGAGAATTCAAAATTCCAACACGCATAGGGTTGATTTTCAAAAATTTCAATAAATAGATGGTCAAAATGTAAATATGTAAGAAAATAGAAAATAGAAAATAATAAAAATAATAAATAGGGAAAAAAAGCCCGGTATTCTCTTTTCTTCCGACTCTCACTTCCGGTAACAAACAATTCACTCCAAAGTTTGTTTTTTCTCCATGTTTCATGGCATAATTAAGTGCAGTTGGATTCTCGAATTGAAACAATAAATGATATTAACAAATGATTTATTAATGTTTTTAATGCAAATTCATTTTAGGCTCTTTTAATTATTTTTTAATTTTTAAATCTGAATTAAATTAATTTGATTAAAATAATCATAAAAATAATAATTTATCATGTAAATATAAAAATATATGTTTAATATACAATATGTCTCGACGTGTCGAATTCTCTATTTTTTAAGAAACGGCGTATTAGCATGTCGCGTCACGTGTTGACGTCGGTGCTATTTACGGTGTAACATCTAAACGGTGTCGAAAGGCCGTCTTTTACGATCCAAGAAGCGGGTTGGGACATTTGTGGCGACACGGAGACCATAATCTCTATCAAGAGGGGCGTGTGCGAAGCCGGGGTTTGCTAGCCAAGTCTTATTATAAAATACTAGAGTTCAGCTATCATTAATATACGCCATCATTTGATGTCCGGTGTATTGTCATTAATATTGGAAAAAAAAACATATCGTATTCGCTTTTTAGGCAATTTTCTTACAAAAAATATCGATTTTTCAAAATTCATCTTTTTGGATTTTGTGGAATTTCCTACCTTTTCTTGGAATATTTTAAGGTATAGAATTTTATAATTGAAATACGTAAAAAAGAAAGATAGGCTCCGGGTATAACACGTGACAGACTACGTTAAACTTTCATCCATTAATTAATTGATATGGGAATGCTTTAAATAACTGTGAAAAAGGGACGCCTACAAGATTTTATATATTATCTTCTTGGGCTGCAAGCAGGCGGAGCAGACCCCAGCGGAAAGAGAGAACTTTCGCGCAACGGTTGACTGGTCAAACAAACGGGAATAGATGATGACGCACAACGTCCGGTTCAATTCGCTCACTAAGCACGTCATCACCATCACCGCCTCTTCCGGTATCTCCTCGAGCCCTACATGTATACTGACGCACACCACCTGGTTCAGTTCGCTCGCCAAGTGCGTCATCACCACCGCTTCCAGTACCGTCACAAGCCCTGTATAAGTACCAACGCTTCTCGCCTCCCCTCTCATCAGCGTTCTCTTCGCATCTCAAAACACACAGATAACACGCTTCTCTTCCAGTTTGAGATTTAAGCCGTGCCCGTCAAGCTCAGTGAAATGGCAATGTCCACAGAGAAAGAACATCCGGTGAAGGCTTTTGGATGGGCAGCCAGAGACACTACAGGGCATCTCTCTCCCTTTAGGTTCTCAAGAAGGTAACATCTTTTGGTTTTCCTTTTCTTTTCGTTGATTCTTATTTTGGGTGGTGCACCTAAAAATTCAAGAGAGGGGAACATCTTTGTTTTCAAATTCACTGATTTTATGTTTTATAGGGCCACCGGAGAAAATGATGTAACTTTTAAGGTATTGTATTGTGGTATATGCCATTCCGATCTCCATAATATCAAGAACGAATGGGGAATAACTTCTTATCCTGTAGTGCCCGGGTATGAGTTTTCGAAAACATCATCCCTTTCGATTCTCTTAGATAAATAATACGTTTTTAAGCCAATAATGACACATATTGACCACTGTATGCAGGCATGAGATTGTAGGTATGGTCACCGAAGTAGGCACCAAAGTGACGAAATTTAAAGTCGGGGACAAAGTGGGTGTTGGGTGTATGGTCGGATCATGTCGCTCTTGTGCAAATTGCAAAGAGGATCTTGAGAATTACTGCCGCGGAATGATCTTGACCTATGGTGCAAAGTACTACGACGGAACCACCACCCACGGTGGCTATTCAGACGTCATGGTATCAGACGAGCACTCCGTGATCAAAATCCCCGACAATTTGCCTCTTGATGGTAGTGCTCCTCTCCTCTGTGCCGGGATCACCGTCTACAGTCCATTGAAGTACTACGGGCTCGATAAGGCCGGAATGCATTTAGGGGTAGTTGGGCTTGGTGGGCTCGGGCATATGGCTGTAAAGTTTGCTAAGGCCATGGGTCTCAAAGTGACCGTCATCAGTACCTCACCTAATAAAAAGAAGGAAGCCATGGACCGTTTGGGAGCTGATGCATTCTTGGTCGGCCGTAACACAGAAGAGATGGAAGTAAGTCATAGTCACAGCATATTATTTTCTTTGATGATGTATAGGGATGAGGTTAACTGAATGTAGATTTACGTTATTATCTTTTTATCAACTGCAGCTTGCAATGGGTACAATGGATGGTATCATTGACACGAGTCTCAGCTGTACATGCTCTTTGCCTTTGATCGGTCTCTTGAAAGTTAATGGAAAGCTCGTCATGGTCGGCGCACCGGAGAAGCCACTAGAGCTACTTGCTTTTCCACTCCTCATAGGTAAGCCTAAGCAAGTCTTTTGTGTTACGTAGTGCTTTGGAAAAGAAAACTACCTTCGTAGTTGGTGTTTATAATTGAAACGATTTTAGTTTTAGTAGAAGGCTAATTATGAGTTTCATGAATGCGAAAAATAGTAACAAATAAGACCAATGACAGGTAGAAAGATGGTGGGAGGAAGTGCCATTGGAGGGATAAAAGAGACGCAAGAGATGATTGATTTTGCAGCGGAGCACAACATAGTCGCAGATATTGAGCTTATTCCTATGGATTATGTGAACACTGCCATGGAGCGTCTATCAAAAGCAGATGTTAAGTACCGATTTGTCATTGACATTGCCAATTCATTGAAGCCTTTTTGATGATGATTTTGATGGATTACTACTTGGCTGAGCGTGGATGAAGATTAGCCTTTGCCTACATTGTTATCTCAAAATCATGTTTTACAGCTAAGATTTTGCTTCTACTTAGTATGGTGACATTACTTCACTGTCCCTTTCAGAATAAGGTCGACTCTCTGTATTGATAGCAGCCTTGTTTCAGGTTGTTATCCTCAAAAATATGCAATTTATGTAATCACAGGAGTTTCTTTTTGTGCCGTAAGTAAATCAAGCACTCGACGTCGGTACCCTTCCTCAACGGTCTTTCCGTGACTGTAAAAGAAAAAGCTAAACAATTTGATCGCATGACAAGAAGTTTCAAGATCCAATATCACATTTGATGATACGAGTTGAAGGATAATTAGGGCACTTAAATGATAGCCCGTCATTTTCAGCCCATGATAGGGTCCCGTATTTTCCATACGGGAAACTAGAAACAAATTGGCTTGAAAATAATTCAAATATTTTGGGAACTAGATTAAGTAGACGCCACAAAAACCAACTTGAACCCGATAGTCCACCCAAACCCGCTTTGAAAATAGGATAGGGGTGGTCCTTTTCCAATGCACAAAACAACTGAGTTAACGTGCCGTGACCTCTAAATTTCCGAGTTGGGTTGGGTCGAGTCAACCTGTGTTTGACCCAATTTTACCCGACATGAAAGTAAGTTTCGTTATCTTTTTCTTTTTGAATCATTATTGAGAAACATTCAAAATTACACAATATCCCATCTTATTAGCCATGGAAGAAGTATAAAATTTCTATGATGCCGCATTATAAATGCGACGAATGGGAATAATTTCGACATTTAAGACATATTGCGATTCATCTCCTAAATTTGTTCATGACAAAATTTGGTTCAATGCTTAAAAGGCCATTGACTTAAACAAAAACTTACAGAGCATTGCTTCACTTGATAAATTAATTTAGTAGGCGAATCTTAGTATCTTTGACATTGCTCAAATAATTCACTAGTTGGGTCGGATCAACTATGTTTGACCTGAGTTTACCTGAAAAAGGAAGATTTTTTTTTTTTTTTTTTTTAGTGATTTTGCTAGGATCATCACAATCATAGTTGAAAATCGGGAGTAGTTAAAATTTTACAATGTTCGATATTGCTAGTTAAGATATATGTAATATCACCAAAAAAATATAATTTATATAATATCAAAGGATTGTCACTTTTTTGGTTGAAAGCTGAAATTGGATACCATCGTGCTAAATGTCGGAGCTTTATAAGTATAATTTTTTTCTTTATTACGAAAAAAAGTATAACGTTTTCCTTGTAAGATACTCTTTACGTGATTCGCCTTATTATTATTTTTAAACATTCTTTTCTTCAATTGATAATTTATATAACCATAGCCATTCTAAGAGTTTTCCAATTTCTGTTTAATCTGTTATTATGATGTATCAAGCAAATGAATTTTGTGGTCATTACACAAATGTTTAATTTATTCACTTGTCAAAGATATTTTCCCTAGAAATATTTGCACTTGGAAAACACGACTCATTTTCTAAAGCGCAAAATAGGGTAAAAAATGCATTAACTTGATTTAACTAGGGATTGTGTCACCTATTTAGAACGACACATTTTATGGCTTAGACCCAAACACCAATCAGGATCCGAGCCCGCCAAAATCCATTCCATCTAAGAGGTCTACATTGTAGCGTACAACCCAAATATAATGGAATGAATAATTAATGCACGTTAAAATTAGACGTGGAGACTTTGATTCACACATATCGATTTTATATTCACTCATGTTTTCCATAATGATTCACATGTTTTTATGTTTTTGCTAAACATCAGGATCCTAATTGCTGACTTTACAACTTGATAAATCACCATATAAGAATTTTTTTTTTTCACTAAAAAGAACACGAAAATCCAAAATCCGAGGCATAAAAAACCTGCGTAAAAAATTCGATTTGGGCCACTTTATATCTATCTCTATTAGAAAAATACTTGTATATTTAATAAATTACACGGATGTACGTTATTTTCAATAAAGCTTCGGTCTTCCAAACATTGTTGAACTTACGGAAGAATATTCATTCTTTTGGGCTCCATTTGTTTCATGGAAAATAACTTCCACGGAAACGTTTTCCGAATTTTTCGATATTAGTTTCAGGGAAAATGAATCAATTGGAGAAAACATTTTCCGTGAAAAAAAAAAAAATCTTCTAAGATAAGGAAAAATGTTTTCCACTTTTGATAAAGAGAAAAATATTTTCCTCATTCACTTTCTCTTATCACACACCCACGTTAACCCCTTGCCCGATTGGCAACAAGCTTGAGCCCCGGCTCGCCGCTCGCTGCTCGCCCGATCAATGGCGAGCTAGGGCTCCGAGCCGCTCGCCGGAGCTTGCGATTTGCGAGCGGCGAGCTCGGGCCTCACCGGATGATTGATTTTGCAGCGGAGCACAACATAGTCGCGGATATTGAGCTTATTCCTATGGATTACGCGAACACTGCCATGGAGCGTCTATCAAAAGCAGATGTTAAGTACCGATTTGTCATTGACATCGTCAATTCATTGAAGCCTTTTTGATGATGATTTTGATGGGTTACTACTTGGCTGAGCGTGGATGAAGATGAGCCTTTGCCTACATTGTTATCTCAAAATCATGTTTTACAGCTAAGATTTTGCTTCTACTTAGTATGGTGATATTACTTCATTGTCCCTTTTGGACTAAGGTCGACTGTCGTATTGATAACAGCCTTGTTTCGGGTTGTTATCCTGAAAAAGTATGCAATGTACATAATCACGGGAGTTTCTTTATGCGTTGCAAGTAAATTAAGCACTCAAGGTCGGTACGCTTCCTCAACCATCATATTTGAAAATTGGGAGTAGTTAAAATTATACAACGTTCGATATTGTTAGTTAAGATATACATTATATAATATCAAATGAGTGCAACTTTTTTGGATAGAAGCTAAAATTGGATACCATCATGCTAAATGTTGGAGCTTTATTAGTATAATTTTTTCTTTATTAGGAAAAAAAGTATAGCGTTTTCCTTCTAAGATACTTTTTACGTGGTTCGCCTCATTATGATTTTTAAACATTATTTTCTTCAATTGATTATTTATATAATCATAGTCATTCTAAGGGTTTTTCAATTTCTGTTTAATATATTAATTTTGTGATTATTTAAAAACTATCATAAGGTCACGTTCATTACACAAATGTTTAATTTATTCACTTGTCAAAGATATTTTCCTAGTAATATTTGGACTTGAAAACCGTGACTTATTTTTGAAGAGCAAAAATAGGATAAAAAAAAAGCATTGACTTGGTTTAAATATGAATCGTGTCACCTTTTTAGAATGACTCACTTTATGATTCAGACCCATACACCTATTAGGACCGAACAACCCTGAAGGAACGGCGGACATGACGTTTGCTAACTTTCCAGTTGATCCCGGTTTAGTTCCTTTAATCAGCCCGATGTGCAGGGTGATGATTAGAAAATATACGAGAATTTTTAGCCTAGGATGGGCGTTGTTGCTGATGTGCGTGGTGAGGGAACGAATTTGTTTCGTTCTAAAGACCACAAAAAGACTTATTCGAAATTGCTGAAAAAAGGGGTCATGAACCCTCGATATGTGGATTTTGATTTCTTGGATTCTTTGAAGGTGAACCCGAGGGAGGAAGCCCGACTCTCCTTCAAGTTGAAAGATTTTGCTCGAGACTTCGTCTCTTACCCCGAATTAACTGCATATTTCTATTCGAATTTGTCATTTCTTGACGCAAATAGATTTTTCGTTTCTTGTGAGGGAAAAAGAGTTCGTGGTGGATGTGGACACATCGGCGGATGTTATTGGTGTGGAGAGAGGGAGCTTTCGACCAATAAATGTGACCGTTGGTCATGCAACAAGCTTTCTTGTGAAGGACAGACTTTTCGAGGGCAGCATTACCTATTCCAGAATGATTGCCTCCAACATTTTGCTGCACAAGATTGTGATAAATTGCATCCGACCCAAGTTAACCTCCAAGACAGATGTCTCTCGCTCTGAAGCAAAACTAACGTTCGCCATCAGTAATGGGATGAAGTTTTCGCCGCCACACACAATCCTGATGCACATGTACGGGGACGGTCGTGAAGGATAAGGAACAACTCCCTTACTCAGCGCTGGTCACCAAGTTGTTTCGACACTTTCAAATTCAGTTTCCAGAATCTATTTGTGTTCGAACCATTGCTCCTATGGTTATAGGACTGAAAATGGTATCCAATATGAGACTTAAGGACTTGAACAAAGCTTTGGAGCGCTTGAAGGAGAAGTCCTCTAGCAAGACAAAACAAGACTCGCTGCAAAGAAAAGAAAAGGCAAGGAGCCTATGAGTGCACCTATCAAGAAGAGGAGCCTTTATCCCGCAGGCCGAAGAGGATGAGGATGATCTCACTCTCTCTGCATTTGCCTTGAAAAATCTTCAGAGTTTTGTTAGTTTTGAGCAGCCGCGGGACAGAGAGGAACGAGGACGAGGAGAAACAAAGTAGAGAAGAGAAGAGAGAAGAGAAGGAAGTGAAGAAAGAAGAGGAGAGGAAAGAGAAAGAGAAAGAAGAGAAGGAAAAGAAGAAGAAAGAAGAGAAGCAGAGAGAAAGAGGGTCAAGATGACTCTACTGAACCCACCTTTGCAATATCATTGTCAGAGGATTTTGAGAATACTAAGAGTGGAATTGCAGGAGTTGGAAGAGAGAAAGAACATCCCTTGGGTGTTGATAATGAGCCCACAGGCTCTGATACCAATTGAAAGGGCTAGTATGAACACCTAGAGGAGGGTGAATAGGTATGAACAAATTTTTTTGCAAAGTTCAGTAAAAATAATTGGCCTTTAGAAAATCACGAGATGAATTTAGACTTTAACAATTAGATAAAACTTTAAACAAAATAAAGGAGTTTAAACTTAAACAGTTAATTAGTGCTACGAATCAAATAAAGGAGTTGAGGGAAGAGAATAAAGATATAAGGTTTACGGTGGTTAAGCTTATATCAAGCCTACGTCCACTCTCCCGCCGACAGCCTATTGGCTGGATTCTACTAAGTAACAAAAGAGATTTTACGAGTCTTGCGGTCTTGACTTCACGGTGAAGAGTCTCTACCGGTCTCTCACAAAGTCTCACTAAGATTTTCTTTCTTTGTATATAACTTTAAGCTCATGACAAGGAACCGGGAAGCTTCGGACTTTGAATTTTTTTTTTTTTTTTTTTTCACGTACACTCTTTTGAACAACTAGAGAGTCTGTCTTAAATACTCCTTTATACTTTCCATTCATTTGCACAAACTTTATGAAACAACTTGAATTTCCTGTCATGTGTCTCGAACAGCCACTATCCAAATACCACTTGATCTTTTTTTTTTTTTTATAGTGACTTGCAATCATAAAAAGAACTTGTCGCGACCCAATTTTTCGGTTCACCACCTAAAACTAGGTTAATGGATTACTAAGTTTTTAAGCTTAGCTCGGGCTCTCCCAAGCCCATACCAATTCGCAACTTAGGTTTGGATTCTTAACATGCAAATGATTTTCAATCGGAGTCGCCACTAATCTATTTTTGGTGGGTCGATTAGAAACCCAAGTAAAGTAACGGGAGATTTACTTTACTCCTACGAACCAGAGATTTATGAGTTCGGGGACTTGGTTACACTAAACTATCCTAGTGCCCTTTCGGTACCTTTTATTTCATCTTTTAAAAATGTTTGGCAAGCAATTTGGATTGATTTTAATTTAATTTCCTAACATGTGAGGTGATCATACATGTGCGCATACCACCAATTTAACACTCAAGAAATCAATTGAATAATGCAAAACATACCTAGAAGCAACGAAAGATCTCGCATTGTTAAATCGAATTCACATCAAAGAACCCTAGATATGATTTCTAATTAACACGCAATTTCAATTTTTGTTTTCACTTTATTTAGTGAAAATCATGCGATGCATGCTAATAACCTACTATGACATGGCAGCATGATCTAAACTATATGACATGAAGAAATGCAATAATTAAATGCAATCTAATTGACCTAATTTTAATGACATGCAATACGATGCAACGGCATACAAAATTATTTAAACTAAAATGACATGCATCATATAATTTAGTATGTGGGTTATATGTCACGCGACATTTATTAAATGACTTAGTCTAATGGCGAGGAAGTTCTAATTAGAAATGAACTTAACAATAATTACTAAATGACGTGCATTTCATGAACCTAATTCTTCATGACATGCAAATGACATCTTTTATTTTAAAAATGCAATCTATCCTAGAAATTGCAACTAATTTATCCCAAGACAAATTTTATGAAATTTGAAATGATCTAGCAAGATTAAGATTCTATCTAATTTAAACTAGGGATTAAGTCATATTAAATCCTAATTTAAAATAAGACGTTATCTAAATCTAAAATGCAATTAACCTAAAAAAAGATGATCTAAATTTAAAATGAAACATGCAATTCTAATCTAATATGCATGATGATTTTTTTGTTGGATTTTTGTATTAATTTCGAAATTAAAACTAATACATAACTAACATGCAATTCAAATAAAAACTAACAATCTAAATGAATGCACTTTCTTTTTTTGGATTCTTTTATTTAAAAATTCATAATAAGATTGCAATCCTAACATGCAAGATAACAAAAACAAACCTAATCCTTATTCGGATTTTTCTTTGATTTTCTTATTTAAAAATTCGAAATCAAATTGGATTTTAACCCTAAAGCAAATCTAATCCACTCAAATATTTTTTAAGATTTTTTTACGAAAATAAGATAGACTCAACCAACTTGACGATAGCAAATCAAACAAGATGAGATTGATATCCTAAAATTGACGAACCATATCTCGCGCATGAGATCGGGTTGGCCAATTTTAAATTAAATCGCGAATCGAATCTCGGGCTTGAGATTGGATTGTCGATTTTTATAAGGGATTGCGAGTCGGATTTCGGGCGCGAAAATCGGACTGTCAATCCCTAGCTTTAGGGATTATTTCATGTCGGACTCTCAATCAACATTTAAAGGGAACAATTTCACTAAAAGAATAAAATAAAAAGGAAAGGAAAAAAAAAAAACAGTAAGCAAATAAATAAATAAAAAACTACCTAATTTTCCTTTTTCCTTTTCCCTCTTTTTGTTTTTTTTTTCTTCTTTCCTTCCACGTTTTGGCAGCTTCGTGGAGGTCCACCGGGAGTTAATCGTCGGAGCTCCGGCGATGAGGACCAAGAAAGCGAGCGGATCGGCGGCGAGCGGTGGCGTCGCGAGGAGCGGCGGTAGGCGAGATCTCAGCCCGGCGTCGCGGGTGCAAGTGCTCGGATTTGCGGGCGGAGAGGCTTCACGGGCGGATCGGGGACGGGCGGCGCAAGGCGGAGAGGCTTCACGGGCGGATCGAGGACGGGCGGCACAAGGCGGGGCTTAGCGTCGGGGCCGCGTGGGTCGATCGGCGACGTGTTGCGGGCAGGTGGTGCGGCTGCAGAGATGTGGTGGACCAGGTGCGGCGGCGGCTTCAAGCAACAGGGACGCCGGGGCGGCTTCGGGTGGCGGTGCGGCGTCACGGCAAGGCTCGGCGCGACCGGCTTGATGGCGAAGGTGCGGTGGTGTCCGGCAAGGCAAGTGCTTCGGTGGGCCGGAGATGCGGAGGAGCTTCGGTCACGGATGGAGAAGCAACGCGGGGATAGCAAACTTGGGGAGAAGATGAACAAAAGAGGGGTCAAATCACCCACTTTTCTGCTTTTCCGCTTCTCCTCTGTTTCTCCTTTTCACTTCTCACTTTTTACTTTTTGCTTTTTTCCCTCTTTCCTTTCAACCTCCACAGATGGTTGCTCTCCCCTTTCACTTTTTCTGAATTTTTTCAAAGAAGCCCCCTAAAAACCCTACGTACACACCCTTTTATAGGCCAAGATAAAATGCAATCCCTTTGTGAATATTCCATCCGACGAAAAGATTGTCTATAACCTCCTAATCATCAAAATATTTTATTCTCCTTATCTCCAAAATATTTTCTACTGATTTTTTAAAGATAAGATCATAACCCGATTTTCTTAAATTCTGAAAATCCTCATTTCAAATCTCAATTTTAGAAAATGGGCTTGGGCCAATTTGTACTCTCCATGGGCTTAGTCCGACCTGTTAATTTAAAACTCAAAAAAACCATTTCGACCCATCCGCCACCGGTCCAAAATAAAACGCAAAATATGCAAACTAAATGTAGCTATGCGATTAATATTTTTTTTAGGGGATAAAATTAACCCATAATTTTTTATGCAATAAATGACTAAATGGATCGCCAAAATTTAGGTGTCAACACCGCCCCTCTTTGAAGGTGAGCTCGAAGAGGTTGCATTCAAAGACAAATTGAAACCTAAATTTTAACCATGCACATGCATTGAATGACATGATTTTTGATTTTTGATTTTTTTTCGGAAAATGAATTCCATTTTAAAATGCAATTAATATGATGCATGAAGATGCTAATGCAAATGCATGATGTCTAAGGAAAGAACGTACCTACAGTTACTTACCCGTCAGTGCGGTAAAGCATCTTGAGGTACATGATAAATCCCTATTTACTCCACAAGTACCCAACTCTCACTCGGGTTCCTTGAAAAGCGTAACGGGTAAAAGATGGAGACATCTAGATCCAGACTGAGATGTCAAGATTTTTGAAAAACTCAAAATACCTAGATCCAAACTAAGGTATAATGAGAAGGATTGCCAAAACATTCACATCCAAAATGAAATGTTTGAATGAAAATAATCAAGACATCCAGATCCAGACTGAGATGTCAAGATTTTTGTACTCGAGATACCTAGATCCAAACTAAGTATAACGAGAAAGGTCGAAAAAACATTCACATCCAGTGAAATGTTTAATGAAGAGAATTGAGACATCCAGATCCAGACTGAGATGTCTAATTTTTGGAAAATGGTAAAAAGAACTTACCTGGAATATCTTACCTTCAAGGAGGGTAGAGTGATTCAAGATAGTTGGTGTTACATGTTCAGGACCCGTACCTTTCTACGGTCGCCTAAAATAGTAACGAAGAGACTACTTTCCTAGGACCCGTACCTTTCTACGGTCGCCTAGTAAGGTATCAAAGTTTTGTAAGGAAACTACTTTCCTAGGACCCGTACCTTTCTACGGTCGCCTAGTAGAGCAAAGTGTTTGGTTGTGTCTAGGACCCGTACCATTCTACGGTCGCCTAAACGGGGATTTACCTTCCGGGACCCGTACCATTCTACGGTCGCCCGAATAGGGAAATAGATGTTGTTTAGGACCCGTACCATTCTACGGTCGCCTAAACGGGGTTTACCTTTCGGGACCCGTACCATTCTACGGTCGCCTGAATAGGGAAATAGATTTTGTCTAGGACCCGTACCATTCTACGGTCGCCTAAACTGAGGTTTTGCTTGGCTAGGACCCAAACCATTCTTCGGTCGCCCAGCCTTGCAGCAGAGATCAAACTAATCAGGACCCGAACCATTCTTCGGTCGCCTTAATCAGATTGAATCCGGAGGAAAATCTTTGGGGGACAACTCGCCGAGTGTCGGTGTTTTCAAAATGGACTCGGGCTATGACAAAGACGCCATGTCAATATAAATGGATATTGGGCTACGAAAGCACACCGGTTCGATAAAATGGACTCGGGCTACGAAAGCACGCCAGTCGAAACTCCGGGCTATGGAAGCACACCGGGTCAATAACGGGGACATCGGGCTACGGAAGCACGCCGAGTCTATTAAAAGGGACACCGGGCTACGAAAGCACGCCAGTCGGGAACTCCGGGCTACGGAAGCACGCCGGGTCTATTAAAAGGACTCGGGCTACTAAAGCACGCCAAAGTCAATATAGAGGACACCGGGCTCAAGCACGCCGGGTCGATGAGAAGGGACTCGGGCTATAAAAGCACGCCAGTCAATATAGAGAGACAGCTTGACCGAGTCAAGTGTCGATAATGGGTAGAGATATACTCACCGATGATATCTCTCGATTCTTGGGGATATGTCTTCCGGAATTCAGATATCTTGTGGAGGTCTTTCACCTCCCGGTGGAGTTTTCTCATCTTCTAACATCATGAAACATTCCGAAAGGAACTTGAATTACCCGTCGACATGATTTAGAGCAAAAAATAATATGCAAATCATCAAAGAGATAGACAATCTAAGCTACTCTAGAATGCACATTTCAAAATTCAAAGTGAGGTTTTCATCAACTCAATCAGGTTTATGCATAATGACATTTGCATCACCCAAATTTTCACTGGAGAGAATTATCATTCAAGACAATCTTCACTCGTGACATGGATTTCTTAAGAATACTAAATGAGAGACTTTCGGTTAGAAAGGACTTTCACTCACTCTCATTTAGAATGTCTATTTTATGCAAATCACTCAATTTCATCATATCGACATGGGTCCGAGTATTCTCGCAAGTGGTACGATCCTACCAATCGAGAGGTTTTTAATGGGGCCATAATGAGGGCTTGGTCAATGGCTTAACAAAAAGACTCTTTGAGTCAAAGCTATTGAATGAACCGCCCGTAACCATCTCCGGGTTTACAAGTCAAGAACCCCGCAAAATGAAAAAGAAATAATCTTGCTCGCACTTCTTCGAGCGATGCTTATAAACATATGAACTCCTACGTTAATTCAAATGCCCTAATCTGAAGAGACTTTGTAAGGGACGTAACGTAGGTTGGGTTCATGGGTTGAGAAATGAAAAGATCATTAGGCTCAAATGTGTGTAAAAGGTGAGAGTTGATGATCATCTTGGCATTGCCATCAATTTTCTTTTTCACCATCGGGAATTGTCTTCATGAAGTGCCCTATTGATTGTAAAAACTCAGCATTTGAGTTCTTTGACTATTGCTCCATTGGGATTCAATTCTTGTAATTGACAGTCACCTATCTTGACTCTTTTTTCATCCATGGGCATTGGCCTTGCTTTTACCAGTACACCGCTTTTTCATGCCCCTAGTTCTTATTCATTTTTTTCACTTTTTTTCATGGGCATTGGCCTTACTTTTACTAGGCACACTGCTTTTTCATGCCCCTTAATTCTATTTTGATTTCTATGCATGTGTCGAGCAATTACACTTTGAATGACATTCAAACTTTCAAAGGTCTTCATCTGTCTCTTGCCTTGCCCCAAAGTGTGGGGGATGATCACCAACTGGGTTTAAAAGAAATGAAATTGCAGGCTCAAGTGGGCTATGCAAAGGATATAAGTATGTAGGATAGAGAAAGAAATGCTCTTCGTCATCCTAAGGCACTTAAATTACCATATGAATTCAATGTAATAGCACGACTTGAAAATTGATGCAAGTGAAAGCAAGAAAATTTCAATTCATTTTCTTCACTTTATGGTGCTATCTTACCCTCCAATTTGCCCCAATGTGGGGTGATTCTTGATAGGGGTGATTTGAAAAGAATATCCATAAGTGTATGGGCTCAAAAGGGTTAAGCAACAGATCACCTGTAGTGTTTGAGATAGAGATATGAATTGCCTCTCATCATTTCGGTTGCCGTACCTCTTGCGAGAGAACTCTTTACCTTATGGATATGAACCTTGCTACACTCATCTCACAAGTGTATGAATATGGGACTGTGTATAGGATAGGGTTTGCCTTTCATCATCCCGATACGTCTCATTCAAAGATTCTTAAACATTGATGTCACTCCATTGAGTTGTCTATCTTGATAAATCTCCATATGAAATTGGTGAGCTAAATCAATATGAAAATTCTATTTTCAAAAGAGTCTAGCAACTTTAAGCATGAAAAGCGTTTGTGACTTCAAACAAACAATTTACTACACTCAAAAATGCTCTCATAAGTATGAAAACATGATTTCAAGCATTCATTCAAGGAATTGTCCCATGAAGGGACTGTCTCAACAATGGGTGTCCTTGGATTGCCCCTATTGAAAGGGAACAAACACACAAATTGATCAATCGAGGATGAAAATCCGATCTTTAATTTGATGAAATCTCGCTTTTGCCCCCGCACAAAACAACGTGCATGAATAAGATACTATGCAATATTAAAGTAAATTCAAATTGCACAATCATTTCGGCTCGGTGAAGAATTTATCCCAGTCAGTCACTACCAAAACCTGTCATGCTCCCAATTTGTCAACTCTTCCACCAGGGAATGACGGTCCTCTTTTAATTGCCCCAAATTTGTTGTTTTTTTTTTTTCACCGCAAGTGCGCTCTAAGCCCGTTGATCACAAGTCAAGTTTATGATCATTGAAACTTGATACGCTATTTTCAAATGTCTCTTGTCATAACAAGTGATAGAATTATGCTCGAGACAAGAAGTAAATGAGTCGACAAACAAATAGGTTTAATCTGCTACAAGTTTTGGGAAAATGTTTTTTTTTTTTTTTTTTTTTTTAGCAAAGTGAAATGCTTTTATTTTCGAAAAAAGTTTTTAGGAGGAAGCATGAAAAAGTCCAGCCCTCAGGATTCCTCCGTGGATGATATTTTTCTTTTTCATGGTTGGATATCGTCATTGGACTGGTTTGGTATACTCCATCATGTCCTCAAAATTTGAAATAAAATTGTAATTTCATTGAATAGAATCAAATGAATTACATTATTGGAATGAAAATTGTGATTCCTAAACCTAAGAAATGATTCCTAGAAAGTGAAAACAATTCCTAAAAAGTAATAAAAATTCCCACGCCAGGGGGAGGTGCAACCGAGCATGCCCCTAATTAAACAAGGAAAGTGAACTACTTAGAACCATGAATCATGTATGCTTGAGTTCTTCATCCTCCTTGATCGTGTCATGCGAACCCTTTAGGTCAGAGATTCTTCCTTCTAGATATGTCACTAATCTCTTCATGGTGGCATCAAATTCAGCTACTTCGGGAAAAGGAGACGATTCAAAAGTTCTCTTGGCTTTCTTCTTCGAGTCGCAGATTCTCACTTTGAAGATGGAGTACCTATGTCATCGCAGCCTTTTTGCTTGATGAGAAAAGTCACAGTAGCAGACAATTCATCAACTTGACTTTGGTAGTGTGCAATTTGCTTGTTTATATTGCCGATGATACGGTCCAAGCACCTCGTTTCGATTCGCCATTTTAGATCTCGACCGTGTACGGATGGGTGAGCGAGATCGCCTCATAATCACCTAATTGAAATAAATGGGAACATGTAAGCATGGAGTGTAAATAAAGAGCTAGTCCATGACAACAATTTATTTTTAGTCAAGAAAAGTCCACATATGAAGATGATTTCCTAAAAATGAATTAAGAAAACAAAGATATGGGATGCTCTAGTAGGGATGAAATTTCCCAAACATGAACTAGGAAAAGCCAAGACATAAATTGAAAACAAATTTCCAATTTTTTATTTTCCAAATGATTCATTATATGGCAATTCATTTCATTTCTAATTGACAAAGGAATTAAATCAATGATTGACCTAAATTGTCATGGACCGACCAAGAGTTTGACAAAGTAAGTAAATTGCATTCATATGGGAATAGAAGACTTACTTCACCAAGGAAAATCGATAGCAATCACATAGACATGCACATGAGATGTGAGGCTCGATTTCTATTCTAGACAGCTTAGCAAAGTGAAGCCACAAGGATGATCGACTAGCCACGGGCGTGTGGACTATGTCGGGTTCTCATGACTCGGCTTGGTCAAAGAGCCAACCCAGTGTCGCGGGCATGCGGACCGAGGTGGGTACTCTTGACACCATGAAAGAAATTTCGGGATTGAGATGGGCGACTCACCGCGAGCATGCGGTCGAAGTGGTATCCATCTCAATACCATCCTAAATAATCCTATGCGGCCCAGTCCGGCGGCGGGTTGTGTGTACAAAGTGTAGTGATTTATGCAAAACATGCACAGCAATTTAAATCAAACAACACTTCAAAAATAAAATAAACCATACATCCCTAACTCCAACCCGCAAGGTAAGGGTTAGCAATCACTTCCCCTTATACCTCACAATCTGCAAAAACATTTAACACCTTGAAGGTTAGGGACGTACTGGGATCCCCCGTCGCCAAGCAAAAATATTTTTTCAAAGAAAAGAAAAATTGGCCTAAGTCCACTAAGAGTTTTAACTCAAGTCCCAGTGGAGTCGCCAAGCTGTCGCGACCCAATTTTTCGGTTCACCACCTAAAACTAGGTTAATGGATTACTAAGTTTTTAAGCTTAGCTCGGGCTCTCCCAAGCCCATACCAATTCGCAACTTAGGTTTGGATTCTTAACATGCAAATGATTTTCAATCAGGAGTCGCCACTAATCTATTTTTGGTGGGTCGATTAGAAACCCAAGTAAAGTAACGGGAGATTTACTTTACTCCTACGAACCAGAGATTTATGAGTTCGGGGACTTGGTTACACTAAACTATCCTAGTGCCCTTTCGGTACCTTTTATTTCATCTTTTAAAAATGTTTGGCAAGCAATTTGGATTGATTTTAATTTAATTTCCTAACATGTGAGGTGATCATACATGTGCGCATACCACCAATTTAACACTCAAGAAATCAATTGAATAATGCAAAACATACCTAGAAGCAACGAAAGCATCCGCATTGTTAAATCGGAATTCACATCAACAACCCTAGATATGATTTCTAATTAACACGCAATTTCAATTTTTGTTTTCACTTTATTTAGTGAAAATCATGCGATGCATGCTAATAACCTACTATGACATGGCAGCATGATCTAAACTATATGACATGAAGAAATGCAATAATTAAATGCAATCTAATTGACCTAATTTTAATGACATGCAATACGATGCAACGGCATACAAAATTATTTAAACTAAAATGACATGCATCATATAATTTAGTATGTGGGTTATATGTCACGCGACATTTATTAAATGACTTAGTCTAATGGCGAGGAAGTTCTAATTAGAAATGAACTTAACAATAATTACTAAATGACGTGCATTTCATGAACCTAATTCTTCATGACATGCAAATGACATCTTTTATTTTAAAAATGCAATCTATCCTAGAAATTGCAACTAATTTATCCCAAGACAAATTTTATGAAATTTGAAATGATCTAGCAAGATTAAGATTCTATCTAATTTAAACTAGGGATTAAGTCATATTAAATCCTAATTTAAAATAAGACGTTATCTAAATCTAAAATGCAATTAACCTAAAAAAGATGATCTAAATTTAAAATGAAACATGCAATTCTAATCTAATATGCATGATGATTTTTTTGTTGGATTTTTGTATTAATTTCGAAATTAAAACTAATACATAACTAACATGCAATTCAAATAAAAACTAACAATCTAAATGAATGCACTTTCTTTTTTTGGATTCTTTTATTTAAAAATTCATAATAAGATTGCAATCCTAACATGCAAGATAACAAAAACAAACCTAATCCTTATTCGGATTTTTTTCTTTGATTTTCTTATTTAAAAATTCGAAATCAAATTGGATTTTAACCCTAAAGCAAATCTAATCCACTCAAATATTTTTTAAGATTTTTTTTTTTTACGAAAATAAGATAGACTCAACCAACTTGACGATAGCAAATCAAACAAGATGAGATTGATATCCTAAAATTGACGAACCATATCTCGCGCATGAGATCGGGTTGGCCAATTTTAAATTAAATCGCGAATCGAATCTCGGGCTTGAGATTGGATTGTCGATTTTTATAAGGGATTGCGAGTCGGATTTCGGGCGCGAAAATCGGACTGTCAATCCCTAGCTTTAGGGATTATTTCATGTCGGACTCTCAATCAACATTTAAAGGGAACAATTTCACTAAAAGAATAAAATAAAAAGGAAAGGAAAAAAAAAAAACAGTAAGCAAATAAATAAATAAAAAACTACCTAATTTTCCTTTTTCCTTTTCCCTCTTTTTTTTTTTTTTTTCTTCTTTCCTTCCACGTTTTGGCAGCTTCGTGGAGGTCCACCGGGAGTTAATCGTCGGAGCTCCGGCGATGAGGACCAGCAGCGAGCGGATCGGCGGCGAGCGGTGGCGTCGCGAGGAGCGGCCGGTAGGCGAGATCTCAGCCCGGCGTCGCGGGTGCAAGTGCTCGGATTTGCAGGCGGAGAGGCTTCACGGGCGGATCGGGGACAGGCGGCGCAAGGCGGAGAGGCTTCACGGGCGGATCGAGGACAGGCGGCACAAGGCGGGGCTTAGCGTCGGGGCCGCGTGGGTCGATCGGCGACAGTGTTGCGGGCAAGGGTGCGGCTGCAGAGATGTGGTGACTGGTGCAGCGGCGGCTTCAAGCAACAGGGGACGCCGGGGGCGGCCGGGTGGCGGTGCGGCGTCACGGCAAGGCTCGGCGCGACCGGCTTGATGGCGAAGGTGCGGTGGTGTCCGGCAAGGCGGTGCTTCGGTGGGCCGGAGATGCGGAGGAGCTTCGGTCACGGATGGAGAAGCAACGCGGGGATAGCAAACTTGGGGAGAAGATGAACAGTAGGGGTCAAATCACCCACTTTTCTCGCTTTTCCGCTTCTCCTCTGTTTCTCCTTTTCACTTCTCACTTTTTACTTTTTGCTTTTTCCCTCTTTCCTTTCAACCTCCACAGATGGTTGCTCTCCCCTTTCACTTTTTCTGAATTTTTCAAAGAAGCCCCCTAAAAACCCTACGTACACACCCTTTTATAGGCCAAGATAAAATGCAATCCCTTTGTGAATATTCCATCCGACGAAAAGATTGTCTATAACCTCCTAATCATCAAAATATTTTATTCTCCTTATCTCCAAAATATTTTCTACTGATTTTTTAAAGATAAGATCATAACCCGATTTTCTTAAATTCTGAAAATCCTCATTTCAAATCTCAATTTTAGAAAATGGGCTTGGGCCAATTTGTACTCTCCATGGGCTTAGTCCGACCTGTTAATTTAAAACTCAAAAAAAACCATTTCGACCCATCCGCCACCGGTCCAGTAAATAAAACGCAAAATATGCAAACTAAATGTAGCTATGCGATTAATATTTTTTTTAGGGATAAAATTAACCCATAATTTTTTATGCAATAAATGACTAAATGGATCGCCAAAATTTAGGTGTCAACAGAACTCAAGCTTTCTTTGGTACCCATATCTTCTTGGGTCCAGGGGAGTTAGTATAAAATACAGTTTTTGCCCAATCCTTCTTAATAGGTCTCTAAACCTTGGGACATTTTTTCTCAAAATGTTCTGAGCCATTACACTTTGAACATTTCAGAGCACTTCGGCTAACAGGTTTTACAAAATCTCTTTGAAAGTGATTTATGTAAAATATTTTTGTAGGTCTTTGTTTGATTCTTTCCTTTACTTTTGGAAAATCAATTAGAGGAATGATTTTTGGAGTCATACCCAAACCAGATTTATTGAAATAAAGTTTGTCCAAATTCGCAATAGCCATCGACTAACGATGTACCGATCACTTGATATGCTTCGATACCTTTCTCATGCAATGAATCCAACAAATCAAAAGCTCCCCACGTCAGGAGCTAAACCCCTTTCTTCCATCATTTTAAGCAGCCTATGAGCATCATCCAGCTCCCCAATTCTACCGTGACCACGAATTAGAGAATCGCACGTGATGAGGGATGGAGGGAGCTAGTGCTCGCAAAAGAGTTTTCCGAAATGATATTCTCCTCCCAGTTCAAAGGTTAGGGCCATTTGACCGGGCGCAATATTGCTTTTTTTTTTATCCCGAGCTCGCGTGTCAGATTTCGTTCTTTAGGAGTCTTCTTATCGTGTCGGATATTTCAATACGTGTTCGATACTCTCCGATACTCTTCGTTGCTCTCTGACAATCGGTCAACATGTGCCAAAAAATTCGACACTTCATTATCTCTCCCGGCACTTAATCAACTCTTCCGACATTTTTCAACACACGAGTCGAGAATTTCAACATGAGAATTCAAAATTCCAACACACATAGGGTTGATTTTTAAAATTTTCAATAAATAGATGGTCAAAATGTAAATATGTAAGAAAATAGAAAATAATAAAAATAATAAATAGGGAAAAAAAGAAAAAGCTCGGTATTCTCTTTTCTTCCGACTCTCACTTCTCGGTAACAACCAATTCACTCCAAAGTTTCTTTTTTTCTCCATGTTTCATGGCATATTTAAATGCAGTTGAATTTTCAAATTGAAACAATAAATGATATTAACAAATGATTTATTAATGTTTTTAATGCAAATTCATCTTAGGCTCTTCTAATTATTTATTTATTTTTAAATCTGAATTAAATTAATTTGATTAAAATAATCATAAAATTTTTAATTTATCATGTAAATATAAAAATATATGTTTAATATACAATATGTCTCAACGTGTCGAATTTTTTTTATTTTTTAAGAAACGGCGCATTAGCATGTCGCGTCATGTGTTGACGTCAGTCCTATTTACAAAGTGTAACATCTAAACAGTGTCGAAAGACCGTCTTTTATGATTCAAGAAGCAGGTTGGGACATTTGTGGCAACACGGAGACCATAATCGCTATCAAGAGGGGCATGTGCAGAAGCCAGGGTTTGCTAGCCAAGTCTTATTATAAAACACTAGAGTTCAGCTATTATTAATATACGCCATCATTTGATGTCCGGTGTATTGTCATTAATATTGGAAAAAAAAATATATTGTATTCGCTTTTTAGGCAATTTTCTTACAAAAAATATCGACTTTTCAAAATTCATCTTTTTGGATTTTGTGGAATTTCCTACCCTTTCTTGGAATATTTTAAGGTATAGAATTTTATATTTGAAATACGTAAAAAAGAAAAATAGGCTCTGGGTATAACACGTGACAGACTACGTTAAACTTTCATCCATTAATTAATTGATACGGGAATGCTTTAAATAACTGTGAAAAAGGGACGCCTACAAGATTTTATATATTATCTTCTTGGGCTGCAAGCAGGCGGAGCAGACCCGAGCAGAAAGAGAGAACTTTCGCGCAACGGTTGACTGGTCAAACAAACGGGAATAGATGATGACGCACAACGTCCGTGTCCAATTCGCTCACTAAGCACGTCATCACCATCACCGCCTCTTCCGGTATCTCCTCGAGCCCTACATGTATACTGACGCACACCACCTGGTTCAGTTCGCTCGCCAAGTGCGTTATCACCGCCGCTTCCAGTACCGTCACAAGCCCTGTATAAGTACCAACGCTTCTCGCCTCCCCTCTCATCAGCGTTCTCTTCGCCTCAAAAAACACACAGATAACACGCTTCTCTTCCAGTTTGAGATTTAAGCCGTGCTCGTCAAGCTCAGTGAAATGGCAATGTCCACAGAGAAAGAACATCCGGTGAAGGCTTTTGGATGGGCAGCCAGAGACACTACAGGGCATCTCTCTCCCTTTAGGTTCTCAAGAAGGTAACATCTTTTGGTTTTCCTTTCCTTTTCGTTGATTCTTATTTTGGGTGGTGCACCTAAAAATTCAACAGAAGGGAACATCTTTCTTTTCAAATTCACTGATTTTATGTTTTATAGGGCCACCGGAGAAAATGATGTAAATTTTAAGGTATTGTATTGTGGTATATGCCATTCCGATCTCCATAACATCAAGAACGAATGGGGAATAACTTCTTATCCTATAGTGCCCAAGTATGAGTTTTCGAAAACATCATCCCTTTCAATTCTCTTAGATAAATAATACATTTTTAAGCCAATAATGACACAGAGTCCTTATAGGTTCAGCGTCTACAACGATCTCTTCTTCAGCATCGTGTTGTGGACAAACTTGAGTCCTAGGTTGAGAAGAGTGCCGCAGTTGAGAATGTTGTTGTTGACTTTGTTGTTGCTGCTGTGAAGAGTCTTCTTCCTTGGTCCGATCAAAGTGCACAGGACCCTCACGCATATGCTGTGGTCCCTTACTTGCGATTCTTGAAGACTTTTTTTGAGAAGACATTGTCATTGTCTTTAGGAGATTTCTCAACTCGATTGAGAAAAAAAGGTGAAAGCTTTCCGGATTAAACTAGTGAGAAATTATGAGAAAGTGAAGTTCTGTATTCTAGGGTTTTGTGAGTGAAAATGAAGAAGAAGAAAATCAACAGTATATAAAGCAAATGAAACGAGGTATACGGATCGTTATAAAAGAAAAGGTAAAACTGCCATTTAAAAAAACAAATGAAAAACTGCCGTTGTGAAAAACTGTCATAAATTCAAAACTAAAAATAAAATAAGTAAGTAACGATTCGAAAAGTAAAAGTATCTTTTCAAATTTTCACCCAAAAATTTAAATTACTAGAATAGAATTAACTTACAGTCACAACTTTTGGTTATACTGAGTCTGATCATCTTCAGACTTTAACTAATAAAAGATATGATGTTTAGACTGGTGCAAATATACTCAAATAGACTTTTCTCCAGTGGCTTTGTAATTATGTCTGTCAACTGATTCTTCGAGTCAATAAACTGTATGATAACTTCTCCATTCTAAACACAATCTTTAATGAAATGATGTCGAATTTCTATGTGCTTTGCTCTTGAATGAAGAATTAGATTCTTTGTGAGCTTGATGGCACTAGTGTTGCCACATTTAATATCGGTGCATGAGTCTTCGATTCCAAAGTCTTTTAGTTGTTGTTTTATCCACAAGATTTGAAAACAACAACTTCCAAGAGCTACATACTCTACTTTTGTTATTGAGGGAGCCACAGTACTCTATTTCCTTGAGAACCGAGACACTAGCTTGTTGCTTATTGACAAGTACCAGAAGTACTTTTTCTATCAACCTTGCAACCTGCTAAATCTGCATCTGAATATTCAAGAAGAGTAAAGTCTCATTCTTTGGGATACCATAAACCTAGCTTTAAGGTGGTTACAACGTATTTGATGATGCGTTTTGCAGAGCTTAGATGAGACTTTTTCGGATCTAATTGGAATCTAGCATAAATGCAAACACTAAACAGAATGTCAAGTCTAGAAGCAATAAGATAAAGAAGCAAACCAATAATATTTCTATAGAGCTTCTGGTCTACACTCCTTCCTCCTTCATCTTTATCCAGCTTCAAAGAGCTTGACATAGGTCTCTTAGTCTTTTTGCAGTTCTTCAATCTGAACTTCTTAATAAGATCATTTGCATATTTTTCTTGGTGAATGAAAATTCATTCCTTCAATTGTTTTACTTGTAATCCGAGAAAGAAGGATAATTCACCAATCATACTCATCTCAAATTCATCCTGCATAGACTTAGAAAATTTCTTGCACAAATTTTCATTAGATGATCCAAAGATAATATCATCTACATAGATTTGAACAAGTAGAAAAAGTTTACCTTCTCTTTTAATGAACAATGTTGTACCCACATTTCCTTTAACAAAACCATTTTGAATTAGAAAATTACTTAACTTGTCATACCAAGCTCGAGGTACTTGCTTCAATCCATATAGAGCATTTTTTGGGTTGAAGACTGAGTCTGGCCTTTGGGATCTTCAAATCCAGGTAGTTGTTCCATATAGACTTCTTCTTGGAAAAATCAATTTAGAAACGCGCTTTTGACGTCCATTTAGAATAACTTGAAATTCTTATAACAAGCAAAAGTAAGTAAAAATCTTATTACTTCTAACCTTGCTATTGGTGCATTGGTCTCATCATTGTCTATCTCTTCTTTTTGCGTATATTCTTTGGCCACAAGTCTTGTTTTATTCCTAACCACTTTTCCTTTTTCATCCATCTTGTTCCTGAAAACCCATTTAGTTCCAATAATGGATTTACATTTTGGTTTAGAAATTAGCTCCCAAACATCATTGATGCTGAACTGTCTGAGCTCTTCTTACATAGCTTCAAATCCAGCTTTCATCAGACAGAGCTTCCTCTAGACTTTTGGGTTCTATCTCAGAAATGAGTGCTAGAGCACTAGACTCTTCTTGCCTTCTAGATCTGGTACGAATTCCTTCATCAATGTTGCCAATGATGAGTTCCTTGGGATTACTAGACTTATGCTTCTAGTTACTAGATGGTCTAAAGGTTTGCTGATCCTCTGCTTCAGTTGGATTAACTAGTTCTTTTTGTTGTTTATTTTCAGAAGTCAAAACTCGATTAGTAAAAACTTGATTTATAGGTTTAAAATAACTTCTAACATGCTTTCACAAAACACATGGCGTGCATAGATCAGACTTTTGATAAGTCAGATTAGAAAGTCCACGAACAAGTTTCTTAGAAGATATTTTGGCAATCTGCTTCGTATTAACATGACCAAGTTTGGAGATTAGACACTGAGAGCTTTCTGGTTTTATATCCAGAAGATAAATATTCCCATGTCTTCGTCCAGTGAAAAATTGAGAGAAATCTTTACTAGTTCCCGAACAAATGCATTCTTGGAAATTAATTTTGAATCCAGTGTCACACTTTTGACTGATGCTGAGCAGATTGTAATTCAAACCTTCCACAAATGAGACATTGTTACTTGTGAGACTTTCAAATTTCACAGTTCCACATCCAACAATTTTTCCTTTGTTGTTTCCACCAATAGAAACTTTTCCACCATTCATTTGCACAAACTTTATGAAACAACACAAATCTCTTATCATGTGTCTCGAACAGCCACTATCCAAATACCACTTGATCTTTTCTTCATAGTGACCTGCAATCATAAAAAGAAGTCAAGTTTTCTTTGATACTCATATCTTCCTAGGTCTAGGGGAGCTAGTACAAAATACAGTTTTTGCCCAATCCTTCTTAACACGTCTCTAAACCTTGGGACATTCTTTCTCAAAATGTTTTAAGCCGTTACACTTTGAACATTTGAGAGCACTTAGGCCAATAGGTTTTACAAAATCTCTTTGAAAGTGATTTCTGAAAATGTTTTTGTAGGTCTTTGTTTGATTATTTCCTTTACTTTTGGAAAATCAATTAGAGGAATGGTTTCTAGAGTCATACCAAAACCAAATTTATTGAACTAAAGTTTTATATTAAAAGAATATTTTCCAACTTCTCAGATCCTATTGAATACCTTTTTGTAATATTTGAAATGTCTTCTTTCAAAAAAGTATTTTCCTAGAATCTGTATTTTCTTTCAAATTGAAAAAAAAAATTGTCTAGATTTTCAAACTTTTCTTTCTAAAAAGTTTCATGTTGCTTAAGTTTAGAATTCTCCCTCTTTAGCTTGGAAATCTTTTTAAGAGAGGTTTTAAGACTAAGACAAAGTTCATCTATGTACTTCGAGACTTTAGCAGGAATTTTTTAATTACTAACCACTATTTCGCTGTCTGAGTATGTGTCTGAATCTGTTTTAGAGTCAGAGTCTGATTCTAAATTTGTCATTAGAAATATATTGGCATATTCTTCATCACTTTCTTCACATTCAGTATCACTTCATATCTCCGCTTTGAGAACCTTTATGTATTTCTCAGTTCTTCCATTCTTTTTCTTCATCAGAGGACAGTTGGGTCTGATGTGTCATTTTTTCTTGCATTCAAAATATATCACATCTTTGTTGACTTCATCATCCTCATTTGATTTGTTCTTAAAATTTTGGGCGTTTTGTTTCTTCCAGTTGAATCTTCTTCCCTCTCTACTCAACTTTCTGAATCTCCTTATCATGAGTGCTAGTTCTTCATCGTCAATATCATCTTCTGAATCTGTATTAGAATCATCATTAGATTTTAAAGCAATTAACTTCTTACCTTTAGGATCTTCTTCCTCATTGATTTGCTCCACTTCATATGATTGAAGTGTGCCAACTAGTTCGTCTACAGAAAGCCGCATGATCCTATGGGTTTCTCTTATTGAAGTCTTCACGTGATTCCAATATTTGGAGAGTCCATGCAGCAATTTGTTAATCTTCATTGATTTTGAGATTGGCTATCCCTGATATGCTAGTCCATTTACAATTTCTGTAAAACAATCGAACATGTCAGTGATGGATTCTCCTGGCTTCATCTTGAAGACTTAATACTGTCCGAGCAGAATATTGATTTTTGTTTCTTTAACTCGATCCGTTCCTTCATAGGCAACATGCAACCTGTCCCAGACTTCTTTTGCCATTTCACAAGATGAAACATTACATTTGATATCTTTTGTCCGGAGTTGGTGCAGAACCTTGGCGCCCTCTAAAAAAAATTGAAGAACAACCTTCAATGAAAGATATTTCTTTGTTATAGAAATTCCAACGAAACACGACCTATCAAGGCATTGTAAGTGAACGAATTAGGCTCGCAATCCTGCAAGAGAAATTTATGATGCAATCTACGGGCACCCTCAAGTTTGTCTAGATTCGCAATAGCCATCAACTAACGATGTACCGATTACTTGATATGCTTCGATACCTTTCTCATGCAATGAATCCAACAAATCAAAAGCTCCCCACGTCAGGAGCTAAACCACTTTCTTCCATCATTTTAAGCAGCCTATGAGCATCATCCAGCTCCCCAATTCTACCGTGACCACGAATTAGAGAATCGCACGTCATGAGGGATGGAGGGAGCTAGTGCTCGCAAAAGAGTTTTCCGAAATCATATTCTCCTCCCGGTTCAAAGGTTAGGGCCATTTGACCGCGCGCTATATTGCATTTCTTTTATCCCGAGCTCGCATGTCAGATTTCGTTTTTCGGGAGTCTTCTTATCGTGTTGGATGTTTCAATACGCGTTCGATACTCTCCGATACTCTTCGATGCTCTCCGACAATCAGTCAACATGTGTCAAAAAATTCGACACTTGATTATCTCTCCCGCTACTTAATCAACTCTTCCGACATTTTTCGACGCGCGAGTCGAGAATTTCAACGTGAGAATTCAAAATTCCAACACGAATAGAGTTGATTTTTAAAATTTTCAATAAATAGATGGTCAAAATGTAAATATGTAAGAAAATAGAAAATAATAAAAATAATAAATAGGGATAAAAAAAAAAACTTGGTATTCTCTTTTCTTCCGACTCTCACTTCTGGTAACAAACAATTTACTCTGAAATTTGTTTTTTCTCCAAGTGTTATGGCATATTTAAGTAAAGTTGAATTTTTCAAATTGAAACAATAAATGATATTAACAAATGATTTATTAATCTTTTTAATGCAAATTCGTATTAGGCCCTTCTAATTATTTATTTATTTTTGAATTTGAATTAAATTAAATTAATTATAATTATAATTTATCATGTAAATATAAAAATATATGTTTAATATATAATATGTCTCAATGTGTCAGAATTCTCTATTTTTTAAGAAACGGCGTATTAGCATGTCGCGTCACGTGTCGACGTTAGTGCTATTAATAGTGTAACATCTAAACAATGTCGGAAGACCCTCTTTTAGGATCCAAGAAGCGGGTTGGGACATTTGTGGTGACACACAAACCATAATCTCTATCAAGAGAGGCGTGTGCAGAAGCTAGGGTCGGCTAACCAAGTGTTATTACAAAATACTAGAGTTCAGCTATTATTAATATATGCCATCATTTGATGTCTAGTGTATTGTCATTAATATTGAAAAAAAAATTATCATATTCACATTTTTGGCAATTTTCTTACAAAAAATATCAATTTTTCAAAATTCATCTTTTTGGATTTTGTGGAATTCCTACCTTTTGTTGGAATATTTTAAGGTATAGAATTTTATATTTAAAATAAGTAAAAAAGAAAAATAGGCTCTAGGTATAACGTGGCCGAATTTGGCACGTCACAGACTACGCTAAACTTTCATCCATTAATTAATTGGTATGAGAATGTTTTAAATAACTGCGAAAAAAGGACGCCTACAAGATTTTATATAATTTTATCTTGGGCTGCAAGCAGGCAGAACAGACCGGAGCAGAAAGAGAGAACTTTCGCGCAATGGTTGACTGGTCAAACAAACGGGAATAGATGATGACGCACGACGTCCGCTTCAATTCGCTCACTAAGCACGTCATCACCATCGCCGCCTCTTCCCGTATACTGACCCACACCACCTGGTTCAGTTCGCTCACCAAGTGCGTCATCACCACCGCTTCCAGTACCGTCACAAGCCCTATATAAGTACCAACGCTTCTCGCCTCCCCTCTCATCAGCGTTCTCTTCGCATCTCAAAACCCACAGATAACGCAGTTCTCTTCCAGTTTGAGATTTAAGCCGTGCTCGTCAAGCTCAGTGAAATGGCAATGTCCACAGAGAATGAACATCCAGTGAAGGCTTTTGGATGGGCAGCCAGAGACACTACAGGGCATCTCTCTCCCTTTAGGTTCTCGAGAAGGTAACATCTTTTGGTTTTCTTTTTCTTTTCGTTGATTCTTATTTTGGGTGGTGCACCTAAAAATTCAACAGGGGCCAACATCTTTCTTTTGAAATTCACTGATTTTATGTTTTATAGGGCCACCGGAGAAAAGGATGTAACTTTTAAGGTATTGTATTGTGGTATATGCCATTCCGATCTCCATAATATCAAGAACGAATGGGGAATAACTTCTTATCCTGTAGTGCCCGGGTATGAGTTTTCGAAAACATCATCCCTTTCAATTCTCTTAGATAAATAATACATTTTTAAGCCAATAATGACACAAATTAACCATTGTATGCAGGCATGAGATTGTAGGAATGGTCACCGAAGTAGGCACCAAAGTGACAAATTTTAAAGTCGAGGACAAAGTGGGTGTTGGGTGTATGGTTGGATCATGTCACTCTTGTGCAAATTGCAAAGAGGATCTTGAGAATTACTGCCCCGAAATGATCTTGACCTATGGTGCAAAGTACTATGATGGAACCACCACCCATGGTGGCTACTCAGACATCATGGTATCAGACGAGCACTTCGTGATCAAAATCCCCGACAATTTGCCTCTTGATGGTAGTGCTCCTCTCCTATGTGCCGGGATCACTGTCTACAGTCCATTGAAGTACTACAAGCTTGATAAGGTCGGAATGCATTTAGGGGTAGTTGGGCTTGGTGGGCTCGGGCATATGGCTGTAAAGTTTGCTAAGGCCATGGGTCTCAAAGTGACTGTCATCAGTACCTCACCTAATAAAAAGAAGGAAGCCATGGACCGTTTGGGAGCTAATGCATTCTTGGTTAGCCGTAACACAAAAGAGGTGGAAGTAAGTTATAGTCACAACATATTATTTTCTTTGATGATGTATAGGGATGAGGTTAACTGAATGTAGATTTATGTTATTATCTTTTATTAACTGCAGCTTGCAATGGGTACAATGGATGGTATCATTGACACAGTCTCAGCTGTACATGCTCTTTTGCCTTTGATCGGTCTCTTGAAAACTAATGGAAAGCTCGTCATGGTTGGTGCACCAGAGAAGCCACTAGAGCTACTTGCTTTTCCACTCCTCATGGGTAAGCCTAAGCAAGTCTTTTGTGTTCTATAGTGCTTTGGAAAAGAAAACTACCTTCGTAATTGGTGTTTATAATTGAAACGATTTTAGTTTTAGCAGAAGACGAGTTCTGAGTTTCATGAATGTGAAAAATAGTAACAAATAAGACCAATGACAAGTAGAAAGATGGTGGGAGGAAGTGGCATTGGAGGGATAAAAGAGACACAAGAGATGATTGATTTTGCAGCGAAACACAACATAGTTGCAGATATTGAGCTTATTCCCATGGATTATGTGAACACTGCCATGGAGCGTCTATCAAAAGCAGATGTTAAGTACCGATTTGTCATTGACATCGTCAATTCATTGAAGCCTTCTTGATGATGATTTTGATGGATTACTACTTGGCTGAGCATGGATGAAGATTAGCCTTTGCCTACATTGTTATCTCAAAATCATGTTTTACCACTAAGATTTTGCTTCTACTTAGTATGGTGATATTACTTCGTTGTCCCTTTCGAAATAAGGTCGACTCTTTGTATTGATAGCAGCCTTGTTTCAGGTTGTTATCCTCAAAAAGTATGCAATTTACATAATCATAGGAGTTTCTTTATGTGTTGCAAGTAAATTAAGCACTCAAGGTCAGTACCCTTCCTCAACAATCTTTTTGTGACTGTAAAGGAAAAAACTAAACAATTTCATCACATAACAAGAAGTTTCAAGATCCAATATCACATTTGATGATACGAGTTGAAGGATAATTAGGCCACTTAAATGATAGCCCATTATTTTGAGCCAATGATAGGGTCCCATATTTTTCATACAGGAAACTAGAAACACATTGGCTTGAAAATAATTCAAAGATTTTGGGAACTAGATTTAAGTAGACCCCACAAAAACCAACTTGAACCCAATAGTCCACCCAAAACCCGCTTTGAAAATAGGATAGGGGTGGTCATTTTCCAATGCACAAAACAACTGAGTTAACGTGCCATGACCTCTAAATTTCTGAGTTGGGTTGGGTCGAGTCAACCTATGTTTAACCCAATTTTACCCGACATGAAAGTAAGTTTCGTTATCTTTTTCTATTTGAATCATTATTGAAAATTCGAAACATTCAAAATTACACAATATCCCATCTTATTTGCCAAGGAAGAAGTATAAAATTTTTATGATGCTGCATTATAAATGCGATGAATGGAAATCATTTCAACATTTAAGACATTACGATTCATCTCCTAAATTTGTTCATGACAAAATTTGGTTCAGTGCTTAAAAGGCCATTGACTTAAACAAAAACTTACAGAGCATTGCTTCACTTAATAAATTAATTTAATAGAAGAATCTTAGTATCTTTGACATTGCTTAAATAATTCACTTGTTGGGTTGGATCAACTATGATTGACCTGAGTTTACCTGAAAAATGAATTTTTTTTTTTTTTTTTTTTTTGGTGATTTTGCTAGAATCATCACAATCATAGTTGAAAATCGGGAGTAGTTAAACATTATACAATGTTTGATATTGCTAGTTAAGATATATGTAATATCACGAAAAGAATATAATTTATATAATATCAAAGGATTGTCACTTTTTTGGTTGAAAGCTGAAATTGGATACCATCGTGCTAAATGTCGGAGCTTTATAAGTATAATTTTTTTCTTTATTACGAAAAAAGTATAATTTTTTCCTTGTAAGATACTCTTTACATGATTCGCCTTATCATGATTTTTAAACATTCTTTTCTTCAATTGATAATTTATATAACCATAGCCATTCTAAGAGTTTTCCAATTTCTGTTTAATCAGTTATTATGATGTATCAAGCAAATTAATTTTGTAGTCATTTAAAAACTTCATAAGGTCGTGGTCATTACACAAATGTTTAATTTATTCACTTGTCAAAGATATTTTTCCTAAAAATATTTGCACTTGAAAAACGTGACTCATTTTCTAAAACACAAAATAGGGTAAAAAATGCATTAACTTGATTTAACTAGGGATTGTGTCACCTATTTAGAACGACTCATTTTATGGCTTAGACCCAAACACCGATCAGGATCCGAGCCTGCCAAAATCAATTCGACTAGTAGGTCTACGTCGTAGCGTACAACCCAAATATAAGGGAACGAAAACCACTGGGGGTTCGCCCCAGTAGCCACCCTTCCAACATGGAAGGGGGAGGTGAGGGGTTCAAATCTCCACTTTCTCAAGGGGGGATGGGGGTAGGGACGCGTAAGTTTCGAGAGTGGGTTGCGACTCCCACGCCCTGCAAAAGGCAGGGCACAAGTCTGCGAGTGAGTGTAGAGTAGGAATAGAGTAGGACTGACAAAAAAATATATATATATATATAAGGGAACGAATAATTAATGCATTTTAACGTGGAGACTTTGATTCACGCATATAGATTTTATATTCACTGATGTTTTCCATAATGATTCACATCTTTTTATGTTTTTGCTAAACATCAGGATCCTAATTGCTGACTTTACAACTTGATAAATCACCATATAGGATTTTTTTTTTTTTTCACTAAAAAGAACACGAAAATCCAAAATCCAAGGCATCAGAAACCTACGTAAAAAATTCGATTTGGGCCACTTTATATCTATCTCTATTAGAAAAATACTTGTGTTTTTAATAAATTACACGGATGTACGTTATTTTCAATAAAGCTTTGGTCTTCCAAACATTGTTGAACTTACGGAAGAATATTCATTCTTTTGGGCTCCATTTGTTTCGTGGGAAATAACTTTCACAAAAATGTTTTTCGAATTTTTCGATATTAGTTTCATGGAAAATGAATTAATTGGAGAAAACATTTTCCGTGAAAGAAAAAAATCTTCTAAGATAAGGAAAAATGTTTTTCACTTTTGATAAAGAGAAAAATATTTTCCTCATTCACTTTATCTTATCTCACACCCACGTTAACCTCTTGCTTGATTGGCAACAAGCTTGAGCCCCAGTGTTGCTCGTTGCTCACCTGATCGATGGCAAGCTAGGGCTCCAGGCTTGCCACTCACCAGGCTTACTGATTTACGAGTAACGAGCTCGGGCATCACCGGATCGACAAGTGCGAGCCTCGGCTCGCCAACTGTAGTGATAGGCGGCGACCGATCAAAGAAGAAGAAGAAAAAAAAAAAAAAAAATATAAAATATAATAAAATATAAATAATTTAAAATCGATTTTTTAAAATATAAAATAATAAAATATTATAGAAAAATAATGCATGAAAGAAAAAAAAAATTATATCCAGCAGTAGAAAATATTTTCCACTTCTTTTCGGGTTTCAATTGAACACAAAAAAATAATTACATTCTCTTGGAAAATGGCTTATTGAAAAACATTTTCTAAAAACACAACATTTTCTACATGAATAAAACACACAACTTATTAGACTTGTGTAGAAAAGCTTAAAGCTTTATTTTTTACTTATTATCATGCTATATTCATGAGAATATATTGGGTACCACTTGGATTTCATGCTATCAAAATCCTAGTCCACTCATTGGGCAACACATGTCACTCGGCCCCACCGTGCCAGGACCATTCCCTTGTGCCTCGACTTTCCCTTTCCTCTTTTTTTTTAACTTTGTTTTTTCTTTTCCTTCCCTTTCACTTCGATGGGAATGACAACAAACATTCATCCCCTTCCACCACCACCACCTCATTGCCGTCTCAATCCATCACCTTGCTGCCGTCTCAATCCTTTCGTCATCAAGCTTGAGTTCAGTCGGTAAACTTGGGCCTTAGATTTTGGATCTAAGGAATCTAAGGTCGAGCGAGTCCTAGATTTGTGATCTAGAGCTCAGCTCGACCAAGGTCGGCTTTGGCAATGAACAAGGCGGAGGAGTGGTTCGTTGGCGCGACATGAGGCCTCGACCTCTTAGCCGACGCCGGCACGAACGCAAAGGGCGCCGGAGGAGTTGGATTGGAGGCGGCA
The DNA here is from genome assembly GCA_014182725.1 of Eucalyptus brandiana. Classification (NCBI taxonomy): domain Eukaryota; kingdom Viridiplantae; phylum Streptophyta; class Magnoliopsida; order Myrtales; family Myrtaceae; genus Eucalyptus; species Eucalyptus brandiana. Next base: position 20,026,332 of record CM024671.1, on the reverse strand, counting down.
ATGCTGAAGGTCGAAGGAGTGGGCAAAGATGGAGGCAGAGATGGAGGAGATGTGTCAACGGCGGCAAGGGGTCGGAGGTCTGACTCGAGGTTGAGGTTGGAGAAGGGAAAATGGGCCAGGTGGAGGAGAGAGAGAAAGAAGAAGATCATGGACAGGAAGAAGAAGAAAAAACAAAGGAAAAAAGAAGAGAGGGAAGAGAGAGGTGAGATGATGAGGGAGCGTCAGAGGGGTTATGGTTTGGTGGGGCCCGGGTGACATATGTCGCCAGTTGAATGGATAGGGATTTTAACAACATGGAATCTAAGTTATACTCAATATTTTCTTTTATATTCATATAGGCAAGCATGATATTCTTTTGTTTCATCATTAGATAGTATGAAAATAGTAACAAAATTCAAATGCCAAATCAATATTTTCGTTAAATACTTAGGTAGGTAAACTTTTATGATGCAATTTCGCTCCTTGATAGTACAATTACTATAAACTCATAATAACAATAATTTTAGATTTTTTTATAATAAAGTCAAACTTCTATATATATATATCTACTTGTATAGCATAACACTTAATTTGTGCCCTATATATTACTAATGCACATTTTTGTCGCCATCAAGCTTACCCACCTTTCCCGATCGGACTAGATTGCAAATTTTATTAGAAAAGATGAAAGAAAAAGCGAAAAAAAAAAAAAAAGAAAACAAAAGCAAGCAGACGATCGTCACCAACTCAAATCGAACGTGGGGGAGGTGTTCATCAATATCTAGAAAATTATAAGTAAATATCACGACTCTTGAGTGATTGCATTACTTGAGTCACAACCATCGAAAATTCATGGTCACTTCCTTTCAAGTCTAATCCTCTTTTAATTATTTAAAACGCGGTAAAATATTCCTCGAATAAGTCGTTTTGAAAGATGACACAAATATAGACTTTGCACACATCATGAGACCAAGATGCATGTGGCAAACGATTGACGCATTACAAAGACACTTGTGTATGGACTATGATTGTACTTAGTGCGGGAAAGTGTATTTTGCTGTGTAATCATACCATTGATCTCACAATGCTTAAAGATCGCCTAGACATGCGACCATGCGGGGATTCAATTTTAGGATAATAATAAAAAGAACACTTTAGTGTCAGTGCCATAATTATAGGTGCATGTCAGAAGCAAGATCAGGGTTAGCACAGGCGAGCATGGGCGCCTGACACGGAGTAGGTGAACAACTCCAAGTTGTGTAGGGGCTGGCCGAGCATTGATCAGGAGTTGGTCACTAGTCGTGGACGGATCATCTCCTGTATCACGAATGGACAGATCGGTTAGGGACGGATCAGTGATCGATTAGAGCTGTCTACAGTAAAGCCCTGGTGCATGACACGGCCGAATCATGGATGGTCTTGGATTATGCTTCATCCGTGGGCCGTGTCACTTGGCTATTGACTAGCATGGGTATAAATGCCTAGTGATAGACGACTAGGTAGGGGATTGCCACGTGTCTAGTTATCGAAATACAATAATGGATTGTGGTCACCCGAATAAGTCTTGGCGGTAAACTTTTGATACAAATATTTGAAATGTTACACAACAATGCCAAAATGATAGGCACTAAAGATTTAAAGGAGTTGTTACTATCTAAAGACCAAATTATGGAACGGCCAATAATTATATAACCTCCACAACATGATCGAGCTGGTTGTAAAGGAAATGGATAAAGTGATCTGTGAAGAAAAAGTAATGCAAGCATGAGATTGTAGGTATGGTCACCAAAATAGGCACCAAAGTGACAAAATTTAAAGTCGGGGACAAAGTAGGTGTTCGGTGTATGGTTGGATCATGTCACTCTTGTGCAAATTGCAAAGATGACCTCGAGAATTACTACCCCAAGATGATCCTGTCCTATGGTGCAAAGTACAATGATGGAACCACCACCTATGGTGGTTACTCGGACATCATGGTATCAGACAAGCACTTCGTGATCAAAATCCCTGACAACTTGCCTCTTGATGGTGGTACTCCTCTCCTTTGTGCCGGGATCACTATCTATAGTCCATTGAAGTACTATGGGCTTAATAAGGCTGGAATGCATTTGGGGGTCGTTGGGCTTGGTGGGCTCAGACATATAGCTGTAAAGTTTGCTAAGGCCATGGGCCTCAAAGTGATCGTTATCAGTACCTCCCCTAACAAAAAGATGGAAACCATGGACCATTTGGAAGCTGATACATTCTTGGTTAGTTGTAACACAAAAGAGATGGAAGTAAGTTATAGTCACAACATATTATGATAAGGCTAACTGGATGTAGATTTATGCTTTACCTTTTTATTAACTGTAGCTTGCAATGGGTATAATGGATGGCATCATTGACACCGTCTCGGTTGTACATGCTTTGTTACCTTTGATCAATCTCTTGAAAATTAATGGAAAGCTCGTCATGGTTGGGGCACCAGAGAAGTTGCTGGAGCTACTTGCTTTTCCACTCCTCATGGGTAAGCCTAAGCAAGTCTTTTGTGTTTTATAGTGCTTCTTGGAAAAGAACTACCTTCATAATTGGTGTTTATAAATGAATGATTTTAGTATTAATAGAAGACTCATTTTGAGTTTCATGAATGCCAAAAATAGTAACAAATAAGACCAATGATAGGTAGAAAGATGGTGGGAGGAAGTTGCATTGGAGGGATAAAAGAGACGCAAGAGATTATTGATTTTGCAGCGAAGCACAACATAGTTGCAGATATTGAGCTGATTCCTAAAGATTATGTGAACAATGCCATGGAGCGTTTATCGAAAGCAAATGTTAAGTATCGATTTGTCATTGACATCACCAATTCATTGAAGCCTTTCTGATGATGGGTCTGATGGATTACTACTTGGCCGATGGTGTTATCTCAAAATCATGTTTTAAAACTGAGATTTTTCTTCTACCTAGTATTGTGATATTACTTCTTTGTCCCCTTTGGAATAATATCAACTACTTTGTATAGATAGCAGCCGTGTTTTAGGTTGTTATCCTTAGAAAGTATGCAATTTACATAATCACGAGAGTTCCTTTATGTGTTGTAAGTAAATCATGCACTCAAAGCCAATACCCTTCCTCATCAACCTTTTGGTGACTTCAAAAGAAGAACACTAAACAATTTGATTACATAACAAGGAGTTTCAAGATCCAATATCACATTTGATAATATGAGTTAAATAATAATTAGGGTATTTAAATAATAGCCGGTTATTTTTTAACCCATGATAGGGTTCCATATTTTTCATACTAGAAACTAGAAGTACATTGGCTTGAAAACAATTCAAAGACTCTGGGAGCTAGGTTTAAGTAGATCCCTAAAAAAAGGAACTCGACCTCGATAATCCACCGAAACCCGCTCTGAAAATAGGGTAAGGGTGGTCTTTTTCCAACCCACAGAACAACGAAGTCAACATGCCATGACCTCTAAATTTCCAAGTCAGGTTGGGTCGAGTCAATTTGTTTTAACCTTGTTTGACTCTACATGAAAATATCTTCTTTTTCTTTTTCTTTTTTCGGGAATCTTTTTATGTTTGAATCATTATTGAAAATTTGAAACATTCAAAGTTACATAATATCCCATCTTATTAGTCGTGGAAGAAGTTTAAAATTTCTATGATTCAGTATTATAAATGCAATGAATGGAAAGAATTTGAACATCACAGAAATACTAATATTCGTCTCCTAGATTTGTTCATGACAAAATTTTGATTAGGTGCTTAAAAGGCCACTGATCTAAATAAAAACTTACATAGCATTGCATCACTTAATAAATTAATTTAGTAAATGATCTCAGTATCTTTGACATCGCTAAAAAATTCACTAGTTGTGTCAGGTCAATTATGTTTTACCTGACTTGACCTGAAATATGAAGAAATTTATTAAGAGTTAGCTTTTCAATTTCTGTTTAATTTGTTAGTATGATGTATCGCACATATTAATTCTGCCGTTATTTAAAAAACTATCATAAGTTCGCGATTATTACACAAATATTTTATTTGTTCGCTTGTTAAAGATATATTTCTTAGAAACATCCGCACCTAAAAAACGTGACTTATTTTCAGAAGACCGAAATAGGGTAAAAGAAGCGTTAACTTAGTTTGAATAGGATTGTGTACGGGTTGATCAAATGTTACCTATTTAGAATGACCCATTTAACGACTTAAATCTGGACACAAGTGATGATCCAAACTCGCCTCAATCCGTCCGATTGCTAGGTCTACAATTAATCACGGAACCTAAAAATAAGAGAATGAAATGATTATTGCACGTCAAAATCATGGTTCATATCTTTTCTTGGCTAAATCTTAGGACACAAATGCCGACTTTTCAACCATCGCCAAATGGGATTTTTTTTTTTTTTTTTACTAGAAAGAACACGAAAATCCAAAATCCAAGCAAGCTCAACGTACCTGAATAAATTTGGTTTGTGCCCCTTTGGGCGCACATGATAATTATTCTATTTTCTTTCTATTCTCATAAACAAATTTAGAATATAAATCTATTGGGTAATGCAATTTTATTTTTCAATTTTTGGAACAATTTTTTACTCTAGAAATAAGTTTGCAACACAAATTAGAAGTAAAGTTTTTTTATTTTTCTTTTTGTGAAACAGAAAGTGAGAAATAAAACCTTTTCTCATCACTCGTTCTCGTTATTGCGCCGCCACCACCCGCTGCTGATCGTCATCACTCGAGAGGAATAAAGTTTATGTCGTTATTAAATGAATCTCTAATCTGAGAACAAAAATTTTGTATTGTTATCAAATGCCTATTTTGTCTCGGAAATTTATTTGGGAATAGAAATAGAAAAATTAATATCTCGCCAAAATTGATTTGTGAAGCAAAATATCTAGCATTCACGCCTTTTATATCTATCTCTATTAGAAAAATAATTGTATTTTTGATAAAATTGCACGAATGTACGTTATTTTCAATAATGCTTCAATCTTCTGAATGTTGCTGAACTTACATGTATAAAACACAAATGTATTACACTTGCATAAAAATACTTCTAACTTTTTATTTATTATCGACATTGTCAGTGATCAATTAATGATATAATAAGCCAAAATATCCCATATATATTGAAGATACGATTATATTATGCCATATTCAACTAAATAAATATAATATCCTTTTGATTTATCATTAGATGGTACAAAATAATAACGGCATTCAACTGTCAAATCGAAACTTTCTAGTTGAGTAATTACCATCAAAATGGGTAACAAATTATGTGCAATTTTGCTCCTCCATAGTATATGATTAAGGTAAACTCACGATAACAATATATTTTAGATTTCATTATAAACTTTTATCACGAGGATGGGGTACCGTTTAATTTCCGTCCCGTACATTGCTAATAGACATTTTCCTCGCATCGGAACCCACCGGCCTTTCCGGGCCGGACGGATTGCAAATTTTATTTAGGAAAAAAAAAAAAGGAGAGGAGAAAGGCAAAAAACGAAAAAGAAAATGATGAGCAAGCAGGCGACGTCATCGTATACGTCACGATCTTCTATGGGGTCCGGCCGTCCGGGTTACCGCACCGATAGTTTCGGACTCTGCAGGAAACGGCGTCGTTTCGGGCAGAGAGATTCACGCCGACTCGACTCGAATCGCGCGTGGGGGAAAACGTATAAATCCGAAACTCCGAGCGATGCGCCGCCGTCGACCGAGCGCTCGAGCCTTCCTTTCTCTCTTTCTTCCGGTCGGAGCCTCTTCGCAGCCATGGAGAACGGCGACGTCCCCGAGAACGCGAACGAACGTAACTCTCTCTCTCTCTCTCTCTCTCTCTCTCTCTCTCTCTCTCTCTCTCTCTGTGCGGATTCTTGAGAAGAAGTACGCGAATTGATCGATGGTTGATTTTCGAGGTTTTCGTTCCGTGCAGAATGCCCAGGCACCCTGGCGGAATCGGCTGGAAAGGCCGATGCTTGCCAAGGTTGCCCCAACCAAGAAGCTTGCGCCACTGCCCCTAAGGGTCCCGACCCAGGTCCCCCTCTCTCCCGCTAGGTTTTCTTATCTTGTAGCTCCGTTTGATTGTGAACTTCGACGATTGTGTCGAGCGAGGTTCCTAGCTTGACGGCCTCTTCTGTTTATGACTGTTTTGCGTTCTTGGGTTTTGGATTTCTGGGTTTTCTTTTTCGTTTCTTGTCGGGGTTATAAGTTGGGTGTTGGGGTAATTGAGGTGGGGAGGTGCGTGTTTTGGGAACGGATCGGTTGTTGTTCGTCCGGTGTGAAAATAGTGTACGGCGTCGACCGTGGTGATCCGGTGGCGGCTATGTGCAGCACTTAACCCCTTATTAGCTGTTTCTATTGCGGAGTTTGATCTGATTGTCTTGGAAAAAGAAAAAATTGATGTATTTATAGCTGCATAGTCAAGCTGTTGAAATTCATTAATCCCTTGTCTTCATGGGAAAGAAGAGCAGAGGGATAGAAGCTACTTCTTTGTATAGAGATAAGGGAGAGAGGACAGGGAGGAGGGTGCTTTTTGAGATATGTTTTAAGTAGTGGGAAGTTTGTATTTGCGTGAATATCAATTGCTCTCGATTAGAACAATCTTTCCTTAGGACGAAAAGTAGGCATCTTGAATGCAAGAACGTCCTTCATGCATAGAACCTAGTGGCAAAGCACCTGTTTCAATGGCTCCATGAAACATTTTAGTTGGACAAATCGATAGTCTCTTTTACTTCCAATTGGCATTCAATAAATGTATGATGGCTCCCACGGTACTGCTATTACACATTTCTGTTGCTGTCACCATGTGCCTGTTGACATTGAAGCCATGTCTTTGTTAAGGTAACAGTCAACTTCTTCTCTTTTGAAGTCGTCCCGGGACCTTGGGCACATCCCAAATATATGTTCGCCTATTTATGGGAATTGCAGCTGGGAAAGCTCGTGTCATTGGCCCATTGGGCATTGGTTTATGCTCTGTCAGTGTCAGACAAATCCATGATAGAGCTCTAGTGTGACTGCTTTTCTATATAAAAGTTCAATATGCACTTGGCAGGATTGCAGCATGAAACAGAATCTAAGACTCGTACACTTGTTTGAATGGAATTTGAGATTATATAAGGAATCTTTTCTTGGGAATTATTTTCCTTTTGACATTATATTACCGTCATGGTGAAGCCGAAAAGAACATTGAATCCAGACAAAGATCTGATGCAAAAAGATGACTGCCGTGTGATGTGACTGATTAAAATGAGGGATGCTGTCTCTGAGCTTTGTTTTCTCTGTGATGCGATTACTGGTTACATTCAAGTTGCAGTGTGTTTTTCTATGCTATAATTGTTTAAAATGCATTTTTTTGCCCCACAAACCATCACTAATTGCTGTGTTTGAAATTAAAGAAATATTTTTTTGCATTCATATCCACCCTTTTATGGTTGGCTGTACTGAGGCTTTGATCTCCAGAAACATAGTGTGAATATCCTGCATTTTTCTTATCTGCCAGACTTGGTTGCAATAGCTGAAAGAATGGCTACTGTCAAGCATAAGATCCTGGTCTTATCAGGCAAGGGTGGAGTTGGTAAAAGTACATTTTCAGCACAGCTTTCGTTCGCATTAGCTGCCTTAGATTTCCAGGTTGGTCTGCTCGATATAGATATCTGCGGTCCAAGCATCCCAAAGATGCTTGGTCTTGAAGGTCAAGAGATCCACCAGAGCAATCTCGGGTGGTCTCCTGTGTATGTCGAGTCCAACCTTGGTGTCATGTCCATCGGTTTCATGCTCCCAAATCCTGATGAAGCTGTCATTTGGAGGGGGCCACGTAAGAATGGGCTGATCAAGCAATTCCTGAAGGATGTGTACTGGGGAGAACTCGATGTGTTAGTGGTCGATGCACCACCCGGCACCTCTGATGAGCACATCTCAATTGTTCAATGTCTTCAGGCAACCGGCTTGGACGGTGCAATTATAGTCACAACCCCGCAACAGGTTTCATTGATTGATGTGAGGAAGGAGGTCAGTTTCTGCAAGAAAGTGGGAGTTCCAGTTCTTGGGGTTGTGGAAAACATGAGTGGCTTGGCTCAGCCCTTGAGTGATTTCCGCTTCTCAAAGATCACAGAAACGGGTGAACAGAATGACGTCACTGAGTGGGCATTGCAATATATGAGAGACAAGGCACCTGAGTTGCTGAATTTAATTGCTTTGAGTGAAGTGTTTGACAGTAGTGGCGGCGGTGCAGCGAAAATGTGCAGGGAGATGGAGGTACCTTTTCTTGGTAAGGTACCACTGGACCCTCAGCTTTGCAGGGCGGCTGAAGAAGGTAGATCGTGTTTCGTGGATCAGCGATGCACGGCTAGTGCACCAGCCTTGAAGAGTATCATAGAGAAACTGTTGCAGAATCAGGCTCTTTCCCAAATGGCCGTGGAGAATGGCGCATAGAGGAGGGGCTTCAGTCTCCTGATGGAAGATCTTGTTGTCTACCTTTATTTGTTTCTTCTTTAAACAAGACTGCATAATGTGTAACTTTTACCATTTCAAATTTTCAAGCAACTGAAAGATAAAAAGAAGCTTTTTCTCACGCTGGCTCAAACAAGGTTAGGACAGGTCGACTCGACTGAACGCAAAAATTTAAGGGTCAAGGCAGGTTAACTCGGGTTGTTTTGCAAGTTTTGAAAAGGGTCCATCCATACCCTGTTTTTCAGAGATGGTTAGGGTGGATAATCGGGTCCAAATTCGTTTTTGCCGGGTCTAATGAAATGTTAAGTTGGTAAGTATCTGAACGCTTTCGTGCGCACTTTCAATCAAGTGGTTTCTTTGATGCTTGTATAAAATTGTGGCCCTAGAAGTGGAGTTAGCCGATTCCTTCTAATTGAGAAAATTAAGAAGGCAGCAGAGTTTGATTACGATAAGTTTCGTGCGAAGGACTTTCAACAGTCGTGGTATTCGAGGCTTAGATGTCATTTTATGGAATTGCCAGTTTTTTAGGCTGAATCTAAATAATTGAGATGCTATTGACTTACACTGCGGAAGTTCCTGTAAATATTGACTAAGTGTAAAAGTTACTTTGTGATAAAACGTTTTTCAGAAAAATGATTGGTTTTGCTTTATTTGATAATTACGACCGAACACGTTTTTTAATATTTGGATCTCATTTGAAAAAAATAATTTTAATTTTATTACTTTATCTCAGGTTAAAAATTGATTTTTCAAATAATTTTTTGTTTTTTTTTTCTTCCTCCTCTATTGGTTGCCGAGGCTTGGCGATGTTGATGTAGGTCGAGAGGCTCAAGCTCACCACGGCGAGGCTGGTGAGCGAGTTTGACCTCGCTCGAGGCACAAGACTCCTAAACAAGGACAAATTTGTGCACACGCTGGAAGAAGATGCCGGCATATGGAATAGAGAAATAACAGAGCTCCCCCACAAGGCAAACAATGGCAAAGGGAGAACTCGACACGAAAGGTGATGGACGAGAGATCGCGGTAGGCTGAATCATTTCGAAGGTGGAAGAAGATGGGAAAAGAAAAAAATAAAAAAGAAAGTAAAAAAAATTAAAGTAAAAATAAAAATAGATCATGGTAGAGATTTTCGCTCTTTTTTTCTGTTCGTAACGTTGATACCTGGATTTTAACTATTTAAATTTTAGTTTCTCCCTGCTTTCTTTCCTGTTTAATTATCCTTATTAAAATGTAAATTCGGCCGCATCAAAACAGGAAACAAAGATCAACGAAGAACAACGGCTATATATTTAAGCGTGCTCTAGCGCCTACGACGGAAACTGGATCTTGTGCATACACCCACCAACTTCTTCCTCGCAATCTCTGGCTTGTTTCGTCTTCTGATCGCGCTGAGATCTTCTGATAAGAGAATTCCTTGCTTTCCTTCTTGGGAATCATGCCTTCCGTGCTTGGTGTTTGGGATCTAAGCTTGACCGGGACACCCCAGACCAGCGACGACCCTTCGGCTGTTGTGAATCTGTTTGTCAGGCAGCAACTGGTCCTCCACGACCTCGGTAGCGGCACGACCACGTACGGGGACCCCGCTGTCGTAGCAGGGACCAGGATGGTCCTTCAACCGGGTTTTCTTCGATTGCCGGTGGAGACCAGCGTCCACATCGGATATATACTTGACCAGTTCGACGTCGACCGTCAGGACCAGTCCTCCTTCGCGATGCGGATTTTGGAAGCCGCCCGTAATTTGTCTAGGCTTCATCCACATGGTGTACGTGTGACGGCGATTCTAGACCTGAGGATCTTAGAAATCTCAGAAATGGGGGACTCGGTTATGCATGGGGTAATGGAGCAACCCGACTCAGAACTGGGTCGTGTCGTGAGGAGGGGCGCGTCAAAGTCGGCCATTCTTGGGCTGAAGGAGAAGGTCTATGCTGCTGAAGAGGGGGATTGTTGTTCGATTTGTCTGGAAGATTTTCACAGGGCGAAAAAGGTCACGGAACTCCCTTGTTCCCATGTATTCCACCGCCGGTGCATCATTAAGTGGTTGGAGGGCAGTAACTCTTGCCCACTGTGTCGCAGTCAGTTGGATAGGTAGGATAAATGAGCTTCATTGCATAATTTTGCTTCCGATGAGTTTTGTAAGTACTTAGCCAACATAGGTTGATTTTGTTAGATTCATAGTATTCTGGTTGAGTTGTTTACTCCTGTCAATAGTAATGACTACTTTGATTTCTTGTCATATTCTCAACCAATAATTTGGTTCTGTGATGATTGTACATGCCCAAATTCACACTGTCGATCTTCGTGTTCTTAGAAAAATAAAATTGTGAATACATTGAACATTGTGCACTTAGTTCATGTTCTCTTTTCTTTGTTTTCGGCACTGGTTTCTTCCTGTTAAAACAGAACAACGTGAATCATCATCTGAGTTGTCTAAGGTCTTGCTGTAGTTAGTCTCCAAAGGAAATTCCAAAGAGGTGCGCTGACATAAACTAACGATGCTTATTTGCTTATGCCTAGAAACAGAGCTGACTATGTCAACGAAAAGAGAAAGAACAGAAGGGGAATCGGTGGTGGGGCCGAAGTGGCTCAAATGGGCTGTACAGAAAGCAAAAGAAAATTAAAAAGATCGGGCACTTTTGTTCAAGAGGAGAAAGGGCTAAGTTAATGAAAAGGATGGGGGAACTGGGTCCAGGAAAACAAACAACGCAGAAACAAAATGACAAGTGCGAACTTAGTTAAGAAGTCATGATGCTTCAGAAAAAAACAAAGACATCCTTGTGAGCATATTCTATAATATGTGAAAAATCTTCTCATGTCATCACAGTAAACATAGTTCACTCTCTAACACTCACGGACTTGATGTTTATTTGGAATATGTAGGTATAGTGAATAGTGAAGTCCCATTTCTAGACTACTCTTACGATCGTTGGACCACAATGGTGGGAAAAAAGAGTAAAATGCTCTGAAGCAACATGATTTCTACTGTTTCTGTCTTATCCTTTATCCATTTGTGCTTCCACGCCTCATGCAGCTAGACGGTCTTCTAACAGGCTGAATATAGGCAAGCGTCCCAGGCTGCATGTAAAAAAGAGACACCATATAAGCTGTTGTTTCAGTTCATTGTGTATGATCTAAATCAATAACTTTAAACAAGGAATCATGCTGCTTACATGAATCCTGAGAAATAAGGTAAACAACTGTTGTTGAAGTAGCAATGTCTGGGTGAGAGGGACAGTGACTATTTGTAGAGGTTCATGTAGATCGATGCTTTGAGACCTTGTTTTCTGGAGTATAACAGCAGCCCTTTTTGTGTGGATACAGTCCATAGCATGGGGTGAGATTGCCTGCTAGCATTCAAAGTCTTCTGTTTAATGGATCAAGTGCAACTGACTTGGTCTCTTGTTCACTGAACCAATGGCAAGAGTCTATATGTTTTTTTTTTTTTTTTGGTGAACAGTAATTGTATTAAGCTAAGCCAATATGTACAAACAACGGCACCAACTTACACTCAAAACAAACAAGGCATAATGAGTGGAAGGGTGCCGAAATAAAGGAAAAGCCAACAAGGCAAAAGCTAGAAGGCACAAACAGCATAAAGATGGCCACCTCCTAAAGAATGACCAAAACAAAAAAAGGTGACTAGCTAGCCAAACAATGGCAACCCAAGCCCAAAACCCAACATAAAAACGATAGAGCCCAATGCGGCAACCAAGAACAAGGCAGGATGCAGCCAGAGGAAGAGAAGAATCCCATGTAGCAGACATTCCGCAGTAGGACTCCTAAGGAACCACCGAGGATGAATGAAAGATGCAATGGTCAATCCCCCAACTACGTTGAAGTCTTCTATTTCTTGGATTGTCCTCCACATTTGTAAATAAACCCATTTGACCCGAGGCTTCTTCATCCTAATTAGGTGCCATGCCGACGCCATCGAAAATAAACCAGAGGTACTTCCTACCCAAGTAAAGCGATCTAGTACTTGTGATAAAAAAGGGAGAGGCTGCTCCCAAGACACTAATACTACTCGAATGGACTGACCAGCCGGCGAGAAAAGATCCTCCACCATAGCAAGCTTGGGTAAACCAGAGCTATAGATCAACGAGTCCCAAAATAAAAGGTTGAGGGGGCCTGTCGGGTGCCAATTGTCAAACCAGAATGACACAGAACGGCCTTCCCTTATGCTCCAGCAAAAAGAACGCCGAAACTTCATCCTAAGATGGAGGATTCTCTTCCAAGCCCAAGAGCAAGAGACTATGTTTTTTTTGGTAAGGGTAAGCAAACAAGAGAATCTATGTTTTTTTTTTTTTTGGTAAGAGCAAGAGACTCTATGTTTGTTGTAGTATTACGCAAAAAATTGCTGAGCGCGATTTCTAAGTTTGCCACAGCTTTGTAAGGATTTCATTTAGGACAAAGTATGGCAAGATGTAGACTACAGCTGTAAAAACATGAACCTGAACCTTGTTCATCATTTCACTCTTGTTTTCACATATACAAATGTGCAATAAAAAAAGTGGTTTTGTAAATGATAATCGAATCTTTCTTCTATGTTCTGCAACAGCTACATATACTTTGCTTAACTTCGTTCATCAGTTCAAGTAGATCACTTGTTGCTTCAGGTTACGGAAGTCATTGCATTTGATGCTTCAAACTGCAAAATTACCAGGGAATATTTTCCTTTGTGTGAGGATGAGACAGAAATGGCTGCTCGTAATTGCTAAATCAAATGATAGGCTTATGTGTTGCAGAAGACTGACGATACCCCGTACAGGTGTGCATTTCTTTCAGCTACATTTCCCCTAATAATCCTTATTGGGACCAGAGAAGTCATACAACTTGAAGCATTATAAAACTTTAAACTCTATCGATCAATGTTGTGAACCTTTGGTCAATGAGACCATTCCTGTGAAGTTCAAATGCCTTGTGGCGTTTCTTCATTTGTTGAACTCTTTGCCTCTATGAAAATATAGCCACTCCATTACAGATGATATCAATACACAGTAGACGAGATGATGGTGTAGGCTTGTAGTTTCTGGCAAGTTCTATACACACCATCGAGCTAGTTGGTGTTGCAATCACTCATTGCTTCATCAAAGGAAGATGTATGTTTGGAATCAACTAAACATCAAAAGCGAAGTGCATATTTGGACTGCATTCTGGTTGGAGCACAAAGGAGAGTAACGAGAATGATGGCCATAGAGTGTTTCAGCATTGCAGTTGATTGTTGAAATTGATCTAGCACTGTGATCAAAGGGTTGAGAGAGATAAAGTAATGGCTTCTTAAATAGATGATACTGCACAATTCCTATTGGTGATATGCCTCGCAAAAAAGAGCAAAGCATTTGCTAGACAGATGGACTTGACCAAACAAGAAAGTAAGTATCAAATGCCCGGCTCATCCGGCCTACCTAGAAATCAAGGCTTTGCTGGAAAAGGGCTCAAAGCTTATGCTTGTGTTGTCACTTCTGCATGCTTGATTGCAATTGTTAATAAGTGGTCCTTGCATCAATTCAAAGGAGAAAAGAAGAAAATTTATTGAAGCAATATGAATTTACTGGCTTAATTATACTGTGTCCTCAGAGATATTCTGTTTTGTTTCACTTTCATGCTATATACATTGAGAATTTTCTATTTAATGATGCAATGCCTTTCTTTAGGAAGCTTGCATAAATAAGCAAGGTTATGGAAAGTCTCTCCAACTTTCATACACATGTAATGAGATTATACGCATAAGCATTTTATTCCTCACACTAGTCTAGTAGTAGGCAAATGAAGAGCAAGAACTTGTCTTTCAGCTGACCATCTTACTCAATCCATGTAAGGTAATAAATAAATAAATAAACTTAGTAACAAGTAACAAGTAGGAAAAACCATAATGTGGGTGCTCATTTCACATAAGCTCATCAGAGATTGTGTACCTACCTCCAATCTGGTGATTAAGACAAGTTGTCCTTATCTTTGACCTAGATAAAATTTCCCTGCTCGCATATCTTGAATGAAGATAAACCTCAGTCAATGATCTTTTGACTTTATAACAGTCAGCATTTTGCAAGGCTAGATAGATACTAAGGACAACTAGGTAAATATCGATTTCTTCAAGATTCATCTTTTTGGATTTTGTGGAATTTCCTATCTTCTGTTGGAATATTTTAAGGTATAGAATTTTATATTTAAAATAAAAAAAAAAAAAGGCTCCAGGTATAACGTGGCCGAATTTGGCATGTCACAGACTACGCTAAACTTTCATCCATTAATTGATTGGTATGGAAATGATTTAAATAACTGTGAAAAAAGGACGCCTACAAGATTTTATACATTATCTTCTTGGGCTGCAAGCAGGCAGAGCAGACCCGAGCAGAAAGAGAGAACTTTCGCGCAACGGTTGACTGGTCGAACAAACGGGAATAGATGATGACGCACAACGTCCGGTTCAATTCGCTCGCTAAGCACGTCACCACCTGGTTCAGTTCGCTCACCAAGTGCGTCATCACTACCGCTTTCAGTACCTTCTCAAGCCCTATATATGTACCAACGCTTCTCGGCCCCCCTCTCATCAGCGTTCTCTTCGCATCTCAAAACACACGGATAAGGCAGTTCTCTTCCAGTTTGAGATTTAAGCCGTGCTCGTCAAGCTCAGTGAAATGGCAATGTCCACAGAGAAAGAACATC
The DNA here is from genome assembly GCA_014182725.1 of Eucalyptus brandiana. Classification (NCBI taxonomy): domain Eukaryota; kingdom Viridiplantae; phylum Streptophyta; class Magnoliopsida; order Myrtales; family Myrtaceae; genus Eucalyptus; species Eucalyptus brandiana. The sequence continues at coordinate 20,011,249 of CM024671.1, read as the reverse complement.
CAGTGAAGGCTTTTGGATGGGCAGCCAGAGACACTACGGGACATCTCTCCCCCTTCAAGTTCTCAAGAAGGTAACGTCCCTTCGTTTTTTCAGTTTCGTTGATTCTTATTTTCGGTGATGCATCCAAAAGTTCAACAGAGGGGAACATCTTTTTCTCAATATACATTGATTTTCTGTTTCACAGGCCACCGGCGAAAATGATGTAACTTTTAAAGTGTTGTATTGTGGTATATGCCATTCCGATCTCCATAGTATCAAGAACGAATGGGGAATAACTTCTTATCCCATCGTACCCGGGTATGAGTTTTTAAAAACATCGTCCTTTTCGTTTCTCTTAGAAAAATCAGACATTTTTTAGCCAATAATAATACAGATTGGCAATTGTATGCAGCCATGAGATTGTAGCTATGGTCATCGAAATAGGCACCAAAGTGACAAAATTTAAAGTCGGGGACAAAGTAGGTGTTGGGTGTATGGTTGAATCGTGTCGCTCTTGTGCAAATTGCAAAGATGACCTCGAGAATTATTGCCCCAAGATGATCTTGTCCTATGGTACAAAGTACAATGATGGAACCACCACCTATGGTGGCTACTCGGACATCATGGTATCAGACGAGCACTTTGTAATCAAAATCCCCGACAACTTGCCTCTTGATGGTGGTGCTCCTCTCCTTTGTGCCGAGATCACTATCTACAGTCCATTGAAGTACTACGGGCTTGATAAGGTCGGAATGCATTTAGGGCTAGTTGGGCTTGGTGGGCTCGGACATATGGCTGTAAAATTTGCTAAGGCCATGGGCCTCAAAGTGACCATCATCAGTACCTCACCTAATAAAAAGAAGGAAGCCATGGACCATTTGGGAGCTGATGCATTCTTGGTTAGCCATAACACAAAAGAGATGGAAGTAAGTTATAGTCACAACATATTATTTTCTTTGATGATGTATAGGGATAAGGTTAACTAGATGTAGATTTATGTCATTACCTTTTATTAACTGCAGCTTGCAATGGGTACCATGGATGGCATCATTGACACCGTCTCAGCTGTACATGCTCTTTTACCTTTGATCAATCTCTTGAAAATTAATGTAAAGCTCATCATGGTTGGGGCACCAGAGAAGCCGCTTGAGCTACTTGCTTTTCCACTCCTCATGGGTAAGCCTAAGCAAGTCTTTCGTGTTTTATAGTGCTTCTTGGAAAAGAAAACTAGCTTCATAATTGGTGTTTATAAATGAAATGATTTTAGTTTTAATAGAAGATTCGTGTTGAGTTTCAGGAATGCAAAAAATAGTAACAAAGAAGACCAATGACAGGTAGAAAGATGGTGGGAGGAAGTTGCATTGGAGGTGTTAAAATATGTCTCAAGTTTGAGCTCAATGCGAAATTTCGAATATTTCGAATTGGATATATTGCGAACGTTCGAAACCGAGCAAAGAAGATCTGAAGATCAACTTCCCAAAATTTGAATCTGCATTGGAGAGTTTGGCCGCTAAAATAGGAAAGTCCAATCATCGGCCATGGTGGCTCCGCTAGGTAGGCTTCAATGATCCTTTGAGTAGGAGGGAAGAGGTTCGAAGCCCTTGCAACGCAAAGGGGCTGGCAGGAGATGCTAGGTGTATTAAGAGTGACGCAGTGGTGGTGGGTCATGTGCTAGCGTCACCAAGGGTTTACGGCGCAGCTGTCAACTACAAGCTAGTTCTTCCTATCCAAAAAAAAAAAAAAAAAAAAAGGAAAGTCCAACTTTGACTTGGACTTGGATTTTGTTTAAAATATATATAAATATATTTTGGTTAAAATTGGCGAGATAACTATAAAGGAAAGTCCAACTTTTGCTTGGGTTGACCGGATCTTAGCTGATTCGGTTTCCCTCACGCGTGGGCTTCTCTGGCAGTGGATTATATATCAATTCTCAAGGCTTGTTCGTGAGTGGAGGTTGATCATGAAGAATTGGTTTTGAAGCAATGTCTTGTCATCGAGTGCTTGGGAGGGATTTTCTTTATTGTGCTTGTCCGTAAATTACATCCAAGAAGATTTAGTGTTCAAGCCAATTAAATATTGTGGTAAGATTTGCACGTAATTCCTTCATGAGATTGAGAAATTATTTCTTGAGGAATTTCAAAGCTAAACACTGCGTGCGTTATTAGGTGTAATTGGAGCTTAGGAAACACCGAGAGAGTGTTTAAGTGACTCTAGTGTGTAATCTTTTTGTATCGCTTGATTTATAGTGAAATTCGTCGCTGCTCTCCTCGTGGACGTAAGTCTTTACGACCGAACCACATAAATCATGTGTCCGATTTATTCTCTTTTTCTATCTATATTATTGTTCGATGGCTCGTTTATTTTCGCAACAGGAGGGATAAAAGAGACGCAAGAGATGATTGATTTTGCAGCAAAGCACAACATAGTTGCAGATATTGAGCTTATTCCTATGGATTATGTGAACACTGCCATGGAGCGTTTATCGAAAGCAGATGTTAAGTATCGATTTGTCATTGACATCGCCAATTCATTGAAGCCTTTCTGATGACGAGTCCAATGGATTACTACTTGGTTGATGCTGTTATATCATAATCATGTTTTACAACTAAGATTTTGCTTTTGTCTAGTATGTGATATTACTTCTTTGTCCCCTTTGGAATAATGTGGACTACTCTGTATAGATTTAGGTTGTTATCCTTAAAAAGTATGTAATTTGCATAATCTTGAGAGTTCCCTTATGTGTTGTAAGTAAATCATGCACTCAAAGCCAACACCCTTCCTCAACAATCTCTTTGTGACTTCAAAAGAAGAACACTAAACAATTTGATCACATAATAAGAAGTTTCAAGATTCAATATCACATTTGATAATACGAGTAAAGGATAATTAAGGTATTTAAATAATAGCCAGTCATTTTTTAACCCATGATAGGGTTCCATATTTTCATACTGAAAACTAGAAGCACATTGGCTTGAACACAAATCAAAGATTTTGGGAACTAGGTTTAAGTAGATCTCTGAAAAAAGGAACTCGAACCCAATAATCCAACCAAACCCACTTTGAAAATAGGGTAGGGGTGGTCTTTTTCCAACCCACAAATCAACGAAGTCAACATGCCATGACCTATAAATTTCCAAGTCGAGTTGGGTCGAGTCAATCTGTTTTAACCCTGTTTGACTCTACATGAAAATAAACTTCTTCTTCTTCTTTTGAATCTTTTATCTGTTTGAATCATTATTGAAAATTTGAAACGTTTAAAGTTGTCACGCCCCGATCCTTGAGCGTGTGTCCATCCCTCTCTAGTCGATAATATTTGTGATTTCCCAAGACGAATTGCCGACCCTTTCTTTTTATTGCACATGCGAAAGCGAAAATAAATCCCCTGACAGTAATCATCTCGGGATAGAAAAGCAAGACAATAATTTCACAAACAAACATGCCTTTATATTCACATAAAGTCATGTACAAGGCCTATGACCAAAAGATTACTAAAACTATCTTTCCAAAAAGAAGCGGTCCTAACCGACCTACACTTCAGGTTACCTTCTCTCGGCTCCAGGTCCTCCACTCGACGACCTTGAAAAATTTAAGCTCACGACGGGGTGAGATATAAATCTCAGCGAGTTCGCACGCTAAACCCCGATTATGAGGGAAATACGCCCAGAAGCGTCCTAATCACGCAATCACACAATCTATGAGACTTACCTCATCTCAGATCCACTCTACAGGTCAGTACAATTTATATCACAAATAGCATGAGAGCATGAGCAACAAATAAGCTCCAACAACTTGAACGCCACATTCAATTAATCATGTGTTCCTAGTCCAGAATCTACTGTGACTGGCTTATCGTTGTCTAGAGGCGTCCCATATAAGGGTATTGTCTAGCTCAACAGCTCGGGACAGTTTCTCTTAACTAACACACGACAATTCAATCTAGGCCCAAGATACCGTGCCTTGCACTCAAATGCCTCTATTAAAATGGTAATCCTGACTTATTTTCTTCATATTAGAAATACACAATAAAATAGTCGTGTGTTGGTACACAATCAACTCAACCCAGAAAATGTGATATTATTCCTTTTTAAAATCCCACTGTTTTATATGGTACATAAAACTATTTTTCGTGTCAAAATTCGACACCTGGAATTTTATGAATAAATATTGGAAATTCACAATTTTTGGAATCAAATACTAAAAATCAAATCAGCACTCAATTTGCACAAGTTAACACTCAATTGCAAACTTTAACCACACCATTGTAATCGGCACGAAATTCCGTTCACTGGCTATCCCGGCCTAATTTTCGGAAAATATTTAATAATTAAATAATTACTTAAATTAATTAAATAAATCAATTTAAATTCTAAAAATACTAATCTAGGCCAAAATCACTAAATTAAAAACCAATACGGACCCGGAAAATTCCCGAACCCTTCTAGATAAATAATACTTCCTATCTAGGCCTTGATTAATTTAATCTAACTGCCTAACATGCACAATTAACTAATTAAATCACTAATTTAATCTAACTAACCACCTAATTCCTAATTAAATTAAACTAAACACCCTTTAGACGTCATTAGCCTACTAATAAGGGTTTAGTGCATAAAGTCACCGATTTATTGCGGAAACTAATTCACCATGACGATGACGCGACAGCAGCTGAAATCCAAATTTTCAGCAACGTCGACGGATACTTGGGCCGGGCTTGCTGCAAACACTAGGCTTGGGCCTCAAACTCGTGGGCTTCTGATTTTTCTGGGCTTCGCTGGACTGGGCCGAAACCTGGGTTTTGATAGACTTCAAATTGCTGGGCCTCGGCTGAGATGGGCTTGCTGCACTTGTGGGCTGGACTTTGTTGGGCTGCTGAACTGGCTTCGTGGAGTGACTGAGCGGGCTGAAGATGGGCCGGTCAATGAACTACACGGCCAAGTGGAGCAAAGAACAAAGGAAGGTGGGCTGAAATCTACGGAAACGCTGGGCTGCTCGAGCGTGGATTGGCGTTGCTGGACTTCGCTGGAGATGGGCCGCTGGGCTCAATTGCACGCGGCTGAATGGACGAGAATGGACTGGGCTGACTTCGCTGTCCACGTGCAAATCGGCGGAGGAGAAGCAGACGAAGATGGATGAAGGTTGGGACGCGCGGCTGCTGGCAGGAGGGCGGCTGGATTCGTGGCCGAACTGGGACATTGCTGGTCAACAATTAGCAGAAGGGAGCAATCTCGGTTCGCTGGTTCGACTGAGGAGAAGTGATCCGTGGACATGTGGCGGTGAGAGCAGAGAAGAAACGAAAAAGATGAAGCGGTGGAGCTGCAGGTTCGTTCAACAAAATAGAAGGGAATGAAAGTAGATGCTGGCCGTGAGAGAAAAATTCAGTAGAGAGAGAGAGATCGTGGGCGTGGGCTTGAGGAATTGGTAGAGAAGATTGTAAGAGAGAGAGACAGTGGATGGGGGCGGCAGAAATGAAGGGAAATTGAGAGCTGAAGTAAAGAAATGTGAAGGAAAATGAAAGTGAAAGACAAAAGCAGAGGGGGTCGACGATGAAGACGCACGAAGAAGGGGAATGAATGAGGCCAATTGGTCAAGGAAATGATTAGAATGTTCTAAAAGTCTAAGCTTCATCCACTTAATTAAATTTATTGTCCCCCTAATTCTTTCTTAAGTTAGATTTTCCATTAAATCAAATTTTGATGCAAAAATTTCCAGCCCTTTGTCCAAAACCGAATTTCACTCAATTAAATTCAATTTCCTTACTCAATTTCCCAAATTGAGGTCCGATTTCGATGAAGAAAAATCTCCAATAATTTTCTATAAATCCCGACACTCACATGCTTAGTTTAGAAGTCTCAATTTCCATCGATTTAGCCCTTATGAGTTTCCGCTAATTTTCTGCAACGTCCGAACTGATTTTCTGTAAAAATTTCGAAATCTCTGAAAATTTTTCGGAGGATGAGTCGATATTTCTAAAATAGCTCGTGACACCATAGAACTTTTAATTTCTGAAATCTGGTTCAAATTCTTGATTAATTTCACTCCAATGCGATTTTAGCCTAACCTAAACTACCGGGTCACTTTTAGGAATTTTTGGTGCAATTGACCCGTGATCAAATTATCTTGAGTTACATTGTATATCTCCAACACATTGGCGACTCTTGGTTGTCGTAAAAATCTCGAGATTTCAATTATAAGCACCGGGTACCAAAACGACAAAAAATCAATTTAGTGTTGATCGATGAGAATTTTGTAATCAGGTGGAATCACTCACACTCTAATCACATATCTCAGTCAAATTGATCTATCTCTGATCTCTTTGATCGATCTCTAATGGTGCCGTAATAACCCTTGCAGACCAACACGGTCGAGCAGTTGATTCCTGATCGAATTCTCAAGTCCAATTGCATTTAGATTCCTTAATTGTTTCCCCAAATAGTCAAATTATCTCGTGAGTGATCAGCTCAGGGAATAACACTATTGGCGCATCGATAAAATGCCCGATTTATTTAATCGAAAACAAATTATGAAAATTCGGGCTGTCACAAAAGTTACATAATATCCCATCTTATTAGTCATGGAAGAAGTATAAAATTTCTATGATTCAATATTATAAATGCAATGAATGGAAAGAATTTGAATATCACAGACATACTGATATTCATCTCCTAGATTTGTTGACGACAAAAATTTGATTAGGTGCTTAAAAGGCCAATGATCTAAATAAAACTTACACGGCATTGCATCACTTAATAAATTAATTTAGTAAACGAATATCAGTATCTTTGACATTGCTCAAATAATTCACTAGTTGTGTTGGGTCAACTATGTTTGACCTGACTTGATGTGAAATATTCCGCTTCACAAAGATCACAGAAACGGGTGAACAGAATGACGTCACTGAGTGGGCATTGCAATATATGAGAGACAAGGCACCTGAGTTGCTGAATTTAATTGCTTTGAGTGGAGTGTTTGACAGTAGTGGCGGCGGTGCGGCGAAAATGTGCAGGGAGATGGAGGTACCTTTTCTTGGTAAGGTACCGCTGGACCCTCAGCTTTGCAGGGCGGCTGAAGAAGGTAGATCGTGTTTTGTGGATCAGCGATGCACGGCTAGTGCACCAGCCTTGAAGAGTATCATAGATAAACTGTTGCAGAATCAGGCTCTTTCCCAAATGGCCGTGAAGAATGGCGCATAGAGGAGGGGCTTCAGTCTCCTGATGGAAGATCTTGTTGTCTACCTTTATTTTTTTCTTCTTTAAACAAGACTGCATAATGTGTAACTTTTACCATTTCAAATTTACAAGCAACTGAAAGATAAAAAAGAAGCTTATTCTCACGCTGGGTCAAACAAGGTTAGGACAGGTCGACTCGACTGAACCCGAAAATTTAAGGGTCAAGGCAGGTTAACTTGGGTTGTTTTGCATGTTGAGAAAAAGGTCCATCCATACCCTGTTTCTCAGAGATGGTTAGGGTGGATAATCGGGTCCAAATTCGTTTTTGCCGGGTCTAATGAAATGTTAAGTTGGTAAGTATCTGAACGCCTTCGTGCGCACTTTCAATCAAGTGGTTTCTTTGATGCTTGTATAAAATTGTGGCCCTAGAAGTGGAGTTAGCCGATTCCTTCTAATTGAGAAAATTAAGAAGGCAGCAGAGTTTGATTACGATAAGTTTCGTGCGAAGGACTTTCAACAGTCGTGGTATTCGGGGCTTAGATGTCATTTTATGGAATTGCCAGTTTTTAAGGCTGAACCTAAATAATTGAGATGCTATTGGCTTACACTACGGAAGTTCCTGTTAATATTGACTGACTGTAAAAATTACTTTTCGATCAAACATTTTTCAGAAAAATGATTGGTTTTGCTTTATTTGATAATTATAACCGAACACGGTTTTTAATATTTGGATCTCATTTGAAAAAATAATTTTAATTTTATGATTTTATCTCAAGTAAAAAATTTATTTTTTAAATAAATTTTTGTTTCGAGGCCTAGCGACTGTCAATGTAGGTTGAGAGGCTCGAGCTCACCGCGGCGAGGCTAGTGAGTGAGTTTGACCTTGCTCGAGGCGCAAGTGTCCTAAACAAGGACAAATCTGCGCTCGCACTAGAAGAAGACCCAAGCATATGGAATGGAGAAGTGGTAGAGTCCCCTCACGAGGCAAACGATGGCGAACAGAGAACTCGACACGAAAGGTGACAAATCAGAGCTCACGGTAGGCTGAATCATTTCGATGGTGGAAGACGATGGGAAAATAAAAAAGAAAATAAAATAAGTAAAAAATTAAAGTAAAAATAAAAATAGATCATAGTAGAGATTTTCGCTCATTTTTTTCTGTTCGTAACGTTGATGCCTGGATTTTAACTATTCAAATTTTAGTTTCTCCCTGCTTTCTTTCCTGTTTAATTATTCTTATTATAATTGCAAATTTGGCCGCATCAAAACAGGAAACAAAGATCAACGAAGAACAACGGCTATATATTTAAGCGTGCTCTAGCGCCCCCGACGGAAACTGGATCTTTTGCATACACCCACCGACTTCTTCCTCGCAATCTCTGGCTTGTTTCGTCTTCTGATCGCGCTGAGATCTTCTGATAAGAGAATTCCTTGCTTTCCTTCTTGGAAATCATGCCTTCCGTGCAAGGTATTTGGGATCTACGCTTGACGGGGACAACCCGGACCAGCGACGACCCTTCGGCTGTTGTGAATCTGTTTGTCAGACAGCAACTGGTCCTCCACGACCTCGGTAGCGGCACGACGACGTACGGGGACCCCGCTGTCGTAGCAGCGACCAGGATGGTCCTTCCACCGGGTTTTCTTCGATTGCCGGTGGAGAACAGCGTCCAAATCGGATATATGCTCGACCAGTTCGACGTCGACCGTCGGGACCAGTCCTCCTTCGCGATGCGGATTGTGGAAGCGGCCCGTAATTTGTCTAGGCTTCATCCACATGGTGTCCGTGTGACGGCGATTCTAGACCTGAGGATCTTAGAAATCTCAGAAGTGGGGGACTCGGTTATGCATGGGGTAATGGAGCAACCCGACTCAGAACCGGGTCGTGTCGTGAGGAGGGGCGCGTCAAAGTCGGCCATTCTTGGGCTGAAGGAGAAGGTCTATGCTGCTGAAGAGGGGGATTGTTGTTCGATTTGTCTGGAAGATTTTCACAGGACGGAAAAGGTCACGGAACTCCCTTGTTCCCATGTATTCCACCGCCGGTGCATCATTAAGTGGTTGGAGGGCAGTAACTCTTGCCCACTGTGTCGCAGTCAGTTGGATAGGTAGGATAAATGAGCTTCATTGCATAATTTTGCTTCCGATGAGTTTTGTAAGTACTTAGCCAACATAGGTTGACTTTGTTAGATTCATAGTATTCTGGTTGAGTTGTTTACTCCTGTCAATAGTAATGAGTACTTTGATTTCTGGTCATATTCTCAACCAATAATTTGGTTCTGTGATGATTGTACATGCCCAAATTCACACTGTCGATCTTCGTGTTCTTAGAAAAATAAAATTGTGAATACATTGAACATTGTGCACTTAGTTCATGTTCTCTTTTCTTTGTTTTCGGCACTGGTTTCTTCCTGTTAAAACAGAACAACGTGAATCATCATCTGAGTTGTCTAAGGTCTTGCTGTAGTTAGTCTCCAAAGGAAATTCCAAAGAGGTGCGCTGACATAAACTAACGATGCTTATTTGCTTATGCCTAGAAACAGAGCCGACTATGTCAATGAAAAGAGAGAACAGAAGGGGAATCGGTGGTGGGGCCGAAGTGGCTCAGATGGGCTGTACAGAAAGCAAAAGAAAATCAAAAGATCGGGTACTTTTGTTCAAAAGGAGAAAGGGCTAAGTTAATGAAAAGGATGGGGGAACTGGGTCGAGGAAAACAAACAACGCAGAAACAAAATGACAAGTGCCAACTTAGTTAAGAAGTCATGATGCTTCAGAAAAACAAAGACATCCTTGAGCATATTCTATAATATGTGAAAAATCTTCTCATGTCATCACAGTAAATATAGTTCACTCTCTTAACACTCACGGACTTGATGTTTATTTGGAATATGTTGGTATAGTGAGTAGTGAAGTCCCATTTCTAGACTACACTTACGATCGTCGGACCACAATGGTGGGAAAAAAGAGAAATGCTCTGAAGCAACATGACTTCTACTGTTTGTCTTATCCTTTATCCATTTGTGCTTCCACGCCTCATGCAGCTAGACGGTCTTCTAACAGGCTGAATATAGGCAAGCGTCCCAGGCTGCATGTAAAAAAGAGACACCATATAAGCTGTTGTTTCAGTAAATCGTGTATGGTCTAAATCAAAAACTTTAAACAAGGAATCATGCTGCTTACATGGATCCTGAGAAATAAGGTAAACAACTGTTGTTGAAGTAGCAATGGCTGGGTTAGAGGGACAGTGACTATTAGTAGAGGTTCATGTAGAATGATGCTCTGAGACCTTGTTTCCTGGAGTATAACAGCAGCCCCTTTTTTGTGTGGGTACAGTCCATAGCATGGGTTGAGATTGCCTGCTAGTGAAAATCTATGTTGTCCTGGAGTTGATCAAAATCAGTTGAAGGCTCCCGATGCACCAAAGTTTTCTGTTTAACGGATCAAGTGCAACTGACTTGGTCTCTTGTTCACTGAACCAATGGCAAGAGTCTCTATGTTTGTTGGAGTATTACGCAAAAAATTGCTGAGCACGATTTCTAAGTTTGCCATAGCTTTGTAAGGATTTCATTTAGGAAAAAGTATGGCAAGATGTAGACTACAGCTGTAAAAACATGAACCTGAACCTCTTTCTTTGTTCATCATTTCACTCTTGTTTTCACATATACAAATGTGCAATAAAAAAGTGGTTTTGGAAATGATAATTGAATCTTTCTTCTATGTTCTGCAACAGCTACATATGCTTTGCTTAACTTCGTTCGTCAGTTCAAGTAGATCACTTTTTGCTTCAGGTTACGGAAGTCATTGCATTTGACGCTTCAAACTGCAAAACCACCGGGGAATATTTTCCTTTATGTGAGGCTGAGACAGAAATGGCTGCTTGTAGTCGCTAAATCGAGTGATAGGCTTATGTGTTGCAGAAGACTGACGATACCCGTATAGATGTGCACTTCTTTCGGCTACATTTCTCCTAATAATCCTTATTGGGACCAAGAGAAGTCATACTACTTAAAGCATTATAATACTTTAAACTCTATTGATCAATGTTGTGGACCTTTGGTTAATGAGACCATTCCTGTAAAGTTCAAATGCCTTGTGGCGTTTCGTCATTTGTCAAACTCTTTGCCTCTATGAAAACATAGCCACTCCATTACAGATGATATCAATACACAGACGAGATGATGGTGTAGGCTTGTAGTTTCTCGCAAGTTCTATCCACACCATCGAGCTAGTTGGTGTTGCAATCACTCATTGCTTCATCAAAGGAAGATGTATGTCTGGAATCAGCTAAGCATCAAAAATGAAGTGCATAATTGGACTGCATTCTGGTTGGAGCACAAACGAGAGCAACGAGAACGATGGCCACAGAGTGTTTCAGCATTGCAGTTGATTGTTGAAATTGATCGAGCACTGAGATCAAAGGGTTGAGAGAGACAAAGTAATGGCTTCTTAAATAGATGATACTGCACAATTCCTATTGGTGATATGCCTCGTAAAAAAGGGCAAAGCATTTGCTCGACAGATGGACTTGACCAAACAAGAAAGTGAGTATCAAATGCCCGGCTCATCCGGCCTACCTAGAAATCAAGGCTTTGCTGGAAAAGGGCTCAAAGCTTATGCTTGTGTTGTCACTTCTACATGCTTGATTGCAATTGTTAATAAGTGGTCCTTGCATCAAATTCAAAGGAAAAAAGAAGCAAATTTATTGAAGCAATATGAATTTACCGGCTTAATTATACTGTGTCCTCAGAGATATTTTGTGTTGTTTCACTTTCATGCTATATACTTTGAGAATTTTCCATTTGATGATGCAGTGCCTTTCTTTAGGAAGCTTGCATAAATAAGCAAAGGTTATGGAAAGTTTCTCTCCAACTTTTATACACATGTAATGAGATTATACGCATAAGTATTTTATTCCTCACACTAGTCTAGTAGTAGGCAAATGAAGAGCAAGAACTTGTCTTTCAGCTGACCATCTTACTCAATCCATGTAAGGTAATAAATAAATAAATAAACTTAGTAACAAGTAACAAGTAGGAAATATCATAATGTGGGTGCTCATTTCACGTAAGCTCATCAAAGATTGTGTACCTACCTCCAATTTGGTGATTAAGACAGGTTGTCCTTATCTTTGACCTAGATAAAATTTCCCTGCTCGCATATTTTGAATGAAGATAAACCTCAGTCAGTGATCTTTGACTTTATAACAATTAGCATTTTGCAGGGCTAGATAAATACTAAGGACAACTAGGTAAATAATTAGGGGCAAAAAAAGGAAGAAGAAAAGATCAATGACAACATTCTCTTTTTCGTAAGTACTTGTGCTAGGGTATTGGTTTCATTGCGACGTTCATAATTTCGGCACATTATCAACCAAACTATTGAGTTTTTCTTCTAATAACGTGCCACAGTTATAAGGGAGAATGCTCAGAAAGTTCTGTAAATCTTACTTCACTTAGTTACACATTTTCATATGCTCAAATGACAACAACCCATCCATTTTGGGAGACAAGATTTGGAGAAGAATTTAGTTAAGAGCCTTTGAGAGAAAACTAATCTAGGCTAAAGAGGCCAGATGAGTTACCTGGCTAAAGTTGACCACCCTTTTAGAGCTAGTCAGCAGCAAGAATTAAGCTCAAATCTCATCTTCTGGAGAGAGTGACATCTAGGGAGCTCCTCCACAAGGCAAACAATGGCGAAGGGGGTACTCAATGCAAAAGGTGACGGAGCAAAGCTCCTGACATTATGAACCCATTCGAAGGTGAAGAAGATGGGAAAAGAAAAAAGAAAAAAGAAAGTGAAAAAAATTATAAAAACAAAAATATATGATAATAGAGATTTTCACTCTTTTTTCTGTTCGTAACGTTCATACCTGGATTTTAACAATTCAAATTTTCGTTTTTATAAAAATAGGGAAACTTAATAAAAATAGATAATAATAAATCTAAAGACAGCCGAAAAGTTCGGCCATTTATCCATTTGCGTCGGCCCAGTTCACTTAAGCCCATATAAACCCGTCGACCTTGTTCACGCAAGCCCATAAAAGAAAAAAAGGCCTCATTCTCGGAAGCCCTTTTTGGTTTTCCCTGCTTTCTTTCCTGTTTAATTATTCTTCTTATAATTGTAAATTCGGCCGCATCAAAACAGGAAACAAAGATAAACGAAGAACAACGGCTATATATTTAAGCGCGCCCTCGCCTTCCCGACGGAAACTGGAACTTTTGCAAATACCCACCAACTTCTTCCTCGCAATCTCCGGCTTGTTTCATCTTCTGACCGTGCTGAGATCTTCTGATAAGAGAATTCCTTGATTTCGTTCCTGGAAATCATGCCTTCCGTGCATCGTATTTGGGATCTAAGCTTGACCGGGACACCCCGGACCAGCGACGACCATTCGGCTGTCGTGAATCTGTTGGTCAGACAGCAACTGGTCCTCCACGACCTCGGTAGCCGCTCGACGATGTACGGGGACCCCGCTGTCATAGCAAGGAAAAGGATGGTCCTTCCACCGGGTTTTCTTCGATTGCCGGTGGAGACCAGCGTCCACATCGGATATATTCTCGACCAGTTCGGCGTTGACCATCGGGACCAGTCCTCCTTCGCGATGCGGATTTGGGACGCCGCCCGTAATTTGTCGAGGCTTCATCCACGTGGTGTCCGTGTGACAGCGATTCTAGACCTGACGATCTTAGAAATCTCAGGAGTGGAGGACTCGGTTATGCATGGGGTAATGGGGCAACCCGACTCAGAACCGGGTCGCGTCATGAGGAGGGGCGCGTCAAAGTCGGCCATTCTTGGGCTGAAGGAGAAGGTCTACGCTGCTGAAGGCGGGGATTGTTGTTCGATTTGTCTGGAAGATTTTCACAGGGCGGAAAAGGTCACGGAACTCCCTTGTTCCCATGTATTCCACCGCGGGTGCATCATTAAGTGGTTGGAGGGTCATAACTCTTGCCCACTGTGTCGCAATCGGTTGGATAGGTAGGATAGATGAGCTTCATTGCATAATTTTGGTTCCGATGAGTTTTGTAACTACTTACCCAACATAGATTGAATTTGTTAGATATCAGAGTATTCTGGTTGAGTTGTTTACTCTTGTCGATAGTGATCACAACTATGATTTCTTGTGATATCCTCAACCAAGAATTTGGTTCTGTGATGACTGTACATGCCCAAATTCACATCGTCGATCTTCGTGTTCTTAGAGAAATAAAATTGTGAATACAGTGAACATCGTGCACTTAGTTCATGTTCTCTTTTCTTTCTTTTTTGCACTGGTTGCTTCCTGTTAATTTCATCCACTTGTCTGAACTTAAGACAAGACTAAATAAAACAGAACAACGTGAATCATCATCTGAGTTGTCTAAGGTCCTGCTGTAGTTAGTCTCCAAAGGAAATTCCAAAGAGGCACGCTGACATTAACTAACGAAGCTTATTTGCTTATGCCTAGAAACAGAGCTGACTATGTCAACGAAAAGAGAAAGAACAGAAGGGGAATCGATGGTGGGGCCGAAGTGGCTCAGATGGGCTGTACAGAAAGCGAAAGAAAATGGAAAGATCGGGCACTTTTGTTCAAAAGGAGAAAGGGCTACGTTAATGAAAAGGATGAGGGAACTGGGTCGAGGAAAACAAACAACGCAGAAACAAAATGACAAGTGCCAACTTAGTCAAGAAGTCATGATGCTTCAGAAAGAAAAAAAAAATGAACATAGTAACAAGTAACAAGCAGGAAAAACCATAATGTGGGTACTCATTTCACATAAGCTCATCAGAGATTATATACCTACCTCCAAGATTAAGATAAGCTATCCTTGTCTTTGACCCAAATAAAATTTTCCTGCTCGCATATTTTGAATGAAGATAAATCTCAATCAATGATCTTTGACTTTATAACAATCAGCATTTTGCAGGGCTCGATAAATGCTATGGACAACTAGGTAAATAATTAGGGGCAAAAAAAAGAAAGAAAAGAAAAGATTGGTGATGACATTCTCTTTTCGTAGGCACCTGCGCTAAAGTATTGGTAACACTGCGATGTTCATAATTTTGGCATATTATGAATTAGGTTACTGAGTTTTTCTTTTGATAACACGCCACAATTATAAGGGAGAATGCTCGAAAAGTTCTATAAATCTTACTTCGCTTACTTACACCTTTTCATGCACCCAAATGCCAGCAACCCATCCATTTTGGGAGGCAAGATTTGGAGAAGAATTTGGTTAGGAGCCTCCAAGAGAAAACTAATCTAGGCTAAAGAGGCCAGATGATTTACCTGGCTAGAGTCGGCCACCTTTTTAGAGCTCGTCAGCGGCAAGAATTAAGCTTAAAGCTCATCTTCTGGAGGGAATGATATCTAGGGAGCTCCTCCATGGGGCAAACAATGGCAAAGGGGTACTCAACACGAAAGGTGATGGATTAGAGCTCGCGAGAACCCATTCGAAGGTGGAAAAAGATGGGAAAAGAAAAAATAAAAAGTGAAAAAAAAGTAAAAAATTAAAAGTAAAAACAAAAATTGGTCATAGTAGAGATTTTTATTCTTTTTTCTGTTCGTAACGTTCATACCTGGATTTTAACAATTCAAATTTTCGTTCTTCTAAAAAGAGGGGGAAAATAATAAAAATATATTATAATAAATAAAAAGACAGCCCAGCAGTTCGGCCATTTATCCATTTTCGTCGGCCCAGTTCACTTAAGCCCATATAAGCCCGTCGGCCTTGTTCACGTAAGCCCATAAAAGAAGAAAGGCCTCTTTCCTGTTTAATGATTCTTCTTATAATTGTAAATTCGGCAGCATCAAAACAGGAAACAATGATCAACGAAGAACAACGGCTATATACATAAGCGTGCTCGCGCCTTACCGACGGAAACTGGAACTTTTGCAAATACCCACCAACTTCTTCCTCGCAATCTCTGGCTTGTTTCCTCTTCTGGTCGTGCTGAGATCTTCTGATAAGAGAATTCCCTGCTTCCGTTCCTGGAAATCATGCCTTCCGCGCATGTCATTTGGGATCTAAGCTTGACCGGGACACCCCGGACCAGCAACGACCCTTGTCGTGAATCTGTTTGTCAGAGAGCAACTGGTCCTCCACGACCTCGGTAGCAGCACGACGATGTACGGGGACCCCACTGTCGTAGCAATGACCAGGGTCGTCCTTCCACTGGGTTTTCTTCGATTGCCAGTGGAGGCCAGCGTCCACATCTGATATATGCTCGACCGTTTCGGCGTCGACCGTCGGGACCAGTCCTCCTTCGCTATGCGGATTTTGGAAGCCGCCCGTAATTTGTCTAGGCTTCATCCACATAGTGTCTGTGTGACGGCGATCCTAGACCTGACGATCTTTGAAATCTCAGAAGTGGGGGACTCGGTTATGCTTGAGGTAACGGGGCGACCCGACTCAGAGCCGGGTCATGTCATGAGGGGCGCGTCAAAGATGGCCATTCTTGGGCTGAAGGAGAAGTTCTACGCTGCCGAAGACAGGGATTGCTGTTCGATTTGTCTGGAAGACTTCCGCACGGCGGAAAAGGTCACGGAACTCCCTTGCTTCCAATGAGTGTTATAAATACTTAGCCAACATAGGTTGACTATGTCAGATATCATCATCATAGTATTCTGGCTGAGTTGTTTACTCCTGTCAATAGTGATGACGACTCAGATACGAAGAAAGTTAGTTGAGTTCTTGTGATATTCTCGACCAAGAATTTGGCTCTGTGATGATTGTACATGCCGAGTGCGATTATTTGGAATATGTAGGTACAATGAGTAGTAAAAGTCCCATTTCCGGACTACTCTTGCGATACACTGGACCACAATGGAGGGAAAAAAGAGTAAAATTCTCTGAAGCACCATGACATCTTCTGTTTCTGTCTTATCCTTTATCCTCTTGTACTTCCAGGCCTCATGAAGCTGCACGGTCTTCTAATAGGCTGAATATAGGCAAGTGTCCCAAGCTGAATGTTAAAAAGAGATACCATAAAAGCTGTTGTGTCAACTCATTGTGTATGATCTAAATCTAAAACTTTAAACAAGGAATCATGCTGCTTACATGGATCCTGAGAAATGAGTAAAACCATTGTTGTTGGAGTAGCAATGGCCGGGTGAGTGGGACAGTGACTATTAGTAGAGGTTCATGTAGAATGATGCTCTGAGATTGTTTCCTGGAGTATAACAGCAGCCCCTTTTTGTGTGGGTACAGTCCATAGCTTGGGGTGAGATTGCTTGCTAGCGAATCTATGTTGTCCTGGAATTGATCAAAATCAGTTGAAGGCTCGCGATGCACCAAAGTTTTCTTTTTAATGGATCAAGCACCACTGACTTGGTCTCTCATTCACTGAACCAATGTCAAGAGTCTATGTTTGTTGGAGAATTAAGCGAAAAAATGCCGAGTGTGATTTCTAATTTTGCCATAGCTTTGTAAGGCTTTCATTTAAAGGAAAGTACAGGAACATACAGACTACAGCTGTAAAAACTTGAACCCGAACCTCTTTCTTTGTTCATCATTTCACTCTTGTTTTCACATAAACATATGTGCAATATAAAAGAGGTTTTGGAAATGATAATCCGATCTTTCTTTATGCTCTGCAACAGCTACGTATGCTTTGCTTAACTTCATTCGTCAGTTCAAGTAGATCACTTGTGCTTCAGGTTACGGAAGTCATTGCATTTGATGCTTCAAACTGCACAATTACCGGGGAATATTTTCCTTTATGTCAGGATGAGACAGAATTGGCTGGTCATAATTGCCAAGTCGAATGATAGGCTCATGCGTTGCAGAAGATTGACGATACCCTCGTACATGTGTGCACTTCTTTCAGCTTCATTTCCCTACTAATCCTTTTTGGGACCAAAAGAGAAGTCATACTACTTGAAGCATTACAATACTTTAAACTCTATCGATCAATGTTGTGGACCTTTGGGTAATGAGACCATACCTATAAAGCTCAAATGCCTTGTGGCGTTTCTTCATTTGCTGAACTCTTTGCCTCTAAAAAACATAGCCACTCCATTACAGATGATGTCAATATACAGGTTATGATCCAACAAAAGGAAAGGTTATGATCCTAACCGATTCACAGTTGGTTTCTTTTCTAGAGGACTAGTTTCCGGAAAATGGCTTTTGGATCATATCTGGAGAGGAACAGTGGACCAAGGTACGAGCTCCAGCCACATCCAACAGCAAGAACGCTGAAGTGGAACTGGGAACAAAACTAGAATAGCCAAGAAAGAGGACCAGTGCAAAACCAAGACTCAATGCCTTCCAGTGTCGTAAGCAGATAGAAGACAAAAGTTAAGAATTACAGAGAAGGAATGACATAAAATTGCAGATAAATGATCTTAGTGAAATCGCGAACTTAACATACTCCATATCAGGGATAGCCATCACACATATTAAACGTCCTGACAAAAATAATAACAAAAATACCGACAAAGAAATGAAATGATGACCCCATGAAATCTATAAACTTGTTTTGAACCGAACCAAACCAAATTAATCAAGAACCTGAGATCATCCAGCAATGATCAATGGAGAATGCAAAATGCAAGAGGTTTGTAATCCTGTTATCCAATGATGTTTTCCTAGAAAGAACATACGCTCGAGTTCATACCTCCCAAACTTTCACATATTTTGTGCACTTTGCAAAGCACTTGACGATTGCCGTGACAATGGCAAACTTGCTCCTGGATTGTTGTTACCATTAATTGATGGCATGCCGGATTGTCCTTGTGAAGGCATTCCTAGCATAGGTATCATTGAGCCAGTTCCGAAAGAGGGAGCTGTTGGACCCAGGGCACTCTCCATGTTAGGATTTGTGCCAACTCCAATCTGCATAATTTGTGATCCTGATAGGCTTCCCTGGCTCATGCCTGGACCAGTTTCACCCATATCAGGACCAACTTGAAGATTGCCAGTTGGTTGGGATATTCCAATGTTTGAATTTCCGGTATTGTTGCTAGTTGCTGGAGCAAATGAACCAAGGCCTGGGTTTTGTGCAGTTGGCATGGTCCTCGAGAGAGTGCCCGGACCTGTCACTGAGGTGATGCCCCATTGGGCTGCAGAATACCCCGTTTCAGCTACGGGCGCAGTAGACTGCATCCCACTAGAAATCATATTTGTCATATGCATAGCCATTGGATTTTGACCCATAGGTTGAAGCCCATTGAAGTCTCTCCAGTCAATGCTGCAGAATTGATGACTTGTCGTACTTCAGAGAGGTCGTTTAGTATGTTTGAATTTGCAGGACCCCCGAGTTGTAATGGTTGTGAAATGCCACCAATCACCACTGGCTTCAAATTCTACACGCTTTCATTGTTTGTTGCCATGTCTTGAGATACAGAAGAAGGTGAGAAAGTCTGCAAGGCAGAGACTCCTTGAGCAGCAGGTCGTGGAACGGATGGAATGTGAGGAAACGCGGGGCCAGCTACCATAGAAGTCATTGTAGTTGGTTCCTGGAAAAGTAATATCCAAGTCCATGCAGTGAAAGACAAAAAGTAACCTTCATTTTTTGGAGGCATTAACCCGACATTTATCTGGAAAGTGATGGAAGACTCACAACTTTGACAATGGCAGGAGGGCCATTTCCCGCCGAAACTGCTTGTCCGTTCAGTAAGGGTCCATTTACCACAAACAAATTGTAGGGAAAAATCAAATTACCATTATGACCTAATTGTCCTGCACTTACCACTCAAAACACAAGCTCAGGCAAAGGATAGAAACTGTATCCCTAACATAAAGATCTGCTACAGATATTGCCCCTGGTGACATTAAGCACCTTCCATCAACTGAAAATCAAGATAGTTTAGGACTCCCTCACCGCTGGCGGCTCCTTCCTAGTAACTACATTTAATATGACTCGACATTCCTATAATCTTTTGGGGGGGGGGTGGGGTGTGGAATATATGTATAGCAACTTCCGGCCTCCAGAAATATAGGCATATTTTCAAGAGATTCAGGCTTCTTTATAGACCAATACTATATCTACTACAATTGCCATGATTCAGGAGTTTGTCCCAAAACAAGCAAGCACTACAAGTGGCTAGATGACACCTTAATTCGGACAAATGGTAATAACAAGCTACAGAATGAAAACAGGGGGTGTGGAATAAATGTATAGCAACTTCCGGCCTCCAGAAATATAGGCATATTTTCAAGAGATTCAGGCTTCTTTATAGACCAATAGTATATCTACTACAATTGCCATGATTCAGGAGTTTGTCCCAAAACAAGCAAGCTCTACAAGTGGCTAGATGACACCTTAATTCGGACAAATGGTAATAACAAGCTACAGAATGAAAACAGTGTAAAATAATTAAATGTTTGGCGAATCCAGCAATAAGGCCTCCTAGATGCAAGATAGTATAGTTATTCACGATTCATCATTTACTGAAGAGACTGCATTAAATTGTATAACCATAACTTTCATTCTGCTACAAAACTAATTAAATACATATTTGCCAAGTGTAAAAATTACTTTTCGATAAAACATTTTTCAGAAAAATGATTAGTTTTGCTTTATTTGATAATTACGACCGAACACGTTTTTTAATATTTTGATTTCATTTGAAAAATTAATTTCAATTTCATTACTTTATCTCAAGTTAAAATTTTGATTTTTTTAAATATATATATATATATTTTTTTTTTTTTTTTTTTTTTTTCTTTCTTCCTCCTCTGTTGGTTGTGGAGGCCTGGCGACTGCCAACGCAAGCTGAGAGGCCCGAGCTCTCTGCGGCGAAGTTGGCGAGTGAGCTTGACCTCTCTTGAGGCATAGACGTCTCAAACAAGGACGAATCTATGCTCGCACTAGATGAAAACGCAAGCATGCCAAATGGAGAAGCAGCAAAGCTCCCCCACAAGGCAAACAATGGTGAAGGGGGAACTCAATGCAAAAGGTAACGGGCCAGAGCTTGCGTAGGCTGAACCATTTCGAAGGTGGAAGAAGATGGAAAAAGAAAAAAAATTGAAAAAAGAAAGAAAGTAAAAAGAAAATAAAAAAAATTAAAGTAAAAATGAAAATAGATCATAACAGAGATTTTCACTTCTTTTTCTATTCGTAACGTTCATACCTGGATTTTAACGATTCAAATTTTCGTTCTTAAAAAAAGGGAAAAATTAATAAAAATAGATCATAATAAATAAAAACACAGCCCAGAAGTTCGGCCATTTATCCATTCGCGTCGGCCCAGTTCACTGAAGCCCATATAGACCCGTCGGCCTAGTTTACGTAAGCCCATAAAAGAAAAAGGGCCTCATTCTCCGAGCCCTTTTTTTGGTTCTCCCTGCTTTCTTTCCTGTTTTAATTATTTTTATTATAATTGTAAATTCGGCCGTATCAAAACAGGAAACAAAGATCAACGAAGAACAACGGCTATATATTTAAGCGTGCTCTGGCGCCCCCGACGGAAGCTGGACTTTTGCAAATACCCACCAACTTCTTCCTCGCAATCTCTGGCTTGTTTCATCTTCTGATCGTGCTGAGATCTTCTGATAAGAGAATTCCTTGATTTCGTTCCTGGAAATCATGCCTTCCGTGGATCGTATTTGGGATCTAAGCTTGATGGGGACACCCCGGACCAGTGACAACCATTCGGCTGTCGTGAATCTGTTTGTCAGACAGCAACTGGTCCTCCAAAACCTCGGTAGCGGCACAACGACGTACGGGGACCCCGCTATCGTAGCAGGGACCAGGATGGTCCTTCCACCGGGTTTTCTTCGATTGCCGGTGGAGACCAGCGTCCACATCGGATATATTCTCGACCAGTTCGGCGTTGACCATCAGGACCAGTCCTCCTTCGCGATGCGGATTTGGGACGCCGCCCGTAATTTGTCTAGGCTTCATCCACATGGTGTCCGTGTGACAGCGATTCTAGACCTGACAACAGTCTTAGAAATCTCAGAAGTGGGGGACTCGGTTATGCATGGGGTAATGGAGCAACCCGACTCAGAACCGGGTCGTGTCGTGAGGAGGGGCGCGTCAAAGTCGGCCATTCTTGGGCTGAAGGAGAAGGTCTATGCTGCTGAAGGCGGGGATTGTTGTTCGATTTGTCTGGAAGACTTTCACAGGGCGGAAAAGGTCACGGAACTCCCTTGTTCCCATGTATTCCACCGCCGGTGCATCATTAAGTGGTTGGAGGGTAGTAGCTCCTGCCCACTGTGTCGTAGTCAGTTGGGTACTTAGGATAAATGAGCTTCATGGCATAATTTTGCTTCCGATGAGTTTTGTAGGTACATAGCCAACATAGGTTGACTTTGTTAGATATCATAGTATTCTGGTTGAGTTGTTTACTCCTGTCAATAGTAATGACTACTTTGATTTCTTGTGATGTCCTCAACCAAGAATCTGGTTCTTTGATGATTGTACATGCCCAAATTCCCATTGTCGATCTTCGTGTTCTTAGAGAAATAAAATTGTGAATACAGTGAACATTACGAACTGCTTTTCTCTCAGTTCATGTGCTCTTTTCTCTGTTTTCTGCACTGATTGCTCCCTGTTATTTTGATCCACTTGTTTAACTTAAGACAAGTAAAACAGAATGATGCGAATCATCATCAGAGTTGTGTAAGGTGCTGCTGTAAGTCTCCAAAAAAATTTCCAAAGAGGTGCGCTGACATTGACTAACAATGCTTATTTGCTTATGCCTATAAAGAGAGTTGACTATGTCAATAAAAAAAGAGGACGTACCAAAGACATCCTTGTGAGCGCATTCTATAAGTATATGAGAAATCTTCCCGCAGCACCCCTTAATCTCAGGATTGTCACCCTAACTCCACCGGATTTGGAAATGAAGCTGCGTATGCATCTTGAATCCTAAAGAATGACGGCCTTTATTGTCATAGCAAGATCACAAATGTGTATTTCTTCTGCATTCTGCTAGAAACCGAAATTAAAATTACTGCAATGCAATTGACTCCCGACTCAAACTAGACACCCAAAGTTCTTTAGGACGAGCTTTTTAGTTTTTGCTCCCTTTTTGTTTTTCCTCTTTCTTTTTGGTTATTTATAAAGTAAACATAATCACACAACAGGCAACAATACATAACCTATCATATCAATTCCAAAAGACCTGGTAAGACAAGCCCTGAAACCAAGCTTTGTGAAGGCAGCATTTGATAGCGATTTCCTGGAATAGGAATTTGCTTCCTCGTAATGCCAGTTTCAGCTTGACTAGAATTCTAACCAACAACAAATAGGTCAACAACAGAAGCATTGAGACGACAACTGACCATATGGTAGTTGCCCCATTTCAACAAAGAAAAACATCCCATGCTACACTGTGATATACAAATAACGGAAATATGAGATAACACACCCGCAGCTATCACAGAAAATTAAGTGACCCAAGCAGTCAGTTAACATCAATAATAAATCATATCTAGAGTTGTCCTAAATTTATGTGGAGGCTTTCTTTGCCTATTTTCCTCAATTGATGGGATTAAATTCAACTGAGGAGGTGCTCTATCCATTTTTCAACAATAGCTGGAGAACCATACCATGGTCTGGATACATCATCAGAACCAACAGGCGAATGATAAACCCCATCTAAGCTGATGTTAAGCGCGCCCTCCAAATGAGCTGATACTTCTGGCACAACTCCATCTCCCCATACATCTGCTTGCCCGCATACCTGCTCAAATGCAATAATTTCAACCACTCCTTAGCAACATATAGCTCCACTATGTCTATCCATCGTGCCAAGTTTCAGAAATAGGCCTGAAGAAGAACTTGAATAAAAATTCTGATGGATTCCTCCACAAGTTATTCCAGAGATGAATGGTTGAAGGCACCAAAATTAGTTTTACCTGCTTGTACCCCTGCCCAACAAAACGGGCACGCCAAGTGGAGGCATTTAATGTTGAACTTTCTACATCATTGGCAATAGCAACCTCAGAAATCAATTGATCTCCATCAACTGGCATTGCGGACACAACATTAATTTCTGAGCCACCAAATATACGAGCACCTTGTATATACCTGGACTTTGCACTGTCAGTTTAGAGTCCAAATCTCAGATGCTAATAAATTGCTACATGAGTCTCATACTCATTAAGTGGAGAGATAATGTTCCAACTCGCACAATACTCAATTCTACAATCCGCACGGTGCTTTTCTGGGTGCTAGCACTCTTCAGATTCTTTTTCTCTTTAAAAAAATTTAAATTGCATGACTCAACGGATTTCTTGCCCCTGTTGGTTGGCCATTAGATAAGCACGTAAGAGTAACATTTCCAGGGAATCTGTTCAATATGTTTAGCTCTTTATTTTTGCACCATGACAAGAGGACTCCTCACTTCTGTTTCCAAATGAAGTATTCCGAAAGGAAAATCAAGAGGCTTAGCAGTAAAGCATCTGCTCTCACTAGAGAAATGTCTATATATCTGATCTGAATCACACAATGTTTAGATGACTTTAGGGGCCACATTATTTTGCTCATAGTTGTGAAACAGATCACAATATTGAGCAGCAAGTAATTTCCTCCAGAAGCGCATAATGCACATACTGGCTATTGGCAGAGCATGGTAGATATTTGCTACTTCCAATTTCCAAACCGAAAAATAGGCATGAGAAACATACACAAACAAACCACTATTCTCATACATCCTAACATAGGTGCATGCACAAAAAACTTAATTCTACTCCACAGCTGAAATTAGATAATGAATTCTTTCTCTTTTCTTTTTTCAACCCAAGAACTCTGTTAATACAATAAGATAAATTCTCTAGCTGGATAGACTAGAACTTTCTCTTAGAAAATGCTAGAAGGATATGGGAAAGGTTTTCTCAAATTCAGGCTCATCAAGAAAGATGGAGAACAACAGACATCTTTGGTCACAAAGTCTTTGAGAAAGGTAATTATTCTGTAGGATAGTAAGTTCTAGCCAGTCTTCCAGGTGCCTTATACAACAAAACTTTCCAAATAAGCGAACAATAACAAGAGTAAAAGAAATACTATGAAAGGAATCCTAGGAGAACAGAATGTCAGCACCATCCATGGGATGAACCCCTAAAATTTTCATGGCAAGATTAGTCCAATGGCATCAATCTCTGTATTGTAGTATCTTATAGTGACATTTAGCTAATCACTTTGCTTTTACATGAACATACAAAAAGGAAGCAGTTAACCAGAGATTCTAACTATTTTAGGATAAAAAAAGAAATGGCAAGGTGATGAGATGTACCTTCCTGCAATGCATACATACTTCAGTTCTGGAGTATACACAGCGTTTCTGCAATTCTTCTCAACATAATCCAAGAGACCCCTGGTTTGATCTATAACCCCAGAAAGTCCTTTAGGAGGTGGCCTGATTAAAAAGGTGAAGCAATTGTACTGTTTCCTTGAGTTCCAGACTGAGATCTAACAAGTAAATCAGTGTACAGATAATAGATATACAGCACGTCAAAGCCATAGGCAAAGAGCCAGAACAAGGTATAAAGGGACATTAGTGAGATCAAGTGAGAAACTTTGAAACCTACAAGTGAGGAGTGCCCAGAGTCAATAACAGAGATATATCGCACACTCCAAATTCTTCCATATAGACCCGTGCTAACCATCCTCCTGCTGAATGTCCGATCAAAGATAAGGAGCCACCTAAAACAAGAATGAGAAAGAGCTCCCATCATTTAATTGAGAAGGAGAATGTAATCCTTAAGCAGAAAATGAATAGTGGAAGGATGCAGGGAATGTAACATGAAGAGTTAAGCCACGAGGAAACCCCATATTTTACGTCTCAGCTAAGGAGTTAAGCTTTGAAGGCTACACACTGCTCTAAAGAAGCGATTTGCGCCGCTCATAGGAAAGGCCACTTATAAATTCAAATATCTTGAAGTAGTCAAATTTGCTGTCGCGAAAAATTACTGCCCATGCTCATCTGCTCTTAATTTTTCAACTTTCTATGTTTTCAAAGAAAAAAAGAATTGCAGTGGTTCAACTTCGTTTAAGCCAGCATCGAACACCACCTCTCACAGACCGGATTGTGCAGATAAAGGCGTACAAGCATTATGCACAGTCAACCTCTAATTACCTTCAAATGCCTGACAAGATCTTGCACGCCGATGGCAATCACGACGGAAGCAAAAACACAAAAGAAAGATTACACCTAAAGGGATTGTTGCGGGAACATTTGCTCCTCCAGATCCCACGACATTAACGATACAGTATACAAAAATGCGAGAAACAAGCTCGATAGATTGCCCCGGAGATGCAGTGAGAATCGTACCTTGAGCCATCTCCTTCGCCTCTCGCACGGCCTCATCGATCCTCTTCAAGTACCTGTTTTCCACAATTCACCGTTCCAGAAAAAACAACACAGCCTCGTCTGATTACGCCCATCGAAATTGCCTAAACCGAACCAAACCAAACATCAAGGAGAGGGAGTTACCAGTCGAGGACGGGGCGAGGGCGGAGCGTGCCGCGCCAGTAGTTAGGGTCGACCAAGCCGGCGGCGTTCCTGAACCAGTCGAGGCGCGACACCTTCGCGACCGCGGTGGGGACGCCGTGGCCTTCAAGAGTGAGCCGCAGCTTCCCGTAGTCCCCCGTGTTGTTCCCCAACCCCTGGAAAAAACTTCAGCCGATCAACGACAGCGACGACCAAGTTGGGAGCATGCATTCACTCCCGAATCACACGCGCGCGCGCAGAGACCGGAAGAATGACGGCGGGGCGGCAAGTCGCGGCGGCGGCGGCGGCGGCGTCGGCGTCGGAGGCGGAGGCGGCGGAGGAGGAGAAGAGGGATTTGGAAGGAGGGGATAGGACCAAATGCATGACCGCCATAGAAATCTCCTTCTTCTTCTTCTTGTTGTTCGAGTGGTCGTCGTCGCTGCTGGCCACTTCGCTGCTTTCGCGCGCCTTAAGCGACGGTTAAAAGTACGGTTCGATGAGGCGTACGGATCGCCCCTCGCCGTGAATTATTCTTTTCTTAATAGAGCAAAAATTGCGGTCCTCGACTTCACACGCCTCGCGCTCCCTCGTTTACGAACGTACGTTCTTGAATTTTTATTTTGGCTTGTGCGTTCGAGTCATTCGATTAGTCCCATTTTTTTTTTTTTTTTACAATCGGGTCCCTCGCTCTCAGATTCTCAACATAAACCTGACCCGTCACCCAATTTTAGCCGACAATATCCGATCAATTAAATTCTCGATGTATCTTGTTTTGTATGTCACGACTTGATTCGACTAGGTGAAATGAGGTCTATTTGGGTTGAGCGAGAGTTATTGTGTGAAGAGCACAGATGAGCAAGATGTGAGATGCATTGCCGTGAATTTTTTTTTTTTTTTTTTTTTTTTTTTTGGTATTGGAGGGCAGAAACTGCAGAGCAAATGCCGTCTGCCGTGCCAAACCCCAAGCCGACACTCGTAAACCCCTGCCGACAGCGCCAGAGTGACCCACCACCCCGAGTCACACTTAATACACCAGCTCGCCCCTGCAGGTTTTGAACCCTTCACCTTTTCGTTGAGGATCAGCAGAGTCTTAACCAGTGGAGCCACTGCGGCCGGTGGTCATTGTCGTGAATTATTCTTTTCTTAATAAAGCAAAAATTGCGGTCCTCAACTTCACATGCCTCGCACTCCCTCATTTACCAAGGTCCATTCTTAGGATTTTATTGTGGCTTGTAAGTTCAAGTCATTCAATTAGTCCATTTCTTTTCGATCGGGTCCCTCACTCTCTATTCTTGACATAAACCTGACTCGCTACCCAATTTTAGTCGACAATATCCGATCAATTGAATTCTCGATATATCTTGATCTGTACATCACGACCTGATTCGATTAGGTGAAATGAGGTCCGTATGGGTTGAGAGAAATTATTGTGTGAGGAATGCATGTGAACAAGATGTGAGATACATATTATCACCCTCGCCATGAATTATTCTTTTCTTAATAAAGCAAAAGTTGCGGTCCTCAACTTCACATGCCTTGCGCTCCTTCATTTACCAACGTCCGTTCTTGAATTTTATTGTGGATGGTACGTTCGAGTCATTCGATTAGTCCATTTCTTTTCAATTGGGTCCCTCGCTCTCTATTCTTGACATAAACCTGACCCACCATCCAATTTTAGTCGACAATATCCGATCAATTGAATTTTTGATATATCTTGTTCTGTACATCACGACCCGATTCGATTAGATGAAATGAGTTCTGTATGGGTTGAGCGAAATTATTTTGTGAGGAGTGCACGCGAGCAAGATGTGAGATGCATGTGGCGTGTGCATGAACAGATTTGTCTTCTAAGTATTGCCTAGAAGTTTGTGGCTAGTTGGTGGACTAGGATTTTAGCCATAGTGTGTTCAAGGGAGGGACTAGGATTTATCCTGTGAATCTTGAGATTTTCATTTTAGTATTTCTTTCTCCCAAACTTGTGTCATCTTGGAGTGCTACTCTCTTGGGTGAGTGAGTGGGAGGCTTGCGTCCTTGGAAAAATTACCTTAAAAGCCTAAACATATTATAATTATATAAATTCAATCCTAAATTTTTTAATTATACCAATTTAATTCGAATATTTTTCATATTTTGTCTAATAGATTTATCGGATCAATTTCGATTGGAAATTATTGTTGTCAACTATCTTATGTGAGACAATTGACGCCAATGTAAATTATTTTTAATAGTATTATAATAATTTTTTGAATTTTTAAAATATTTTTACTTTATTATTATTATTATTATTATTTTGGGATTGAAAGCCGACGAGGGTTGTCGCCCATAGGCGGGGGCAGCGACACCCTCAAGGGTTGCGTGCTCTTGATTTGGATGGCGAGGCCGTCATGTCCCTCATTAGTGAAATCAAGGACCTATGAGCCCTCATTTAGTGTCCAACGAGTATTGGCTCTCAATTAAAAAAAAAAATAAAGAAAAGAAACAAATAAATAAAAATTAAAAAATTATTAAAAAAGCAAAGTCCATTTTCTTAAAAATGGTCCGGGTCAGATGGAGGATTCGGACCGGGTCCACTAACCCAGTCCAAAGTCCATTTTCTTAAAAATATTTAATTAGCAAAATCATACAAAATTTGATAAAAAAAACATAAAATCATAAAAATTAAAAAATTCATAAAAAAATTAGAAAATTCAGAAAAATCAGAAATCTTTGGAAGGATGATCAGCATTTATGTCGGTGTTTTCTGGCCAAGATTGACCGGATGTACTCAATTGATAATATGTAAAAGATTTAATTATAAATTAATTTTAAACTTGAATTGGTATAATTACATTAACTTTAGGAAATATATATATATATATATATATATATATATATATATATTGTGTAATGTTTACTTCAATCCTTAGACTAACAAAGCGGCCCAGACTCGATTAACTCGGGTAAGAGTGAAACACGACAGGAAAGAGGGGTGATAATTATTTCAATATCAAATATTTGGTCGGCACCAGTCAAGTGGACACGCGAGCTTCGATTTGTTGGAGTTGGTGTGGCGATAGGACTTATTAGAAAATTTTTATGCATAGTTCATGACGATGTTAACAAGTTTAGTACAAGTTCAAGAACTAGGTGTGCATTATTTTCCTACGCATACAAAATATATATGTCCCATCTCAAAATTTCTTATAATGCTAACTACTTCCCTCGTATTTCATGTCAATACATGTGCATATGTACTTTCGAATGGTTAGCAGGGTCAGCAATGTGATGGTAACATAAGGAAATAGATTATAAATGTATGTATCATAAGTTTGTTAACTTTAAATTTTACTATAATTTGTAAATTGAATGAATTTTCTTAATTTAAATATAGGGAGTAGCTTTTCAAAATGAGCTAAGTTATTTTGAGACATATTGGAAATGCATTCATTTCCTTAGCCTAAACTAGGCCTAGAAAATTGTGCATGCTCAGCGTTTCTCCTGCGCTTGCCTATGTATTGCATCTACCAGATAAGGATGTGAACATTTAATAAGATTACGTCGCAATGATCTCTCTATATAAGGTTGGAGAACTTCGTGTCTATTTGATATAACTTTATTGTGAAGTGATGTATTCTATGTGTCTGGTAATATATGGTTTACAGCTCCAATATCCCAGAGTTATGTTTTTTTTTTTTGTCAGTATCCCAGAGTTATGTTATATCGCTTGTTTAATGAACGGTCCACTTGGACTTAGGTGTAAAGACGACATTGGTTTCGATGTAATCTCTGTGTTTAATTTTTCAAAGTCAATACAGCTCAAAAATCAATCGGGTCGGCCTATCTTCAGAACGAGCTTTACGTGAGCCATGGGTTGCGGCAAAACCCTACTTCGACCAAAACTCGACATCTCAAATCTTTGAACAAGAGTTCACCTTGGTGCTACCCGCTTCTAAGCCAAGGCAAAGCTAAGCCCTAAGAACGCAATGCAAAGCGTCAATTCTTCCGATCATACATTTCTTAAGGAAGTACGTGCAAGATTAGAAACTTTTTTAAGGGATGTGCCTAAAGTCAATGCAAGTCTACGCAAAAGTCTATGCTTGCCAACAATTTAATCCAAATTCAGAGGTCGGGATCAAGAGGGATGGCAAGTTAGATCATAGTTTGATCGATGATGAGTCTTGTCATATGGTAACAAAGTAACATCAAAGAAGCAACTCAAACTAAATCGAAGCATCTTTTGGAGAACAGTCTTAGTCAATACTAGGTTCATGGTTTGCCTCATGCTAATGTGCTAATGTCCTTGTGTTCCAGATAAGGCCTTGCTTCTAAACATTTCCATCTAATGGCAGTCGGGGTAACATCAATTCCAAAAGTTGGGATACACAAATCTCATAACCACTCCAGGTGACCTATGTCTCCTGTCCAAAAAGGGTGTATACATTCCGAACTCTCGACCAAGTGAGACAAACCCACACAAAATCCATCTAGTCGCAGATCAACACGAACACAGGTCGTAAAGGGATTAAAAGGGAAAAAACAGAAGCGGCACACATCTTACTATCCCTTAGCAGCCGGATCGCCAAGATCGCCAGAGGCAACCTTTTCTGGTGCTTCCCCTACCTCGGTGGCCCCTATGGTGGCATTCGTTGTGGCCACACTGTTGCTCACTGAACCAGCGGCATTGTCGATTGTGTCTCCTCCACTACCCATCCCCGAGGAACCCACGTCTGGGGATGTAGACCCAGTGACAAGCTCTTCCGACTGTTTTGGCCGATTAAGGGCACGGCAGTGTGGGCAGTAGTAAGTAATATACGGGAAATCCTCCTTCCTCACAAGCCCTGCACAGAAGCAAGAATGCCGAGCTGTTACTCCCAACCAAATGATATTGCATTCTAAAAAGGAACGATCACTGCCTGCATTTGGTAAGTGAAACAAGTGTAGCAAACTATATAAACAAGAGAGCTCACTCACCATTGTGCATGCGGCAGTTACCACATATGAGCGCATAAGACTGCGTTGGATCCTCACCCACAAGCAATGCTGCAAGTCGAGCGATCCATCCATTGTTCTGCATCGACGATCCATCTGGATAGTAGTGGTCAACAACCAATTGCTCATGCTCTGCGGCTGAAGTGGGTGTTCCTCCATCTGATTGATGCGTCATGGTACTCCCTTCGCTGCTAGCCCTAGTGGGCAAATCTTTTCTATTCCGTAGCCCACTGGACTGCACAAGCTCAACGTCATTGCTCTTCCCCGTAGAAGCAACGGACTGAGATTCATCTCCTACAAACACCTTCAAGCCAGAATCTGCACCCAATTTCGATGCCAGGACAGTTGCAGCAGCTGCCTTGGCTGCTGGATCCGGATCATATCGCTGTAGAGAAAATCAATGTTTAAGGATGACGCCTTGACTTTGCAAAAGATGAAGACCATGCCCAAGAAAAGATGCACAAACTTCAGGAGGAAAGAAAAGTACATGAAACGAAGCACAAAGCTCAAGGAATGGCTAAGAAAATAGATGTAGTTCCAACTGTTGTGGTGTACCTCTTACAAGACTCTACTGCACTACCTAATCCTAAGCTACGAATGGTGAATATAAACAAGAATTAAGGACTGATGAACATAAAACACGAGTGAGACAGAGTGTACACCATATGAGCACAGCAAAATGATGTTTTTAGCAACAAGCTCCTTTCATCTATTTCCATTTCCAGATACTATATATTAAAGTCCCCAAGCCTTGCACCAATATAAGACCCAAGTACTTCAGTGATCCCTTTTGGCAGCTCAATACCACAATTCGCACTTGGGTGTCAACCACCCAACCAATAGTACCAAACTAACAAAGCTAAGTCTCAGCTAGAATTTTTGGCCCAAAAAAAAAACTCTCAGCCAAGATTCACAATGAATATGGCTCAATGTTAAATAAACACACCCTCAAGAGCTACTTGACAGTTGAATATCCACACAGGTCCCAGAAATTAGGTGTTCGTAAACTGTTTAGCAACAGGGAGTCCATTCTTTTTATAGTTATCTACCTTGCTTTACTAGTATTTAATATCAGATAAACATGAAAATACCCAGAGTTCTACAACCCCCTCCCCCTCCCCAAAAAAATAAAAATAAAAATAAAAACCAAAGATCCTAACCAAAAATAAAAAAATAAAAACCAAAGGCAGTAAAAGAGTGGGAGAGTGGAAAAGAAACTTGAGGGAAAGGAAAAAAAAAATCCATCCTACCAATATATAGGGTAGTGGGATCCAATTAATTCTTACTTTAAACAATGGACTCATGTTTCAAATAAGGGGGTAACGGAAACAACAGGAGTTAAAATGTATGAAGAATTATGATTCTGCAATTTAATTTATTGGTTGGCAGTCAAATCTCATTGCAAAAGAACCTCAACCCGACTTATTGGCCAACCATATTGCATCACAATTCTGCAATTTCTCTTCTTGACAATGACATAGCAATTTAGAACAAAAAAGGGGCAGAGTAATAAACACCTCAAGCAACATCACTCGTACTAAGTCTTTTACTTCATACAGCAATTCTTTCAAATGCCTTAACAAAGCAAACAAATAGCAATAGAATACACCAGCATGGAAATGCCCCACAACCCCAAAAGACATCACCTGAATTAGTTGCTGAGTAGTATAATAGTTAGTCCTCTCTTTAAGTTCATCAATTTTCGCTTGCCTCTCTGCCCGAAGCCGCTCAAGAGTTTTTTGGTCCTTGCGATCACCTTTAAAGTCAACATGATCAAACAGTCATGCAATCAATAGACATCAAAAATCTCAATTCAACAAAATGAACAAGAAGTTGGGAATTTGGGCCAATCAAGATTAAGATGAACCTATAACTTATACAAAATAGATCATGCAAGGCATAGCCACACATACTAACACATTCTGACCAGAAACAGAAATGTGCAGATGTAACTTTCATCCCATTCTCTGAATTCAAGATGCCTAAGTTTGCTAAATAGTAAATGACAACACCAACAATCATCTGCACTTTAGTAGTGGATTTAATAATCAACTCAACCAGTTATCTTCAGACAAGATGTTTAACAAAAATGGACCCTGAATGATTGACAATAAAAAGGTGCCATGCAATCATCAAAATGAAAGTTCCATCCCTGTAGAGCTAACAATTTGACCTAGTAGATTAGATGCATAGCCTAAGAAGGCTCAACTGATTTTACTTATCCAATGGCAATGCGTAATCAAAAGGTGCTCTTTAGCTAAGCTGCGATACAGTTTCAACGTCAAAAGATCATCTAGATCTTCTGCACAACTAGCTGTGACCAATGACACCCAGCTTCCAGTTCCTGGAAATACATTGCAAATCATTATCTAATGTTGCAGCTGGTGACCCCCATATTAACTCTTAAGTCTACTTTGAATCAAAGAGAGCAAATGAGAGTACCTTAGAGGCCAGACCTCAGGTGTGAAAACCTACTCAGCAAGTTTAAAGAAGCATCAGTTACGACATCACCACACACTCTGCATGCCTGTCCTCCCTCTTTAAGAATGAGGATCAACACTAAAAGGTGCCTCTTTTCTATAAACAAGCTCTCCCAAGTAAATAACTCTGGACTCCAGAGCCTCAAGGTCTCAGCAGAAAAAAAACTGCCCCACCATCAAGAGTTGCATGAACATAAGGTAGAATTTGATTAAGGGTAACAGTGTCCAGCTAGGGTAATAAGTTCTTGTCAAACAGGCCATTAAAGACTAAAAGAAGAAAAGGCAACCTCTCTAGGTACTACATGCATGCTAGAGAAGACAAAATAACACCTGCTTGGACATGTTCCTAAATAGTAACTCAGTGCTTGGGGCAATAAGGTTAACTTCAAGAGAGAAAATGGAGGTCATGCTGTCTACCATTATCCCTCCTCATTTTTTCATTTTGGAAGGAGGGTAGAGTTTTATTTCCGCAATTAATTTGGTGAAACCTGCTTAATAAACTATAATAACAAGAGGACACCACCCCTGCTCACATTGTGCACATGGCAATGGTAACAGGAGGGCGTCATATAGTGTCGAATCAATTCTAATTTGATATTGTCTGCCTCTAGAATAATCCTAAATCAATTTTGTGTTTCCAACGACAAAACAGAAAAGATTGGATTTTGTTTGCAGCCTTACTTGCCTATATCGCATACATGGCTTAACTAGTTCTACCTGTTCATTCTCAAAAGTTTGAGAAAAAACATGCAAGAAGAAAAGCTACACAATTCAAAGCAAAGTTATACTAGAAAATAAGCAACTTAAAATCATGTTAGAAATTCGAAAATCAAATCTTTAGCTGTGTTGGCCTTATTGATTCTTGAAACACCTAGAATATTTATCCATACCATATCTTGCAATGCACAAGAAAGTCCATGAAAAGATTGACCAAAGGGATTTATCTCGTTTACTAAGTCCCAGGCTCTTCTGCAATTCTATAAATTGCCCACATTTTCCCACACCAATAACCTCTATTTAGAAAAAAAATTATATGTTCCACAACTCTCACATTCATGATCCAAGGAATAATAAAAATAGCATTAGGCATATCCACATAGACAGAATCAATCAATGACAGATAAATTATGAACTTCGACGACTCTTGCAGTGGGGGAATAAATCACAACAACGTAACAATTGACAAAGCATTCTCCCTCTTCTCAATCCAGGGAGAAGACTCCATCTGTATACCAAATAATATGCAAAAGACTACCAACAGATGCATAATGCATCCGCCACCAGAAAAACTAAACAATTGTCACCTCCCACTACCACAATCTTTCTCCTACTTAGTCCCTAATTTCTGCTTTTGGATGGGGAGGGAGGCCTACCGAGTTGAATTACTGAACTTCGTCACATAATTCAGTGTAGTGCCATTTCCTAGCTTCATTTTAAATCAGGATTATGGTCCAATGTCACATTCGTCATTCATGCAGAAAATAAAAACGATCAGGAGATATCCATTTACCAACTGCTAAAACAACTGCTTCCTAGTGAACTTTGCAAATCAATCATGTACATTTTCTCGAAACCAATGCAACAAGGACAGTGCAAAATATGAAAACATATGAAAACAACGAAGAGTAGTCTACAAGAATGAGAAGCTATTTACAAGACTATCATTTGGTTCAAGACACTTACACATTCTTGTGAAGCTAACAAGACCAGTATAAGATGCAAATGATAGAGCAGGCAAGAGGAACATGGGTAAGACCCGAAAAGCCCTCATTTTCCAGTCGAGATCAACCGACCTAGTTGTCATGATGGCATAACCCACTGCAACAATCT
Source organism: Eucalyptus brandiana (assembly GCA_014182725.1). Lineage (NCBI taxonomy): Eukaryota > Viridiplantae > Streptophyta > Magnoliopsida > Myrtales > Myrtaceae > Eucalyptus > Eucalyptus brandiana. The sequence continues at coordinate 19,975,469 of CM024671.1, read as the reverse complement.
GGAAGAGCCATCGTCACTCAGTCAGTGTGAATGTGTGATCTATATCATCGTGTGTGCAAGAATAGCGAATGCCCACAGCACATATCTGCAATACATATATACCTCGAAAAGGAAGGAGAAGAGAATGAGATGACGGGCCATCCGGCGCCACGATTGCGATCGCCTCTTGATACGGGAGAGAACGGCGGCTTCCTCCTTGGATATGTTCTGCAGCCGCTTCTCGAAATCGTCGCTCCGGCTCTTCCGGAAGAAGCCGAAAATCCGGGACACCAGCCCCTTCCCCTTCTTCTTCTTATTCTTCTGCTTCTTCTCATCGTCACTGTCGCCATCGCCCTTGTTCTCCATCTCTGCCTCTCTCTCTTTTTCTTTCATCCCCTAACAACCCATCATCGAGAACTCATTCAAGAACTCAGCCGAACAGCAACCCAACAAAATGGGATCATACCCAGATGACAGAACGTTAAATTAAAAAGAAAACGAGGACGAATCACACATCCTGACCACTCAAGATTCGCAGCGACTACGATCCGATCTGCAGGTTCTGCCCCCTTCTTCTTTAGAGATCTTCAACGTTTTTCTTTATCCGAGAAAGGGGTCGGCGGTGGGCGGTCTCCCAACCCTCGAATCTCTCTTCTTCTTCCTCTGCTTTTCGGTATCCCGGCTTCGAATTTTGCGAGAATCCCGAGGATCGAAGCCACCCAAGACGTGGATCCCACTTTTCGATCAACACGACTGAAGAGGATTAAAGTAAACTGCAGGCGTCGATAGTAATAGAGAGAGAGAGAGAGAGAGAGAGAGAGAGAGAGAGAGGGATTTGTCAATGGAACGTAGAAGATGGTTCGATTTGCCTTGCCGCACATGCTTTGCTTAACCCTGAACCATCAAACGCGTCTTTCGCTCTTCTCTTTCCTCCCTTTCCCTTCCAGGAAGTCATCATTTCTATACACTGAAAAAATGAAAAAATGGACGCTTTATTATAAAAGTTCTTTTTGGAAAAAATAAAAAATAAAAAATAAAACATAAAGAGAGTAGCGCTTGGTTGGCTCAAATAAGAAAAAGGGTAATTATGAAACTGTTTATAAATTTAAGGATTAAATATATTGAAAACCCTACAACTTATCATAAAAGTATAATATGTTTTAAAACTCTCAAGAAATGTAATCAAATCTTAAAATTTTTCATGATAGTACAATTGAGCTATGAAATTTTCAAAAAGTGATGAGTCATAAAACTTTTAAAAAGATTCATTAGATTAATTGGACAAGTTTTGATACTTAATTGTGTTTTCTGAAAATTTTAGAACTCAAATCCACTTTAAGACAAGTTTTAGGATTTAGTTCCACTTTTTGAAAATTGTAATACTCAATTATACTTTCTTTACAGGTTTTAGGACTTCGATAATACTTACTCATAAATTGAATTAATTGAAACACGCAATCAATAGAGTCGAGTCGAAACAATTGATCACCCATAAAATGGCTTGATCTCATACCCTCAATAAGCTTTGCATCTTATATTCTATTTTTATTTAAAAATAAATTAAAAATTCATGAGACAACATTACACGTTGGGTCAAAATTTAGGTATCATTTATGTAATTGTCTTATTAGACAACAATTACTCCATTCCCATCCTAGTTCTTGTTCTATCACATTGCCCATCCCATGAAACCGGGAGCATAGTAAATATAGCTCAATTCAAGAAAAGTCTATTTTGATTCCTAAACTGTTCATCCTAGTACTACATGTCTAATGTCAAATGACATTTACCACCTACAAAATGTCCTCACCAAGCTCCTCCCTTTATATATTGACAAAAAATAAAGCAACCGACATGTCGATTGAAATCGAATAAAGGAATTCGAGTGCAAAGCATTTAGATTTGATCACTTAGGCTATGTTTGGCAATCAAGATAAAATTCAAAATATGATGATATTTGGTACCTGCTCAAGACAAAATAAAATATAATATAATGGGATATAAAATAGAGAAAATTATCCCATAGAAAATGTGGGATAAAAGTGGATAGGATTTCTAATATCTATAATAGGAAAATTATTTTTCTCAAATAACAAACTTCTTAAATTAACAACATTAAAATTATATTTCAATATAAATAATATTTAACTTATAATATAAGAAATTAAAAATTAAAAATAATAATTTATTAATTTTAATTTAGCATTTTATTTATATATATGAATTATATTTTATAATATAATTTCAATATATATAAGTATATATTCATATTTATTATGTATTTTAGGTATATCTATTACACATTTTAGGCATTTTAGTATTTTAGGTATATTTGTGTTGTTAACTATTTAATAAAATTTCCTTAGAGAATGATAGAAAGGGAAGAAAGAAATCAAAGAGAAATTAATTTAAAAAGTATAAAATAAAATAAAAATAAAAATAAAAATAAAGTATGCAAGAATGTCGCGAAAGATCTTACCATCTTTGTTTGAAATTTTTTTCTATTCGTTTATACTAATATGCCACTTATATCAAATAATGTTGTATATATACTTGACTTTATTATTATAATCACCAAATAGTAGATAAGATATAGGGATAATATCCTAAAAAACCCCAAACCTGGTACACTTGTGACAAATTTACCCCAAACTATTTTTCTGACCACCAAAAACCCCAAACTAGTATACTTTTGACAAATTTATCCCAAACTGGTACACTTGTGACAAATTTACCTTATGTTAGTTTTCGTTAAATTTTATTATCAAATTATTAAGTTAAATGACACGTGACAGTTAACCAGTATATCAATTTAGGATTTTACATTCCGTTTGTCACAATTTACAATTTTTATGATTTTTTTGTGGTATTAATCCAATTTAGCATAGGGTATATTTGTCACAAATTTACCAGTTTAGGGTTTTTTTGCAGTCGAATAAATTAGTTTGTGGTAAATTTGTCATAAATATACAAGTTTAGAGTTTTTTATAATCAGTCGGGGTAAATTTGTCACAAGTATACCAGTTTGGGGTTTTTTAAGGTATTATCCCTAAGATATATAGCTAAATCCCTAGATTTCATATTTTATCTTATTCAATTATATCCTAGTTAAAACTCCAGACAACCAAACGTAACCCTAGAGAACATAAATTTAAGTAGGGCTAGTATTTTATGTTCAGATTTGGATTATGAGATTTGACAATTCATGTCATTATAAAGTATTCCATCTACATGCTAAAAAGTTCTCCGGTGGGCAACGGGTACTATCATTGCAACATGAATAAAAATTACTTTTCATTTATATTTTCACGGCATTTTCTTAATAAATTCTTATGCTTTTCGTTTGTCTAATCAAGTCATCCCGTTTTCACAAATTTCAATCAAATCATTCAACATCAAATTTGACACTAACTAATAGTGTAGGGTGAACAGTGTCACGCCCTGCATCAATGTCCAAATTGGCTAAATTTTATCCACATCATATTGTTCAACATTGGCTAGGTTTTACCGTGGTGGTGTGCACATAAGTATCCTCATTAACTAAAGTTATGCACATCGTATGCTAACACCGTAAATATACAGGGATAAAAAGTAAGATTTTTTTGTTAGAACATTCAAAGCATCCTAACTATCACCAAGTTTGTCTAGACAAACTTTATTGAATGTTGATAGGGCTAGAAATTTGTGACATGTCATGTTGAAACCGGGGTATAACATGAAGAAATTGAATTGGAGCACAACACATATTGGAGCACAACACATGTAACATAGATGTTCAATTGCCTCCATACGAGCACAATACACATAATAAAGTGGATTACACGACACGACTAGCATAACTCTCAAACGTATCATCATGATAGATGTTGACATGATACAACAAGTTAACATATTTACAAATTTACACTAACCTGGGTACATAATAAACGTATAAAACAAGCTTATATTTGATAACTTATGATAATAAGATGAGTAATTTGACTTCACATTAATCAAAAGTGGACCAACGACTTAGGTTTTCCTATTGCTTAATGACTTTAATAACAAGAAAATTGTCCAAAAAGTCTCAATCTTATTTTATGGCGACTAATTCAATCCTAGAAGAACTAAGTTGGCAAGTTGTGAAAAAGTTTAGACTAAATTGGAAAATCAGAATGTTCACAACTAAATTAGCATTTTTGAAAGATTTATGATTGAATTGGCCATTTTGAAAGATCGGTCGCTATATAATCGAAAAACAACATCAAAATCTGAGTCATACACTAACTCTAACAAACGCCTCAACTGAACTACACTTATTCATTGACTAATCAACTCCTACATGATAATGAAGAAACTCATTTATAGCAAATGTTCATCTTTGTTTGTTACATGTACTCTGCACACAAAACTTCAGAAATTCATTCCAATCAAACCATAATTTGGAATCGACTTTCTAAGCCCTACAGCTCTACAATGCCTTAAACTATCATTTCTATATAATTCTATAGCTTTGAACTTCATAGCTCAAAATTGGCATACACTCCGAACTTACTACCTAACTTCAAAAATTACTCCAATTAGACAAATAGTAGGCTTGAATAATTACCAGAATTGCGAAACGAAGTTGATTCGGCTTGTTGGGTTGTCCAGTTCGTGTACACACAAATATTTTCTCTCTCTCCTCTCTTTACTTCACGGAAAGCTCAAAATGTTGAGAAGCGAGCTGCTTGCACAATTTAGATGAATGAGCATGAGCTGCTTATAGAAAGACTCGTCAGTCTCTTTTTGTTGCTTCTACTTAGAGGGAGGTAAAGAACCGGAAGTTTCAATGCTCTCGGAAAGCCCTTAACTTTGATGTGGTTTCGAATGCCTTTGTTAAGATCTAACAATTATATGCAGTTTTTTATTTTGTCAGAATCTGACCATTTATTTTGCTCATCATACCCAGATTTTAACGACAGATTGTGTTATTTAATGAGGACAGATTGGCATTTTCAATTAGTTTGAACTATTACCGGAGTGAATACCTACTTTAAAGAAGCATTTTGTTACCAGTGCAATTTCTAATGAATCCGTTCTGGATTAAACTGAAATTTTGTGTTGACAATGAAAGCTAAGTTATTGTAGGTTAAGTGTTGTACACTAAGGCTGTGCATGTTTTTATTTCTCAAAACTGTTTATAAACACTTTTTTCTGTTTTTTTGTTCCAGGGAACAAAAAAAGAAGTAAACGCATTTATTTGCGTTTTGTTTTTTGTTTTTTTGTTTCTGGAACAAAATTGAAACAGAAATCAGAAACAACTTTTTGTTGTTTCTCTTCTCCAGAAACACTTCTGGGAAACCAAAAAAGAACAGAAATAAAAAACACAATTGGAACAAAACGGGAACAAAGCGAAGCTCGTGCGAAGCCCTTCTCGTTCGTGCCCGTGCGAAGCTCGTTCTCTCCCCCGACGCCTCCCCTCTCCGGCGCCTCCCACTCGGGCGGACTCTCTGGCGACTCCCCCCTCCGGCGACTCTCCGGCGCCTCCGCACTCCGCTCACTCTCCGGCTTCGACAGTGGTGCTCCGTCAACCGGCTGAAGCTTCCCAGTCCAGGTAGGCCCGCTGCTCCTCCATCTCCGTTCGAAGAAGTCGAGCTCGGCGACACCCACGTTCGCCGACCACCGCCCGGCCGCTGCAGCCGCTCCGCCGCGAGCTCGAGCGGTGTGGTCGCTCGGCGGAGCAGCTCGAGCGAGCGACGCCGACCCCAAGGGAGCCGTCGCCCTTGGGGGTCGGCGTCGACGAGCCCCGTAAAAGGTTCCCCTTCTCCTTCGGGTCGAGGCCGAGCTTGTCCTTCGCATCTGTGGGCCCCCGCCGCCGTTATTTGGGCCCTCTCTTTCCCTACCCTCGTGCTTCCCCGTCGCCGGCGAGGGACGCCCTTCTGGGAGATGGGTTCGCTTCCGCGGCCGAAGAGGAGGGCGATTTGACGATTCCCGAGGAGAGGCCGGTCAAGTTCATGCTCGGGTCGTGTTGCAGGCTTCCCTGTCTCTCTCGGCTTGGTTCGCGGCTTCCAAGGACGCGAATGCCGCCGTTGATTCCATCAAAGCCTCGGGCTTTGGCGTGAAGGTCGCCAAAGCTGCGGAGCTCGGGATGGCCGGACGAAGCCGTGGTCTTCGCGCTCGCCACGCTTCCGGTGATTGAGCTCCGAGGGGCTCTTCCTCGATTCTTGGATGCAACTCAAGCCTTCGCTCCTCACTGTCTTATCTGTTATCGGGTCAGTCTAATTTCATCCATTTTACTTGGTGTACATTACCTCATTCACATGAATGGAATGTCTGATCTTGTTATTGGTGTTTGCACTGGGCGCCGTATTGAATTCCAAATGCGGCCCCTCTCACTTCATGTAGTCTCGCGCCAACCGCTCGATGAAATGCCGTGGTTAAGATGGATTTTTAAGTAATGAGAATATTTTTTTGATAAATGGGGCTACTTTAATCATTGGTATGTCAAGTTCCTTTATGTTTGTTTCGGATGATATTTGCGCCTCATTGTTGGTCGCCGATGCTTATTATTTTTGCCTTCCAATCGGTTTGTAACATTTTGTAGGAGAGAGATGCATTTCAGCTTTGGAAATGAAACACCAGCTACAATCGACATTTTTTTCTCTTTGGTCTTACTTATTGTAGGAATATGTTGCCCGTACCATTCATCATACTCTACTTGAAGAAGTTAGCTACTTTTCTTGCTAGGAGGAGCCGATCAAGCATCCCGGTTACTTGAGATGCTATTTGAGAGGGTGAAAGAGAAGGCTGGCCCTGTGGAAGAGTTTCGGTGGCTTGGCCTCATGTTGTTTGTGGCTGTGCCTTTTCCGGAACGGGGCTTGGACCGGAGCTATCATAGCTTCAGTTCGGATATGCCCTTTTTGGTCTCGCGGTGACTCGCCAATTTTGCGGTGTTGTCCTCGCAGGGCTTCGGTGAATTTGCTTGTGAACCTTGGACTCAAATATGCCATCGTCACGGTATAATCCTCTTTTTTTATTTCCACATTCATGTGGAGCATCCTCCGAAGTCTTAGGAAATCTTTGAGCTCAACAAACCGATGAACACAAACTACTCATTTGATGTTAACGGCATTGAATTTCGTACTCGTTTTTTTGAAGTGGCTGTCTCCCGTTCGCTGGTTTTGGTGCAATGTCTTTGTCACTTTCCCGCTTCGTAAATGCTCATCGGGAATGATTAGATGATTTGAAACCGGACGGAGTAAATGAATCCGTTCTCTCTACCGGTTTAAAATGGAGATGTCTTTCAAGTAAATGCCGTTTGATTTGATTAAACTCGAGCAAAGAACCCCCGGTTTTGTTGACGTTAGCTAATGTAACTATATTTATTCATCGGTGTCCTTTCTGTTGGATTACATTTAAAAGCGATTTTGCATATGCCCTAGCATCAGTGCCCAAGCCAGCACACTTGTTTTCCATGTCTAGGGTGCAAGCGAAGCAAACCTCAGTGTCGTAATGGGAATTCGTTCTGTATTGGAAAAATTGCACCAGAAGTCCTAAGTTCTTATCATAGGATGCAGTTATATCTAAATGTTTTAATGGGTGCAATTAACTGTGAACTTTTGAAAATTGTAATCATGTCCTGCTACGCCTGTTAGTTGATGTAGTCAATTCCTAAATTTTTATTGAAAAGTGTAGTCAAATCCTAAAATTATTTCAAGAAAACCAATTCGGGGTTGCCACATCAGTAATTTTTGAATAGCACGTTGACCCTTCCTTGTATCCTTATTTAGAGGACTTAAATTGCACCAATCAATAGTTCTGGAACTCGATCGAATTCCTAAAATTGTATTCCTCATTTTACATTATTCCACTTCTGGCAGACAAGCAGGTACTCCTCTAGTTTACTTTTGGATTGGCGGAATTAGGTTCATACCCTCAAGTTGCTTCTACTTTCTTGTAATAAAAATATAGGCCAAAAGTTTGTTGTGAAGAGACGACCAATGAGCAATAACTGCGCAGTCTATGCAGAAAAAAATTGGCAAGGGATCACAATATGCAGGGGATTTGTTGACTTTTGTAATATTGTTTTTAAGTATTTACTGTGATGAAGTTGAACAATGAACTATAATGCTTTATTGTGATGTCATGTATGGAATGATTCATGTTGAGATGTACTCTTTTTTTTTTTATATATTTCTTATTGTACGAACTTTATTTATATTTCATGAGAATGAGAATTCAATCAAGTTTAAATGTTATAAAAATCAAAAATAAAAAAAGCACTTGAAAAAAATTTGATTCTAACTTTACATTTTAAATTTTCTACCAAGTATGAAAAATTTGCCTTCACTCACCATGAGCAAAATAAAATTAATGAGCATTTCATGAGAATGATAATTCTCATCTCGTTTAAACTTTATTTAGAAAAAAACATTTTTTTTAAAAAAAATTAAAAACAGAAATTTTGTACGGTTACCAAACGTGTTTTCATTCTTTTTCTATTCTAGGAACAAAAATTAACTGTAGATTCCAAACGTGTTTTGTTCTTTTTTTATTTCAAGAACAGTTTTTTTTTTACACTTACCAAACGCGTTCTTTTGTTCAAAATCTGCTTCTAACAGAAACACTTTTTTTTTGTTTTCGTTCCCTAACAAAAAAAAAGAATGTAAACGTTACCAAACGCAGCCCTAACATTACGCCATTTTCGTTATTTAGTCTCCAACTTTTTTTTTTTTTGCTTTTATCGCCTATAACCACCTTGTTCATTATTAAATTCTCACACGACCTTACTAATGTGATACAGAATATTCTGTAGTTTAGTCTAGCAATTTCTGGAACCGGTCCCATATGTAATGGAGATTGATGGTTCAAAAGAAAAAAAAAATTACTACCATTAAATGAGTATTTTTATTAAAAAAAATTATAACCACATAAGGAAAATTATTGACTATAAGAATACCAATATTACTAATGGTCAAGGATAATTATGATATACAATGAAAATTACTGATTGATAGGGTTTTTAAGTTTCCAAATTACGAAAGATTATAAAGGTAAAATACTAAGGAAAAAAAGGATTTTACGATAAATTCAGATTGCTGACCATTTATGGAAAGTCATTCATGCTTCAATGTTCGACCTTGCGAGACATTGAAAGTAAATGACGAACAGGGAATGATTTTGACATATGACATGAATATGTGTTCATAAGAGAGACGAAGGGAGAAATATAAATATGTCCTCAATATAGAATCATGAACTATAATACATATAAACTCTTATACGTACGTATTGTAGCTCAAATTTCATATGTAATGACAATGTGTCTACAAGGTATTTAACGTGGTAATGCGGTAATGCTCTAATACTTTGATTCCGATATCTGTGTAGGCAAATTCATGCATGTAGAATTGATGTCAATTATCACTTTGATAATTTTTTGCTCTGATATTATCTTTTTCTACTCTGAAATTTGGAGAGGAAATTCTGTTTGAAAAGAACATATGCTAATAACTATCTTTTTTTATTTTTGCTTTGTCACTCGTGAAAGAAATTAGGAGCATAACCTAATAAGGGTGCGTTTGGGAAAATTTTTGGGGAAAGTCTTTAGGAAAATGCAAACACCTTTGAGTTAAAGGTGTTTTCCAAAATGTAACTGTGTTTGGTAAATTGTATTTTGAAAGCCCTTTGTGAAGCACTTTGAGCAAAATAGTGTTTGGGGAATTATATTTACAAAGCATCTTTATGGTAAAAAAAAAAATTATCAAAAGAAAAATTAAAAAAAATTGACCGGCAAGGGCAGCGACCTCCGGCGACCTCCGGCAAACCTCCGGCGACCTCCGCGACCTCGGATCCAGGGGCGGCGAGGTCGCGCGACGCCGTCGTGACCTCCGGCGACCCCGGATCTGGGGCGCCAAGGCCCGGCGACCCCGGATTTGGGTCGTGGCGGCGTCGTGCAACCTCCCGCGACCTCCGGCAACCCCGAATCGAGAGGCGGTGAGGTCGCGCGACGCCGCCTCGACCTCCGGTGACCTAGATTCGGGCGTCGAGGTCGCGGGAGGACCTCGCCGCCCGAACGGGTCGCGCGGGGTCGCGCGACCTCGCCGCCCCGGATCGGGGGCGGCGAGGTCGCGGAGGTTGCGCAATGCCGCCGCGGCCCGGATCCGGGGGCGGCGAGGTCGCACGACCCAGATCGGGGGTGGGAAGGTCCTCCCGCAACCCTACCGCCCCAGATCTGGGTCCCAGCGACCAAAACCTCGCCACGACCCACCCCCGGCGTCGGTTGCGCCACCCCCGACGACGGTCGTCTAGGCGACGGTTGCCAACAACTGCCTGCCTTTCGCCGGTGACTGGTCGCGGAAGAAGAAGAAGCTCGCGCGAAAGAAGAAGAAGCTCGTGGAAGAAGACGATGAATAGTAAGGGCGAAAATGGACAAACGAAAAATCCATGAGGGTAATTTGGGAAGAAATTTTTTTTTAATCCTCAAGCTCAGCATTTTCGGTAAGCTGAAAGCCCAAGGCAGCCCCCACCCTGCCTTGAGCTTTCAACCTTGTGAAAGCACGCATTTGGGGAATGCCAACCCAAAAATGAATGCCAAACGGGCTGGCATTTGCCCAAGATCTTTAAAGCCTCCAAAGGGCTTTGGGAAGTGGTTCCCAAACGAAGCCTAAGAGTGTTATATTTTGTTGCTCTGATATTTGAAGAGGAAATTAACTTTGCGACAGAGGAGCATGAGCTAGTAATCCATATCTCTTATTGCTATGATACATTCAGTCGAAAGTGTACTTGCAAGTTACAATTCAAAAGCATATGCTTGCATTACATATCCTTTTGCTCTTATGATTGTACAAGATAAGTCATCTATAAGCTTATTTCCATTTTTGTTAAAAAAAGAATATTTATAGCGACTCATCTTTTATACTCTGACAATTATTGCTCTGATATTTGCTATAATTCTTGAGAGAACATACATTATCTATCGTGTTTTGATGCTTGAATAGAAGAAATTGACTCTACAAATGATGTATTACCTATTTCGTCTAATTCTCTAGAACTTATTTTATTGTAAACTCGCTTTCTTTGAAGAGTTTATGCTAATGACTTTATTTCCTAAATCTATTCATTCCATATCTCACATAGAAAATATGTCATACATGAAAGTGCTATGATCTAAATTGTACAAATCAGTTCGACATAAAGACAGACACTTTTAGTTTATAAGCACAAGAATATTTCCAAAATCTTGTGTGTGTGAACACATTTACTTATTGAAAGGTATAGGAGCTTTTGACATCATAAAAAAGGTAGACTTTGTTGGAAAATTTCGCTATGTAATGCAAAGATGACAAAAAATTATATGTGATAATATATGCCTTTGAGGGTGTAGATGAAATATGCATTAACAAGTTCACATGCATATGATGTTAACAATGAGGCCTCTGCACTAGTGAAAAGCTTCCTTTCTTTGCAAATGGAGAACAAGACCTGAGTGAAAAGTGTTGGAATCAGAAAGACTTATGGATTTTAGTGAACAAGTAGGGCGTGTGGGATTGTGAAGGTAACTTCATCTATAAATGTTGTCAATTGCCCTAATGGGTTTCAACCTTGTTATTACATTGTTAAAGTTGGCAGATTAGAGTAAGCCGAGCCACCATAAATTGTCTCTTCAATTCATTACTTTCTTTCCGCTTTTGCTAATAAACAATGTTTGCTTTACATTACATGTTTTGATTGTTAGGCAAATCCCCAATGTTTTTTTGACAATGACAAAGATAATCAAAGGCTACTATGTGTGTATTGGTTGAGTTAATACCAGTTGATATATATACATAAACCACAATGCAAATTGTGTCATGATTAGTATCAAGTGTGACAATGATACGCTGCATGCTTTATCACGATCGAGAATGCTTTGTTGATATGAAAAATCAATGTCGATATCTAAGATGAACAAGATATTAGGTGTGAAGATGTCTACGATTTGGAAGGATCTCTACAAAAATGAACATGCTAGAAGGACCTTGATTGAGAGAGAACAAACCGAGAAGAACTAAGATGTTTGTGATGTCTTGGAAGGACCAAGATAAAAGTGAATAGTTGAATGGACCTTAGTGATGGTGAGCAAGTCTAGAATGGAAATGTTCGTTGAAGCTTGAAAGGACGACACTATTGAACAAGCATAGAACAAGGATGTTTAGTAGAGCTTAGAAAGACAATATAGATAAATAGCTTGGTAGAGTCATAATCGTCAATATTCTTGGAAGGAATAGAAGATAGAAGAGCAATTGATCATCATCAAGACAACAAACTGTTGGCTGGAGCAACATTTTTAAGATGAGGTGCAGAGACAGTGACAATACAACAATCTAGTGAGTTCAGTGAAGACAAATATTTTGGAGACTAACAATACAACCTAGAGGGGGTGAATAGGTTGTTTTAGAACTCTGACAATCGTTCGCAGAAATTAGTTGATACTAAATAAAGATATAGTTAAGATGATGTTCGAAGCTCGTGAGCGGATTGTGTGCTTGTAGAAGTAATGAGAGAAAGACAGTAGTAGACAACGGTATATAGTGGTTCAGCTTTAATCCTCAAGCTTACGTTCACTTCTCAAACTAATAGTCACAGGTTGGTCAGATTGCACTAGTAATCTACTCAGAAAGTTACGATTGACAAGTACTAATGCTTTTACATTATAGATCATATTATTAAGACTTAGCTGCTACTCTTATTCTTGTGCACTTAATCTTTTACACAATTACTCACATTGCAAGAATACAACACTCAAAAAAGAGTCAAAAGACAGTGTTTTGCTCGGAACATAGCGTATAGTAGATTTTCAGTCTTCATATTTGCAAGTGTCTTACGTTGGCTTATGAGATCTTCTCTTTCATGCCTATCTTCATTCTATCCATTGAAGGTGGATTAGAGAAGTAAAGAACCATTAGAGTTATCATTGAAGCTGTTGTCCAAAGATGCAACTGCCCAAAAAGTTCTTTTCATGAATATTTGCATACTATCAAGAAATAGCTTTTGTTGTTGTCCCTTCACTTGAACTTCTAATAGACCTGTCAAACAGCCTAGCATCTTGTTTTCTATTATCATCTGGATTCTACTGCTACACATATCTACTTCAACAATGGCTGGTTTGTTGATCCAACGAACATTATCAAATGAATGTTATTGCCACATTACCAATGACCTAACATATACAAAGTTAATACAAACATTGACAACAATTGATCTTTAGGTTTGTTGGTGTTGTTTATGGAAAAATTGTATCAAAACATATTGCGATCTTTACCACTTGGTTCACACCATGTCATCACATAATCTTTAATGCTTGTTATGAACATCTATAATTATCATAGTAAATATTATACGAAAGATAGTTTGGAAATTATCAAAACCACTTGGAGATGTTTCTCCAATAGAGTAATCAACGGGGATGCTGATGTACTTGAAGGTCTTTGAATGCCGACTTAGTTAATCAGCAAAGACGAGTAATCAGTGGGAATGCTAATGTTCATGGCAGTCCTTAGAAGTTGATGGAGCCAAGAGGATCCTTGGAAGATTGATCGAAAGTCATTCCGCACGAGTTCGTCAATGGATAGCGTAAATAGATTACTAATAATCTACACTCCTATTTATGAGTAAAGGATAGTGCTAATATCAAAACTTGGAAGCTAGTCATCTACTCATCTCATGAGAATGTTGATCCAAATGAAATTTGCCATATTACAAAGTCTTGTAGTTCGCATTAGGAGCACCAAAGATGAATCATAATAGTTATGGCAATTTTAACATAAAATAGACATTGACAGCAGCAGTCTGACTGGTTGGGAAAAATTGCCACAATCAGTAGTTATTTTGATGCTAGTAAGCAATATAGAGCCGTTTGAAGACTAATGATGGTAGAACTAACGGCTGCTTCATGGAGTTGAGTTGTGGACAGTCATATAAGGATTGGATGCCTATATATACTCAATATAAGACAATTAGTGAGGTTAGGTCGAAATGAACAAACATAGTTAGTCTATAGCTCTTGAGTCTTCTTTTTTGCTTTGTTTTTATTGTTAGTAATTGTGATGTTGATTATGTCTCTATGAGGTGCTATTGAGTTGTAATCATAACAAATAATCAAGCATATGTGCAATAGCAATGGTTATGTCTTAATAGTGTGACCTATCATGCAAATGGAACAACACTAGTTAGATGTGACTTGCAAGGCTGATTACTAGTGGATTTCAGCCTCATTGTGATTGTTAGTCTTAGGACTAGATGTAGACTTGGGAATAAAGTCGAATCACTATAAATCTTAGTGTGTCATCTCCTATCTTTTCATTATTAGCATTACCTATACAACATCTTTAGTATTCATCTATTAGTACCGCACCCGATTATGTTATTTAATCATAAGTAGTACTCCTAATTACATTAAATTGGTTTTGCTATTGGTGAAGTTTAACTTGTCATATTCTGCAAAAGTTTATGCATAGTTTTCACTCTACCTAATCACTTTTCCTATAGATTGTATTATTATTCTCAACATTGTTTATAAACACTAGTTTATCCCCTACACACTATATTGTTTGAAGAATTTGTAAAAACCTACAACAATCAATTCATCTCCTTTGATTGGTATTCATTTCTCAAAGGCCCATTGTTGAGTTTGGACTTTCAAATTAGATTGAGGAGAAGGAAGATAGAGCACATAGCACTATCCAATTATCGTTGTCCAATACGATGCGTCGCGAAGTCACTGATGAAGAAACAGATTTGGAATTGTGGAATAAGCTTGAAAGTCTCTACATGAAGAAATCTCTTACGACAAGAGTATTTTTGAAGCAGTATCTTCACACGCTAAAAATGCAAGAAGGTGCTCATATCTAAAAACTTTTAGATGAATTTAATAAGATTGTTATGGATATGAAAAAACTAGATTTGAAATTAGGTGATAAACTTTAATTGTGTTATGTTTACTGTCGAACTCATATGAAAATTTTGTGAATTCTATGATTTATGGAAAATAATCTATAACTCTTGAGGATGTGAAAGCATCATTGAATTCCGCGAAAATGCATACAAAGTTGAATGCGAGTAGTAGTGGTGATAGAGCTGATGGCTTTGTCATTAAGGGATGGTCGAATCATCGTGATAGACGCAGTAATAATGAAGAATGTTCAAAGTCTAGATCATGTAGTGATAAGAGTCAGGTGGAATGTTACTATGGTCACAAATTTGGACACAACAAAAGTGAGCGGTCAAAGATAAGGGAAGAAGCCAATGGAGAGTTCCAATTCGGCTAGTTTGGTGAAAAATAATGAGTTAACTAATGCAAACAAAGTTCTTATTGTTTTTGTACTTAGGATTGTCATGTCGATGACAAATAGATTTTGGATTCAGCATGTTCATACCACATGTATTCACTTAAAAATTGGTTCCACACATATGAAAAAGTTAGTAGTGGTTCAATTTTGATGGGCAACAATGCAATTTGCAAGATTGTGAGTATTGGTATAGTGTAGATTAAATGTCATGACAATATAGTAAAACTTTGACAAATGTTAGGCAAATCTCATAGTTGAAGAAGAACCTTATTTCATTGAACAATTTAGATTCCATTGGATGTATATACACAGGTGGAGGTGAAGTTTTGAAAATTTCAAAAAACTCATTGATTGTGTTGAGAGGTAACTAGAAAAACAACCTTTACGTTCTGTAGGGAAGTACCATTCTGGGTTATTTAAATATATCATCATCTTCAAATTCTAAAAAATCAATATTGTGACATATGCGGTTAGACCACATGAATGAAAGAGAAACAACTATTTTGAGTGAATGTGGTTTTCTTTGTGGGGATCATATGATCTCACTTGACTTTTGTGAACATTGTGTTTTTGAGAAGCAATGCAGAGTTTGTTTCAGTATTGGAGTATGCTTGACAAGGGCATAGTTGACTATATAAACTTCGATTTGTAGGGATCGACACAAGTAATATCTAAGGGTAATGCAACTTATCTTCTGACATTTATTGATGATTTTTCTAGGAAAGTCTGGGTTTATTTCTTGAGGTGTAAAAATGACGTTTTTGATATGTCTAAGAAGTGGAAGATGTTGATAGAAAATCAAACTGGGAAGAAGATAAAGCGTCTCAGAACGGATAATGGTCTTGAGTTTTGTGGAGGTGATTTCAACAAATACTATGAACATTTATGGATAGTTCGACATCGAATCGTCAGGCACACACCTCAACAGAAGGGGGTGGTAGAGTGCATAAAGCAAACATTTTTAGAGAGAGCTAGGTATATGCTCTCTAATGCTGGACTTGGGAAGGGTTTCTTTACTGAAGCTATGAGCACGACATGTTATTTGATGAGTCATTCTCCTTTAACCGGAATTGAGTGTAAGACTCCTAATGAGGTGTTCGATTATTCTGGTTTAAAAATATTTGGATGTCTAACCTATTATCATGTAAAAGAGGATAAGCTTGAACCTAGGGCCGAGAAGTGTATTTTTGTTGGTGGTAGGAAAAGCGATATTCTTAAATGTTACTTTTGATAAAAAGAGGTGGAGTTTCATGTAAAGCATCCACGAATAACATTTGAAGATGTTCATATTCGGCCATAAAGCGACAATGAGCAACAAGACTCAAATTCTATCAAAGAAAAAATAGATTAAATTAAGCAATCTTAGAGTTTGGCTGTAGGGAGGGCCAAATGACAAATTAAGCCTCCCCAAAGGTATAGTTTTGTTGCTTTAGTAGCATATGCTTTTATAAATGTTAAAGAGTTGGTATTGAAGAACCTTCTATATTTCATGAAGCTACTGTTTGTTCTAAATTTGTGAAGTGACTTGTTGCGAGAGATGGAGTCTCTTCATAAGAACCAAACTTGGGATTTTGTGAAATTACTTGAGTGCAAAAGAGCTGTTAGGTGCAAGTGGATCTTAAAAAAAAAAAGAGGGAATTCTAAGGGTTGAAGATGAAAGATTCAAAACTCGTTTGGTAGCAAAGGGTTTTAGTCAGAAGAGGGGACTGACTTCAATGAAGTGTTCTCTCTAGTTGTGAAACATAGTTTCATTCGTGTGTTGCTTGCGTTAGCAAGCTTTTATGATCTAGAATTTGAGTAACTTGATGTCAATACCACTTTTTTGCATGGCGAGCTTGAGGGGATAATCTATACATCTCAACTTGAGGGATTCGTTGTTGAGGGTATGTTGACACCTAAATTTTGCCATTTTACTTAAAAGTTAATCGTGTACAAAATTAGGAATTAGTCGCTAAAAAAAGGAGAAAAAAAAAGAAACAACAACAACAACAACAACAAAAGAGAAAGAAAAAAAAATAGAAAAAAATGCCTAGAGGTCGGGTTGGGCCAGATCCGGCATTGGCTCAGCCCGCCACCCGCCTCTCTTTTCCCCGTGCAGCCTAGGTCCGTTTCCCTTTTGGCTCGGCCCACGCCAGCCTTCTCCCTCCTCCAACTCGCGCGTGCACTTGCAGAGACAAAAATGAGTAAAAAGCAAAAGGTAGTAGGGAGCACAGGAGCGGAGGAGCAGAGGTCAGAACAGGGGAAGGCATGAAAGAAATGAGAAGGCAGAAAAAGTAGAGGGGAAAACCGAGAGAGGGGGAGCACTGCCAGGAGAGAACAGAGATAGAGGAGAAAGAGAAGGAGAGACGCCAAGCAAGTCCGGTTCTGATCGTTTTTTATCAGATCTAGGAGACAACGCTGCTTCATCATTGCCTGCCCCTGCCATTCCACCATCCCCCGATGACTGTCGCCGTGTCTGGGTCCCCACCGTGTCGTTGCCGTCCATGACCCAACCCCCTAGCCAGATGCCGTCCCTCAAGCCACTCCGCCCTCCTTTTGCCCGCGACCTAGCCACGACACCGTTCTTATTGTCCTTCATCCCGTCCACCTGCGCCGCCTGCGTCCAGTTGCCAGCCATCGCCGCACCTCGCCTGGAGCCTACGCCAGCCCATGACCCACCTGCTTGCGACTTTGTCTCCCTCATCACGACCCACCATCTCCACCCATTCACCAAGCATCAACCCCCCTGCACACCGGTCTAAGTCACTCCCCTTCCGAGCAACGTCGCTGTAGCCCGACGCCAGCAACCTGCTCTACGCCTCTGTTGATCACCGCCTTCGCACGCTTGCCCTGCTGCATTGTCACCCCTGTTGTGGCCGTAATGACTCAACACCTTTGATCGCCGGAAGCTCTGTCGCCGTGACCAGCCTAGAAGCCGCGATGTTGCCACAGCCACCACCACTAATCACACCAGCACCGCGCCGTTGCGGCCCGTCCTTGCAGTGATAACTCGAGACCTTCCTCTCTTAAGCTTACCAATATTTACTAATTACAGAATCTATGTATTCCTAGATCCCCTCCAAGAGTCATTTCTGTGGCACTCGGGATCTACCACTTATTTAGTTACGATAGGACGACTAATTCAAATGGAGCTTCCTTTCCCGGAAGAGCAAGGCGAACTTGAACCTTCGCTACCCGGAGCTAGGTATTTCCTTATTCTAGATAACGTACACATAGGTGATCTATTTAATGGGCTAGCTTCACTACTAAGGCTTGATTGCCCTATGGGAGAAGTTGAATCTTTCTAGGTCGCATTCGATCTAGAGAAAAGAAAAGCTATTCTTCTGAATTTTCTCTAGAACCCTTGGTTGGGCTAGGATCCCGATAAAGGAGAATGTTCAAAGCTGTCTCACCTGTGGATGCGTACTTTGCCTGCTCTGTGGTCTCTTGCTATCGATTCCAATGGCCTCTTTATTAGGGCACTCCTGAAGCATCCCATAATTTGATATTCTAATGAGTCTCGCGTCGTTGCCACCACCCGCCGTGTCGCCAAGCCGTCCCGACCATCCTCCTTCGGCGCCGTGAAAAAGCAGGGGAGAGAGGAGGCACGAACCGAGTCGCGCGAGGCGGGTCGAGTGCAATTCTCGGGTAGGGTTTTTGTCCACTTGGGCTTGTCACGGTGGGTCCTCTGATTGCTTGGCTTTAGTTGAGCCACTTTTTTACAAAGCAATTTTTACTGGGTTGGGCCAAAAATTAAAACATTGGGTTGGATCTTCCTTCTAGGCCGAGCTCGCACCTCGGGCTCGTTCCGGGCCCCTGATTTCTGCAACCCGGGTCGGTCCCAACCCGGGAATCCAACCCAGGTCGTTTTTATATTATTATATCATTATAATGATATTTAATAAAAATAATAATACAAAAAAACTTTGCCAAAAAAATTGAAAAATTAATTAAAAATTAAAAATTAAAAAATTAAAACAATTTCGAAAATCCAAAAAAAATGTATAAAAAATATTAAAAATTTAAAAATTTTAAAAAATTTAAAATATATATATTAAATTTTAAAAAATAATTTTGAAAATCCAAAAAATGTAGGGTTTGGTTAGGAACTGCTATGTCTTGCATTTTTAGTGTAATTGGGTATTTATTTTCTTGCACATTGATTATATCGCGTGTTTAATTTGCATATTTAATTATGTTTGATTGCACTTGCTCAATTTTACTGCAATTAGGATCTTGGTAGCTATAATTATTACTTTAATGATTGCGCAATCGCATGATCACCTCACATGTTAATGGACATGGTATAAAATCAATCTAAACTACCTGACAAAAATGATTTCTTTTAAAATGAACAAGATTAAGTACCAAAATGGCACTAATTGATCAATTAGTGTAATCAAATCCCTAACCCTAAATTTTCTGGTTGCGTAGGAAGCAAGGTATACTCCCATGCCTCACTTGGTTTATAGCCAACCTCAATAGGTTAGTGGCAACTCTTTTTTGCAAAATTCTTAAAAATACCCCAACGTCACGTGAGGTATGGGCTTGGGAGAGCTTGCGCCTAATCATGGGCCATAGGCCCATCTTTTAAGCAATACCCCTAAACCTATTCCCTTCCCCCAAGGATAGGTCGCAACAGCTTGGCGACTCCACTGGGGACTTGGTTTCAGACCTTAGAGGACTTAGGCCTAAATTTATCTTGTTCAAAAATAAGTTTTGTTTGGCAGTGAGGATATCAAGTACGTCCCGAACACGAGTGTTAAATGTTTTTGTAGTTTTGAGTTATAAGGGGAAGAGTGATTGTTAACCCCTTGTCTTGTAGGTGTGGAGTTGGGAATAAATGTTTATGTGTTGAACTTTTGAAGTGGTGTTTGTTTATAAATTGTTGTGGATGTATTCTTTGCATCGCACTACACTTTAGCACACACAACCTGCCGCCGAACCTGGGCCACATAGGATCTCTTAGGATAGTGTTGAGGTGGATATTACTCCGACTGCGATCATATAGTACGAGTCACCCATCTCGACTCCGAAATTTCTTTCTTAGAGTCAAGAGTTACCACTCCAGTCAACAATCACGTGACACGAGTCGACTCTTTGACGAAGCCGAAGTCATGGAAACCCCAACCTAATCGCGATCATGTCAGTTCAGTCTGGTAATCTCATGGCTTGATTTTGAGCCATATAAATTGGAAATTGAACCACATCCCATGTGTACAATTAAAAAAAAAAAAAAAGAAACAGAGAGAAAAGTTGTCCCCCATTGTAAGTATCATACTTTTTTTTTTATTCACTTTCTTTTAATTAAATTTTCATCTTGAAATTTGTGGAAATTAATCGAATGCCCTCGGTGATGTAGGCTTATAATTGAAAAAAAATTGGCAATCACTCTTAATAAGTGAACATTGAATGCAAGTTCTAAACACTTTGATTTGGCCTTGTTGAACACATGATTTTGTTTCAATTTCTAGTTATGTGCTCAAAATCACATTTTGAAAAAAAAAAGAAAAAAAAAAGGCTTTTGAGTTGCGATTATACATTGGGGTACAAAAATTGAAATTGCATTTTTAATCAAATTCTCTCCATTTTGTGTATTGATTTCTCAAAACAAAAGTCTTTTCATTTTTTCTAGAAGTAAAATCATAAATCAATCTTTCAAAAATCAATGCTACTTTTGCATATGAAACTTTTGGAATAGAGTGGATATTCGATTGATAGTTGTCGATCGATCTTTTAATGATGCCCCTTCTCTTATGATAAAATCTTGGCGAAATACTAAAACCCCGTAATAAGGACTATGGGGCATGTACCGTCGACTTGATTTCATTGTAAGAGGCGACCTCATTAAGAGATCATTCTCTCATTCATATATTGACATTGTCTTCTTCTCGCAGGATGCGAATAACGGCCACTCTTTGACATTTTCTCATTTGACCGTACAAATAAGAGGACTTTCAAGCTAAGATGGGGATTGATTTTTGCACTCATCTATTTTGTCGAAGCCGTGTTGGAAATGTCACCATCAAGTTATCTACTCACCATCTTCATCTCTTCTGGGCATCCAATCTTTGCATGGAGATGATTATTGGTGGTCTGTAAGACTAAGACAATACTTCAAGATTTAGATGTATACAAAAGAGAATCGGTCATCAAATGTTGCCCTCGAGTAAAAGGTGGTAATCGTTCCAAGTTAAATTTGATTTATTTTAGGAATGACTTGTCTCTCCATTTGTGCAGAATTTCATGAGGCAAATACCTAGCAAATAACATGACTATGTGAGGGCAACTTGGACCGGAACTACACAATCTCTAAAAGGAAAAGAATAGACTCGAACAAAACAAAGACTTTCAGACAAAGCGCAGTGGAGCAGCACTTGACTTAGAAAAAATCTCTCCTTCCCCACTAATGAAGTGTGCTGGGACAAAATAGTCGAATTCATCACAAAAGGCAATAAATGGGGCAAAGCATCTAAAGAACAATGTCCCCAAATGTGGATATAAGGAGCAATCCCCCTCCTTTCAAAGCAAGATCTTGAAAAAACGCATCTAATGATTTGCATTTAAATTTTTCGAGCTTTTTGTCAATTAAATGTTTCTTCCAAAAGAGCATTTGAAAAAAGCAGGAATTGAACTTTGTAAATTGTTGTATTCAATAAGGAAGTGCTTTTCATGGATAAAATCAAGGCCACATAGCCATTTGTTAATCAATTCTAGCCACTTCAGGCAAATTTCATACTTGAAGAACGGAAACATGTGAAGGGTAAATGGTGTCAATTCCAATAGCTCATTTTGATAGTGTCTCTAACATGATTCTTTCTTTCCTTTGATAGGAAGACATTAGACACTTAAAGGCAGATGCAAGTGAAAGGTAATGTCGAGTTACCAGATATCCACGAGAGTGAATCCAAGAAATGTTAGCACCCAAAGGATAAAAGTGAGTGAAGGGTAATAATGTATCGTTTCCAAAATTTCAATCCCTAAAGATTTTCGCACTAACATATTCTTTCACATTCTTTACAGGGTTATCGGGTCATCATGCCGTAGGTAAGTACCCTCATTCTAAAAAAAAAAACAAAGAATTTCCATTACAAAAAAAAAAAAGAACCTTTTGCGCTTTCCTAGAGACAAGCACAAAATGAATAATTGAAAAAAAAACTTTTTACAAACTTTTTGAATATCCTTTTTATCTCAAAATTGTTTTCTCACTTTGTGGGTTATTCATTTTGAATCAAATTTCCCTATGGAGATTGATCTACTCAGATGATCTCGACAGAGTGAGATGGAGATGTTAACAATGCCAAACAAGAAGTGCTTAGGATGAAGAAAGGCAAGTCATCTCCAAACATATCCTTCAAACACTTTTGAGAGTTGAGTGAAAAACAACCTTCTCTTAGGACGAAGGATTCATTCGCGTTGAGCGTAAAGATCGAAATGATAAAAGCATTTCCTTCATCAATCCCAAGCACCGAGCTAACATCTTGCTAGCCCTTTGGGCCAAATAAAGACGATCCTTCAAAGTACCCCTGTCGAGAACGACCCCACATTGGGGTAGCATGGGAGGTTACAGTCATGTTGTAAAAAGAAGGATTGAGAAAGATCCTATTACTTTCACTTGCATCAATCTTCTGGTGATAGCTTCAAAGGAATTCTCATTAAAGCTTGACTCATCCCAAGGTGAAGAAGAGCATTTCCTTCTCTGCCCAAACACTGATACCCATTGCTTTAACCAACTTGGGACTGATTATTCATTTCTTAACCTCGAGCGGTGATTATCTCTCTTCACTGGGGCAAGGTATAAAGATTGACCACATACAATATGCATTTACGAGAAAACATGAAAAGCATCTCGAAAGTCATAAGAGCTCCAAAAGTTCAAAAAGCGAAAAGTTTGACAAAATTAGGGGGCATGAAAAAGCAGTGTGCCTAGTAAAAGTAAGGCCAATGCTCGTCAAGAAAAAGAGCTGAAAGGCTACATCTTATGCGAAAGAAAAATTATCAAAGTCCAAGTGCTTGCATAAAAAAAAAAAAAAATCATCGCAAGTGTAAAGGAAATTAGAGAAATGAGCAAAGCTTCCATGTAGAAACGATTAGTGAAGGAACTTTCGAGATATGCTGTGTTCCAAAAGCCAAATGATTTCAAAAGATCGAGTGACCTGGTCACGATACCATGATGATCACCGACTCTTAAAAACCCTCTTGAAAATTTTAAACCTTTTGAGCCTTTCCCGAACCAACATTACAACCCTCTTCCGAATTCTCTTCTGATTGGGATGGTTCGAGTGAAAATGAGAATGCCACAAAGAAGCCATCGCTTGAAGGAGTGGAAGCAATTCTATCTTGTCTTATCTCCCGAGTTCTCGACTTGTAAACCCAATGAAGTTAGCGACAAATGTTCCTTTATTAGCCTCAAAGCAATAATTCATTTGTGTAAACCCTAACCGAGGCTATATTGCGATCCTTTCAAAAGACCCTTTTGATCGATCAGATTATGCTCATCATGAATGTTTCTGAAGGCCTTTGACATGGGTTATGTGTGATACCCTTAGCAATCAGTCACTTCCCACGCAAATAGATGGGATCAAGTAGCCATTTTATCAAGAGTGTGTGAGAAACCCTTTCTGACTAAGAAGCTCTAGTTCGGCATGCTTAATAAGCCTTTTTCACGAGTCGTAGTCATTCTAATAAGAACTTGACTCTTGGAGAATTTGATGATTAATGATATATCCCCAGGCAAGATGACATTTTTGCGCCACATGATACTGATTTACATCAAATGTTTTTCTAAAACAGTCAGACTTAGCTTGATTAGCTTGTTCAATTAATGCTGCAACATTGCCAATATGTCTATTGATGACATCTTTAATGACATTTGCTTAAGTTGAGTTTGACAGGATTCCTTAGTGAAGCCATGCAGTTTTCAAGGGGTTAGCAGGTGCTTCCCTAAAAACAAAAGGTTCATGGTCAACCTCAAGCCATGCCATCTCCAAAGGTTCATGGTTAGCCTCAAATTATGTCATCTACAAGGTTCATGATCAGCCTCAAACCATGTCATCTACAAGGTTTATGGTCAGCCTTAAACCATGCCATCTCAAAAGGTTCATGGTCAGCCTTAAACCATGTCATCACCAAAGGTTCATGGTTAGCCTTAAATCATGCTATTTCTAAAGGTTCATGATCAGCCTTAAACCATGTCAGCCTTAAACCATGTCATTCCCAAGGCTGATGGGTTTATCCTTAAACCATAGGGTTGGTGGCTTTTCCTAAACCACACGGTTCATGAATCATCCTTAAATCACGAGGTTTGTGGATTTATCTTTAAACCACGGGGTTAGTGGCTTTTCCTAAACCACACGGTTCGTGGGTATATCCTTAAACTACACAATTAGTGGGTTTATCCTTAAATTATGGGGTATGTGGCTTTTCCTAAACCACACGGTTCGTGGGTCATCCTTAAACCACAAGGTTGGTGGGTCTATCCTTAAAACCACGGGGTTGGTGGCTTTTCCTAAACCACACGGTTCATGGGTCATCTTTAAACCACAAGGTTGGTGGGTCTATCCTTAAAACCACAGGGTTGATGGCTTTTCCTAAATCACACGGCTTGTGGGTTCATCTATAAACCACGCTTGTCCACATTCGGTCGAAACCCGTTTGTACACGATGAGACCTTTCTCCTAGTCGAAACCCGTTTGTACACGACGAGACTATCATCCGATCGAAATGCATTTGTACACGGTGAGACCTTTCTCACAGTCGAAACCCTTTTGTACACGGTGAGACTATCATCCAGTCGTAACCCATTTGTACACGGTAAGACCTTTCTCCCAGTCAAAACCTGTTTGTACACGGTGAAACTATCATCTGGTCAAAACCCGTTTGTACATGGTGAGACATTTCTCCCAGTCGAAACCCATTTTTTCACGGTGAGACTATCACTTCCGATCGAAACCCGTTTATATACAATGAGACTACCATATCTAGTCGAAACTCGTTTTTACACGATGAGACCCTTTTTCCAATCGAAACTCGTTCTTACACGATGAGACCTCCCTGCCAGTC
This sequence comes from Eucalyptus brandiana, assembly GCA_014182725.1. Classification (NCBI taxonomy): domain Eukaryota; kingdom Viridiplantae; phylum Streptophyta; class Magnoliopsida; order Myrtales; family Myrtaceae; genus Eucalyptus; species Eucalyptus brandiana. The sequence goes on along the minus strand of CM024671.1, from coordinate 19,950,159 downwards.
GGGACTAGTTATCATACAATAGATTTTCCCATCTCGGTTGAGGGACATCTTTTACAAAGTAAGGTCATCCCTTCATATCCTTTTCCTATCCCCAGCCCCAATTGTCATCGTCTAGGGGCAAAACTTAGGCGTCTCTTGTCTTTGAAGGGAACCTCTTCAAGCTCCCATTCAAAGAGGGGCAACTATTGACACATAAATTTTGTTATTTTACTTAAAATTTAATCGTGTACAAAATTAGGAATTAGTCGCTAAAAAAAGGAGAAAAAGAGAGAAAGAGAGAAAAAAGAAAAAAAGAAACAACAACAACAACAACAACAAAAAGAGAAAGAAAGAAAAGAAAAAAACGCCTAGAGGTCAGGTCAAGCCAGATCAGGCATTGGCCCGACCCACCGCCCGCCTCTCTTTCCCCTACGTGGCCCAGGCCCGTTTCCCCTTTAGCCAGGCCCACGCCAGCCTCCTCCCTCCTCCAACTCGCGCGCGCACCTACAAAGAAAAAACAAAGACAAAAATGAGTAAAAAGCAAAAAGCAACAAAGAGAATAGGAGCAGAGGAGCAGAGGTCAGAATGGGGGAAGGCATGAAAGAAAGGAGAAAGCAGAAAAGCAGAGGGGAAAACCGAGAGAGGGGGAGCACCGCCGGGAGAGAACAGAGATGGAGGAGAAAGAGGGGGGTTCACACGATCTCCGCCGGAGATCTCTCCGGTGATGAGCAAGCTAAAGAAGGAGAGACGCTGAGTGAGCCCAGATTTGATTGTTTCTAATCAGATTTGGGAGACATTGCTGCTTCGCTGTCACCTGTCACTGCCATTCCGCCATTCCCCGACAACTATCGCCATGTCATTGCCGTCCATCACCCAACCCCCTGGCCAAACGCCATCCCTCAAGCCACTCTGCCCTCCTTCTGCTCGTGACCCAGCCACGACACTGTTCCTGCTGTCTTTCATCCCGTCCGTTTCCGCCACCCACGTTCGGTCACTAGCCACTACTGCACCCCTCCTTGCCTGGAGCCCACGCTGGCCCACAATCTGCCTACTCGTGACTCCATCTCCCTAATCGCGGCCCACCATCTCCGCCTATCGACCGAGCATCGACCCCCCTGCATGCCAGTCTGAGTCACTCCTCCTCCAAGCAACGTCACTGCAACCCGATGCCAGCAGCTTGCTCCGCGCCTCCGCTGATCATTGCCTTCGCACGCTTGCCTTGCTACGTTGTCGCCCCTGCTGTGGCCATGATGACTCGACACCTCTGACTGCTGGAAGCTCTGTCGCCGTCACCAGCCCAGAAGCCACGACATTGCTGTAGCCACTGCCACCGATCACACCAGCACCTCACTATTGCTGCCTGTCCTTGCAGATCTCAACGTCGTCGTCGCCGTTGCCACCGCCACCCACCGTGTCGCCAAGCCGTCCCAACGATCCTCATTCAACGCCGCGAAAAAGCAGGGGAGAGAGGAGGCACGAACCAGGTCGCATGAGCCGGGTCAGGTGCAATTCTCGGGTAGGGTTTTTGTCCGCTTGGGCCTGTCACAGTGGGCCCTCTGATTGCTGGGCTTTAGTTGGGCCTCTTTTTTATTAATCAATTTCTGCTAGGTTAGGCCAAAAATTAAAATGTTGGGTTGGATCTTCCTTCTAGGCCGGGCTCGCACCTCAGGCCCATTCCGGGCCCCTGATTTCTACGACCCGCATCGGTCCCAACCTGGGAATCCGACCCAAGTCATTTTTATCATTATAATGATATTTTAATTAAAAATAATAATACAAAAAAATTTCTCAAAAAAATTTAAAAATAAAATTTAAAAATTAAAACAATTTCGAAAATCCAAAAAATGTAGAAAAAAGATTAAAAATTAAAACAAAAATTTAAAAATATATATTAAATTTAAAAAAATAATTTTCGAAAATCCAAAAATGTAGGGTTTGGTTAGGAAATGCTATGTCTTGCATTCTTAGTGTAATTGGGTATTTATGTGCTTGCACATTGATTATATCGTGTGTTTAACTTACATATTTAATTATGTTTAATTGCGCTTGCTAAAATTTACTGCAATTAGGATCTTGGTAGCTATGATTATTACTTTAATGATTGCGCACCCGTATGATCACCTTACATGTTAGTGGACAGGGTATAAAATTAATCTAAACTGCTTGACAAAAATCATTTTTTTTTTAAAATGAACAAGATTAGGTACCGAAAGGGCATTAATTGATCAATTAGTATAATCAAGTCCTTGACCCCAGATTCTCCGATTGCGTAGGAAGCGGGGTACACTCCCATGCCTCACTTGGTTTCTAGCCAACCCCAATAGGCTAGTGGCAACTCATTTTTGCAAAATTCTTAAAAATACCCCAACGTCACGCAAGGTATGGACTTGGGAGAGCTCGCACCTAATCATGGGCCATAGGCCTGTCCTTTAGGCAATACCCCTAAACCTATTCCCTCCCCCCGAGGATAGCTTGGGACAGGGTAAAAAATATCACGTTTGCATGTTGAAACGTTCTTTGTATGATCTTAAACAATCTCCAAAACAATGGTACAAGAGGTTTGATAGCTTTATGTTAAGTCTTGGATACTCATGAAGTGCACATAACAGTTGTGTGTACTCTGAGAGATTGCATGATGGTTCTTTTATTTGTTTGTTATTATATGGGGATGATATACTTATTACAGCGAAGAACATATTAGAGATACAAAATTTGAAAAGGCACCTCAGTAGGGAATTTGAGATGAAAAATCTTCAAGTTACCAAGAAAATTCTAGGTATAAAAATTTGCAAAGATGGACAAGTTGGAAAGTTATACCTCTCACGAAAGTACATTGACAAAGTGCTTGAGCGTTTTGGCATTAAGAATGCCAAATCGGTAAGTACTCCTTTGGCATCCCATTTTAAGCTTTCAACTTCTTTGTCATGTAAAACTAATGAAGAGAAAAATGAGATGTCTTGAGTTTCATATTTTAGTGTCGTAGGTAGTCTTATGTATGCTATGATTTGCACTCGTCTGAATATTTCACAAGCTATTAATGTTGTGAGTAAGTATATGGCACATCCAGATAAAGCTCACTGGCAAACCATAAAATGGATTCTTCGATACCTCCGAGGTACCAAAGATATGGGTTTGGTCTTTGATAGAAGTTATGATATAGGACATTTGGTGGTGGGCTCCATTGATTGTGACGATACAGGCGATCTCAACAAAATGAGATCTTTGACTAGTTATATTTTTACACTTGGTGGTTCCTCGATTAGTTAAAGAGCAATTTTGTAGGACACGATTGGTTTGTCTACCACTAAAGCAGAATACATGGCAATAGCGGAAGTAGTAAAGGAAACTCTTTGGTTGAAGCGTTTGGTTACAGAACTTGGTGTGAAGTAGGAGGGAGCCTCTATTATCTTTTGCAAAAACCAAAATGCAATCTAGTCGACAAAAAACACAATGTATCACGAGAGGACAAAACATATCGATATCCATTATCACTTTGTGCATGATGAGGTTGCTAAGGGTAGAGTTATAATGAAGAAAGTACCTACAGTGGATGATCCGACAGATATGTTGACCAAACCAGTTCCTTTGACCAAGTTCAAGCACTGCTTGGACTTGATTGGTGTTTTAACCATTTGATTAGGCAGAGTTGGTGGCATTTCATTTCCTGTTTTCTACACCGAGTACGCTCACATAGGCTTACGAATGTGCGTTGTTGATTCTGCCATTTTGGGGGTGACCTTGTGTCATCACTTTTGGTGATGAGTAAGAGAGGTCTTGTGACATTTGGTATAAGACTCTTTTAAAGATTTAAAGTTAAGGTGGAGATTTGTTGAGTTTTGACTTTCAAATTAGATATAATGGTATTTTAGACCATTGCACTTTTGTCTTGTGTTTTTTGAAGGGAGACTATAAAAAGAATGTGTTTTATAACACATCTAAAACCCTAGCCTCCATATAATATATGTTCTTTTGTTTTTTAGTATCTTATTGCTAATTTTAAGATCTTATGGCTCACCAAGTGATTTTAGAGCTTTTAGATTCTACTCTCGTACTTATTATTGAAGATATAAAACCACTATCTCTCCCCATGATTTTCCCTGTTTTAGGTTTTCACGTAAATTTTATATCTTGTTTCATTTCACCTATCAATTCAAATTGTCACATTCACAATGGCCTATCGAAAAACCCTAAGAGTCAAAGGCCATCCCTTGGAATTCAAGTCATTTGATGTAGGAATTTTTTTAATTCAAGTACCTTTCTACATCAACTTGAGTCTCCCACACCTACATTCATCTCTACTCTCTTTTTCCATATCAAACCATCTCCTTGGGATATTCACCAAACATCAGAATAGTTGGAGGTGCACCAATTTACCATCGGCACTGATAGCATTTGTTGGGAGCGCATAGCAGAAATGCCCAAATACCTTTACTTGGGGAGTGGTCAAGAGGGAGCCAATCCAAGCCCACTAATATATACAATTGCATTTGCTTTCACTCAAAAACTTAAGCTAATGAGTTAAGTACCAACTAGGATATATTAACTATTCCAAATCACACCAATTCTTTGACGAGGGACTTGTCCTAACACAACTATCGGGTCCATTGCATACATAAAGCTGGATTGATATTTTGCAGCAACGGAATGTCAACATTAACTTTCAGTTTGTTGAGAAATTTTATTAAGCTGAAATACGCAATTTGTGGGTACTCTTAGAAAGTACTTTAATAGACAAAAATTAAAATGCATAATTTCTTAGATTTCATTTATTTATGCATTATGGTCATCTCATATTTGTATTTTACCATGATTTCTACCTTTTCTTTCCTTGAAGATTTATTTCCTGTATTATTCTCATTCGAGTTCTCCACCTAATGTGTTCCCTGGTTTCATATAAGAACCATCTAACCAAGTAACGACAGGAGCTGAGCCAGTCAATGTAATGACAAAAATCTGACGATAGAATGAACTAGAATAACGAGCAGTGTTTCATGAATAGCTTTGACTTGCGCCTAAGATCATATCATTTCCGAAGGTGCTGAGAAAAAAATGTTAAAGAATTTCTTAAGTCGTCAATGGGAGATAATAAAAGAACCAAAATTGAAACAGTGCAAAAGTCCGGTAAGATTTAGATAGAATTGTCGAAGGATGTCCTTAATTCATAGTTAGAAAATAGTACACGGGATCAATTTGGTGTGAAACATAATAAAGGGACCAAAATTAAACATGTGCAATTGAAAGGGCACTGCAAATGTAATTTTTCCTAGTTCTAGCTCTATAGAATGGTACACGAGAATCAACATCAGCAAATTGATGATCTTCAATCGGACATCGTACGGGTTACAAAGTAGTATAGTTAAAAGCAACGGTAATGCCTTTTGTTTTGGGGGGTGTGGCGCAAAGAAAATTAGGTCTAAGGTTCAATCTAAATGAGCACCTCACAGACGTGTACATAAAAGAGATAGGGTGAGACAAAAAAAAAAAAAAAAACAGCAGTAATAATGTTAAAAGTACTTGAACATTTGTCCTATTACAATCATTGGGCTTAATGAAGGCCTCCATCAATTAAGTTGCTGGGTTATATTATTTTACTGATGTGGCTCACTTATGTAGAAAAGCTAAGCCCAATTGTTAATGTGGCTCGCTTGCAATTTTGAACGCCTGATGTCTCTATTCACATGGGATTATTTAAAGGCTATATCATGTGCGAATGCTGACAATTAATTTTAGCAAATATTATGCAATTACTCAATTTTAGAATTTAATTTACTTGATTGAACCCAAAAAAAAAAAAAAAAGATTGGACACTCGAATATAAAATGTACAAGCGTTCAAGCACTCGCGTTGTCATTAGAATGTGCAAAGTTCTGTTAAAAGTAAGAGAATTTTTCACAACCAGACTCAAGGCGAGAATGGGCACGATTGCCTGTTCAATAATCTGAATATGCTAGTATGAAGTAGCCACAATTGAACTCGATAAACAATGACTGTGCTGATCGATCCATTTGAGGTAACCTTAAGTCTATCTCGGAGCACTCTCATCGACTTCTATAGTCAGATCAAAACTCTGCTTCTCATACTTGTGAGGGAAAGTGAGATTGCTAGGCTGTACCGTGACTTTCATTTCCTTCGGGCTTGCCATATTCACTTGGTAAACAGATTAATCAAACATCTCCCACATTTGTCGCCACCCTCTAGAAGCTCTTAACTTCGGTCGAGCCAGTATTGTTCAAAAAAACGACAATGAAAGAAGGGCGGTTTACGTCAACGTCACCTCGGCTGCAATTCCACTATTCTCTCCGGATGACTGCACTCATCTGCTTCTCGGTATATCCCAAGCTGCAAAGGAAATCGATATAAGCTTGCAAGTTCAAGTCACATTTAAGTCCGGGGTCCATGGCTTCGTTAGGATCGATATGCCACGCTCCATAATCCAGAGACATGGCAACACGTCGCTGCTTTCGATCTTTTAAGGTCATCCCGATGTTATTGATGGTGTATGATGTGGTCATCATGACTGATTGGATGGATGCTGGGTCCAATCTTTGTGTACATCCTTTAGAAAAGAGGCGACCCCGCCGGGTCAAGCGCGTAATTGGTCACCAGATGGTACGGGCCAACTTCCATGAAAGGCCTGTTTGGCACAAATGCAGCTAGTACATCCATTCTTGGATCGAGAAGATCCGCTTTCAAGGTGCTCAGATCGATCGGATCTGGCCCTCTCTAAGAGAAAGAAAGGGCAACTGAGGCGCTGGGGTTGTGCCCAATTTGATCTACAAAGACCTCATGCTCACATTTGCATTTTTTTTAGGGAAAATTATTCTAAAAAATAGTCATAAACCTATTGTATTTATACAAATTTAGTTTTAAACCTTTCAATTTGACTAATTTAATAGTAAACCTTTAAATAATTGGCCAATTGAGTCATTCCAACTAAATTTTGGCTAAAAATCAATGATGTGAATGTCAACCGTCATTGATGTGGACTATTTTTACAATTTTTTGTAAAAAAATTAAACATTTTATTATTTTTTCCTTTTATTTTGGTAGGGCCATGGCCCTCGCTAGACCGGTTAAACGGGTGGATTAGGTCGGGTTTGGGTCGGATCATAAATAGTCCGATTCAAATCGACATATTTAACCTGTTTATGACCCATTTATTGTAATGCAAATTTTTTTACCCATACCCGACCCGACTTATATTCGACCCATACCCGACCCATTTAACTAAATTTAAGAAAGCTTATTTCTTATATATATATATATATATATATATATATAATGGCATTGCTAAAATGGTTTTATACAACACAAATTTAATGGACAATTTTTATAATTTTTAAAATAATTATTTTTAAAAAATAAAAATTAAATCAAATTTTAATTATTTTTATCTTTTAAAATTTAACTATTTTTATTTTTTAAGAATATAATTTTTAATTTTAATTTTCCTTTTCTCTTTTCTTTTTTCTTTTTTGGCCGGCCGCCGACCGGCCACAGGCGAGCCTCGAGCTCGCTCGGCTCACTGACGTCGTGTCGTGTGGCACCCCTCGACGGCCCCCGATCCGTTAGGGTCGCCACAGCTTGCTTACCTTTCACTTTCCCTAATAACATGTCACTCTGATACCATTTCAATTACAGCGGGTCCATACGACCATGGGGGTTTACATCTCTTAGATCGGTCCCTTGTGCAGTTCATATACAAAAGCACATCCAACAACTCCCTTCCCTATATTCAGAAAACGATGCACACCTACTAAACATTTATAGGTAAAAGCCAAACACTTTTATTTACTTAAACCAGATGGACATCATTCATCGGTACATCAAAATGCCATAGTTTTCTATACATGGCTATACTTCAAAAGATGATTGACATCTCTTCCAACAATCGTATACTTAAAATCCATCGATCAGTGTCGGCATCCCAAAAGTTCCTTCCTTTGCTATCATCCCCCTCGCGGTCATGTCCAACCACTCGATCCATCTACCGATGGCAGTTGCAGCAGTGGTATCTTATCTAGTCTGAAATGTTATTCCCCAAAAGGGGTGAGTACAACCACTCAGCAGTAAAGATCCACCAAACTACTCATTGCATCACATAGAACAATCAAGGCATCATAACAAAGCACATATAATTCATGCATTCAAGCATATCTTACCTTGCAGCCATACATATGTCATCATACCATATGTGCATATACCATCATGCACTCATCATCAAGCATTCATGCATATATTACCATGCCATATGTGCATATACCACCATGTACTCATCATCAAGCATTCATGCGTATATCACCATGCCATATGTGTATATACCATCATGCACTCATCATCAAGCATTCATGCACATCCATGCCATATGTGCATATACCACCATGCAGTCATGTATATCTTACCATGCCATCGTGCATATACCGCCATGATTCATATCATACATGCTATCAAGCATACATCACCATGAGATCCATTCATGCCTTCATGATCGCATTTTCAATATCAAATAGCATTAATTTACTTTCATAAGCAGATCATGCATCATGTCATATGCATACACCCATGCACATGATTCATTTTCAATTCTTATCTTTCATAAGGATCTCATTAGTTTTTCTTTCCAAGGACCAATGTTTGCATCCCACAATTTATCGCTCGCATCCAACCAGACATCGCGAGAAATCTCCGGGCATGTATTCAAAATACAACCGGGCATCCAGCCACCCACATTCCGGGCATCTCGCATCCCAACTAGCATCACGAGGAATCCCCCCGGGCACACACCTCCAAGGCTTCCGAGATTACGTACCGACATACCATCAGGAATCCCCCATCTAGTATTACGTACCGTATACCACCGGGCATCTCGAAACTCCCGAGGATCCTCCGGAATTACGCCACTAGGCCACCGGGCATCCGGCACCCCCACATCCGGGCATCCTGACACTCCCAGGGCATTGTCGACTCACACCTCTGACAGTCTCGTCATTTTCTCAATTTTATATTCACACATGTATCTCAATTTCAACATGGCATTTGGAATCAGCCTTTTCAAAATCATATAATATGCATTGGGAAAAATATTATTTGATGCAATGGTTTTGAGAAACTTCATTGAATTCATGAAAATCCATAAATCTGTTGATGTCATATGATATCCATGAATGTCACCACATCATTGCACGAATGATAATCCAAGATATCACAATTTATATAGCAAATCAATAACCTGTAACTAGAACAGTTTTTCAGCTTAAACAGAATGCGTGCTGTTTATGAAAAATTCTGGAAAATTAGTAAACGAGGGAAATTAATTCTGAAAATTTAACACATTGAAGATAAGATCTAAGAAAACACATTTTGTGAAGAACACCATATCAAAAAAGGCTTCACAGAAAACTTACAGGTCCATGCATCACCGAAAGAGGATTTTAACATCATCCATGCACCGTTTTGAAAACAATTTCGATTAAACCCTTAAATAAACTCAGAAAATTCTGGAATTTGGACACGCTGTATTTAAGACCTAGAGGTACAAGTTTCATGAAGAAATCGTAGTCCAATTCGTTCTGGATTAAAAGATAAAATCAATTTACTTTTCCTATTCTCGGTATCGTTTTCCAGATCTACCCGTGTTGAAGAAAATTCGTTTCCTTGGTAATTACTGGTAAATTTACTCTGAAATTTTAGTATGTTGTTCCTCATAATATTACCTACAACTTTAATTAAGGACACATGATCAAATTTTAACTTTATGATTTTATAAAAATCCCGAAATCATACTAGGTCGAAGCAGCGTTTTTCCCCAGATCCAGTTTCTTCAAAAGACAACGATTTCACCAATCTATTTTTGTTCATTTCCTCTAAATTTTTGATATGTTCTACCTCAAGAAGTATAATACAACTTTCATTAAGAGATAAAGGTGAGATTTTCACAAGAAGGTTACTTTACAGACCACAAAACCACTGAAGGTCAGCACAACGAATTCCAGATCTAGTCTCTCCAAAGAAAAATCATTTCACTAACCATTTCTTGTTCGTTTTGTCTCAAATTTGAGTATGTTGTTCTTCAAGGTGTTCTCTACAACTTTCATTAAAGAAATCAAAACAAGATTCCAACTAAAAAGTCACATGCAACACACAATCTCATGGGCGGTCGGACTGGTCTTTCCAGAAACAGCATGCATGGCCAACGAATCTCTCTTCAAAGCTCCGAAATCTCATCCCATCTACCACAACCAAGACTTACCATCTACTACACATACACACAGCAATGCAAAGGGTAGGTTTTACGACTTCACTTGCCTCGAATTTAAGCACAAAACAACGACAAACGGCGGGCAAAGCAGCGAACGAGCGGCGGTGAATGGACTTCCTCCTCTTCTCTCGCACGCTCCCTCTCCCTCTCTCGATTTCCCTCTCTCTCTCCCTCAGCTCACCTCCCTTTCTCTCTTTGATTAACAATTTATCTCTATTTTTGCATGTAAGAGACAAGTGTTCTTATGAGGAGAAAAAGGAGAGAACAAGTGGCAAAATTGAAGACAAGTGTTGGAGGACATGCAAGGTTAATGGGCTTCAGTCTTTTTTTGGGCCGGTCTTGGGCCTTTATGGGCCGGTTGAATAGGGGGCTGGCATGGGCTGGTTGGACGGGCTTTGGGCCTAAAAATCAGCCCACCCTCTCCTATTTCTATTCCATTTAATCCCCAATTAAATAAACACATAATTTCAGCTTATAAGGTCACAAAAATTTGTAATTTAAATCAATAAAATTCTACTTATAAAGTGCACCCCCAAGAATAAGATTTCTATATCAATTTGCACCTTAATAAAATCCTTGGGTCACTTGTAAACACATCTCCATCCAAACAATTGTCCATTACAATGCCCGGCCTTAAATTAGTTGAAATTCATTGATTCAATGGCACTTCCATCACCTATTGATGGTTCATAACGTATCCAAGGGTTGTCATGAAATTTTAGGATGCCACACGTCGGCAAGCTCAAGGCTCGCTAAATCGGTGAGGCTCGAGCCTCACCGAACGTCGGTGAGACCTCTGCCTCGCCAAATCCAACGAGCTCGAGCTCATCCCTCGCCGATCAAGCCTTGCCCAACGCCAGCGAGTTCGAGTCTCGCTAGATTGGCGAGGCCTCCGCCTTGCCGGATCTAACAAGCTTGAGGCTTGTCTAGCCGGTCGCCAACCATTGCCATGCCGGCCATCGAAAGGAGGAAGAAGAAAGAAAAAAAAAAAAAGGAAAGAAAAAATAATAAAATAAAAATAAAAAATAATTATAATTTCAATTTATATATATATATATTTATATTTGTAAAGTTAAAGAGGGAAGAGAGAGATTGTGAGGTTTTGGTTGAAAATGAGTTCTAAATATAACCTATTTAAGACCCACCTATCTTAAGTCTTTAATTGTTAAACCCATTTAAATGAGTCATATATGGGTTTAAGACCCATTTTGCCACCTCTAGCCCTCGCCCAGGCCCTAGCTAGGCAATGGCGAAGATGCGAGGGCCACCTTGACCGCGCTCGACAAGTGATGAAGGGCCCTAGGCGAGGCTCGAAGAGGCCATCATGGCCTTGCTAGTTGTGGGTGCAAAGGCCCTAGCCTAAATCTAAGTGAGGCCTTCGCAGTCAACAAGGTCCTCACTCAAATTTGACGAGGGCCTTTGCATCCTTGCTAACAAGGTCTTCACAGTTGAAGATGGCTCTCACCTAATGACCAAGATCTCTCCCACCACAATGAAATAATAATAATAATAATAATAATAATAATAATAATAATAATAATAATAATAATAATAATAATAAATTCAAAAAAATAACAAAATTCAATTTTTTTAAAAAAGTCAAAAAAAAATTATCCACGTTAACATCGGTTGTGTCACATAGGACGATCGGTGTCCAAATTAGCAAATTCGATTAAAATTGACCAAAATGACTCAATTGACAAATTGTCAAAAGATTTAGAACTAGACTAATCAAATTAACATGTTTAAAATTAAATTAACACAAATTAATAGGCTTATGACTATTTTGATCATTTTCCCCATTATTTTCTCTTGTCACGTACTCCCTTATCGAAGTTGTTGAAGGAATCTAAGGGTCTGCATGGTAACATTTTTGTTTCTCTGGATTTCTGTTCTTTTGTTCCTCGGAACAAAAAAAGAACAGAAATCCGTTTGGTAAAACTTTTGTTCCCGAAAACAATTTTTCTATTTTTTTTGTTCTCGGGAATAGATTTGGAGTAGAATCGAGAAACAAAAAAAGTTACTTCTTGTTCATGGAAACAATTTCTAGAAATAAGCCAATTTTCTTTTTTATTTTTCTTTTGTTTCTCTCTCTTGCCGCGGCCACCTCCAACCACTCGGAGTCACCGCCGCCCACCGCCGACCATCACCTGCCGCTGCCAACTACCGCCGCCACCACCGCCGACCACCGCCACCGACTGCCACCACCGTGACTGCCAACCGCTGGCCGGTGGCGATCGGCGACCGACGGTCGTGCAACGATGGCGGCAAGCGGTGACGGGCAACGGCGGTCAACGATCTACGATCAGCGATCCGTGAGCAAAAATAAAAAACAAATAAATACAAAAAAGAATTGTTTCGTACCAAACGCATTTCTATTCTTTTTCTATTTCAAGAGTAAAAAATTTATGTAATTACCGAACATTTTATTTTACTCGAAATTGTTCGCGGAGTAGATATAGAAAAGAACTATTTCTGAAAAGAAACTGTTCCCCAGCCAAGAAGGGCGCGTTTGGTAACGATTCTGTTCCCTGGGGCGATTCGATCGGCGATTCTTTTTTTTTTATTCGGAACCGATTCTAAGCATTTTAATTTGTTTGGTAACTATCCAAAATTTCTAATTACGGAAGAGAATTGCGTTTGCATACCGTGTTCATTAATTACTGTTCCAAATCAATTTCTTTTAATTTTTAAATAATTTTTTTACATTTTTTCTTTGTTTTCTTTTCTTTTTTTCTTTTTTTCATTTTTTTCTTTTCATTTTCCTTTTTTTTCTTTTCATTTTCCTTTTTTTTTCTTTTCATTTTCTTTTTTTTTTTCCTTTTTTTTTTATTTTCTTGTTTTCTTTTCTTCATGCCCTTCTTTTCTTTTTCTCATCTTTTTCTTTTCTTTTTCTCATATTTTCTTTTAAATTCTATTCCAATTATTTTTTAATTACCTTTTTAGATTAAAATAAATTTGATATTGAATTTTCATAAACCATTCACTGATTAATTATATTTTTATACTAAGTAATAAAAATATTAACTAATCAATTTTTATTATATAGTAAATAATAAACCATAGTATAAACTATACTAATATCCCTACAATATGTAATAAATAAAAATACTAAATTATAACATAAAATTAAATATGTATTCTATATACAACAAATATATATTTCATACTAGGAAGAAATAAAAATAAAATATAGAAATAAATTTTTTTTTTTTGATTCGGCACTTTTGATTCTCTTTTTTGATTCTCGGACGGAGAATCATATTTTTCGATTCTCGAATTCTTGTCCAAAAGCGATTCGGGAACAAATTTGTTCCCAGAATCGATTTTGGACAAAAATTTACCAAACGCGATTCGGGGCGGCGATTCGGGAACAAAGAATCGGAATTTAAGATTTGTTTGGATGGTTACCAAACAGGCCCGAAGCATTATCATGCGCACCATGAATGTCCACAATGGGGATGGATTGGTCTTCAGGAAACAAATAGGTTGCTTACAAAATAGACTTAGTTACGCAGGCAATTTCAAATGCTGATATGAGAAGTGCTACTTTCAATAGGTCAATCAAGGGTTGAAGACTATGATTAGCTGTTAGTTTTATTACAAAGTAGCTACCTATATAGATATAATTTCATCTATCTCGCTTTCCAACATGTCAAACCACTTGGTCCTTGCATGCGCGTCCGTGTTTTCAGTTTCTTTTGGCAGACATATACATATCTCAAAAGTTTTTGTTAGGTGGTGTCTTAGGACATAGGTTAGATATCTAAATAATGAAATATTGACATTCCTAATACAATGTCTCCATGTTACACATAACCAGTGCATTACACAAAGAAATGATAAATGACCACTGCTCTCTATTAAGTATGATCCTAGCACTGCCCTGGCACTACCAGTAAGGGCACGCCTATCTCACAGTAGACTTTTCAACCATTTTTTCTCGCCCTAGGTGCAGGAGGCTACTATATTTGTCTACTCAGCAGTAACCAAAGCTGAAATCCTAGCATAATATCTATCTTCACCACTGAAGGGCTCCTTAATTTCCAATCAATCTTTTTCTTCGCGATTGAGAGGAAATACAGAGGTGACATTGCAAGTTTTCTCACCCTTGGGCGGATCTTCTATTTCTTTCTTCCCCTTAAGCCTTTTAAGGACCTGCTCAAGTCCATCTTAAGACTTAGACATCTAAACAATGAAAGATTGGCATTTCTGAAACAATGTTCCTTGTTATGCATAACCAGTGCATTACACGGAGAAATGATAAATGACTACCGCTCTCTATAAAGTATGATCCTAGCACCGCCCGCTAGGTTATAGTCCAACGAGTTTGCTTTTAGCTCAATGGCATCAGTCTGAGAATATATAGCCGTAATTTCCCTTCTTTTTTGTTTTCCAGTTTGAATAATTTTATCAAGCTATAGGTACTAGTAAGTGTAACATCCTCTAAAATCAGAATTTTTACCACCCTTTGTCGTTAATTTTCTCTGCAGAATTCCAGAATACGAAGGCGATGAGCTGCCAACCCAAAATTAAAAGGTCAAAAAACAATCACTCAAATATTAAGGCGCGCTTGTTTTATAGAGAATAAATTATTGAAAAATATTAGCTTCAAATGTTCGCTTATACTGTTTACCAAAAATGGATTAACGGAAAATATGTTCATCGTTTGCAAAAATATTTATATATAAATTGTTATCATTAATAAAAAAAAATTTAATTAATCATTTAAAGGGATTCTAACTATTATTTTAAAGAGAAAATTTTTCAAATCATTCACTTTCAATGAAATAAACGGAGCCTCAAACTTGTCAATATTCACCCCAAGAGTTTCTGCCAGAATTATGTTACTCATCAATAGATATAAATAGACTTGCCAAGACCAGGGACAAGTCAGATCGTATAGAGAAAGAAAAGGGTGAGAACTATAAAAGTTCATCCAACACCAGGCCTTAAGCAACTAGACAATTGAAGCAATTGAAAGGAACGACAATACTGTCATAACCATGTGTTTGCTTTGCTATCTCTTCATTTTGATCAATGAAATGAAGACATCATAATTAATCACCATGAGCAATTTCTCAGCATCCATCGGTGACCTATTGACCCTTCATCCTCCACTCAAGACTTCGAAATTCCTTGGCTTTTTGAACAAACCGAATGCCAGCCATATTCAACCAGAACTCCATTCATCTAAAGATGCTTGCAGGAAAAGTTATCCAGAAATTCCTAATCAAAGTCGGCCAAAGCATTTTCCATAGTTTTCAATACGAAGAGCAAAGCTCTTAAACTTCATCATGCAAAAAGCTGATCAAATAGTGATTCAAAAGAACCTCAAATCACTAAGCAAATTGACATTGTTAAAAGACTTGACCCAATTTCTTAACGAGAGCAACCGATAGGAAGCATTTTCAGTACTTAAACACGGTCCACCTATTAACACAATCGATCTTAGTAGAACCACTTGATCATATGAATAACAGTTGAAAGCCAACAACAGTCCCCTAGCAAGACAGATGTGATGAATCAAAATCACTTCCATCTTTTAAAGAACTTGCCCTTGTGCTTTCCAAAAATGCCATGTTTCCATCGCTTTCCAAACTTCCCGTGCTTGAACTTTCCATGCTTAAACTTTCCATGACTATGGCCGAAGAAAGCCCCGTGTCCGAGATGATGAGTGCCGTGTCCGAGATGATGAGTGCCATGAGAAATTTGGTGTGCCCCGTAAGCAGCAGCTGCAGCAGCGAGGCCCCCAGCTACCATTGCTCCCATACCAGGACCAGGACCATGCCCTATAAACACACAGGGAACCGGATCAGGAAACATAAATAGCCATCATCAAAACACTAGCAAGAAGTTCAGTGAGAACAGGTCCTACCCAACAAAAACACCAAAAAGAAAAAACCAGAAACCATCAGTGCCTCAGTGAAATCCCTTCAACTTTGCAATTAAAATCAACTATAAGAGTAAATCAGCTTTACACAGAGAGATACAGACAACAGGCACGATACACTTTTAAGTTCAGAAAACCGATGTCTCCTAACTCCTAGAAAAAGAGCAAAAAAAGCTACAAGTAACAGATTAAATTTTCATAATACATTTACTAGTCTGATAATTGCAGTTACGATCAATACCTGAATGATATGGAGCTGGTGGAGCTGATGGACCCGGATAAGCAGCTGGTGGATACCCCCCAGGTGGTGGATAAGCTGGTGGATAACCTGCAGGTGGAGGAGGATAACCGGCAGGAGGATATCCACCTGGCGGAGGATAACCAGCTGGCGGAGGATAAACAGCTGGTGGATACCCCTGAGGAGGATACCCCTGAGGAGGATAACCCTGTGGAGGATACCCCTGAGGAGGATACCCCTGTGGAGGATACCCCTGGGGAGGATATCCATGCGAAGGATATGACCCGTGGTGCATGTGTTGCCCAGCGGCATACCCAGCTAGGCCCGAGAAAAGCCCTTTGTCAGCGGAGTCATTATTGCGCCCGTCATTTCCATCCATGATTAGTCAACGAAAAGTGATGCTGTAGGATGCCGGGAAAGTATCAAGAAGACCAGCCCAACACAAGCAATATTGAGTCGAGAGCAGTCTGTCAAACAAGTTTTAGGCATTAGACCTGTTTGCTTGACAAAGATTATCCGCCGGTCTTTTCGATCCATGTTTATTCAATAACAAATGATCTGTAGGATGCCGAGAAAGTAACAAGCAGGTCAGCCCAACACAAGTAATATTGAGTCGAGCCACGCCGCAGTCTGTTAAATAAGTTTAACATTAGACCCGTTTGCTTGACAAAGATCATCTAGTAACTTAGCAAAGGCCAGACCGCTTAATTCAACAGAAGAACTACAAACAAAATATTATTTCTTGGGCAACAAAATGCAGAGACTGAATAGCCAACTTCCCAGACATGCCCAAAAAACGACAGAAAGATGCAATCTGCGGACCCGTTCCTGGTCAAAGATGCCATGAGATGAACATCATGATAGACAAACGAACCAAGATTCTACAACGTTCGAAGGAAAATGTCTAAAACCCTCAGGGCAGGTGCTCCGAAAAAGGGCAATCTCGCAAACGACTCGCATCACACGGATTGATTGCCGAACAAATTCCTGACTGACAAATAATCAAGAACATCCCAAGCGAAGCGAACCCAACAGCGTCCCCATTACTTCCCACCGTTTCACCGCCACGAATCGCAAATACCCATTAGTCAGGAGCGACATTCGATGGTTGAAACATTCAAACTCGGGACCAAAAAGAAAGAAAAAACGCGGACAAAGAAAAACGCAACCACAAAATCAGAAGAGACGAACCATGCAGATCTCAATTGCACGGAGAGAGAGATCGTACGTAGCGATCGGGGCGATGAGAATCGCGCGTTGCCGTTGTTGCAGCTCTGATCGGATGAACAAGGGCGCGAGAGACGAGGGCAAAATCTGAAAATGTGAGATTGCCAAAATAAAGTAAAAATAAAATAAAATAAATTGAAGACTTGATGATACAGATGACGCGTGCCTGTTCGTACTTATCTGAGGCAAAAGCTATAATTGGACGCGTCTTCTCCGCCTCACGTGCGAACGCACGTCCGTTGACCTTTACTCCCGTCCTCCTTTCCTCGAATTTAATCATAGGATTAACATATTCGGAAGATTTTAGGAAACTTCCTACGATATCTATGTTTTTCTATTGATGGGTGACAAGTTACATACACCACTAATGTATAAATATGAAAACTTGATTCAATATATTTCATATTATCCCATACTCAATAACTAAAAAAATGATCAAAAAAGGGCACGGCCCTAAAATAAAAAAATTACTACCAATCATATTCATTTTGAGGGCAGATTAAGATATTAAAAATTCATTTCAAAGCAATTTACAAAGTTTGAGGGCATGGGCATGGCGCGAGCTCCCTCCCTCTTTACTATTTAGAGATTCTTTAATATAGCATTTCTACAGCAACTCCAATTGGTAGAGGGTGTTTATAAGGTATTTAGCAAATATCCCACCAGGGTTGCAATACCTCAAGAACCGTAGTGTCTTTTAGGAAATCATTTCATACAATTTCAAAAAGCCAAACCAATCGAGCTTATCCTAATGATCACTCTTCCTATATGAGAAAGAAGAGGTGGGGGTTCGACTTATTATTTTCTCAAAGAGTTAAAGTGAGGACATTTAGTTTTAAGTATAAATTTCGACACTCACACCTTACAAAAAGATAAGGTAAAAATCTGAGTAAATTGAAAGTTAAGAGTTGGACTAACCAAAAAAAAAAAAAGAGTTTCAAGAAGCCACAACTTTAAAATAGTATGTGGGTCTCATTTATGAGCACCTAAATGCAGGAAATATTCAATTCTTTTCTACATAGCACGAGAGCAATTGGTATATTACAAATTGCAATACTTGCTTATTTGGTTGCGTCATAAGTGTCCTCATGAAATTTCAACAAAACCCACCATATGTTATGAAATACACGAATTACCGCATTTTACAGCACAACACATCTATAATTCAACTGCGACTAGATGAAATATGCTATCCTATCTCCCTATCTATCATCTTTTCTCCGGAAAAAAATCAAAATGATGCTGCAAAAATCCCATTTTTGGGAAATGCTAGGATACATTGTTATCTATTTTTATTATATACCTCAAATAGTGAGTTATTCTCACTTTTAGGTCTCTTGCCATTTCATTCTTAGATAGAATTTCTGTAACTCACGGAATAAATGACGAAACAGTAAAATTTCACTTTCGTAAAGCACTTTCTCCCTATCCAACCTGCTCTACATGTTTGGTAATAGGATAAAATTCGGGTAAGATAAAATTTATCTTATCCTATGCTTAGTTCTTATACAACACAAAATAAAGTTAGATATAAAATGGATATAACCTAGATAAAACTATCTCCCGGGGAGGTGAGATAAATATAAATAAGATTTTTAATATTCGTAATACAAAATTTATTTTTCTCGAATAACAAACTTTTTAAATTAATAAAATTCAAATAATATTAGAATATAAATAAGGCCAAATACCACAAAAAAAAAAACCTAAATTATGCCTATTGTGATATAAATATCTCAAGCTTTTTTTGCGTCACCAAAAATCTTGAACTTGCCCGTTGTGATATGGATGTCCCCAATTTATTTATTTTTTGTATCATGAAAAAATCCAAATTTATACATGTGTGACATATATACCATTTATTTCAATTCCATTTAAGGTTTGTCACGCTAATATAAGTTCGGGATTTTTTATAATAAAAAAAAAAAAAAAGAATTTTGGGGATTTGTTTGACAATGGGCAATTTTAGGATTTATTTGTGACGAAAAAAAAATCGGGTATTTGTGTCCCAATATGCATAATTTAGGATTTCTTTTGGTATTAACCCTAAAGATTTGAATTCTAATATATTTTTATTCTTATTTTATTTATATATGTGAATTTTTCTATTTTATAATATAAATATATATTTAGTATTTGTATTTGTTACATATTTGAGGTATTTTAGTATTTTAGGTATGTTGATATAGTTTACTGTTTAATAGACTTTTATTGTAAAATGAAGGAAGGGGAAAAATAATATAAAAAAAGAACATAAATTAAAAAGAGAGGG
The DNA here is from genome assembly GCA_014182725.1 of Eucalyptus brandiana. Taxonomy (NCBI): domain Eukaryota; kingdom Viridiplantae; phylum Streptophyta; class Magnoliopsida; order Myrtales; family Myrtaceae; genus Eucalyptus; species Eucalyptus brandiana. Next base: position 19,930,292 of record CM024671.1, on the reverse strand, counting down.
AAACTAATAAAAAGGCAAATAAAAATGAAGTAAGTACAAGTGTCATAAGAAATCTTTACCATCTTTGTTTGTGCAATTTTTAGGTTCATTTCCATCGGTATGCTGTTTATACAAATAATGGACATGACATGATAATAAAATATTCAGCTTTATTCTTACAATTCACCAAATGATGGTTAAGATATAGCAAAATATCTAAATTTTATATCCAATCTTATCTTGACTAAAAATCTAGATGACAAAGCGCAACCCAGTTACATAAATTCCCCTCATCAGCTCCTCATATCATCTCCTTCTGATCATCATTATATTATCAATTTTGGAACCATATAGAAAATAATAGTTGAGACCACGCATGTTATTATAAAGCTCACATAAAAATACACATGATAATGATTGAGTACGTGCAAGGCGCATGCATAAAGCCCAGTATAATCTGTTATAATACTATCTTAATGTATATGTGTGTGTATATATATCTACTGGCATATAGAATTTAAAAAGTAATTTCACTTTTTTTCCCACCCCAATTTTTTTCACTTTTTTTCCCTCCACGTGACCCGTCACTTCCCCCTCCCTCCTGTCACTTCCCCCTCCCTTTCTTATTCTTTTATTTTCCTTTTCAAAACCCTAACCCTAACAGCGCCTCCTCTCCTCCTCTCCTCCTTTTCAAAACCCTAACCCTAACAGCGCCTCCTCTTCCTCTTCCTCTTCCTCTCGATCTCTGCTTGCTAGGGATGGAACGCGCGCACACCACCGTGAACTCCTCCTTCTCCCCTTGCCGCCGCCCCTCTTGACGATGCCGCCCTCCCCCACACGCGCCTCCCTCGTGAAGTTTCTCCACACGGCCCTTGCCTTAGTCTCTACTCTATCTCTGACTGTCTCTCGCCATCGCAGGCTCGCCTTGCTCGCGGCCTCATGTCTGCTCCCTCGCCCTCGCCTCCACCCTCGGACATGCGCGTCGAAACAGTGTCAACAAAAGTTGATCATGTATCAACAAATCCATGTTCGAGTGTCCGACACGCTCCAACAAATGTCGAACACGACACGGAAGCATGTGTAACGTGTCCGTGCAAGATGGCTTATGTACGGCAAAAGCTTTACTTGGATGCGTCTTCTCTGCCTCACGTGCGAACGCACGTCCGTTGACCTTTCCTCCTGTCCTCCTTTCCTCGAATTTAAACATAGGATTAACATACTCGAAAGATTTTAGGAAACTTCCTACGATATCTATGTTTTTCTATTGATGGGTGACAAGATACAAACATCACTAATGTATAGAAAACTTGATTCAATATATTTCATATTATCCCATACTCAATAATTGAAAAAATGATAAATAAATAAAAAAGGCACGGCCCTAAAATATATATGTGCACTCAAAAATTGCTACCAATTATATTCATTGTGAGCGTAGAGTAAGGACTTGTTTGATAATCATCCAAATATGCTCTAATTCTGAATTTTTGTTTTTGGAAGTAATTTTGGAACAGGATCATGTTTGGTAAAATTTTTATTTTATGGAATAAATTTCTTTTTTTTTTCTTGGAAATAAATTTAGAACAGAATTAAGAATAAAAAAAATTAATTTTTATTCCCGAGAACAAATCTAATAATCAAGCCATTTTCTTCTTCTTCATCTATCGTCATCGCCGTAGTTGCCGTTCGCCGCCAGTCGCCGGCAACCAGTCCGGCAAGCTCGCCAGGCCAAGATGAGGTCCGACGAGCTCAGAGGCAAGCCTAGCCACCAGCGAGGCTTGCCCAGCCTCGCCAGTAGCCGAGCGAGCCTCTTCCAACCCTAATGAGGTCGCCTGGTCACCGGTGAGGCTCAGCCTCACCGGCTACCGGCGAGGCTTAACCGACGAGGGGCCGGCCTCGCCGAGAGCCAACGACGCCGGTGAGGTCGCTAACCCTCGTCGGCCGATCGCCGATTGTCTCAAGACCGGCGACCGGCCACCTTGAAGAAGAAGAAGGGGAGGAAGAAAGGGAAAAAATATGAAAAATTAATAAAATTATTTAAAATTTTTAAAAAAATGATTTGAAGTATTAATTGAAATTTTTCTATTTATAGAATACATATTTAATTTTGTATTTTAATTTATTATTTAGTATTTATATTTATAGTTTATACTATAGTTTATTATTTACTATTTAATAAAAAATTTGATTAGTTAATATGTTTATTACTTAGTATAAATATAATTAATCAATAGAATTTCTATAATTTGATAAAATTTTAGAATTAGAATAGAAATTTTATTTAGTTACCAAATGCATTTTTGTTCTTTTTCTATTCTAGAATCAGAAATTTTGTACAATTACCAAACACATTTTTTTGCTCAAAAATTGTTTCTGGGAACAGAATAAAAAAAAATCACTTCGATCAAAATCCGTTCTCGGGAACTTAATTATTACCAAACGCGCCTTAAGATATTAAAAATTCATTTCAAAACAATTTACAAAGTTTGACGGCATGGGCGTGGCGCGAGCTGCCTCCCTCTTTGCTATTTAGAGATTCTTTGATATGACATTTCTACAGCAACTCCAATTGGTAGGAGGGTGTTTATAAGGTATTTAGCAAATATCCCACCGGGGTTGCAATATCTCGAGAACCGTAGTATCCTTTAGGAAATCATTTCATACAATTTCACAAAGCCAAATCAATGAGGCATGTCCCAATGGCCTCTCTTTCTACATGGAAAGGTAGAGGTAGAGGGTTCGAATCACTATATTCTCAAAGAGTTGGAGTGGGGACGTTTAGTTTTAAGTATGAATTTTGACACTCACGTCTTGCAAAGAGATAGGGTAAAAGTCTGAAAGTAAATTGAAAGTTAAAAGTTGGACTAATGAAAAAAAAAAGTTTCAAGAAGTCTCAACTTTAAAATAGTACGTGGGTCTCATTATTGAGCACCTAAATACAGGAAATATTCGATTTTTTCTACATACCACGAGAGCAATTGGTATATTAAAAATTCCAATGCTAGCTTATTTGGTTCCCTTATAAGTGTCCTCGTGAAATTTCAACAAAACCCACCATTTCAGCCACGACTAGATGAAATGGGCTACCTTATCTCCCCATCTATCATCTTTTCTCTGGAAAAAATGCAAAATGATGCTGCAAAGATCCCAGTTTTGGGAAATGCTAGGATACATTGTTATCTATTTTTATTATATACCTCGAATAGTGAGTTATTCCCACTTTTAGGTCTCTTGCCATTTTATTCTCAGATAGAATTTCTGTAACTCACGGAATAAATGACAAAAAAGCAAAATTTCATTTTCGTAAAGCACTTTGTCCCTATCCAACCTGCTCTACATGTTTTATAGTAGGATAAAATTCGGGTAAGATAAAATTTATCTTATCCTATGTTTGGTTCTTATACAATACAAGATAAATTAGATATAAAATGGATATAACCTAGATAAAACTATCGTATGGGAATGTAGGATAAATGTGAATAGAATTTTTAATATTCGTAATACAAAAGTTATTTTTCTCGAATAACAAACTTCTTAAATTAATAAAATTAAAATAATATTTGAATATAAATAAGGGCAAATACCACAAAAAATTCCTAAACTATGCCTATTGTGATATAAATATCTCAAGCTTTTTTTGCATCACCAAAAATCTTGAACTTGCCCATTGTGTTAGGATGCCCCAATTTTTATTTTTATTTTTTTTTTGTCATGAAAAAACTCAAACTTATACATGTATGATATATATACCATTTATTTTAGTTCCATTTAAGGTATATTTGTCACACGGATATAAGTTAATGATTTTTTTATAACACAACAAAAAAAAAAAAATCGGGTATTTGTGTCCCAATATGCATAATTTAGGATTTTTTTTTTTTGGTATTAACCCTAAATATTCGAATTCTAATATACAAAATTTTTAAAAAAAAAAACATCAATTTCTTTTTTATTTATTCTTATTTTATTTATATATGTGAAATTTTCTATTTTATAATATAAATATTTATTCAGTATTTGTATTTGTTACATATTTGAGGTGTTTTAGTATTTTTAGGTATGCTGATATAGTTTACTGTTTAATGAACTTTTATTATAAAATGAAGGAAGGGGAAAAAGAATTAAAAAAAAAGAACATAAATTAAAACAAGAAGGAAACTAATGAAAAGGCAAATAAAAATGAAGTAAGTACAAGTGTCGCAAGAGATCTTTACCATCTTTGTCTGTGCAATTTTTAGGTTCATTTGCATCGGTATGCTGTGTATACAAACAATGAACATGACAAGATATTAAAATATTTGACTTTATTATTACGATTTACCAAATGATGATTAAGATATATCAAAATATCTAGATTTCATATCTAATCTTATCTTAACTATAAATCTAAATGACAAAATGCAACGCAGTTACATAAATTCCCCACATCAGCTCCTCATATCATCTCCTTCAGATCATCATTATAGTATTAATTTTGGAATAATATACAAAATAATAGTTGAGACCACGCGTGTTATTATAAAGTTCACATAAAAATACACATGATAATGATTGAGTACATGCAAGGTGCATGCATAAAGCCTAGTGTAATCTGTTATAATACTATCTTAATGTATATGTGTGTGTTTATATATCTACTGGCATATAGAATTTATGTTACAAAATTACTGTCTCACCTCTTGATTATTAAGGACATTGTTTTATTTTATTGATTTAATAAAGAAGCAATTGTCAATAAAGTGCGATACTCTTAAATGCAGTTTGTGTATTCATGGATGCGAACGGAACAGTTCACAATGAAATTAGTTGAATTAAATGTTTTTAGTCGGTCGCATGGCATCCATGTTATATGAAAATAATAAAGCTTAACCTATAAACTTCAACCGATCAAAGCAAGCAAAAAATACGTACGTGAATTGTTAAAATGCACATTTTCTTATATAAGTCTATGTTTAAGGTATGATTGGTCAAAGTGCGTTTGTTTGCGAAAAATAAATTTTCCCAAAAACAAATGATAGAAAAATATTTTTAGGGTTAATACCCCGAAAAACCTCAAATTAGTACGCTTGTGACAAATTTATCTCAAACTATTTTTTTGACCACCAAAAACCCCAAATTAGTATACCTTTAACAAATTTATCCTAAACTAGTACACTGGTGACAAATTTACCCTATGTTAGTTTTCGTTAAATTTTATTCTCAAATTATTAAGTTAAATGACACGTGACAGTTAACCGGTATACCAATTTAGGATTTTACGCTCCGTTTGTCACAGTTTACAATTTTTATAATTTTTTTGTGGTATTTATCCAATTTAGCATAGGGTATATTTGTCACAAATTTACCAATTTAGGGTTTTTTGCAGTCAAATAAATTAGTTTGGGGTAAATTTGTCATAAATGTACCAGGTTTATGATTTTTTATAGTCGGATCGAGGTAAATTTGTCACAAGTTTCTGGGTTTAGGGTTTTTTATGGTCAAAAAAATAGTTTTTGGTAAATTTGTCACATGTACTGGGTTTGGGATTTTTCGCAGATTAACCCATATTTTTATCATCCAAAAAGTTGTTTAAATATAAATTGTTATCAATAATGAAATTTTTTTTTCATAACTAATTATTTCAAGCAATTCAACTATTGATTTAAAAAAAAAAATCTTCATTTTCCATGAAATAAATGAAGTATTAAATTGCACCTACATTCTGCAAGGGGATAATGTCATGAGATGAACATGAACCTTTTCTTATTTGTAAAATATTGTCCTTGGACTTTTTTTTTTTTTTTTGCGCTTAAAATCCTTAAGCTATATTCGTTAAAAATTCCAGACATAATTGACCACGTGTCTGTTAAATAGCCGTCAAATGCCACGCAGGCACTTACATGGCAGCGATGTGGCACTTACATGGCTACAGAGAGTGTGTATGAGTCAAGTACAGGGGTCGATGGGGGCAATTGTCGACAAGGTTTCGAATTATGGAAGTCGAAATTTGTAGGCGGGTGGTGTTTTTGGCACTGAGTTTGTGGATGATTTGGGGAATAAGGGATTTTCCTGCGAAGGAACGGTGAATTAGCCACACTGACTACGCCACGCAATCCGAGGCCACTTGGAAAAACTTAAAAAGGATATTAGGAGAAATTACCAAAAAAATCTCTATTGCACTTTGTGCAAATTTAATCATAAATTTTTCAATTTGATTAATTTAATCATTAACCTTTTAAGTTTTAACAGTTGTCAACTAAGTCATCCTAGCCAATTTTAACAAAAAATTATTGACATTGACACTAATCATCTTACATAACATGATTAATGCAATATAGATAATTTTTATATTCTATTATTTATTATTCATTTTTATTTTTTTATTTTTCTTTGCTTCTTTTTTAAATTGTGGCAAGGTACAATGAGAAATAATACGGAAGAAAAATTTAAATTTTCTTTTTAAAGTTACAAAAATTATTCATGTTAGCACCAACCATCCGATCTATGCTACATAAAATAACAAGCATCCACGTTAATAATTTTCAACCAAAATTGTCAAATAGCATTGGATTAAATTGGTCAAATTTAAAGATTTAGTAATAAGTTCATAATTTTTTTAGTAATTTCCCTGGGATATTAAGTGACGATCGGGAAAAATGCAAGGAGCTTTTCGAATATTTCCTAGAGTCTTCATGAGTTTTGATAGACAAAATATCATGGAAAATTCTGAGAAATGGGTGAAACGTTGTGAGTTTTCTTAATTCAAGATAAAAACAAAAGAACTAATAAAAAAAGCCATGATTTTCAAGAGGAGGTGGCAATCTTGTTCTTATCCAAACCCAAAGAACTATAAAGAACAAGAATCTTTCCTGCATGAGCAAATACAAAATGGCCTAGACTTCTCCTCCTCATCACAGCCTATACCAGGGAAACGCCACCCTAAAATTACGCCAGTTTCTTCTGGTACAATCTTCTGTATATATTAGCGCCTTCGAATTCTGCATGTATTTCTCTCTCTGTTCGTATCCCCATTGGGTTTTTCAGTAACCATCCATCCACGTCACACGATATTGTCGGATCGATGGAATCGACGTGTTGAAGCAAATCGTATCTTTCGTCGAATAGATTTCTCATGTCAACAGCCACATCGAGAACGTCAGACTGTATAAATACCTGCAATCATCACTTCCGGTTAATAACATGGGACGTTAGACATTAGATACGTATTTTAGAACAAGATAAAATGATGGATATGAAACTTAGCATTACATCAATCAAATAAAAAATCTAAAAAGAACGTGCAAACTAACTTGGTGAAAATGACCCGACTTTGTCTAGATCCAAGAATGAAGGGATCATTATCAATTGCTGCCCATCCATCGATGGAATTGTACCAAATACTTAGAGCACACTGCATGCTTTAACCATGAGATTGCTACGAATGACATAAGAAAAATGTAAAGAATACGCAGAGATATTGCTATTGGTTGCGGAATCAATCACTGTGGTATGAAGGCAGAAGCAATATTGGCGGAGAAATCAGAGGCTGCACCGAGAAAGGACAAACTGGTTTAAGAATACTCTGCATCTGAGCGCGGTAGATAACAGAATGGTCTGCAATTTAAATCATGCCAAGATTGCAAGCTTATTCAGTTCTTTAGCCATTTGAACGAAATTTGGATATATAGCCTCTGGACCATGTGCAATAGATATATGATCTATATACGTAATGAATCGCAAATCATAAGCCCCAGGACACCTGAGCTTGACTTCCATGAATCTGAAAGATAAACTTTTGGCTAAGTATTTATTAAAAGTGTGAGTATCCCCTCCCCCCTCCTCTTGCATTTGCAATGTGGCAGTGCAAGCTACAATTTGCGGAGAAGAACAAAAGAATTTAAAGCATATCAAGTTTGGTGCCATAGATGGGAGTGACTATCCTACCCAAAGTCATAAGCTTAGCCACGACTGGGAGAGTAATTTCAAGAAAGCACCAGAGAATGTGAAGCAGTAATTTCTAGCTTCTTTCACTAAATTGCCTTCTCCTTAATCCACATGTTATTTTCAGTTCAAAGTTCAAACAGATTATTTGACACTAGAATCTTAAAGTGCAAAAATGTAATAGGAGCATGAATCTTTATGCCCATAATTTGACAACATGAAGTTTGGGCTATATAGCAAGGGGATATAAATGAACAAACAATATGTGCAATTTATTTAACAAGCCATAACAGAATGGCACACCTGTTGATGGTTTAGGGTAAGATTTTATCTGTCAAATTCCAATAGCTACACGCAAGCGCGCGAAAAAAAAAAAAAAAAAGCATAATGGCATGTAGATCAATCTAGGGTAAGATTTTGTGACTATCAAATGCCAAAACAAAAAATTTTAAGATACTAGATGTTGCTACCTCCTAACTAATGAAAAGGTGAGCAAGCCAAAGAGTCTCCTCAATGGAATAGACTGACTTTCATATTCCCTACTTCAGTAACATAAGATGCAAGTGCAACTTTGAGTCATCAATTCATCTTTCCTTACTGAGTGTCAGAAAAGCTTTAACTTCTGGATACTACCTGTAATCAGCTTGGAACAGTTCTCACAAGAAAACTATTGCTTATCCTAGACCGCACAATTGATTCAAGAGGAAACATGGTTGAATTACCTACATTGTAATAAGGCCTAGTTTGGTTGTTGGGAGTAACATAAGAGGAATGAGAATTCATACCTCATTTGAAGTGTAGGAATGCTTACTAGGAATAGAACTCAGGAGCTATACCTACTACCCAGCTTTCATTGCAGGTTTCACCAGTTTCCCCAGTGGTATTAATAAGCCACTTTATTTTTAATTCATTATCATATCACTTCACACTATTTTTTATACATTTGCTCAATGTCAATGAGAAATATTAGATCGTAACAAGGGATTAAAAGCTGATGTACACAAACAGCTATCCTGTCAAACTAACAAATTTTTGTTCTTACAGCAAGCCCCCGATAGTACACCCCATCATTTGATCATAACAAGGGATTGAGAACTGATGTACATAAACAGCTATTGTGTCAAACTAACAAATTTTTGCTCTTGTAGCAAGCCCCCATAAGTACATCCTCAGGATTAAATACTCTTTCCATTTGCTATAATCAGCAGCTGAATTTTCTATATAAGATCACTCAATTTTTTATTTATTTATTTATTTTTTTTTGGTGTTTGAGCGGTAACTGCTAGTAAAGGAAAAAAAATTAGATTATCACGGTGGTATTCTATCTTAGTATGAAAAGATGATCAGCTCAATATGGACTGAATAGAATAAGCAAGATTTCTGAAGGCTAAGCAGTGATTATTCTAGCTCTATTAACGGAATTGCATAGTGGATTAAACCAATCCAATACAGGTCCTCACACATGTGCATTTGAAGTTCATCCTCTTACTCGTATTTTCACAACAAAGCATGAGAAAGTATAAATGTAACTAGCAAGCAAAAAAGAACAACATTTGATGGAAAGAACCCAGAAGTAATCATTCTACTGACAATACAGAACTGAAATGCAGCACATACCTTTCCGCCAGGCGCTAGGCTATCCAAAATAGAATCTACCAAAGGCTTTTGCACAACCCTTCTCTTCTGATGCTTTTTCTTGAAATGAGGATCTGGACACTGCAACAAAATATGGAGCGCGAGTGCTAAGTTCATTCCTCCATCATAAAAACTAGTTAAAACAATTTGGGAGGTAAAGAGACATGAGTTCCTAAAAAGTTTCAAAAACAAGATACTTACAAGGATTGAAACTAATACCAAAGGACCTGGGTAAGTGGATATTATATGTTTGAAAGAGACTGTGGCATTTGCAAACAGAAAATGTCTGCAATGTAGTCAAGACAGCTGTAAGAAAAACAATGATGTGCAGATTTATCAATAGCTGGTAAATCAAAGCCTACATGTTCTTTAGAGCCAGATCCTTTGCCCAGCATTCTGCACGCTTAGCAAGCTGCAAATAGTATATTTCAAGAATATGAACTAAATCTCCATGCTCTTATATCAGAATGAAAGTAAACCAAGATTGTAGTACACTAACACAATCAGAGTCATTGCTGAGTGTGCTAGAAGTAACCCAAGGTGTTCATGCCATACTTTCTGCCGGATTTCCAGTCCCAGATAGTTTCCCGTGGGATTTGCTTTTGCGAGCCACATGAGAAATCTGCCACTGCCTGGAAATATCAAGTACTATCAGTTGAAGAAAGATTTCTAATGCAGGCTAGCAACATGACGCATGTTTATGCAAATGAGGTTCAATTGAAAATCATAATGACTAATTCAGCAAGACAAATTAAACAAAAATAAAAAAGCAAAATAAAATTTAGTACGTCAAATGTCACTTCCCAAACTCTAAGGGCTGAAATTGTTATTCTTCCTCCAGGTAGTTTCACCTCAGTCACACCATCAAATCTCATTATTCCAATAAACATAGACATACACAAAGGAATAAGATATATATCATGCTTATCATCCAGTGAACATGGAAAGACACATACAAGGGAATTAGATATGAACTGTGCTTGGCATCTGCCAATGAAAAGATAACAAGTGGTTAACCTGTTATAAAAAGAAGAGAAGCGAAGATTTTGTAACTCCCTGTCACTTGATGAGAACGTAAATCACCCTACAGTCTATAACATAAACAAGCTAAATTGTGGTATTTCAACAGCTTTATGGGTTCAAAAACTCACTCATAATGTCCTAAACCAATTCATTTGAACTACCGAAGGAAATTGATATATCAAGTCACTGGATTACTGGTTGATCCTCAGATCAAGCACTTCAAGAACAATGGTGCTTTATTCAAGTGTTCAACGAGAACTTTTTAAAACATATTGAATGATTTGATCGAAAATTTGGAGAATTTTAATATCCAAATACAGCAATTGATTCTCCCTTACAATTGATTCTCTTCATTTATGAAAGGTTCTGTTTCTACCATTAGGAACCAAGATTTTCTCATTGCAAAGAAATTATGCAGTCACATGAGAAATAGATATAAATGTTGGATCTGCAAAAGCATGATCCAACTAGAGCAGTTCCATTGACAGAAAGAGAAAGGAAATTGAATTGAGTAAGCAGCACATCACAAACATAAAAGAGAGAAGATGACATAGCACCAATAATAGTCCTGAAAGCTATGGCTTCCAAAATATAACATTTTAAAGAAATGAATGTCTGCTAATCTGCCAATGCTTTATAACCGTGCAGGTGCACATGTCAGTATGATTCAACAGCAGTGGACTGGAGCATTATGCTAATGCAAAGTCAACCAGAAAAACTTGAAGGCCTATGGTCTATTTGCCTTTTTCTTTAACCATTTTTATTCTTTACAACTCTCTCCTATTACATGGCTAGCCCCTTTAATTGCAGCCTCTTTGTTAATTCATGCAGACACAATGGACAAACATGCGCAAGAGAATGATCTCTCTCTTAATTAGATTCATCTAATCCAATGACCTCAGTCGAGCAAATTATCAAGACGTGTCGTGTGTGACCTCAAAGCAAAATGCTTCTACTTCTACATGCTGCAACAACAGAAGCACATTAACTCGGGTTCCTACCGCAACAGAAATTTGCAAATATCCGGAGTTGTCATTCAGCCGAGAATTCAAATACAGTCAATATCCAGAAATACAGAGGACTATCCAACCTCCAATTACAATGAATGCAAACAGAAGTTTACAGGATGGCAAAAACTATCATAATACCAAGGTGGCCTCACCACACCCAATGTCCACCATCAAAGGCAAGGTCGGGTCCTCCAAGACCTCGTCCCAGTTCGGCGCTTGCGCAGGCATCTGTCATCACCGACTCAGAATCAGACAAAGCGCTAACGCAGGACCCGAATGGAGAAAAAGGAAGAATTTTTAACGCGTACCGAGAAGGAAGAACTGAGAGGATTGACATGTTGCCTGGTCCTGACATGACCCAATTCCTGCAAAACGAGAACCAACAAAAGAACTCGCTTTTACGGTACTCTCGAATCGGGCAATCGACAACCCACTTCGCTCGGCGTTACCTCGGAGAGCTTGTGAGGGAGATTGAGGTCCGCGTACTCTAAGGCGACGAGGCCGGGGCTCTGCAGCCGATTCTTCCCTTCTTGCTGCTGTTGCAGCTGGACTGCGGTGCCGCTACCGTAACACCGAAGACGGCGAGCGCAGGTTGCCGCGGCGAGGTTGGCGATGCGAAGGAGTGGAGGTGAAGAAGCGAGAGGAGCGCGCAAGGAAGCAGAGAAGGGGATGACGATGGCCATTGATGCCGACTCAAGCTTCGACTTTCAGGCATTCATGGAAGCTCCTGCGGCAAAGGAAAATGGGAACCTGCTCGAGAAACACGGTCAGTCCCTCCGCTTGGAATCCTCGGCATCCCCAACCGGGCATAAGTCGGCCCTGCCTATTTGAGAGTGGGGGATTTTGTTGTTCATAGAAATTTTTAGAGAATGAAATTTGAATAATTAAGTTAATTTTAGAGAGGGAAAATTTCGAATAAGAGTATATCCATTTTCTCAAATAAGAGTCACAAGTTAATCTTCTTTCAAATATAGACACGAAATGCCATTATTTTCTCAAATAAGAGTTTCAAGTAGACTTATTTCAATTAACGACCTAAAGCGTCATATTCGTCTTCAAGGAATGGCCTAACATTATAGTTAATTAAGGGCATTTTCATCACTTAATTTATTTTAAAGACAAACCAAAAAAGAGGAAAAAAAGCTAAAATTTAAAGAAAAAAAATACAGGGAGAGGGTTCATTTGTAGCCGTCAACCTATCATGGTGGGGCGTTGACCATGGGGCGAGGGCTTGGCCCTCATTAAAGTCAATAGAGGACTACTCATAGATCTGGACGAGTCACCAACCTTTGCTAGAACCAGGTGAGGGCCACGGCCCTCCCTAGCCCTAGGTAAGGGCCAACGACTCTTAGCCAAACTGAAGCAAGGGCCAATAACACCATCGAGCATGGCCATTGCCCCATCGGCAATAGGGAGGCGGCCACAGGTGCGGGGCTAGGGCTAGTCTTCCCACCTGTTTATTATTATTATTACTACTACTATTTGTGTGTGTGTGTGTTTTTTTTTTTTTTTTTTTTTGTAAATTTTAACCTTTTTTGAGTTTTTTTATGAAAACAAAAAATAGAAAATAAATAAAAATAAAAAAGGAAAGTAAATAAATGAGAGAATAAATGGTGAAAATACCCTCGATCAATTGGTGACGTCAAGCCATTTTTTGAGATTGATATATCATTTTATGTCTTTATTTGAAATAAAGTTCATGCCTTTATTTAAGAAAACGAAAGACTTGAGCTTTTTTATTTGAGAAAATGAGAGCTTTTTAGGCTCTTAGTAAAAAATTTGCCTTTTAGATATGTCCCAACTTTATATATGAATTTACGCTATAGGTCAGTTTTGTCCCCCTTTACACATATTAATTTTTTCTCATCTACATAAAATTTTAATATTATGGATGCAATTCAACTTTAAAGTGAAAAAAGTAAAATTAGCTAAAGAATTAAGGGCTCCAATTCCTCTAAAAATTAGCTAATTGAATTTGGATCCTAATTTTGGCCCAAACTTTTTTTTCCTCCATAATAGAGCACCAACTTTAGCTTAGATTTCGATGTTGGTCCAAACTCTTTTTTATCTCGTAAAAAAGTATCAACTTTTAATCAGTTTCCAAGTCTAGCCTCCTCAAGTTTTCTCTTTAATGTTACTGTTAAAGATTCAACATGTCTTTCATGTATACTAGTGACTTTAACGGCATCATTATATGGAAACTTGACAAGGCAATTTAGGCTTCGACTGAAAGTTGATGTTTTACTATTAGACGAAAAATTATGAGTCGCAATTGAGACTGGAGCTAAAGTTTGTTCTTTTTTATTATATAGAAAAGAGTTTGGCTAAAGTTGAGACTTGAGTAAATGTTTGTGTTTTTTAATGAGACGAAAAAGAGTGTGGTAGTGCTTTTTTCAGGAATTTAAGTGAAAAAAACTGAAAAGATAAGGTTTATGTTAATAATTGTCCCTAAGGTATTCGTTAAACACACAATTAAAGAGAATTTGTCATTTTCAACGCATGGTCTATCTCGTATTATGTGTAATTAAACTAATGTCTATGATTAATAATAAAATTTTGCATGTGTTAATTCAATTCATCTAACAAATTTTGGTTGAATTAATGATATGGATACCGACTACCCTATATAGCATAGTTAGCATTGACATGAATAATTTTTAATGATATTTTAATATTTTTTTAATGGCCAGAGGAGGAAGGAAGAGAAAAAAATATATAAAGAGAAAGATAAGAAAAAAAGGAAATAAAATAATTTAAAAAGTACAAAAAAATATTATTGAAAATTGTCTAAGTCCATATCGGTTGTGTCATGTTAGTATCAATTGTACGATGTTAGTGTTGGCCAACCAAATTTGACTAAATCGACTGAATTGGTATAAATACAAAAAGATTTATGATTTAATTTGACAAAAAAAGTTTATGATTAAATTGGTATAATTGTAATAGATATTCAATCACCAAAATTGAGGTGGGCCTACCCAATGTGTGAATGGGTTGATAGTCACATGGCATGATATATTGTTATTTGTCATAACAAGCTGACATTTGTCATAATGAGATGACCATCCGTCAAGTCTACCCCAATATTCGAACTTAGAAAACTCTATATATAGCGTTTAGGAGCTGAGAAACAGGTACAGAACATTTGACTCTGATCTAAATCACACATTTTCTCTCCTCCCATTTTTGAATTAAGCATCGGAAGGCCAATTCATGTGAAAATTACCAATCGAAGGGAAGCTGAAAACCTATCCTCCTTTTTGATTTGGCTGACTAGGGTTTGATTCGGTGGGGGCTTTTTTTTATTATTTGAGGGATAATTACCAAAAAAAGCTCCTAAACTTATTGCGCAAATTGTCAATTTAGTTATGAATTTTTCAATTTTACCAATTGAATCTTAATTTTTTTTTAATGATTTGCCAGTATAGTCATTTTGGCAAACTTTTGACCAAAAAATTGTTAACATGAACGTCAGTTGTCTTATCTGGCTCAGTTGACGCTTTAATTTTTCTAAATTTTTTCTGGATTTTTTTTTTCTGACAAATATGACAAGGGTTACCTATGGACCCTCACCAACCCTAGGTGAGGGTAGCCAAGCCCTTGCCAGTTGTGAGCCAAGGCAGCCAAGCTCTTGCCCAGTGGCTGACCCTCGCAAGATTTGATAAAAGAAAGAAAGAAAGAAAGAAAAAAACAAAAATTATAAATTATAAAATTATAAATAAATTATCCATAGCTTCAACCATGCTACATAGGATATATGATGTTCACGTCAGCAATTTTCAATCAAAATTGATCAGAAAATACTATATTGACAAATGTCAAAATTTAGAACTCATTTGGTAAAATTAAAAGATTTTAGATTGAATTAATATCCATACAATAGATGGAGGACTTTTTTAGTAATTTTCTCAAATTAGTATCTTCTTTGGGCTATTCTTGGTCTAGAGTTTTGTAGACTAATTCCTTCATTTATTCTCTCGGTGTACACAGTATTTGGTGGAAACTATCGTTCCAGATTTTCACGAAGTTATCACTGTTAGTGTGCGTTGGCAAGAACCAAACCACCAAGGATGAATTTTCTCGTGAAAATAACTTTGGCTATTTGGAAAATTGGATCATTATACGTATACACATAATGGTAGTCGTAGATTTTCCCAGAAAGTTTGGACGTGGAGATAATTCTTCTGCTCTCTAATCTGATTTGTTTGGAAATCTTGGATACTACGGCTGCGTTTGGTTCAGCATTTGCAATGGGCTTTGAGTCCAATGCAAATCGAAAGCCCAAAACTATTTTGGGAAAATGCAGTTGTGTTTGGAAAAAAATTTTGCAAATGGACTTTAAGTTGGATGTGTGTTTGGTAAAAAAAACTTTTGCAAGGGGCTTTGATGGGTATTTTTTTTTCTTTTTTTTTTTTTTTTTTTGAAAATTCAGCTAAACCCTTCGCCGGACCGGCGAAGGGCTGCGGCCGCCGGCGAGCGATCTCGGCGCCTATAAATAAATAAATAAATATATATATGGTGTTGGATCCTATTGACTCAAACATTAAATAAGGAAAGATTTCATTATCCTAACCTTAAGCAATACTGAGTATTTCCTTTTATACAATCTGTTCCGTGTTATTATCTTTTGAAAGCTAAATAACTTATGTACGCACCCTTTTCTTATATAGTTGTCACTGGCATAAGTTTTGGACTTAATCCTGGACTAATATATATTTTGATGTTACTTATTTTACATTAATGTGCAACCAACGGTCTTTTCCATTCTCAATATACCTAGTTTATGTACGACATCCGCATTTAATATATATTAAAAAAGACTCTTCCTATATATCAATTAGTTGTACTAATTATGGAATTGGTCAACTCAATTCATATGAGATATACTATATATTGAGTAAATAATTTCAAAGAAATAATTGTATGAAGCGATGACTGATGCTATCTATACTACGAAGCGAACATTTAAGAAAATGACCATAATACACTTTCAACAAATTAAAGTTATATCTTTATTAGTTTAATAGCAAAGTAAATATGATAATTGCAAATGTTCCCTCCAAAAAAGAAAAATAAAAGGAAAAATAAAATAAAAATAAAAATATTGAAAAAATATTAAAATATTACAAAAAGTTATCTACATCATTATTGGCTATGCTAAGTCAGCCGACTAGCATCTACGTCAACAAAATCTTATCAAAATTAGTCGGAATGACTAAATTGATGTCAAGTTAAAAGATTTAAGACTAAATTAACACAAAATTCAAATATTTAGAGCTAAATTGACACCAATAAAAAAGTTTATGACTAAATTACATTAGTGTAAAATGTTTAAAGCTTTTTTGATACTTTTCTACATATTTACTAGTGACCTTTATAGAAAAAAATATTTAGATATCAAAAAGAAGATTTCAAAATTTTCGAAATATGTTTTTTTACCTGTCTTATTCTAAATTAAATTTGCTAAACGTTCTCCGCCTAGTCTCTCTCTTCGAGGAGGTGGGGAAGGAATCGAATTCCCGACCTTCCAAGGTGGCCACTTTTCGGAATATACCGAGAGAGGGAGAGTGGACGCGTCCAAGTAACGCTTGCCGCAGATATGGACGTCCCATCACCTATCGCATCGAATCTTCGATTATTTAGTCATCTCCTCCTCTCCCGCGCTCTGTTCATCCAATCAGCGCAGCAGCAAGCGACGCCATTCTCATCTCCCCGACCACTACGTACGATCTCTCTCTCTCTCTCTCTGCGCCATTGGGATTGACATGGTTCGTCTCACCTGATTTTGTACTTGGAGTACTTGGGGTATTCCTCCGTCGTGTTTTCTTTTTTTTCTTTCCTGAGTTTGAATGGTTCAATCATTGAATGTCGCTTCTCAAAAGCATTTTCACGCGGTTGGTTTCGCTTCGCTTGCAACACTCTGGATTGTTTTTCACTAAAGAACTCAACCTATCAGTAGCATGCAAGTGGTTTGCGAGATTGCCGTTTCGGAGTACCTGCCGGCCATGAGAGTTTTCGACATTTTCCCACGAAAGTTGTAGATTCTTTGTTCGTTTGTCTATCATATTCATCATCTCATGATATCTTAGACCAGGAACGAGTCCGGTTGTTCATTTTCTATCTGTAGTCCTTCTGCTGATTTAAAGAGTCTAGCCTTTGCTGAGTCAGTAGATGATCTTTGTCAAGCAAATAGGTCTAATGTCAAAACTTATTTGACTTTCTGCGGTGTCGCTCGACTCAATATCGCTTGTGTTGGGCTGGCCTTCTTGTTACTTTCTTGGCATCCTACTGCACCATTTGTCATTGAATAAACATGGATTGAATTGACGTGCACTCTGCTGACAAACAGCTTTTCTTAAGTGTTGTTGGGTACGCCGCGGGGTAACACATGCACCACGGGTCGTATCCTCCACATGGATATCCTCCGCAGGGGTATCCACCGGGGTATCCACCAGGGTATCCACAAGGTGGATTCTCGAGCTATGCTACTGGGTACAATGAGGGGCAATACATGCACTGCGAGTCATATCCTCCTCATGGATATCCTCCGCCGGGTGGATATCCTCATGCCGGTTATCCTCCTCCTCCTGCAGCTTATCCACCGCCTGGGGGATATCCACTAGCTGCTTATCCCTGTCCTTCAGCTCCATATCATTCAGGTATTGATCGTAACTGCTATTATCAGACTAATAATTGTATTATGAGCATCTTAGTGTACCTTGTAGCTGTTCTTTCATTTTTCCACCGTGCGGCCAGCCCTCACCGGCCATGGTTGTGCCAGCCACTGGAAAGAGGAGAGGAACAAAAAAAAACAGAGACGAAAAAAGGAAAGGAATAAAAGAAATAAAAAGAAAAAAGAAAAAATTCGAAAATCTTTAAAATATTATTTAAAAATGTCAACATTAGTGTTGACGTGACACATAAGCCGGCCGGCATCTACGTCAACAATATTCGGCCAAATTAACCGAAAAGACTGAATTAACATTATATTAAGAGGCTCATGACTAAATTGACACAATTATAATAGGTTTAAGACTTTTTCTATACTTTCCCCTATCACGGCTATCTATTTTTCTTGATCTGGTTACCTGCGTCTTTATAGGGCACGGTCCTGGTAAGGGAGCAATGGTAGCTGGGGGCCTCGCTGCTGCAGCCACTGCTTATGGGGCACACCACATGTCTCATGGTGCTCATCATCTTGGACACGGGGCTTCTTACGGCCATGGTCATGGAAAGTTTAAGCGCGGAAAGTATGGAAAGGGCTGGAAACATGGCATGTTTGGGAAGTACAAGGGCAAGCACTTCAAAAAGTGGAAGTGAAATCATCACGTCTGTCCTGCTGGGGGACTGTTGTTGGCTTTCGACTGTTACTCATATGACCGAGTGGTTCTATTATGATCCATTCGTGGGATATAAGTGTACTATGTTTAAGTACTGAATATGCTTCCTGTGTTGTGTGTATCTATGACTGGTTGCTCTCTTTAAGAAATTGGGTCGAGCATTTTAACAATGTCAATTTGCTTACCGATTTGAGATATCTGTTAAATCGCTGTTTGATCAGCTTATTGTATGATGAAGTTTAA
The DNA here is from genome assembly GCA_014182725.1 of Eucalyptus brandiana. Lineage (NCBI taxonomy): Eukaryota > Viridiplantae > Streptophyta > Magnoliopsida > Myrtales > Myrtaceae > Eucalyptus > Eucalyptus brandiana. Next base: position 19,911,142 of record CM024671.1, on the reverse strand, counting down.
GAGCTTTGCTCTACATAATGAAAACAATTGAAGATGCTTTGGCTGACTTTGATTAAAAATTTTGGGGTAACTTTTCCTGCAAACATCTTCATATCAACTGAGTTCTGGTTAAATGTAGCTGGCATTTGGTTTGTTCAAAAAGCCAAGGAATTTCTAAGTCTTGAGAGGAGGATGAAGGGTCAACAGGTCAGAGGGGGAGGCTGAGAAACTGCTCGGTGGTGATTAACTATAATAACGTGATTTCATTGATCAAAATGAAAATATAGCAAACACGTGATTATGACAGTACTCTCATTCTCTTCATTGTTCAATGACTGTCGGGAAACAGAATTCCGCAGGCAATTGAATGATCATGTCACTGCTTGAATTGTCTAGTTTGCTTAAGACCTGCCCGTTGGATGAACTCTTTTTCTACTATCCGACTTTTCCCAGGTCTTGGGAAGTCCATTTATATCTGCTGATGAGGAATATGATTGTAGCAGAAACTCTTGGGAGGCCAATGTTCACGAGTTTAATATTCGAGTGATTCTGTTTTGACATTTTAATCTTGGGTTGGCGCTCGTCACCTTCATATTCTGGCGTTCTGCAGAGAAAATGAACAACGAACCGTGGTAAAAATTCTGATCGTAGAGGATGTTACACTTGTTAGATCCTATAGCTTGATAAAGTATATTCAAACTGGAAAAATAGAAGAAGGAATGACTATGTATTTTCTCATGCTCATGCAACTGAGTTAAAAAGGAGTTCAATACGCTAGTTACACATAACACAAATTGTTAGGAATACGCAGCAGAAGCCCAATATCTTCACTTGGGGAGAATGCCAAGATGAACCTCAAGTTTAAGCTCATTAATATATCTAGTTGGGCTCACCTTCATTTAAAGCCCTAAGTTCAAGCCCATCAATATATCTAGTTGGACTCACATTTACTCAAAACTTAAACCAATGAGTTATGAGCCAACTATGGTATATTAATTGCTATACACCACATCAATTCTCCAACATGAAATTTCTTTAAAACTACTCATACGTACGTGTATCCTAACAATCTCTTCCTCACGTGTGAGCTTAGTATTAGGTCTGCTTTTCCTCAATTCAGGTATCCTTTTGCATCAACTTCATTCAAGCCTGTGTTGCTACATCATAACATCCACCTGCATGGAAACTACAACCATGGGCTTTGATACTATTTGTTAAGAATGCACAACAGAAGCCAAATACTTTCCTTTGGGGAGATTGTTAAGAGAAAGCCCAAGTCCGAGTTTATTAATATATCCAATTGGACCGACCTTCACTCAAAAGCTTAAATCAATGAATTACACCATATTATCTTTAGATGGAGGATTTCTCTAACACAGCTCACATATATATCTAACACAAATAGATCCTAATACAAATAGGCATTGGATTAGTAATGTCAATCTTTTGTTATTTAGATATCTAATAAATGTCTTAGGATACCCCTTAACAAAAAAATCCTTGGAGATATGTATACGGCTTGCCAAAAGTAGCCGAAAACACGTAAGCCATGCACGTGTGCAGATGGCTTGACATGCTTGGAAAGTGAGGTAGGTACTTTTTTTCACTTTTTTCGGGTAAGAAGGGAGATGTAATAAAGGCAATAGCTAACCATGGTCTACAACCCTTGATTGACCTATTAGTTTCTCAGATCGGCATCCGAAATGGCCTGCACATTAGGAAGCGGCGGGAGCCAGATTTTGACTGCAAAATCCCGATGACTCCTTCCTTTCTTTGCCCAGGTAATCTACCCCCGCGACATGCATCTCAATCTCAACAAGCTGAATGTTAAGATTCCCATTGATGATGACGGGTTCTGCAACCTACTGGGCATTGGACACGTGCTTTCGTAATCCGACTTGATGGGATGATTGAAAAAGATAGCGATTAGGTTGCTTGAATCGAGGTGGATCAACCCATTGGTCCTATGAACAGTTAAATGGCCACGTACCATTATATATCACTTTGTCGTTGCGAGTTAAGTTAGCGCGCGTGATAAAATTTTTTACTTTCATTTTCTCATTTAGAACGAGTTTGGGTAAATCAGTTTGGTAACTTTGATTTAATTTTTCTATTTCTGGAACAAATTTCTATTTCAAAAATAGATTTGAAGAAAAATTCAGAAACTAAAATTTTTAACTTCTCAATTTCTAGTTATAAATTTTGTCATGCGTACTCTTACCATACGAGCCGATACTTTGTCTTATCTAACCCAACAGTTGAAAGAAGAAAACTTTATAAACAGCCGTTTAGGAGCTGAGAAACAAGTTTATAACATTTGACTATGGTCTAAATTGCACACAATTTCTCTTAGTCCTCATTTTCTGATTTAAGCATCGGAAAGCCAATCCATGTGAAAAATGCCAACTGAAGGGAAGCTAAAAACCCGTCCTCCTTTTTGATTTTGCTTAACTTGAGTTTGATTCGGTGAGGGCTTTTCTTACTTGGCTGATTAGATGGGATAATTATCTAAAAATAAAAATAAAAATTAAACATATGATTCCGACTCAATTTTAAATCTTTTGATTTTGTCTGTTGAATATTGAGTCATAAACATTTTGAAAATTTATCAATGTAACCCTTCCAATCAATTTTGATGCAAAAATGATGATGCCAACATTTGTAGTCCTACTTGACATAATTGGCACTCTGAATTTATTTATAATTCTTTTGGAATTTTTCTTTCTTTTCTTTTTTTTTTCCCTCACCAAATCCAATGACAATTGCCGACTAACCCTTGCTGACCATAGATGAGGGCAACCAAGCCCTTGCCAATTGTGGGCTAGGACAACCAAGGCCTCGCCTAGTGGTGGCGACCCTCGCAAGATTTGATTAAAAAAAGTAAAGAAAGAAAAGCAAAAGTAAAAGAAAAATTAAAATGTAAAAAAAATTATAGAGTATATAAAAATTATAAAAATATATTCATAGTGCCAACTATATCATGTAGAATGGCCAACATTAATGTCATCAATTTTTTAATCAAAATTAGTTGGAATAACTATATTGACAAATTATCAATAGGTTTATGACTTAATTGATAAAATTGAATTAACAGTCGTACAATAGGCTTTGAACTTTTTTGGTAATTTTTCCGCATTAGTTTCTTCTTTGAGCTTTTCTTAGGGCTATGTCAGGTAATTCCTTCATTTGTTCTCTCTGTGTCACGGTTTTTGATGGAAACTATAATTCCAGATTTTCATAAAATTATCACTGTCCGTATGTATTGGCAAGAAAGTATAATGAAGTCCTAAAATTTTCAAAAAGTGCAATCGAGTCATAAAACTTTTAAAAATTGCAATCAATGAAAAGACTTAATTGGACTAATTTGATGAGTTTTGGTATTTGTTTGCACTTTTTGAAAGTTTTAGAATTCAATTATACTTTCATAACAAGTCTTAGAACTTTCAATACACTTAACCCGAAATTCTATATGCTAGTAGATAATATATATAGACACACACACATACATCTACAGACATATTAAGATAGTATTATAATAGATTATACTAGTTTTCAAGCGCGCGCCTTGCATGTACTCAATCATCACCATGTGTATTTTTATGTGAACTTCATAATAACATGTGTGTTCTCAACTATTATTCTGTATATTGTTCCAAAATTAATAATGGAACGATGATAAGAAGTGGAGTTGATTTGAGGATTTATAAGGGGAATCTATGTGAAATTTTACTTTTTTTTTCATTGATTTCGTGGGTAAGAGAAATACTTTCTACGAGTAAAATGGGAAGGGACCTAAAAGTGAGAATAATTCACTATTCAAGGTATATAATTGAAATAGATAACAGATGTACACTAGCATTTCCCCAAAAAAATGGGATTTTTGCAGCATCATGTTGATATTATTTTGGAAACTTATGGAAGGCGATAGATACGAAGAAAAGATAGCTTGTTTCATCTAGTTGTGGCTAAATTGTCGATGTGTTGTACTGTAAAATGTGGTAACTCATGTATTTCATAACATATGGTTGATTTTGTTAAAATTTCACGAGGACATATAAGCAAGTACTATAATTTTCAATACACCAACTGTTCCCGTATTATGTACCAATGCTATCAAAACAAATATTTCCTGTATTTAGATGTTTATCAATGAGACCCACATACTATTTTAAAGTTACTACTCCTTGAAACTGTGTGAAGCGATTTCTTAGAAGCCACTGCAGTTCTAGAGGTACTGCAATCCTAGGAGGTATTTGCTAAATACTTCATAAAGCCGCAGCAACCCTCTACATAATTGAAGCTGCTACGAAAATGTTGTATAAAAGAATCTCTAAATGGCAAAGAGGGATCTCGTACCACGCCTATGTCCTTCAATCTTTGTAAATTGCTTTGAAATGAACCTTTTCATACCTTAGTCAGCCCTCACGATGAATCTCGTGGGCAACAATCTTCGAATGCACACATAATTTAGAACTGTGCTTTTTTTGAATCATTTTTTTTATTAATGAGTTGTAAATATGGGATAATTGAAATATATCGAATTAAGTTTTCATATTTATCGGTGACGTTTATATCTTGTCACCCATCAATAGAAAAGGAGAGATATTGCAGGATGTATCCTAAATCTTTGGAATATTTTCTCGTTAACCCTATATTTGATTCCAGTAAAGGCAGAAGGGTAAAAACACGCGCGCTCGCACTTGACGCGGAGAGAGAGAAAGAGAGAGAGGAGACGCGTCCAAGTAACGCTTGCCGCATGTACGGACGTCCCAGTCCTCTATCGCATCGAATCTTCGATTATTTTATTTTCGTTATCTCCTCTCCCGCGCTCTGTTCATCCAATCAGAGCAGCAACACGCGACGCCATTCTCATCTCCCCCTACCACTACTACGTACGATCTCTCTCTTTCTCTCTCATGAGATTGACATGGCTCGTCTCTTCTGATTTTGTACTTGGGTATCCCTCTGTCGTGTCTTTTCTTTTTCTTTCTGAGTTTGAATGGTTCGACCGTTGAATGTCGCTTCTGACAAATGGGTATTGCATTTTCACGTTGGTGAAACGGTGGGGAGTAATGGGGACGCCGTTGATTTCGCTTCGCTTGCAACACGTGGCAACCGATCAGTATCACGCGAGTCGTTTGCGCGATTGCCGTTTTGGAGTGTTTTTGACATTTTCCTGCGAAAGTCGCAGAATCTTTACTCGTTTGCCTATCATATTCATATCATGGTATCTTATACCAGGAACGAGTTCAGTTGTTTAGTCTGCTTTTTGTTGCCCAAGAAATAATTTTCTGTCTGTAGTCCTTATGTTGAATTAAGGGGTCTAGCCTTTGCTTAGTTACTAGATGATCTTTGTCGAGCAAATAGGTCTAATATCAAACTCATTTGATAGACTGCCGTGTCGCTCGTCTCAATATTGCTTGTGGTGGGCTTGCCTACTTGTAATTTTCTCGGCATCCTAAGGCATCATTTGTCATTGAATAAACATGAGTCAAATTGCCGAGCTCTCCGGTGACAAAGGGCTTTGCTCAAGCACTGCTGGGTACACTGCGGGGCGATATGTGCACCACAGGTCATATACTTCGCAAGGATATACCTCACATGGATGTCCTCTGCACGGTTATCCACCGACTGTGTATCCTCTGCCGGCTAGATTCTCAAGCCATGCTAGGTACGCTGCGGGGCAATACATGCACCAGAGGTCATATCCTCCACATGGATATGCTCTGCAGGGGTATCCCCCACCGGCTAGATTCTCGAGCCATGCTAGGTACACTGCGGGGCAATACATGCACCAAGGGTCATATCCTCCACATGGGTATTGCTCCGCAGGGGTATCCTTCGCAGACTGGATTCTCGAGCCATGCTGGGTACGCTGCAGGGCAATACATGCGTCAAGGGTCATATCCTCCACATGGATATGCTCCGCAGGGGTATCCCCCACCGGTTGGATCCTTGAGCGCTGCAGGGCAATACATGCATCAAGGGTCATATCCTCCACTGGGATATCTTCAACAAGGGTATCCACCAGATGGGTATTGTGGTTCCTCGAGCTATGCTGGCAACACTGCGGGGCAATATCCTTCTCATGGATATCCTCCGCCAGGTGGATCCCCACCTGCCGATAATCCTCCTCCGCCTCCACCACCTAGGTTCTATCCACTAGTTGCTTATCCCAGTCCTTCATGTCAATGAGGTATTGATTCTAACTGCGATTATCAGACCAGTAATTGTATTATGAACATCTTAGTTGCAACTTGTAGCTGTTCTTTCATTTTTTATTTTTTTTTTGGTCCTTTTTCTTTTATAGAAAATGGTCCTGGTATGGTAACAATGGTAGTTGGGGGTTTCGCTGCTTATGGGGCACAGCACATGCAGCAAAAGCTCTGAGGGCATCAAGATATATTTGAGTAAAATGTAATTGGTTTTCTTGATAAAAGGAAACTAGTAAAGACGTCTTTTTTTTCTTAAATATGTACCTATAATTTGTGATCTTGATCAGTCTTGATCTAATGCTCCCCCTTTTCTTAACCAGTTAAGGATTAGTTTTGCCAACCTTGACCAATATTATATATGTGTATTATACAAGAAAATGAATTGGTGTAACAAACTTATTTTACATAGTGTGCTACCAATAATCTCAGTTGACATAATATAATGACTCACGCTCTTAATACATTTTATCAAAGATAAATTGATTCCTTCAATATCCCAATTAGTTCTAACAAACTTATTTATGTATTGTTGCCAATAGCTTTGGCAACAATGCATCTTGAGGACTCTAAAGGCAGTGAATGGTATCCAGACACTGGTGCGACTAGGGGTGAGTGGTTCCTGGTTCCTTACAGGTTCCGCTTGGAACCTGGAACCTACCCTCGGGTACAGGTTCCTCATTTTTTGGAACTTGGAACCTACCTGTCAAAACCAAGAACCTGGAACCTACCCTATCACAGGTTCCGGGGTCGGTTCCAGGTTCCAACAAGTTCCAATAGGTTCTTTTTTTCTTTTCTTTTTTTCATTTTTAGTTTTAAAAAAATGGAAATGAATGTAACAATAATAAACAAACTTGTCATTCATCGAAGAGAATATACACAAACAGCATTATCATCCTCTTAGACACACACAGATTATCAATGAGGCAGTTTCCTACTTTATTATCCTGGTCCATAGCAGACAACATCCAATTCAAAGTCAAATTCAAACTCATATGATAAAGATATCATCTTCCACAACTCAATGCCTACCTATCTAACCTAGAGATCTCTTCTGATTGACATGGCCCCAATATACAAGCAAACACTCTGATGTCCTAGAAAAAGACAAACACCAGACGCAATAAAATGGCACGCCTGAATCATATACCATACACAGCGCCAGGCAACTCTGGAGAAAACTGGAGCCATCATCTCTATCTACTTGTAACAAATTAAATCCACTTAGTTTCTACAGAAGACCATACTAGAAGATCAACAGAAGGAAAAAGAGAATATAGTATCTAAAAAAAAAAGACCGACAAGCTTAGCCTAAAAAAACAGACAATCCATTCGACAATATAAAGTACAGCCAACAGATACAAGGGACTTTCAATAGTATATGGTGTAGGGCACCTACCCAGTGCATGGAGGAGCTGTATTGTTGGAACCACAACCTTTACCACGACCACCAGGCTTGTAAGTCCTCCTGTTGACAAAATAAGAAAGATAGTACTTCAATCCACAAATCAATAACACTCTAAAGTTGCTGACTTTCAACCTAATATTGTCATTGAGTAAGTCGATTGACATTTTCACAAGTTGTCCTTCGATGAACATATTTACATTTCAGATGGTGCTAAATGAGCCGTCCTTACAAATCTCTGGAGAATAGGGATGGATATATGTCCTGAGTGGCAAGCAAGATCGCCGACAAGACCAGACCAACCATGAACGAGGAGATCACTGCCACTATGAGCGAGAACTTTGCCGTTCTTGGATGAGCTGCTCTGAGTTCATTTGAAACCTCAGCTGGGCATCCTGACCAGGCTTGCCGTAGCAGGAAAAGTGCATCTAGAGGCTAGAGCAGCTTCTTGAGTTGCCTCAGAACCCATCTTTAGGGAGGTAACCAAATGAGGAATACTAAGTGTTGCAGGCTCGGTGGCTCGTAAATGTGGAAAAATTGCCAAAGAATGCATTCAGAGCCTTTAGATACTCTTCATTGACAGTTCCAGTTGCCCACAGATCCTTCTCAATGGCAGCTGTAAGGTGAGAGGATAATCATTAAAGAGGTGAAAAGATTACAGAATAGAAGCAAGGCCATAAATAGCAACACAGACGAAGAAATTACTAGCACAGTGCAACTGTTTTTCCAACCTGAAGCGCATGGACTTGGTCAGAATAATGCAGCACTAAATCAATGTAGTAAATTGGCTATACAATCACTTGAACTATGCTATTCAACACATCGCTAAGCTCCAATTAGTTGGACTCTTGCCGTCAATTGAATGAGAGAGAACCTTTTCTCTGAACATGCAATATATACATGTTCATGCCCTAGGATGACTCAACAGATATTCTTTCATTCCACAATTGCACAAGGAAACTTCTAATGATAGATTCTATGTCATAGTTATAAAATAGTGATTTAGAACAGGTTGAAGTTAGCATGTCCTTGTCCTTCACAATTTAGTACCTACAACAATATTATTTGCACCGTGGCACATGATCTTCGCTGCCAAAATTGCCACATGGATTGGCTCACAAAACAGGGAAATCATCATCATAATCTTGTTAAAATATCACAAATGTCAAAAAATGACACAGGAAGTTGCAATATCTAAGATGGATGATTTGAACTTTGAGGGGAAAAAAACCAACAATGACAATAATAAAGTGCCTTATTATGTGCATATGATTGTGCTTCTCGAATTCCAAAAGATAAAACCTATGAATCCTAAATCAGATACAAAGAAGTCTCACCAGTGATAACTCTGACTGTTTCACTTGAGGCATACTCCTGAATGGTATGATTGGAGAATAGAAGCTTAATAAACATTGTAGCTTGGATAGAAGTGTCTGGATCACTTGAACCAATCAAATCTAATACAACTTGAACACCGCCAGCCTCTGCAACTGCCCTTTTGTTTGATCTATTGTACATAACAAGATTCTGTAAAGCACATATAGCGACAACTTTCATTTCTTCGGTAGGTTGGTCTGCAAGCACATTTACTAAGGCACGACAAGCTGAAACAACATCTGCACTTCTAGCAAGACCTTCATTATGAAATATTTCACCAAGGGCAAGAGTAGCAAGGAGTCTGGCCTACTGGGCTTGCGTTTGCGGATCAAGAAGGTACTGCGATAAAGGCAAGATTGCATATTTGGTAACTTTTGTCTCTCAGATCTTAATATTGTTCAGCAATACTTCCAGCAGTCTTACTACCGTTTCCTCACACTGATGAGACCTAATGAGTTCCAAAAGAGCCTCTACTGCACCAGTTTCAGCCATTGCTTCGGCACTAGTTGATATAGCTTCATGAAGCAAGTAATTCCTGCCATAGAGAAGGCCAACAAGTAGAACAACTGCACCATGTGCAACAACTAATTCTGCCAGCTGCTCATCTTCAACAAGTTTTTCCAATGTGCAAACAACCGAATGTTGAGCAGGACTAAATTCAGTGACAAGGAGAGAGACCAAAGGCTCAACACAGCGAGCCGTAGCCATGGTCGACCTGATTCTTGTGTTTCCAAATAGAACACAGCACAACTCAGCTGCATCTCCCTTAAGCTCCATTGAACAATTTGAAGAAAGGATCCTGCAAAGGACATCCACTGCGTTCATTTCAACATCTGCAACAGCTAGAGCTCTTGACGGGTTCTCACTCAATAATCTAACCAATGCAGCAATAGCAGCATGCTGTTCCTTCTCTCAAACAAAACACAAGCAGAAAAATTAACTAGTGTAAGATCGAACCAGAATATGGAATGAATTGATTAGTAAATTAGTTGTTGTCAAACTGAGAATCTCTCAGACATGCTTCGATTTAGCAATGGAAAGTCAATCATAAAGCCTAACCTGCTGTCAATAAAAATTATGAATTCTAGGAAACATATTCAAAATCATTCGACAGGTAAAACAACATTTTTGAAGGTAACAAGATGGAGCATGAGAAATTGCCTATTACACTTCTAGTCTGTTTCTCTTCCATAAATTAAATTCTTTGCTAATCCACTTATTTACTTCACTTAATGTTTATTACACTGCAGCAACGGTCTCAATCAACATAAAATCTCATCAAACCGTAGATGATGATGTACAATGTTGAACCTTTCGGCACAAACTGCTAGTAATCTTCACAAGTTTCAAGATTAGCTCGCTGGTAAACTAAATAACCAATGGCAACAATAGCAAATTAGCTGCTCCGCAATGAATGGAGCTAAGGATGGATTTCAGTTGCACTCTGGTCGACACATCTATCTATGTGAAACAGTCTTATCTATTGCTAACGTGAAGGAAACTAGAAAAAGCTGAATGGAAGAAGTCATGATTTCACCATGAATATCAGTATAAAAATAAGGACTTTACCAATGAAAAAAACACGATTTATTACTCACATCAGATAGTGTGGTCTCACAAATTCCAGAGTCACTTTTACAATAGAGAGATGCTCTCATTTGAAGTCTTACAGGGCACTGACAAACATCCCTGAATAAGACAGCAGATAATCAGGTGTGTTACATCACCATTATTTACAATTTGTTTTTTTTCTTGTAGCTGATTTTGTACACAAGTCAAGATGCAGTTGTGCTAACAGAGCATAATAATGTACAAGTAGCAAATTTGCAGAAGCTGAAGAGTGACTGCTGTCCATATCAGAGACGATTTAAGAGGAAACACTCCATGCTGCCTGCAAAAGAAACAAGGGAATGAACCATGGGAAGAAATGGTATCACAATAAACGCGAGGGGAAACAAAGAGAAACAAGAAACCAGGATAAAAGACAAATGATGATCATCAAAGTACTCAATGCATTGGCAAATACGACATCCCCTTCTTTTTGGCTAAACATGAGGTTAGAATAATTGGCAAATAGATGGAAAAGAAATTCCTTTGCGGTTGTGATAAGTGAAACTACTGCAAGTACAAGCAAATCATATAAATGAACTTGAATTTATACAAGGCCTCCACACCAAGGATTAGCACAAGAACTACAGCTGGATCACCAACAACCAATGTAATTACATGCTTCAGCTGGAAAAGGCAAAATCTTAAGTTGAAGAATTAAACTCAGCAATCAGCACTAATAGTGCTTATACTTCTCAATTCTAAAGGAACTCCATTAATTTCCCACGAAATGGATTTGGCAGCCAGTACTTGTAAAATCAGTTTTTCACACACATCCAACCACTATAAAGTCGCTGCAGCTTAAATGCTAAATTGTTACGAGGTCTCGAAATATATAGCAATGCAACTGTTTCGGTAAGAGGAAGATATACATATATATGTCTATATATACATATACATATATCAAAGGACAAAAAAGATGCATCCCACTGAAGCCACAACAAATTGGGAGATGATCTATTTGCTAAAAACAAAGCCACTATGCAGTCCTCTTCCTAGGCTTTCACTTAAAGTTCATGCACCTTTTAGATCTTGAACCTCATTAAATAGCCTCCTATTTTCTGCAAGAACTTGGTGATAGTTCTCTGCTGTGTCAGCTAATGCTTCAACCTGTAATCTTGTAGAAAAAGATTTGAGTGGATTTTTGAAATCGTTCCATAAATTAAAAGATTTGTATTGATGGACAGAAAAATTCTAAGTCATGGCTTTCCTTCTCTTTAGTCAATCTAGCTAAGTCTTCCTCTTCTCTTCAATCTTCTCTTCCATGTTGATCTTCTCAGCCCGCATGATGAGAGCACCACTAAATTAAGAGATGAATGGAACTGCTTTTCAGTTCACGTACTCCAAAAATTACAGATATCGAGACTAACGTGTTAGGATATCTTCTGAATGTCTTTAATAACTATAATGGCTTCTTGAACCACAAAATTGACTTTAATCTTAATCAGCTCCAGCAAAACACTGATGCATCGCTCTGCTGCTCTCTCCAACTTGATTGCACAGCGACCAATAGCACGGACTGTCTTTCTAACAAAATTGACATCTACTTATGTAGCATACTCCTTGAATTCCAGCAGAACCTGTAGCATTTAGTTAATAAGACAACATAAAATTAACCATTTTGAGTAAACAAGCAAATTCAACAAGTTAAATGCTCTTCAGTTTCCATGCCTGGTCAATATTTCAGGAACTCACCAAGCTTTATCATGATTTCTAACTTCTCCATCAGCACCTTCACTTGGCCCGCATAAGACCTATTGCTCCTGAAACATAAAAAAAGATATACAATACAGTTATATTTGGTTCATACTATCTCTTGAAAGCTGAAATAAAAGCTATACTTTACTTTTCAATGCAAGGCATCCTCCTAGTGATAAACTCTATTTACCGGCGATAATCTCCCCATTAAGACCATCCATATCTATAAAAAGAAGAAGAAAAAGAGATTAAATAAAATATTCACTTATAAATATACAAAAAGAATTACAATATATAAAGATATAAACAATGTCACTTACCCAACTCAAATTTTTCTGCATTTTCGATGCACTCCTCAACATCAATCGATACACGAACGGCTCTCAACCAATCTTGAGTGCAAATCAAAGCTTCCACTGCTTCAGGAGTTAAAGAACTTCGAAAACCATCAAGCACACGACTCGATGCACTAAAAGTTGGCTCGGAAGCAACGGTAGTTACGGGAATGGACAAAATATCTCGAGCCATCAAAGAAAGAATCTTATATTTTGAGCCATTAGTCTTCCACCACGTCAAAAGGTTAATATCAAGATTCTTTTCATTTTTCTCTTGAAGATATTGATTAAGCTCGAACTTGTTGTCATCACACCCTTGTTCATTCGAGTATAAAAATATTTTCTTCCAAGCTTGTCCATCATACTTCTTTATTCCTTCACTACCACCCGAATCGACATTGGAAGCACTACTACTTGCACCCGAACTATGGCCACCAAAATTTCGATCACTTGAAATAAGAGAAGATTGCTCATAAAATTCATACAAACGCTCCAATGCATCCTTCACCTTGTAATGCATCTCTTTAACTTTCAATTCATCATCATAAATTTGTCCATACAAGAAAGTCACATAATTCAACTTAGCTCTAGGATCTAACACAACCGCAATCAAAACCATCATATTCACTTTATCCAAGTTTCCATAATATTTATTAAATTTTTCTTTCATTTTCACACCCATATCATGAAGCCTAGGATTTGAAGCATTGATCGCATCTTTCAAATATCTATACAAAAGAGTTATTCCTTTAAAATAATCATTTGAAGTAACATATGAACTCCCCGACATCCGATTAGTGGCATCATAGAATACTTTTAGAAAATCTGAAATAATAATAGCATTTTCCCAATCATCATCACTAGGAGTTTCATGATTTAGCTCACTTGCAAATGATAAATTGTCGTCTTCAATTCTTTGAAAAGCTTTTATGAACTTGATGGCGGTGTCTAACATGAGATAAGTGGAATTCCATCTAGTGGCAACGTCAAGAACTACTGAACCTTTATAAGTGATATTTTCACTCTTAATGCAAGACTGAAATGCATTGGCTCTTGCGGAAGAACTCTTTACGTACCTAACCACATTCCGGACACGTGCAATGGAGTCACGTACCGTAGTCAAGCCATCTCTCACAATCAAATTCAATATATGAGCTGTACACCTCATGTGCAAAACACTACCATCCAATATCAACGACTTTTCTTTAGAAAATTTATCCCTCAAATAGTTAATTACAATATCATTCGAGCTAGCATTATCCATAGTGATTGTGGACACATTTTTTTCAATTCCCCACTCTTAAATGCATTTCTCCACCATTTTCCCAATCTCCCTACCCCTGTGACTATGCATCACCACAAAGTTAATGATTCTTTTATGCAACTTCCAATTTTCATCAATAAAATGTGTAGTGAGACACAAATAATTCAGATTTTGAATGGAGCTCCATGTATCGGTCGTGAGTGTGATCCTAGAATTAATCTGTCGAAAATAATTCTTCAAAGAAGTTCTTTCATCTATATACAACTTCATGCAATCTTTTGCCACTGTGAAACATGATATATGTTTGAAGAGAGGCTATAACTCACTGACAAACTCACGAAATCCAACACGTTTAACTAAGGAAAAAGGTTGCTCATCATTGATGATGAACCGAGCAAGCATTCGCCTACAACGTTTTTGATTAAACGACCATGTTGATAAGATACTACCAGTATTAGAATCACCTCCTGACTTGATAGCCATGTCTACATTACGTGGTGCAAAGAATTTCTGTCTCTTATCTACATTACGGGGAAATCTCCTGCATGTGGTCAAGTGCTTCCTCATCGCAGAAATACCGTTAGCAACACGATACTTAAGTATTGTGCCACAATATATGCACTTCACTTGATTTGGTTTTCCATCCTTATCATTGATTCTTGTATAATGATTCCAGCATTCTGATGTATATTTCTTATCCTGAGGAAGATGAGAACCAGGTACCTTACTCGTGGCACTCATAGTGGGGGGTGCCTTTTCTTCATTTTCATGGCCAGAAAACTCCAATTCCGTGATCAGAGTCATATCCTCATGTCCCTCCACCTCCATTAATGTGTTATCTTGATACATTAACTTTGCACTACACAACAATAACATAATATAATTAATTTAGTTGATAACAACATTAATACAGTACAATACAGCATAGCAATGCTGTATAGAAACATAATACAGCATTTTTATACATAAGCTAAGTCTATTATGTTGAAATACAGCATACCAATGATGTATAGAAACATAATACAGTACTTTTATACATAAGGTAAGTCTATTATGTTGAAATACAGCATACCAATGTTGTATAGAAACATAATACAGCACAAACCATGGGAAAGTATATCAATTTCAGTCTGTTCATTTCATCGCCTACCTTAACCAGAAAGATTGCAAAGCTGTCTCACTAAAATCTACAGGTGATGTTGAAATTTGATGGTCAGATAGTGTCAAGAAAGCCCGATTGACAACTCTAGGACTGATGTTGAAATTCGGTTTAGCTGTAAGCACAGACCTACTAAGGGGCTCAGCAAGGTGAAACTGTAGAAAAGAAGGATCAAGAGAGAACTCAGGCTTCTTCAAGTACGCATCTCCTATAGATCTGGATACCTGACAAAGTTTCACAGAAAATAATAGATGTGAACTCCTATAACAAAGTGATGATCAACACTTACTTAAGTACATGTGCATAATGAGTATACTACAAACAAAATTCCTTTTGTCAAAAGAAGAAAAAACAATTTGGGCGAGTTGCCACCATAAGAAAGTTCACCCGTTATGCTGAGGAAGAGAGAGGTGCAGCAAAAACCAAAAGAGATGTATGTCTATTGAACAAAACTAAACGATCAATCATGCTATTTCATTTATATAAATCTATTACATGCATAAAAGATTAAAAAAAAAGTATTAAGAAAACATATTGTAGAAGCAATGATGTTTCTACTTGATGAACCTTTTGATTGTCTCTATTATAAAAAGTTTAGCCCAAGACTCCATCATTACCAGAAGATAAAGAGGCAGCATGAGAACATCATGAAAATTCATTTAACCAAGTGAAAGAAAGCCATTATTCATATTTCTAGTGTGTGCATATTTTTTTTAAACAATATGCAGAACCCAATACATGAGATGCCCAAACATTCAGATAAATCAATGGAGAATATATACTCCAACACCAAAATCCACAAGTCTGTATAGACTGCATCTACTATGTGACATGTGACTAATCATAAAATAAAATTGACAAGCGAAGGACCATACAAAGGCGTGGAGAAGAACACTGCAGTTTTATGAATGGTATATCACTCAAGCGTGCCCACGAACAGTCAACAACAGCCAATCCTTTCCTCTTGATTAAGTCGTAGTCTTCTTTTGAGACACACTGTTTCCCAACAGGACTGTATGAAACATAGTAAAAGAGTCAGTGCATCTGTCCAGGATAAGTTACAGGTTTTATGAACGCAAGCATAGGATGGTTTCATCTTATATACATTCCAAGAAGTGCTTTTGCTTGTTAGTGGCTCTAAGACTTGAACGAAGCATGCTAGAAGCTTCGATTTTTTAGACATGCCAGCTACAAAAGATCAAAGACATTGATCTAGCCAAATTATGTAAACATTTGATTTTAAAATTAAATTAGCTACATTTGGTTAGAACATATTAAACAAAGAGCTCCATAAGCATATGTGACACCTACAAGACGAAAGGTATGATAAAGCACACATGAACTACCATTATATGTTCTATATAGAGTAGGATGCCACAATGGATGAAAGATTTTTCACTCTCTCTTCTCTCTACTCTTCACTTTTCTCCTATTCTTTTCTTTTTTGACATAGCAACAAAGAAAATTCAAAAGAGAAACTGAAGGCTCGTTCATACACTCATGAACATATAATGGTTGAACAAAAAGACAAGAACACCCCAAAACACTCATAAAAATGAACCATTAGAAAGATTCTTAAATACCTCAAGGCTCAAAGCAATGCCACCAAACCCACTATTCACGCGCAGCTCTTGCAAGGGTTTTTTCATCAATCAAATCAATGACATTTAATAAATAGTTATCTCACAAGACTTCACAAGGTATTAAGCATCACCGTTAAATCATAAGTAATTGTGCAAATAGCATCTTACCAATTATAATATGTCCAACTAAATCATATACCATTAATGTGGATTTGCAGGGAAAAAAGCACCTATTCGGCATATTGCCTCTATGTCAGGCAATTTTAGTTATTTCTTTCTGCTAGTTTTATATCAGTGACTCTGAAAATCAATAGGCGATTGTTCTATAAAATTCCTGGCTAGTTCAGTTAAAACAAGACAAATAAAATCATAACTCAAGAAACCAATTCTACTTAAGCCTTCTGAACAACAGTTACGAACAGTAGAGACACAATAGAAGAGATGAAGAAAGGGGGGGATGTTGACCAGTGAAACGGGACAAAAAAGAACAGAAGATGCTGAACAACAGTTACGAACAACAACATCAAGAAGTGGCTCGAGCAGAGGTCACCACTCACCAGTGGCTCGCCGAGTAGAGGTCATCAGTGGCATCGAGGGCGAGCGGCGGTGGCGTCGAGGGCAAGCGGCGAGCCAGAGGTCAGCGGCAGTGCCATCGAGGGAGAGCGGAGGTGGCCTCGAGCAGGGGTCAGCGAGTGGTGGCGTCGAGGGCGAGCGACGGTGGCGTCGAGGGCAAGCGGCAAGCCAGAGGTCAGCGGCGGTGCCGTTAAGGGAGAGTGGAGGTGGCCTCGAGTAGGGGTCAGTGAATGGTGGCGTCGAGGGCGAGCGGCGATGGCGTCAAGGGCGAGCGACGGTGGCATTGAGGGCAAGCGATGAGCCAAAGGTTAGCGGCGGTGCCGTCGAGGGCGAGAGGAGGTGGCCTCGAGCAGGGATCAGCGAGCGGTGGTGTCGAGGGCGAGCAACGGTGCCGTCGAGGGCAAACAGCGAGCCAGAGGTCAGCCGCAGTGCCGTCGAGGGCGAGCGAAGGTGGCCTTGACCCTCGAGCAGAGATCAGCGGTAGTGGCGTCGAGGGAGACCGGCGGTGCCGTCGAGCAGAGGTGGAGAACGGACGGGCGAAGAGAGAACTGAGTGAAAACTAAAAGTGTCATGTGTGTGGATTCTGTGGAAAAAGTGAGAGAATTTTTTATTTGGGGGGGTTTTTTGAGCCCTAATCGAACCAGTTCAGGTTCCCAGTGTCGGTTCCGGTTCCGGTTCCAGTTCTCGGTTCTACCTGGGAACCACGCTCACCCCTAAGTGCGACAGCCCACATCACTACAAATTCAAGTATTGTTTATAACTTCTCTAAGTACAATGGGACCGATACAATTATGATAGGAAATGGTTCATGCCTATTTATTGTTTACACTGGTGATGCTTTATTACATACTGAAATCGATTCATTACCTCTAAATGATGTGCTGGTTGTTCTTGAAATTAAGAAAAACCTTCTTTCGGTTTCAAAACTGACAGATAATTATCCTTGCTCATTTGTTTTTGATAAAAATGGGATCTATATAAAGGACAACCACACCAACACAACAGTGATGCTTGGAAGGAAAGTTAGAGGACTCTATTGAGTAGATCCACAAACAACAGAGGCCCTCTTCACCCAAAGACATAAAGTTATAGGGGAAGATGTGTGGCGCCAGCAATTAGCTCACACTAACTTCCAAACATTGCAGTATCTGCAGAATCGGCAACTGATACACTACAATACAAGAACTCAAACTATGTGCAGAAGCTGTCAAGTTGCCAAGAGTATTGCATTACCATTTTTTTTTTTATCAAAATCTGCATATGATGTTCCTTTTGAAAAGATTCATTGTGATATTTGGGGCCCTTCACCAGTCAACTCCTTTCAAAACTTCAAATTCTATGTCATATTTGTGGACAACTTTTCCTGTTATAGTTGGATTTATCCAATGAAGTTGAACTCAGACTTCTATGATATCTTTGTCAATTTTTAGAAACAAGTAGAGAACCAATTTGATTGCAAAATCAAAATATTTTAATGTGATGGTGGAGCAGAATTTGCTAGCAACAAGTTTCAAAACCATTTATAGACTTGTGGTATCAAACAATATGTCTCTTGTCCTTACACACCAGAACAGAATGGGATCTCCAAAAGAAAACATTGTCACATGGTTGAATTGGGGCTAGCTATGCTCTATCACACTAATATACTTTCCACACCAAAGTTACAGGTGCATTCGCCTTACAGCAAACTTTATCGACAAAAGCCAAACTATAAGCATCTAAAAGTCTTTAGGTGTACCTGTTACCCCTGTCTCAAACAATATGCACAACATAAATTTGATCCACAATCACTCACGTGTGTATTTCTGGGATATAGTGAACGACACAAAGGATATCATTGTCTTGTGCCTATTGATGGTCGCATATATATTAATCGACACGTGATGTTTGACGAAAGTTTCTTTCCTTTTGCCAAGAAACTAACAATAGAGTACACTCAGTATACTATACTACTCTATATCGAAAATGGGCAGAAGAAGTTAATTTTCTAGACTCTACAAATGCAAAACAAGTGAGATATCCCTTAAATGAACATATATGACATTTACAAGATAGTGGAATCTTGGAAAATGGTCAGTTCAATATACCATATCCTAATGCAATGCCACAAAATTCATCTACCTTACAATTACAATCTGACTCAACTCTTGAAGAACCAGCAGTTCTTACTCACACCACTAAAGCACCAACTGAAATCATCATTGACCAAGCACAACAAAATCCTTCACTTAACCCACAAAGTACAATCTCTATTCACCCTATGCAAATTCAACTAAAATACGGCATTGTGAAGCCAAATCCCAAATATGTATGCTTGCTTGAATACAAAGTTCCTCTTGAACCACGATCAATTAAATTAGCCTTGGTAGATGAAGGCTGGCGTAAAGCAATGGGATGAAATGGATGCTCTGCATGAAAATCAGACATGGATATTATTAGTTCCCCGAACTAACCAAATAAATGTCATAGGATGTAAATGGGTGTTTAAAACTAAGTTAGCACCTGATGAAAGTCTTGACAAATTGAAGGCCTGGTTAATGGCTAAGGGATTTCACCAAGAAGAGGGAGTTGATTTTATAGAAACATTTAGTCATGTTGTCAAACATGCCACAATCAATATAGTACTCTCTATAGCAATGATGAAGCACTGGCCAATACATCAACTTGACGTTAAAAATGCTTTCTTACATGGAACATTAAATGAGACAGTATATATGGAGCAACCTCTTGGTTTTACACATCCCCAAATGCCTCAACATGTATGTCTTCTCAGGAAATCTTTGTACGGTCTTCGTCAAGCTCCACATGCTTGGTTTGAAAAGTTTAGCAATTTCCTTCTTGAAGCTAGCTTCTTCTGTAGCACAACTAATCCCTCACTCTTTGTGCTTCGTGATGGACTAGATACAATTCTTCTGTTGCTTTATGTAAATGACATTGTATTGACTAGCAACTCAGATCAGTTATAGCTAAATTGATCAAGTCACCAAGTCTCCACTTCCTCATGAAAGACCTAGGGTGTCTCTAATATTTCTTAGGTATTGAAGCCAAACGTACCTCTCAAGATCTTTTTCTATGTCAAACCAAATATGTTGTTGATCTTCTTACAAGGGCTAACATGACAAAATGCAAACCCATCTCAACTCCTCTATCACTGAGACTAGTCACCATGACAAATAATGATATCCTGCTCGCCAACCCACTTGAATACATAAGTCTAGTTGGTGGTCTTCAATATCTAACAATAACTCGCCCTGATCTTGCTTATGCAACAAACCTCCTATGTCAAAAAATGCAGCAACCAACAATTGGAGGTTTCCATAAGTTAAAAAGGGTTCTTTGATATGTTAAAGGAACTATTCATCTTGGTTTTTTTTATCCATTCTAATAGTTCAATGACCTTATACGAGTTTTCAAATGTTGATTGGGCTAGTTGCATTGACACCAAATGCTCAACTACTAGCTTCTGCACCTATATTGGTTCTAATCTCATTTCATGGTCAACCAAGAGGCAACCTCCTGTGTTTCGTTCCTCCACAGAAGCTAAATATCGAGCTCTTGCATCTACTACTACTAATCTTACATGGATCAACTTTGTTCTACGAAACATTGGCCTATGTCTCTCCTCACTAACAATTTTGTTTTGTGATAATCAGTTTGCCATTTCTCTTACTGCAAATCCTATCTTACATGCTCGAACCAAGCACATCGAAGTCGACTTCTACTTTGTTTGGGAAAAAGTTTTATCAGGCTCACTAAGTGTTCGTTATGTCCCTAGCACTCATTATCTTGCTGATATTTTTACCAAATCGTTATCATGATTAGATCACTCTATTATCATAACCAAATTGGGTATGGGCTTCATACCCCTCCCCAATTTGCCGAGGGATGTTGAGACTCATCGAGCATAGTCTGTTGCTGCTTCAACAAGGAAGAAAAGAAATAAAGATGCTACTGTTGCAACAAAGACGAGAAGAAATGAAGTGAGCAAATCATCAACTATGTTAGCTATGCGTATGTCTGGTGTTGCTGCTTCAACTAGGAAGAAAATAGATGAAGTCGGTGGTGAATCCTCCAACTCCATGTGTCAAACTATGAGTGGTGCCCTACATAACCGTTTCTCTGTTTTGTGCTCCTAATAGAACGAGAAGTCAAGCAATAGACTAGGATCCATGATCCTTCTGCTTTCATTTTGTTTCTCTGTTAGATGAACTGTAAAACTACCTTTGGCTATTCTTTAGATCCGAGCATGTAATATAAATAGAGAACAGAGCAAGCGAGTGTGCAAGCTCTCAAGTGAACATTTTCTTTAGAATATAGACAAAAGAAATCATGAAAGCTCAAATTCTTCATCTACGCTCATCACTCTTCCTCTCATTCTCTTCATAAATCTTCTCAAATAGCACTAGTATGAGTTTAAGAGAGCGGCTATTGGAAACTTGCTTTGACTTTGAAAAAACAATGAAGTCAGGTTTTCAAACGTGACATCACTTTCTTTAAAGAAATATTTGCCTCACAACTTTACTAATCGTCATCGGCAAATTTCTTCCAGGATATAATAAAATCTCGATTGAGAATAGTAAATACTAATTCTAGTACTTTTTTAGAGTCTCTTAAAGAAAAATGATGAAATGATAGTTGTAATTTTGGAAAGAAAACTCAAAAAGACTTAAACACATTAATTCCAAAACTAACGCACTTATCTCAATCTTATTAAATAGGGAAAAAGATACCAAAAACCCCAAACTTTGCCCAAAGTGACAAATTTAACCTAAATTATTTTTTGTGACATGAAAACCCCAAATTTTGCTAACTGTGACACATTTACCTCCACCAAGGGCATTTTCGTCTTATTTTTTTCTCTTTTTCCTTGTTCTTTTCCTTTTTTTTTTTTCTTCTCTCTTCCCTCTAACGGCCATGGCGGAGGGAAGCCGGACTCAAGCGACGACAGCCCTCGCTAGCATCAAGCAAGGGGTGCCCTCGCCAGATTTGGCGAGGGAGGCCCCCGATTGACCTAGACGAGGGCCGCCCCGCCCAACGCTAGCGAGGGTGGCCCTAGCCAACCCAAGCGAGGGCGACCCTCGCCTGACGGCAGTGAGGGTAGCCCTCACCTGAGTCCGGCTTCCCTCCACCATGGCCAATGAAGGGAAAAGAGGAGAAGAAGAAAAAAAGAAAAAGTAAAAGATGAAATGCCCTATAGTTTAGGGTAAATATGTCACATTGATACAAGTTCAAGGTTTTTTGCGTCTCAAAAAATTTTTTGGGGTAAATGTATCACGGTGAGCAAAATTTAGGGTTTTTCATGTCTAAAAAAAAATGTTTGGGATAAATTTGTCATTTTGGGTAAAGTTTAGGATTTTTAGTGGCATTTTCCCTAATAAATAAAGACAATCCTTTGGGAAAGGTTGTAAAGTGAACAAGTACGTTTTCAAAGGTTATTTTGAAAAGAGATATAAAATTTAGAAGGATAAAAATAATAATAATAATAATAATAATAATAATAATAATAATAATAATAATAATAATAATAATAATAATAATAATAATAATAATTGTTAATATCACGAAAAATCCCAAGCTGCATACTTGTGACAAATATACCAAAAACTAATTTTTTTGACCTCCAAGAATCCCTAAACTAGTACATTTGTAATGGATATATCCTCCATTAAAATGGATTAACATCACAAAAAACCACAAAACTAGTATAATTGTGATAAACGGAGAGTAAAATCTCAAACTAATATATTAGTCAACTATTACTTGCCATTCAACTCAACAATTTGACAATAAAATTTAACAGAAATTAATAGAGAGTAAATTTGTCACAAGTGTATTAGTTTCGGATAAATTTGTCAAAGATGTACTGATTTTGAGTAAATTTGTCATAGGTATACCAATTTAGGGTTTTTTGTGGTATTAACCCTAATAATAATAATAATAACAATAGTAATTTTTTTTTTTTTGAATTCAAATTTCATAACTTGTTAAAATACTGATTGGATAAATACAACCTTTCAACTAATAAAGATTATCAAGATTACCATACGAAATAAAAAATAAAATAGTAAACAGAGGATTAGTGGTCACCGCCCATTATTCTTCTTTCGAACAAACTACAAGACTGATACTTATAAAGTAGCCCACTTCCCTCCCAACTATTATCATATGTGAGATAAAGAAAAACACCATTTGTTTGTTTTACAAACAAGCAAATAATAGTGATCGTTACTTGGGTCCAATTGTTGGAATGAAAGATCAAAGGAGGAGATCATCATAGAAGCCATGATCTTTTTAGTAATGGTGCAGTAATTTCTTGGAATTTGTCTCAAAAAGCACAATGATTAATTCTTTTTTCTTGGTTTAGGATTCGTAACGTGGTTGTGAAGGCAATGCAAAACTTATGAGTAGATCTATGTGAATTCACCATTTGATATAAGAATGTCACAATCTTCCTAACACCCCCAAGATTGGACAATCAATATTAAAAATTGCATGATCCCGTGATCCGGCCATCCAATTTTGGTAAGTTGGGTGTTGCTAGAACGCTCTTATAGAGGGTGGCCAATTGTACCATTCGCTCCTAATTTCAACGAAGTTCATTTTTAATCAAAATTTAGTCGAGCCTTAGTAAAGAGTTAGGTGTCTACAAATGCTGCTCGTAAATTAATAGATGTAGGAACAATTCAAATCAAGATGAATGATGCCATAGCGAGATTGATTGAGATGAGAAATGTACAAAAATTGATAATAGACTTTATAGGTTTGAGTAGTCATTATGAAATTGGATATCAATTCTCTATATAAGGTGTAAGTTATGAAAGAATAGATGCTCACATGGTGATAGGATGGAATAAAGACAATGGTTTGTACTTCCTCTAAGAATCATTGACTAATCACCCGCGACATCTTTAGGAGCTTTAGAGAATGATGCGATGCAATTATGGCACATCGATCTAGCATTCCCTAACCCATGCAACCTTTAGAAATTTCTTCCCAAGTCAGCCTTACCCACTCAACTCACAAGGATTTTAGAGAGAAAAATTATAGAGAGAAGTTTTAGAATGTATTTCACTTGTAAATAAGATACAAATGGAGAGGCCCTATACATACAAGTACAAGGCTTACCATAACCATAGATCTCCTGTTGATCTAACGGTGGAAATTGCATCTCCCTAACTATTATCTTCTCGCATTTATTACAATTGTATATAATTATCATATCGCCCCTCGAAATAGTATATTAGAATACTCGAGAAATCCCTAGGATTTTAAGGGATAGGTTGAGGGCTGCTCATTCACAAATCAATCACAATCTTTCGTACACAAATCTTTTGGGTCATGCCATCTCCTTGGACCGTGACATTTTCCCCTCCTGGTCAAGCACGTCTTCATCGTATCTTCGGCATAGAAGGCATCAATGTGCTTCCTAAATTGCCAAAGTGCTTCAGTGGGTTTCCAACTGGCTTCACTCTCCAGAAGACCTTTCCATTGGACCAAATACTCTTACTTCGGTGCACAATACCGCTTCGTGTGACTTGATATGCCATGATGCGCTCAACCTCTCAATCAAACAAGGTTTTTGCCCCAAGTGATGCCTATTGTAACTCCTCTTGATTTGGATCTTTCTCATCTATATGGAAAGGCTTTAAGCATACTAACATAGAATATTAGATGTACTTCGATGGCAACTTCAGCTTGTACGTGATCTTCCGGACTCATTCCAACACTCAGGATGACCTATCATAGTGATGGGTCAACCCTTTACGCACATCCTTGTATCGAAGGGTCAAGTGTAGTTTGGCTCACACTAAGTCCCTGACTTGAAATTTCACATCGTTTCTTATCAACCCACTTCTTTATGTGCTTTGACGCCTTATGTCAATAGGTCCACACTAAGTTCACCTGCTGGTGCCAATCCTTAGCGAACTTGTATGTGGATTAGCTACCCCCTTGGTAGCCCATGGCAACCGCGCTTGGAGTGAACGGTCGTTGCTCTATCGTGATCTCAAACAAACTCCAATTTATGGACTTGCTTCATTGTAGGTTGTATGAGAATTAGGCTACGTTGATCAACTTTGCCCAATTCGCTTGTCTCGTGCTCACATAATATCAGAGATATATCTCCAAGTGTGCATTTACCCTCTCCATTTAACCGTTGGTTTGGGGATGCAAACTCTTAGATTGATTTTAGGAATTTCTTACCAAGTCAGCCTTACCCACTTGACTTACAATGATCTTAGAAAGAGAAACTCTTAAGAGAGAAGATTTCACTTGTAAATGATACATCAATGAAGGGGGAGGAGGCTCCCATATATACAAATACAATGTTAACCATATTAGTAGATTTGCTCTTGATCCAACGGTGAAAATTGCATCTTCCTGACTACAATCTTTCTGCATTTATTACAGTTATATACAATTACAATATCGCCCATCCCTAGGAGTATTTTAGAATACTCAAGAAAGCCCTAGAACTTTGGGAGATAGGTTTACGATTCTTTGTATAGAAACCATGTGAGTCATGTCATGCTCATGGACTGTAGCACATAGAGTCAGGGCACGTGAACGACAGCGGATGACTATTCTAAGTCAAAGAGGACTCCTAGGATATGCAAAAACTGGGAAGTTGAACTTCATTAGCATGGTGTTTTAGGCCAAACATCATAACTGAAGTTTCAGCATCGCAATGTACTGGAACAACACTTGCTGGAACAACACTTGCGGGACCTTCACCACTCCCATCCAAGAGTGCCACCATCCAATAGTGCTACCGCATGTACCGCTCTTTTATGATTGGCTTCGTTCGGAAGATCTAGGTCTATTTCATGATACACAGAGCAAGGTCCTTGGTCACATCAAATTACGATAGGCAATGATCCGATATTAAATAAGTAGAAAGATCGAGTGCACATTTCAGATAGATCCAACATAATTTTGACTATAGTTAAAATAACTTCTTCCACTATCATTCTACATTGAAATCTCAAATAAGATTTTCTACTGTTCTTAGATGTTTTGGCAAATGACCACTTAATATACGTTCATAGATTATCTCGAACGTTACAATTTGTAAGTTTACACAATAATTGTCCATGGGACCTTTTTCCTTATTCCAAGGAAGAAATTACATTACTTTTCATATCGAGGGCAATTGGTAAAGGGAGCAACTTCCCCCACCAGTCAGGCGACGATAATTTACTTGCTAAAAGTCGGACGCAATATAGTAGAATGCAATTCGACCCAAAATAAAAATAAAAATAAATAGTAGAATGCAGCAGTACGCAATGGGAACCTTAAGCGAGTCTGAACTACAAAGGCGATGCATTCTCGACTCCCTAGCTTAACATAAATGTAAAGCCCGTTTGCTTTTGAAAATTACCAAAGAGAGTTCTCAGATGGATCCATCATAAATAAGAGAATGAACCAAGTCAAGACCCCAAATTTACCTCACAGGACGCCTAAACGTCAACTCCGGTCCAGAGAGGTAACAAACAGGAACTGACTTAAACATAACCACCAAGCGAAAAGCCTTTGATAAACATGTTTCTTCCTGTAAACATCTGTACATTCCGCCGCCCCCAGTTTGTCCCCCCTGACAGTGAATATATTACATTTATCCTTGATACATTACCCAAAGCTTTCACTTTGCTACCCTAATAAAGAAAAACAAAATAGAAATAATCAATGTTTTCTTTCCCATTTTCCTTCACGTCTGCCATCGCGTTCCCTTCTTTCCACCACCTGCCTCGATTTGCTTCCTCTAGAGCCATGCCTTTGGGCAGATCCATATAAACCAGGTTGCCCGTCAAATGCCGACACCAACTCCCCATCCCCAATACTACCCGTGTCACCTGAGTCCTTGCTTCCATCGAAATTTTCTTCATAATTACTGCCCCCGTCATCGGCTCGGTCACGAGACTGCAAAATTGTGGGTGGCTGCCCAGCAAATGGACGAGATCCAGACAACACAACCGTTGGCATTGTTCCCATGGATGAGCTGCTGCCAGCATTTTCAGGCTGCGAATTCCCACCACCTGCTCTTGTGCTTCCTTCATTAACCGGCCTTCCATTATCCCTCTCACGATATCTATCCCGTGAGCGACTGCACATTTCATCAAGGGGAATACTATAATCAAAAAACTATAAAAAGCCAGATATCATTTCTAGCACAGCAATTTAGGGGATGAAAGAATTGACAGGCATCATAGGAAAGGGATCAAGAAAGAAGGAACAGAGTTACCCAACATGACCAGTAAACGCTCAAATAAACACCTGGCCTGAAAGAAGGGCCATGATAAACACAAAATGACAACTCTAACTACGAGCCCACTTTGCCAAACGTACTGCAAAGCTCACAAAAAGGATAGTGCTCGGTGGCCCAAGAGGGTCCATTAAATTGACTCCATTTAGTGAGAGACAAGGACTGGTGGTTGTTAGTTGTAATAAATAATATAGACAAATATCTGTAGTCCCATCTGATTGAATGAATTTGTGTACAAGCAACAAGCGAAAAGCTTGCAACATTATACTACCTTTAAATTTGATCAAGGACTGGTATTTAGAATCTTCAACAGCTGGATAGAAAATGAGAATCCTCTTTAAGGTTCACATGTGAAGAACCAAAGTGATACCTGGACTGAGCGGAGGATGGAAATTCACGCCTTGAAGATCGTACTCCTGATTCTATCTGCTCCAATTCTTGCTGAAGTTCTCTCTACAAGCAGTGCCATAA
Source organism: Eucalyptus brandiana (assembly GCA_014182725.1). Classification (NCBI taxonomy): domain Eukaryota; kingdom Viridiplantae; phylum Streptophyta; class Magnoliopsida; order Myrtales; family Myrtaceae; genus Eucalyptus; species Eucalyptus brandiana. Next base: position 19,883,217 of record CM024671.1, on the reverse strand, counting down.
TTATTGCCAAAGAAGACTCAACCAACCAAGAAAAAAAATGATTCTGTTGTTTTTATTTGAAGGGCAAATCATATCAGTTTAGAAATACATTGAGCTACCATAATTAAGAAAATGGCAAGATCTTTTGGTGTGAGTTTCATCACTAGGTTAGTATAATTTGATGATACCATCTCACTAGGAAGAAAAAAAACTTCCTAGTTTAGTGTTTCACAAGCAGCACTAACTTCCTCTGCCCCCACAAAATAGGATTAAGTAGAAGGTAGATGCCCTAGTGGCACTAAAAAGAAAACTGGCAAACTTAATATCAAAGAGGCAAAACATCTAGCACCTCCAAACAAGATGGATGCCAGAAGACTACAAACTTTGCCAGGACGCCACTCTAAGCTTGGGAAAGAACAGAAAATTTACCATTTACCATATATAAGAAGAATATTTACCTACATCTATACTAATAACCTGCTTTTCCATAGATTATTTGTCTAGCTTTTAATTTCAGTAGCTGTTGTCACCTATCAAAGCCCGCACACCTTTAATTTCAGTTTCTTCTTTTTATTCTTTTTTTTCCCCAAGGTAAAGAAATCTCCATATACTTTTTAAATATGGATTAGAAAGGTTTCCAAGTATGAGGAGTCAATTAATGAGCATCTCAAAAATATGAAATACAGCCAGAATTTCTCATACAATGCCCTTCATTTGTGAATTGAGGATCAACAATAAAAAAAAGTGGAAGAATTAGTCAGAACCTTAATAAAGCCACTGGAGTTTGATTGGCTTATTGTGAACCAGCGGCAGAAAAATCAGCCAGTACTATACTAAAACTACTAGAATTTTGTTGACTGAGTGGTTAAGGACCAAAATTATGTTAAAATTATGCAGAAAAGAATTATTGCCACCAAATGCAAATTATTCCACATTTGGGCCATCCGCCCAAGCTTTTAAACTGCATCTTACCAGGTCCATGATGTTAGTGGGGTATTTCACGGAGCATACCATTTGACTACAATGCTTGAACAAATCTGTCAATGGAGTATATTAACAATCATAGCTTTGCTATTCAAATGGATCATCTTCCATTAATAGAAAATCTATGATATGAAGTGGATGATTCACATTAGCTAAGTGAATACACTGGTAAGTTTGCATGCCATTCAGGTTGAGTTTGTAGTTTCAAAAGTACTTTACAATTGGCCAAAAAATAAAAAATAGAAAATGAAAAGGCATGTGTAAGGAGCTTGAATTTATTCGACTTGAGATAATTTCAACCCACACACACCTCTCCATTCATGGGTATGTTTCGTTGTCTATTTCATAATTATTTGGTCATCCAGATAATAAGATGTCGATGAAGATCAACAAAAAACTTTGAACAATGAACACGTAAAGTTAATGTGCAATTCAAAGTTTTTCTCAGCTTAAAATTCTCTCAGCAAACCAAGACGAGGGAAAATTAACATATTTAGGGGGTCATTCACCAGGCTCCCTCAATACAGGTCACTCTTAAGACCTGAGACTCCAGCAGTTTTTAAAGGCAGCCCAAAACTTTTAATGCCAGGAAAAATAATTAACGGCAAGAGAAATACTAGGTGTACAGATTAGCAGAAGGATTGTTTATTGAAGGATGTGACGAGCATGCATTGGATGTTTTCAATACATTGAACAAACTTACCTGTAAATCCCTTGTTGGGGAACAGGAACTCTTTCTCTAAACATCAGTATATGCACATACTTGCCTTTTACCATATCATAACAAATTTGCAAGGGCTCTCTAAATTAATTGATCACCGTTAATGATTAATTGCCTATAACTATAGAAAGACCTATGGCATGCTTGAGCTGTAGTGAAAGATTTTCTTGCCTGTGCCTGCTTCTCCTTTTCCAGATCGAGACTGTAACGCAACTCCCTGGTTCTTGCACGCTCAATTTCAAGCAGCCGTTGTCTCTCAATCTCTTTTTCTACCTCAGCTGTCTTTTCCCTGAGAAAGGCCATCAGTAATTTATATAAACATGAGATCATTCACATTTTAGAATTGAGCAAAGTCAAAATCACTAAAGGCATCAATATAAGGGGGGAAAAGAACCTATCAAGCTCCTGCAGTAATTCTGCTTCTCGTACAGCAGCCTCTTCCAGGAACTTCTTGCGAGTGTGTCTCATAAGGAGTTTCTTTTGCCGGCGAGCTATTATTTCTTCTCGCAGCCTTGACTTCTCACTGCCGAATGAAATTAAAGCTGGTGGTTATTCAAGAATTGCTATCAAGCTAGCCTCAAAAGAGCATGTTGTATTACATGCTTAAGGAGCCTTCCTTCCAATTTATCAGTAAATGCTTAGCTGGTGAGCAATTGCAATAATTGGGTTCATCGATATTCCCAGTATAAAAAATGGCTGTCACATATAAAATCAATTTTAGTTCTTTCTTGTTCAAATGATTTTTTCCCAATTGATATATGTGGCATATAAATCCTCTGTTCATGGATTAATGAAAATGGGGAAAATCGCCAATTGCTTGTGCCATTCCAGGAGTCTTTTCCTTTTTGTGTATGGCATTGCCCCTCCCTTCGACATATCCACTAGTTTAGAACTTAACTTGAAAGCCAAAGTTTGAATCAGATGACTTCAGGATGCTCCCAAAGACTAACAAATGGCAAGTGCTTTTGCTTCTGGGGCATTGTATCAACACAATTAAAATATGAATATATAAAAATCGGTTATATAGTTGATGAAGAGCAGCCTGTAACCTTGTTACATTTTTCTGAATTGTTTGATTAATAACCAGCTACTAAGAGATAATTCTCTGTTGACTTCACATAATTTTCCTCTGGTACTACATCTATTCTAAAATCATGACCGACCACGTGTTCTTCCTTTTCATTGAACTCTTCAATGAGTTCTTCCTCTCCCTATGATGTCAAAAGTAAACTAATTCAACTAGGTGTCTCATTGTGGAGGAGCCAGAGAAACTACACACTGCCCTTGCACCAAAGAGCATCTGCCATACTACTTGATGCGGTCCGCCAGTTAAATGATTCTATAGTTATCAAAACATTGACATCATCACTCATTTTGGTTAAGATGAGCTTTTTCATAGATCCATGGAAGACATAATAGGATTAGAATTCTTCTCCTAAGGATTACTATCAAGTGTATATTTCTAGTTAAAGCAGTATTCCAGGGTTTTTAATCTTTAATAGGAGAAGCATTTTCAAAGAGCCTCTAACAAGACCTTACTTTTGAGGAGTCAATGAATGACATTTGAATTTAAACAATTGTCCTCTTGAGAATTGACTTATGCAATTTTCAAGAATGATCCTGAAGAAACTCTAGGTACGATGTTCAAGAGCATTAAAAATATATTTACTCGTCAAGAATTAGCATTCAAAGAAAGTTTTTTACCAATTTCAACATAAATAAGGTGCACTCATGGTCCATCATCACTATGGAGCTCTCTGCTGTATCATGAGGATCTATGGCACACTAAACTTGAACACTTTAAGTGCCACCAGCACACACAAAGTGCATCATTTGGGGAAAAAAAATAGTCAAAAATACATGTTGTGCTCATTCGGATATGCATTTGAAATGGATGTTAGAGTCACCATAATTCAACTGTATTACCCAAGAGTACTAATACTTCCTGTCCTTGTGCATACTTTGATCACAAGAAGAAAAAAGATCAAACCAAGTCCTTGTGCTTCCTCAATCTGACGTAGGAGTTGAATTGATTGGTAAGCAAGGAAATGAAACTTACATTGACTGAATAGAGTTCTTGATTTGCTGAAGACGATTCTCATCCTTCATCAGATCTGAAAAAGGAAGCATAAATACTGGAAAAACAAATTCTACAAGATAAAGAGGACAAGGACATATGATCACCAGTTGAAGAATTAAATTGAGTGCTCTCTTTGGAATCTCTGAATTGATCTTCTGCATGATTCTCATTTTGAAGAACCTCCAACTCCATTTCAGCTTCTTCTTGCTCCTGCAATACATCATATTTCAAAAAGGAAAGAGAGAGAGAACAACAAAATCCTAAATGTGAACCATGGATCACATTGAATCTGAGACTCACCACAACTTCTTCAAGTAGTTTTCCAGAGAATGCTTCTATGTATGACTGAGCAGAAGTCAGCTTTGTGAGTACCTGAAATAAGTCAGTGCATAAAGTGTTTCTCAAGGGAGAAGCGTGATGAAGCAATAATATTAAATGTTAAGATTCCACATCTACCGCTTCTTTCCTATGTTTTAGCAAACTTTAAAAAATGGCGAAATGAAGGCCAAACAAAAAATACAAATGCATCAGGGTGACAAACAGAAGAAACGGGAAAGATGACATATCAAAGCTCCGTTTGTTTTGTAGAAAATGAATGTTTTGGAAAAAAATTTCCTAAAATGAATAGTTTATATCCCTTGCAAAATGAATGAACAAAAAATATTTTCATCATTTATTTTCTGTGAAACAAACGGAATTAAAACTTCCGCTTACCTTTTTCATGATCAATCAAGAACTTTCTTTTAGCGAAAGAACTAGAGCTACTTCGTAATTGATGGTCATATTTAGTGGAAAACTAACTCAAACATCATATGCAGAAAGTGCTAGATTCAACTGGTAAATCCTTGTGACTCACAATCCTGTCTGTCAAGATGGTAAGAATATAAGTCTTTCACCTCTTTATGAATTTCAAATTCTTATCAATTACGTGTCAACAGTATGAAGATAATTGTTCACAATCAGCAAAATCAAAAAAAATCACCAAATTTTATGGGCTAAAGTGCATAGACATGCTTGGTATCTTTCTGGAATGCATAAGATTTTCTTGGTTGAGATACAAATAAAAACTAAAACCTACTGGCACTAAGCTAATCTGTAAAGTTACTCAAACAACTACCAATGATTCAAAAGATAAAAGTAAATGCCCAGATATAGATAAATCCTGTTGTCATAACAAATTACCCAAACTGACAATTTAAAAGCAAAACAAAAAACTGGACATAGATGTCATGTCTCACTGATTGACCAAAGTAGCAATAGTGTTCTACACGATTGTTAATGGCAACATACAAAGAAGCATCATCAGCTTACAGCATCACATGCTTTCAAGACTGGTCCTATCTCCTCTATCCATCCACAACATTGCTTTTTTCCAGATATCCTTGACTCACAAAATGTGTACAAGTTAATAACTCGAATTTCAACAAAGGTTGAGAAAACATGGGTTCTAGAAACAACTACCATACATGAGATTAATTTTAGCTGACACTGCAATCTAAGAAAAACTAAAGGTCCCAACTCGAGTTCAAAACTCGTTGATGATCTAATACAATTTCCACAGCTATTTATCTGAACTTAGTGACAGATGTCTGGTTGCAAAATTTGGCCTTTAAAGCATGTTGGATCTCCAAAAAGAAAAAACAACACTGGCGTTTGGAGGTGCATTAGAGAGGACTGAAGTGAGTTTTCTCTTCAAGCTGCATTAAAGTAGCAATGGGAATTGGATACACTTTGTGGCTCAACAGTGGCAAAATGACTGTAAATGCTTTGTCTTGCCATTAGGCTCTTTTTTGGTTTCTTGAGCTTTTTGTGCTCGAGTTTGCACCCCATTGGTGCCATATATGAATTGATTTACCTATAAATTCAGTTCACTACCTGCTGAAGACTTCAGATTGGCCACTGTCAAGCCTTAGACAAACCAAAAGAGGAAGACATACAACTATAAAGTTGCTCAGTTATGTTTATGCAATATGACATTAATATGAAACAGCCATAGAAACACTTACTACCTGAAGAATTTCCTCTCGTGTGCTGCTGAAATCAGGATCAAGTTGCTTGAAACCACGGGCAGAAAGAGCTTCTCTCAGGACCTTTTACAGTGAAGCATGGTTCAGTAAACACTTAATATAAGCTATTAACTATGTAAAATTCAGCCCATGTAAAGCATTCAGACAAAATTCTTTTGATCCATCCTGCATCTAATAAAGCCTCTTATAGTAGGTGTACCTCCATAGAAAATGATAATTACGACTCAATTCAATCGCTCGTAGATAGTTCATTAAATCGCACCAAGGATGCACCTCCTCTATACAATATACGTGTCAGAAGAGATATCTAAGAACCGCAAGACAAATCAAGTAGAAAAAGAACCATGTCATCAACCAAAAGAATAGAGTGGTCCTTGATTGCACCTATTTGACTTCACTCCAGAGACCTCCTATAATGCAGAAAATGAAAGCTGGGACTAAACCCAGAATTCTTTCACCTATTTTCGAAAAACATCAGTGCTGACCAAGCTAATAGTTCTTCCCTAACTGACTGTACCATGATCTGATTTATAGGAGCGACGTTGCTGAACATGAACATCATTTAAACTCAAAATACAAGAAAAAAAAGATTAAAAACATCATCTTCCACTTACCTCTTTCTCCTCAACCCCTTTATCTCTCAACCTACATAAGGCTAGGCAAATTTGCTTCTCAAGATATCCAATCTTTCCTTCTGCAACATATATAGAGTTCCCAGATCATTTGAAAACAAAAGAAAACACACACACACACACACACACAGGGTTCATTCTAGCTTCTCTCTCTCTCTCTCTCTCTCTCTCTCTCTCTCTCTCTCTCTCTCTCTCTCTGTTTTTTTATTTTTTGTTGCTTCTTTTCATAATCAATCATCTGCCTTTTTCGTTTCTTTCTAGGGGACAGGTGCCAGGAGCTGGAATGACTCTTCAAGAGGCTAAAATCAACAGCAATATAGAAAACTTCTTCATACCAGTCTTTGAAGAGCCCAAATTCTCAATCTCAACCCATAGGTTATCAGGAATCAAAGAAATATCTTCCTCCGAAGAGTACAGGCAAGCACCTGCAACAAGTGCTAAAGAGAGTTGTAAGAAAGGGCTCTCAAGCATTGGATGTGCAAGTTTCCCTAGGCCATTTAGAACAGCATCAGCAGATGCAAGAAAACATTGCAACTGCTGCCGACCAGCAAAGGGAATATAATCTACTAGTAGTGCCATTGCACGCGTCCTCAGAAGCAAAGATGTATCTGATGATCCCATAAGAGCAACATGATCCCATGTACTTGAAACCAGAAGAGGGAGAACCGACTCAGAAGCATCAGTAATTGAAACAGGAGAAACTAACTTATCCTGATATCTTGAAAAATCCATGACTGAGATTCCATCAATGTCTTGACCAACAATCTTTCCTAAGTGCTTAAGTGCTATCAGCCTTTGCTCAGGTTCATTATGGCCAAGCAACCTACAAAATAGCTCCACCACTGGAACCTCCTTTCCACTAAAGTTATGGAATCCTCTACCAAGCAACGTCGTCAACCATTTATCAGATTGTAAACGCCATGAAAGTTTAGGAGCACAGCAAGAAAACCTTGTGATTGCTATACATAGGGTTTCCACAATATCGTGAATGGGCAAAAGAAGTGGTACTGCAAGTAGGCAGTCAACCATCACAGATGCAACAGTCCAGCAATGTCTTTCTAGGAGAACCAAAATAAATTCACTAAGGCCCTCTAGACCAACCCTCCAATGCATTGGAAGCTCGTTCGACAATGCAACTGAGATAGGAGAGTCATCCCTTTTGCCATCATCACATAAATGAATGTTTTGCAGAATTGCAGATAAGCACCTCAAGTATATAAAGCTTTCTGCTGATGAAACGACCAACTTCTTGGTAAGTCGATGATGAAGCATCCAACATTGCTCCAGTGTTGGACTAAGTTTGCTAATCAGACGCTCCACGTCCTCCACGAACTCTTTTATTTCCTCCAAAGACAAGGACTTAAGTTTACCACTAATGCTACCAGTATCTGGAACCTCAGATGTAAGTGGATCATGCAAAATGTCATGGAGAAACCAGTCAATTGATTTTCTGTCAGCATTGTAGAAAGCTTTAACACCATAATCTGAAGATAACTTAAGCGGCATAGCGCCATAGACTTGCAATGCTTGACGCAACAGTAGCTTGCAGTTGTCCATAACACATTGGAAAGCACAGATGTAGTCACGGTAGGAAGATGTGGGCTCAAAATAAGTAAAATTAACCCACAAGAGTAAAGACTGCAATATGTCTCTCCTATGCTGGAAAGAGAGATCAGGAAAGACAGATGCCAGTATGAAAATTGTCAAAGCTCTTCCATGCGAGTTAACAGAAGAATCAACTTCCCCATTGCTTCTCTCCCCAATGGTCTTGAAAAGCTCATCAAAACACAGTGATTCAAAACTGAGGCACGAATTATCAACTAATGCAAACTCATCAGACACTTTCTTTAGAGAATATGAAATAATTGGCTTCAAAAGGGACATCACCGAATCTAACAAAAGCACATCACAATATGAGGCTCCGCAAAGAGAAACCAACATATGTACCAGTCTAGGTGTCTCAGCTACCATAGCTTCCATATGCTCACGTATGAGGGCTTCGAGTATGTAAAGGATAATTGCTTTTGCATTTGTTGCAGCAAAACCTTTTATTTCATTTGGACTAAGTTGAGAAGCGTTTGATACCAGAAAATATGGCTTTGAACAAAGATCAGAGAACCAGCACAAAACATCAGGGAATACACTGGAAGGAAGAGATCTGAGTTGCAAGCCAACAGCCTCCAAAATGATTTCTCCAAATGATTCAAATTGCCTTTTCATATTAGGAAGAAGTCTACAGAGATCAGGGTAAATGACATAAAAAGATCGATTTCCATTTTGTTGAACATATTGTTCAGACCCTTTACCTGATGTGCTCTCTGGTTTGGCTCCTAATTGCTCAATACCTGCCTCATCATCTTCTCTCTTAAAAACTTTATCTCCCATGGACAGATCATCAAAGAAAATGGATAATAAATATCTCAGCTCAGTTAAATCTGAGACAAGGAAAAGGTGGTCCTTCACATATTGCTTTGCATTGCGTGATACTGCCATCCAACCAAGAAATCGGACAAGAGGAGAAGCAGAAATTGAAAATGTTGATATCTTTCGAATCCACACTGAAGGTGGAAGCAAACTTCCACTGTTGGTATTATTGACGCTAATTTTGAACTCTGAACCTTCAGTACCAGCACTGGTGGCAACTACCAATTTCTTAAGCAATATCCAGCGCCGTTGAAGCTCGTACACTCTTTCAGCATCCAAATGTAGGTTACCTTCCTTTAACTGAAAATAGAAGGAGGTCAACATATTATTTAAGTACTCAGCAGAACCTAAGATGATATTGATCACAAGACCTGGGTCACAACAGAGCTTGGTGGATGAGTGCAATAAGAACAGAAGACCTTCCATTAAAATCTCTTGCATTGAATGTTGCTCTCTTTGCAGTCGCTGGATCAGAAAATTACACAGCAAAACCTGGTTTTGTCTAGCCAAGGTGACAGCATCAGCAGATTCTACATCTTCAGGAGATAACTCAACAACTGGTTCATCAGATAATCCTGTATGATATGCCTGTCCATCATCCGAAACTTGCCGCTGATAATTCCTGTCCAATTCAGCAGCTTTTAGTAGTAACTGCAGCACTATCTTGTCTCTTTTCTTTTCAAGGTGAGCTATACTTTCGAAAGTATTGATATCACCAGAGTGTTTCCTCATGTCTGGAACGGTAGAACATGCAGGAAGCTTGATGTTGCTGCCGGTTATTTCACAGACAGCCTTCAAGCTGTGTCTGGAAGACATGAAAAAAGGATTGATATAACACTCAGCAGCCAAAAGCAAAGCATCTATAGCAGCATCATGACCCTCTGCAGTAACCTCATCCTCTGAGTGCAAATCCATAGCCAAACGTTGAAATTCAGAAGCTCTGAGCTCACAATCCCTATAATTGGCAAGTTGAAAATAATCTGCTTGCAAGTTGAAATACTCCAAATTAAAATCTGCATCTAAAACAAACCCATTCTTGGACTGGTCAGTTAAGCTTTTGTCAAGTATATGCTTTTGTTCTGAGCTGTTATCTTCTAGCTTAGTATCTGAGGTATTCTGATCATGAGTGATGGACACACTTAGCAGTGCAATGTTCCGCAGTTCATCGGGGACAAAAAGCATCGTTGCATCTTCAGTGGCATCCACCTTAGCAATCGCATCAGATACCTCTACCTTCCCATCATGGTCCTCCAGGCTACTTGACTTTGAGGAAGCTCCACCACGTCGGACAGCAGAGGCTAAAGAAGAGGAAGTTGCTTCCACCTCATTAACAGAAGCAGGAGACTTGCAAAGGTCAATGTCGGGTGGTAACTGCATGTGAGGTTCCAATATTGAAAGAAGCACACTGCACATACATACGAACTGTTATTCCATGCTCTAGGTTCACTATTTAATTCAACAAGCCCAGGAAAAAGGTATCACGGTGCACAAGAGATCCATCATTTCTTGTACAGCAAAGGTCAGAATGTAGCCTTTACAACATAGGAAGTAGACTATCCCCAGGACTTTAGTACATAAGGTCCTGATCTCATGCATGAACATTTTTCACTTCACTCAGGTCCACTCTCTAAAGAATGTTCACAAAAACATTCTGCTTTACCATACAACAAAGAAAAGAACTCCAATTACCATTTATAAATCTCCATTATGAAGGAAAAAGGAATCTTTTTTTTTTCCTGCTTCTCCCTGTGTATCAATATAAAGAATATATTGACTATATGTTCATGATTACAGCAAGACCATTTCATCATGCTTTGAACCATGATATTATAAAACAAATGCAGAACACAAGTGGAGGTCTCAAGATTATCCTGGCTAATCATCCTGCAGATAACTTAATTTCAACTGATGTGATGGTGGGAGGAAAAATTACCTAGGAGCAACTGATCCAGATCTCCATTCAGATTCCAAAGAAGGAAGTATGGCTGGCTTCCATACAGCTGTGCGGATGATGTTGAGGGCAGTCTCACAATTGCTTTCCTGCTTTTCAACAAAATTCGGAAACACATCTCCAAAAGATATTGTGCTCTTGAATGTGCTTATGGCAGGATCAAGGAAAGGCTCTAGCATCTCTATAAGGAAGAGAATTCTATGCTTGACTTCCTGAAAGAAGCCAGAAGAAAATCTCACTTCTACACAATATCCAAGTAAAACTGGAGAACTTTGAGAAGTAATACGCAAAGAAAGCTAGGGCAACTAATGTCTGATCCGAAAAAAGAAGGCGAGCATGATAGAGTTTGCGAGAAGGTTATTGTCAATCGTGATTCTCGTCATCTGGGACATAAGGCAGCAAATCCAATATATGAATGGTCATATAAATGGTAATGTACCTTGTATTTCCCCAATATATCATCCAGGTGGCCAGACAAACCAAGAAGAAAGTATTTGAGGGCAGTTCGTGCAGGGCCAAGAGAATGATGAGAAGTCTGATCAAGCAATAATGAAAAAGCCTTAAGATACAACTCTCAAAGAAAGCCGCTAATAAAACAAGAAGATGCAGGCTATAAACATTCAAAGCTTGACAAACAGAACAACCAAATTTACCAACCCTCAAGAAGGCCATAATTCATGGATATATCTGCAGTTTCTGTCAGTTAACGGAACACACGCAAAACTAGAATAAAAGGAAATTTGTAATGTCTAACAGATAGCGAGCAAGTATGAAACTTTGCTGAGGCACTAAAGCTGTCCATAAATTTCAAAGCAATCATTTCAGCAAAAGTTAAGAGACCATTGCCTACTTATCCAGAAACTTAAAGTGATAAATGAAGGTTTATTTCATTAACACTCCCCCTCAAACGTGACCTGGGAATTGGCCAAGACTTAAAGCATGGACATAGACTAGGAGGACAAAGATGAGGGACCTTTGAAGGATTTGAACACGGAACTCCTACTCCAATACAAGGTAGAAGCTGTGAGTCTACCATCAGCTTATCTAAGAGTTTAAGCAGGTAGATAAAGGGATGGAAAAGTAGTTAAGGGCCCTAAAATCTACAAAGCAAAGAGAGAAGCACTTGATCATTCATAGAGCACCATTATCATTTGAAAACAATAAGACTCTTCACATGTCATTCTACATCTTTTCCATAGTTCATAGAAAGAGATAATTTAAATGTTGATCCACTACTCCTTTATTATCTGTTTATAAAAACTCTTCATTTGGTCCAAAAGGATGCCTCTAAGCTGCTAAACTGGGTGGGAAGTTGTGCAAGAGCAAGTGCCTTTCATGTGCACAATATGAACAGCATTTCCAGCATAGATCTCCTACTTGATCCTAGCCATGCTGATAATATTGTGATCATTCTCTAAGCCTAGGTAATTATGGATGACAAATCCACTCTAGACATCCCTCTCACATATAATCTCAATTCCATTTTTTCCCCTTCCTTTACACCATCGAAGCTCCTAGTGAACATTCCATCCAAGTGGTTCAACTTATCCATTCATGCGAGATTGTTGATGAATTGAAACTTGAATAGAAATGCACGCAGATATACTAAATAACTAGTGAGAGACTTACAATTATGTGCATATCTCAAAATTGTAAAAATATCAAGTTGCCTTGGATAAATGGAGAAATCCACACTTAACACTACCGAGAAGTTGTAGCTGCACTTCTAGTGCACCTTGGATTGTGCAATAAATGATGAAATCATGAAAGCGGTTCCCGTCATTCAGTTAGCGGGACAATTACCAAAAACCATTCTCAAGTTTTTCTTTTTACACACTTCACACCTTCTCTTAAAACCCTGTCCATTGCACCCTATGGTTTAAAAAAACCTACAATTCACGCCCAGGACTTTAACACCACTAGAAAAATTATAGAAAGAAGTGCAAAGTACAGGATTTAAAACAAGTGGATACAAAGTCTAATCAAAGAGAAACAAGAGGATGGTTTTTTGTAAATTTTCTTTAACGAAATAACAATGACAATAAAGAAGCCTGAATGAGAATATTTGGATATGCAGCTGATGAGAATATGAATAGTGAAGTCAGATAAAATGTAAGTATGCTCATGTGTCAGAAGTTAACAAGGGGATGCGGTAAGTTAAGGCTAGTATGCTGTAGGTTAACCATTAGGCACTTAAGACAATGTCAACACATATGTAGAAGCAAATAATGGTAATTGTACAGATTCATCTTGAAATATAAATACTGAAGGAACACACATTAGGGTTAAAACCTCAGTTTTCAAATGAATCCTCCCTATATTATTTCCTATCTTACTCTCTCCATCTTGAGAACTAATTTTTTGATAATAATGAAGAAAGAAGAAAAGAACTGAATCAGAATCAAGTCATTGAATTTCCAGAACAAAGAAGAAAGAAGACTCTGGCCATTTTGAAAATGCTATGCACGTGGTCACCATCTGAGTTTAAATAGTCATCTTAATCTAGGTGATACACCAATCTGATCGGCGTACACCATTTTCGATTGAAAAGCTAAATAAGAATCTGAAAGGGGTGTATGTTTAAATAAGGAATTTCTCTAAATGTCACTATAAGGTATATATGACCTTTTCCTAAAACAGAGAAAAAGAGTTTATCAGTTATTCTTAACCAATCAATCATTTTAATCAAGATTGAAAAGAATCTTGACTAGTGCAGTGATCATAAGAGTCTTCATCATAATTGGGCTTTTGAGTTTGCTCTCTGAGGATTTGTAAATTTATATGGCCTTTGGGCCTTATAAATCAACTCTCGCTCCAGAAACAAAAACGAGTGAGCAAAAGAAGTCCCAGCATTAAGACAAGGGTACGAAAATAAAAGTTAACCCACAAGAAAGGGGAAATAGAATGAATAGTTATAGCACTGAAGAGAGAGCAACAAGATGTCAAACCTGTATTATGCCTAAGAGGTCCTCTAGAAGTTCCACACAAAGATCAACCTGCATCATTGAGAGTTCAAATGGTAGCGAGAGTGGGCAAAACAATTAGCACCAAAGGAAATCTACTTGCAACTGACCTTTGCAATTACTTGAGGCATCCATGGAGCTAAAACACTTGAACAGAGATCAATCAAAACACAAGCAGCCTTAACCTATCCAAGAGTCAGTAAAAATGGTTGAAATAAAAGTGAGTTGAGCAACCCTAATCACTAAAAAGTACGAGTTTCATATACAACAGTATTAGATATGAACGACAAGCACAAACATGTGACTGCGAAAATGATGAAAGATATCCGGCAGTGGCATGGAGTAATGGACGGTACAATGATGAAGATGTCATCATGACAATCTGCATATGCAATTAGTGGCGTCAGCAGATGTAACAGCAAATATTTTTTTCAAAAAATGAAGAAACCTTTGCCAGATGCAACCTGAGACAAGGCTCGCTGGACATGTGGTTGTCTCCACTGGGAAAAACTCTCACTATAATGATCAGAACTGCTCACGGAAGGACGAAGGGCTGTATTACATATAAAGCCAATTAATCAAGCCTATCCAGAGATAATGTAAAAAGAAGTTGACAAATAATGTACAAAGGTTCATGGGAATGCATAAAAGAGAAGATATTTGAGTCATAAAAGGGCATTCTGACCATATGAAAGGGTTGACATATTGAAAAAGGCTATAAACCATGCTTTAAAGGTACAGAAGTGTCTGTAAACCCTCGCTTATGCTGCTGCAAGCTGGATCTAATCTACTCCTATTGTCATGTCAACCAACCAAATTCCTTCCATTATTACCACTTGCAGTATTTCACTGGGGCATACTCTAAGACAGTGAATGTAAATTTAGAAAGCTTGATTTCATTGACATACAAGTTCTTTATTTATTTTTCTTTTTGGCTCGAAAGTCGGTATAACAATCTCAATAAAGTAGATTCCGATTATGCAAGCAAATGTTAAAAGGCCCTGCTACTTGTTCAAGTAGAAACCCATGTTTTCTTTCTGTGCTTCTAAAATATTTCAAAAAAAAATTGCTAACACAAAAAATTTAAACATTAGTTAGTAATATTGAACCCAGGCAACAGAATAGATTAACTTTGAAAGAAAAACTAGCATTAAGGGCAAATTTGCCACAAAAAAAGAATGAAAAAATATTTAAAGAGTCAAAAGGATAGAAGAAACATAAGTTTTAGAAAATTGGAGAAGTTCAATAAGAACAACTAAATTGTACTATGTCTATTCACACACAGCATCCCATGATAACTGCAAATCTATGTTTCCAAATGTCTTCAAGACTACAACATCATTTCTCTAAAAATAAATTTAGAAGCAATCCTTAAGGAATTCTGATTCATGGTGCTCAACCTGGCAACAGTGCTTGCATAAGTGGTAAAGCTGACCAAATCTCCACAGAGTTCTCTGCTAGTTTTCTGCAAAGCTGGGGCTGCAAAGTATATAAAGTACAGCAAAAATGACGACTAGATCCACAGACCAAAAGCACAATAAATAATGGATGTCATGAAAAGAGAAGCATTGTATGCCTAAAACACAATTGACCTGTGACGCACAGGCATAAAGCACATGCATAATTCCTTCTTCCACTGCCCATATATCCAAAATGCTGAGGTAGCTAGAATCTGATTGATCATCAGGCATCTGGAATTCCTCTCCAAATAAGCTACAGAAATCAGTTAAGGAAAAAGGATTGCCAAATGCAGGCATTGCATTATCCTCCAAACCCGGTGCTTCATCACATGAAGGGTTAAGTGTCTCTTGCCCTACAGCAGGCTCAATGAACTTCTGCAGAATCACAGAAGCCTGCAAAATTTGAACAAGAAAATCATACAAATTACAACAGGTTTAGGGTTGGGACCAAATATTGAAAATAAGTAGGAGCAGAGGATGATGTTATTACTGCTTTGCAGACAGTTCCTAAGTCCGAATCTTTATCGGCCTTCCTAAGAAGCACAAAAACTGCATCCGACCGGAAAACAGTACAGCTGGATGTAAATAATGGTGATGCACTCCGAAATCGCCGAGGCTCCACATGTGAAGAAAAAAAGAGAAATTATGTTGCCCGCAATCAGTACCATAAGATGATAACAGCGTTTTCTGAATAAAGAATTCAAAAGGAAAAGTGTATCCTACCTTTGAATTTGGAAATGACCAAAAATATAGGGATCTTAGCTCACAAAGCAGGAGAGAAATGAAATTTTCAGCAAGTAAATAATTTCACATACAACAATTATGTATTGTTGTGATAGGTGGATGTTACAAATAATAAAGGTGTCTATTTGCGCCCACAGATTGTGTCTGTTTTATCAACTTAAGGGCATATTATTAAATAGGTCAACCCAAACACAACTTATATCTAGTTAAACTTGTTGAAAACTCCTCCTGAACAAGATCCACATATTAAGTAGGTAAATCAAATATGACTCACAAAACCTGTTTATTTAAATAGGTCAAATTGGGTCAGTCCAACCCCACCGAGACCCAAACAACCCTTACAGCTTCTTGATACAATTTAGTTTTTATTGCCTTTATTTATGAAATTGACAAGCTTAATATGATTATTTATCAAAACCATATAAATTCAGAAAAAACCAACAAAACTATGGAATAATTTCTTATTTGGTTTAATTTTCAAAAAGAATTCAGCAGTAATCCTTATTTACCAAGAAAAAGTTTCCAACTATAATAACTTATTGAAATTTAGCAATCATTAGCACCAATATTCACTTTTAACGTATCCATTAGTAGTAACAGGATACCAAAGATTAACCTTATTGAAACTAAATAGGTTATGGTAGGTCATTAAACCGTTTATCAAATTGGCACAATATATTTCACTGAAGAGGTCAGACTACACTTCGGGTTATGCAAGTTCAACCCACAAATGACCCAGTTTATTTATTTTTGTCAAACAGGTTCACGCAATTATGACACAAACAAAATGACACCCATACATATCACTAAGATGTCACCATATCCTCACTTTCAGTTCAAGAGTTATGTAATGTAATGATTATGGTAGACAATCTATCCATATGTATCACTAAGTGGATAATTCTCCTCGCTAAAGGATCCCAAAACCTTGCCAATGAAAAAAAATATAACAATCATGAAGCCACCTAAGAAAGCAAAACCAGAAAAGAGATGAATGCCATGCATGTTTCGCTAATAAATATAGGAGAGGACAGGTATTGGGCCTGGGCAGGGGAAAGAGGGTGCTAAGAGACAATCTTTCAGGAAAGCAATTAGTGAGGTTATGAGGCTGCAAATCAAAAATAGTCTAGGAAAGGAAAAAAAAGTACCTCAAAATTTGAGGAGACAGTTATCACCGACGATGGTTGGTTATTTTTAGGAACTTCAGCATCCGTGACATTTGACGAAGACTTCGTCATTTCACTGCATCACAATATCACCCTCCACAGCTCAGTTCATAATTCATCTATAGCAGATAAAATTACACATGCAACTTTAGCATAACCTAGTTAAATCACAGATCCATACGATACAGATAATTTTAAAGCAGCAAAATACAATATGTTCAGCTTCTCAGGACAGGATTTTTCTATTTTTAACTAAGGTAATTGCAGGACCAGAGCAGTTTCCAAAGCAGAATCTCTATGGTTGCATATCTTCAATCTCTTCGATCAGGTTGGTTTAAAACCTGATCAACATGTATCTAAGTTGCCCATCTCTAAATTCACCTCCATCTTCTTAACATGCCTTCTGTTATGTCCATGTAGCTTTATAGACCAGTTTTCATATAATAAAATTCTGGTGGATGATTATGTCACCCATACAGCATTCTCATGCATTAATCTTTCTGGTTTAAGAAAACCATAGCATTATGCAACATTCTTCACTGATTCAACTTGTAGGATCTATTTTATCGTAGATCCATTTGGCAGGTATGTTTAGTTCGCCACATCAACAAACTATTAAGTATTTTTTTAATGTTGAAGACTATTTTCACTGAATGCGTACCAAGTGGGTAACACCCCTGTACAAAGCTAGATACAAGATAGAAGAGACATTTTATCAATTCCAGCGAAGAAAAGGTGTCACTTTAGTGATTTTTGTGTGGACCAGAAACTAAATAACTTTTTACCCATCTATTTTACACAATCAACACTAGACCCTTTGTTTTTGAAGCCCTGTGATTTCATTCCCTCAAAATTGTCCAAAAAATAGCTGGAGGGATGGTGAAAAGCATTACACCCTTCCCCTTAACTTGGTGAAAAAGCAGAAGATTCCACACCCGCATTTCCTCTTTGCTACCAGCATATTCAACCCGAGATATACACCCCATTGCCATGGTGGAATGCCAAAATCACCTCATCCAATTACAGTGTAGAAGGTGACAAACAGATTCACTAGGGTATTTACATAAAAACACCTATTCACCAAGTTGAAGTCTCTCCATCGCACATTGTCAATGATCAAGATATTCCAACACGTAGCCTCCCAAATAGAAAAGCGACTCTAGAGAGGACATCTTCTTTCCATACTAAATCACCTGGGAAAGCTCCACTTGGAGATGTTGAGGAAATGCATGGTAGAAAGATTTAGTAGTTCTCCACCCTTTAATAATCTCCAACAAACCACATCATCTCCCTGTCCCAGTTTATCAAACTGGAAAATCTCAAGAAAAGCCCTGAAGTCTTTTGATATCTGCATCATTAGCCCATCTTCTAAGAAGCATTGCAGATAACACCCCATCAGAAAGGAAACAGAATAAGCTACTAGCTTTTTCCAGCAGGAAGCTATTCTGAACAAATCTGAAAAAGCCGTCTTCAAGGAAGGTTCATGCACCAACCTCTCATACCAGAAGGAGGTCAAGGAGCCATTTCCCACTTTGAACTCAATAAAATGCACAAAACTAGGCCTTGACCATCTCCAAACTCCAATGCCATAAGTTTCATTATTCAGTTGAGTCACCAATACGAAGTTGATGACATATATAATAGTCAGTAATTCTCACCCTAGTTGGCCTGTTAACATTAAGTTTCTCCACAGCCACTTTCCAAGGAGATCCTTTGAAGAGACATTTCCTGCAGCCTTCATTGAACAGAAGGACATTTGACCTTGGCCCAAATTACTAAGTGAAAATTTCTTGTCTTTCCGAACTTTCCCACAAGAATCTTTTTGCCACATCTCAATTCTTTTTGGTTCTTTTTACCACTGAAGAAGGAAGGAAATAAACAAAAAGGCGGGGTAGGTTTGAAAGGGTACTCTTCACTAAAGTAATTCTCTTTCCCTTAGACAGATATTTCCCCTTCCAACCAGGTAACATCCTCTCATCTTCTGAATTACTGGATTCTATATAGCTGAGTAATACAATTTAGCCCCCAAAAGGAAGCCCTAAATACGTAATCTGCAAAGTACTTTACTCTGCAACCAAGTAGTTGTGCCAGCATCTGCCCTTCTTCGACATTTGCCACTGTGCCAGGCATACCGTTATTAGGCCACTTTTGATAAGTTAAACTTCAAACCTGATACAGCTACAAAGCAGAGCAAAGTTCTAATATTCACAAGATCCTCCTCACATGAGCCAGAGAAAACCATAGTATCACCAGCAAAAAAGAGGTGTGAGATATTAATATGACCATCTTTAGTCCAAACATCTTAACAAACCTGACCGACTGCTTGCTCCTCTAGCAAGCATTTTATTCAAGACCTCCATTCCAATAAATAAAATAAATGGGGAAGTGGATCCCCTTGCCTAAGAACATAAGACTTCAAAAATAAAATAAAAAATTAGCTTCCACTCATCAACACATAAAAGAAGCAGAGGAAATGCAATCTTGAATCCAAATCGATAACGCCATAACAAGCCAGATCACATTTTCTCCGAGACATGGGGCAAAATACGACAAGACATGTCACCATAGACTCTTTAGATGTCTCATTTGCACATCAAGCCTTTCTTAGTGTACAAACAAACACCCAAAAATTGGAAAACAAATGGTGCTTTCATGAATGGTCATGGTCAGTTTTCTAAATAGAAAGTCTTCCACTTAATTCATGCATCTTTCTTGCAAATTAGTTCTTAATGGTAAGCACAGCTCGAGCCAATTATTGAGACTTCCTTATGAACCAACAATAAGCAGCTGCAGCTTAACAAGAATGCCATCTCAAGTTAAGCAGTGTCACCAAAATCAACACTTTTGCACCACTTCCTAATGTACTTGTCCACATCTTCAGAGGCCTCCACTTAATATCTTTTAATTATCCAACAGAAAATTCTTTATCAATAATTTGATCGGTCGGTGATCCTTATATATCAATCTGAAAAGACAGGTAACTTCAAGTGAACTAACCGTTCATTGACAATGTGAAGTATAGGGTAAAATGGACCGGCTACCATAGCAAGAAAACGCAGGCTAGGCTCAGGAGCATCGGAAAAGCTGCTCAGGTCTCCCTGGAATTAAAACTCCATGTTACCCAACATCAGGATAAAAAGGAGATGATTTATAATAAAATATGAGATCAATAAATCACCTCAAGTTGGGGAAGGAAAGGAAGCAATCTGCATGTCATGTATTGAAGTAGCTACAGATCAACAAGCATCAGATACAAAATTAAACAATTTAAAACAAGACACCGAGTAAATATTAGGTGGCAGAATATGCCATCCACCTGAAGGTGCAGATCGTGAGCGTCTTGCTTGTGGGCTACGATGTGTGGCAACAAGTGACTGACAACTGGTTGGAACTCTGGTTCGAGACCCGGCACAGGAACTCCAATTAACTGCAAAATATGGTTAATTATATAATCAGTGATCAGTCATGAAATAGATGCTAACTCATTCATAAGATTTTCAAGCGCATTTAAGGATAACAAACAATGAGGAGAGACCACAATAATAAAAAGACACCATATAAGAACAAGCAGTTCAAAATCTGGAGAAAAAAATTCTCCTAAATAGATAATTGTCGGATTCAGAATCATGAATATCCAATCGTAGTTAAATCAAGTGAATTTCGAAAGGGCAAGTGCCAGGTGGATCTTCACAACTAAACCTTGAAGATTCACTTACTAGGCTTTTCATCCTGAACTGTTTTAACATTTCCTTTAGAGTGAGAAATGATGCTGACTTTTCTGGCCATGTCAATATGGTAGAGGGACGATTTTCCTTTGCATTTCATCAGTAAGCACTCCACTAGGCCTTTTCTGGACCTAGGCAGACACGACCATATACCATTGTGTACGAAGGACATACTACCCAATACATGAGGGGAACTGTTGAATCCTCTGTTTTTTTAGTAACTTTCCACCATCAGACTTCGTTATATCCACGGACTTTAAGTAGCTCTATTGAACTTCACTATTTACTAACTGATTCATGATTATGTTGTTTTTGGTCTTGACTCTTGTGCTTCTGTTTTGGAAGGGGGATTATGGGTGGAAAGGATAAAGAGAGGAAGATAAAGGGAGAAGAAAAGTACAATCCTTGTTTGGAACGAAAAAAGAAAATGAAAAAGTGATATTAAAATAATAAAAAAATTCCCCTGGGTCCATCAATCTCTTCCTTCCCATTTTGGAGAGGAAGTGGGGCGAATGTAATTGAAACTCCGCAATTATCTTTGTGACAAACGAAAATGACCCATTAGAAAGGGAAAAAGGTATTAAATTATTGTTAACTAATTCGCAAACAACTTTCTTTTCAATTTCTTTCCCTTCTTCCAAACAACAATTATACCCTTTGATTCTCTCTCCTTCCAGCTTTCATCTCCTCCACTATCTCCTTTTATTTTCTTTGCCCTCTAACTTTTTACCCTAAACATAGTGTTATAGTGGTCAGTGGGATGAAAGCTCTTTGAGAAATCTATCCTAGAAACCCATGGCACTAAGCGTCAAAGGAAATAGTGTTAAATGAACTTGCCTTCCTTATGGTCTGGTGTTGCTAATAACTGGTATGTTACATGCCAAGCTCAATCAAAAGACCCTTGCAAATTAGGAATTCAGAGTACTGAGAACTCCAAGATCTCACTGCATTAGCCCAATTTCACAGGACCTTAGCTCTTCGGTTGATAATAAATTAATAATAAATAATGATAGCATAGAGTAACACACCAAGCACTTAAAATTAAGGGTGTTACAGCTACAAGCATTTAAAATTTCTTCCATACTTATGCAATTCCATGATATGAACATGGCTAAATGATTTGTTGAATGCTAAACCTTATAATTTCATAAGGTCTTAAGGGGAATCTACCCCACGCAAAATTACAGATGAAGGGAATTCATAAAGTACAACAAACTATTCAAATTGAAAAGTGGTCTTTCACTAACCCAGAAACTCAAAATCCGTAACTATTTACCCTTAATATAAAGAAATTATACACTATACTCTCCAATAGAAACCACGATGAACAATCTTTCAGTCAAATAGAAAACAAAAAAACTACTTACTCAGTTGGCTGAAATTTTACCACCAAATAACACTAACTATATCATGTCACTTACCTGAATAAAAAATATAGCAATTGGATTTCCTCTCAAACACGATATCCGAACATAGCGGGATGGTGTATAATTCGTAAGGTATGTCATTTCCCTACGTGGTGCTTCACAACGAGGACGCACTTTTGCAAATGTCTCCGGCTGGTACAAAATCATAACAGGTCAGATTACCATTCAAAATTTATCTTCCACAAACACCTGACAAGAATTCCCATTCCAAACAAGATATTAAATAGCTAGAAACCACCAAAAAGTCATATATAAACAGCATAATCAAATGCCAAGTTATCTAAAATAACCATAAATGATAAATGAGTAATGTCTTGAAAGCTGTAGATATACTAGGACCAATAAATCCACTTTAACAAACACAACTACTAGATTAGAGGACACTAAGGATTGAACGATGCACAGATTTAGGAATATCACCTAAATTCCCTTATGCTTCAAAAAAATTAGTTTTTCAAATTTTAATCAGAAAAGGGTAGAAATTAGATGTGACTAAGTGTTCCATAGAAATTGAATATAGAACCATCCAACTTAGAGGGCATACTATCATAACCAGATTATATTAGAATATTATCATGTGCATTCTGCAGATCGGATAACTCATTATACATAAGTAGAACAAAGAACCTTATTGAAAAAATTAAACAAAGGAATAATAGAGAAACCACATAAAAACCACAATAATGCAAAGATACATCAAAAGTCAGTTAATAAGTTTTGGTTTAATACACAGAAAACCCCAAACTGTGCCCATCATGACAAATACCTCAACTTTTCTTGGTGTCACTAAAAACCCTAAACTTGCCATTGTGACACAATACCACAAACTTTTTTTTCGTGTCATAAAAAGCCCGGAACTTATACCAGTGTGACATGTATAAGTTTAGGTTTTTTTGTGACACAAAAAAAAAGTTGGGGGTATTTGTATCACAGTGGGATAAGCTTAGGGTTTTTGGTGACGCAAAAAAAAGTTAAGGGTATTTGTGTCACAGTGGACATAGTTTGGGGTTTTTTGTAGTATTTGCCCATAGTTTTTCAGGAACAGCATCAATGACTTAAAAGAAGTTCAACACTAATGTAAGCCAAAGCATGTAACCTTGTATCTTAAGCCGGCTGCAATCTCCCACTCAAGAACAGACTTATTGTAGATCCTTACATGTGACAAGAGACAAGGTTCCTGAAAACGAACATAAAAGATCAAAATAAGTATAACTGGAGAGAGAGAGACCACTCCTTGCCAGATTCTGATAATTGACATGTACATTTCCTCATTCAAAACAGAAAATCAAGCTTTTATATCGATGCAATATCTATGGTTCCATGATTTCTTCAACTTATGGGAACCTTTTTCTGTTTTCATTTCTTATGGGACTCACATGATACCAAAATGTAAAAAACAAAATGAAGTCAGTTGCACTGCAGGAACTAGTTGAAGGGAAGAGACTAACTGATCTCTTGAAGGAGGCATTGGAAGCCTGTCTTTTATTTGCAAGGTTAAGGAACTAAAATAGAAAGTCATATTCTTGTTTTTCTTCTTCTAATAAATAATTTAAAATTTGCTAAGGGCAGGGGGGAGTGGCCAACCTGTTACATGCAAATAACAAGGAAAAAGATCCAATTACTCTAGAAAAAGTGTACCAAATGACTTGCCACTACAAGACCAACATAAAGTGTGGAGAACCATCTATCCTTCACAACACTTTGGGGGTTTTTTCATTCTCAAATCCCTTCTACCCCAAATGATCCAAATATGGACGAAGGAATTGAAACAAAAGTATTTTGTCCTTCTTGCAAACCACTTACACAGAAGAAGCTTTAAGTATTTTCCTAACACAGAACTGGCCAACACCCAATCGAATCATATGAGAGCTAGAGATGAGTGTTCCATAGTGTGCAGAAGCCCAAAAAGAAGATGATTCATAGTCTCAGCACCCCATTTGCAGAGACAAGACTTCTAGCAGGCATCAAACCCCCTTTTGTTAAATTAAAGTAGTTAGAATCTCCTTCCAAGCACATTCCCACATTAAAAAACCCACTCTAGCAAGCAACTTAGATTTCAGTAGATTTTCCAAGAGAATCAATTACAGGATGTGTCAGTGCTAATAGCACAAGACCTCCTATAACCAGATTTCACTGAAATCACACCATTTGTATTGTATAGCCCACTGCCCTATCACTAAGCTCAGAGCACACCTGAGAACTATGCACTTAATCAAACAAGTCAAATAAATGTTCCAATGCTCAATCTTTTGCAGATTTTAAGAACTATACATATTATTTATCCTTCCAAAAGTACATTGATTCTTAATGTTGGCAGACACAAATTAGTCCAAGTTCCTGTCTATCCACTTCCAAAGGCTAGTTCCAGTGCCACCACTTAGTAGATGAAATCATTACAGGGAGTACCATATTTGGCAGCTGTTATAGTCCATAAGAAACCGCCCCTCTTTAACATGAGGTGCCACTGCCATCTGCAAAGAGAGCTTTCTGAAAATTGTAATAGTCTTCCCCTATTGTACATCTGTTAGGCACTTCGCCAGGTTATATTTGAACTCTCTATCTGTATGACCACTTGAAATCTTGACGGATTGCTTTCCAATCTTCTTGATCCAAAGCAAGGAATAACAGGTGGTAACGTACAATCAAGATAAGATTAGAAAAAGTACTCCTAATGAGTGCCATTCTACCAGCCTTTGACAATTACCGGTGTATCTAAAGAGTTAGCTTTAAGAACTCTACAGCTCCGCTATATGTTCCTATACCTCATTCCAGAAACCAGAGAATAACCAGGAAACTAAATAGAGAAGGACCCAAAATAACAGCCCGAAAGATCAGCAACGGTTTAAATGCCCAGCCTTCTCCTAAAGGGATGTGCCCTTTTAGCAAGATTAACTTTAGGATCCAAAATAACCTAAAACAAAGAACAATGCATCCTAGGTTCGACACATGCGTGATGTCTCTTCCCCAAAAATTAATTGCATCCTCAACAAAAAGAACAGTAGAGGTATTTGGCAGATACTTAAGACCACTCAGTAAACAGCAATCTGCCAGTACACATTACACATGCCAAACCCTCTGTCAAACAAACATCACAAAACCAAATCATATTACGCATATGACTAGCTCGCAAAGACCGTCGGCTAGTGATAGCTGCCAGCTGCTCGGGCACTATTTTACTACCATTCGCCATAATCAGTAAAATATTTCATGTAAAATTCGTATGTCTCGCCCCCAAAGTCCAGATTTTTCCGCCCAAAGGTCTTAGCTTTCCCCTCCCCCGAGCTCAAATTTCCGGGTCCGCGACCGGCGACAACGCGGGCACGGCGCGCAATCTCAGCAGAAAAGCACCAAGGCGCGGAAAACGCATATCTAGTCCAACGGGTGTGTGCGGGCGGGTGCGAGAGAGAGAGAGAGAGAGAGAGAGAGAGAGAGAGAGATACATCGAGTTCGAGCAAGATCCACTCCTTGGTGTTGGTGCCGGTGGACCAGTGAGTGCGGAGGTCGGGGTCGAGGATGTGGGCTGCCTTCTGCGACGGCGATTCCCTCGAGGTCGCCTTCACTTTGTACCCCAGCGGCTTCACCCGCGGCTCCAACTCCACCTCCATCCCTCCACTCCTCCTCCCTCTGGCTCGGTCGTATCTGCGACCAGCCTGAGATTTGAGGATTCAGGTCTTCAAATGAGGACGAGGATGGGGGGAATTCGGACTGTCTTCTTCTTCTTCTTCTTCTTCTTCTTCTTCACTGGAACTCGATGGTTATACTGGTGATTGAGCTCCTTCTGTTCCCCTTTAAATCGCCAAATGGACGTGGCTACCTATCAATTCTTCGGCTGCAATTTTTAGTTGGGCATTTGAAATGGGCTTGAGGACATCCAAAGGCCTCTATGCCGAAACGAAGGTGTTCGGCCCAAGGTTTTTGAGCCCAAGTCAACATTTCTTAAGACTCAGCCCAATACAAGTCGTGCCCAATTTTGATTTTGAGCATTTTCGAAATGCTAAAAGTTTCTTTTCCTTCTAGCGTTACCCTTGCTGAGCTATCTAAATTTCAATTTTGCCCTCATCATTTTCGCCATGTAAGCTCATGCAACGTCGCCAATTAAACTACTGGGGTTTGCTCCAATGGTCACCCACATTCTCAGAGAGGTTGGAGTGAGGACAATATAGTTTCAAGAGTGGGTTTCGACTCCCACGCCCTACAAATAGGCAGGGCAAAAGCCTAAGCATGAGAATTAGAATAGGAATAGAGTAGAATCAACTAAAAGCAAAAGAAAAAAAAGTCGCCAATTAGCCAAATCTAGCATCAGTGAGCCAAATCTAGTGATTGGGAGCCTTGTTTGAGGTTGTAGACCTCCGATGGCTCAGCACCTGAGGTGGATGGCCTAAGTCACGTCATTCAAGCGTTGTTAAGCTAGGGTTTTCTTTTTTTCTTTTTTTTTTACAATTTAATAATGATTTTTTTAGAATGGATGCAAATAGTGTTCACGAACAAACACTATTTGCATTCCATCTATACTTTTGGCCTAAAATCTTTTGTATTTACGCGAGGACATTTCTCCAGAACTCTCCCAAACACAAATAGTCACTTCTCATCTTCTATAATGCAAATGCTTGGTAACTTTTAAAACAGAAGCAATGCCAAAGTTTATGTGGTTGATGACTTTCAACTTTTAGTAATTTTCATGCAGAATTAGCATTCTTTTGACACACTTCAAAGTATCTTAATGTTAGCAACTTCAAGATTGAAGTAAAGAGCATAAGGACGTGCATAAGTAATCAGATAAAACCAACCATGGATGAAAATCAATATCGTTTTAAATGTTGTCGAGCCTTTTATACCAACTAAAAGTTTCAAGAATGCAATGAGATAACATAGGGTTCATACTTTTGTTTAAAATTCAAAATTAGCTTTCAAAATGGCCCAAATACTTTTCATAAGTGTCAAGCTGGATTATCCTTCCATTCAAATGACTCCTCAAAGTTGTTGTTAGGTGCCTAAGAGGTGAGTTCAAACGTTGGATTACATGTGTCACATTCCGATTTGCTCAAATTTCTTATTAAGTGCCACATCAACCAAAATAAGATGTAAAGAAAAAAGCAATTGAGAGAGACAGGGAAGGCCATGACAACCAACGGTGGATTATGTCTTTGAGGCTTCTTCAACCTTTTTAAGATTTGATTCTTCTTTTTGCTAAGGGGGGAGTAGGAGATGGCGGTCGGCCACCATAGATAGCTACCTTATTGTGGGCCTCATGAGGCGATCACAACAACTTGTGTTGCAACGGTGATGATGATTTTTGGGGTCTTGACAACAATAGCATGTGGGAATTTCGTTAGCCAAGTAGAATGCTGCATGCCATGTGGAGAATCTTTTAGCCCACCGCGACATACCACAAGGCATGGAAATCACTTTAGATGTTTCTAAGTGTTTAAAAAACTAAAATCATAAAATAAAGTGAATTTTTTAGCAATATTGCAGTTAGGGCTCAACATTTTCCATTGCGAGAAAGGTGATTAGCATAGTTAATACCGACAGGTAAAAGTCGGTCAAGAAAAGGAGTTTGAAGTCGCATTGCAAAGACTCCGAGGCAAAAGTGTCGACATTTCCTAGGAAGCGGCAGAAATCAGAGTAATATCTATATTTAACTTATCAGAATTTTCCCCTTTCCTATCACTTTCTAATATTTCCATTCGTATTGTCTTACAGGACTATACAGTAACCTTTGAACGGCAATCCCAATCTAGAATTTTCGATTTGTTTCAACAAAGATATGATCATTCCCTCATAGTAAGCCTTCCTTAAAAAATATTCGATTGGCCTGCCATTTTTCATTCTTACTTTTCTTTTTTATTTCCTAATGTTTGCAAAGCTTAGATAGGAGTCGGATTGATGATGCTACAACAATTTGAAGGGGTGAATGCATTTGGCTATTACGCGAGCACTATATTTAGATTAGCTGGTAAAGATCGCACTATTAATTCGTTACTTAATCCTAAAGAATGAAGGCTTGGTAATCTCAATTTATTATCCTGATAGACTTTTCAAGCAGCATTGGTACCCGAAGCATACCTATGGTCCAGGTAATCGACTATCAAGAATCACACTGGAAGATAACGTCGTTTGTCCCATTTTCAAGATTCCTCACATGTTTTGTAGATCCCAGCAAGCACTCTTAATGTATTCTTGATAGACAAAGTTGGAAGAAAACCACTTCTAATGGTGACTAAACCTATACATATTGACATCTCCTCAAATGTTGCTCATAAGCATAACCAAATCTGACCTTCATTTGCAGGTTTTTTCAGCTGGAATGGGCTTGAGTTGCTTTCTTCTGGGATTCTCATTCTTCATGCAGGTATTCAAACACTAACTAAACCTACTCATTCTTCTTGCTGTCATCCAGAGGCCAAATCCTTTGTTTTAATACCTTGCTATTAACTAGGACTTGCAGTATTAGAAGAAAGTCACTCCCATTTTTGCCTATGTATGCATTATGGTAAGCATGTATAACAAATACTCTCTACTTTCTTGTTTTTCAACTCTTATATGGCTAGCTCCTAAGATTGAGAGCATAACAAGTTGTGGTTCAACCCTACTTTTCTGGGCAATAATATTTTGTTAGAGCACACTTCAACGAAAGAGAAACAAGATTATTTTGCGCTTGATAGTTTTTATTCAGTTTTAGAACAATCTATTGGGAATGAATTTCTTTTTTGGCTCGCTGCTCAATCTATCCTAGACAAGGTGGGGAAAGAAAATGAAAAATGTTTGACCATGTTTTCTTACAAACATGGAAGCAACAGTTAGCTGAATTCTTCATTCAATACTATTACTTCTAAGTCCTCAACTGTGTTGAAGTTGCTAACATATGATTATTGTAATTAGATTTATTCCATAACTTAGTCACTTGGTATGGCGGGGTACTGTGGGTTATAATGTCCGAGGTAAATAGATACCTTCATTGTAACATTGCACTATATAATCTATTTCAAGACCACATATTAAATTAGAAAACTATCTATTTTGATGGGCATGTTCTCAATAGGTATTCCCAGTAAATATTAAAGGGTCAGCTGGAAGCGTGGTGACCTTCTCCAGGTGGTCCTGTTCTTGGATTGTTACCTACACCTTCAACTTCATGCTCGAACAGAGCGCACCTGGTAAGTAATTCTCCTTTTGTTTCCTTCATGTTTTGTAGTTTTCACTAGGCTATGCTTCTCTAGAGCCTAAATACGTGAACAGCATGTGTTCAGATGTTGGCAGTGTGTACTAACAAATCTATGCATTGACTATGGAACTTGCAGGAACCTTTTTGATTTTCGCATGCGTTTGCGATTTGACTATTGTATTCACTGTGAAACTAGTGCCGAAGACCAATGGGCGAGCATTAGAAGAATTACAAGCATCACTTGCCCATATCTTGCATTGATTTGTACTTTGTTGAAATCTGAATCGAGTGGGTCAATGTGTTGGCAACCACAAAACGCATTGTGAGTTAGGCTGCCCGGAGCCTTCTTGTAGGACTTTTAACTTTTTTGTCCTGTTTGTGGCATAAATTGCAATAGCAGACAGGCGGTTATGTTTTCAAGGTCACTTAAGGAGTACGACCACATGAGACATTGAGAATGCGGAACGAGTATGGTATGATTCCTCCAACAATAGTTGAGATGATGCGATATTTAGGAATTTAAGTTATAATTTTATAGATGGGAAAATTGTCCAAAAAGTTCGAAACATATTGTACTTTTACTAATTTAGTTATAAACTTTATAACTTTATCAATTTAGTTCTAACATTTTCACTTCTTATCAATTGAGTCCATCCAGCTAATTTTTTTCCAAAAAATACTGACTTGAATGTCGACAGTGCCACGTAGGACCGATAGCGTTGATGTGGACAAATTTTCACAATATTTTAATATTCTTTTTGAATTTTTTCTGATTTTTTTCTTTCTTTTCTTTTTGGCTTTTTGTTTTTCCTTTTGGCACCGGCAAAATATTGTTCAAAAATATTAAAATATTATTTAGATTTGTTTACGTCAGTGCTGACGGTCCCCACCGGCATTCACATCAACATTTTCTAACTAAAATTAGTCAAATTGACTTAATTGGCAAAAAGTAAAAATGTTTCTAACTGAATTAGCAAAATTATAGGGTTTATACCACCGCCTACGGTGGCCCAATTAGATAAAGCTCTCCAATGAAGCTAATGAAAGTGGAGGGGGTCAAATCCCGCTGGCCGCACGGGATCTTAAGGGTGACGTCGAGGTGGTGGGTCCTCCGCTAGCATCGCTCTAAGGTTTACCCGCCGGCTACCGGCTATACGGGGTTCCCTGGGTACCAAAAAAAAAATTATAGGGTTTATGACTGAATTAACAAAGATACAATAGGTTTAGGACTTTTTGGACAATTTTCTCATTCCTAGAATCATAAGATTGATGCATTTATTTAAGAAAATACGTGATGGCTCTCTACACATTTAATACCATTGTCTACTATGATGAGTTTAAATTAGATTAAGTTGTTCGTATATTAAGGCTAATTTGGATTGCGTAGCTGTAAGATAGGTTCTTTCGAATAAGTTGTCATTTTTTAATAAAAAGTTACGATCATACAAACAAGAAATTGGGATTCTGAGGAATGGGTTACGATTCTGGTAATACGTACATAATAGAAGGTCTCCCAGTGAGGTATTTGAATCTTTAGGGGGGAGTTCTAGTGAGATGAGAATGGATCTTAGAAAACTAAGTTTGAAATACTAAGCTTGAAACTTTAAATTGGGAGTTATAGTTCAAAGAGTAAGTTATAGGTATGGTCTTACTAATTATGTAATTGGTGTTATTAGCTTGCTTAAGATGTGCTTTTCTTAAGTATGATTTAAGGTGAGTAGTTAAGTTATTGATCTAAAAAGTTTGTAAGTGTTGAATCTTAAGTGAAGATCCTTTGAATGACAACACCCTTTTGGAATTATGGAATTTAGATATAGTTATCTTGATGATCTTAGGGAGAATTTTTGTTAAATGTCTTGGGAGATAGTTGATATGGAAATTGAGGAACTAGATTTCTATGTTAGTTCAAAAATTGAAGCAATTAGATTAGCTTTGGCGATTTATGATGGGATATTATTGAGGAGCTAGGGTGATCGCAAAAAGGAATTTAAGGATTTTTATAGATCTCCTAAGAATTTGATTTACAAAAATCATAAGGCGGATGATCTTTCTCAATTGATGCTGCAAATTGAGGGGGTAAAAATCACATACAAATCATTCTTTCTCAATCGTTGCTGCAAAAGCCACAGTCATGTCAAGGTTCTTCAGGACTTTGCCCATTAGGTAGTTGCCAAGTCAAAATGGTGCCACAAGAGTGGCCGTCAGTAGTCTCCATAAGGAGAGAAGATGAAGCTCTAATCCTCGTAGGCCATTACCTCCCAAGATGGAAAGTGGCTTTTGAGCGAATATGAGCTATTGCGTCTTTACGATCTCTCCAACAACTTGAGGAATCGTAAGTAAGGGTGAGTATCGGTCCAGAGTCAACTCTATAGTGATAGTGATTTTTCAAATGAAAATTTTAAATTGTTGCTTCCATCATTCTAATTTGCTTCTCTAATACATCTATCTTTTTTCACTCCGACCCATGAGGATTGAATATCAATCACACAAAAGTAAACAACTGCCTCCAGCTTAGCATGTCTTGTTAAACAAAAACAAGGGTAGTTGAATTGTCAGCATCTAGCACACCATGTTGACATTTTAAATGTCCCAGCAATTAAAGGTTGGCAATTTATTAGGCGGACATCGCGACTTGACGATCTCTCCAATTTTTCTCCATCTTTTCTTTGAGGCAACGCAACTCATTGTACTTCGCTTGTAGTTGCGCAAAAGTGACACCAAGCCCATGACCTGGCGCTTTCCAGCGCTCCTCCCGAAACAAGTACTTGAGAAGTACTCGCTGTGCAGGATAACTCAAGTAAAGCTTCTTTCCATTGCTTCCAACATTTTCGGCGCTATGTTTGCTGCATTTACCGAGGACACATAAGCAGCAATCATGCGCAAGGAATTGAAAGAAAAATTATGGAGTGACAATTTTTAATCAATTGTGATAATAACAGTCTATTTTGACTATAAAAAATTAAATAATAAATTATTATATATTTTTATTTTTATTTTTTGATTGTTTTTTTGATGATCCGAAAATCCCCGTATGTATAGCGGAGGTGGCAAGGTAAACCCAGGAGAATCTTAGCGGAGGATCCACCACTCCGATATCCTATTTAATACACTAAATGCCTCCACTGGGTTTCGAACCCCCGTATAAATTATTATCGGTCTATTATTTCAAGAATTTATGATTCATAATAAATTGTTATTCTTACAATAATCTAAATATTATTATGTTAGTAAAATCCAAATTTGAAAAGCCTTTTCAAGTCGGGCCACAACCTCCGAGTAAGGACTTCGATTTGGTTTCTCCTATGCATAACTTCACAGAGAACCTTCTGATGGTTGACTCGGGTCCTCGTCAAGAGCCCCGGGACTGAAGCTGAACAACACGTGCCATGCGCGATTCCCTCTCAAGTCAGGGACACGTTCGGCCCTGTGCAGGTCAAAACTTTAAAAGGAAAGGAATGGGTTAAGAACTAGAATGGTCGCCAGCTATTTCAAGCCCACTTCCGACAACTTTTGGAGTGACGTCCAGACTTCTAATATTGAAAATTTGGCTCCCTATTGCTTCCATCGGATGAGCACCCTTACTAAAATCATAAAAGAAAATGTTTAGAGCTGGTAGCACGTGGTACGTAATCTATCTATTGAGAAAGAAATATGATAAAATATGTGCATTATATGCGCTCGGATTTAAAAAGAAGAAAAAAGAAGAAAAAGAAGGGAAGTGAAGAGAATGTGAACATTTCATTAAACAACTACAACTGAATGTTTAAATCGATGGATGAGTTTGTCTTAATTTTCTATATATAACAAGTACAAGCATCTTTCACCAAATTGTTTTTCTTTGAGAAATAATTGGGTGATATTCATTAATATACTGTAAGAACAACAGTTTATTCTAGATCACAAAAAAATCGTATGACAAATAATTATAAATTATTATGGAGTCCACACTACCGCCTTGGTGGCTACGATGGTTTGGGCTCTCTCCCTCTCACGAAGGGGATGAGTTCAAATCCCCTCACGGTCGCTTGGGATTTTAAGTGAGACATCGGGGGTGATGGGTCCTCTCACTTACGTGTCTCCCCAAGTTTACTCGCCGGCTGCCAGCTATACGGACTTCCTAAGTCACCAAAAAAAAAAATTTATTATGGACCCACCATCCCGCTTACGTGTCCCCCCAAGTTTCTTTTCAATTTGCCGCCAATTTGTACGGGGTTTCTGGGTCACAAATATATATATATATATATATATATATTATGGAGTTCACTCATTCAAGAACTTATGGTTTTTAATAAGTTATTCTCATAGTTGCCCAGTGATTATTATACTAGCAAAGCCCTTTTTTCTTTTCTCTTTATTTGTCCATGGCTTTTTCCATTCATTTCGTTTACAAATTCCCCCAACTCTTACATGCACCTTCATATTTATTTCTGTAATGGCTGGTTTACTGTTAATTGATTGGCCGCTTGTATCCAATGATAAAATTAATAAAGAAATCCAAGGAGTTCGAATCTAAAAATGTATAAACTAATTTTGTAAAATGTGATTCACTAGATATTTATATAATAACTTTAACATTATGAAAATTCTTATGGCTGATGGTTTTTCTATCTTTTTTGCTTTCAAAATTAAGAAAATATAAAAAATTACGGACTAATTTTTACCTATGTAAATGATATCTCCTGATTAATTATTGTAAAAGATATGTTTGGAAATCATTCTGCTAAAGATAAATTTTTGAAAATTTTAATGGACAATAGTTAAACTATCATATTTGGATATATTAGAAAAACCACATTGTCATAGGTACAGGTGAGCAACCAAACTAATTCTACCCGAGAACTAGACCGGATCGCTCGAAAAATAGGTCTAGGAACTGGTTCCCGTTGGAACGGGATCCAAATTTTTGGAACCGGTTGGAACTTATCTGCGAGTAGGTTTCAAAAATTTGGAATTGGTCTAAGAATAGGTTTCAAGGGAATACCCACTCAGGAACTAGACTAGACCACTCTATTTTAGAATTTCTTAAAGAATTGGATTTATAAGATAAAAAGCTAAAACCTTAATTTCTTTTTCTCCTAAATTCTAACCTCAGCACTCCATCATTTGTCCTTCCTCGAAACTATTTGCCAGTCTTTCCTCTTCCTCTAAATTTTTATGTATGAATGAAAACTAGAGTTTTATAATTTATGTTTTATGTTACGTGTTTGAACTTTTTACTATTTATAATTATACGTGACTACGTATTGATCTTATGCATTGTTGTTTTTGGTGGATATTGATTTTTATTGTTCACATTGTACTTTTAATCGTTTTGTTACTCATAGCCTCATATGATTTAATTGTAAAAATAAAACAAAAAAAGAGGAAAAAAGAAGAAGAAAGAAAATAGGTTCTCGGATAGGCCTTAGAACTAGACTGGTGACAACACAACAGCCAAAAAAGTAAGGCGCACCAGGAACAGACATCAAAGAAGACCAAAACCTAGAGGACTGGAAAAGTTCAATGCGTCGCGCGGCGACAGCCGCCCATGTTGGCTTGAGCGCCGACGAGCTGCAAGGTGAGATAGATGAGATATGTAACAGGATGCGTAGATAGATACGCAGATGAAATGCTTTTTTGAGCGACCTTATGTAGATCTATTACTTACAACACCTCAACTGCACCGGCAGCTTCCTTCTCAAGTTACCTCATGATTTTGCCTGAATTAATAAGGTATTATGTAATTATTTACATTTAAGCATGACTGTGATAGATTTTTCACAATACCTACATGAACTGATGAATAACTTGAGTCTTGAACTGGCCTATAAAAATTACGACCAAAAGAAAAACTGGCCTATAAAATAAAAAAGTCAAGTGATTCTCATGGCACGCTGAATTAATTTAAAACTCGGTGTTTTCAATTCTAACTTTATGTAACAGGTTAGATAGGTGACTACTGAGAAAAAAAAACAGTTAATATGTGTCAATATACATCTTTAGGATGTAGCCTCATATGGAGTTTTCTATTTGAAATTTGTCAAAAGACTATCGCCGCCTCTCATGAAGCGACTAACTCCTCTAGTCATTGGAATAAAACTTCATGGCACCGCACACTGCGTATTGTTAGATAAACATCAACCTTCAACTAATAAGATCATAGTAACAAGTTTATAAAGTTTTGTTCAAGCATATTCAAATCATTACCACACGAAGTGTAATGATTGATTGATTTTAGGGATTACAAGTCAAGCCATATCCATCGTGAGCAAATCTTTAGCTAGCTCGTGTTGGATGTTTGTTTGTAAAACAAACAAAATGTGTTTTTTGTTGTCCCACATAAGAAAGTTGAGAGAAGATTGACTAATTTATAAGTGTGAGCCGTTTCTAGTGTGTTTAAATAAAATGTAGGGGTGTGAGCCAAACCCCACAATATCTGCACATGGATACGTGAATAATTGTGTGATTTTAGCGTGATTATTAGATGCACTTACCAATTTGCACGCTTGCATGCTTGCGGTTTAATTAGCACTAACTCCTTTATTTTTATTTTTATTTGTATGATCATCTTATTAACATTTATCAGTTGAAATGTTGTTTTTTGTTTATTAAGTATTTTTGGAAATTATGAAAATTAGGAATTTTATTTATTAAAAAATATTTTTATTATTTTTATTATTCCAAATTTTTATATGTGAATTTTCAAGATAACTTTTGGAAATTATACTTGTTCAGTTTGCTACCTTTCTTGAAGGGTTGCATTTGTTTATTTTGCAACTTCTTCCGAATGAATACCTTTGTTCATTTTATAACTTCTTCCAAAAGGATATCTTAGTTTACTTTGCAACATTTCACAAAGTATTGCCTATGTTCTTTAAGATTGATATTGCCATATTCTTAAAGATTGATATATATATGTGTGCGCGCGCGCGCGCATGTGTGTATGTCAATTTTTAGCATGAATGAATACGAAATCATTTTCAAGTTTTCATTCCAAAAGTATAGCCATTTTTCAATTGTTTGCTAGATAGACTTTGAAGAAATACTAGAATTGCAATCTAGTATTCTTATTTGAGAATTTGTTATATTTTGAGGATATTTACCGGTAACCATTAGCAATATTAAGGGACAAATAAATTATTAAATAAAGTAATATAACACTTTAAAATTCGACTAACCTTTTTGGTATATATATATATATATGAATAGAATAGTTATAGCTCAAAATGAACATCGTGTAATGATAACTATCAAATTAGTTATTTAATTAGGTCGTTGTCACGACCCATCATGTTGCATTTGAAAAAGATATACATATATAATCATCCATCATTGCAAGAAACACTATATATATAAAGGGCAATCGCCCCCTATTGCCACACAAAAGCCTTGCCAAGAGTTTCTCTCATAATATCCCCCACAATGCTTCTTTTTATCCTCTCTTCTCTCCTCTTCCTGTTCTTTCTCAAAATATTTTCCAGTAAAAATGCAACCAAAAGCTCACCCGCGAAGCATCTCCCACCGGGTCCCAAAAAGCTGCCATTCTTTGGGAATTTACACCATTTCATTGGCTCACTACCTCACTATCGCTTGAGTGACCTGGCCAAAACATACGGACCCATCTTCCATCTCCAGCTCGGTGAGCTCTCGGTCGTGACGGTTTCTAATCCTAAACTGGCGGAACAAGTCCTCAAGACCCATGAGCTCACCTTCGCACAACGCCCGACGTTCGTGTTCATGATGATGGCCATTTACCCGAACATGACCTTCTCGCCCTATGGCGAATATTGGAGGCAAATGCGCAAGATTTGCGTCACAGAGCTCCTGAGCGCACCCCGCGTCCGGTCTTTCAAATCCATTAGAGAAGAGGAGACGCGTGATTTGGTTGACTACATGCGGTCATTGTCCTGCTCGCCTTTCAATCTAAGCGAGAAAATCTTCGCTTTCTCGAATAGCATAATTTCCAGGGCGGCTGTCGGCAGAAGGTGCAAGCAACAAGAGGCATTCATCGCGTTGCTTAAAGAGTCGGTCGCGTTGACTGGTGGCTTTGGCGTGGCTGAGCTTTTTCCGTCGCTCAAAATTCTAACCCGCCTGAGCAGGATGAAATCGAAGCTAGATATGTTGGTGGGGAAGATGGACAAGATCTTCGATAGCATCATCGAAGAACGTAAGATGGAAATAGATCGATCCTCGAGAATTAAGGAGGATGATGCGCTGGGTGGAGGAGAAGATATTCTTGACGTGCTCTTGAGACTTGAGAAGTCCAAGGAGGTCGGGTTTCATCTGACTATCGATGATATTAAAGGTCTCATTCTGGTGAGTTTATACGGTAATGGCTTTTATATCTTTTATTTGGTCAAAATTATACACGGTGCTATCAGCAACTGAGAAATTTAGGGTACTCTAACATTATTTTGTTAAGTGATATGTCCAACCTTGAATATGTGTTTCATCAAATATGACCATGCATAATGAGTTGGTTGGTGTGTTTGAACACCGGAATTGATTTTTTCACTCCACTTGATAATCGAACTTATGGTAGTGACAGGTTTTGTTATTATATTGGGTGTTATTGCTTTTGTGAATACCATATGATAAACTCCCGTAAAGAAACACGACAAAGAGACTCATATGCATATACGTGTGGTAAAAAAAGAGAAGAGGAACATTCATGAAGATATAGAGATTTCAAAGATTTGCTCTGCTTGAGAAAACGAATGTAAGTTGACGTAATATCACGAGAGAGATTTAACTAACTAAAGACAAAATGAAAGATAAATTAGATGGCCTGATAGTTGCGTTGACCTTTCCTAAGTAACAAATTTTACTGCTTAAGTCACACAGTTAATTATCTCAACAATATGTACGAGTCTCATGAAATTTCTTTTTCTGAAAAACAAAAAGAAAGTTTGATTCAAAATACATCAGAATTCGGTTTCCCTTTTTCTATGAATGAATTCATAGGTTAATACCACGGAAAATCCAAACTAATACACACATAACAAATTTACCCTCTATTAGATTCCATTAAATTTTACCATCAAATTGCTAAGTTAGATTACATATGGTAGTTGATAGGTATACCGGTTTGAGATTACAAGTATATTGGTTTGTAATTTTTTGTAGTATTACTTTAATTTAGTAGATGGTAAAATTATTACAAATGTATCAGTTTTGGATTTTTTATGGTTAAAAAATTAGTTTAAAATAAATTTGTCATAAATGAACTAGTTTAAAGTTTTTAGTGGTTAAAAAATTCGTTTTGAGTCAATTTATCATAAGTATACCAATTTAAATTTTTTTGTGGTATTATCCTTGAATTAAATCAAACAGAAAACTTAAATTGTTCAGAGGTTTTCTTACGTATGGATTGCACATGAAAAAAATGCAATCACGCTTGGACCTATATGCCTGCGATACGCCTATAGAGGCGCCACTATTGGTGCCGCTTGCGACCACCTCATGGTGGCCACACGCCTCAAGCAGCCCGTCGTGGCGGTCGGAAA
Source organism: Eucalyptus brandiana (assembly GCA_014182725.1). NCBI lineage: Eukaryota > Viridiplantae > Streptophyta > Magnoliopsida > Myrtales > Myrtaceae > Eucalyptus > Eucalyptus brandiana. The sequence continues at coordinate 19,844,284 of CM024671.1, read as the reverse complement.
ACTGATGCGACCACCATCGAGGTTTTGGTGCCAGATTGGAGTTGACCCCTGTGCTTTTCCCCCTCTCCTGTTTTGTTCAGCGGTGGGCCTTTCCCGCTGAACATTTTTCTTTGACTTTCCATTTGAATTTTTAATCTTTTTGACACACATAATTTTTTATTTTAATTTTTTATGACCACGTATGTAACAATAAAAACACATTATGGGCGCGTTTGGTAACGATTCTGTTCTCGGGAGCTGATTCTGACTAGAAATGATTATTTTTTATTCTATTCCCAGAAACTGATTTTGAGTAAAAAAGCGCGTTTGGTAATTGTCCAAAATTTTTGATTCCGGAATAGAATTGCGTTTGATACCGTGTTAATTGATTCTGTTCCAAATTAATTTCTTTTGATTTTTAAATAAATTTTAAATAATTTTTTTACTTTTTTACTTTTTTTCTTTTCTTTTTTTTTTTTTTTCCCTTTTTCCCTATTCTTCTTCTTCTTCTTCATCCGGCCGGCGACGTTCATCGGAGCGTCGCCGGCCCTCGATGAGGTTGGCCTTCGTCGGCCGAGCCTTGCTGGCAGCTGGGCGAGGCTCGCCCGGCCTCGCCGGTGGCCGGGTGAGCCTCAGCGGCAACCGGGCGAGGCTCACCCGGCCACCGGCGAGGCTCGCCTGGCCACCGGCGAGGCTCGCCCAGCCCCGCTGGTGGCTGGGCTTGCCTCCGGCGAGCTCGCTGGACCTCGCTCTGGCTTGGCGAGCCTTCGGTGACCGGCGGCGAACCGGCAACCGGCGGCGGCGGGCGGCGGCGGGCGATGGCGGACGGCAACCGGGATGACAAAAGGGAAGAGCGAGGGTTTCACCGTTTTTATTCTTTTTTTCGATTTTCGGATAAAGAATCAAATTTTTTTATTCTCAAATCTTGTCCAAAATTGTTCCCTAACAAAAATTTTACAAAACGCAATTCTCTTCCAGGCGATGCAGGAACAAAAATCGGAATCCAAGCTTTGTTTGGCACGTTGCCAAACAGGCCCTATGTGTACTCAGATTGTCGCCTTGACTTTCTTGCTGCCAACTCTTTACTAGCGGTCAAATATAACTGATGGACAAACTGTCACGCTTTTTAAAATGCTCAAAAACAATTTTGAACTTAGAAAAATAAAGGCACAATTTTGAGTTTCAAGTAAAATTTGTGGGGACCACTGGAGACTATTATTTTCGAGATTGTTTACGGTATCACACACTCTCACTAATTAACACAGGCAAAATCGTAGACTCTCCAATGTAAGTAAATTTCACTTACAAAATTTTATAATTCTGGGAATTATTTGCGGCTGGGAGCTCCAGTTCATCGGTAACCGTGGAGTGGACGATGTCGGAACTAATTCGAAACCCCAAAGTGATGGCCAAGGCACAGGCCGAGGTGAGACAAGCCCTAAAAGGAAAGCATCACGTAGAAGAATCGGACGTCAATGAGCTCAAGTACTTGAAATCGATCATCAAAGAAACCCTGAGGCTCCACCCTCCGGCCCCTTTGATTCCTAGGGAAGCGATTGAAGAAGCCGAAATCGATGGGTACAGAGTACCTGTGAATTCCCGGATCATCGTCAATGCGCTGACGCTAGGAAGAGACCCCGATTACTGGACCGACTCAGAGAAGTACGAGCCGGAGAGGTTCCTCGAGTCCTCGGTGGACTTCAAAGGGACGGACTTTCAATTTCTTCCTTTTGGGTCCGGTAGGAGGTCGTGCGCTGGCACTGCATTCGCCTATGCGATCATAGAGCTCCTGTTGGCATCGCTTTTGTACCATTTTGACTGGAAGCTGCCCATTGGGAAGGCCCCAGAGGAGCTCGACATGACGGAGACTTTCGGGATTGTGGTCAAGAGAAAGAACGACTTGAATGCGATTGCCATTCCATATACTCCCGAGCTTGCGGCTTGAAAAGAGTGTGTGTTGTGATGGAAGAACGCAGTGTGAAGTTATGCTAGTGGGAGCTTTCATTTTATGGTTAAGTGAATTTGCCTTTGATCGTTCTTTCCTTGCTTTTTTCATGGAAGAAACTGGAAAAGAACTTCTGGAGGGATGGTCAATGATGTTTTTGTTATTAAAGGCAGCGACCCTCGTTAGGTTTAAAACGTATTGTGCTAGTTTGTGGTGGTGCTTGTCTACTAATACGACCGCTTATCCATGGGTAATGTAGAATTAAAGACACATCCCCTAAGTTGCCGTCGAAGTTCTAATACCATTGATAAACCGCCGGAGTTGACCAGGCCAATCATCCTCGGACAATTACATTTTTGCGAAACATGAGTCTCAAGCGACAAATGAATGAATTTACTGATCTTGATATCCTTACTTCACCGTCATGTTATCTCCGTCACTAACCACTTCATAGCCGTGCGATTCAGTTAAACTTGTTTGAATTACGTTACAGCCGGGATTGTGCAGATGCTGTCGCTCTCTTCTTCTTCTTCTGATTCAGTTAAACTTGTTTGAATTACGTTACAGCCGGGGTTGTGCAGATGCTGTCGCTAAGTGAAACCAGTTAGCTTGTTTGAATTACGTTACAGCCAGGGTTATGTAGATGATGTCACTCGTTTTTTTTTTTTCACATTATAATTAGAAAAAGTGAAACCAGTTGCTGAAATTGACAGAAAGTATGCTTAGGATGTGAATAATAGTCATTATATTCCAGTGAATAATTTCTAGTTAGAAAAATTCTATTTCCATTCGCTGAACGAGTTTTTCTGAGAATTTGATTATGTTTAATAATGACACAAAATTTTTGTTCCCAAATTGAAAATTCATTTGATAACAATATAAAATTGCCGACCCCATCCTCCTTGATCTCACCACCGCCTTTTGCTGGACCCACCCACTCCGGAAACATGTCGTTCTCGTCCGCCTTGCCACATAGCCGAGGCAGCCCAATGGAAAATCTTGGCTTTGAATGATAGGTGTGTCATGACGATCTGCTGCTCTTGATGCGGTTGTGAATGAGGATCTTGTTGAGGCCAATGTTATTGTGAATGTAATCGAGACCATGCGCGATGTTGGTGGCGAACTGCATCCTCGACATTTAGGTCCCATGGATAATGAAATTGGGCATTTTAGGGTTCTGCAGGCAATTGGAGAGGCTAGTGCCGTTGATGAACTTGTAGATCATGAAGATGCTATCGCCAAAGATGTAGGTGGCGAACAGCTTCGCGAGGCTAACTAGGTGGCTTCAATATATCATCCTAAGGATGTCCTTAAAGAGGCCCACGTTGATCTTGCGCCTGAACTTATTTTGGAAGATGATGACGTCCTCGCCATGGAAGGAGCAACGCCAGGAGGAGGAGGAGCAGCAGGGCTTGGCAATGAAGTTGTTGGTGGTAGAGCAAAGTTTGGAAAAATCGCAGATGATGGAATTGTTCGAGAAGGAGGGGCGAAAGTTGGAGAAGAAGGTGTTGTTAGAGAGGATATTATGATACACATGTGAGTTATGTTAGAGAAGTCTCATATCGGAGAATTAATGTTGTATGAGTAGTTAATATATCCTAGTTAGCCCATAACTCATTGACTTAAGCTTTTGAATGAAAATAGTTCTAATTAGATATGTTGATGGGCTCGGATTTGAACTTTCTCTTGGTAATCTCCCCGGATGAAGGTATCAGGCTTCTATTTTATGTTTCCAACAAATGAAATCAGAGTTGATGATTGATTGGTGATCCACTCCTAATATACATAGGAGAATTGATGTCATGTGGAATAGTTAATATATCCTAGTTAGCCTATAACTCATTGATTTAAGCTTTTGAGTGGAGGTAGGTTCAATTGGACATGTTGATAAGGTTGGATTTGGGTTCCCTCTTGGCGATCTCCCCAAGTAAAGGTATTGGCTTTATGTTGTACGCTCCCAACAAATGAGTCAAATTCGATGGTTGATTGGTAACCCACTCCCAATATATATTGGTGTTTAGTGAATATCTCAAATCCCAGGCTAGTGGACGCGATGTAGCAACGTAGGCTCAATGACAGGCTTCATGGTTGGGTCTCGAAAAAGAGACCAATGATGAAGTTGGATGTTGGAGATTCAAGTTGAGATAAGTTAATGCAACAAAATATCCAAATTAATGAGGAGAAAATCTAAGATTGGAGCTAACATGTGAGAAGGAGATAGATATGATACATATGTAAGTTGTGTTAGAGAAGCCCACACCGGCGAATTGATCTGGTGTAGAGCAGTTAATAAATCGTAGTTTTTCTATGACTCATTGGCTTAAATTTTTAAGTGAAAATAGGTCTAACTAGATATGTTAACGGGCTTAGATTTGGGCTCCCTCTTGGCGATTTTCCCAAGTAAAAGTTATCAAGTTTCTATTGTGCCCTCTCAATAGAAGGAAAATGTGCCACCAATGTCAGAAGAGATCTTAGGGAAGGAGGTGGAGGTGTAGTAGCTGCCGTTGGAAGAGGTGGAGGCAAAGGGGTTGGAAGGGGTGAGGGCAACAAATCTAGGGGTTTAGGACGGGAGAGTCACGGGGAGGAGGATGAAGTTAGTCTTCTCATGGGAAATTGCACGGGAGAAAGCGAGTGATGAGAAGAATTTTTATTGTTATTTTTATTCTAGAAATAGAAAAGTAGAAAATTTATACTTTTAATTTATGTTCCAAACTCATTTCTAGATGCAAAATTTGTTCGTAAATAAAAAAAAATGAATTTTGTACTAGCAAATTTATATTCCAAATTTATTTTTCAGAAACAAAATATATGAAAAAAAGAAGAAGAAAGAGAATAGTTATCGTGCGCATCTTTAAGATAATACTTTCAAGAGTTTCTCAAATGTTTTGTCTTGAAAGTGCTATGGTATTTTTCCTCTGGTGGCTCCGTACCTTCTTTTGTCTTTTCTTTTGTCGATGAAATAAATATGTCAGCAAAGAGAAATAATTTATTTTATATTGATCAAATTGATCTTTGGTAGAGGAACATGGGAAAAAGCTTATCAGGAAAATAAGTGGGGGAAATAAAATAGAAGTGAGGAAGCAGAGGTGGAGAACAAATGAGGTTATTTTGGTTGTGTGGAAAGGAGGGAGGGTAACGGAATGAAGATAGTGGTAATGATAATTAATCAGGAGAAATCTGATGTATTTCATATTACCATCATGACCTTCAAATATGGTTTCACTTTTATGAGGGAGAACAGTGATTTCAATTAATATCCGCCAACTCCCTCCCCTAAAATAATGGGGAAGGATCAAAGGGCTGAAGAGAAAAACACTTCCTCCTACTTTCTGCTTTGTGTCCATCATCTCGTCTTTCCCAAACCATAGAAATTGTCAATCTTCCTCACTCATTACGGTCTCTTCACTGGTATTGAGATTCCGGTGCTATGGACTTGAAATGCGCCCGTGAATCCAAATATATATATGGTGCTATAGAGACGATTCTTTGAGGAGAATCGGTTCATTTCCGATAGAGATATAAGACGCATTTTATGGAGAAAATAGTTTTTATATTGACAGTATCTATAAATAAATAAAAAGAACAGTGAGTAGACTAATTAAGCTATCCCATATGGTTCTTGCAAGTCCCTCTAAAGTTTCACCATTTTGTCAAGTTTAGGGTGTGGCCCATTGTGTCAAAATTAAGGGGAGAATGATATTAAAAGTGTTAAAAGTTGTTTACCACACTGACTTTAGTATTGAAAGTTCTCATTGGATCACTTAAGTGTCACTTGTCGGAACCCTCTCTCGATGTGCACCACCTAAGAGCTTACCAATAGATTACTATAAGGGGAAAAGTGCCAAAAAAGTCCTAAACCTTTTGATTTTATGCCAATTTAGTCCTAAACTTTTTTTTGGTGCCGATTTAGTCCTAAATATTTTTACGTTGTGCCAATTCAGTCTTTTTCGGCCAATTTTGGCCGGATTTTTTTGGACAGGCCGGCGGGTGACGTGACCCGATCGGCGCCGACATGTACAATTTTTAATAATATTTTAATATTTTTGAATATTTTTTAATTTTTATTTTATTTTTTCTCTTTTTATTTTTATTCTTTTATTTATTCTTTTTCTTTTTTTCTTCTCATCTTCTTCCTTTAGCCGATCGCCGGAGCTCGGCGACCAGCTAGAGGCGACAGCTGGCGAGGTCGACCTCGCCGGCCACCTCGCTAGTGACCGTGAGGGCGCCTCGCGCCGGGCGGGCGAGGCCGCCCTCGCGGCCGGGTGGCGAGGCTCGCCCTTGCCGGATCCGGCGAGGGTGAGCCCGCCGGCTCGGCGCAAGGCCAGCTGCCTCGAAAACCCTAGGAATCACAAAACCCCCACCCCGACGAATTGCCGCTGCGGGAGAAATAGGCGAAAATCCGGGGCCGGAGCCGCACGACGGAAGACACCCCGAGCTCCCGTAAACCCTAGAGACGACAATGATGACGAGCGGAGGAGGGAGGAAATTTCTAGGGCGAGATTAGGATCGGAGAACGAAGCCGAGGAGGAGTCCAACTGGCCTCGCGTCGAGCTAGCGAGGCTCGCCCTCGCCGACCATGGGCGAGGCTCGACCCTCGCCAGATCCAGCGAGGGCGAGCCTCACCCGCCCGACCTCGCGGCCCCGGCAAGGTGGCCGACGAGGTCGACCTCGCCAGCTATCGCCTCTGGCCGGTCGCCGAGCTCCGGCGACCATTTGGAGGAAGAAGATGAGAAGAAAAAAAAAAAAAAAAAAAAAAAAAGAAAAATATTCAAAAATATTTAAATATTATTAAAAATTGTACACTTTCGGGCGCCGATTAGGCCACGTCAGCTGGCCGGCGTCCAGTCAGCAAAATCCAGCCAAAATTGGCCGGAAATGATTGAATTGGCACAATGTAAAAATGTTTAGGACTAAATCGACATCAAAAAAAGGATTAGGACTAAATCGGCACAAAGCCAAAAGGTTTAGGACTTTTATGGCACTTTTCCCTATATTAAGTTTGGACTCTCCCAAGCTCATACTAATTCACAACTTATGTTCAAGTTCTTAGCATACAAATGATTTCAATTTGGAGTTGCCACTAATCTATTTTTGCAAGGGTCAATTAAAAATCCAAGTAAAGTTTTTAGAGAATTACTTTACTTCTATGAACCAGAGAGTATAAATTTGGGGACTTGATTATGCTAGATTACTTCAGCCCCATTTTCAGTACCTTCTCTTTTATCCAAAAAAATATTTAGCAGCTAGCTTGAATTGATTTTAACCTAGTTACTAACATATGAGGTGATTATGTGGGTATGTAACCATTTATGTAATACCTAATAATCAAAAGTAATAAATAAATTGCGAGGAAAGGGAGGAATTATTTACCTTGAAGAAACATAAGCACCTACAATGTTACTTAGGAAAAACACATATTCAACCTTAATATGTTTTCTAATTAGCATGAAGTTCTACTCAAATCTTTTCAAGGGTTTTCTCTTATTTAATGAAAACTAAGTTATATGCAATACATGCTATTAATCTAATATGACATGCGACATATGACTTATTTAAATGATTGCGAAGAAAACCTAATACAACCCAATCAAAATCGAAAGATGTATTTTTTTCGTTAAAAATTAATAATTTAAAGAACAATTTCTCAAAGATTGTTGTATGTATCGTATACTCATCATTAGGCATGACATTTTCTGTTGACTAGCATTTTAAAAATAATATTGATAACCAAGTTTATGCATATGTTTTTCATGTCAATGCAACTTTGCGGTATAATAGATGCATTATGGCTACGTTTGATCGTTAGGATTTCTAACTAGGATAAGACTGAATAGAATGTGTCATAATATATATGAGATTTTGTTATATCATATTCACTGTTTGATAATTGCAGTAATAAAACTGAATATATTCACATTGTATAATATCTATTGTTTGGTTAAAATGTCATATCAATATAAATTAATCACAAATTTTACAGATACATATGGTAAAAATCTTTGATAATACTTTTGTCAATTTTATTTTTATTTTCCTCTCTTTTTTAATTAATTTTTTATTTTTTTCTTCTTTTCCATCATTCTCTAATAAAATTTTATTAATAGAAAATTGTATTAATATACCTAAAATACTAAAATACCTAAGATACATAATAAATATAAATATATATCTATATATTGAATTTTATATTATAAGATAGAATTAAATTTAAATATATAAATAAAAATAAGATTATTTTTAAAAAAATTGTTATTTTGCATTTCTTATTTCAGAATTCAAATTGTATTTATATTGAAATATAATTTTAAATTTGTTAATTTAAGAAGTTTTTATTTGAGAAAAATATTTCCTATTATATATTAAAAATCCTATCAACATTTATCTCACCTTCTCATGGGATAATTTTATCCGGCTTATATCCCATTTATATTTGACTTTATCCTATCTTGAACATGTACCAAAAGTAGGATAATATAAATTTTATCATATCCTAAATTTTATCCTAACTGCTAAATGTAGTCTATATGTACAAAAGATTCATTTTCTAAGCATAATGTTTCTAAACAAAACCTTATAAACCTTGAAGAATTTCGATTTGTACTATCTAGAGAAATCTATTGGAAGAATTGCATACCATTGCACAAAACTTGTAGCATCACCCACACAATGTGAGCACAATACATGCACGGTCATTCCAGTTAAACTATAATGCATGTGCACCCAATGCAATTCGGGCCATTCAACCGTGGAATGCCAAAGCAAATGGCTGAGATGCAATTAAGTGCACATATGCAGATTTCCAATAATGTATCTTCACGATCCACGCATTGCATTTTGGAATAGTTTATATATACTTTGATACTTGAAATTAGGAAAATTATCCAAAAAATCATAAACCTATTACATTTTTATCAATTTAATTTTAAACATTTTAATTTTACAGATTAAATCTTAAACCCTTTCATATTTTACCAATTTAATCAATTTGATCAATTTTAATAGAAAATCACTAATATAAATGCCAGTTGTGCCATCTAAGACGGTCCGGTGGACTTTTGGATAAATTGAATACACGTTTCCATCTATGAAGCCTGATTACTTTAGTTCCGGTACAACCCAGCCCATGCACTGGACCGCGAAAACCCAAATCATCAAATTCAATTCGTACAAGCCTATCAAATTATAAGCATGGCCCATCATTCGAGTTTAGAGAACCTTTATAGGAAGATCAAGTCCACTATCCATCGCCCCATCAGAGAGCCCGGCCTCTTGTTCTCTTAGGGGACTCCTGCCATTTCGCCGAATTCTGGCCGTCCGATCATCCGCCGACAGTCGTCCTTCTCATCTCTTGCTCGCCTTCATCTTTGCCGACAGATTGAAGCGAACGATTTTGAATCTCGTGCCTCGAGCTTCTGGAATTGGAGCTCGTCTTGCGACCGAGCTTCTTCATCGTTATATTCTCAGAGTCATGCGCTGGCACGGTTCCACCACTCCAGATATCGGTTGCGAACGAAGGTGCTGCAGTTGATTTTGCCATCGAACGAATCGTCAAGCTTAATCCCTCAATTTAGTTCATTTTGCTCAATTCTCATCTCATGCTTTGGACTAAAAACACGGTAAAAGTACCAAAAAAGTCATAAACCTATTTCATTGGTACCAATTTAATCCTAAACTTTTCAATTGGACCAATTTAGTCTTAAATTAATATCGGTACCCATTTAGTCCATCTGGCCAATTTTGGCTGGCCGGCGCGTGGACGTTGGACGTGATGACGGAACCGGACGACGCGTGGCAATTTTTATGATTTTTTAATGATTTTTTCGAATTTTTTATTAATTTTTTCGAATTTTTTATTAATTTTTTTCTCTTTTTTTCTTTTTCATTTTCTTTTTTCGGCGGTGGCTGGCGAGCGTCCGGTGAGGCTCGCCGGCCTTTGGGTGAGGGGCCGCGAAGCCCTCGCTTGCCGTTGGCGAGGGTCGCGACCCTTGCTCGACCTCTCCCAGTCTATCGACGAGGGGGAGAGAGGGCGTACGGATTCGAGGAAAGAGATGGTGGCCCGGCAAGCGTCGGGAGCGGAGCTCCAGTCCAAGGCGATGGCGATGGCGCGGGCCAGGTTGCCGGCCACGGCGTTCGCGTCCCCCATCGATCCCCCCAATCAAGCAACCACCACCCGCTCTCCTCCAATCCGTGGCAAGAAGAAGGGGGAAGTTCTCTCGATTCGATCGGGGCTTTCCGCCGTTTCCCGAAGCTTCTGTGGGAGATGGTGGGTTCAGCAGAGGCGCTTGAGAGAGAGAGAGGAGGAATGGGTTTTGCGGGTTCGCTTCGCTAGGGTGGAGGCGAGGGCTGAGGGCCGAGGGCCGTGACCCTCGTCGGCGGCTAGCGAGGGCTTCGCGGCCCTCGCCTCCACCCTGGTGATGGTTGCCATGGCCTCGCCAGCCGTGGGTGAGGCTGCCTTTGCCCGCGGCAAGGCCTGGGCGAGGCCGGCCTTGCCTAGATCCGGGCGAAGCCGCCTCGCCGACGGCCTGGGAGAGGCCGGGCGAGGACCGCGACCCTTGCCTAGTGGCCGGCGAGCCTCATTGGAGGCTTGCCGGTCACCGCCGGAAAAGAAAAAAAATAATAAAAAATAATAAAAAAAGAAAAATCATAAAAAAGTACAAAAATTGCCACATCGGCGTCCGGGTCACCGGCCAACGTCCATGTCAGCGCCGGCCGGCCAAAATTGGCCGGATGGACTGAATTGGTACCAATATTAAAAGGTTTATGACTAAATTGGTCCAATTAAAAAGTTTAGGGCTGAATTGGTACCAATGCAAAATGTTTATGACTTTTTTGGTACTTTTCCCCTAAAAACACCAAAGCTAACGAATTTTGATGGCAGTTAGGATTTGTCCCTTCAAATTCGATTATTCTCCAACGAAGCGACGAAATCATAGAGCAATAATGAATGAAAATGGCAAACCCCTTTGCTTTTTTGTCCTTTGCAAGCCTTTATTTTGTTGGCTTTCCGGTTTGGGAACAAAAAGTTTGAACAGCCAACTGGCCAAAAACTGCACCCACATGTTGCGCTAGTAGTTCACGTATGCCCACCGAACGTGTTCACAGAGTTCATCATCGGCCGGGAGTAGCTCGACTCAACCACTAATAGGCTAATAGCCCTGCCGTCGCCATTGCCAGCAGTCATACCATCAAGCTCCTCAGTCCCTTCATCAATGTCACTAGGGACCGATGGTGAGTGTTAGTACGCCCTCGGCAGCAGCACCCATGTGCTCCACTTCCTCAACAACAGGCGTAAGATGGTGTTTGTGCCAATCACAACGTTGCCGGCCTAGCCGGCCTAGGTAGGGAATTAGTTAGTGTGCTCAAATTATCCTCCATTTGACGATGAAGATGATGGAGATGCTGTGGAGGGTGGTGGCGGATGAGGTCAAAAGCATAGATGGCGAGAGAGGGGACTTCGGAGGAGGAGATATGCAGAAGATGGAGGGTTGGAGAAGATGAAGAAAGGAAGAAAACCAAGGAAGACAATAAATTATAAAGAAAATTAGAAAAAACGATACAAAAGAAAAATTTCAATGGACGAAATCACCCTTGGTCTAGTCATTTTTTTTTTTTGGGTCGGGATTTGTCTAGTCATTGGTCAGCAAAGATTTAGGGGTCAGCAAGTTCGGACCATTACTTAAGATTAAGTGATCATTTCGGATCTTTAATTTGAGACAAAATCTTCTAGAGCCTTTTATGAGAAAATGAGTGTTTTTCTTCTTCTTCTTTTTTTTTTTGGGGGGGAGAAAATGAGCGTACTTTCACTCCTGCTCTGTCTCTCTCACACCAACCCACTCTCTCCTTTAAATGCACTGGCAGCTGACTCTTGCCGCCTTCATCATTAGTGTTGGGAAAAATATTTGAGGAGAACGCCCAGAAAATTTTTCCCGCTACTACTTCTGTGAAAATTAAATAAGATAAAATACTAACCGAAAGTAGTAAAGACGAATAATAAATAACACCAGAATTTTAACGTGGAAAACCCTCCAAGGCGAAGGGAAAAACCACGGGACCGTAGTCCACTTCAAACTTCCATTATAATAAATAATGGGATACAACTTCACCCAAAGGTGGATCTCTCTCTGTTCTTCAATTTGTGGATCTGAACCCCTCACAAACTGGATAACTCACTCAAAGATAACTCTTTTTCTTGGAAGAAGAAAACTGTTTCTTCCGCTACGCTCTCTGTTATTCTTTCTGTGTCTACTCTTCTCTGTTGAGGAGGACTCCTATTCATAGGAGCAAATACAATCCCAAATAGGAATTATACAATACAAAATCACGTAGATTTATCTCTTAAACTCTCGTGATTTTGTATATATGAGAATATCACTTTGATTTCTTTTCCAATCTCCCTTGATTTTCTAAATGTGAAAATCATGTTGATTTATCTCCCCATCTCTTTTTTTTTTCTTTTCTTTTACACACTCACTACTATACATATTCTACTACAGATATACATAATTGCATTGGCCTCTCCAATTGGGAGTGACCTACTCAACAAATCTCCCCCTCACGAGCAATTTGGAGAAGGTGTCAAACTGCAAAAGTTCAACAGGCTTGCATCTTCATTGTAGATAGGGATTTTGTCATCATATCTCGAGCCATTGTTGTCGGTGTGTATCTTTTTTAGCTGTAGGGCTTTTTCTTCCAACACATCACGTATCCAATGATATCTGATGTCAATGTGTTTGGATCGGGAGTGGAAAGTTGCATTTTTGCTGAGATGTATTGCGCTTTGACTATCTGAATACAAGATATACTCCTCTTGATTGTGGCCCACTTCTTGTAGAAACTTCTTCATCCACAAGAGTTCTTTACATGCTTCCGTTATCGCAATATACTCTGCCGGCACTAGATAGGGCAACGCATTTTTGTAGTCGAGATTGCCATGAAACTGCTCCCCCTGCAAAAGTCATTAGATATCCCGATGTAGACTTCCTTGAGTCCACATCCCCTGCCATGTTTGAATCCGAAAAACCTTCTAACACAGTTTTACCATCACCAAAACATATGCAGTTCTTAGATGTACCACGAAGATACCTAAATATCCATTTGACTGCTGCCCAATGTTCCTTACCAGGATTAGATAGAAATCTACTTACCACACTAACTGCATACGCGATATCAGGCCTCGTACATACCATCGCGTACATTAGACTCGCCAACCGCCGATGCATAAGGGACTTTTTCCATTTCCTTCTTTTCTGTCTCACCTTTTGGGCCTTTGCTCTAAAGGCGAGTTTGAAATGATTTGCAAGTGGAGAACAAACTGCTTTGGAGTTATTCATATTAAATCTTTCAAGAACTTTATTAACATACCGTTCTTGAGATAACCGAGTTTACAATTCTGCTGTCTCGCAAGATTTCCATCCCAAGAATTTGTTTTGCGGGTCCCAAATCCTTCATCGCAAAGCACTTGCTCAATTCTTTCTTTAAGTTGTTGATCTTGCTTTTATCTGGCCAACAATTAGCATGTCATCAACGTAAAGCAAAAGAATGAGGAAATTACCATCGGTAAATTTCTTGACGAAAACGCAGTGATCGGCGGTGGTTTTGTTGAACCCGTTTTCTTCCATGAAGGAATCGAATTTTCGTACCACTTTGTCTTGGTGCCTGCTTGAGCCCATAAAGACTCTTCCTCAATCTACACACAAGATTTTCTTTGCCTTTGATTTTGAAACCTTCGGGCCGATCCATGTAGATCTCCTCATTTAGATCTCTATGTAAAAACGCGGTCTTCACGTCAAGTTGCTCGATCTCCAAGTTCAAGCTTGTTGCCAAGCCAAGAACAACTCGAATAGAGGACATTTTAACTACAAGAGAAAATACCTCATCGAAGTCGATATCTTTCTTTCCGAGCAAATCCCTTCACAACCAACCTTGCTTTGTATCGGGCCGTGAGTTACCTTCTTCGATCTTTAATCGAATACCCATTGTTTTTTTAGAGCTTTTCTTCCTTGCGGCAACTTGACTAAATCATAAGTATGATTTTCGTCTAAGGATTTCATCTCCTCCGCATAGCTTTTAACCACTCCTCTTTATGCTCATGGTATATAGCTTCTTGGTAGTTCTCTCGGTTCTCCCCGTCGGTGAGCATCACATACTCATTGGGAGAATATCTACGACTAGATTGTCGTTCACGAGTTGATCTCCTCAATTGAGGTTCTGATGGGACCTGTTCAACAATCAAGTTCAGTTGAAGTAGTCATACCTTCAATCCTAGATTCCGCTTGCTTGTTGATAGGAGAAGCGACTGGGCCAAGATCAACTGGGTATTCGTCTATTGATGGAGATTTCTCATGCTTCTCGAAGTCCTCAATCGTCTGATCTTCAAGAAATACCATGTCTCTACTTCGATTATTTTAAGTTAACGGGATCCCAGTACGTAACCGAATTCTTCATGTGCGTACCCCAAAAAAATACATTGCTTTGATTTTCCATCAAGCTTTGATCTCTCATCCCTTGGAATGTGAACAAATGCTCTACAGCCGAACACCTTCAAGTGGCCATAAGAAATATCCTTACCGGTCCGGACACTTTGTGGTACATCATCGTTAAGTGGAGTGAAGGTGATAGGTTGATTAAATCAACATTGTTCTCATTGCCTCACCCCAAAAGTGGTTTGGCAGCTTTGCGTTAGAGAGCATACATCTTATTCTTTCACATATGGTTCTATTTATCCGCTCTGCGACACCGTTGTGTTGAGGTGTTTTAGGTACGGATCTTTCTAGTTTGATCCCAAGGTTTTTGCAATAATCTTCAAAAGGTCCTCGGTATTCACCACCGTTGTCAGAGCGTACACACTTCAATCGCTTGCCTGTTTCTCTTTCAACCTTCATATGAAATTGCTTGAAAATTTCCTGCACTTGATCTTTAGTTTTCAAGGCAAATGCCCACACCTTTCTAGAGTGGTCATCAATAAATGTTACAAAATAAAGTGCACCTCCAAGTGTCCTAGTTTGCATTGTGCATACATCGGTATGTATCGGATCTAAAATTTCAGCTTTTCTAGATGGTGGGGAATTGTGAAATGCTACTCTATGTTGTTTTCCCATAATGCGTCGACACAAGTATTTAACGGTGTACCTTTTATTCCGGGTAGAAGTTGCTTTCTAGTGAGAATTTTAAGTCCTTTCTCACTCATGTGTCCGAGTCGCTTATGCCATAACTCGGTGGTGACTCCTTTTCCGGTTACATTCACCTCTCCTCTACACGGCTTGAATTGTGTGATATAGAGAGAGTTAGTCTTTTCTCCTTTGGCTATCACCAAATTACCTTTGCTTTGAGCTTCCATTTTCCATCACTAAAGAAATTGATGTAGCCTTCATCATCAAGCTTACCGGCGAGATATAAGATTGTGGCGTATGTCCGGAACATGTCTCACATCTTTGAGTAGTAGCCTACATCCAACATTAGTCTCCAAATAAATATTACCCATACCAATAATTTTGGACGTACCTTCGTTTCCCATCTTTACGAGTCCAAAATCACCAGTGGTGTAATAAGTAAAAAGATCTTGATGAGCCGTGACATGGTAGGATGCGCCAGAATCAACTACCCATGTCGAATCTTGGGATGCAAGATTAATGGAATCATCACTTTGAATAATGATCACCTCATCCGCAATATTTGCAGTGTCATTTGTCTGGTTCTTGTTAGCTTTGTTGGCGTTATGACCTTTTGATTTTTCCGCCTTTAGTTTTTTGCATTCTCGGGATGAAGTGTCCCAATTTACCACAATGATGGCACTTCTTGTCTCGTCTGAAGTTGGATTGGGATCTTCCTCGTTGCTGATTCCGGAAGTTTCGGCTTTTGCTTCTCCCTCTATGTTCTTGATTTTCTTGTCTATGTTCTTGATTTTCTTGTCGATTAATGACAAGAGCCTCGGATGTAGGGTTGACTCCACTCTCTTTTCGCCGGGATTCTTCATTCAACATTCTATCTTTTACCACGTCCATGGTAAGCTTACCGTCAGGAGCCGAGTTGCTGACCGACACAACAAGTGTGTCCCGGCTATTTGGCAAAGAGCTAAGCAAAGCAGTAATGCCCCGCAATTCATCATCTAATGTCATCTTCATAGAATTGAGTTGGTCTACTATACCTTGGAACTCGCTCATGTGTTCCGAGACACTGCTCCCATATTTGTATTTCAGATTCACGAGCCGCCGCATGTGATTTGCTTTATTTTGTGCCGTTGTTCTTGCGTACATCTTCTCTAATTTTTGCCAAAGAACACCAGCATCATTTTCATTAGCAAAATTTTGAAAAATACTCTTATCAATCCATTGTCGGATTTGAGCGGCACACTTCCAATTGAGCACCATCCATTCGCTATCGACATTGTCGTTGGTTTGCCACCGAAGATGATGCCAATTTGGCTTCCGCTACGGGATCGACTCCTCGGACGCTGGTACCGGTACCTCCGTCGGTATCACAATTGGCCTCCAAAGATCTTTAATGTATAGCAGATCCTCCATCTTTGGTTTCAGTTGCATAATTGAATGCGAGTCAATTTTATCATGTTGCCAAAATTTTCCTCCATTTAATTCTGCACAGAAAAATAATAAGTAGAGCAACCTGGCTCTGATACCACTTGTTGGGAAAAATATTTGAGGAGAACGCCCAGAAAATTTTTCCCGCTACTACTTCTATGAAAATTAAATAAGATAAAATACTAACTGAAAGTAGTAAAGACGAATAATAAATAACACCAGAATTTTAACGTGGAAAACACTCCAAGGCGAAGGGAAAAACCACGGGACCATAGTCCACTTCAAACTTCCACTATAATAAATAATGGGATACAACTTCACCCAAAGGTGGATCTCTCTCTGTTCTTCAATTTGTGGATCTGAACCCCTCACAAACTGGATAACTCACTCAAAGATAACTCTTTTTCTTGGAAGAAGAAAACTGTTTCTTCCGCTACGCTCTCTGATATTCTTTCTGTGTCTACTCTTCTCTGTTGAGGAGGACTCCTATTCATAGGAGCAAATACAATCCCAAATAGGAATTATACAATACAAAATCACGTAGATTTATCTCCTAAACTCTCGTGATTTTGTATATATGAGAATATCACTTTGATTTCTTTTCCAATCTCCCTTGATTTTCTAGATGTGAAAATCATGTTGATTTATCTCCCCATCTCTTTTTTTTCTTTTCTTTTACACACTCACTACTATACATATTCTACTACAGATATACATAATTGCATTGGCCTCTCCAATTTGGAGTGACCTACTCAACAATTAGCAAGTCTTGCTCTACAGGAGAAATAAAACAGGCAGATGGAGAGAGAGAGCCAAGAAGAAGATGGGTTGTCAACAAGCTCTCTGCTTCTCGGCAACTATGGAGGATCCATGTCTTCAAGTGATCCCTCGGTCACGCCTCTCCTCGTTTTCAGCATGTTGGTTGCTGTTGGGAATAACGGATCCCCGAAAACCGGATTCGACACTAAATCGAACCCCTAAATCAATGCGGAAGACGAAGCCCGGGAAAAACACGCATCACCGATCGTAAAACACACCACGGATTCGAGCGTACCTTGTTAGCCACAGATTAAACACCAACGCTGAAGAAGAGGAAGAAATTCTGATCCGATGATGCCAATTTGCCTTGAAAGGAAGACGGGACGCCGTAAGCGTTCTTGGAGGGAGAGAATGCGCGGGAGAGAGGAAGCATACGTTGAATTGCAAAAAAAACGTTGTCTTCTCTCTCTCTCTCCTCCCTTTTATACCTTCCCCCTCCACGGGCCTTATTCCCGTGGGCCGGGTCCTTTTGGGCCCAACTTGAGCGGATGGGCCTTAAGCCCATCTAATAAATCCATCATCTCCCACTCGCACATGGTGGTGCAAAACCAACATGGGCGGACAGCCCTACTCGGCTCCATCGAGAAAAATCCATCATAGACTCTCACTTAACATGGTGGCCCGAATGTAATCCTCTTTTCCTCTCTTCAACATTCATACCGGTGAATAATCCGTGCGACAAAGATACTTTGAGAGCTCGTTGCTATACATCCGTTAGGAATATATAGCGAGCTCATAATGGGCGTCACACTCCGAGTAGATTTAGTATGCAGTTCCCTAGATCGATTGATCACATTTATATCTCTCTTGATCTCTTTTAAACAATGATATATATTGTATTCACAATTATGATTATCACAAAGACAGTCATAATTGGTTAACCGGTGAATACAAAACTACAATGTGATTCTCCAAAATCGATCTTCATCTTTCCTTCAAACTCTCAATTTCAGTTCAACTTGCTTTTCTAGAAATGCCCCATTAGATCGAATCACTCATGACCATTGGCAACATCCTAAGATAGCAAACACTAAATAGAAATCTTGAGAATAAGTAAGAGTCATGAGGGGACAAAAAAATTGAGGAACTCTCTTGTCCTCAAGAGTCTCACACGACATAAAAGTTGAGATCAAACTTTTGTCACTCTTATTGGTCGTCTCATGCATACGTAGTATGAAATACGTATTACGGTATTAACTCCTTTCCCATGGAGCGTATGTCTACACTTTCAATACCGTACGGATGATAGTTCGGACATACCCAATGTCTAACTTGAGTTCACGTATCTACTCATTCACAAAATTCATCGAACTCACATCCGGCATCTTAGACGGATAAGGTAAAATATGTTGGGTATTTTACTTTCGGACATAGTAAGTATTATGTCCTCATCTTAACACTCAGTTAAGGCGACATATGTGTTTTAAGCTTGAGCTCTCGATTATCACCTAGATAATAAGCTTAAAAACAGTCTCATCTCTATTTATCACACAGTAAACAGAGGCGATTACCCGTGTGAGTGGGCTAATCTTATATCTGTCCGACATACTTCTCAACTTAAAGTAACGCACTAAGCATTAAGATGCATAAAGATCAAACAAAGATTCATAGGCATTAATGATGAAAACACAAATTCATCAAATTGTGAACACTTAGGGAAATTACAATATTCAAGTACATCAACCTCTACGCAATCCTAGATTTCATATGGCCACAAAACACATATCTAGGTATTGGCTTTGTCATAGGATCTGCTACCATTCTATGCGTAGTATGTACTCTTAGTTCACATCTTTTCATGCAATCATATCCTTGACAAAATTATACTTGGTATCTATGGGTTTGGTCTTGCCATGATATTTTGGATCTTTGGTGTACACTTTTGCCGCTTGGCAATCACGTTAATCAACAATGAATCCGCAGCACTTTCAATAACACCTAAACAATCCAAAAATCTCTAAAGCCAAACATCTTCTTATACTATCGTTTGATAATGCCACGAACTCAATTTCTATCGTGGACAAGGCTATGCATGTTTGTTTCTTACAGCTCCAACATATGGTGCCATCATTCAGTAAGAGAAACAAACCCAGAGGTAGATTTCATTTCTTTTAAATCTTCTCCACAATCAGAATCAGGATAGCCTTAGAGTCGCAGATCCTTTCATTTATAACTCATCGTATAATCAGCAGTCCCCTTTAGATACCTCAGTATTCTCTTAACGGCTTTCCATTGTGCTTGACCGGGTTGGATTGGTATCTACTCACCATTCCAACTGCAAAAACATATGTCAGGTCTTGTACACATCATAGCGTACATCAAGCTTCCAACAGCACTAGCATAAGGAACATGTTTTATTTGTTCCTTCTCTTGTGGAGTCCTTGGACACAATCTATGGCTCAATCCTTCACCTTTTGCAATAGGAGTGTCTATGGGTTTACAATCTTGAAATCTTAACTCCAAGAATATATACAACATCACCCATGTCCTTCATCTCAAAATTGGAAGACAACCAACTTTTGACAATATTGACAAACTCCATATTACTTCTGGCAATTAGTATATCATCAACATATAATGATATGATCACAAATTGATCATTGGATATTTTGATATATACACAATGATCATCATCTATCATTGTAAAGTCATATGCCATTATGGCATTATGAAAACGTATATATCATTATCTTGACGACTGTTTAAGGCCATATATCGACCCCCAAAGTCGACATACCTTTTCTTCTTGGCCTTTCACTATGAAACCAGCAGGTTGTTCCATATATGTTCCTTTCTCTAATTCTCCATTGAGGAAAGCGAGTCTTTACATCCATTTGATGTAACTCAAGATCCATACTTGCCATTATTGCCGAATAATGTGAATCGAGGTAAATCTCACTACGGGAGAAAATATATCTTCATAATCAATTTCTTCCCGTTGATTATACCCCTTCGCCACAAGGCGAGCCTTATGCCTTTCTATCGAGCCATCAGCCTTTCGCTTTATTTTGAGAACCCGGTTGTTCCCAATAGCTCTGCGTCCTTTTGGAAAATCAACCAGTTCCCAAACATGGTTTGACTTCACTGACTCCATTTCCTCTTCCATTGCATGAATCCATTTTTCCTTTTTAGGGCAATTTAGAGCCTCATTAATATTTCTTGGCTCATCCTCATCTTGTGGAGCAACCATAAAAGTTTCCCTTTCAATGTCAAAACATTGACGAGGAATACTTTGGCGACTTGTTCACCGTATGGGAGATTGTACACTTAGCACATCATTCCCCATTATGCTCCCACTTGGATTAGGTAATTATGATGTTGTCACATCAGGTGGTTGCATTTGAGAATGAGTTGAATTCAATTCATCACATCTCATATTATCCCACTTGGACGAACTCCACTGACATCATTATCTTGATCCAAGGTTTCAAATAGGGAACAATCTTCCCTTATTTCGCCCTTCTTAGGAAATTCATCCACTAAGGATGTAACATCCCGTGATTCAAATTCAGTTATACTCCCACTTTCCTACTCACCTATGAACACATACCCTTTCGAGTGTTCGCAGTATCTCATAAAAATACTCTTATTTCCTTTGGGACCCAATTTCCCAAACTTGTGAGAGGACTCATGAATATAGGCAAAGACAACCCCATGGCTTAAGAAAACTTAAGTCCGGTTTTCTAACCGTCCGTAACTCATATGAAGTGGAAATAATTGATTTGGAAGGCATCTCGGTTAAGTATATTGGCGAAGATTAACAACGCATCACTCCAAAGAGTGATAGGTAAGTTAGCATGCGCCATCTTGGACATAACCATTCCAAAGTAGGGTTCGTTTATTCTCTCTACAACACCATTTTGTTGAGGAGTACTTGGAATAGACAACTATCTTTCTATTCCTTTTTCATCACATAATTTTCTGAACTCATCAGATAAATATTCTCGACCTCGATCGGATCTAAATACTTTTATTTTCTTGTCTAATTGATTTTTTTTTTTTTGCTAGGTTCATAAACCTTCTGAAACAACTTATGCTTGATTCATGAGAAATCAAATAGACATATCCGACTCAGTATAATCATTTATAAAAAGTGATGAAATAAACACCCATTGCCTTCCTCTCACATTCATTGAACCACACGACGTCCAAATGGATTAAATGCGAGAGGAAATTCAGCTCTTTTATCTTTTTCTAAATGGTTTCATTGTTATTTTCCCTACTAGGCAATGCTCACTTATGGACAAATCGACTTTTCAATATTGCCCAACAAGCCCTCTTTGGCTAGTCTATTCATATGTTGTTGGCCCATATGACCAAGTCTAGCATGCCACCATATTCACATCATTATCATATTAGGTAGAAGACGTGAAACAAGAAAATAACATATTGACATCACCATAGTCAACATCTAGTACAATAAAATCATTCAGTAAGTGACCACAACCATAGTAGTTTGTATCTAAACACAAATCTACACATTTATTATGGAAGTTCATACCAAAACCAAGCTTAACCAACGCTTGAACATTAAGGTGCGTCCACCACTCATGTTCAATTGGCAGGTGCCAATCCCTTTACTTCAGCTCTGGAGTTGTTTCCCATATGGATCCACTTAATTCCAGTTGGTACTTGTCGGAATTCCACGAAGGATTCTCTATCCTTCGCTACATAGTCTGTCACTTCTGAATCTACAGTCCACAAAGGATTGGATTTAGCCAATAATATTGAACTTGACACATAAGCAAAGTTCTCAAATGTACAAGAGGTGTTGACTTTTTTGACTTACAACAGTTGCAGGTATAGTGACATTTCTTGTCACAATTGTAACACCTCACCCTTGACATTTTCTACACTTGAGGACGTTTTCCTCTCTTGTGTTGGTTAACTCTTGATTTCTTGCAATAAGGACTTGATCATTTGCATTCCCACATATTGAACGAATCAATACGTTTGCGCTTAGAGCGCAAAGCCCTTTCTAAGCTAGAACCAGCATTGCAAATATCCGTTTTCGGCTCAAATGCCGTTAGGCGGTCCTCTACTAGCTCAAGGTGGCGCATGGCATCCTTAAAATCTTCCATAACATGGTCAAGAGCTTCTAGTGCTTCTTGCTTTTCCAGCACATATTGAATCTTCTTATTCAATATTTCACAATTGTTACCGTTCATATCAGCAATCACGTTCTTAGTTGCTAAACTATCGTTCTGAACACATCAGACATCCATGCACGAATAATTAATGCCTATCATTTATGCATCCCTATTTGCATAGACCCATCATATTAATAAATAATTTCAAGTAAGGCTTCAGAATCAAAAGGTCACTATGTTTCCAATCATTCTCCAAAAATCCTAACTCAAAATTATCATTAATATAATTGTCTTATGCAAAATCAATTCTACGAAGCTACAAAAGCTTCTAAAACTACCCTGACTAATTACCCACAAAGAACCAAAGCAATAATGTAAAAGCAAATAAAATCTAATATCTAATAAAATAACAATGCTTTCACATAATACAACTATACATTACACTAAGCAATATATATACGGGGAAAAAATATCAACATGGAAAGAGATATTGACATCAAAAAACATCTCAAATTAATCCAAGGGATAAATAGGGAATGTCCATTCTAATCGTCATTCAAAACATTCGAGAAAATCGAAGGCACATTTGCCAACCATGGAAAAACTTTTGGAGAGCTTTCATGTCGCCTCCAAGGCGCATTCACTCGGCGCCATGTGGCGCTCAATCTAAGGGTTGAAGTTTTGGCCAACTCAATCCTATAGTACTCTCTTACAAAAGCTTCCACAAGCTTCCTATAATCCGGGACCACGTTGACCTCCCATAGCCGATCAAACACTGCTTGCCATTCAGGTGGAAGAGTGTTTATCAAAGTCGGCACATTTTCAAAATCCGGCATAAGATAACCATTCCAGATGATTTCCTGTATCATCTGATTGACCTTGATCACATGTGATACTAAATCACCGTCATGCCACCGATAATTAGCTAAATCGACATCGCCTTTTAAGTCTTGCATTTCCCTCGTCCCTTCTCGGGCTTGCGTGTATCTCGTGCATAACTCATTATAGTTCCTACAACAAATGCAGTAACTAAAATTGGATCACTTATAATCCATAATAAATATAAGGAAAATACATAATTTTCCAAAATTCATGCAACAAATGCGAGAATAAAAAATGGATTACTTATAACCCACATAGGCATGACTGAAAAAGAAACAAATTCCTTTTTTTTTTTTTTCTATTTCGGGTCAACGGTCGGTCAACGGTCAACAGTCGTCGGTCACGGTCAACGGGTCAACGGGTCGGGTCAACGGGCGAGCGGGTTGGACCGGTCGCGATGGTCGAACCGGTCGGACCGGACAGGCCGGTCGGCCCGGTCGGACCGCTTGCGCGGACCGACCGCACGTGCCTCGCGCGTGCGGGGGCTGACGTCATGCAGACGTCAGCGGCACGTGCCACGCGCGTGCCTGCTTCCGCGGGTCGGGTCGGGTCGCCGATCGGGTCGGGTCGTCGGCCGGTGACCGCCCGGTGAAACGTCGTCGTCGATGACGTCATCGGTGACGTCATCCGAGCGGTTATCGACCGTTGGATGACGTCACGATAGCATGCGTCGGTCCGCGGACCGGCGCGTGCCGGTTCGCCGCCGGCGGCGCGCATGTGTCGGTTCGCCGACCGGCGCGTGTGGCGCACGCACCGGGCGGCGCCTCCGGCGCGTCGCGCCCACGCGCGCGCCTTCCGGCGCGCGTGTGGGCGCGTGCGGCGTCGCCGGCGGCGCGCACGACCTGTCCTCGGACTCGTCTCGACGTCGCCACCCGGTGCCTTCGTGAATTCGTTTTCGACTTACGAAAACTCAGAAAATGGTCGAACGGCGCTCGGGTGTCGGGATTTTTGCCCCGATCCGTACGGCCGAGAATTTCTTCGCGAAAATTCAATCAAAAAACATCAAATTGATCGGGAAAACGTGAACTAGGGCTCTGATACCAATGTTGGGAATAACGGATCCTCGAAAACCGGATTCGACACTAAATCGAACCCCTAAATCAATGCGGAAGACGAAGCTCGGGAAAAACATGTATCACCGATCGTAAAGCACACCACGGATTCGAGCGTACCTTGTTAGCCATAGATTAAACACTAACGCTGAAGAAGAGGAAGAAATTCTGATCCGATGATGCCAATTTGCCTTGAAAGGAAGACAGGACGCCGTAAGCGTTCTTGGAGGGAGAGAATGCGCGGGAGAGAGGAAGCATACGTTGAATTGCAAAAAAACGTTGTCTTCTCTCTCTCTCTCCTCCCTTTTATACCTTCCCCCTCCACGGGCCTTATTCCCGTGGGCCGGGTCCTTTTGGGCCCAACTTGAGCGGATGGGCCTTAAGCCCATCTAATAAATCCATCAGTTGCCCTTTGCGGGTCTTTTGTCTCTGGGTGCACTGTGAGAATTATTGCATCAACTCTTTCGTTAATTGCGTGCAAGTAGATTGATCACTAAGAACCCAGATCTGTTTTCTGTCGAGCTGTCTTGCTTCTCTTCTTCTTCTTCTTCTTCTTTTCTTGTCTTTTTGGCAATCCCATCACAGGTTCTTCAAAGTCGAGCGAATTTAAAAAGAAAGGGGAATTGCTCGGTTAATGTCTGTCTTTAGCAACTTTCGTTCTGATTCAAAAGTAGTTGTTTTTGTTTTGGCATGCGTATGATTTTGCAACCAGCAAGATCTATGTCTGCAATTCTTGTTGAATATCTGGTTGATTTTTTTTTTTTGGTTGGGGGTGGGGGCGTGTGGGGAGCGAACGGGAATAATGTTGCAGAAGCACCTGTCGGGGATCGCATGGTTTAATAAACCCATAGATATTATGCTGCCCTAGATGTTTCCAAAAATAAGAATGTTTTGGAAACTCAGTTTGGTAAAGAGACATGGAATTATTAGATTTCACTATTTGGATTGCATTTTTGAGAACGGACGCTTATGCAAAACCAATTTTCATGTTACTTAATTTATTTTTTCCGGTCTTGCCTCTATAATGTGATATCCTCGGCAACTCCTTTGTTTAGGTCATAGTTTCTCATAATGTTACTCTCCATCAAGTAGAAGTTAACATGACTAGTGGCATATTTCTATAATGCAGTCTGGTTATTCATCACCTGCCGAGTCGGGCATAATGGAGGATTTAGGGCTTTCTACAGCAGCGGTGAGTCCTGTCAAGCGTACACGCTACATGTCCAGTCCTGTCAAGCGTACATGCTACATGTCCTTAGTGCATTGCTAGAAAGTACAATGAATTGCTGCCAATTTCAGTCAATTTTTTGTTCATTGAGATTCTATGTTGAACCTCTGTTAACATCGTCTCCAATTTCACTTAAACAATTAGAATATTTTTTGAGTTTGAATTTGGACAAAACCCAACTCAAATTGGAGGATGTAGAGCGGTTGTAGTATATGAAGAATTTCAGCACTGTGGTATTTATTAGAAGTCATCCAAGTGGGTCATAATTTCTTGGGTTGACAAACTGTGGAGAAAGAAAAGGAAGATTCCCTCTTGATGGCCGCTCGCGATCCGTGTCCATCCTTTGAATGATGTTTTATTGTTGAGGGATTCTTTTTGTCTCATTGTAGTACTTCACAACATGTGAAGTCTTGGAATGTCCTCAGAATATGTCTGCCACTTTATTCCAAACAGCAGTTTTGCTTTTCCCTTTTCTTTCTAGCCACAAGTTGGACTTGAAAAATAATTGTTTATTAGTCATGTCCTTGGAGAGCTCTCTTTTGCGCACAAAAGGGAGGAGATCAACTTTTTCTTCCGGCTTCCACTGACAATTTGCCCAAATAAAATAAACGAAAGAAAGAAAGTTGGTGATCAGCTTCTTTCCCCAACAAGTTTGTAATTGGTTCGGTATTTTCAGGAGACTTTCAGCCTCCAAAGTCTCTTGAAGAAATGTCAAACTATGAATGAACTTTTATTTCAAAGTCAACATTAGGAAAATTGAAAGCTCAATACTAGTAGGGATTAACTTTAGGTTTTTAGAATTTAACCAAATGTTGAAACTCATTTTTTTCTTCCAAAATTACCCTCACCAAATTTTCAAAATTCCAATTTCATCCTTCATTATTTTTATTTTTTTAATTTAAAAAGGACCAAACCCTTAAAGGGATTGGCGAAGGACTACGACCGCCAACGAGCCAAATCTAACGTTGACAGCCGTCAAGCAACCTCAGATGAGGGTCGCGTGACCCAATCAAGGGCCGTCAAAGGTCGCACGACCTTGGGCGACCCTCAATGAGGGTCAGGCAACCTAGGCGAGGGCTGCCTGAGGCCACAAGACCTAGGTAGCAGTCGCCTGTGCTGCGCGACCCTTGCTGAGGGTTGCCTGAGGTCATATGACCTTTGGTGGCCCTCGGCTGGGTTGCTCAACCCTTGCTAGAGGTCGCTTGACGTCGGGCAACCTCGACCGATAGCCACCGGCGCTAGATCTAGCTTATCGGTAGTCGTAGCCCTTCGCCAAACTAGTAAAGGGTTTGGTCATTTTTTTAAAAATAAATAAATATATATAATATATCCAAAGCTATTGCAAGATTTTTTTTTTTTTTTTTACCAAACACACATTCAACTTAAAGTTCATTTGCAAAGAGGTTTTAACCAAATACAATTTGCATTTCCCCAGATAGCTTTGACTTTCAGTACTTGCTTTATATCAAAACTCATTTGTAATGCTAAACCAAACGCACCTTGAGTCATAATGGTGAGCAAGAATGGGAGACTTCTCTTGGTTTTTAATAGAGAAGAGCCATCGTGGTTGAAGTGTGCCATTGAGCACTGAAGAAGAGAGGGTTGTTAATGTAGGTGCTCTTCACGTCGGTCTATTTTGTTCACTGAAGTAATTTGGCTAGTGTGAAGAATTTATGTAATTCTTTATGAGATTAAAAAATTATCATTAGTAATTATGAGAGCTAAATATTGAGTGAATTATTAAGTGTAGGTGGGGTTTGAAAAATAATGTTTGAGTGCTCGAGAGTAGTTGTAATATTCGTTGTATCACTTGATTTATTGTGGAATTTTATATTGCTTTTCCTATAAATGAAAGTCACACTAATCAAACCGCATAATTCTAGTATCTGACTTATTTCTTTATTCTGTGCATTTTATTCGATTGCTTCCTTTATTTACAACACAACTTTTTCCTAAAAAGCATGGTTGATGCCCGAAAACTCATTACTTAAAGGGCTCGCTAACAATAACTTCTTTATCTGGGACACCACTGATGAAGGGAATTTGTGAGTCACGATTCAGGTTCTCTAACATTAATATTAACTTCTTTATCTGGGACGCCATTGATGAAGGGAGTTTGTGAGTCACGATTCAGGTTCTCTATCATTAATATTCCCGATTTCTCATGTTACAGTACTCGCTTTTTGGTTCTATGATAACAATAGGGGGGATGATAGGATCTTTGGTTAATGGGCGGATGACAGATATGGTGGGTCGCAGATGGGTAAGGCATTCTCTAGCCTTTCCAGCTATTCTTGAATTTGAAGATCACATATGTTCAATGAAGAACCTGAAAAAATCTCATTGAGCTCTCAATTGTGGCGTTCTGACGCAGACGATGGGGATTTCGCAAATATTTTGCACTGCAGGATGGCTTTCTATAGCATTGGCCAAGGTTCGTGCTGTCTGTTTCCCTCTTCAGAACTTTCTTTGTTAGATTGTCGATGGCTTGACCCACGAAAGTTTAGTTCCATTACCTCCTGTCACGTTTATTAGATAATGTGTAAGTGCACCGAAAAATATCTTGAAAAGGCTGTGAAGCAGATAACGGTGTATTTCGTCTTAGCTCGCAGAATGTTTGGTGGCTCGATACTGGAAGGATATTAAATGGAGTTGGCTTTGGGATTCTAACTTATGTGGTAATGCAAAAACGTTCAGTTTTCTTATCCTAATTGGTTTCTTGAAGACGTCGTTCATGATTTTGTGGCCGAACAGGTACCTGTGTACATTGCCGAGATAACGCCCAAACACATCCGGGGAGCATTCACGACATTAAATCACGTAAACATTTTCTGGGCCACTGTAAAATGTTAGTGGTGTCAACTCGATGCCTTGCTTGTCAACCATCGCTTGGTCTTGTTGCAGCTTTTGTTGTGCTGTGGCATTTCGTTGATTTACTTTCTGGGAACTATTGTGTCCTGGCATATCTTGGCTTTGATAGGTTACTGTCTCAGTTCTCTTGTGCTTTGTTTTGTTATATTTACCTTGGAAACGTTAAAAGCTCACCGTCCATGGTTTCATTTTCAGGTGGAATCCCCTGCGTACTTCAAGTTTTCGGTTTATTCTTCATCCCGGAGTCTCCTAGATGGCTGGTGAGTTTGGATTGTATCAGGTGCTCATGAGGAGCCACGCAATGGCGTGATCATTTATCATTCTTAGTCAAAACCCTAGTTTAGATTGTAGCCCATCACTTTACTCTATGTAGCTTCATCCAATGGTGAGGAATTAGGTCCAAATTTGTCATCCGACGGGACCGGGGGATGGTTGAGTAACCATGATGATAAGGCTAACACAATAATCAAAAGGGAGTGAATCGGCTATTTTAGGCTTATGTAGAATGAGAAACAGTTATCCGAACACGAATGCTTCTATGAAATAGTAAATAAAAAAGGTTTGAAGAGAAAGAAAATATTTCAATAAGATTTGTAGTGGTTCAACCTTTCACTTGACCTACGTCCACTTTTCCATATTTACGGCCACAAACAAGGTTGGGATTCACTAATAATCTCTAGAAATTAAAGTCCATAGATGGTGTTGCTTCTGTACGAAATTCAATAGATAACACTACAGATAAAAACACCCCTAACACTATCGAGCATTTTATTTGCCTAGATTACAAGAAATACAACCTTCTCAAAGAATAACAATCGTTCGACACTTACTGGTATTTTTAAGCAGATTGATGTCTTCCAATTCTATACGGTTATTCACCATCTGTTAGTCCATCCAAGCTTTAACGAATCCCTCGTTTTACAGCTTGTTTACCTTTTCATAGGTCCTAGCTTTAGAAACCCTTTTCGTACAACATCTTGTTCACATTCTGTAGAAGCAGAGCAACACCAACCTTCAAAAGTTCCCGTTTTACACACCTTCTGCATATTGGACTCTGCATTTGCAAGCTAGTTCTATACAATGCATTTACTAGTAACTTTTGAATTATCTTGTCATCTTCAAAAATTCAACAATCTCCCCTTTTCTTATTTTGATAAAACACTCCCTGAATTCACCATGTAGATGTGTTCACGTGGTAAAATATTTAGAATTATGAGTGTGTGTAAAATAAAATGAGTTTGCTATTATGGCTAAATAATGTTAAGGGTCTCCAGTCAAATGTTATGAGCATCCACCATATAAGTACCATTTTCACCTTTTCTTCCTGGATTGCTTGTATTTCTACAAGAAAGAATCAATTCATTTCTTTTTTGACACCCAAATATATTCGGGGCCTTTCTTTTTAGAAGCAAAAGATGAAGTTGCACTGATTTGCAAATTATTTTCTTGCCTTTCTCAGGACAGTTTTTCTTAAAATGGCCTTGCCATTACATTTTGTGCATGAGAAATATCGGGCTCCTCTTGGTTCTACAAAGTGAATTCTAAAATGAGATCGTTATCATTGGCAGATTTCTTTAGTGTTTTTTTTTTCTTGGAAAGGATTTCGATTTTCATGAGGTTCATACCTAATCCACATTTCTCATAATATGGCATTTGACTAGATAAAATCTACTTAAGAGTTTCTGAACTCAAGAAAACATTTTTGCGAATTTCAGTAAGTTCCTTTGTAGCAAAAGCATTGTCCTTCTTTGTTTTGCTTTTACTTAGCAACTTCCTTCTGTAGAACCTCGAGTCCTTCCTTATGTAAAGCTTAATGTTCCTTTAACAGAGATACTTCTTTCTTTAGCTCAGCACTCTTCGACACATTCCTATTTCATTAAACATATCTTTTAGCATTTCGTGCCTCTCATCACAGGAAATTTCAGAGAATCTACTTTTGTCTTCCTCAAAATTGAGGTCTGCCATCATATAGAGATTCCCCCCCTCTTCTTATTTGTTGCTACTGGGTTCGCATTCTGTGTCGCTCCAAGTCTGATCTTTAAGCATTTTCTTCTTTTTCTTATATTTTCCCTTCTTTTCCTCCCACAGCAAACATTTAGGCTTGATGTGTCTTGGTTTCTTGCAAACAAAACATAATTTCTTTACCTATGAAGTTTGTTGTAGTATAATGCGCAAACGGTAACGGATCTAATAATTAAATCAACACAAAATCACCAAAATAATAATAATAATAATGAGAAATAATAAAGAACACCAAACATTTACATGGTTCGGTCTAAATGTTAATATCTTCACCACGAGGAGAACCAACTACTAATAATTGGAAAACAAGAGTTACAATCATTTACATGAGTGTTTTTCACACCAAGATTAAGCCCAAAGTAAATCCACAAGTATTATCTTACAATCTATCACAAAGCACTCACTCAGAAAACTCACAAAAAGAAAATCCGATGCTCCTGTTATTTGCTCTACTATATCTAACAGTAAAGTAGGATACATATATTAGGAAACCTATGCAAACTAGGAGAGTTGTTCAACCTACAGACATATTCTCATCAATCACCATCTTGACTCGACATTTGAGCCAAGTCATAGTGGTCATTATCCATCAACCTCTCCTAATACCCATATAGATGCTCAATCATCACAGATGTCTATCAAGCCCAAGTTGAGCTCGAATTTGTTAAGAGGAATGAACTTGGTCCACATGTTTGCAGGATTCACCATTTCAAGAAACTTCTTCATAGTCACATCCTCTCTTGAAATGCTATATTTGACGCAAAAATTTCAATTACTAAAAAACTTGATTCTTTAGTGATATCTCTGACTTCTACCAAACACCATAGCAAGCAAATATCCCACACCAACATCACTAATCAAGTCATTAGACCACACTGCTTTTTCAGCCCCTTTCGTAGTTAGCGTGTCTCTCAACATGACATATTTCAAATACAACACCATAACAAAAGAAAATGTGTAACTACTTAGAAATCGACCATCTTTTAGGTTCCTGCATGACCTGGGTTCACAAATCTAATTACTACCATACTACTTGAACTACATCCTATAAAACATACCTCAACATCCGTTGTCCCCAATAAAATTAGGGGGATCCACTTCATAGCATCACAATGTACACTTAGATTAATCATATGCATTCTCCTAATTGCATGTAATAAATCAAGCCTAGTACTATCCATAACATCACTTAGATAATCAATAGTACTGGCATGTGAAGCATGGGACAAGTGCTTTACCTCTATCTAAGTACACAGTGACAAACTAGATAATTTATAATATGCAACAAATAGGGTACCTACAAATTTTTTTAAATGTATGTTGAAGGGCCTTGACGTTTTTCGACGTAACTCCTCTAAGTCACTTGCAACATTCTAGCCATCTCTCTTTGTATGTCCATACCCAAAGTTGCCTCTATTGCACTCAAATTATCTATTTCAATATTTATATATAGTTGTCACTCTATCTCATCCACCTCTACTGACTACCTTGAAGCTTTATCAATTGTGACCTCGAAACAACTATTAGTTGTTATGGAATAGCGACTCTGCAAACACTGTCACATCTATTGTACTCTGAACATCTTTGGGCTCTCCCTGAAGCTCAACCTATTTCTAAACATTGTTCATATCTTTCTCCATAATTGATCTTCACTCCTTTTTTGAAACAAAGCATACTCGTCAAAGGTAAAACTCTTTTAAAACATAAAATTGGGTAAATATTCCTCAGTGCACCACAACCTATATCCCTCACCCTATGTGCATAGTGTAGGAATGTGTACTCTGTTACCTCCGGCTTTAGCATGCCATCACTTACACGAGCATAAGTAGAGCAATTGAATACTCCCAATCTGATGTAATCAATAGACTCACCTAACCACATTTCCTCATGAGTTTTCCAATCCATTATTAATGATGGTGATTTGTTCACTACGCACAAGCGATATTTATTGCTTAAGCCAAGAAATCTTCATCTAATCCAACATTGAAGAGTAAAG
This sequence comes from Eucalyptus brandiana, assembly GCA_014182725.1. Classification (NCBI taxonomy): domain Eukaryota; kingdom Viridiplantae; phylum Streptophyta; class Magnoliopsida; order Myrtales; family Myrtaceae; genus Eucalyptus; species Eucalyptus brandiana. The sequence continues at coordinate 19,811,866 of CM024671.1, read as the reverse complement.
AGCGAACTCTCTCTAATATAATTATATTCATTAGTTCTGTAACTCCATTAAGCTCTGGTATGTTGGCAATAATGCAATGTTTCACTTTGTCTTCTTCTACGCAAAACTAGTTAAACTCCTCAGAACAAAACTCTAACCATTTATTAGCTCCCAAGTACATGATCTTCCTTCCTTGGAGGAGGTATAACTCGTAGTCTATCTCCCCCCCCATCATCTCCCCCCATCATAGTATGCGTACCTCAAGAGACTTTTATAACACTACCTTTGTTAAGAGCACTTAGCAAGATATGATTTTTTTTTCCTCAGTTTCGGTACATGCCTTACGTTAGTCAATGTTCTCCCCACTCCATTGTGCATCTTAATTTAACTTGTACCACTTTACAAGTAGCATCACTTTCCATTAACACATTACCCTCCCCCCAAATGCATTAATAGATAGTAAATCAATATCTATGAGAAATCACATAATAAGAACATCTAGAGTCAAGCATCAAATTATCACCTGATGAACTTGTGGTGACTGTCAGCACAACATCAATATCACTAGAGTTATTACATGTTATGGTGACAAAAATTACCATTGCTAGTAGACTCTACTGTAACTCCTTTACTCTTGCACTTTGGACACTCTCTTTGGTAGTGTCCTACCTCATCATAATGACAACATCGATAATTTTGAACGCTGGACCTTAATTTAGAATGACTCTTCTATATGCTACCTTCATACTCTCCCTATTTGTCTTTACACTGAATAACCAAATTTTGCGTCGTATTTTGCGCTAAGTTACCTTTTTGTAACTTCTTTTGCCAAACGTAATTAAACAAGGTAGGCATTACCTCTTTGAAAGTAATTGTAGTGTGCCCCTATAGCAGCGAATCCATAAAGTGCTCAAAAGAATCTGGTAGGGATGCTAATGATATCATACCTTGATTCTCATCAAGCAAGGCCTCTTTGATGTTCTTCAAGTCATCATGAGTTTGTTAAACTCATCTAAATGGGCTTTGATGGATGTGCCTTCAACCATCTAGAACTGAAACTTCATTTTCAACATATATAAGTGACTCAAGTTTTGCTCACAATGCTATGACATCATTCTTTTTGGCCACTTCAATCAATACCTCATTCAACATATTCTATGTGGTTATGCCTTTTGCTTTCTTGTTCAACTCCACCTTATCAGTCTTTTTCATCATTTGTGGCAATCTATTCTTACCATCTTACGCCTTCGCCAAACCTTGGGTTGTTAACAAGGCATGCATCTTAATACTTTACAACACAAATGTGTTCCTCCTGTTGAACTTCTTAGTCTCAAATTTTGCTCCAAACAAAATTTCAACAATAGAATTTCCATATAGTGATTAGAAAAGCAAAAGCCCCAAATCAACTCTAGTAACCCTAACCTTAGCCCTAATACCAATTGTTGTAATATAATATGAAAAAGCTAACGGATCCTGTAATTAAATCAACACGAAATCACTGCAGAAATAAACGATGAACAATAAAGAATACCAGAATGACATGGTTCGATCTAAGTGTTAATACCTTCTCCATGGGGAGAGCTAATAGCAAATAATCTATAAATAATGGGAGAATCAAAGAGTTACAATCACTTACATGCTTTAGTGTTTCCCACACTTAGATTAAGCCAAAGCAAACCCACAAGTATTATCTTACAATATCTCATGGAGAACTTATTTAGAAAACTCATAGAGAGAAAATCTTATACTTCTCTTGTTTGCTCTATTGTTATATACATATGAATGATGTTTTCATCTCACTTCTTATGAACATTCCGCAATTGCCTGGTATAATGTTTATTTACTCTGTCCAATATCACCTTTGTTATTGTACATGATGAAACTTTGTTAAATTTAGAAGGAGAAAGAGCACAATACAACATGTTAATGACTTTAGCAATCAAGGCAAGTTGTCTTGTTTGCTCTTCGGGAAATGGCTATAGGAGGTGGGATTGCAATTGGCTTTGCAACATCAGCTAATGCTGCGGGAGCCATAAGCAATAGGATTCTTTGTGGTGGTGCTTATGGTCCTCCTCTCTTGATGACATTCCACATCCATGGATTGTACAAAGATTTATCCTGCATTTCCAGTATATATAATAAATATTGTCTAACACTAGCAGCTTAGAAATTGATTGGCATTCACTAAATGACGCACCAATGATGTTAGCCATTAAGATCGTTATGCTATAAAATATAACACTTAAAAAACTGAGCAACTGTTGGAAAGGACATTCCAAGCAGATTTATAATGGTTTAGTGTTCCACTTAGCCTCCATCCACTCTCCTAAACTAACAATCACAAACCAAGACTAGAACCCACTATTTCAAAGATGTTACAACTTGTAGATGATGTTGCTTCTACACCAAGCTAAATAAGTAGCTCGATATATATAAGCACCTCTTCCACTATAAACCATTCTCTATTCCCAAATTACAAGAAATACAACCATCTTAGATAATAAGTATATAAGCATGAGAGTATGAATGACGAAGAGAAAATATAAGTTCTTCATTTCCGCCCTAGTCCTAAGCCATCCTTTTTTACTTTGATTAGCCTTCCAATCTTCAAACTAACCTTTGAAACCCATCTCGAGGTCAAAGGAAGCTTGGGACCAATTTATGTGTTTGAGACCTAAAAATGGTACGTCTAGTCTCCTGTTCCTAGGCGAAGCAAAACTTTTTCACAAATAGAGGCTTTTGCTTCTATAGGTTGTTTGACTCTCTAACTGCTTGGACAAAAAAGGAAAAAACTATAATGATCTTCTCTAGTTTGCTTTTTGTGGATTCCAAACCTTAAAAGTAGTTGCTAAATAATTTGAATTCAAACTAGTTTGGAAGAAGATTGGGTATTTTTATCCAGGAATGTAGAAGCTCTTAAACACATCTTATACCCTGTCTATAGCAGGAGCTGCTTCTGCAACCTCTTGCTCCAGCCTTTTCATACTTCACATTGAGTTGATTGTTTACCTTCTACACTTTGGTCCTTCCGAACATATTAATGATTTCTAATTCTACGCAATTGTTCACCTTATACACAGGTCCATCTAACTTTAGAAACCCTTTACATTCGATATTTTATTCAAATTTTGTAGAAGCAGTTTTGTTGAATCAAAGCATTACTGGCCTTTAGATTTTCCTGGTCCATACACCAATTGTACATTGGTTTGTGCATCTATAAGTTGGTTCTATACAACTAGGAGACACAGTAGTAACCTTTAATTATTTGGTCAATCTTTAAAATAATACAAGGGATTCTCTCCACACATGACATAATGGAACTCCGATGATTAGATGAGGGGGCAATTTAAATAGCACAAGTAGAATGTTGCATGCCATGAGGAGAATCTTTTAGCCCACCGCAACATACCACAAGACATGGAAATCACTTTAGATGTTTCTCAAGCACAAACACATTACTTTACCAAAGACTGAAGATGGGAAGAGTGGTGACGAACTGAGTATTATGCCAACAAATAAATTTTACTCATGACTGAAATTGAAGTTTGGCAGTGAATGGATCATTTTTGTAAGAGTTTACTAATTGTTTAACAAACTAAAATCACAAAATGAAGCGAATTTGTAGCAATATTGCAGTTGGGGCTCAACATTATCCATTGTGAGGAAGATGATTAGCGTAGTTAATGACTGACAGGTAAAATTTGGTCAAAAAAAGGAGTTTGAAGTCACATTGCAGAGACTCCAAGGCAAAAGCGTTGACATTTCCCAAGAAGCAGCAGAAATCAGAGTAATATCTCCATTTAACATATCAGAATTTTCCCTTTTCCTATCACTTTCTAATATTTCCATTCATATTGTCTTACAGGACTATAGAGAAACCTTTGAATGGCAATCCCAATCTAGGATTCTTGATTTGTTTCAACAAAGATACGCTCACTCCCTGATAGTAAGTCTTCCCTAAAAAAAAAAAAATTCAAATGGCTTGCCATTTTTCACTCTTAATTTTCTATTTCCTAATGTTTGCAAAGCTTAGATAGGAGTCGGATTGATGATGCTACAACAATTTGAAGGGGCGAATGCGTTTGATTATTATGCGAGTGCTATATTTAAATCAGCTGGTAAAGATCGCACTATTAATTTGTTACTTAATCATAAAGAATGAAGACTTGGTAATGTCAACTTATTATCCTGACAGACCTTTCAAGCAGCATTGGTACTAGAAGCATAGCTATTGTCCAGGTAATCGACTAACAAGAATCATGCCGGAAGATAATTTTGTTTGTCCCATTTTCGAGGTTCCTCACTTGTTTTGCAAATCCCAGCAAGTGCTCTTAGTGTAATCTTGACAGATAAAGTTGGAAGAAGACCACTTCTATTGGTGACTAAATTAATACATATTGACGTAGCCTCTAAAGTTGCTCATAAGCATAACCAAATCTAACCTTCGTTTGTAGGTTTCATCGGCTGGAATGGGCTTCAGTTGCTTTCTTCTGGGATTCTCATTCTTCATGCAGGTATTCAAACACTAGCTAAGCCTACTCATTCTTCTTGATGTCATCAAGTGGCCAAATCCTTTGTTTTAATACCTTGCTGTTAAACTAGGACCTGCAGTATTTGGAAGAAAGTCACTCCCATTTTGGCCTATGTATGCATTTTGGTAAGCATCTATAACAAATACTTTCTACTTTCTTGTTTTTCAACTCTTATGCTACTAGTTCCTATAATTGAGAGCATAACAAGTTGCGGCCCAGTTCTACTTCTCTAGGCAATAATACATTGCCAGAGCACACTTCAACAAAAGAGAAACAAGATTGTTTTGCGCCTGATAGTTTTTGTTCAGTTTTAGAAAAATCTATTGGAATGAATTTCTTTTTCGGCTCATTTCTCAAACTAATTGGGACAAGATGGGGAAAGAAAATGAAAAAGGTTTGATCATGTTCTCTTTCAACATGGAAGCAACAATTAGTTGAATTCTTCATTCAATATTACTGCTTCTAAGTCGTCAGCCGTCTTTCCAGGACTAGTTGTGTTGAAGTTGCTGACAGATGATTATTGCAATTAGGTGTATTCCATAACTCTCACTAGGCATGGCAGGGTTACTGTGGGTTATAATGTCTGAGGTAAATAGATACCATCAGTCTAACATTGCACTCTATGATCTCTATTTCAAGACCACGTATATGATTAGAAAATTATCTATTCTGATGGACGTGTTCCCAATAGGTATTCCCAATAAATGTTAAAGGGTCAGCTGGAAGCGTGGTGACCTTCTCCAGGTGGTCCTGTTCTTGGATTGTTACCTACACCTTCAACTTCATGCTCGAATGGAGCGCACCTGGTAAGTACTTCTCCTTTTGTTTCCTTCTTGTTTTGTAGTTTTCACTGGGCTATGCTTCTCTGGAGCCTAAATACTTGAACCACATGTGTTCTATGTCGGTTGTATGTACTAACAAATCTATGCATTGACTATGCTGCTTTCAGGAACCTTTTTGATTTTCGCATGCGTTTGCGGTTTGACTATTGTATTCACTGCGAAGCTATGCCGGAGACCAAGGGGCGAGCATTGGAAGAATTACAAGCATCACTTGCCCATATCTTGCATTGATTTATACTTTGTTGAAATTTGAATCGGTAGGATCAATCTATTGGCAACCACAAAATGCATTATGAGTCAAGCCGCTCGGAGCCTTCTTGTAGGACTTTAACTTTTTTGCGTCTGTTTGTGGCAAAAATTGCAATACCAGACAAGTGGTTATGATTTCGTGGGGCCCAACAAGGTCACTTAAGGAGTACGACCACAAGAGAATGCAAAACAAGTATGGTCCGATTCCTCCAACAATAGTTGAGGAGATGCGATATTTAGGAATTTAGGTTATAATTCCTAGAGTCATAAGAGTAATAATAGTATTAAAGATTGATGCATTAATTTAAGAAAATACATGATGGCTCTCTACACATTTAATACCATTGTCTACTATGATGAGTTTAAATGAGATTGAATTGTTCGTGTATTAAGGCTAATTTGGATTGCGTAGCTCTAAGATAGGTTCTTTCAAATAAGCTGTCAATTTTGAATAAAAAGTTATGATCATACAAACAAGGAATTGGGATTCTGAGGAATGGATTATGATTCTTTGGCAATATGTACGAAATAGGTCTCCTAGTGAGGTATTTGAATCTTTAAGGAGGGAGTTCTAGTGGGATGAGAATGGATCTTAGAAAACTAAGTTTGAAATACTAGGCTTGAAACTTTGAAATTGGGAATTATAGCTCAAAGAGTAAGTTATGGGTATGGTCGTACTAATTATGTAGTTGGTGTTATTAGCTTGCTCAATATGTGCTTTTCTTAAGTATGATTTAAGGTCAGTGGTTAAGTTATTGATCTAAGAAGTTGTGAGTGTTGAATCTTAAGTGAAGATCCTTCCAATGACGACACTCTTTTGGAATTCTGGAATTTAGATAAATGGTTATTTTGGTGATCTTAGGGAGAAATTTTGTTAAATGTCATGGGAGATAGTTGATATGGAAATTGAGGAACCAGATTTCTATGTTAGTATGACAATTGAAGCAATTAGATGAGCTTTGGTGGTTTGTCGATGGGATATTATTTGATGAGCTAGGATGATTGCAAAAAAAGAATTTAAGGATTTTTACATATCTCATGGTAGTTCGATTTACAAAAGTCACAAGGCAGAAGATCCGAAAGTCACAAGGCAGAAGATCCGATATTCTTAGGCTTCGTGATTGAAATGAAGGAAATTTTGAAAAACTAATAAATGACTAGTAGTCAAAAAATGAGAAATTTAGTAAAACAAATTAATCCATTTACCAAAACGCTTCTCATTCCCTTTTAAATTTTGCACATTTTGAACCCTGCCTTAGAACATTATTAGTAGGCATTTTGCAAAAATTGAATAATTCTAAGGTAAGGATATGATTTATGGAATTATAAATAATTAGAATTATGTTCTATTTATAAATTAATGAAATTATTACTTATAGAAATGATTTTTATAGCTATACGAATGATTAATGTGTATTAAATACACAATAAAATGTAATCACTATCCAATTTCAATTTTCTTTTTCTTTTAGTTATCTTATAGATTGTTCACTCTACTCTTAAGGAAATAATAAGATAAGAAGGTTGCTTTTTATTAAAAGTTGAACTTATGGGCATTCTTTTGGGCCTCAAGCTGGCAATTGCTATTAGCATTCCCAAAAATATTGTGGAGGTGGACTTATAAGAAGCGATTGCACTACTTTAGAAACCAACTATCTCTCACCATTTCAACGACCTCATCATCTTTCAAATATGGAAATTGTTGAAGCACTTCCAACGAGTCAAAATTCCTAGTACTTTTAGTAAATGAAGTTTATGTGCAGATTGGTTGGCAAATTGGATCATTCAATCGTGCAATGTAAATGTCATTCTGGCATTAGATAGGCCACCAATGGGCTTAATCTCTTATTGATAGGAGATTAGTCTGATTTAAGCTTTGTTATGCAAGTGTTTAAATCGGGCTTTGCCCCTTTTGTTATCCATAAAAGAGAAGAAATACGAAAGATGCAATATAAATTAATGCACTCCAAACCATAATGAATGAGACATTCCTTTGTTATCATTCAGAAAACAGAAAAAAAAGAATCGACTATTAAAGTATTCCAAATTTGCATGAGATAAATGAAAGTAAAAGGAGCATATATATATATATATATATATATGAGATATGTATCACATCCATCTATACAATTGAATTGTGGATTACATCTCTAAGTTTGATTTAAATGGGTTCTCTTGAACGAGTGATCAGTCTAGTAGAACTTGAGTATCTTGAATCTAAGCCAAGATCAAGCCAAGGTTTTGGGATTAGCTCGAAAAAATTTAGTGATTTCTTGAATCTAAATTATGTTGTTCATCTTTGCGCTAAATGGCTTAAGACGATTAGAAAAATGGGTTTCAAATCAAATTTAACTAAAATTTGAAAAACAAAGGTCTCCCTATGCTCATGGAATTTCGACAGAATTAGGGGGAAAAAAAACCTTTACTCATGGAAGAAAAAGACATAAAATACAACCTTTGCTTGGATAGATCCTTGGAAAAACTTTGAACCCGAATTTTTTTTGTACAAAAGTTATGAGAAGAGGCTCATAACTTGACTCGTTCTATTCAAGTGATGTTCACTTATGATTTTGATGGTGTGGAAAATGTCTACATATTATAACTGGGTTATGCCGCGTTGTTTATTTTATGCTATCATATACGTACGAGTTATTCATGAGGTTGGTATCTCTTAATAAAGGTTGGGTTAAAAGATTTGGTGTCTTGTGTGAAGAACGTGATGGAATTTAGTTTGGGCCCGGACTAGGCATCTCGACGTGTGACCCGCCAGAGAGCGAGTCCTCGATTTAATTTCACTCGTTGGCGAAATCCCCAAGTGGTCCGGGGCGTCTCCTACATGTTTACATAATTTACATGTCATGTTAAGTGTTTGCATCATATTTAGACTCCATTTATTTCATGAAAAATTATAAACTCTAGAAAATATTTTCTGAGAAGTCATTTTCAGAAAGATGATAGTAATTTGTTAGTGTTCGATTGAATTCTAAAAAAGAATTGGAAACTATTTCCATTGTTTGGAAAGGAAAACTTGCTTTTACATTTCTAAATAGACATGCACTATTCGGCCTCCTTAGAAGTTGGGCCTGGGACCTTGATGCTCATGCCCGGATCCTTGGCACTCATGTTTGGATACATCAAGGCCGAGACTGGATCCATGGAGGCCAAGCCTAGGACTCTAGTGCCGATGCCTAAATCCCCAATGCTTAGGCTCAAGTCCATTGAGGTCAAGCTCAGGTCCATGGGTGCCAAGCACGAGACCCTAGTGTAGTGCCCGGATCCCCATCGCATAGGCCCAAGTCCATGGAGGCTGGGCTTGGGATCCTAGTGCTTGGCCTTCGTGGACCCAAGCCTTGCCTCAATGGACTTGGGCCCAAGTGTCGAGGACAAGCAACAGTACTAAGGTCCTAGGCTAACCTCGATAGACCTGGACTCGAATGCTAAGGACCTGAGCTTGGGAGCTAGGGACGAGGTACATGCGTCGAGGTTCCAAACCTGAGCTCTATGGACCTAGGTCTGACCTATATGGACCTAGGCTTTGGCATTGGGGACTTGAGCGCAAGCACATGGGTCCTAGGCCCAAGATCAAATGTCAAAACCAAGCTCAAGCATTGGGAGCAAGGGCATGGGGATTTGAATCGGCCTCTATGGAACCTAGCTTGGCCTTGATAACCTAAGCTTGGGAGCTGAGGACCCAAGCACGGGCACTAGGGTCCTGACCTTGGCCTTTATGGACCCTAACCTTTGTGGACTCAAGCCCAAGTGTTGGGGATGCAAGCATAGGCATCAAAATCCCAAGCTCAGCCTACATAAACCCAAGCCGAACCTTATGGACTTGGGCTAGACCTCAACGAACTCAAACCCGAGCGCTAAGGAGCCAAGGCTTGTGGATTAAGGTTTCAAGCTTGACCTTTACGAACTGAGCCTAACCTTAATGGACTTAGGCTCAAGTACTAAGGTCTTGAGCCTAGCTTCTATGGAACTAGGCCTGGCATTAGGGAATTGAGCATAAGTCTTGGGTCCTTGGTCCAACCTCTATAGACCCTGACCCATTCTTAGTGGAGCCTAGCCCAGGCAACTGGGATCCGGGCTTGGTCACGGATGTCCCAAACCTTTGTGGATAGGGGCCCGAGCATCAAAGTCCCAAACTCGACCTCTATGGATCTAGGCCCGAGCATGGGTGAACTTGGCATTAGTACTAAGGTCTTGAACCTAGCTTCTTTGGACCTAGGCCTAGCCTTGATGAGCTCGACCTTGATGAACCTGGCCCCGAGCTTGTTAACACAGACTCAAGAAGGGGCATTGGTTTCTCGTGCCTAAGTATAGAGTCTCTGTTCTAAGTGCTAATGTCCAATCATGTTTTGGAAAATGATTTTTGATTGTTGACTCAGAAAATATTTTCCCTTAACTCATTTTTCTAAGCAATCCAAATATTGAAAAATGAGGAAAATGTTCTCCCAAAAGGAAAATTCCGTAAAATAAATGGAGCTTTAGTTCTACTCTTAGCACGGTACTTGGATTATTACTTTCGCGGCATGCATTTAGTACTATTTGGACTTTAAATCATATTTGTCAAAAGAAAGATAAGTGAAAAAGATTTTAAAAAATTGAAATTACATTTAGATAGAAACTGCACCCTAGTATTTAGCTTAATTCAAGCTTAGTTTCATTTTAATCGGTTTAATATCTCACTGTCAGAATCTAGTTTAGGAAATTGCATTCCATAGTTCAGGATTATTGCACGTTCAATAGCTTACGGAAACCCGTAACAAGGCGATGTTAAATTTGCTCGATATGGCCACGGTTTTTCCTTATCGCACTTTATTTGTGTTTATATCGTCATAGCGTGTTTAATTATTGCTCTGCTTGATTTTGGTTACATAATATTTTCTTGTATTAGGAAAATAAAAGCGTGAAATATTACATGGCTGTTTTCACGTAAAAAGCAAAAGGTACTAAATTGGACATTGAATAACACTTTAGTGTAATCAAGTCTCTATATTCCAAGTCTTTGGTTTGCAGAAGTAAAACAAACTCCCTTATTTTACCTGGCCTCTGGTCGGCTCATAAGAGGTTGGTGACAGCTTCTAACGAAAAACCATATGTCACAATTTAAAATGAGAAAACCAAGTTGCATTCATTAGGATTTGGGAGAGCTCGTGTCAAGAATTAGCCCCACCTTGCAAGTGGAACCAGTCATGCCCGCTTAAAAATTCGTCAAACCCCCTTGGGGATGCTTAAAAATCCCTCGGCGGGGTAGTGACAGATGGTAAGTCTTCTAAGGAAACTTTGTAGTTCACTAGATACTGGTCGATGCTGATGAGGCTTTGGCTTGATATTTGACCTTCAGTTGTGGATCTGACCATATATCATTTGTAAATGGACAAAGGAGGAAAGATGTTCTGGGTTCAGGGCTCTGCTTACAAAAGGGACAGAGCAGGTCAATTGAAATCCTCCTCGAGTAACTTTTCTCTTGGAGGCAATGCACTTTGACATAGATTCCTTGAAAATATTTTTCAGTTTGGGAGAGATATTCAGTCGCCCTATTTCATACTACAGGACTCTTGGACACTGACAGGAAGAAGATGCATGTTCCCTTTTTGGTCTATCTTCGTCTTCTCTAAGTCGATACCCACTTTTTATTGAGTAGGCTCGTGATATTTTTCCTGTCCAGACCAGTTTGTCATCTTCGTTAGAACACGGTAGGGGAGTCCCCGTGATTTCGTTCACAATTTTAAAAAAATACATTCTGAGAATTTGTTCATCCAAGTGGAATTACAACTGTTGATTAATTCAGCAACAAAGTAATTTCTAGACATTTATTAGGACAATTAAGTCCAAATCTTCGTGCATATACCGTGTAACATGGATTCCCAATGCCAAGCCCGTTCAGCAGTCTTCCCCCGATATCCAGCCAACAAGTATTCCGTAGATTAAATGCAGTATAGCCTAATCCATGGTTTGATCATTCACAAGAATATGTGGTGAATATTTTCCTCGCATCTTAGCTGGAAGAAGGTCAAAGTGAATATTTTCTTTTCCTGATGGTGATCCCTTAACCAGCCAGACAGATTGCTTGTAAGTGCAAATTTCACAAATGCAGTAACACAAAAACATCCAACAGCACTAAATCTGAATGAACTCATCCAAATGATAAGCCTGAAAGGTGGGAAATGCAATTTGGATTATTAAGCCTGTTAGTTGAGTCATCGACAATGAAGATGAATTCTGAAGACGCGAGAACAATGCAACATATTTGAGAAAGCCACATTGCCTGCATCAAAAAATACATCTTTTGAGAATCCCCATGAGATCTGTCGGGTTCTTCATTGAAATTCCAAGAGCAAGAGGGAAAGAGGATCTCTTACTCATTTACGACCAATCAAGTCTGTTGCCCTCCTGTTTACCAGAGCCCCCATTAGGCCTCCAACTGTTGTATCAAACCAAAAGCAAGTACTCTAACATGAAAAGATTGGGGAGAATGTCAATACGAGTTGAGATCCACTTTCCATTTATCCATTTGGTGTCACCAATAGAGATGTCACTTTTAGCCAGTCTGCTAAGTCTCGTGCGTTTCATTTCACTCGAGCAAATCTTATTTTGCAATATATTGACAGATGAACATGTCTAGAGATATAGCACGAATGCATGATAGGCCTTGCCGCTGCTATCCATTATGCCAGACTCGGATGGTGAAGAATACATTCTGCATTGTAAAAACATGCCACAGTTACTGGTAGCTTCTACTTGACGTGTACTAATCTTATCAAGAAATGTAGCAAGTAGCACAATTGCCTAGAGCATATGAGAAACAAAGACGCAGGCCAAAGTCAGTACTCAAATGGCATCTTTCTCACAAATGTGATTGAAGTAATTAATGAAGATCATTTGACATCTTTTTTGCAAAAATGAGTTTCATGCGGTGCACTTGAGTGATCCTGAATCAGCTACTCACTTTATCGCGGTTCGAGTTGATGTTATCATATGAAAACGTGGTAACAAGTATCAGACTGTCTGACACATTCTCTCTTCCTGTGTCCTGGGTGAGTGGAATATGTTACAAAGTAGTTGTCGGAATAAATTATTACATTATGTCAACCTTATGTCTTGGTATCAGCTAAGCAATCAAGAATAATACAGGTGCCTCTGGAAAATAATTTACTGACTTTTAGGCACCAAAAATAGAAGTAGACACACATCCAGCCAGAGTTGCAGGCATTGGTCTTGGTTGCTTCATCCTACCAATTCAGATTTCAACATAAAGTACAATTCATTGCTGAAATTGGGCAAGTGATGCTTGCAATTCTTCCAATGCTCGCCCCTTGGTCTCTGGCACTAGCTTTGCGGTGAATAAAATAGTTAAACCACAAATGCATGTGAAAATTAAAAAGGTTCCTGAAAGCAGCATAGTCAAGACAGAGATTTGTCAGTTCATGTGTATAGGCTCCAGAGAAGCATAGCTGGTGAAAAGTATAGAACAAGAAGGAGAAAATGGAGAATTAATTACCGGCTGCACTCCATTCGAACATGAAGTTGAAAGTGTAGCTAACAATCCAAGCACAGGACCACTTTGCGAAGGTCACCAGGCTTCCAGCCGACCCTTTAACATTCAATGGGAATACCTATTGCGAATATGAGCATCAGAACAAGTGGGAATCCTATATGTGATCTTGAAATGGAGATTATAGAGTGCAATGTTAGACTCAAAGTAGCTATTTACCTCAGACATTATAACCCATGGTAACCCTGCCATGCCAAGTGAGTAAGATATAGAATACCCCTAATAGCAATAATCATCTGTCAGTAACGTCAATACAACTACTCCAGGAAATATGGTTGAGGACTTGAATCAGCACTACTGTAAAGAAAAATTATTAGAATGTTGCTTCCCTGCTAGAAATAAAATGTGGTCCAACTTTTTTTCTTTTTCTTCCCCATCTTGTCCTAGACAGATTGAGCAAAGTGGACAAAGAAATTCATTTGCCCTATATGTTCTAAAATTGAATAATAACTATTAGATGCAAAATCCTTTATTCTTTTGTCGAAGTATGCTCTCCAGTGTATTATTGCCTGGTAAAGAAGGATTAAGCCGCAACTCATTATGCCCTTAATCATAAGAGCTAGCCATATAAGTTTGAAAAACAAGTTACACAGACTTACCATAATGCCTACATACACCAAAATGGGAGTGACTTCCTTCCAATACTGCAGGTCCTGGTTTCATAGGAAGGTATTAAAACAAAAATCCAGGCCACTTCATGAGATCAAGAAGAATGAGTAGGCATTATTAGTGTTCGAGTACCTGCATGAAGAATGAGAATCCTAGAAGAAAGCAACTCAAGCCCATTCCAGCAGAAGAAACCTGCAAATGAAGGTCAGATTTGGTTATGCTTATGAGTGGCTTACTTTAGGAGATTACGTTGATATGTATTGGTTTCGTCACCAGTAAAAGCGGTCTTCTTCCAGCCTTATCCGTCAAGATTACACTAAGAGCGGTGGCCGGGATCTGCAAAACCGGTGAGGAATCTTGAAAATGCGACAAACAAGATTCATCTTCCAGCACAATTCTCGATAGTCTATTACCTGGACAATTGCCATGCTTCGGGTACCAATGCTGCTGGAAAAGTCTGTCAGGATAATAAGTTAAGTTTACCTAGTCTTTGTTCTTTATGATTAACTAATGAATTTGTAGCATGATTTCTACCAGCTAATTCAAATATAGAGCTTGCGTAATAGGGAAATACATCCGAGCCTCCAAATTGTTGAAGCATCAGCAATCCCACTCCTATCTAAGCTTTGAAACTATTAGGACATGGAAAAAAAAGAGAGCAAACTATGGTAAGCAATTCAAATATCATGAAGGGGAAGTTTACTATGAGGGAGTGAGCATATCTTCGTTGAAACAAATCAAGAATTCTAGACTGCGATTGCTGCTCAAAGGTTTCTGTATAGTCCTGTAAGACAATACAAACCGAAATATTAATAAGGAAAAGGAAAAGGGAAAACTTTCTCCCGTTGACATATGGAATGGAAAAATTACTCTGATATCTGCCGCTTCCTGAGAAATGTCAACACTTCTGCCCTGGAGTCTTTGCAATGTGACTTCAAACTCCTTTTCTTGACCGACTTTTACCTATCAATAATTACACTAATCATCTTCCTTGTAATGAAAAATGCAGAGTCCTCACTCAAACAGTCCCACAACATTATCTTCATTTTAGATTTCTAAATTCTCACAAAAATTATAATGTCTGTACCTCTGGCCATTCTCATTTCTCCACTAGACTTCAATTTCAGTCACGAGTGAAGCTATTCTTTGGTAAAATATTGAATTGGTTGGTCTAAAATTTCGACAGGGTAATATGTTTCACACAAAAGCAATTCAAATTGATTTCCATGCCTTGTGATACATCGCGGTGTGCTACAAAATACTCTTCAATGGCATGCGGCATGCTACTTGTGCAATATAGATTGCCCCATCAACTAATCATCGATGTTCTGCTTTGTCATGGTTACTCAACCCTCAAATTGTTTCCAAATTGTCTCCATTGAATAACGAATAAACACATGAAATTGTTACCATTGAATGATGCCACATAGAGTAAAAAGTGATGGCCACAATCGAAATTAAAGTTTCATAAGAATGATAATGATCTATGTGGCTCCTCACGAGTACGTGATACACTCCATAAACAACTTACCAGCCATCTAGGAGACTCCGGGATAAAAAATAAACCAAAAATTTGAAGTAGGCAGGGGCTGCAACCTGAAAATGAAATCATGGACGGTGACCTTTCGATGTTTCTCAAGATCAGTCTAACAAAATAAAGCAGAAGAGAACGAAGACAGTACCTATCAAAGCCAATATACGCCAGGAAACAATAGTTCCCACAAAGAAAATCAACGAAAGGCCACAGCATAACAAAAACTGCAACAAGACCAAGCAAAGGTTAACGGGCAATGCATCAAGTCGACACGATTAACATTCTACAGTAGCCCAAAATATATTCACCTGATTTAATGCTGTGAATGCCCCCCGGATACTTTTGGGTGTTATTTCGGCAATGTACACAGGTACCTGTTTGGCCGCAAAATTATCACCAACGGTCTTCTAGAAATTAATCAGAAAAGGGAATCTGTGTGTTTCTGCATTTACCACGTAACAGATAATCCCATAGCCAACTCCATTCAACAGTCTTCCGATATTGAGCCACCATGCATTCTGCAAGGAAAGATAAAACACATCATTAACTACTTCATGGCTTTTTCAGAGAATACATAACCTCAGAAAAATAAAATATGATCGAATAATCTTCAAAATTTAGCAGGAAAATTTAGCTTTTTTTTCTTTTCAGGGGTGACCCCTTGACCAGATGGAGGGATAATATGAAACCCAATTTGTCGCGGGGAGCAAGTGACCCCTAGAAAAGAAGTGAAAATCACAGAAAAACTCCCCGAAGTTCACATTCGAACCCCTTTCTTGTCAAGATATTCTTCAACATGCTTATATATTATCTGATAAGCGTGAGAGCAGGAAATGGAATTGAAGTTTTGTGGATCAAGTCATCGACAATCTACGAAGCAGAATTCTGAAGTGGCTGATGGTTTTATTTATTTGTATGATGATGGGCTTAAGGCCCGTCCGCCCATGTTGAGCCTAAAAGCCCGGCCCACAAGATAAGGGCCCATGAAGGAACGGCTGCAATGTGAAAGGTTGCGTTGTTTAGATACGAGGGGTTATGACTTTTGGGGAACGTATTACGTTGAAGAGTTACGTCTCTTGGAGGAGATGTATTTAAGAGAGAAAAGAAAAGGGAGGAACGTACCTTTTCAAGTGAACGTACGTCAGTCTCTCCCTCTTCCTAAAAAAAAAGAAGAAAACAAAAAAGAACGCTCTGTTTTTCGCCCCCTTATAGCAACAGCACACTCCTCGACAGAACGAGATCAGTTTTTCTTCCTCAAATCAACGCTGGTGTTTAATCTGTGGACAATAAGGTACGCTCGATTTCGTGGTGTATCTTTGATCAGTGATACATGTTTGTTTCTAGGCTTGTCTTCCGCATTCGTTTTAGGGGTTCGATTTAGTGTCGAATCCGTTTTAGGGAATCGGTAATTCCCAACATTGATATCAGAGCCCTAGTTAATGTTTCCCGATCCTCTTTTTATGTTATTGAATTACTTTTGTGGTCGAAATTCGAGAAAAGCTACTGTTGATCGATCGGGGACGGTAAAACCTGACACCTGCGTACTGTTTGCCCTGTTTGGTGATTTTCTACAAGCCGAAATTCGTTTTTGATAGTGCAGGGACGAAGCTCTCGTTGATACGAGAAAAATGAGTCGCAGATCACTGCCGGATGTGCTGCCACGCGCGGCCGGAACGAACAGGAGTTGCACATGCCGATTCGGTCCCCCGCAAGCGCGTGCGTCGCACGTGCCGTTTCGGCCCCAGGCGCGTGCTGACATCATCATGACGCAGGCGCAGAGTGCTGGCACGTGCGACGCACGCGCTGGCTGACATCATCATGACGTCAACCAGGCACGAGTGTGGCACGTGCTGGTCTGTTTGTTCGACCGGTCCGTTCGGCCCAACCGGCCCGACCGGTCCGTCTGGTCCGACCCGATAGCCCATTGACTCTGACCTGGTTGACCGTTGACGACCGTTGACGACTGTTGACCGTTAACTTTGACCGTTGACTGATGTTGACTGTTGACTTTGACCTTTGACAAAAAAAAAAAAAAAGAATGTGTTTCTTTTTCCAATTAAGTTTATGTGGATTATATGTAATCCATTATTTATTCTGCTTTTGTTGTAGGAACAATGCCTCCCCTTAAGTTGCACACATCTATTCGCGCAATTACCAATGAACAAAAGGAAAGGCTTTCTAAGTTGATAGTTGAGCTGACTGATCATCGATGGGAAAGTGGCGATTTAATTGATTACGTTCTTGAAGTCAACGGGAAAATACAAAAGGTCATATGGAATGGTCGTCCCATGCCACAGTCTGAGATGGTGCGATTTTTTATGAACACTCTTCCACAAGAATGACAAGGAGTGTTGAATCGCGTATGGGACGTCAACAGAGCTGCTTCGTATAGGAAAATTGTAATAGATTTTATAAATGATTATTACTGGATTGTTACAAGGGAAAATATCAAGAAATTGAACAAAAGAGGATCTTTCCCAGTTCGTATATTGACTTGGTGCTAGATGTTTTTACCGGTCTTTATTTAGTGTGCTTTGTGGACATCTTATGTAATGTTATCTACCTAATTATTGTTGGTGTGACAACTGATATGTTAGTTGTATTATGTGAAAGCATTATTATTATATCATTATTTGATATTAAGTACTATTTGCTTTCTGTTATTATTAATTGTTGTGGGTAGTTGATAGAAATTTTTGTAATTTCAAATAATTTATTTTGCATAGAATGTTATATTAATAATAACTCCAAGTTAGGATTTTGGATGATGATTGGAAACACAGTGACCTTTTGATTCTGAAACCTTACTTGAAATTATTCATTAATATGATGGTTTTGTGCAAAATGGATGCATAAATGATAGGCATTAATAATTCGTGCATATATGTCTAATATGTTCAGATCAATGGCTTCAGCTACAAAGAGCATAGTTGCTGAGCTGAACAAAGGTAAGAAGCTCAATGGTGGTAACTATGAAATATGGCATATGAAAATCCAATATGTGCTAGAAGAGTAAGAGGCACTAGAAGCTCTTAACCTGACCATGGTAGAACCTGAAGAAGGAAACACTGCACAGCACGAGAGATAAGGAAGCATTTGTTGCATGGAAAAAAAAGAACTCTCTTGCTTGCATTACGTTGCTGAGTAGCATGGAAAATGATGTTATGCGAGAGTTTAGGCGTTTTGAGAATGCTAAGGAAATGTGGGAAGCATTGGCAGCAAGATTTGGTCATACTTCGATGATCAGACTAAGGCAGTTCACTATTAGATTTGACTCTTATAAGAAGTCTTATGGTCAGACCATGAAGCAATATCTTAGAAAGATGTCAAATATGATTAATGAGTTGAAAGATGCTGATCATGTCCTGATTGATAAGCAGCAAGTGCAAGCAGTGATTCGTTCCGTGTCTCAGAGTTGGGAGCACATGAAGGTGCACCTGACCCATAATGAGAATATCAAAACCTTTGAGGATGTAGTACGTTATCTTGAGCTGGAAGAGGACCACCTCTTGGCGGCTAAGTCGGAAGCTGAAATCTATCATGCTGGTTTTAGCTCACATGGAGTTTCGAGCTCCAAGCGCAAACATCTTAACTGGTTCGATAAAAGGAAATGCAAGGAAGCAGGTCCTTCAAGGAAGAAACCTAAGCTCAACCAACATGAAAGAGGAAAGCGTCCTCGAATGAAGAAGTTTATAAGGGTGAAGTGTTACAATTATGACAAGAAGGGTCACTATGCTCGCAACTGTCGTGAGCCAAAGAAGGTATACACCCCTTGTACTTTTCAGAACTTTGCTTACGTGTTGAGTTCTGTATTCTTAACTAAGTCTAATCTTTTGTGGACTGTGGATTCAAGACCGACAGACCATGTAACGAAGGATAGAGAATCATTCGTGGAATTCCGACGAGTACCAACTGGAACTAAGTAGATTTATGTGGGAAACAATTCCAGAGTTGAAGTAAAAGGAATTGGCACCTACCAACTGAACATGCGTGGTGGACGCACTTTATTCCTACATGATGTATTGTATGCTCCGGAGATTCGTCAGAATTTAGTGTCTGTTTTAGTGTTGGTCAAGCTAGGTTTTAATATGAACTTCCATAATAGAGGTGTAGATTTGTTTTTGGATACAAATTTCTATAGTTGTAGTTATTTTCTGGATGGTTTCATTGTATTAGATATTGACTATGTTAATCCAAATATTTGTTATTCCCTTCTCACGTCTCCTAATTCATATGATAATGATGTGAATGTGCGGCATGCTAGATTTGGTCATATTGGCCAACAATATATGAATAGACTAGCCAAAGAGAGCTTGTTGGGTAACATTAAAAGTTGATTTGCCCATATGTGAGCATTGCCTAGTAGGAAAACGACAAAGAAACCATTTGGAAAATGTAAAAGAGCTAAATTTCCTCTGCATTTAATCAATTCTGACGTCTGTGGTCCAATGAATGTGAGAGGAAGGCATGGGGCTATTTATTTCATCACTTTTATAGATGATTATACTCGATTCAGATATGTCTATTTGATTTCTCATAAATCTGAAACATTAAGTTGTTTCAAAAGATTTATGAACTTGGTAGAAAATCAATTAGACAAGAAAATAAAAGCATTGAGATCCGATCGAGCTCGAGAATATTTATCAGATGAGTTCAGAAAATTATGTGATGAAAAAAGAATAGAAAGACAGTTGTCTATTCCATATACTCCTCAACAAAATGGTGTTGTGGAGAGAAGAAACAAAACCCTACTGGAAATGGTTAGGTCCATGATGACGCATGCTAACTTATCTATCACTTTTTGGAGTGATACGTTGTTAACTGCTGTCTATATACTTAACCGGGTGCCTTTCAAATCAATTACCTTCACTCCATATGAGTTATGGACAGGTAAAAAACCGGACTTAAGTTTTCTTAAGCCATGGGGTTGTGCTGCCTATACTCATGAACCCTCTCACAAGTTTGGGAAATTTGGTCCCAGAGGAAATAAGAGTATTTTCATAAGATACTCCGAACACTCGAAAGGGTATGTGTTCATAGGTGAGTAGGAAAGTGGGAGTATAACTGAATTTGAATCACAGGATGTCATATTCTTAGAGAATGAATTTCCTAAGAAGGACGAAATAGGTGAAGATTACTTCCTATTTGAAACCTTGGATCAAGATAATGATATTAGTGGAGTTCGTCCAAGTGGGAGTAATATGAGAAATGATTAATTGAATTTAACTCATTCTCAATTACAACCATATGATGAGACGTCATCATCATTATCTAATCCTTGTGGGAGCATAATGGGGAATGATGTGCAAAGTGTACAATCTCCCATATGGCGAATAAGTTGCAAAAGTATTCCCCGTCGACGTTTTGACATTGAAGGGGAAACTTTTATGATTGCTCTGCAAGATGAGGATGAGCCAAGAAATATTAATGAGGCTCTAAATTGTCCTAGTAAGGAAAAATGGATTCATGCAATGGAAGAGAAGATTGAGTCAATGAAGTCAAGCCAAGTTTGGGAACTGGTTGATCTTCCAAAAGGACGCAAAGCTATTGGGAACAAGTGAGTTCTCAAAATAAAGCGAAAAGCTGATGGCTCGATAGAAAGACATAAGGCTCGCCTTATGGCAAATGGGCATAATCAATAGGAATGAATTGATTAATTACCTCAATTCACATTATTCTGGCAATAGTGGCTAGTATGGATTTTGAATTATATCAAATGGATGTAAATACGGCTTTCCTCAATGGAGAATTAGAGGAAGAAATATGTATGGAACAACCTACTGGTTTCGTTAAAGAAGGCCAAGAAGGAAAACTATGTCGACTTTTGTGATCGATATACGGCCTTAAGCAGTCATTGAGACAATGATATATACATTTTCATAATGTCATAATGGCATATGATTTCACAATGATAGATGATGATCATTGTGTATATATCAAAAGATCCAAAGATCAATTTGTGATCATATCATTACATGTTGATGATATACTAATTGCCGGAAGCAATATAGAGTTTGTAAATACTGTGAAGAGTTGGTTATCTTCTAATTTTGAGATGAAAGATATGGGTGAGGCTGCATAGATTCTTGGAGTTAAAGATTTCAAGAGATCGTTCGAAGAGGTCATTATCTCTTTCGCCAGAAACATATATAAATAAGGTTCTTAAACGATTTCGTATGCAAGATTGTAAACTCATAGACACTCCTATTGCAAAAGGTGAATGATTGAGTCATAGACTGTGTCCAAGGACTCCACAAGAGAATGAATAAATGAAACATGTTCCTTATGCTAATGTTGTTGAGAGTTTGATGTACGCTATGATGTATACAAGACCTGACATATGTTTTGCAGTTGGAATGGTGAGTAGATACCAATCCAACCCAAGTCAAGCACATTGGAAAGCTGTTAAAAGAATACTGAGGTATCTGAAGGGAACTGTTGATTACAAGCTGAATTACCAAGGAAAGGATCTGCGACTTGAAGGCTATTCAAATGCTGATTGGGGAGGAGATTTAGATAAAATGAAATCTACCTCTGGATTTGCTTTCTTACTGAATAATGGCGCCATATCATGGAGCAGTAAGAAGCAAACGTGTATAGCCTTGTCCATGATGGAAGCTAAGTTCGTGGCATTATCAACAGCGGTACAAGAATGAGTTTGGCTTAAGAGATTTTTTGATCATTTAGGTGTTATTGAGAAAGCCGCAAATCCATTATTCGTTAACTGTGATAGCCAAGCAATTATAGCATACACCAAAGATCCAAAATATCATGGCAAAACCAAACATATAGATACCAAGTATAACTTTGTCAAAGATATGGTTGCACGAAAGGATGTGAACTTACAGTACATATCTACGCATAGAATGGTAGCAGATCCTATGACAAAACCAATACCTAGAGATGTGTTTTGTAGTCATGTAAAATCTCTAAAATTGCGTAGAATCTGATGTACTGATATTGTAATTTCCCTGAATTGTTCACAATTATGAACTTGTGTTTTTCATTATTAATGCCTATGAATCTTTGTTTGGCGTTTATGTATCTTAATGCTTAGTGTATTATATATATAATTGAGAAAGTATGTCGAAAAGAGATTAGCCTACTCATACGGGTAATCGCCTCTATTTACTGAGTGATAAATAGAGATGAGACGGTTTTTAAGCTTATTATCTAGGTGATAATTGAGAGCTCAAGCTTAAAATACATATGTCGCTTTAACTAAGTGTTGAGATGATGATATAATATTTTCTATGTCAGAAAGTAAAATAACCCACATATTTTACTTGATCTGTCTATGATGCCAAATGTGAGTTCTGATAAATTTTGTGAATGAGTAGATACATGAACTCAAGTTAGACATTGGGTATGTCTGAATATCATATGTACGATATTGAAGGTGTAAACATACGCTCCATGGAAAAGGAGTTAATACCGTAATACGTATTTCATACTACGTATGCATGAGACGACCAATAAGAGTGGCAAAAGTTTGATCTCAATTTTTATACCATGTGAGACTCTTGAGGAAAAGAGTTCCTCAATTTTAGTGCCCTTATGACTTTTGCTTATTCTCAAAATTTCTATTTAGTGTTTGCTATCTTAGGATGTTGCCAATGGTCATGAGATGATTCGATCTAATGGGACATTTCTAGAAAAGCAAGCTGAACTGAAATTGAGAGTTTGAAGGAAAGAGGAAGATCGAATTTGGAGAATTACATTGTAGTTTAATATTCACTAGTCGACCAATTATGACTGTTTTTGGGATAATCATAATTGTTAATACAATATATATATATATATATCATTGTTTAAAAGAAATCAAGATAGATATAGATGTGATCGATCGATCTAGGATACTGCATACTAAATCTACTCAGGATGTGATGCCCATTATAAGCTGCTATATATTCCTAACAGATGTATGGCAACGGGCTCTCAAAGTATGCTGGTCGCACGTATTATTCACCAGTATGAATATTGAAGAGAGGTAAAGAGGATCATGTTCGGCCCACCATGTGTGAGTGGGAGATAATGGTTTTATTTATTTGTATGATGATGGGCTTAAGGCCCGTCCGCCCATATTGGGCCTAAAAGCCCGGCCCACAAGATAAGGACCCATGGAGGAACAGCTGCAATGTGAAAGGTTGCATTGTTTAGATATGAGGGGTTATGACTTTTGGGGGAACGTATTATATTGAAGAGTTACGTTTCTTGGAGGAGACGTAATTTAAGAGAGAAAAGAAAAGGGAGGAACATACCTTTTCAAGTGAACGTACACCAGTCTCTCCCTCTCCCTAAAAAAAAAGAAGAAAACAGAAAAGAACGCTCTGTTTTTGCCCCCTAATAGCAACAGCACGCTCCTCGGCAGAACGGGATCAGTTTTTCTTCCTCAAATCAATGTTGGTGTTTAATCTGTGGACAATAAGGTACGCTCGATTTCGTGGTGTGTCTTTGATCGATGATACATGTTTGTTTCTGGGCTCGTCTTCCGCATTCGTTTAAGGGTTCAATTTAGTGTCGAATCCGTTTTAGGGAATCAGTAATTCCCAACAGTGGCAAATAGACAGAGCACAAACCTTGGCAAATGCTATAGAAAGCCATCCTGCAGCTGAAATCGTTTGTGAAATCCCCATTGTCTGCGTCACAAATACATCAGTCAAGAATTCTGTAAGATCTTTTTGAGTTCTTCACTGAAGATGTATGATTTTCAAATTCGAGAATAGCTGGAAAGGCTAGAAAATGACTTACAAGTCTGCGACCCACCATATCTGTCATCCAGCCATTAACGAAAGCTCCTATCAACCCTCCTATTGTTAATATAGAACCAAAAAGCGAATACTGTAACATGAAAAATCAGGAATGTCAATATTAGAGAACCCGAATCATGACTCATGAATTCCCCTATTCCGATGGTATCACAGATAAAGAAGTCATTGTTTGGATGAAATTTGCAATGATAACGATAGAGGTTCTGGACAGAATCTCACTGAACAAAGAAATAGCTGAAACATTCTAGCAATACATTGAGAACGTGCAGCATTTATGCATGATGGGACTCACCATTGCGGAAGAGAGCCCCAGATCCTCCATTATTCCAGACTCAGCAGGTGATGAATAACCAGACTGCATTAAAGAAATATACCACTGGTTATGGTGACTTCTACTTGGTGGAGAGTAAACTCATGAGAAACTACGGCCCAAACAAAGTAGTGGCCTAGAAGATCACATTTTGAAGGCAAGAGAAAATAAGGGTACAAGTATAGCATAGTCTCATTTTATTTTGCACCAAGCTCATTTAAGTACTATAACCCCCTTATTTTTTTTTGCTCCCTTAAATACCACATCGGAATAGAATCCACCATTTAAGTGCTACTTTGGATAAATCATCCTACATGAATTTTTTACATTTTAAAAACTTTTTTTTTTTATATTATTTTTTAGTTTTTATTTTATATTATTTTTTGTGCACTGGCCACAAAGGCCTCACCTAGGCCAGCGAGGCCGCAAAGGCCCTAGGTGAGGCCATCACTGGCTGCAAGCAAGAGCCTTCGTGGTGAGGCCACAAAGGCCTCACCTAGAGCCATGGCAGCCTCACCGGCTACGGGCAAGGGCGCGAAGGCCCTTGCTAAATCTAGTTGAAATGATGACAAATTTTCTAACTAGGTAAATTATCAATAACACTTAAATGATTGATTTTTTTAAATTTGTGACGCTTAAATACTCCAAATTTATAGTACTTAAGTGAGTAACAAAAAATTATAAAAATTGTTTGCATCGGCGCCGTTAGTTTAATGAGGCAAATCACCCAAGACACTTAAAGGATCAATTTTCAAATTTGTGGAATTTAATTAAGTGAAAAAAATTATGACACACCGTTTGAAAGTTATGGCAGTCATATTGTACTTATCCCAATATAAGATATTAAATAACTTAAATTTTTTTTTTATTGAAAAACCTCATTTTATTTCACTTCAAGTAAGTAAAGTAGAAGAACAACTCAAATGGGCTTAAGAGCAAAGAACATCCAGCAATGGTTGCAGGGTGGAGGGCAAGCTTGAGATCTAGTTCAAAGAAGGAATTGATGGAGTTGGGTTTTAACGAGCCAATGCGCAATTTTATTTTGGTCTCTATAAGAATGGGTCAAACTTAAATGAGGCAAGAAAGTAAATGATTTTTGAAGGGTCTTTGGTTGGTCAAATACAAACGCATTTGGTTTGATTTTTTGGGCGACTTTAACAATATGCAATTGCATCTGCAAATGGCTCTAAGGGCCTTTCGCTCAATGCAAGGCTTGAGGTGCTTTGGGAAGTTGTATTTTGGGAATGCAAATAGCTCAGTTACTGCTCATCTTCTCCAACTTCTCCAACTGACCGCTGTTGATAGAAGGCGGACAACCGCCAACTAAGGGGTGGCGCGCGCCGGCGACCGTCGCTTGAGAGTCGTTTGACCCCGATGACCATCGCCAGACCTCAAGCGACGCCCAGATCGCACGAACCAGACGATTGATGGCCTAAATTGCGCCGTCGCCTGAGGTCACGTGTCGCCTGGGTTGGGCGACCCCAAGTGTCGGCCGCCTGAAGTCGTGCGACCCACATGTCGGCCGCCTAAGGTCGCATGACCTCGGGTGGCCGACACTTGGGGTCGCGCGACCTCATGTGACCGATGCCTGGGGTCGCCGACGCCTGGGGTCGTGCGCCTGAGGTGGGCGACCTCAGGCGACGGCAATTGGGGGTGATCTAGCCGTCGACGGCTAGATCCGGCGATTTGGCCGCCAGATCCAACGGTTCGACAGCCAGACTTCAAAAAAGAAATTACAATTTTTTTTTTGTTTTTTAATTTAACAAAAGTCCATTCCAAATGCAATTTTTACCAAACAATATTTTGCTCAAAGTCGTTTCACAATGCATTTCAAAACTACAATTTATCAAACGCTATTTGCATTTTCACAAACTCCTCACATTTTCTCAATGATATTTGTCTAAAGCCAAACCAAACGGGCTCTAAGTGTGGCCCAGCCTCTCTTGATAAGTACAATGACTTGCCACGGTACTTGACCTGCTCCCGGAAGTGTCTAAATTAAAGTGAGGCAGGCGGACTAAACGGTTATCACGCTTTTGCCCCTTTCCTTCTCCCACGCGTTCGCAAGCTCTATTCCCTCTCTTAGTGCCAGGGTTTCAGCATGTAGAGCAAATTGCACCTTCATCTCGCGGGCGAATCCACCGATTAATACTCCATCAGCATCTCAACATACTCCAACAATCGCTCCTATAGATGTTTCGGCTTTGAAGGCTCCATAAACGTTGATTCTGAGGGACTCCGAGACAGGCAGAACCCATTTCAAAGATGAGGTTCGATCTCTTGCTGAGTTACCCTTCTAATTTGAAAACCAGATTTTAAAATGTTCGTGCTTTGCAAATGGTTCAGCCACAACTCCTTGTGGATCTGGTTTTTTAGCTCGGAAAATGGCCCCGTTCCTCTCTTCCCAGACAAATCAGGGCACTTCGGCTATTGAATCGAGGATAGGTTTTTCAAGTAAGTCGCTCTTGTAGTCAAGAAGCCATCTATCTATTCTGGTAAGTCCTTCCCTCTGTATTTATTTACAAATTTTTGGGTCTGACCATACTTCAGGTGTCTAGGGATAGAGGAGGAACAAGTGTTATGCTGTTTCTGACTTCGTTTTGCACAAAAGGCACATCGGGTCAGGTATAATTTTTCATCTGAATAAGTTTTCTTTGTGGGGAGTACGTTTTGGCATAGATTTCACACGAAGACTTTGATTTTTGGTAGGGACTGCATATTCCACACCTTGCGCCACAAAGCTCTGTACTTTTGGTATGAGGGTGATGCTTCTTTAAGAGATAAGTTGATGTCTGCTTTCCGTAAAAGATTATACCCACGTTTAACTGAATAAGTGCCTGATGTTGTTGCCGTCCAAACGTTTCTGTCTTTTTCTCCTGTAGCGGAATGAGGATCGCATATATTTCATTGGCGATTCTGTCTTCAAATATGTTTTGAAGTTTTTCTACCTTCCATGGGCGCTCTGCTTGTCAATTAACTCGGCGACAAGCTGAGGATCCTCTCAATTAGCTGATCTTATAATCGTGCCCAGCTTTAACCATTTATCTTTGCGTATTCTAATCGATTCTCCATCCTCCACTAACCATTGTATCACATCCCTACCAACTCGTAAACTTTGTCTTCCCCATGAAGGTCAATATCCCTTCCTTGTATGCCAGAAATCAGTGCAGGGAAAGTAAAGCCTTTTAAACAGCTGAATCCATAGTGTAGAAGGATTTTCTATCATTCTCCGCTTAATTACCCAACATAGCCCTATTAAAAGTAATAAGGTCTTTGAAGCCCATTCCTCCACTATCCTTCCTCATTTTCATCACATTCTAGCTTTTCTAATGTATTTCAATTTTCAAATCATTGTCCTTCCACAAAAAAGAAGCAATCTTTTGTTTGGTAGCTTTACAAAATAGATATTGGAATTTTAAAAGTCAACATCGCATATTACGGTAAAACTTGGACTATTGCTTTCAAGAAAATTTCCTTCCAAGCTTTAGACATCAAATTTTACTTCCATCCTTCAAGCTTCATATTTATGTTGGTCAATATTTATTTTTATTATATTTTTAAATTTCCCCAGTTAGAGTGGATGCCTAAGTATTTCCCAATTTTCTCAATCTCTACTACTCTCAGTTCTTGATTTTTAAGAAGTATCATTTCTCAAAAATGCAATCCAAGTAGTGAAATATGATAATTTCATGTCTCTTTGCCAAACTGAGTATCCATAAAGAAACTGAATAGATCCTAGAGAAGCAACACGAGTCTCTGATTGTTGCCCAAACTATGACATTCTCAAAATCCAGGTCAACATTATATCTTGGGTCTATTAGACCATGTGATCCACGATGCGTGCTTCTGCAACAACAGCATTCACTTTCGCTCCTCACATGCCCCCACCAACCCCCTCAAAAAGGAAAAGTAGAAGAAACGTAAAGCAACCAACACGGGAATGCCAAAATCACCATTTTGTAAAGAAAAGAAGGTTGTAAAAGGACAAACATTGACCGCGCAATTTGTTTCTCGCTCTTTCTTTCTCTGACAAAACATTCCCTCGAATTCGAAAGAACCTGCGACAGAAATGCAAGAAAGAAAGAAATAGAAGGAAAGCAAGACTGCTCGACAGATGGTCGACAGAAAACAGAGCTGGGTTTTCCAGTGATCAAACTACACGCAAGCAATCAACAAAAAAGTTTATGCGACGATACTCACAGCACACCCAGTGGCGAAAGACCCGCAAACGGCGACGAGAGTGCTGAAGACGACGAGAGGCGTGACCGAGGGATCACTAGAAGCATTGGGGTTGCCGGAGTTGCGCGGAAGTAGAGAGCTTGTTGGCAACCCGTCTTCTTCTGGGATTTCTTTCTCCATGTGTCCCTTTTTTTCCATAAAGTTATCGTGAAGAACAGGGATTTGCAAAGATGGCGGTGGCAAGAATCAGCTGCCAATGCCTAGAAGTGCCGTGTATAGGTGGGACGGGGAGAGAGAGAGAGAGAGAGGTGGATCCATACTTCAAAGAAAGACTTTCAGGTGGGACGGGAGGGAGGAGAGAGAGAGAGGTGGATCCGTTCTTCAAAGAAATAGACTTTCAGATGGGCCAAGGTATGACAGAGACGCGGGATGAGGAATTTTAGGGTGCATTTCAATAATTTTGTTCCCAACAATAATTTCTATTGAGAATTAATATTTTATTTATGTTTTCTAGAATAGTTTATAAACCAAAAAACATGTTTGATATGATCCTAAACTTTTCAAAGACTACAACAAGGTCCTGTTGCCCGAAGTCATGTCTCGGAATCAAATGAAATTCTTCGTATCTCTTAATTTTGAAAAATGACATTTTTTCATGGCTTTAAATTTGTCAAGCGATATCTAATTTTCAAACTTGATCTTTTTAATCGTTGAGGCCATAGTGACCAGCAGAGTATAGGATAAATAGAAAAAAAGAAAGACAAGATAAGGTAAAAAAATATAAAAAATTTTAAAAAGTCGCAAAAATTGTTTACATCAGTTGTGTCCTACGTCGGTGATTTTCGGTTAAAATTAACTTGAATGAATGTACTGAAAAATCGTCAAAAGGTTTATGATTAAATTGATCAAATTGAAAAGTTTAAAATTGAATTAATTACTATATAATAAGTTTAGGACTTTTTGGATAATTATCCCTTATGTTTTGTGAATTCATATTTTTAATCCCATTGTCTTCCTTAAGTATTGCATCTTTGCATCATTGAGAGCATAAGAGTGGTGGTGCTCAAGTCTAGGGTTCAAATTGCGATAGAAGCAAAAAAAAAAGAAAAGAACAAAAATCAACTCTCCTATTTTTTAGGGGTGAGCATATCGGACTAATCGGATTAGACTAGATTGGCTAGTTTGGTCTGGTTCATGAGGGTGTTGGTTTGATTCCCAATTCCATAAATATGGAACCAATGATTTTTGGTTTGGTTCTCAATTGTTGGAGGAGAACCAGATTGGAACTAAACTAATTCTTTTTAAAAATATATATTCTTTAATTTCTTAAAAATAGCAATAAACCCTGAAATAATAGCAACTCCTAGTATTTTAAAAAATTTTTTTTTTTTTGCTTAGTGACTGCTTCGGTTCCCGATCCTAGGATCGTCTGATCCAATCCCCAATATTAAAAAGGGAACTAGTCTGATTCCTAATTCCTATATGAAATCCAATCACACCAGGAACCAATTACCCTTATCATTTTTGAAAAAATAAATAGTGTGCTTTCTTATTTTCTTATTAACCATTAATTTGATCATGTACAACGATAGGACATGCATCACCTTATAAATGAGTCTTTTGGGTGTTGAGACCTAAATTTTCATCCAAAACTTCTAATGCATTTCATGAAAATTAAGATTTGACATCACATAATTTTTCATTCGTGTTCCTTACTATATTTATCTGCACTCAATACTAGAGACATTTTTGCTTAACAATAACATATGCATCAAATATGTTAGGGCCCTCCTAAAGAGTGAGATTCTTGGCAAAACTTAACGAATTATTAACTGGGTGCGAATGGTTCCTCATGTGAGGTGGCCCATGGGCGTAAGGTTGATCCGACATCATACGTAAAAGTTATCATTAGCCAAATTTTATTTTTATTTTTTAAACTTTTCAAAAAAATAGTGATATTAGTGCGCTATCACATGGTAGTTCCAGTGTAGCCTAGTGTTGATCTAAGAGGCCCAAGCATGATCCATGATTAGCTTAGTCATGCACTAGGCCTTGCTCATATTGGGCTACTGGAAGCCTAGTGAGGCCCCACAAGGCCCGTACGTGACTCATAAGGCAATCGTCAGGCCTATGCATTTTGGCGTTTATTTGGGCCATCTTTAGGCCCATATCACTAAAATTCTACTTGTCACTCAACATTTATATAATTTTCTTGATACAGATTTGCCAAACGAATAGATTGGAAGACGATCCTCTACATATTGTTCAATGGCTAGTTTGGAAGCATATGAGTATTTAAGAGACCAAGGAGTAAGGAGCAAGTAAAAGACGAAGCGTAAAATCTAGAATTCCAAAGTTTGAACAAATTTCGATCATACACTTATCTTTCATAAGCTTAAACATTTGTGATTGTGAGAGAAAGACAAAAAAAAAAAGTGACTTAGTGAGATAGTGTGATCTACCACTGAGTGTTTGCACTTAAAGTTGCAATTTTTTGTTGATCTGAAATTTAGTTAGTAGGTTGTTAGCATGGGAGAGTGGACGTATAATTGATCTAAGCTGAGCCACTATAAATTTCATGTACAATCTTCTCTTCCCTTAACTCTCATTATTTAAGTCTATTGCACACTTACAAGTCATTGCAGAAGTCTAGTGTTAAGCAAAACTAATTCTGATCCTCATCCAAACTTTACTTGCAACTGATTTTATTTCGCGTTTATTTATACACCTATTCACCCCCTTAAGTGTTCTTACTAGCATTATCAATTGGTATTAGAGCCAAGTGCTCGTTTTATTGAAGTGTTTTTAGTTTGAGCTAAAGATCTTTAATGGCTAGTGTTTTAGCATCAAAACTTGTCAAGGGTCAAAGTAACACCAGATCACCTTATTTCGATAAAAAATAATATAATGTTTGGAAGAACAAAATGAAGGCTTTCCTAAGATCCACAGATCCTTTACAATGGGATGTTGTGGAAAATGAAATCAATCTAATTGCCGTGTCTACATCAAACGAGAATAGCAAAGACAAAGAAATTGAACCCCTTGCTTTTATGCCTTGGATGGAGATGTCCAAAAAAGAAGCTCTTGATGCAAAAGCCATTTTTTTTTTTTTATATTGTGCTTTGTCTCCTACTAAGTATAATAGATTTTCTTCATGTGAAACAGCCGAAGAAGTTTGGGATAGACTTCATGTTACTCATGAATGGACTGATTGTGTAAAAGAAACAAAAGTGAATATTCTACTTAGCCAGTATGAATCCTTCAAGATGAGGCTAGGAGAGTCAATTAGAGATATATTCAGTCATTTTACAAAGATTGTGAATGGTTTGGCTTATCAAGAACAACCAATATCTACTCCAATAAAAGTCAACAAACTTTTGCGATGACTATCAAGTGACTAGAATAATGTCAAAACCTCAATATGAGAAACACAAAAATTTATGCCATTATCCGTTGATGAACTTATTGGCACTCTTCAATATTATGAAGTGGATCAAATCAATGATGAAGATCCACAAGGTAAAATGTCCATAACGTTGATTTTGATGATACAAACTCAGAAAATGATATGGATGAAAAAAAAAACTTGTTCTTATGATCAAGACATTTAGAAAGCTATATAGAAAAGGAATGAGGTTCAATCGGAAGAAACAATAGAAGCAGAATGAGCAAAAGAACAATGGAAGAAGATGATGGGTAAGAAAATATATGCTTGATGACACATTCAAACTCAAACTCAAACTCAAATTCAGAATTAGAATCGGACACAGAACTTAAGGTAAATTACCCTAAAATCCCTCCTAGGTATCTAAATACATTGATGAAGTGTGCTTAAATCTCAAGTACACTCTTAAAAAGATCTTCATACTAAAAAAAGAGAATTTATGACTTAGGCAACAAGATCTTTCTCAAAAAGAAAAGTTTGAAATTTTGTAAAAGGATTTTCTACAAACAAAAGAAAGTTGAGATTTACTTGTCAAAGGAAATAATTCTTTAAAGAAAGAATTTTCAAATATTTTCGATAAAATTTTCAAAGAGTTCAAAAACATTGGAGTTTATCATTTCCATATAGGTACCTTACTATAATAAATCAGGAATTGGTTTCAATAAAGAAAGTGATTCTCTTGTAGATTTTCCTAAAATCAAGAAGAGTCTAAGATAAAGATCTCCTAGACTGTTTTATAAACAACATTTTTTAAAAATCTTCGTAAAACTTGTTGGCTGAAGTGCTCTTAAGTGCTCCAAATGTGAAGATCTAGAATACTTTGAGAATGAATGTCCTAAAGTCTGAGACCATTTAAGAGAGATTGGATAAAGACAACATACTCTACTAATTCTTGTGGACCCAAGAAAATCTGGATACCAAAGAAAAAATGAGCTATTTTTCTTGTAGGGAATAAAGGAAATAAGAAAGAGAATTTATTAAGGAAGGTATATTCTTGATTTTGGGTTGGGTACATAATTTAAATTGTTATAAATTCTCAATATACTTGATATTTGATATATCCTCTTTATGCCTCGATTCATTCAGACTTTATAATGACCATATTCTATGATTTGTTATATTGAAGAAAAATTGTGTGATATATTTTTGGTAATTTGTAAGATGAAATTTGATTGAATGAATTTTATTATTTGGATAAATATTCAAGGATTTTATTCTCTCCGATTTTACCATGGTTTACCTAAGTGAGAATTTCTTGTGCATAATTTTCTAATGAGTTGGGATTTGATTTATATGTGTAATTGATTTGATATCTTGCTTAGAGATAATTCATATTATTTGGCCTGATTTTATGCTTTCTAATTTTGTCATATTTTGCAAAGTGGAAATCTATTTTATGAGATATTAATTCATTATGCAAGATAGTCTCCCTTAAATACTCTATTATGATGAGTTTAGAAAGAATATTTGATTATTTATGAAAATTGCATATTTTGCTCTAACGTAAATGAATGATCCAAATTTATGAATACCAAAAAGGAAATGAGTTTATTGCAGGAAATTCTACAAATGAAGAATATTTACAAATCTACGCAAATCATGGTGCAATCAGAAAAAAAGTATGTCAAGCGAAGATTGCAATGATTATCTTTAAAATCAATGATATATTTCAAACATATACCTTAGGTAAGAGAATATAAAATTTCGAATCTATCATCTTGTCTTTCAAATTTCTACTTGAATTTATGACAATTCTAGATGATTGCTTATGAATTATATGAGATTTATATTGCAAATATCTCTTGTCATAAACATAAGGCATTGCATTTTTTTATTACTTGATTTGACATGTGACAAAAATATTTACTTTCCTTTTGCGAAATGCATCAATATTATGCTTTTGAGTTTTATGCTTAAAGAAAACCCTTTGATCATAAAAGATATTATTGCATATCCATGAATACTCTTGCTATATTCTTAGAAGATATATTATATCTAGCAAGTTTGATATGCCAATCAGAGGAAGGTATTCTGTGATATTTTTGCAAAGACTGTTACCTACTATACAAGAATTTGTAGTTGGCAAAAGTATAAATTTGGAAAGCTTAATTCAAAAATTGTGAAGATTCTGTACTACTTTTTGGAGGTTTGAAAATTTCCCTTCTTGCGCAAAATTTTTGCAAATTATTGGGCAAGCCTCTAATGAGTCATACGAAAGAGGAAATAAAGGAATAACATTCTGTTTAATATGCTCAAGCCACAATAAGTTCTATTCGCAAATATTGCCATAATGACAAATTGAGAAAATGAATCCAAAAGAAAGGGGAATAATTGTGATTACCTCAAAAAGACATCAAATTGAGGATGAGCATTGATCAAGTATGGGAAATTATTTTTGAATTGATTATGATCTTGATTATCATGGAAGAAAGGAAAATGTAAATATGTTGAAACTTGTCAAGTTCTACAAAATCTGGTTAGTGCATCTTTTATTTCCCTTATTTTTTGTCATTAACAAATTTGCTATTTACATTATTGTTTTATTATGACAAAAGGGTTAGTGAATTTTATAATGCATCCATAATTCTCATTAAATATTTGCTAATATATATATGATGAACATGAACACATTTCGTATCTTTGATATTCGACTTACTTTTTAGAAGTTGATATTTCTGGAAATTGTGTTTCATGCAAAATATATTTGTTATCACTTTATATTCTCTACGTGATACTCTTTCCATTGTTATTGCTTTTTATTTATGACAAAAAGGGGGAAAGAATATAAATATGCATATGTGTTGATATTATTTACTGAGTTGCGATTCTCTTTCTACATATGATTATGCTCAATCTAATTGCTATCTTCTACTATCATTTGATTTGAATTACATTCTTTAAAATCTAC
Organism: Eucalyptus brandiana; assembly: GCA_014182725.1. Classification (NCBI taxonomy): domain Eukaryota; kingdom Viridiplantae; phylum Streptophyta; class Magnoliopsida; order Myrtales; family Myrtaceae; genus Eucalyptus; species Eucalyptus brandiana. The sequence continues at coordinate 19,776,950 of CM024671.1, read as the reverse complement.
CTTGATTTATTAATATCTTTAAAAGCATTTTTACATATCTACGTATTCAGAGATTGTTTTGTCATATTCAAAAAGGGGAAGATTGTTAGGAAAATCCATTATGTTGTTTTGAAGATGATAAAATATATCAAAGACTACTAACATGTTTAATGATTAAATAAAATACTATGCATATGATAGAATGTGTAAATCATATTATCAAGGATTATAATTGGAAGAACCAAAAGATAGACTCTACGTTGAAGTTGAACTTATTTAGATTGTGTTCAAACCTTAAGACTAAATATATTCAGAAGCAAATTCTAAGGATGAATATGTTTAGACTTACGTCTAAATTGTAAAGTCTACTTTAGACAGAAGACACTTAAACTTTATATACATATAGAACAAGAGACTTTACATACAAACATAACAAGTCTAGAACGTGATAGGTTCAAAACGATAGAGCGAAATCCAAGACGTGACAAATTCATAACAAAGTAAATTCAAAATGAGACAAGTTGATAGAACGTGACACGAGCCCAAAGCGTATAATTGCTAGTGATTTGGTTTGGATTTGATTGACAATTAGATCCTGAAGATAGTAACTTTCTAAATGAAGAAATTCTATTTATGGAAACCAAGATTCTATTTGTATGGGCGATCAGAATCAACTTAGGATTATGTTTCAGTCACTCAATGGCTACTTAATTTTCTTGATACAAATCTATCCACCAGGTAAATTGGAAAACGATTCTCTAAATATTGTCCAACGGCTAGTTTGGAAGTAGATGAATATTTAAGAAGACTAAGGACCGAGGAACAAATGAGAGACGAAGCATAGACTCTAGAATTCCAAAGTCTAAGCGAACTTCGATCATACATTTGTTTTTTATGAGCTTAAACGATTGTCATCATGAGAGAAATACCAAAAGAATGACTTAGTAAGATAGTATGATCTACCACTAGGTGTTTGCACTTAAAGTTGTAATCTCTTGTTGATCATTTAATGAAATCCAGCCAGTAAGCTGTTAGCATGGGAAAGTAGACGTAGGCTTAATCTAAATCAAACTATTATAAATTTCTAATGCAATTTTCTCTTCCCTTAACTCTTCTTATTTAAGTTTGTTGCACACTTACAAATCATTGCAAAAGTCTGGTGTTTAGTGAAACTAATTATAATCTTCATCCAGACTTTACTTGCAACTAATTTTATTTCGTATTTATTTGTCAAGATTTCTTTTAGACATTTATTCACCTCTCTCTTGGTGTTCTTACTAGCATTATCCATATTAATAGATGAACAGTTATAGAAATATAGCACGAATGCATGATGGGCCTTGCCGCTGTTGTCCATTATGCCTAATTTGGCTAGTTAAGACTGTCCAGTCTACAATGTAAAAATGTGCCACCAGTTAATGGTACCTTCTACTTGACATGTACCAATCTTGTCAAGAAATGCAGCAAGTAGCACAATTGCCGAGAAAACTCCGCAACAGATGCAAAACAAAGAGGCAAGGCAAAGTTAGTATTTAAATGGCATCTTTCACAAATTTGATTGAAGTAGTAATGATCGTTTGACGTCTTTTTCTGTAGAAATGAGTTTCATGCAATGTACTTGAGTGATCTAAATCAGGGGAAAAGTACAAAAATAGTCATAAACTTTTTGTAACGGTACCGATTCAGTCCTAAACTTTTCAATTGGACAAATTTAGTCTTAAACCTTTTCATATTGGTACAAATTCAGTCCATCTAGCTAATTTAAGCCAGAAATTGTTGACGTGGCCGCCGGCGGTCTTATGTGGTGCCACATGGACAAAATTTATAATTTTCATATATATATATATTTCAGATTTTTAAAATTATTTGTCTTTTTTTCTTTTTCCTTTCTCCTTACCCCTTGGCCGAGGAGGTCGCCCGTCGACCATCGTCGGCCATAGGCTGGTCGTGGCGAGGGCCTTGCGCCCTTGTCGGCCACCGGCGAGGGCATCGGCCCCCGCCTAGATCCAAGAAAGGGCTGAAACCCTCGCTTGTTGGCCGACGAGGGCCTTCGCGCCCTTGTCATCCACAAGCAAGGGTGCGAAGGCCCACGCTCATGGTGGGCGAGAGCCACAACTCCTTAGGCGAGGCCGTCATGGCCCTCGCTTGGATCTGGGCGAGGGCCATTACACCCTCATCTACCACAAGTGAGGGCCGCCGCACCCTCGTCGGCCAACGGGCGAGGGTTTAGGCCCTCTCCTAGATCTGGGCGGGGCCCGACGCCCTCACCTATGGCCGGTGAGGGCGTGGCGGCCCTCGCCAGTGGCCGGCGAGGGCGTGGGGGTCCTCGCCCTGACCAACCTGTGGTCGGTGATGGTCAACCAATGACCTTGCCGACCAAGGGGTGAGGAGAAAGGGGAAAAAAAAGAGAAAAAAAATTAAAAATCTGAAAAAAAATAAATAAAAACTTATAAAATTTGTCCAAATGGCACCACATAAGACCGTTGGCAACCACGTCGGCAATTTTTGGTTAAAATTAGTTGGATGGACTGAATTAGTATCAATGTGAAAATATTTAAGATTAAATTGGTCCAATTAAAAAATTTAGAATTAAATTGGTACTAATAAAAAAGGTTTACGACTTTTTTGGTACTTTTCTCTCTAAGTCAGATACTTGCTTTCTTGTGATTCGAGTGGATCTTATCAAATGAAAACGTGGTAACAACTATCAGACTGTCCGAGACATCCTCTCATTTGTCTAGGGTGAGTGGAATATGATACAAAGTAGTTGTTGCGAAAAATTATTATCTTCTTAAATAATCCAGGTCAACCTATTGTCTTGGTATGAGCCAAGCGATCAAGAACATGAAATACAGGTGCCTCTTGAAAATAATTTTACTAACTTTTAGGCACCAAAAATACAAGTGGACACTCAGTCAGCCAGAGTTGCAGACACCGATCTTGGTTGCTTCATCCTACCAGTTCAGATTTCAACACAAAGTAGAAATCATTGCAGAAAATGGGCAAGTGATGCTTGCAATTCTTCCAATGCTCGCCCCTTGGTCTCCGGCACTAGCTTCGCAGTGAATAAGATAGCTAAACCACAAATGCATGCGAAAATTAAAAAGGTTCCTGAAAGCAGCAGAGTCAAGACAGAGATTTGTCAGTTCGTGTGTTTATAGGCTCCAGAGAAGCATAGCTGGTGAAAAGTGTAGAACAAGAAGGAGAGAATGGAGAATTAATTACCGGCTGCGCTCCATTCAAACATGAAGTTGAAAGTGTAGGTAACGATCCAAGCACAGGACCACCTAGCGAAGGTCACCAGGCTTCCAGCCGGCCCTTTGACATTCAATGGGAATACCTATTGCGAATATGAGCATCGGAATAAGTGGGAGTCCTATATGTGATCTCGAAATGGAGATAATAGAGTGCAAATGTTAGACTCAAATTATCTATTTACCTCAGACATTATAACCCACGGTAACCCTGCCATGCCAAGTGAGCAAACTATAGAATACCCCTAACAGCATAAATCATCTGTCAGTAACGTCAGTACAACTACTCCTGGAAAGACGGTTGAGGACTTGGAATCAGCACTACTTTAAAGAAAAATTATTAGACTGTTGCTTCCCTGCTAGAAATAAAATGCGGTCCAACTTCTTTTCTTTTTCTTCCCCATCTTGTCCTAGACAGATTGAGCAATGAGCGGACAAAGAAATTCATTTGCCATATATGTTCTAAAATTGAATAATAACTATTAGATGCAAAATCCTTTGTTCTTTTGTCGAAGTATATGTTCTCCAGTGTATTATTGCCTGGTAATGGATTAAGCTGCAACTCATTATGCCCTCAATCATGAGAGCTAGCCATATAAGTTTGAAAAGCAAGTCACACAAACTTACCATAAGGCCTGCATACACCAAAATGGGAGTGACTTCCTTCCAATACTGCAGATCCTGATTTCATAGGATGGTGTGAAAACAAAAAACCAGGCCACTTCATGAGGTCAAGAAGAATGAGCCAGCATAGTTCGCGTTCGCGTACCTGCATGAAGAATGAGAATCCTAGAAGAAAGCAACTCAAGCCCATTCCAGCAGAAGAAACCTGCAAATGAAGATCAGATTTGGTTATGCTTATGGGTGGCTTACTTTAGGAGATTACGTCGATATATATTGGTTTCATCACCAGTAAAAGCGGTCTTCTTCCGGCTTTATCTGTCAAGATTACACTAAGAGCATTTGCCGGGATCTGCAAAATAGGCAAGGAATCTTGAATATGTGATAAAAAAAATTCATCTTCCTTAGCGCAATTCAAGATAGTCTCTTACCTGGACAATCGCCATGCTTCTGGTACCAATGCTGCTGGAAAAGTCTGTCAGCATTATAAGTTAAAGTTACCAAGTCTTCATTCTTTATGATTAACTAACGAATTTATAGCATGATTTTTACCGGCTGATTAAAATATAGAGCTCGCATAACAGAGAATTACATCCAGGCCTCCAAATTGTTGAAGTATCACCAATCCCACTCCTATCTAAGCTTTGAAAATATTAGGACATGGAAACAAAAAAAAAAACTGAGCAAAATATGGGAAGCAATTCGAATATTTTGAAGGAAAGGTTACAATGAGGGATTGAGTGTATCTTTGTTGAAACAAATCGAGAATTCTAGACTGTGATTGCCGCTCAAAGGTTTCTGTATAGTCCTGTAAGACAATACGAATCAAAATATTCAAAAAGAAAAGGAAGAGGGACAACTTTCTCCTGTTGACATATGAAATGCCACTTCCCGAGAAATGTCAACATTTTTGCCTCGGAGTCTTTGCAATTTGACTTCAAACTCCTTTTCTTGACCGACTTTTACCTGTCAATAACTACACTAATCATCTTCCTTGTAATGGAAAATGCATAGTCCTCACTCCAAAATTCCTACAACATCACCTTCGTGTTATGATTTTAGATTTTTAAATAATTAGTACATTCTCACAAAAATGATTCACGCGAATCGTATTTGAGAGGGAAATTATAACGCCTATACCTTTGGCCATTCTCATTTTTCCACTAGACTGCAATTTCAGTCATGAGGAAAGCTATTCTTGGTTAGATGCTGAATTCATTAATATTCTTCCCATTTTCATTCTAAAATTTTATCATAGTAATGTGCTTCGCGTAAGAGCAATTCAATGATTCCCATGCCTTTGATATGTTGCGGTGTGCTACAAAATACTCTTCAATGGGATGTAGCGTGCTACTTGTGCGATTTAAAATGCCCCATCAACTACTCATCCAAGTTTCATTATGTCATGGTTATTCAACCCTCAAATTGTCTCCATCGAATAACGAATTTGGACATCACACACATGAAATCGTTAGCATCGGATGAAGATGGATGGAGTGAAAGGTGATGTCCACAATTCAAATTAAAGTTTCAAATAAGAACGATAATGATCTATGTGGCTCCTCATGAGTACGTGATACACTCCATAAACAACTTACCAGCCATCTAGGAGATTCCGGGGTAAAAAACAAACCGAAAATTTGAAGTACGCAGGGGCTGCAAGCTGAAAATGAAATCATGGACAGTGATCTTTTGATGTTTCTCGAGATAAATCTAACGAAATAAAGCAGAAGAGAACGAAGACAGTACCTATTAAAGCCAAGATACGCCAGGAAACAATAGTTCCCACAAAGAAAATCAACGAAATGCCACAGCTTAACAAAAACTGCAACAAGACCAAGCAAAGGTCAACGGGCAATGCATCAAGTTGACACGATTAACATTCTACAGTGGCCCAAAATATTTCACCTGATTTAATGCTGTGAATGCTCCCCGGATACTTTTAGGTGTTATTTCGGCAATGTACACAGGTACCTGTTTGGCTGCAAAATTATCACCGACATCTCCGACAAATTAATCAGGATAAGGGATCTGTATTTTTCTGCATTTACCACGTAACATGCAATCCCATAGCCAACTCCATTCAACAGTCTTCCGATATTGAGCCACCATGCATTCTGCAAGGTAAGATGCAATACAACATTAACTACTTCACGGCCTTTTCAGAGAATACAGAACTCAGAAAAATAAATTATGATCGAATAATCTTCAAATTTTAGCAAGAAAATTTAGTTTTTTTTTTCTTTTCAAGGGCGACCCCTTGACCAAATGGAGGAATAGTTTGAAACCCAATTTGTCCCGGGGAGCATGTGACACATCAGTATTTGAAATGAAGTGAAAGTCACAGAAATACTCCCAGGAGTTCACTGTTCAAACTCCTTGCCCGTCAAGATATTCCTCGGCGCGCTTATACATTATCTAGTAAACGTGAGAGCAGGAAATGGAACTGGAGTTTTGTGAATCAAGGCTTTGACAATCTACGAAGCGGAATTTTGAAGCGGCAAATAGACAGAGCGCAAACCTTGGCAAATGCTATAGAAAGCCATCCTGCAGCTGAAATTGTTTGTGAAATCCCCATTGTCTGCGTCACAAACACATCAGTGAAGAATTCTGTAAGGTCTTTTCGGGTTCTTCACTGAAGATGTATGACTTTCAAATTCAAGAATAGCGGGAAAGGCTAGAGAATGACTTACACATCTGCGACCTACCATATCTGTCATCCACCCATTAACCAGAGCTCCTATTAACGCTCCTACCGATAATATAGAACCAAAAAGCGAATACTGTAACATGAAAAATGGGGAATTTCAATATTGGAGAACCCGAAATCATGACGCGCGAATTCCCTGCTTTCAATGGTATTACGAATAAAGAAGTCACAGTTAGCTTTTGGGTATCAACCATGCTTTTAGGTAAAAGTTCGGATGAAATTTGCGATTACTGAACAAAAGAAATGACTGATACATTCTAGCAATGCACGGAGGACGTGTAGCATGTATGCATGATGGGACTCACCGCTGTGGTAGAGAGCCCGAGATCCTCCATTATTCCAGACTCAGCCGGTGATGAATAACCAGACTGCATTAGAAAAATATGCCACCGTTTATGGTGACTTCTACTTGGTGGAGAGCAACCTCATGAAAAACTACAGCCCCAACAGAGTAAGGCAAGACAAAATAAGGGGACAAGTACAGCAGAGTGTCATAATTTTTATACAATAGTCATCTGAATGTCATAATTTATTTTATTTTCGCTCACTTAAAAAGCCACACCAAAGTAAAATTGATTATTTAATTGTCATTTTTGATAAATCATCCTACGTAGAATTTTTGCATTCAAAAAAATTAAATTTTTATTATTTTTGAATTTTCTATTATTTTTTTTTTTTTTTTTTTTTTTTTTTTCCTATGCGCCAACCACAAAGACCTCATCCTTGGTTGGCGGGGCTATAAAAGCCATAGGAAAAGCCATAGGCAAGGCCATTGCCGTGTAGGCGAGGGCCTTCACGGCGAGGACGTGATGACCTCACCCAAAACCATGGTAGCTTTGCCAACCATGGGTGAGGGTGCAAAGGCACTCACCAAATCTTTTCCAAGGAGGTAAATTGTCAATTCTACTTAAGTAATCGATTTTTTAAATTTGCGATATTTAAGTGAGCAAAAAAATTACAAAAATTGTCTACATTGGTGTCAACGGTACCAGCAAGTAGATCGCCCATGACATTTAAATGATCAATTTTCAAATTTGTGAAACTTAAGTGCACCGAAAAATATAAAAAATTATGGCAAGTTGTATTTATCCCAAAATAAGATATTAAATAACCTGAAAACTGGTTTTTAGAAGGATCTTTTCTCAAAAATGCAATCCGAGTAGTGGAATGTGATAATTTCATTTCTCTTTGCCGAATTGAGTATCCATTAAATTAAAAAAAAAAAAAAAAACTGAATTCATCCTAGAGAAGCAGCTCGAGCCTTTGAATGTTGTCCAAATTATGACATTCTCAAATTTCAGGTCGTTTTCTGACCCAAAAAAAAAAAAAAATCCAGGTGAACATAATATCTAGGGTCTATTAAACCATGTGATCCACGACACGTGCCTCTGCAACAACAGTATTCACTTTCACTCCTCACACGCCCCCACCACCCCCCGCAAAAAGAACGAAGAAAAAAAAGGAAGAAAGCGAGCAGACATTGACCGAGAAATTCGTTTGTCGCTCTTCCTTTCTGTGACGAGACATTCACTTGAATTCGAAAGAACCTGCGACAGAAATGCAAGAAAGAAAAGAGAAGAAAACGAAGGAACACAAGAATGCTCCACAGAAAACAGAGCAAGGTTCTTAGGGTGTGTATAATAAAATTTCCGAAATAGAAATTGATTTTTGATTAGAAATTAATTTCTCAATTTTTAAAATAGAGATTAAGAAGTTAAAAATTTTAATTTCTAATTTTTTTCTTTAAATCTATTTTTGAAATAAAAATTTGTTCCAAAAATAAAAAAATTAAATTGTATTCCAAACGGCAGTTTGCTCCAAATCATTAGGAAACAAATAAATAAAAAATAAAAAAATAGAAATTTTATCATATACACCCTTAGTGATCAAATTACATACAAGCAATTGATGAAAAAGTTGATCAAATTACATACAAGCAATTGATGAAAAAGTTGATGGAATGATACTCACAGCACACCCGGTGGCGAAAGACCCGCAAACAGCAACGAGAGTGCCAAAAACGACGAGAGGCGTGACCGGGGGATCACTCGAAGGCTTGGGGTTGCCGGAGTTGCCCAGAAGCGGGGAACTTGTTAGCAACCCATCTTCTTCTGGGCTCTCTCTCTCCATTATAACGCCCTCGTGAAGAACAGGATTTGCTACAAATGGTGGAGGCAAGAATCAGCAGCCAATGCCTATAAAGGACCGAGGGTCGATGGGGCGCAGAGAGAGAGAGAGAGAGAGAGAGAGAGAGAGAGAGAGACGGGTAGATGCGTATTTCGAAGAAATGGACTTTCACGTGGGCGAAGGTACCGCAGAGTCGCAGGCGTGGGAAATTTTACTGGCCATGATTATTGCAACTTCGGAATAAGGATGGGTAGGTTTGCTCTCCTCGAGAGATGGATGTATCTACCTCAAACGAACCTGACCCAAGGCAGAGCAGAGATTCGAGGCTCAAGCTCGAAATCAGCGAGACTTGTTGACTTCGCCACTGGCGCCGCTCAACGATAGTGATATAATGAGAAAATGCGCGGGAAACCTTTCACTTCCTTACTTTGAATGGCGGGTGAATGGCACAACCAATTTCGGAGTTCATCAGAGATTATCTTTCTCTTTTTTAAGATGCGACCCGCTGACTTTTTTTTTTTTTTTTTTTTTGGCCCATATCACTACCCGTGCAATGCTCAATTTTTTTTTTTACCTTCAATAAGGTCACGTGTTTAGAAAATTTGAAAAAAATATTAAGTGGTGAGCATTTTTTGCTTCCATCCAATAACAGCTCAACACGTGTATGATGATGTGAAATTAATCACAATAACTGAAAACTTCATTTCTCTCTTCCTTTGCCATGGCGGCCACCGCCCCAGCGTGATCGTCGCCACCGCCCAAGTCACTGCAACCTCCATCCTCGAGCCCTCCGCATCGTCGTGGCTGTAGCACCCTCACCGTCAAGGTTCGCGGCCATGGACGATTCGCGGTCACCATATCTGTGAATGAGGCGCCTCAGAGCCATGGACAAGCAAAGCTTGCGGCCATGGATGATGGAGGACCCCTTCCGGCGTCGCTCGCGGTTGGCTCGAGCAGCCCCTCCGACTCCGTCTTTTTCTATTTTTCTCCAACCTCCAGATCTAGGACCACGTCCTTCGTCCATGGCTGTCATCACTTTCGCTAGCCTCGTTCTCCAAATCTCCAAATCTAGCCATTCATGGCCGAACGCATTCGGGCATCGAGGAACACGAACAATGGAAGACGAAGTTGAAGACAAACAGACGAACAAAGGAAGGCAAAGCCAAAGACAAACAGATGAAGACGAAGCTGAAGACAAGATCTGGAGCCATAGTGACAGCAGGAAGTCGAAGCGACCAGATCCAAAGCCATGGTGAAAGCAAGAAGACGAAGTGACCAGATCTGGCCGGTGACTCAAAGATGAAGATGAGCAAACGTTGGGAAGAAGACGAAGCCGAGGACTAATTGAGGAAGATGACGGAAAGGGTGACTTGATTTGGATGTGCAGTTGGCCTGGACACAATGTTGACGCCGACGACGGCGGGAGGTGTGGAGGTCAAGCTCAAGAGATGGTGTGGACGGAGGAGGAACAAAGGAGGAAGAGAGAGAAAGTGGTGGAATGAGAGAATTTCTATTTTTTATTTAATTCTATATCAACAAATTAATGTCAAGCTATAATTGGATGGAAGTAAAAAAAAATGCTCGCCACGTCAGTTGATGATGTGGTGAGAGCAAACCATTAAATATTTTCTTGAAAATTTGGGATTTTCCGATTATGAACACATGTCTCGAAAACTAGTTATCGTGAGCATTCAAACACGAGAAAAATCAAGCCAAATTATGAGAAAATAATCACATCAGTCAAACTTTTCTAAAACTACAATAAGGTCATGATGTCCGAAGTCAAATTTCATAATCAAATGAGATTCTCCATGTCTCTTAATTTTGAAAAATAATGGTTTTTCATGGCTTTAAAATTGCCAAAGCTGATGTTTGCTTTTTAGACTTGAGCCTATAATCGAAAAGGCCCTGGTGACCAGCAAAGGGAAATAGGGCAAAAAGAAAAAAAAAAGGACATGAAAAGGAAAAAAATATAATTTTTTAAAAAAATTTATAAAAACTATTCACTTTAATGTTGGCTGTGTCATGTCCTATATCAGCGATTTTCAATTAAATTTAACTAGAGTAACTACATTGGAAATTCGTAAAAATGTCTAGGATTAAATAGGCAAAAATGGCTCCTCATGCCACGTGACCTGTGGGTGTAACAATCAGGTTGATCCGATGTCATACTTAAAAGTTACCATTAGTCAAAATTTATTTATTTTCTAAAACTTTCGAACAAAGATAATGGCGTTAGCTCACCATGACATGGTATTTCTTGCGTAAGGTTGGCTTGTTAGGGCACCGGCCTAGTATGGATCGTCTAGGGCCCGCGCATGATCCGCAATTAGCCCAGTCCTGCACTGGGCCTTGCGAGCATAGTGAGGCTTCGCGTGGCCCGTGCATGACTAGCGAGGCAATCAACGGGCTTGTGCTTTTTGCCTTTTGTTTAGGCCATCCCTGGGCCCGAATCGCTGGGGATTGGGCATTTAGGGACCTGATTTGGGTCATTTCCCTTATTCTACGGCACCATTTCTCTTTTCTGGTAAGATTTGCTTATAAATGACATCATTTTCTAATTCGAAGAATGGTAAGTTTAATCTGAATTTTCTCTCCTGTAATTTTTGTCTCTCTTAAATAGAAAATCTCTCTAACCACTGGGGGTTCGCCCAGTGGCCACCTCCCAACTTAGAAGGGGGAGGTGGGGGATTCAAATCCCCACATTTTCAGGTGAGATTGTGGTGGGGATGATTTCATTTCAGAAGTGGGTTTCAACTCCTAAGCCCTATAAGGAGGCAGGGCAAAAGTCTGAGAGTAAGTGTTAGAGTAGGACCGATCAAAAAAAAAAAAATAGAAAATCTCTCTTACTTGTAGTTCTTTCCAGTTGTGGTGATTGTTTTGTTGGTGTTGAAGCTCTCTTGATTGTACTACGCATTTCAAGCACCAATTATGGATTGCATAAGTAGGGGTGATCAGTTCCAAGATGAGCTAATTCCCAACTTGCAACCGAAAACTAAATCAGAAGGCCTGGTTCCCAACTTGTAGAACCATGAAGTGGCCTTCTTGGTCTTGCACTCATTCGAAAACTAGACCGACCAATTCAATTTGATACCTTGATGGATCTAGGAATCAGTCATGGATGATCTCCAAAGGCGATGAGGGTATCTCTCAATGTAGAGTTCAAGGATCGTCCAGATGTCATGGACCTTGCTGGATGAGAAGTTGAGGGAAAAGATCAAGTTGTCCATTTCAAGAAAGCTCGTGTTGGCATAGGGGTGGTTATGCCAGACGTAAGGATTTGTGAGGAGCAACAACTTGGTAGAGAGGAAGGAAGCTCATGATGTTTTGGAGACCGCCAAGTGTTGGTGTACATGGAGGTCTCGAAGGAGGAAGATGAAGAAGTGTTTCTCATATGCTTCAACACAAACGAGAACAAGAAGAGGGAAAGCGGAAGAAAACGAAGAAACAAATAAAAAAACAAAAGCCTCGAGTGGGCCCACATTTGACTCCGTGGGATAAACATTGAAAGGAAGAAAAAGCAATGAGTAATATGGTCAAAATATACTATGGATGAGAGTGATTGAGCCACATGGTCAATATACTATGAAAAAGCGATAGGTAATATTGATCTAGTCTGGGTGATCTAGTGGGTGGGTTCGCACTTGGAATCGAGAACCAAACTAATTCTCCAAGAATCATCTAGATTTTGGTGGTTCCTAGTTGGGGTGATTCCTTTGCTCACCCCTAGAGGTGATCGGTTCCCGATTCGGTCTAGTTCCACCTTGGAATCGGGAACCGGACCGGGAGACTGGTTCCCAAAATTGTGAACCGTGGACCAGACCGAACCATCAGTTCTGGTCCCGTTCGGTCCGGGTCCAACAAAATCGGCTCTACATTTTTGCACTAAAGAGTGACCGCGTTCTGGACCGATCAATCCAATTCGATTCTCGGGCGATTCAACAAAACTAATCACATATGTTTCCACGTGTAAAATATTCAAACTTCACTTGTGTAAATCACACATCGTGTGTTTCACACTCAACTTTAACCATAAAGGCCATGAACAATTTGGCTAAAGAGTGTGCTTGGCTTAGATTTTATAGACAATCTCTCTTCTGCTCTTTGAATGTTTAGTCGATATAGGACTCTTGGAGGCTTGAAGTGCTTGTGGGTCTCTTGGAGCCTTAATCCCACATCAAGTAAAGATGAAACTAACAAGAAGATTTTTTTCTATAAATAAAAGAGTAACAATAAGGGTTTTAATGGTCTCTTGGCCACATAAGAGGTTGCTACTACCTCAAATTGCAATTTTGGTTGCAATAAGTTATCATGTTTATATATTTTATTAATTCTATGTATATTAATTATATATAAAAAAATTTAGTTCGGTCCGGTCGGTCTGGTTCCCACCTTGGAACCGGGAACTGGATCGCTGCCGACTATGGGAACTGCCCAAAACCGGCCGGTTCAGTCCAGTCCGTCTAGTTCCCGGTTCGGGCGGTTCCCGTTGCATACCCCTACTCACCCCTAGGTTTTATAGTAAGGCATTTCAATCACCACTTATGGACTGCACAATGTTTAGATTAGTCTTGTTGGAGTACAACTCTTTGAAATGTTCCATAAAATTTACTCAATCTTAAAGTAAAATTAAATATGAATAATAAACTTTAGTCGGTAGAATTTACCCCGTCTTAAAAGAAAATTAAATGATAAACTTTACTAGCTACTACCGAAGCTTGATTAGTGAGTATTATTAGAAGGTTTGGACAATATAATTGGTGGAGTTTTAATTTTCATCAAATATATTATCAAATAACCACTTCAGTAAGTTCTTCTTTCCTTATCTCAGTAATTGTGGTTAAACTTTTTTAAAAAAAAAATTGTTTAGGAAAGAAATTCAAATATTCATAAAATGAGAGAATCTTATATTTTGAAAAGGAGTTTTTACATAATTAGTGGCAAATTATATTAACCATTTTAGATCACCATTTGTGCTAGTTTTGTTATACTGTCTCGTAGAAATACATCAAAAATAGACACAGACATTTATGAAGTGTAAAGACAGTGGTTAATATCGTCAAAAATTCTCAAAGCGCCCATACCACATTTGCTTCAAGCTTATTTTTATCACAAAACTCTCACTCTTAGAATTGTGTTGCATTTACTCTAAACTAATTTTTATTTTACAAGAAATCCCAAATTGGTATAATTGTACCATATTTATCCCAAATTTATCTTGATTTATCATAGTTGAGGTAAATGTGGTACAGATCAGTTTGGGGTAAATGTGATTGGTACATGGTGTACCAATCTAAGAATTTTTATTATATAAAGATTAGTTTGGAGTAATTGCACATATGTATTGATGTGGATTTTTGTGATATTAACCCTAAAATAATATACATGTATTTTGATCTGTTTTTTAATATAATTTTACTTGTTGCAAAAGTAAAGATAAGAGATCCATGGAATCTTGACACTTGTTTTAAAATCAAATTTAATAGATAAGAAATTCACAGACTACTTATCAATTATCTTGATTATTGTCAAATAAGATAGTAATCAATGAATGTATCCCATTGACAAGTAATACAACCACCCTTAAGAGCTTGAGGGTGGTTGAAAATATTTTGATTATTTGTTAGGGTGGTTGTGTAGCATAGAATCTAAGAAATTAACTTATTAATTGCTCTTGTCCTTAAATAAGAGAGAAAAATTTACCAACTCTCGTTAATTAGAAAAGTATGAGCAACTTTTTTAAAGAAGAGAAAATAAAAGTGATGACATAATTCTGATTCTTTGATTCAAGATGCTGAGTTTGATTTATATTTTTATTTCTTCTTTTACTATATTTTAATTTTCTTTTGTTATGGCTATAATGTAACAAAACCATGATAATGCAAATTTCATGATTTTTATGTGTGCAAGTGATTCAATTTATGTGAGTTATATATTATTGTGCCTAATGTTTTTAAGTGACTAGCCACTGCTTGAATGATTTAATGTGCATATTTGAGACTAAGAAATGGTAATATGTAATTGCTCCTTATAATATATAACCATGGATTAATCGTGGATGGAAACATACCGTGTTATTTATGTAGCTTTCGGTGATAAAACGATCTAAAAGACTCATTGTAAGCCGGGAATAATTACAGATTTTAATGCACTTACGTTTATTTTAATTCACATAGAGATATAATGGATTAATAAACTGAGTATGATTGCTATACCTAGAGATATAATAATAAATAGATTAGGAAATTTTGTTATCACATATTTGATATCGTTCTTGTACGCATAACAATATGAAATTTATATATAATGATTATGGTGAAATCAAATGCTCTAACACATTTATCGATTGATTTAATGTATTTAGTCTCCAAATTTTGCTTTTAAGATTTTTAGTTTTAATTTATTCTCAATTCTATTTTGATTTATTAGATAAATTTTAGAATTAATCTATTTTTAGTCAATCTCCATGGGACATATTCTTTCTCATATTATATTGTTTGTTCGACAC
Source organism: Eucalyptus brandiana (assembly GCA_014182725.1). Lineage (NCBI taxonomy): Eukaryota > Viridiplantae > Streptophyta > Magnoliopsida > Myrtales > Myrtaceae > Eucalyptus > Eucalyptus brandiana. Next base: position 19,761,751 of record CM024671.1, on the reverse strand, counting down.
GTTTCCTTATGTTTAGAACTTTACGAACAAGTTTTTGGCGCCGTTGCCGGGGATCGTTTATTTAATACTAATTAATATTGATACCAGATAATCCTAAGTTTAATCTAGCTTTCGTTTGATTTTGATTTTGATTTTTTTAGGGTGTACATCAATTTATGACACGTGGCCAACAAGGGAAACTTGCTGAGCTTGATCTAGAAATTGAACATACACTCAAAAGGCAACTAAAAGAATAGAAAAATCGCGCTAAGAAGATGGCAGATAGTGAGAATGAAATTTCACATAGACTATTGAGAGATTATATTGCGCTAACAATTCAAGGCACCACATCAAGCATTAGAAGACCTGCAATTCAAGCAAAAAACTTTGAGATCAAGTCATCACTCATTCAAATGTTTCAACAATCAATGCAATTTAGTGGGCTATCAAGTGATGATCCAAATGCTCACATCGATGCTTTTTCTTGAAATCAATGACACCATTAAATATAATGGAGTTATAGATTATGTTATTAGATTGATCACTACATAGAATGATATGGCTCAGAAATTTCTTAGTAAGTTCTCTTCCCATAGGATCGATCACTACATAGAATGATATGGCTTATAAATTTCTTGGTAAGTTCTTTCCACTTGTAAAGTCTGCAAAGATGCGTAACGATATTACTAATTTCATATAGATGGATAATGAATCATTATATGAAGCATGGGAAAAAATTCAAGGAATTTCCTAGGAGATGCCCACATCACAGACTACCCGTATGGATGTAGATACAAACTTTTTATAATAGTCTAGTACAAATCTCCGTTTTATGATTGATGCAACTACAAGGGAAACTCTAAATAATAAAACACCAGAAGAAGTCTACAATCTATTAGAGGAGATGGTATCCAATAGTTATCAGTGGCCTACTGAAAAGCTACCAATGCAAAAAGTTAGTAGAGTTCATGAAGTGGATGCTTTCGTTGCAATTATTACACAATTTGAAGCACTCAACAAAAAGTTAGATAACATAAGTATTTCGGCCATAAAAATTTAGAATTTGACATGTGATTTTTGTGATGGATGACATATTAGCACAGAGTGTCAGAATGTGATGAGACCACCGGGATTCAAATAATCAGAAGAGACAAAGTCGAATTTGAAAAATACAATCACCAAACTTGCTAAGACCACTCATAACTTTATCAAGAGCATGGATGTGAGATTTCAAAACCAAGAGACTTCAATTAGAAATTTAGAAATGTAAGTGGGTCAATTAGTAAACATGATATCAGGGAAACGATAGGGTTCTTTACCGAGCAACACAAAAAAAAATCCAATTGAAAACATAAAGGCTATAACCCTAAGAAGTGGTAAACAAGTGGGAGAAGAAGATATCAAACAAGAGATTTAAGAGACAAGGAATATGAGATCAATAAATAACCAAATGAGGCAAGTAAGAGCAAATTTTTTCCAAATAATCCCAAGCCATATATGTCACCAATTTCATTCCCTTAACATTTTTTTTTTTTTGTATCCAGGGAACCTTCGTGCGCCGCTTCGCGGCGGAGTAAACCCTGGAGGAGCAATAGAATCACCACCACCCTTGCTGCCCCGGGTAAGTCGTGGGTTCTTTTTTCGCAAGGCAGACGACATAGCGATTCGAACTCAGGACCTCTCCCGAAAGGAACCTGCGCTCAACCACTACACCGCCACCATAGGTGGTGATTGCACATTAACATTCCTTGTGCAAATGCCTAGTTATGCAAAAACATTTAAGGAGATTTTGGCAAACAAAAGGAAACTAAAGGATGAAACTGTGAAGTTGAATGTAGAGTGTTCAACTATCCTACAAAACAAATTACCTCCAAAGTTAAAAGAGCTAGGAAGTTTTACTAGTCATTGCACTATTGGGGATTTTTTCTTTGAAAAAGCATTGTGTGATTTAGGTGTAAGTATTAATCTGATGCATTTTTTTAGTTTTCAAGAAATTAGGATTAGGCGAGGTAAAAGCAACATAGTGTCACTTCAACTGGCTGATCGATCAATTAAATATTCGAGACGTATTATGGAAGATGTTTCGATAAAAGTTGACAAATTTGTCTTTTCTGCAGATTTCATAGTTCTGAATATGGAGGAAGATTTTGAGATACCTGAACCTTTTCTAGCAATGGGAAGAGCTCTTATTGATATACAACAAGAGAAGTTAATTTTTAGAGTTCAAGATGATTTTATTTCCTTTAATGTTTTTAAAGCAATAAAATATCCATCCGATAATAATTCTTATTTTAGAGTTTAGACAGTTGACAAGTTGGTGAATAAAGTTTTTCTGGAAAATATTTTTAGAGATCCACTTGAAGCATGTTTAATTTGACCAAGGGACAAAGAAATTCAGAATGAGGAGATAAAGGAGTACATAAATTTCATGGAGGCTATTCCATCATATTCAAGACAAAAGGCAATTAAACTTGAGGAGTTGGGATAACACACAACAAAATCTAAACCATCAATTGAAGAGCCTCCCATTCTTGAACTCAAACCATTACCTTCTCATTTGAAATATGCGTATTTAGATGGAGTTTATTCTTTTATATATTCTTTTTTGACAGATTTGATGGAGGAGAAACTACTCAGAGTATTAAGAAAGCATAAGGGTGTAATTGGATGGAAAATAACTAATATCAAGAGAATTAGTCCTTCAATTTATATGCGCAAAATTTGATGGAGGAACAATACAAACCCATCATCCAACCTTAGAGGCATTTGAACCCAAAGATGCAATAAATAGTGAAAGCTGAGGTAACTAATCTACTTGATGCAAGTATCATCTATCCTATCCCCGATAGTTCATGGGTAAGTCCTATGCAAGTTATGCCAAAGAAAGGCGGTATGACTGTTCAGAAAAACGATAACAATGAATTGATTCTAACTAGAACAGTTACTAGGTGATGTGTGTGTATGGATTACATAAAATTAAATGATGCCACTAGAAAATATCACTTTCATTTACCATTTATTAATTAGATTTTGGAAAGACTTGTAGGACATGCGTTTTATTGCTTTCTTGATGAATATTCGAGATACGATTGGATTCTTATTACACCACAAGATTAAGAGAAAACTACTTTCACTTGTCCCTATGGTATTTTTGCTTTTAGAAGAATGCCATTTGATCTTTATAATGCACTAGTTACTTTCCAAAATGCATTATGGTTATTTTTTTTGATATAGTTAAAAAATATATTGAGATTTTCATGAATGATTTTTCAGTTTTTGGCTTATCATTTGATTCTTGTTTAAATAATTTGGTCTTGGTCTTACAAAGATGTGAGGAGATTAACCTTGTTTTGAATTGGGAAAAGTGTCATTTTATGGTGCAAGAATGAATAGTGCTCTAGCATAAAATTTCTAAAAATGGAATGGAAGTCGATCAAGCCAAAGTAGAGGTCATTGCAAAATTGTCTCCACCAACATCTGTGAAACTTCCTAAAGGATTTTTGGCGCATGCTGGATTTTACAGACTATTTATAAAAGATTTTTTAAAAATTGCTAAACGTCTTTCTAATCTTTGGAAAAAATATGCTCCTTTTAATTTTTCTATTGAATGCATGCATGTTCTTAATACTTTAAACAAGAAGTTAATGTCTGCACCAATTATGGCAGCACTGGATTGGGATTTAACCGCCATATTTGTAAGGACCCAGGCCCACTGTGTGATATTGTCCGCTTTGAGTCACCCGCCTTGGCGCGGACGAACCGCCATCCTAGCCATGGTCTTTTCCCTCACGGTTTTAAAACGCGTCTATGGCGGTTCGTCCACGCCAGGGCGGGTGACCCAAAGCGGACAATATCACACAGTGGGCCCGGCCTTATAAATGGTATCAGAGCCGACTCCCGACCGCGTGTGGGGCCACAACGAGAGTGCTGTGCTCCCAAGGGGGGGAGAGTGTGACGGCCCGAGCGGCGGTGCGCGGGGAGGAGGGATGGCGGTGCGTCCGCGCCTCAGTCCCCGGACGTGCGCAAGGAAAGGGTCCCTGTCCCACATCGCCTAGGGAGAGAGTCTTGGGCCAATTTATAAAGCTTGGGTCCCTTAATATGTGCGACGCGTTTTAAAAACCGTGAGGACTCAGTGTCCAAAGCGGACAATATCACACAATGGGCCTGGGTCGTTATAGAAAATGAACTTTTAATAGTAGTTTTTGCTTTCAATAAATTTCGTTCTTATTTAATTGGCTCAAAAGTTATAATTATTTTGACCAGTATGCTCTTAAGTATCTACTTGAAAAGAAAGAATCAAAACCTCAGTTGATCAAGTAGATTCTATTGCTATAAGAGTTTGATTTGGAAATCAAATATAAGAATGAGACTGAAAATCTAATTGCATATCACTTATCAAAAATTCCAAATTTAAAGAAAGAGGTAAGACCAATTTCGAAAGAATTCCCTGATAAGAAAATTTTTTTCATCAAATCCACAAAAATTCCCTAGGATGCTGACTTTGTGAATTACTTGGTAAGTAATGTTCCTCCTCTTGAATTATCATATTAATAGAAGAAAAATTCTTTTATGATATTAAAATTATTTTTGAAAAGAACTTTTCTTGTATAAAGTATGTGCAGACCAAGTCATAAGGAGATGTGCAAAAGAACGCTTCAAGTGCTAAAAGTTGGCACAAATGGATACTTAAGTGCCAAAATTTACGAAATGGACACTTAAGTGCCACTTTTTTATGAAAAAGGGACACTTGCGTGCCACATCCGGCGAATCTTGCCGAAAATCCTACGTGGCATTTTTTTTATTATTTTTCTCGCTGACATGGGTTGCCAGGAATGCCAAATAAGCAAAACACACACAAAAAGAACGTCGTTTTGGCATAATTTAAATTTTAATATAATATAAAAATTAAATAAATTTAATTTAAAAAATTAAAAAGGAGGGGGCGGCGGCCCTCGGCTAGGGCTCGGCGGCCCCAGCCAACTGTCCCCCACCTTTCGGCGATGGCTCCTCCTCCTTCCCCCTCCTTTTAAAAAATTAATTAATTAATTAATTAATTTTTTAATTTAAATTTAATTAATTATTATATTAGAATTCAAATTATACCAAAACAACGTCGTTTTGCGCGCAGCTCGCATTTGGAAAATTGCCACGTCGGCATTTTGATCGGATTTTCTCGCCGATAGCACTTAAGTGATCCATTTTGCTTCGATTTTGGCACTTAAGTGTCACTTTCATAACTTTTGGCACTTAAGTGTCAATTTATGCCAACTTTTGGCACTCCAAGGGTCCAAGTGTCGTTCCCTGATGAGAAAATTTTTGTCATCAAATCCACAAAAATTCCCTAGGATGCAAATTACTTGGTAAGTAATGTTCTTCCTCTTGAATTATCATATCAATAGAAGAAAAAATTATTTTCTTATATTAAAAATTATTTTTGAGAAGAACTTTTCTTGTATAAAGTATATCCAGACCAAGTCATAAAGAGATGTGTTCCAAATGAAGGGAGGGCAAGCATTCTACATTATTGTTATGACGGAGAGGCAGGTGGCAATTTTGGTACCATTAAAACTGCAACTAAGATTTTACAATTTGGATTTTATTGGCACATACTTTTTAAAGATGCATACTCCTACATAGTATCATGCGATGGATGTCAGAGAACTAGAAATATTTCAAGGAAAAATTAGATGCCTTTAAACAATATTATTGTGTGTGAATTATTTGATGTTTGAGGTATTGATTTCATGGGACCCTTTACACCGTATGGAAATTTATACATTTTAGTGCCTGTAGAGTGTGTGTCTAAGTGGGTGGAAGCTGTAACATTATCAACAAATAATGCTAAGGTTGTGGTCAAATTTTTGAAGAAAAATATTTTTACTCTATTTAGTACTCCTAAGGCAATCATAAGTGATAATGAGACACATTTTGCCAACAAATAATTTGAAGCACCTTTGAATAAGTACGGAGTCACGTATAAAGTTGCAAATCCTTATCATCCTTAGACCAGTGGTCAAGTAGAGGTTTCAAATAGGGAAATTAAGAGAAAATGTAGAAAAAACAATGAATTCCTCTAAAAAAAGATTGGTCAATGAAACTTGATGATATACTTTGGGCCTATAGGATAGCGTTCAAAACTCCAATTGGAATGTCTCTTTTTAGGCTAGTGTTTAGGAAAGTTTGTTACTTACTAGTGGAATTAAAGCATAAAACATAATGGGCATTAAAATTTCTGAATTTTGACATGTAATCTGCAGGTGAAGAAAGATCATTGCAATTGAATGAATTAGAGGAATTTCTCAATGAAGTCTATGGAAATTTTAAGTTGTACAAGAAACGTTCAAAAAGATGGCATGACAAGCACATATTTATCAAAATTGGTCAAAAAGTTTTACTTTATAACTCTCGTTTTAAAATTTTTCTATGAAAGTTACGGTCTTGGTGGTCTAGTACAAGTATTCCTATACGGAACAGTTGAAGTTGCGCATGGCAGTAAAGGCACATTCAAGGTAAACGGTCAACATTTGAAACTCTACTTTGAAGGTGATTACAACAAGCAAAAGACCACTATTGAATTTTATCTTCCAGAATAGCGACATCTAAGATAGTTTAGCTGAAAACTATAAAACAAGCGCTTCTTAAAAGGCAACCCAAGCATTTTTAACTATGTTTCTTCATTTATTTTTAAGACTTTTTGTAAAAAAAAATAAAAAAATTTCTCTGTTTCATCCAGATTAATTTTTTTTTTTAAGGATCATCTTTTAGGAGTTTAATGGTCATCCATGAACACATCCTACAACAAGGGGAGTTTTCTTATTTCTTATTTTATTTTTCGCATCGAGGACAATACCATTTAAGTTTTGCTATTATGATTGCATTCCTTGTTGTGAATTTTTGCAATTCTTAGAAAAATTTAAATTTTATTTAAACTTGTAATTGATATGTGAGTTAATTTTAATTATGATTATATTGATCTACTTGCTGAGCACTAAAAGTCCTTAATTTTTGAATTGTGTGTAAATCTAGAGAATAATCATGTGAAGTATGTGATTTTTTTAGATCTTATCCAAATCTTAGAATTTGTTTGATTTTCTCTTGAGGTGAAATCTTAAGTTATATCTATTTGAGAAAATGATTTAAGCAATTTTTGGATTGATTGGACATTTCAAGCTAACAATGTTTATTTATCCTTAGTCACCCCATTGAGTCTTAATTATCATCCAATTTTCATTGACACTCCTATATCATTGTCCCACGCCCCATGAACACGTTGATTTTTTTTTTATATATAAAATTCTATTTGAGCCTAATAGCAATTTGGGAGGAAGGATGGAGCATGAAAAAGAAAAAAAAAATGATTGCTATGGTTGTTTGGAGTGTATCATAAAAAAAAAAAATGCTCTTATGGTTCCTTATCCAACTTTCAATTGAATGAGTCTTTTGGATACTTAATGGGTTGAAAATTTTTATGTTATATTAGGAGGGACTTTGGGAGAAATTCCACCATAAAGCAATTCAAAAAAAGAAAAGAAAAAGAAGAAGAAGAAGAAGAAGAAAAGAGAATGATGACATGTGGCAAAAAGATAATCTTAAATGAATGAAATTGGGAACGGTAACATTAGCTCTAATTAGATCATTGAATCAACACGTTGATGGGTGATTTGAGTTTAAAATTACCGTTATCTTACCTTTAGCTTAGCCTTATACTACAAATCGAGAAAAGTCCTATTGATTTTTGGTTGGATGATTAGCTTACATTAGTAAAGAGAGGAATAAAAAGCAAACCTATGAGAATTAATCTTAATTATAGAGAATTTTTGAGAGGTTGCATACAAATGCGAATTTATCTAGATTGTATACAATTCGAAAAAGATGAGGACTCACACACACACGTGGATTACATAATTAGAACTGGTCTTAACTTATAAAAGAATTTCAATGTTTGAATGAAATTTGTGTTTTTCTTTGAATTGTGAATTATGGAAAGTTGTCATGAAAGAGGTTGTTAGCTTGAGTATGTGTTACATCTTGCTTTTGCTCAAGAATTAGCAAAATATTAAGTTTGGGGTTTGATAACTCTATAAAAATAGAGTTATTTTATCTATTTTAAGCAACAAATAATGTAATATCTATCAGAAAATATTTGAATTTTTTTTTATTATTAGAATTTTCATTATTTATGTAGAATAATGAGTTATGGAGAAGATAAGGAAAATAATAGCAAAAATCAAGAATTCAAATCAAAAAGAATTGGAAGATAGATATCAAATTAGAGAATTCCTAATTTTATCTGCAAGTATTGGGAGATAAATATCAAATCAAAGATTCTTTGATTTACTTCCTATTTTCATGTGAAAAATAAGCAATTACTTGGGGATAAGGGTCCTCAATGTATCCTATAAATATAATATGAGAGCATTGAGAGCCTGAGGAGACAATTGGGTTTTTTTTTTTTTTTAAATCGTTTTTCATTATTCTAAGAGTTTTTCAAGTATTTTGAAGAGAAGATAAAAGTGATGATAAAATTCTTGTTCCTTTGATTAAAGATGTTGTGTTTGATTTATATTTATATTTTTTCTTCTACTATGTTCTAATTTTCTTTTGTTATGGCTATGATATAGCATAACCATAATGATGTGAATGTCATGATTTTTATCTATGCAAGTGATTTCATTCATGTGAGTTATATATTATTGTGCTTAATGCTTTTAAGTGACTAGCCACTGCTTAAATAATTTGATGTGCATATTTAAGACTGAGAAATGATCATAAGTAATTGCTCCTTATAATATATATATATATATAACCATGAATTAAACGTGGATGGAAACATACCGCGTTATTTGTGTAACTTTTGGTAATAAGGTGATCCAAAAGACTTATTGTAAGTCAGGAATATTCATAGATTTTAATATACTTATGTTTATTTTAATTCACACGGAGATAATAGGTTTGCTATACCTAGAAATATGATAGTAAATAGATTAGAAAATTCATCTATCATATGTTTGATATCGTTCTTGTACGTGTAACAATCTGAAATTCATATATAGTAGTTATGGTAAAATCGGATGTTTTAACATATTTATCTAATTGATTTACTACATTTAGTCTCCAAATTTTGCTTTTAAGATTTTTAGTTTTAATTTATTCTCAATTCTATTTTGATTTGTTATATAAATTTTAGAATTAATCTATTTTTAGTATTTAATTAGTTTATTAATCATCAAATTCTGTGGGACGATATTGTTTCTCATCATTATATTACTTGTTCGACACGTTCATTTGCGTTTCAAATTTTCCTTATTTATGCAGAATAATAAGATATGGAGAAAATAAGGAAAAGAATAACAAAAATCAGGAATTCAAATTAGAAAGAATTGGAAGATGGATATCAAATCAAGGAATCCTTGATTTTGTTTTCTAATTTTATCTGCAAGCTTTGAAAAATAGATATCAAATCAAAGATTCTCTTATTTACTACCCAATTTTATGCAAAAAAAAAAAAAAAAATAAAAATAAGCAATTGCTTGCTTGGGGATAAGGGTCATGGATGTATCCTATAAATAGGAGAGCATTGAGAGCCTAAGAGGAGAGCTAGTTTTTTTTTAGATCATTTTTCATTGTCCTAAAAGTTTTCAAGTATTTTGAAGAGAAGACAAAAATGGTGACAGAATTCATATTATTTTATTTGAGATGCTGGGTTTAATTTTTATTTTTATTTTTTCTTCTATTATGTTCTAATTTTCTTTGTTAGGGCTATGATGTAGCCTAACGATGATGATGTGAATTTCATAATTTTTATGTGTGCAAATGATTCCATTCATGTGAATTATATTATTGTGCTTAATGCTTTTAATTTGAGATTGAGAAGTGATAATATTTAATCGTTCCTTTAATATATAATCATAAATTAAATGTGGATAAAAACATACCGTATTATTTGTGTAGCTTTCGATGATAAGATGATCCAAAAAGCTCATTGTAAGTAGGGAATATTTATAGATTTTAATGCATTTATGCATATTTTAATTTACATAAAGATATAATGGATTGATAAATTGAGTAGGCTTGTCATACCTAGAGATAAGATAGTAAATAAAGTAGGAAATTCTATTATCACAAGAAATTCATATATAGTAGTTACGGTGAAATCGGATGTTCAAACATATTTATCCGATTGATTTACTACATTTATTCTCCAAATTTTGCTTTTAAGATTTTTAGTTTTAATTTATTCTCAATTATATTTTGATTTGTCAGATAAATTTTAGAAATAATCTATTTTTAGTATTTAATTGGTTTAGTAATCATCAATCTCCACAAGATTATACTTTTTCATCATTATATTATTTGTTCAACACATTCACTTGCGTTTAGAATTTTATGAACAATTAGTGATTATTATTAAAAGGTTTTGAATCATTTTAATTTTCATTGAATATATTATCAAATAAACACTTTAGTAAGTTCTTCTTTCCTTATCTCAGTAATTGTTGTTAAACTTGAAAAAAAAATTGTTTAGGAAAGAAAATCAAATCTTCATAAAATGAGAGAATCTTATAATTTGGAAAGGAGTTTTTACAAAATTAGTGGCAAGTTATATTAACCATTTTAGATCATCATTTATGCTAGTTTTGTTATACCGTCTCCTAAAAATACATCAAAAACAGACACGGACATTTATGAAGTGCAAAGACAATGGTTAATATTGTCAAAAATTCTCAAACCACCCATGCCACATCCGCTTCAAACTTATTTTTATCATAAAAACTCTCAAAATATTACAATTGTGTTGCATTTACTCTAACTAATTTATATGTTACAAGAAATCCCAAACTAGATGTACTATATTTATCCCAAATTTTTCCTAATTTACCATGGTTGGGGTAAATGTGCTACGACATATCAATTTGGAGTAAATGTGATACAATGTACCAATCTGAGAATTTTTATAATATAAAAATTAGTTTGGAGTAATTGTACATATGCACCAGTGTGGATTTTTTTGTGATATTAGCCCTAAAATAATATGCATGTATTTTGATCCGCTTTTTTAATATACTTGAGGAAAAGTGAATATAAGAGATTCTTTGAATCTCGACACTTGTCTTAAATTCAAATTTAGTAGATTAGAGATCCATCGACTACTTATCAATTATCTTGATTATTGTCAAATAAGATAGTAATCAATGAATCTATCCCATTGATAAGTAATACAACCACCCTTAAGAGCTTCAGGGTGGTTGTAAAGATTTTGATTATTTGTTAGGATGGTTGTATGGCATAGAATCTAGGAAATTGACTTAATAATTAATGCTCATGTCCTTAAATAAGAGAGAAAAATTTACTGACTCTCGTTAATTAGAAAAGTATGAGCAACTTTTTAATGTTAACAATAGTCCATTATCACTTCCAGTTAATCTAATAAGGGTACATTTGGTTAACCATCTTGTTCCCGAAAACAATTTTCATTCAAAAATCATTATTTTTTATTTTGTTCTTGAGAATAATTTTTTAGCATTTGAAGGCGTTTAGTAAGCTGTTCAAAATTTTTATTCTCAGAATAAAAATGTATTTAGAAGGACTCTTAAATTTTTTTGTTTTTTTAAAATTTTTTATACTCTAATTTTATTTTTCTCATTTTTCTCATTTTTCTTTTTCCTTTTCTCCTCTTCTTCCTCCTTCTTTGTGGCCGATCGCTAGCCTTTGCCAGTAGTGGCGACGGCCCACTGCCAATGACTGATAGTGGCCGGTGACTAGTTGGGGGAAAGAAGAAAGAGAGAAGAGAGAAGGAGAAAAGAAGGGGAAAAAATAGAAAAAAAGAAAAATAGATTTGGGCTTGATTTGGAATTGTTTTCAAGAGCAAAGAAGTAAATTTTTTTGTAATTTTTTATTCTATTCCAAATATATTCTCAAAAATAAAAAATAAAAAATGATTTTTGTTCCCAAAACAAAAAAATTATGGAATGAATTTATATTCCAAATCTATTCTCGAGAATAAAAGAGTAGAATCAATTACTATTTGACCAGTTGTCAAACGCACCCTAATTGTGCAACTTTGAAATACAATGATTCACTTGGCAAAATCATTTTAGCAATTACATAAGATTTAAAAATTTAAAAAATACAAATTAGGCTTAAGCATCGCTGGTTTTAGGGAAAAAGAAACTTAGGTTCCTCCTGTACGGAAAAAGCTCTAGAAGTGTGCCTATCTATAGTGTCATTAGGAAAGAAATTCAAATCTTCATAAAATGAGAGAATCTTATATTTTGGAAAGGAGTTTTTACAGAATTAGTGGCAAATTATATTGACCATTTTAGATCGCCATTTATGCCAGTTTTGTTATACCATCTCCTAGAAATACATCAAAAACCGACACAGATATTTATGAAGTGTGGTTGATATCGTCAAAAATTCTCAAACTGCTCATACCACATTTGCTTCAAACTTATTTTTATCACAAAAATCTCAAACTGTTACAATTGTGTTACATTTATTCTAAACTAATTTTTATATTACAAGAAATCCCAAATTGGTATAACCGCACCATATTTATTCCAAATTTTTCCTGATTTACCATAGTTGATATAAATGTGGTACAAACATATCAGTTTAGGGTCAATGTGATACGGTGTACTAATTTAAGAATTTTTAAGATATTAATATTAGTTTGGAGTAATTGCACATATGTACCAGTGTGGATTTTTTGTGATATTAGCTCTAAAATAATATGTAGATATTTCGATTTGTTTTTTAAATGTAATTTTACTTGTTGCAAAAGTAAAAATAAGAGATTCACGGAATCTTGACACTTGTTTTAAATTCAAATTTAGTAGATAAGAAATTCATGGACTACTTATCAATTATCTTGATTATTGTCAAATGAGATAGTAATCAATGAATCTATCCCATTGAGAAGTAATACAAACAACCACCCTCAAGAGCTTGAGGGTGGTTGTAAAGATTTTGATTATTTGTTAGGTTGGTTGTGTGGCATAGAATCTCAGAAATTAACTTATTAATTAATGCTAACAATTGACAACTCTTGTTAATTAGAAAAGTATGAGCAACTTTCTTAATGTTAACAATTGCCCATTTTCACCCATTTTCACTTTTGATTGATCTAATAATTGTCCAACTTTCAAATACAACGATTCACTTGGCAGAATCATTTTAGCAATTACATAATATTTAAAATTTAAAAAGTACATATTAGGCTTAGGCATCGCTGGTTTTAGGTAAAAGGAAAGTTGGGTTCCTCTTGTACGGAAAAAGCCGTAGAAGTGTGCCTAAATATAGTGTCGTGAGGACAGCGTGCCTAGATCCGAGCCTCTTATGACAATATAAGTATAATGTATTAATTCTATGAGTTTAGACTTCGTTTAAAAGGGTCATTACTATCATGTCAAATTTTGTCCATTATATATATATATATATATCATTCTTCTAAAAAAAGAGTCAATTGCACGTTCAAGAAATTAACAATACATTTTTTTTTTTTTTTTTTTTTTGGTCGAGTCTACTCTATTCCTACTCTACACTCACTCGCAGACTTGTGCCCTGCCTCTTGCCGGGCGTGGGAGTCGCAACCCACTCTCGAAACTTACGCGTCCCTATCCCCATCCCCCGAGAAGGTGGGGATTTGAACCTCACCTCCCCTTCCATGTTGGAAGGGTGGCCACTGGGGCGAACCCCCAGTGGTTAAGAAATTAACAATACATTGGTGAGAAGGAATGAGACCAAAATGAAATCTTTATTCTATTTGTCATTGCCTTAGGGATCATCCAACCATACTGAAAAATAAGTGTTGAAAATTGAATGATAAATTTTATTAGTTATTACACAATCCCGAAAAGTGAGTATGATTCGAAGGTTTTGACAATAAAATCAATAAAATTTCTATTTCTATTGAATTTTTTTTATGACAGATCAACTAAGCAAACCCCTTATTTACTTAACTCATTAAGACGTTATATTTAAAATGACCGATTTTATTCAAGAAAGAATTTTAAATAATTACAAAATGAGAGTTATATAATTTTGCAAAGTATATTATTTGTAGCGCTACTTGAAAATCATATTGACCATTTTCACGGATGATTTTTGTCAATTTTGTGATACCATCTCATTCAATACATCTCGAAAACAAATATGGAAATCTTATGAAGTGTAAAGAGAAATAGTGAAGAAGATAAGTTACAAATAGAATAAGAGTATATAGAGATTTTAATTCACCCATTTAAATATGATTTCACTTGTTGTAGAAGTAAAGATAAAATATTTATAGAATATTTGATAAAAATTTTGGATTCAAATTTTTTCACTAAGATATCCTTCAAATATATCCTTCAAATACTTGTCAATCAAAATAATAATAAACCAAAAATATTGTCATCTTCCATAGAATTATTTAAATATGAATTATCGTCGATGATGTAAATATTTTCTATTGATTAATTATTTCAAACAATCATTTTTAAGAAAATAATTTTGAAATCATTCATTTTGGCGAAATATACAAAACTCAACTAATTAAAATAGTACGAGCAATTCTTCCTAGTAATAACAATAGCCTATATTTCTTATGGAAAGGGAAAATACCTAGCAATTTTGAAATGGGATTTATATTATACTTATTGCCGGCATAGGAAATCGGATTTTAATGGTGCGCATGCTAACACTTCTATTTCGAGAGAATAATTTCTTTTCATAAATAACTTTTTTTTTATTTATACTTGAAGAATAATTTATTAGTAAAATAATATGTTTGGTAATTATACAAAATATTTATTTTTGAAATAAAAAAAGAATAGAAATACCATTGATACAATTTATAATTTTTTACATTTATTCACAGACTGTCGATTGCCGCCCGCCGTCGCACGACCGCCGCCGCCCACAGCCAATCGGGAGAATATCATGCAGACCCTAAATGGTTAAGTTTAGGGCTAGTTTTGGGGGAAAAGGGGAGCCTGGGTTTCCTTCCTGTGCGCAAAGAGCCCTAGAAGCCACTGCCTCTATTCTATATATAGTCTCGTCAGGACGTCGAAGCTCCTCACTGCAAATTCATGGCCTAACCTCTAACGCCCGAGCGGCTTTGCCCTCAACAAACAACCCCTCCATCGAAGCGGTCGAGAGCACCCCCGTCGATCTCAAGCTCTCGTCATTTTGCTCAAAACGGAGAATCCCGGATCTACTTCCTCCTTCCGCGAGCATCTGAGCATACAGCACAAAAGAAGACGCGAAGAGACGGCACCTGTGGTGGCGGTAGTAGATCGGGGATTCTCGTTTTGGGCAGAATGTCGGAGCTTTTTTTTCCCTCCATTCCGGATCCTGAGATCGATGGGGCGATCTTCGAACGCTTTGATGGATGGGTCGTTTCTTGGGGGCGAAACTGGTCGAGTGTGGAGGTTAGTCCATGGGTTGCAGCGAAGAAGGGCCTCGGCGACCCACATTAGAAATTTTAGCAAAAGGGGTTTTCGCATCCACGACGGTCGATTGTTCGCGTGCCGCCGCGATGAAATCTGGGAAGCAGCCTGGTGATGTTCTCAAGAGAAGCCATTGTTCCGCCAGATTGTAGTTCATCTTGCTGATATAAAAGTTTCTTGTGCGACCGCCATTGTTGGTGTTTTTTCCTTTCCGGGATTTTGTCTCTGGTTCAAACCAAAGTTGCCGGGCCGGGTCGGGTCGGGTCGGATGCTGTTGGTGTTTGATTCGGCTTCGACAGCCCTGCTTATTGTGTAAAATTTGTAAGTGAGTACGAGGGACAGGCTGTTGCTCTGCAGGAACCTTTGTTGCACATACTAAACTCGCCTTCTCATATTCAAGTTATTGTCTTTTTACTTTTTTTTTACTTTTAAATTTTTACTAGCCTCATCGTCAGTGTAAGAATTGATTTTTATGTTTAATGTTGGATGATTTACATGTGAAGAATTCGAGTAAACTATTTTGAGTGGGCATGTCATATCATGTAAAAGTTGTGCTAGCGCACTAACAATTACCCTTTTCATTTTTGGTGGAACGTAATTCAGAAGAAGCCCAATAATGAAAGGAGATTGAAATTGGTGTGTTAACAATAGTGAATCTAGAAAATGGGCATTGAGCAAAGAGTAATCCGAGTGATTTCCAAATGAAGCCGTCTATATTTGTTCAAAGATGATCTGACGCATAATTCGATCATCTTGCTTAGGATAGGCATGTAAGGAAAATAAACATAATTTTCATTCCACTTGGAAATTCAGAACTACATAACAACAGAACGCAAATCATCGTTTCCAAGAAATTTGTACAAGGAAATCTGATCAAAATGCTACATAAGCCATAGAATAACTAAACTAGGAATTACCCTTGGCTTAGAGGTAAATAGGTTCCGGCAAGGGAAAACCGGCAGCAATAAGATGAGGCGGTGGTAAATCGGTCGGATAGAAGTAAGAGTGGACCAAACCAGCGTCGGTTGTGATTTGCTTCCAATGTACAGGGCAAAATGCATTATTAAAGCAGTAAACTAAACTCGTGCGATCACTTTGCCTCTTAGGCCATATTTTCCCAACTCAATCTCAACTCATAGGGGTAGTCATTGAGAGGACTATTTGCAACATATCTTCATCCTTCACATAGGAGCAATTGAATTGAGAGCACTATTTTGTGGACCTTGGAAAGTCGCAGTTAAGTAGAAACTCCTGCGCATGCAAAATGGATCTCAAGCCCACCAAAGGTAGTCGAAACAGATGAGCGTGAATAGAGAACCCGTATAAGTTCATTTGGAAACATAAATAAAGGAACGGCAGAATATTTAGAATGATCATTTTGGAAACTAAGATCTGTACAAGATACTGTATAATGTCATCACCATACAAGGTGGTATCCATCCTAACAGGTGGTCTGGGTAGAAATTCCAACGCAAGTTCCCGATTCTAATATCCAGCGAAAATGAAAAATGTAGGACTCGTCTCAAGCAGGAGATGCACTGAAGAGCATAATGTGGTTTAAGTGGGGAACTTCAAAATCTCAGATTAGCTCATGAATCCCCCGCCAGGAATGTTGGGCAGCCCTTGTGATGAAACTGGTCCCTGTGCCATCAACTGTGAACGCCCTGGACCTTGGACGTAGCCTTGTCCCATTCCGGACCCCATCAACTGCTGCGGTGCATGTTGTTGCAGCTGCTGAAGTTGCTGCTGTTGTGGGTGTTGCGGCTGCAGCTGTTGGAGATGTTGCTGTGGTGGCTGCTGCTGCTGCTGCAGTTGTGGCATCTGCGACTGGAGCTGCTGCATCTGCTGCTGTTGTTGGGGCATCATCTGCATCTGTTGGTGCTGGGGCTGCAGCTGTTGAGGCATCTGCTGCTGCTGCATCTGGGGAAGCTGTTGCTGCTGCATCTGCGGATGCGGTGGGGCCTGCAATTGCTGCTGCATCTGTTGCTGTTGTTGCTGCATCTGTTGTTGTTGTTGCTGGCTTGGAATTTGCGGCTTGAATACAACCATATCCTGAACACATCCAGAATCTATGATTTGACACTTCAGAATATTTTAGGGGGGAAAAAGGAGCCGTAGTTGCTTAAAAGCAGAATCCCCCTTCTCCAGCCACTGTATGATTCAACAACTAAATAAAATCTGTAAATTTGTCCCACATCTGACCCCTGTATTTTGCGGTAAGTTGTCATAAGGCTTTGCTTTGAAGAAAAATCACGAGTTAATTCTTTCAAGCACTTCAGCGCATTGAACTATTTTCCTTATTTTCTTCCTCTTCTTTCAAATACATGGGCAGGGCAGAGACTCTGTATTTATGGTAATAACACATCCAATGTAAATCAGTTTGACAAATTTGTCTAAAGAAATTAAAAATGACACTCGAACTATATGACTCTATGTTTATACAACAGTTTTATCCTACTGTCATAGAAAATAGTATAAATCTTCTTAGAGTATGCATATATATAATCTACCAAAGTGACTCTACTGATAGCACTATACTAAGCCAACTGTTTTCTTTAACTCTTTGCTTTTGCTCTTTACAAAGTAAAGCCAACTGGCATTCTACAATAACTTGAAGTGAATTGTTATTTTGTGAAAGATATGTAACTTTCATTCTCTCCTGTTGCAAATAATACTCTTATCGATAATTACAAGTCTAATGATATGCATATTCTTACATATTGTAATGTTTTCTTGTTATAGTATGGTGACATAACTCTTGAGGATGAACATTTGGCATTAGAAAAAGAGTGTTACCTATAATTTTGTCTTTTATTAACCGTATAGTAGGACAAGTAGAACAAGTACAGAAATATGAAAATATAGGATGGCAAAAAAATGTAAACTATATAATGAACTATTACCTTTTTTCTTCCTATAAATTTTACACAGATAAATTTCATTTAAAAGTCATTCCTTAATTGTACTTGCACTGCGAAGGCTATAAAACAAGTGAAGAACCAAAGAATGTTTTGTCTGGTCCCCAAACCAACCCATATGCTCCCATTATTGATTTGAACCTCTTGACAGAAGACGGATTCAAGTTCAGACACGACTCACCCCAGGGAAAAGCATTCCAATCAAGCGGCATGCCTTGTCTGACACAGAGAGCAGCAGCGTCTGAGACGGTAATTGAATGACTGCACACACAGAGAGAGAGAGAGAGAGAGAGAGAGAGAGAAGCTCAAAGTCAGAAGATTGGATCAGATTAACATTGGAGAGCCTGTTACTAATGCTGCATCACACAATCAAGCAGTAGTCAAACAATATCTTTCGGGCATGCGCGCATGTGCATTGGAACTGGGAAGCCTGACCCGCTTTTACTTGTTTCTTAGAAGAACTGCCTCTTTAAGATGTAGCTTTGCATTTACATATCTAAAGTAATGGCCCAAAATAACCTAATTACACAGAAGGGCATCATGAGGGCTCTGACACTGTCCGTGTTCATGTAATTATACCACTTTGTATTTGTATCTATCCACTTTATGCAACTAAGATCTCTCGAAACTATTACATCAAAAGAATAAAATGAGATCTTCTAGATTACTATTTCATTTTTGGCTCAAATTAGCTGCGGTCTGGGCCGCTGGCCACTTGTTGGTTTGTCCCATTGTGTATTTGGGCATACAGCCACATAATATTATTTTCCATATGAAAATAGCCTCAACGTAGTCAACTCTCTCCCATCTCTCCTCTCACAGTGAATCACTCAATCTGGAGCAAGGCCTGGCACCTCCTCACCAACACCTTGGTCCCAGCCAACACTGCTCGCAGCCAACATTACTCACAGCCACTCCCACTGGCCACCATCCTCAACATCCTCTCCTCTATCTAACAGTTGTGTCACTAACAAACATGACCAGCACAGATTCATTGCTAACACAATGCCCCCAGCATGCGGCCATCACTGTGGCCTCAAATCGCCACAACTCACTCACCCACCATCAACGTCTCACATCTCTATGGTCTCTGGAGGTCCAACCACTCGTTTTCCTTTGCTAGTCCTGGTAGTGCGCCAGTCTGCAGCTCCTCGTGGCCGAAATTTCCCCGCTTGGATTGGCTTGAATCCTCACCAGCATCTTTCTGGCCTTTTCATAACCATCTTTTCACTTCAACATTCTTCATTTCTTCTTTATGTCCCCAGCCATTCTTTCAGCCTCTCATATTCTTTGCCATCTCTGAGGTTATTATAGACCTCAAATCACTCGATTATAGGACTCAAAGAGGCAACCGTGGGCATGGTGAGAGAGAGAGAGAGAGAGAAGGGTGGAGGGGGCTGAGAGCGATCATCTTGGTGGTTGAGGTGGCTGTGACACATTCCCTGGTGGCCGTGTCAAGCTGTCCACAGAGAAAATGAGAGACTGGCAGCTCTGCTCCTGCATGGGTGAAAGGGAGAGGTAGGGGAGAAAGAAGGAAGAGAAGGTTTTCTTGGTCTTTGTAATTTAAATCACATGTATGCAGGTTTAGGATAGTTCATTCCACCATGGGCAGCAGCCATGTCTGCAGCTAATTTGTGCCCAAATCCTCTGCAGTTTTCCGCTCTTTTACTCTCCTTATCTAGCTTGACCCTTCTTTATCATTTTCTTTATTAACACTAGGTGAAGTGGGTTGAGCATAGAAGTAAGCATGCAACAAATTGGAGCATTATATACTCCAATTATCGCCGTATACCCCAATAATGGAGCAGGACAAGCAAAACTATCTCATGCATTGCTCCCTAGCACAATAATGCTCCATGGATATAACCATATTAAAGTTGCAGCAGAAGAGCATCATACAGGACTCATAACCTGTAGAATAAACTGGCTATGCTTCCCATCCAAGATCAATGTGTGCATGGTAGAAATAATAACATTGGCACTCTAATAATGACATAGTGGATAGATTAAAAATAGAAAGGACATAGGGAATCGGTCGACTTACAAGTTTTTTCTCTTGGAGCTGCCCAAGAAAACCATGTTGATTCATTGCCCGAAAAACCAGGAAATCTGCTTTCCCAACGTATTGCCTGCATAAAGTTCTAATTCAGCAAAGTGCAGCAGTAACCTGCTGGATCGAGTATAAACAATGGCAATAAAAATTCCAGAGGACAAGGTTGGATCTCCATGAACGCAATTACTTGTTATTCATGTGGTCCTGAGATATTAGACGAACTATCTGCATGGTTGGTGGCCAGTTTGCTGCAAGCCTGAAAGAAGCAACAGAATGCTCACACAGTGAAAGATTAATATTGAGACAAAATTAGTGCAAAACAAGATGCAGCTGACCAGATTGACTACATATCCAGATTCCATCTAAATGATTAAAAACTGGAAAGGCAGATGAAGTACGAAAGCAATATCACAACTCTAGATTTTTCAAGAAACAAGAAAATGGATACAATCTTTATGAAAATGACAATAAGATCATGATCAGAATTTCAACAACTGATTCAACACTAAATAAGAGAATTTTGTAAGTACTGTCAAATAAACAGTTATCTGGAAAAACAATAAAACAGCAAATCTTTTATTGGCATAGCTCCTATCAGTAATTAAGACATGAATTATTAAACGAGAAGATAACGAGGCTGGAAAACTTAAGAAAGGGCGTCAGATAGACAATGACAATGCAAAAAAAAAGGTTTCCACAAAAATTATGCTATAATTGGGAGACCCAAGGGAAAGGAGAATGCGAAGAAAAACACCCATAACTATAAATTATCCCTCATTGTCCTACTCACAAAATTTTATATTTTTAAAAATTTCCACTCAAATTTTGTCCTCCCCACTTTCCCCACTTCCACAAACATAGCCTTACTGATCTTCACCGAACAACAAGCCCCTATTGCTAGTGCACACACAATTTTTAGCCATAATTGCACCGCCCCTAATACGCATGTCATCCTCCACAACTGCCCCTAATGCACATGACAACACATAAAAAGCAAAAAAATGCCATAACATATCCACACTTTTTCAGTGGAGAACTACAGAGGGCAGAAGAAATGTACATAATCTACAAAAAATTATATTGCACAAGGAACATGGAATTGTCCTTCTCTCTCCCTGACTTACCCTACTCAGACCAATAAGCATTTCCAGAGGTGGTAACCATTCTTATCAGTGTTGGATTTGGAGTGGTCATTTACTCGCAATGCAAAGGGCACAGATGGCAGGAGTAAGGCTTCTGGAGGTACATAATCTACTTTTCTGACCTTCACTCTGTGATCTTGTCTTGATTTATCATGAGATTAATTTGGTAAAAGATTTCTTTTAAGTATTAAACCTCCATCTCGATGGAGTTCATAACATCAGCTTAAGGCAGAGAAGTGACCTTCAGGGAATTTCAGTTTTCAACACATTTTCTTCAATCTTTAACTAGCACAGCCTTTAGATAAGTTCTGTGCATAATTTAAGATACTTCTTCACTTCAAAATAATGAAAAAAATGTCCACTTTTTTTTAACGAAAAAAGAGCAAAAGATTATCTTTTCAAGGGGTTTATCTTCTTGACCTCAGAAGAATGCCATCCATGTCTAATTCTCAATAAGACCGTTTACGTAATTGATTTGGACCAGCTAAGAAAGTTAATATTAGACATCTGCTTTTT
This sequence comes from Eucalyptus brandiana, assembly GCA_014182725.1. NCBI lineage: Eukaryota > Viridiplantae > Streptophyta > Magnoliopsida > Myrtales > Myrtaceae > Eucalyptus > Eucalyptus brandiana. The sequence goes on along the minus strand of CM024671.1, from coordinate 19,739,712 downwards.
GCAGGAAGACAGTGCTTTAATTAATACAATTAAAAAAAAATCATCTATCCATTTTCTATTATTGTCATAAGTAAACTCCTAAACTCAATGGAGCTCAATTATAGCAGATATGTTTATGGAAAAAGGAACAGAAATGCCAAAATCACCAAATGGAGCAGTATTATTTAGTTGTTCAAAAATGAAATGCCATATCAAAACGAATACTGTCCATATTTCCACTATAAAGGAAAAATAGTTCAACTTACGTCTCAGAAGCTGATGCACTCCTATACCCCTGGCACAAAAGAAGTACAGCATTAAGGATTGTGATAAATAAATAAATAAACTAAGTAACAAGTAACAGGCAGGAAAAATCATAACGCGGGTGCTCATTTTACACAAACTCATCAGAGATTGATTGAATACCTCCAATCTGGTGATTAAGACAGGCTGTCCTTGTCTTTGCCCAGATAAATTTCCCTGCTCGCATATTTTCAATGAAGATAAATCTCAGTCAGTGATCTACGACTTTATAATAGTCAGCAATTTGCAGGGCTAGAGAAATTATTATGGCAACCTGGTAAATAATCATTAAAAAAAAAAACAAGAACAACAGACGACAACATTCTCTATTCGTACTGTGCGACAGAGTATTAGTTTCATGGCAAAGTTCATATTTTTGGCACATTATCAGTCAGGCTATTTAGCTGTCTTTTGATAATGTGCCGCAGTTATAAAAGAGAATGCTTGAAAAGTTCTGTAAATCTTACTCCACAACCTTTTCATGCACCCAAATGCCAGCAACCCAACCATTTTAGGAGACAAGACTTGGAAAATAATTTGGCTAAGAGCCTCTGCAAGATCACTAATCTATACTAGAGAGGCCAAAGATCTGTTTGGCTAGAGTCAGCCACCTTTTAAGAGCTAGTCAGTAGCAAGTATTAAGCTCAGAGCTCATCCTCTGGAGAGAGTAATATCTATCGCACTTATGAATGAAGCCCCCATAGAACTTCTTTTAACTCAATCTTAAAAGAAACCATCAACGGATGATACCCCCACATAGAGGAACAAATCATCATACCTATATATTTAGACAACAAATACAGAGGCAGACTTTGAATGGTTCTTCCCACTCGTATATTCAAGTGCACGCTATGTGAAAAAAGATCATCATTTGAAACTACCAAAGAAGAGCCACCATTGATTTGCAGTTCAGAATCACAGCAAACAAAAGGAAAGGTTAGGATCTTAACCGAATCACAGTCATTTTCTTTTCTAGAGGACTATTTTTGGGAAAAAGGCCTTGGTATGGTATAAGCTCCAACCACATGTATTGCAAATTTACATGTGAACCATGGTACAAGCTCCAACCACGTCGAACAGCAGAACACTAAAGTGAAACAGGGAACGAAAATAGAAAAGCCAAGAAAGAGGACCAGTGCAAAACCAAGACCCAATGCCTTATGGTGTTGTAAATAGATAGAAGAAAAAAATTAAGAATTATAAAGAAGGAATCACATAAAATTGCAGATTAATGATCTTAGGAAAATTGCTAACATGACATACTCCATATCAGGGATAGCCATCACACATATCAAATGTACTGACAAAGATAAAAAGAAAAATACTGATAAAGAAATGAAATGATGATAAAAGAAATTCTCAGCAACATGCAATGGAAGTTGACCACATGAAATCCATAAACTTATTGTGAACCAAACAAAATTAATCAAGAACCTGAGATCATCCAGCAACAATCAATGAAGAATGCAAAATGCAAAAGGTTTGTAATCCCGTTTTCCATATATATTTTCCTAGAAAGAATATATGCTTGAGTTCATACCTCCCAAACTTTCACATATTTGGACTGTGCACTCTGCAAAGCACTTGACGATTGCTGTGACAATGGCATACTTGCACCTGGACCTGGATTGTTGTTACCATTAATTGATGTCATGCCAGATTGTCCTTGTGAAGGCATTCCTGGAGTGGGCATCATTGTGCCACTTCCAGAAGAGGGAGCTGTTGGACCCAGGGAACTCATCATATTAGGATTCATGCCAACTCCATTCTGCACCATTTGTGATCCTGATAGGCTTCCTTGGCTCATGCCTGGAGCTGTTTGACCCATACCAGGACCAACTTGAAGATTGCCAGTTGGTTGGGACATTCCAATGTTTGAATTTCCAGTAATGTTGCTAGCTGCTGAAGCAAATGAACCGAGGCCTGGATTTTGTGCAGATGGTATGGTCCCCGAGAGAGTGCCAGGACCCGTCACAGAGGCAATGCCCGATTGGCCTGAAGAATACCCTGTTTGAGCTGCAGGCACAGTAGACTGCATCCCACTAGAAATCATATTTGACATATGCATGGCCATTGGATTTTGACCCATAGATTGAAGCCCTATTGAAGTCCCTCCAGTCAATGTTGCAGAATTGACCACTTGTCGTACTTGAGAGAGGTTGTTTAGTATGTTTGAATTAGCAGGAACTACAGGTCGCAATGTTTGTGGAATGCCAGCACTCACCACCGGCTTCAAATCCTGTACGCTTTCATTGTTTGTTACCATGTCTTGAGATACAGAAGAAGGTGAGGAAGTCTGCAAGGCAGAGACTCCTTGAGTAGTAGGACGCTGAACAGATGGAATGTGAGAAAAGGCGGGGCCAGCTCCCATAGAAGTCACTGTAGTTGGTTCCTGAAAAGCAATATCTAAGTCCATGCAGCAAAAGACAAAAAGCAACCTTCATTTTGTAGAGGCATTAGCCCCTAACATTTAACTGGAAAGAGATGGAAGACTCACAACTTTGACAATGGCAGGAGGGCCATTTCCCACAGAAACTCCCTGTCTGCTCAGTAAGCTTACTGCAAACAAATTGTGAGGAAGAATCAAATTACCATTGTGACCTAATTGTCCTTCACTGATAACTCAATACACAAGCTCATGCAGAGATAGACTGCATTCCTAACATGAAGACATACTACAGACATTGCCCATGGTGACATTGAGTTCCTTTCATCAACTGAAAATCAAGAGAGTTTCGGACTGACTCACTGACAGCGGCTCCTTCCTTGTAACTACATTTTGTGCAGGGACAAGTATCACAAGAATTACAGTCTAACTACTGAATAAGATGATTGAACAATCCCATAATCTGTGAGAGAGAGAAAGAGAGAGAGAGAGGGAGGGAGAGAGAGAGAGAGGGAGGGAGGAGGGAGGGAGGAGGGAGGGAGGGAGGGATATATGTTTAGCAACTTCCGACCTCCAGACGCATAGGCAAATTTTCAAGAGATTCAAGCTCCCTTATAGACCAATAGTACATCCACTACAGTTGCCATGATTCAATAGTTTGGTCCCAAAACATGCAAGCTCTATAAGTGGCTAGATGACACCTCAATTGGGTCAGATGGTAGTAACAAGCTACAGAAAGAAAACACATAAAATAACTAAATCTATGGCTAACCCAGAAATAAGGCCTCCCAGATGCAAGGTAGCATATTTATACATGATTTACCATCTACTGAATAGACTGCAGTGAATTGTATTACCATAACTTTCATTTGTGCTACAAATTTAGTTAAATATTGTCCAAAGAAAGATAAACAGTTCGTAAAAGGATACTGGGGTGGCAACTAAGGTACATAAGATTATCAAAAACAAAGGGAAAAAATTAAGTAAGTAGTGCTAGTCCATAAAACACCTGGTGGAACAGATGTAGGAGGTTGTGCCGTGACTGAATTAACTGAAGGTGGAGCTGTGTCCATCTTGACAGGACTCTGATTTGAAGGCAAACTAGCTGTTCCAGGACGACTCAAAGCTGTCCGTGCCTCAAGGAAATTCTCCGCAATTAATACAAGGAAATGGGTATTCTTTCCATTATCAACAGGTGGATCTGCTGCACGCGGATTGCGTTTTCCCTACAATTTTTAAAAACTCATGAGCACCATGAACAAAGTCAAAGGGTGGTACAACCCTATAAAGTCAGTAAATTTTCTCAACTTCCATAGAGAATGCATGCATGCATTGTAGTGAACATACATGTTGTAACCTATGAGACATCACAATTTTCACAGTTGTACGTATTTGGAGTATCTAACTTAGTCACTATTCATTTCATGCTTAAAGGTGACCTAATTTTAAATCTATAGACTACACTAAAATCCAGGGTCCTCATAAGAGCAAAGTATGTCCTTCCTAGAGCTCAAGAGAGCACTGGTTGAACAAGAAAGAGCTCAGAACAAACAACTATAGCAAATCAAATAATAGAAGCAAAGTAACTTCCTTACAGCATTGTAGATTGCCCGAAGTTTTGGAAGCTGCTTTGGACAAATAACTGAGAGAGAAACACAGCACTGCATCACAGTAAAAGGCCAGTCATATGGGATCGTATATTGCTCAGAAGACAACACAAACCCAAGCATCGACTACTGAAACTAGAAAAGTACCTGAGGGAAAAACTTTGCAACACCCTCAGCATCACACAAAGGTTTTCCAGAGTAAGTTTCAACATGCTCATCTTCCAGTTGAAAAGTCGGTCGATAAACTGGAGTTGACAAGGGGTAAGGATTGGTTGCAGCAACAAGAACACAGTGCCTTTTGCCATCTAGACTTTGCGGAGGTAGGTTTCCATTCGGAGGAAGGGGGAACATCTGAAGAAGAAGAAGAAGAAGATCAGAGTCAAAATGAGTCCTCTGCAACCAACATAATTTACTCATTGCTCCAAGTGCAGCAGATTTTATGAATTGTCACTTGTAGTAAACCACAGTTACTAAATACACAACTAAAACATTTGAGGCACGCTAATTAAAGATGAACTAATTCATTTCAAGGTCACATGGACAACAATGGAACAAAAGTTCGCTAATTATTTTTGCCCCCATGTGCATGGCCACCCTAAAAAGGGATAGAGAGAGATAATAAGAAGAAGATAATGATGAGAGCACACAGGGAAGAATGACTAAAAGCTAAAACACATAATAGCTTCGATCATATGTACATCTACAGGCATAAAGTTGAGAGGAGGCATTTTATCCAAACTATATTGCTGCCATAATGCTCAAAAACCTTCTTTTTCCAGAACACAATGTGGGTAGAATAATAAGAAGAGCACCAACTACTAAAGGCACAGGTGATAAACAGGAGATAAGGAACCAACTCTATGGACAGATCTTACTGAGAAAGAACTGTATTCAACTTGCACGAGTAGTGCCATTTAGCAGCCAAATATAGATCCTGAAAAAAGTTGCCTTTGGCTTTATAAAGGATTAATGGCTAGTACAATGAGGCCTAAAAAGTTGTTTCATTCCAGTCAGTGCAAAACTAGACCATTGCCAAGCTCTCTGAACACTCTACATCAGGCTAATATTCAGATGCTCATGCTTAAACCAAACTGATAAGTCACATAACCAGCTTGGGCTCACATATCCAATGAGGTAGTTTACTAAACCATTCAAATAATGTGTACACAAGTAGGGAGATATACCATCAAAGCTTCAGAAAGGCCTTCTGCAATAGCAGCGTCATTAAAACCACCACCACTAAAAGACATTGCTGAGAGCCATTCTAGGAAACAGGTGACATCTTTTGTCCAAGCACTTCGCTGAACCATGCAAGCTGGAAAAGGATCACAGACAGAAAAAGCTCTTTCATTTAAACTGTACAGAGGAAAAAAAACAACCATCATAAATCACAATAGCAATCACTGAAGTTACTACAAAAACTTTTCCAGCATTATAAGAATGCAATGCAATGATAAACAGATGTTTTGTTGACAACCGAATGATTGTCACAAGAATGCAATGCAATGATAAAACAAGCCATTTGAAATTATTGCTTTAACTCCTGCTTATTTTCTTCAATTTTACAATCTGCAGCAGTTTTGACGTTAAACTTAATAGTTACAGCAGGTCCACCAAGCATATCTTTTCAGGGTAAAGCAATGCTATTTGTTCAACACAGTGCGCAAAAGACATACCAGACAAACTTCCATGAGAATTGAACATGACCAGAGAGAGATCACAATTAGATCTCTGCAGGGAAACAAAGCCGAGAAAACAGTTTCAGAAATTCTGAAAAAATATGCGGCTGTGATCGGCAAGAAAACAGGACTTCAGCAGAAGTCACGGCGCCAATTCATCACTACATACAGTATCATTGTTTCGAAACAAACGCATACCTGTGCAGGAACCTCGTTCCCCACGAAAGCCCTGCGCAAAAACCCATCTTGTCAAATTAAGCACCCACAACACTGCGTATAACATTTCTCTCTGCTACAAAGCATAAAGCGCATTCCTTTTCAAGTAATGCGGACTCGATTCATCAGATAACAAGTAGGATAGAGAAATCATCGTCGTCAGTACAAAAAGAGAGCGCAAACGGACCTGACGATCTTCTCGAGGTAATCGGAAACGATGGTTTTCCAGTAAGGCCCCATGGCAGCGGTGCCGTCGACGGCCACGATCAGCGATCTCTCCGCCGACATCGGGACGCTCGATCCCTTCGCGATGTCGCCGAGCGCCATGTCGGGGCTCAACGATTGCATGACCATTTCTCAGGAGGAGGAGGAGGAAGAGGGGAAGAAGGCTAAAAAAAACGAACTATCCGCGGACGACGAGACGCGACGACCGAGAGGCGCGAGCTGACGGGTGAAGAAGCATCCGGATTGCGATCGGACAGGAGGAGCGAGGAGATCGCCGGCGATCGGTTCACCGGTCAGCCGGGGAATCGAGAGAAGAGCGCGCGGAGCTTCAGCGTCGAGCCCGTCGATCTCGCCGGCGCCGGAATCGGAGGGAGCGGGGGCCTGCGCAGCTGACTCTCTTCTCTCTCCCGCGTAGTAAAACTCTCCTTTTTGCTGAAGCAAGAAGTTTTGAAATGTGAAAACCAGAATATAAGATGGAAAAAGAAGGCCAAACTTGCAGCAGCCAAGTTGGAGGAGCAACCCTAGGGAAAGACCCACCGCAATAAAATGGAACTACGTAGGAGTGAATAATCAGACCGCTTACCCACGATGTGGTGGACGAGATGGTTCGTTCTTCGCCCCTCAACCGGTAGGGAAAGGTTTCAAAACTTCTCACCCTCATTGCGCGACTCATCTGCGGCCCGTGGAAGGTGGGTCCATGTGGGTCGCTCCAGGTTTACGCCGCCGGCTTCCGTGGGGTGACTCATTTGCGACCCATGGGAGGTGGGTCCCTGCGGGTCGTCCGGATTTACGTCGCTAGCTTCCGACTGTACAGCGGTTCTCGGGTCACCAAAAGAAAAAGTGATCAGAGCGCTTCTACCTAGGAACCAGCATTAACCGAATTTAACCAATCAGTTCACATGATGATCGATTCAGTTCCCAAAAATTATAAACCAGCCTTGATCGGTTCAGTTTCCCATGCTATACCCTATATCAATCGGTTATACCCGAACAAGGCCGGTTCTGTGTAGGATCGAAAACCGACTCGGTGTTGAAACCGGTTCCTAAGTCGAGGTATATCTATATCCATATTAAGCGGATCTCACAATTGACTTGCCTCCCTTTTTTGTAAGGGAAAAACCAGTATCCTTATCTAATTGGATGTTTATGTTGTTCGCCTCAAAATTGGAAACCAGCCTTGATTGATTCGCTTTCCGTTCTATACCCAGAATCGATCAATTCTATCCAAATACGGCTCATTCCGTGCAGAGCTGAGAACCGAAAGGATTTTGAAACCGGTCCTAATTTGATGTAAATCTAAATTCATATTAACCAAATCTCTCAATTGGCTTCCCTCCTTTTGTAGGGGAAAGACCAATACCTAAGTTGTTTGAGCTCATCGTGGGAGCAGATGTAGGATAGAAAGTTGAGTTAATACTCTAAAAAACTCTAAACTGATACATCAATGACAAATGTATCAAAAAACATTTTCTTTTTTTTTGTGACCCAGAAAACCCCGCACAGCCGACAGCTGGGAAGTAGACCCTGGGGAGGCACGTAGGAAACCACCACCCACGCACCCCGGGTAAATCGCCAAATGATCAGTCAGCCTCCCAGGGGCTTCGAACTCCAGACCTCCTGCGTGGAAGTCTGAAGCCTACCCAATTGAGCCACCGCGGCGGGTGGTATCAAAAATTATTTTTTGATACCACAGAAAACCCCAAACTAATACACATTTGATAAATTTACTTCAAATCGGTACACATGTGATAAATTAGATTAGACGTAATAGTTTACTGATATAGCAGTTTGAAATTTTACTCTCTGTTCATCCCAATTGTACCTTTTTGTAGTATTAATCCAATTTAATAGATGGTATATTTATTACAAATATACTAATTTTGGATTTTTGGCAATCAAACAAATTAGTTTAAAGTAAATTTGTCATAAGTGTATCAATTTAGAGTTTTTTGCGATCATTCGAATAAATTTATCACAAGTGTATCAGTTTGAGATTTTTTGTAGTTAAAAAATTAGTTTGAAGTAAATTACATGTGTACCAGTTTAAGTTTTTTTGGAGTATTATCCCTACAAAGTTCAGTTTTTGTTTATCGAGCGTGGCTATGTACTCGGCAAATTTGTCAAGGTTCCTGGCCCAAGGAAATCATTCTGACTTTCGCCCTTATCTAGGTTGCTAGCTAATGATTTATGGTCTAGGCAAAACTCCAAATTACTGCATTTCAAAAGAAAGGTACTTGAGTGTGAAATTTCAGCATTTCACGTGTATGAGGATGTATTAAAAATAAATAAATTTTAAGAAAATGTCTTCCTTTTTCAGATTAGGGAATTCATTCTCCAATTTCTTTTTGTCAAAATATTTTACTGATTTTAAACATACATATTTGATCATAAATTAGTTTTTTTCTTGACAGACTATTTTTAGCAAAACAAATACACGAAAGTCTGGAAAACTAATTCGTAAAATGTTTTTCCACTCAAGCAAACACGCTTTTAATCAAGTATTGCTTTCCAATTGGTACTCTCACTTTTAGTCATTAAAAGAACTTCACGTCAATACTTTTATAGGGAGGTGAGTTCAGAAAATTACAACTAACTAATCAAGAACTTTCTCGTTCCCCCTTGCCCTTCCTCCCCATATCAGTCTGAATATGAGGCATCGACCTCAATCACGAGATTTCAAGAGTTTTTTGGTTCTATTCAGGCTTTTAAAGTATGTTGAAACTAAGTACATTTGACATAGTATCCTCGAATAGAAAGAAATACATCCATGTTTAACAGAATGCGTATTGTATATGAAATAAAATAAAACAAAAAAAAAAATGCTGTTCAACCGGTTCTTGAGTTGATCCTAGAATTGGCCAATCCGATTATAAGCCACTTCTAGAGTCAATAGGTTCAATTTCCGATTTCAAAAACTAGGAACTGACCCTGACGGGGTAGATTCCATATTCCTAATCTAAAACTTAGCGTACTTTCATACATATGTTTGTGTTTTAGGGTATATTTAGAACGATAAAAAGTTCGTGGGGAACAAAATAGGAAGTTGAAAGCTTAATTAATATGACCACTAAGCATTAAGCCAAAGTTATTCTATATTTGTCTCTAACTTTAGTCTTTACCAGGGTAGCTTTTGGCTTAAAGTACTTTGTAAAAGATACATGAATTCGACTCAAAATCAATGCTACTTTGTAAAAATTTGTCAAAAGCACCCTAAGAGAAGACGTTGCAATTGAGAGAGACCACACAAAGTGAAATGAGAATCCGTTGCAACGGTGTCTGGGGACAAGTATGGCGGGAAAGATATATCCTCCTTTCATTATTAATTGAAAGATTCCGCATGATGTCACAAGAAGAATTGCATGTGTCGTTGAATACGTCTTCTTAATTGAATATCGTCAAAATGGGTTATAAATCAAGTTCTTAATCCATATTTGATGGGTTAGGTTATTATATGATCTAGTTATACTTAGTAAATGGTTCATAAATGGTTTTAGATCCAACTCCATATGTCAAAAATAGGTTTTATATGGATATTAAATGGGTTTACAATTTACTTCGAATTAACTCACCTCTATTACTCTCTCTACTCTCTCTTGATCTCTCAGTCACTCACTTCATACTTTCACTTTAGTTTGGGTGATGTATAAGTGTTTTAACAATATGGGTAAGGTCAGATTGGGTTGGATACCGGTTACTAGATTTGTATTGCATAAAATTGAGTCAAAATAGATTAAATAAGTCAATTTAAATTGAAGCATTTTCAAGTCGATGCAAATACCCCTTTAATAGGCCAAATTTTCAGTTGATTAAAGAATACCTTAGTTTTATGCTATATATTTTATGAAAGTAACATATATTTCTAGTGTCGTGCCATAAGTTATTATTGGATATCGACCTAATTTTCTAATAAAAAGCCTTTATCCATTGCAAAAACCATTTTTTTTTTTTTAACTTCTGGATGACACTGATGGTAACGCGCCAAAGCGTTTATATTTACATTAATAACAGCAAAACAACACGCACTTTGATTATATTCCCTATATTCTCTAGGTAGGAACAAATATATTTTGCTATAGTTAATTAATAGTTTTCTTTTGAGCTATTAATTAAATATCATAAGCTAACGGATATTAATAGTAAAAAATATCTGTAACGTTTTCTAATTTGAAAAGTTTAAAGTTTTTTTTTGGTAAAGGTAAATATAGAAAAGTTTAAAGTTTTATTTCATTCTTATATTAAAATTTGCAAAAGAGCTGAAAAGGTCTTTCTATTACCCAAAGAATAATGGAGTTAATTTGGAAAAAATTAGAGACTATTAACTCGATTTAAGTCTACTTATATACATATTAACATATATATGTACATTGGGAAATTATCAAAAAAATCTCAAACCTGTTGCATTTTTTTCCAATTCAATTCTATACTTTTTAATCATGCTTCATATTTTGTCAATTGATTTCATTTGGCCAATTTCAATCGAAAATTTCTTATGAATGGACACCGTATGTCCTATGCGTCATAGTTGGCATTGATGTTGACAAAATCTAATGATATTTTAATTTTTTTCAAAATTGTTATTATTTTTTTCTTACTTTTTTAATATAACCGATGATGGTCATTGTGGCCCTCATCCGTGGCTGGCAAAAGTGCAGCCACGAATGAAGGTAGCCTCGCCCATTGGATTTGACAAAGGCCTTGATGGAAGACAAATACGTCACCCTAGAATTTCTCTCTAAGCAATTGAAAAGGTTATCACTCACTTAAAAAGGTTTCTGTCTCCATTTTCAACACTCCTCTTGCGAGACTCGTGTCCTTTTATCGGCAGTTGATTCATTACGTCATCGATTGTGTCAAAAAGAGCACCGTAGGGTTTTGATTCCATGAGTTCTTTAGGGTTCAATTTGCGTGGGGCTCCAAAGATGCCTTGCATGGCGTCATAACGCCAGAGAACGACAACACGCAGCGTGTCACGCCCCGATCCTCCGAGCGCACACCCATCCCTTCTTGGTCGTTTAATAGCAACGTCTCAGAAAAGTTGCCAAACCCATTCATTTTAATACGCATGCAAAAGCATATAAATAATTCTCAAACAATAAAACAATAGGATAGAAAAGTAAGCCATAAATTTTCAAACCGAAATAACCACACTTATATACATTGCAAATCATAGTGTATATTATACAATACGAACTAAATAAGTCAAGTTCTACTCAAAACAGTTAGAAAACAAAGTCTATAGACAAGGGTGGGGGCTTCCAATCTACTCCTGGTCATCCTCCTCGACAATCTCTCTTTCTTCTACGCTCTAGTTGGAGCCCATGGCTAAGTACTCCGAAGAATCAGGATCATCCAGCTTGGGATCCTTCGCATCCACCACTAGTCCATCTTAAGGTCTACAGTACTCTTACCAAAAGCAACCTCCATCACATACAAAGGTATATTAGATTCCGACATCGGGCCCTCTTTTCGTCCATCACTATAATGGCGATACCATGCCCTTTATTGATGGGGCACCTTTCTGGGTAAACCCGCATCAACACAGACGATAAACTTCACCAGTACATACTCTAACCCTTCAGGGTGCCCATGTATCGAAATGTGATAATTTTGTTTTGTAAACTTCTTCGGTATGCCAAAATGCTCGGGAGAAGCAAGAGGGGTGGGTATCTATGGACTTGAAATGTTATCCCACAACGAGATAAGACTATGTCTCAGCGAGTTTTACCCCCTAAGACTCGATTAGGAAGAAAATACGTCCTAAGGCTACCTAAACACAATCACGAGGTATAGTTTTTACCTAAGTCTCCACTTCTTCTTGCAAATAAGTTTAATTTATAAACTCGCAATGATAACATCCAATCAATTCGCATCGATTCATCGATCAATCGACTCAATCGATTACATGTCATCAAGACCCCTTTCTAGGTTGGCTCATCTCATATTGTCTATAAAATTTGATCATATCAGGATTGCTCACTGCTAAGCTAATAAATAGATAATATAGCCCGCTTCTAAGATAATCGAGTATATTGCTCTCTATCTAAATTGCCATATGACCCGTAGGCTAATATAATATACCGACATTGCTCAATCTAAGCTAATAAGGTATACTACTCTCTGTTAAGTTGACATATTGCTTATAGGTTGATATAGTATATCGGTATAGTGCTCTTTGCTAAGCTAGCATATGGCTCATAGGCTGATATAGTATACTATTCCAATCATACAACTAATTCAACATTTTTATCATTCCTGATAAAAATAGTCATATGTTGGTACATGATTAGCCTTAGCCAAAATATAATAATTTTCTTTCCATAAATCTCACCATTTCATATAGTCCACCAAAATATTTTTGACAGTGTAAACTGATGCTCAGTTATTTTCCAATTAAATACTATAAATAAATAAATTTAGGAATATATCCTAAAATCACAATTCACACCAAATCAGTACAAATTCGAGCTCAATTAAATAAACTAATCACACCATCACAAGCAGCATAAAATTCTGGTTACCGGCTATCTCAGTCTAATTTTCGAAAAATAAATAATTAATTAAATAATTACGGAAATAAATAAATAAATGCATTAAATAGCAACTTAGGCCTGTAAAGCCTAATTAAACACCGAGATGGATCCGAAAATTTTCCGAATCACTCTAAATAAGTACTAGAGCTTGTCTAAGCTCTAATTGCACTAATTATCCACCTAACATGCATCGGTAATTAATTAAATTCATTAATCTAATCTAACTAACCACATAATCCACACTTAACCTAAACTAATCAACCCTTAAGTATCATTAACATACTAAGCGAGGATTAGTGAGTTAAACTCACTTGATTAACGAACCGCTCAGTTCGAAACAAAGGGATCGCCGCGAGGGACAAAAAACTCCAAAGCAGGCCTAGCTTTCGGGGCCCGGAACACATCCAAAATGGGCCCGAGGTGCTACTGGAAACCCACTCTTTCTGGTTCCGTTCTTGGCTGAAACAGAGGGAAACAAGGATTGGTTAGGGCAAGCAAAGGCGGCGGAGGCAGCTAGGGTACTCAGTGGCCAATGGCAAGGACTCACGGCGGCTGAACGAAGGCGAAACGGCTCCGATTGAGCTCAACCAGTCCTGAAACAGCAGTTGGGACGTGAGACAAGGCTGTTGAGGCGTCGGGGTCACACAGATAGGCGTGGAGCAATGGCGGCGCCGCGTGTGAGGCAAGGGCGGCTACGGCGACGAGCGGCATGCGGTCCAACGGTGAGGGCTGTCTTCGGCGGTTCTTCTCTAGTTGCTGGAAGTCCGAATGGCACAATGAGGAGGGAAGGGAGGGTGTTCGACCAACTGAGGGAGAAAGAGGAAGAGAGGAGACAAAGGAGGCCACCAAGCTTCAATTCTCATTCAATGGTCTCCTTGACCATTCTTCCTCCACAGCTGTCCTCCTAGGCTCAGAATCAGCCACCAAGGCTTCATTTGCAACCCTTGAAATGGTCCAAAAGCCCTAGGCGGTGGGGGCACACGAATTTGGCTTGGTTCTCTTCAAATGGACACCAATTCTTTCTTGAATCAACACAAACTGACATCTATAAATTCAACCAACACATCAATGATCCAATTGATATTTTTCCTCACCAATTGATCCCACTTGCATCCTAATTGCGCGATAAAAAATGGTCACTAATATTTTCTGAACAAAAACGGCCCTAGGACGACTTTTTCCCAAAAAGTCTTGGTTTGTAGAAAAATCTTCTGAGACTGAATCGACGTTTCTAAAATAATTTGTGACATGACAGAACTTTCAATTTCTGAAATCATATTCAAATTTGCAATTAATTTCACTCGTGAGCGTTTTTAGCGTGACCTAAGCTACTAGGTAGGTTTCAGAAATTTTTAGTACAAATGACTCATGGTCGGTTTTCTTTGAACCACAATGAACCCACTCAACACATTGACGACTCTCGATTGTCGTAAAAATTTCGAGAATTCAATTACGGACACAAAGTACCAAAACGATAGAAAAATTAGTCTAGTGCCGACCAACAAGAATTTTCCAATTTAGTGGAGTCACCCACGTTTAGCCACACATCTTAGTCGAACCGACTTATCTCTGATCTCTAATCAATTTTTTTAACTGTGCCGTAATGACCTCTAAAGATGAGTACGGTTGAGTAATTGATTCATGGTTGAATTCTCAGGTCTATTGCATTAAAATTCCTTAATAACTTTCTCAAATAGTCTAGTTATCTTGAGAGTGATCAGCTCTGAGAACAGCCCTATAGGTGCTTCGATAAAAGGCCCGATTTACTCAATAAAGAACAGAATTGAAAATTTGGGATGTCACACAACGGGAGCACGAATTCACCAAGGTTTAATGCGAGGGCGAGCTCGCTCCTTCTCCGAGCAGCGGAGAGAGCGCATTGAGCTCAAGGATAGAGTTGCATGAGTCGCCAAGGAGTGGAGAGAAAATCAGCGGAAATAGATATACTCAATTGATAAAATATAAATAGTTTATGATAAAATTGGTAAAAGTGTAGTAGATTTAGGCCTCTTTTTTCTTTTCTTTTCTTTTTTGTGGTAATTTTCCCATATTTATGTGTCATGGGCCAATTGCTTGGAATTGGAATGACTTAACCTTCCTTGATATGTTTCCTTGGATTGGTGGAGCACCTAAGCTAAGCTTTTTTTCTCAAAGATTGATTGCTCGCTCATCTAGATAATAGAGAGAGAGAGTTTCTAGTGAGAAAAGTTTTGTAATAGAGTACTTTTTATTACTCAAATGTTGGATGGATACAAATGAAAAGGAGGACACCCCCATTTATACAAGAGTCCCTTTCATTACAGCCGATGATTGTCTTTTGATCTAATGGTAGATATTGTATCTCCCTATTTATTAATTACCGGCATTTATGCCAAGAATACTGTAGAACTCGATAAATTTGCCATGCCTGGCCCTAGAAATGTTCCAAAAGCCCTAGGAGACTAGCTCGAAATTCTTGGATCAAATATGATTCTTTGTGCATGGGAAACCTCGGGACCGTGACATATGTATGTGTATATGCATGTGATATGTACGTGAAAATAAACTTAAAAAAATTAACTACATAAAGCAACTAATGCGCACTGTTTACACTTAAAGAAAAAATTCTACTTTTTATTTTTCTCCAAAAATTTAAGAATGTGAAACTAATGTTTTAAGTTTTCAAAAATTGTCAAAAGACAAGTATCACTATATGTCAATATTCGTATTTTTTGTTGTTGGAAATTTTATGTTTTTTGTTTACAAAAAGTTAAACCAGGAAAGCCAGAAGATCGAAGGAAAAAAAATATGGCAGTGAAATAGTAAAAGTTAACTCTAAATAGATCGTTACCATTTTTTATACGGCCTTAGTTATAACAGTGATATGACGAAATGACTAAACTACTGATAATATACTAAAAGTGACTTTTGCATGTCAAATGCATTAGATTTGAGTGAAGTGAAGGGAGTTCTTTCTTTTCCAAATGAAAATGTAAGAGTTTTTTTGGGGAAAAAGTGAAGGTTAAGAGGAAAATCTCATGATAATAAGGGTCCGTTCGTTTCGCGGAAAATATCACGTTTTCGAGAAAATATTTTCAAGGAAAATGACTATTTTTCCGGTGTTCAGCTAAAATCTAAACTTTGCGTGGAAAATATTTTCCACAGGTTCGTTGGCTAATTTAATTATTTAGGAAAAATTATCAAAGAATTAAAAAAAAAAGTGAATTTTTAATTATTTGTATTTTTAAAAAATTGAAATTTTTATTTATTTACTTTCTTTCTTTTTCTTTTTCTTTTTCCTTTTTCTTTTCCTTCCTCCTTTCTCCTCCTTCTTCCTCCTCCTTCCTCCTTCCTCTGCTGCTGTAGGCCTGACGATGGTCGGCTGCCTGGCGGCTGACCAAGATGCAATTGCCAGAGCCGACAAGCTTGAGGCTCAACCAATCTCGCCCAAGCTCCCCAGAGGTTCACTGGGCTTTGGCAAGCCGCGAACATGCCGGATTTGGCGGCGGAGCTCAGGCTCGCTTGGATTAGGAGCTCGAGCTCCGCCGCTAGATCTGGCCAGCTTGTGGCTCGCTAGAGCCCAATGAACCTTTAGCGAGGCCCGAGCCCCGCCCAGCTTGCTGGATCTAGCAAGCCCCAAGCCAGCAGGGCTCTGCCTCGCCCAATTTGGCGAGGCCCAAGCTTGCCAAGCTCAGGCAAGCTCGACTTCACCAGATTGGGCTAAGCGGAGCCTCGCCGACCTAGGGCGAGGCTCAAGCTCGCTCGCGGCCGGTCACTAGCCGCTGCCGTGGCCGGCGATAGGCCCCCAAGTAAGAAGATGAAATGGAAAAAAAGAAAAGAAAAAAAGAAAAGGAAAAAAGTTGAAAACTCAATTTTTTAAAAAAACAAATAAGAAAGCATAAATGTGTTGGTGAAAAGAAACAAGGTGAAAGAAGTTATGAAATATGTTTTCCACTTTGCAAAAGTGGAAAACATTTTCCTCATCTTTAAAGGTTGTTTTTTCCAATGATAGAAACATTTTCCTTGATTATTTCATTTTTCGTGGAACAAACATTGGAAAATCCAGAAAATATTTTCCTGAAAGTCATTTTTCGTGAAACGAACGAAGCCGAAGTTCCTTCTAACATTTGTCATCTTGGCTTTGGCATCATCTCATGCCTTTGCCTCCGACCGAAGTCCTCTTTAGGACTTCTGTGGAGGACTTTTGTGTAGCCATGAACGACAGCAACTCTGCGGTGCTTGTGAATGGAAAGTTCTGCAAGGATCCAAAGCTTGCCGTAGCAGATGATTTCTCCTTCACAAAGTTCAGATATCCTGGGAACACATCGAATCCGCTCGGATCCAAAGTAACGACTGCCTTTGTCGACCAATTCCCAGGACTCAACACTCTTGGCATCGCCATGGCCCGCCTTGACTTTGCTCCGTATGGTCTAAACCCTCCCCACATCCATCCTCGTGGCACCGAGATGCTAGTGGTCGTGGAGGGTACGCTTTACGTCGGTTTTGTCACATCCAACCAATTGAACAATACTCTCTTCACCAAAGTCTTGACCAAAGGAGATGTTTTCGTGTTTCCACAAGGCCTCATACATTTCCAGCTGAATATTGGCCAAGCTAATGCACTGGCCTTTGCTTTCTTGAGCAGCCAGAATCCGGGTCTCATAACCATAGCAAATTCAGTCTTCAGATCGAAGCCACTGATCAATGTTGATGTCCTTACAAAGGCTTTCCAAGTGGACAACAAACTGATCAATTATTTGCAAGCACAGAACTGGTTTGACAACCATTAGGCAGATGTTCACGAGTAATTGTGTTTGTTCATTACATTACAGAGAAGAATTCTTTCCAATAACATGCTGACTTTTGGGTACTAGTACATTTGTTTGTTATCCGATTTATGATAAGATCTCTCTCTCTCTCTCTCTCTCTCTCTCTCTCTCTCTCTCTCTCTCTCTCTCTCTCTCTCGTAAATATTTAGAGGGCTCAGATAAAAACTGATTCAAGGCCTCTTTCCATCTTGCTCGCTCCAGGTCTCTGTCTTTCCAAACGAGACATATTACTCGATCACTCCAGACCAATCTCAAATATCAGCTTGTGAATAATTTTGCCTTCATAGATTGTTTAAGTCACGCAATTTCATGATTCTGATATAGAGCTGCGTCTTATGTAAATTTCTTCCTCACTTTGGGTTTGTTTATTTTCCGTAAGGATTAAGAGTTTGTTTAAGACTGGCCTTGGAATAGGGCCAACAAACATTAATTATCTCTTTGTTCCATTCATGCCCATAAAATGTTACAATGACCATGAGTGGTATATCTTGAGGATCTTCATTTATTTATCCAAATAATTCCAATGCAGTAAAGAAATGTTTCACATTGTCCATAGATAGCAGTTTCCCTATTTCACTCGACTTCAACGCAAGAAGAGATGACATGCGCGCAGAGTTCCTTCGAGAGGCAGAGAGAGTCTATATATGGGATGCCTCTGCTAGGCCACTGATAATGCTCAAAACTGGTGTTTGTACTAGGGAGTCGACATGCTAAAAATAATAATGAATTAGCCAGTGTCATGAAATTAAAGATGTGCTTGTTCCTTGTAACATTTAAATGCTAAGGAATAGTGTTATTAAAGTTTTTCTGATGTAATATTCTAGCTTGGCCAAACTTCATAGTTTTATTTTACGTGTTATTGCACGGGTATATTCAGCAAACTCACTCGAGCAGCTTGCCAACGTTTGCATGTGGTAATGTTCAGGCAGAACATGGAAACCTTTTAAAGCCAACATTGCATGCGCGTGGGGGGGCATGAGAGAGAGAGATTCTTATGAAGAATGATCATTTATGATTCAAAACGTTCACGATCAGTTACAATAAGAATAATTCTTTTATTGGGAACCAATTATCAATCTCAGCAATCATGTATGGAGACTACAGGGGTAGTTCGACATCTTGGAGTTCAATGCGTCAACCTAATTGTTGTCATACCAAAACTGCGCCTGAAGGTAGTCAACAACCTTCTTATCCACTTGGAAGGCCTTGGTGAGAACATCAGCCGAAATGGGTGGCTTCGATCCGAACACTGAATTAGCAACGGTAATCACTCCTGGGTTCTGGCTGCTCAGAGCAGCAAAGGCCAGCGCAGGGGTCTTTCCAATGTTCAGCTGGAAGTGGATGAGACCAATTGGGAACACAAACACATCCCCTTTGTACAACACTTTGGTGAAGAAGGTGTTGTTTAATTGGTTGGATGCGACGAAGCCGACAAGCAGTGTGCCCTCAGCAACAACCAGAATCTCGGACCCACGAGGGTGAGTGTGGGGAGGATTCAGGCCACCCGGAGCGAAGTCAATACGAGCCATGGAAATGCCCAAAGTGTTAAGTCCTGGAAGTTGGTCGACGAAAGCAGGTGTGACTTTTGATCCGAGCGGGTTCACAGTATTCCCAGGATATCTGAACCCCTTAAAGAGGAAATCATCTGCTGTAACTTGTTTTGGGTCCTTGCAAAACTTTCCGTTCACAAATACTGCATAAGAAACAGAATTCATGTTAATAGGCTTATCTAAGCAGAAACTCCTTTCACGGAAATACTTATAGCATCATTACACGGAACAGAAAGATACGAATAATGCGTCAGTGAGCTCCAACCTTTTGGGTCATTGATGGCCACACAGAAGTCCTGAAGAGGACTCGGGTCATATGCAAAACTGGTGGCAGTTGCTAGAGCCAAGATGAGAAGGCTAATTGGAAGAAACTTCATTGTGGTGGAATGGGGAGTCTCTGGTCAGGGCTTTGATATCTACCTCTTCACTTGTTTGCTTGAGATGATATTATATGTTTTGCATGGACGCATGACCCCCTTTTATAGATGACAGTCGTGTTGACCCGGTATTTGATTTTCCATGACAAGCAACACCTCCCAGATCTTCAGCTATACCAAGTCTCCGATATGGTAGTTCATTTCTTATTCCGAGAGATGAATTGTTCCACAACTGCCGCAACAAAATGCCCCTTTCTTTGACCTATCCTCTTTCCCTGTTAAGAAAAAGCATGATATCTGATATGGAAGTGGACTTCTTCAATAATATGTAAATCTTCGGTTTCCTTCTTCTTTACTGTTTTGACGTCCTATGCGGATTCAGCTGGATGGAGCGAGGGCCAATTCTTCTGGAAGGGCTTCGGATGATCATACCAAACTGTCAAATGAAAATGATGTAGGTACAAGTGTTTTCACATGCATCTCCATCCTTCACCGTGAAACACTTGCCAAGCTGCCAAATTACTTCCTACAGACATTATGTTTACTTTCTCATATAAACATGCAGGGTTTCCACACCATCTGGATGGTATAAGATTAATAATCAAAATCTGTTTGAATTGCATCGGAGAGGTAAAATGAATGGTTTGACTCGTTTTTAAATTTACTGCTGTGAACATGTTGTAAACCTATATTTCACAAAACTCAGATGATCCATCCATATCTACATGCCAAATTTTATACCTTCTCATTGGGACGACTGGCTTCCACCAAAAGTATGACCTAACAAACTTTTCACTATTCAAGCTACTATTGATACGATTCCCGAAGAAGATTACCAAGAATATCATCAAGTATATAACTTTTCAATAGTAGTCCTGAAGATCAATTTTTCGATAACATCCAACAAATAAGGCTAATCCTTGGAGATCATGTGAAAAATAAATTGTTCTCTTTATGTTGTTAGATAGCCTAGAGTACAGACCGATTCTCCCTCCAATATAATCACAGCAATCAAATAGGGGCAGTGAGAATGTAAAATTTGAACATGCCGTCTAAAGTTAAAAATCTGAGAATGTAAAAAGACGAGAAGTAAAGTGGGAATGCTTCATCGAATGACTAATTCTCAATTAGAACGGGTTTAGAAACAAGAGGGGGTTGAAGTTGTAGAATGGTTCACCAATCACACGGAAGAATAAACAATCGTTATAGACTTAGCACCGTTCCTTGCTTCAGCTGCTTCCTGCCGGCCCATTGACTGGGACTAAGTCAAATGACTAACTACTATAAATAGATGAGCCGCGTTTCACAACAATCCTCAACAGAACAGAATTTCCGAGACAGACTAATCGAAGCTCAGAAAATATTCCATGATGAAGTTCCTTCTAACATTTGTCCTCTTGGCTTTGGCATCATCCCATGCCTTTGCCTCCGACCCAAGTCCTCTTCAGGACTTATGTGTAGCCACCAACGACAGCAACTCTGTGATGTTTGTGAATGGAAAGTTCTGGAAGGACCCAAAGCTTGCCGTAGAGATGATTTCTCCTTCACAAAGTTCAGATATCCTGGGAACACATCGAATCCGCTCGGATCCAAAGTAACAACTGCCTTTGTTGACCAATTCCCAGGACTCAACACTCTTTGCATCGCCATGGCTCACCTTGACTTTGCTCCGTATGGTCTAAACCCTCCCCACATTCATCCTCATGGCACTGAGATGCTAGTGGTCGTGGAGGGTACATTCTACGTCGGTTTTGTCACATCCAACCAATTGAACAACACTCTTCACCAAAGTCTTGACCAAAGGAGATGTTTTTGTGTTTCCACAAGGCCTCATTCATTTCCAACTGAATATTGGACAAGCTAATGCACTGGCCTTTGCTTTCTTGAGCAGCCAGAATCCGGGTCTCATAGCCATAGCAAATTCAGTCTTTGGATCGAAGCCACTGATCAATGTTGATGTCCTTACAAAGGCTTTCCAAGTGGACGATAAACTGATCAATTATTTGCAAGCACAGAACTAGTTTGACAACCATTAGGCAGATGTTCACAAGAGTAATTGTGTTTGTTCATTATATTACAAAGAAGAATTCTTTCCAATAACATGCTGAACTTTGGGTACTAGTACAATTGTTTGTTATCTGATATTTGATAAGGTTCCACTGTTTGTTATCTCTCTCTCTCTCGCTCTCGTAAATCTTTCGAGGGCTGTAATGAAAAATTAATTCAAAGGTCTCTATCCATCTTGCTCGCTCCAGGTCTCTGACTAACTTTCCAAACGGAATGTCACTTGATCACTGCATACTAATCTCAAGTATCAACGTGTGAATAATTTTGCTTTGATAGCATTGTTTAACTCAAGTAAATTCATCATTCTGATATAGAAGTACATCTTATGTAATTTTCTGCCTTACTTTGTTTTGTTAATTTTCTACAAGGATTAAGAGTTTGTATAAGACTGACTTTGCAATGGGGCCATCAAACATTAATCCTCCTTTTATTCCAATGTCAATAAATAGTGGTTTGCCTGTTTCACTCCACTTTTCCAGCGCAAGAAGAGATGACACGCGCTTGGAGTTCCTTCAAGAGGATGGCTCCGCTTGGCCTCGGATAAAGCTCAAAACTGGTGTTTGTGCTTCGAGAGTCAAGAAGCGTAAAAAATCATGAATTAGCCACTGTTATAGTATTAAAGATATGCTTGTTCCCTGTAACATTTAAATGTCAAGACAAAATAATAGTGTTATTGGGGTTCTTATGTAATATTCTAGCTTGGCCAAACTTCATATTTTTTCGTTAGTTGTTATTGCACCAGAATATTTAGCAAACTCAACCCGCTAGCCAAGGTGTGAATGTAATTATTGTCAGGCATTACTCGGAATCCTTTCAATGCCTATATTGCGGCGGAGGGAGGGAGGGAGAGAGAGAGAGAGATTCTTATTAAGAATCATCTTTTATTACTCAAACATTCATCATTGGTTTCATAGAGAGCAATTCTTTTTATTGCAAAGCAATAATCAATCCCCGCAATCATGTATGGAGCATACAGGGGTAATCCGACGTCTTGGACGTCAGTGTATCAACTTAATTATTGTCATACCAAAACTGTGCTTGTAGATAGTCAACCACCTTCTTGTCCACTTGGAAGGCCTTCGTGAGAACATCAGCCGAAATGGGTGGCTTTGATCCGAATACTGCATTAGCAATGGTAATGACTCCTGGGTTCTGGCTGCTCAGAGCAGCAAAGGCCACCACAGGGGTCTTTCCAATGTTCAGCTGGAAGTGGATGAGACCGATTGGGAACACAAACACATCCCCTTTGTACAACACTTTGGTGAAGAGGGTGTTGTTTAATTGGTTGGACGTGACAAAGCCGACAAGTAGTGTGCCCTCAGTGACAACCAGAACCTCGGTCCCACGAGGGTGAGTGTGGGGAGGGTTTAGGCCACCCGGAGCAAAGTCAATACGAGCCATGGAAATGCCAAGAGTGTTGAGTCCTGGAAATTGGTCGACGAAAGCGGGCGTGACTTTTGATCCGAGTGGGTTTGCGGTATTCCCTGGGTATCTGAACCCCTTGAAGAGAAAATCATCTGCTGTGACTTGTTTTGGATCCTTGCAGAACTTCCCATTCACAAATACTGCAAAAGAAACAGAATTCACGTTGTTAGGCTTATCTAAGCATAAACACTTGCCAGGGTAGTTCTTTTAGCATCATCAGAACGTAAAGATTCGACTGTCCCTAGAGCAGAGCTCCAACCTTCGGGGTCATTGATGGCCACACAGAAGTCCTGAAGAGGACTTGGGTCAAAGGCAAAAGCGGTGGCGGTTGCTAGAGCCAAGATGAGAAGGGTAGTTGGAAGGAACTTCATTGCGGTTGCAGACAGGAGAGTTACAGGCCTGGATATCTTCTTCTTTTCTTTGCTTGAGATAGGAGTGAGATGTCTAGCATGGACACTTGATTCCTTTTTATAGATGAAAGTAGTGCTGACCTGGTATTATGTTTCTATGATAAGGAACCTGACAGGTACCAAGTCTCCGGTGTGCTGGTTAATTTCTTACTCCAGAAAAGAATTGTTCCACAGCTGCTACGTCGAAGCACCCATCACTTTGACCTGTCCTCTTTTCCGTTAATCTGATATGGAAGTGGTCTTCTCCGATGGAATTTACGTCTTTTTATTTCTGCTTTACTGTTTCGTATGCCCGGTGCAGATTCACGTTCAAAGAGGTATAATTCACGGTTTGACTTCTGTTTCCAACTCCGTTGGGGTGATGCCAACGTGGTCTAAAGCTATGCTGCACGAGCTTATACGACTCATCCATTCCGACCACTATCACAAAGGATGACTAGCTTTTACCAAGAATTATGATTGGCAAAACTCTTCAGTATTCAAACTATCATAGATAAGATTCTCCTAGAACTTTACTCAAGATAATTTAAAAAGTAAAAGGCAAATCACAATGTCAAGTTAAGAAACTATGGAAACAGAGACTTGTTACAACGAAATTGAGCTCTTCTAGCTTAGTTTCTAAGGAGCAGGTGCCTTTTCCACGCTTAGAAAACGTTTGAGTCGTGAAATTCTTCATAATTTCTGTAGTTTTATTTAACAAAGAAAAGAAAAATTTAAATTGCTGAAGTTTCAGTATTTAAAAGGTGTTGAACAGAGATATGGGCAGTCTCTCCCACTTTAATTTTTTGACTGGGTCTTGCCTATGTGGGCCTCCTTAGAAGCTAAACTATTGTGCTCCTATTTATCATCGTTCGCCTTCAAACCCAAATAAAGAAGCAAGTCCATATTCATGAATTTTTGCAGAAAAAAAGAAAGCTTGGTTTCTAAGTACATCCCATGTACTTTGGTGCCAAATGTATGATCTTAAATCAACTAATATTATGGCAAAAAATCTACTTATACCGTGGCAAAGCGTGGGATACTCGTATTAGCAATTTGATTTAGTAGAGCTAGGAAATGAATTCCTGTTTTTTAAAGAACTAATATAAACACCTTCATTGTTAAATTGATCAATTTTTTATCCCGAAGCATGGCGCCGGTAATGTGCTGTTCATATTGAAATTAGTCTTTGAAATGAATTTAAAGTAAACCGATGCTCCCAACGTTTCGACATTCGCAATTTGCCTCAACGCACATCGATATAAAGTTTTGAAATATATTTCTGAATAGCCCTTGTATATTTTCTTGCATATATAGATGACATAAAATCGATTTGGCTTTCATACATAATCATAACAGCTACGTGGTCATATATGTGAAAACAATTTGGCTAGAGTCAATATAAGGGTATAAATAATAATCATTCTGTTTCAGACTGTTTCAGAAACAGAAATAGATTTTTCAATTTCTATTCATTGGACAAGTTTTTGAGCAAAAATACACGTTTAACAGCAACACAAAATATTTGTTTCTGGAATAGAAATTTTTTGATAATGACACAAAATTTCTCCCCCTTGAGTTATAGTGGTGGACGGCAACAGTGGACGACGATCGACAAACGGTGGTCGACAGACAATGGGTGGTGGACAATAGGCAGCGGCAATAACCAATGGTGTGTGGTGAGCGATGGCGACTGGCAGCAGGTGGCAAATGGCGAGCGGCAAACAATAGGTGATGGCGGTGGCCAGCAATGTGTGGCGAACAATGGACGATGGCTTTCAGTGACTGGCAACAGGTGGCGGACGATAGATGGTAGCAAATGGTGGGTGAGCGGTCGACTAGTAGTGAGAAACGAGTGATAAAAAGAGCATTTATTTTTTTTTATTTCTATTATGGACAAAAATATTTACTTTTTATTTTTATTCCAAACTTAGAGTAAAAATTTGTTCCAAAAAAAAAATTACATTATCAAATAGATTTTTGTTCTAAACTTATTTTCAAGAACTAAAATTAGTTCTGGTTAGAAGTTAAATGGTTATCATGCGTCTCTAAAAGTGATACTTTGCCATCAATTTTAAAAAGTCGGGAGGGAGAAGAGGGGTGAAATTGCAAAGATTGGAACGTAGGGGGGAGTTTCCACAATCCCAAAAGTTCGGGGGCCAAAATGTAATTCTCCCTCGCTATCAAGTATCAACCATGTGTCACGAGCCGATCGATTAGGATCATGACCGCGCGGCGACTCGGGCACTTTAGAATTGGATTGAATCGCCGAAGTACCGCCAGCCTTACACAGTCGAATGCTTACTCGCTCGCCTTACCCGGATCGTAGAGAAAAAAAATTTAAAGAGAAGAGTTCTGGAAAGATAGAAGCTTTGTATTGCAGAATTAATGGATGTTTATAAATGAAGGAGGACACCATTTTTATAATTGAGGGCCTTGGATTACATCCATTGATCTAAAATTCTATTGGCGGATAAGATCGCACCGCCTCAACTACCGGCATAAGTGCCAACCACTAGACATAAATACTTAACTACTAGAAACTTCGGGAAGAAGGCTTGTTGGGAATCCGAACGAGTACAGGTGGTCCACGGGCGAGTTGGGGCCGACTCTGGGATTCTGGGAACCTCTCGGGTCGTCAATCTTTCAGCCCGTGACACATGCGTGGCAGGAAAGAAACGGAAAAAACGCAGCGAGGCTGCTGCCACCCGAAACAGAGGTCGAACTCGCGGGGGTCTCATGTCCTTGTCCGCCGCAGGATGCAGACTCCACGCCCGAGAAATTCTGTATTCTTCCATCTCCAAAGCCTTGTCTTCAATCCGAAGCTCCACAGAACTGCGCAAAGCGCACGCGCTAGCGATCACCGCGGGGCTCGACCGATCCGCCTTCCTGACCGGCAAGCTCATAAGCAAGTACGCGCGTTTTCGAGAACCCGCCTTCTGTATCTCCGTCTTCGACCGCGTTGCGCCCACCAACAATGTCTACCCGTGGAATTCTGTCATCAGAGCACTTACCCAGAACGGCCTTTTCTCCGAAGCCCTTGGGTTCTACTCTAGGATGCGGGACGTCGGTGTTCGACCCGATGCGCATACGTTCCCTTCGGTCATCAATGCCTGTGCGGGCTTGGGCGATGCCGAGATGGGTAAGGCCGTTCACCGACGTGTTTCGGAAGCGGGGTTTGGCTCGGACCTGTACATTGGTAATGCTCTGATTGATATGTACGCGAGGCTTGATGACATGGGCAAAGCCTGCCACGTGTTCGAGGAAATGCCTCACAGGGATGTCGTGTCTTGGAATAGTCTGATATCGGGGTACAGTTCAAATCAGTACTGGGAGGAGGCTTTGTGGTATTATAGTGATTTGAAAATGGATGGGATTCTGCCGGACTTGTATACCGTGTCCAGCGTTTTACCTGCTTGTGGAGGTTTGGTAGCAGTGAGAGAGGGTCGAATGCTTCACGGTTTGGTTGAGAAGATCGGGGTGGATGGAGATGGCATTGTGAGGAATGGGCTACTCTCCATGTACTTCAAGTTTCGCAATGTTACGGATGCTCAGAAAGTTTTTGATGAGATGGTATTTAGAGATATTGTCAGTTGGAATACCCTGGTCTGTGGGTATTGTCAACTGGGATTGTTTGAAGACTCGATCAAATTGTTTAGGGAAATGATCACCACATTTACACCTGATTTATTGACGTTCACCTCTGTTCTCCGTGCTTGTGGACACTTAGGTGACTTAGAATTAGGAACTAATATTCATGATTACTCAGTAAGGAAAGGAATGGAGTTTGATACTAGGGCTAACAATATTCTTCTAGATATGTATGCTAAAGGTGGCAATCTACTTGCTGCACGTCAACTATTTAATAAGATGAAAGATAGGGATTCTGTATCATGGAATTCCTTGTTAAATGGTTATATCCTACATGGGTCATATGGGGAAGCGATGCAGCTTTTTAAGATGATGAAGATGGAAGATGAACCCGATTCTATTACTCATGTGATGCTCCTATCTCTATCTACTCAGTTTGCAGATATTTACTTTGGGGGAGAAGTCCATTGTCACATAGTGAAGTCAGGATTTGCTATGGATTTGCGTGTTTGTAATGCCCTCATAGATATGTACGCCAAATGTAGTAAGTTGGAGGATTCTCTGAGAATTTTTGGGCTCATGGATGTGCGTGATATAGTCACTTGGAACACAATTATCTCTGCATGCATTCATCATCAGGATTGTTATTTAGGATTTCAAATGATCAATGCTATGAGAAATGAAGGACTGGTGCCAGATGAGGCCTCATTGTTGGGCATATTGCCAATATGTTCCTTACTTGCTGCTAAACAGCAGGGGAAAGAGATACACGGATATATTTTCAGATTGGGGTTCGAATCAAATGTACCAGTGGGAAATGCACTAATTGAGATGTATTCCAAATGTGGCAATCTAAAGAGTGCTGTTGGAGTATTTGAGCTTATGAAAGTAAAAGATGTGGTGACCTGGACTGCACTGATCTCTGCTTATGGGATGTATGGTGAGGGGCAGAAAGCATTGAAAGCTTTTGCACAGATGGAAGTTGCTGGCATCCTTCCTGATCATGTTGCTTTCATTGCTATAATTTTTGCTTGTAGCCATTCAGGTTTGGTGGAGGAGGGACTAAATCTATTTGACTGCATGAAGAATAAGTACAACATAGATCCTAGAATGGAACACTATGCTTGCACTGTGGATCTTCTTTCTAGATCAGGGCATTTAAATAAGGCAGAGGATTTTATCCTCTCAATGCCATTGAAGCCAGATGCAAGCATATGGGGAGCTCTACTTAGTGCTTGTCGTGCAAATGGTAACATGAGAATTGCTGAACGGGTCTCAAAGAGGATTATTGAATTGGATACAGACATGACTGGGTATAATGTTTTAGTTTCAAATGTATATGCCTCGATGGGAAAGTGGGAACAAGTAAGATCAGTACGGAAATCAATAAGATCCAAAGGACTTAAAAAAAGTGCTGGCTGTAGCTGGATGGAGATAAAGAAAAGGGTTTATATATTTGGTACAGGGGATAGATTCTTCGAACAATTTGAGGAGGTTTATCAGTTGCTCGATATTCTAGGCAGTCTGATGGCTAAACAAGGCTATGTCCCTGATTTGCAATGTGTCCTGCATGATGTTGATGATGATGAGAAGAGGGACATGCTTTGTGGGCACAGTGAAAGGCTCGCGATAGCATTTGGTTTGCTAAATACAAAACCTGGAAGCCCCTTACAGATAATGAAGAACCTTAGGGTTTGTGCTGATTGCCATACTGTCTCCAAGGATATATCTAATATTGTACAAAGAGAAATTTTAGTGAGAGATGCTAATCGCTTCCATCTCTTTAAAAATGGAGCTTGTAGCTGTGGTGATCGATGGTGAGAGATCCACTCATTTAGTAGGTTATTTTGCTTGTGTGAGTGAGGATCGATCTTTAGTGCCATGAATATTTTTACAGAAATCTTCCAGCTGGAGTTTGCCGCTAAGTTTTGCTTTATCCACCCATGTTGATAACCAACATAAGGGAACGCTCGTATAGTTGGAGAATTGGAGGCAGAGAAGAAGAAAAGGTTGGGAGGACTTCCTTTGGCAGATTGTTTATCAACGTTATCAAGGAGATTATATCCTTGGGAAAGACAGGTGGTGTAGGGAATGCTCACTGAAGATGCAGTGCAGAGACTTCAGTTACAGTTGTATGGCATCCAGGTGGGCGTGAGAAACATGCCAGGCTTTGAGTTGGAGATTCTCTTCAGGTTTTTTAGTCTGTATGAGATTCACGCCATGACAGGGTCCGAAAGAGAGAAATATGGACAGGAGGGTGGCTCAAATGCTGGAATCTTTTAAGGTGAAACAGCTTGTAGCATTGCCAATGTGGATGAGTACTTGAGTAGTATAATTTGCAGCAAGCACTTCCCTTGGTAAGGAGTTCCGACTACTAGATCCTGTTCAAAGTACGTGTACTTGGATATCTTTTCACATAAATCATGATTTGCATTTGCAAAATTTTTCATGCTAAACCTTATATAATTGAATAAAAGGGGGTAAGTTAGGGATGAATGGATTATGCTTCCAACTTTGAAGCAATAAACAGGTTGTGTGAGTGACTCCTGTTAAATACTTTTCTCATTAAGGAGAAAGCAGTTGTCTTTACGTTAGAGATAGTCAGTGTGCCTCTGGGATTACTAAACAAACAAAACAACTATCATGGGAGAATTTGGACGAACATTACAACCATCAAAGAGAAATGGCAAAAGAATATGTAAGAAAACAGACTATTTGTACTTTCTCTATTACTGAAAATGATGTGTAAATTTACTGAGAGGTGCATTTTGCTTTATCTTCTCTGTGCATCCTATATGATTTCTTATGTATATTTGAAATAATCAGTCTTTCACAAATCGTTTTTATCACTTCTGCAGCAATTCTATATACATGAGAAGCACTCAAGCAAAACTAGGCATGTGGATTCACACATTTGCGCCAATTGGGAAACGGTCCAATGACGTGGACTGCTCTAATTCAGTAACTGATGACAAAAGTTTGTTAGGCGATTTTTCAAGGACAGATGAGTCGGGTGATGTTAGAATCATGGTTATTCAATATTAGTACACATTATGTTTGACTAGTATATGATGTTTGTGAAATCCAAATATGGATTGTAGACTCACTTTACGCTTAACTTGGAAAAGTTACTGGGACAGCTTGTTCGAGGCCAAAAATTCTGACTCAACTAGTATTGTTAAGCTGTATGTAAATGAACATTAATTCTGATTTTCGAGGACAGATGAGTCAGGTGATATTAGAATCATGGTCATTCAATATTCGTACACATTATATTTGAATAGTATATGATGTTTGTGCAATCTAAATATGGATTGTAGGTTCACTTTACACTTTACATGGAAAAGTTAATGGCACAGCTTGTTCAAGGCCAATAATTATGACTCCAAACAAGTACAGTTAAGCAGTAAGTGAACATTAACTCTGAATTGAAATCTATATCAAAATGATTAAATTATAGTTTGTTTTCTGCTGCAGTAATAACTCAATTTTTCTCTGTAGTTTTAGTGAGGAGAAATCTGTGATGACTACTCAGTCTTCTGGTGCAAAGTATCTGAGTAGAAACCTATCTTTCTATGCAAAAGACCTGAAGAGTCTGAGCAGTAGACTCAGTTTTCAGCACTGGATAGCCGATTCTATGCTGCAGCAACGGTTTCTGGTACAGAAAACGGAGTCTGGTGCGGACTAAAGTTCCCTAAGTTCGAATTTTGCACCAGAAAACCTAGTCTTCCGTTGCAGATTACTGTGGAAAAGCCGAGCCTCTATAGTTGCAGAAACTGAGCTTTCTCAGTATAATTATTGAGGGGGATGTTTACAGCAGAATTCAGAAAACTTGTCAAGATAATGCATGTTAGTTTTAAAACTTTCATTTCATACATTTTAGTCCTAAAGCTTGTCACCGTCATCCACTTTAATCATTCCTAAGTTCCATTAGGTTTCATGGAAGGAAAATCTACATGGCCCTTTTTATTACCAAAGGTATGCTTACCAAACTGGTTTGATGTTTATTCTGGAAAGCCTGTTTGGGGTCAGGTCTGAATAAGAAGATCAGCCCAATGGAGATGAAGGAGGTCTACTTGGTAGTTTTGTAGCCTTTGTGAGAAAGGCTGAGTTAGCACCACTGAATTTTAGAAAATGGCATTAGATGCCTAAATTAATTGAAAAAAAAAGGACATCAGGTGAATTATTTAGGTAATCTATCATTTTGAATATAAAGGTATTCATGTTTGATAATGAATGCTTATTGTAAAAATGATGTTATACGTTTTCTCTCTATAATCTTGGTTTGATTCTACCCATACACAAGCTATGAAGAAGAGTTTCGCATCATCCATAAATCCAAATGGAGAATTTACAAGTGATCTAAAAGCAGCACATTATGATCGCTCTTAATCACTGTCACATAATGGGCATGTTGCTCTTTGGAATGTAGAACGTTTCGGCTAGGTCCACTTACAGAGCAAAACAAATCTGCACCACCAGGAAAAAGAGCTGTGCAAGGATGGCTGCAGAGAAGGTATTCAGTTCATCTGCTTCTGACCTAGAGATTTGTTGATTTAATCATGCTGCAGCTTAGTGCTGTTCCTAGCTGCAGTAGAAACTTAATTCTGCTGTTGAAAAAGAACTCATGTCTGTTTATTCTGCTGTAACAGATCAAAGTCGTCTTGATTTTTGGCCGTCATTCCAAGGTCATTGGGTTTGACAATGAAAAGAAGAGATCACAAAAGAGTCGAGTTGGGTGGATCTGCAACATCTGTTCGATGCAGTCACCCTGATAAAGGACAAGATGCTGGTTATGAAGCTGCTGGAGAAACAATTGTTTGCATTCTCATCTTTCTGAAAATGGCAAGATTGTGAAACTACTGGTCTCAATGCTACATTAAGTTCTTTGTGTTCTCAACCTATAAGATTTTGAGAAGATGCAAGATCAAATGAAAATCATGTCTGGCATGTTTGAGAAGTCGTCAGCTTTCAACCAGGATGAAAGTCACCACCAAGCACAGCAAAAGTAATGGCTTCAAGCTTATATCGTTCTTGAAATTCTCAGAATGAGATGGAAGGTAAGGTGTTTGACTTGTGAAAAGTAAATATAGGTCGGAGGATAACCCCACAGGCTTCGTCGTCCCTCGTTCACTTGCTTGATATCATTCTTTGCTGGGATGAAGTTTGTTTGATGGATTTGTGTGTGGGGGGTTTAATAGGGAATCTCTGTGTGTTAATGTTATTAATAGAACTTAGCGGACTCATGGTGGTTTACACATTTATGTTATAAAACTCTGCTTAATCTCAATAGGCTCTAATTGATGTTCCATGTTGTTCCATTATCTCCTGTCATTGAGTAATCACCTGACAACGTTTAACTATTATTGCAAATTTTCGAGCATCTTGAGAAACACATGACCTTTTAGTTGTGTTGTAAATTTCTTACGAACTCGTAAATGTCTCAAAGAAATACACAACTTTCGTCATTGTTGCCAATTTAGCGTCCGTTAATATTCTATCCATCCTCATTTCTTCCTATGTGTTATTATAAAGTGGTTGTTACTGTGCCGATGTGCACGTGTTTCCCCTTCAAAACGAAGCCTTGCAAACTCGTCAGCAAAGTTAAATTGAAATTAGCTAGAGCTGAAGAAGAAATTGGAGCTATTAGGATTGAGGCTATTGCGAGTTAAAGTTACTCCCTATGTTGGGCAGTGATGAAATTAGGGCCAATAATTCGTGTTCATGTGACATATTCAGATTTTAAAATTATGCCAAGTGGATCATTAAACACTCTTCTGTTAATTATGCTATGAAACTTATATATGTTAAATTTGCGTCAATTCATATTTAACCCAAGGAAGAGATGACGACAAGAATAGATGGAATGTTAACCGGATGCTAAATTTGCAACAATGGTAAAAGCTTTTGTATTTTTTTAGATGGTTCAAAATTTCTGCTAAATATGCAACAATGGTAGGAGGTTGTGTGTTTTTTTTGAGACGGTTGAAAATTCGTGTTAATTTCCCAGCAACGGCAAAAGGTTGCGAACCTTTTTGCTAATCAGCCTGAAAAACCGAATGAATATTATATATTGCCTCTCCAAATCAATGTGTATACTGTAATATGGATGAAGTAGAGTAAATTGGAGACGATTGTTATTTTGTTGGTCCTTTTTGGGTGTATCGTAGATCATATGCTTCTTGAATAAACGGACTTCACTTAGTGAATTTAGTCGTCATTTGTGGCAATAGTGAAAATCATCATCTCACTAATACATTCGCAAGCGACATTATGATAATCGATTCGACTTGGGTAAGTCCAGGGGATGGATATTAGAAGGTGTAATTACTAGGACCGATCTCGCCGTCGTTGATAAATAGCGGCCGGCGTAAGTCTTCGAGAGATAGGGAGCCATGAGTACTCACTCCTTCATTTCTTTCCTCTCTCAAGCTATTAACTTGGTCGCCGGAGCGCTTATCTCGAGACTTTCGCTGGACTTTTCCTCGTCCATTTTTCTCTTTTGGGTACCGGCGGAGGAAGCCACGGTCCCCAACGGTGGGCTCTCTCGTGGGCAGGCAAGAGAGCAAGTCAACATTATCTAAAGTAAGAATGGAAGAATTTAAAATTTGTCATTGGGCATGAACTAATAAAATGAACTCCGGCCCATCTTAATAAATCTGTCAAAATAGGTTATAGACAAGTCTCTTAACCCATATTTGATGGCAAAGTTATAAAATGGATTAAATATATTCAGTAAATGGGTTATAAAAAACTTAAAATGATAAAATCAAAAATAATATGAGAGTAAAATGAGTTCATAATTTATATAGACACAACTCATTTTATGTCTCTCTCTCCCTCTCTCCCTCCCTCCCTTATTTGATTTTGCACTTACTCATTCCGTGCTCTCAAAGTTTTTTTAGGTTTAGTTATGGAAGTGTCTTAATAATATGGATTAGATTGGATCATATATAAGCTGTGTATGGTTCAATAGATTTGTATTGTAAGGAAACAGGTTAAAACGAGTTAAACGGATTAATCACTCATTTGACGGATCTACTTTTGAGAAGCAGAAAATTACAATTTGATCCTTGAGCTGCTTGAGGAAGACAAACCTTATTGCCTACCCCTTTCGAGCGAGACTGTTTCACCGTATGATAGAAATAAGGTACTGTTCCATAAGCTGAACCCATCTCATGTCTCCAATTTATCAATTGTTGGATTTGCTCCATGTGACGATGGAGTACCAATCAATGAACTAAAACCATAATCACTCATCTCTCTCTCTCTCTCTCTCTCTCTCTCTCTCTCTCTCTCAATCGCCATCATAGGTAAATTCTCGAAACTTAGCCGTTCTTCTAGTTTTCCGGCCCACTCGCTTTGAGATTGTCATGATCATAGTAACATGTCGTAATTGGGTTGACTTTGTCATAACTCAATCAAATATGTCAAAACGCCTTTCCACTATATGGTCATAACAAGTTGTAACACATCTAACTTTATTGTACCACATTATATTATGCTAATATGACTAATAAAATTCATGATCAAAGATCAGACAAACAATTCATATATAATTATGGCCCACTTGCTTTGGAATCATCACGGCTCATGAGAGTTAGGGTTGGAAAACACTCAGCATGTTATTTGATGTTGTAACACGTCGTAAATAAGTTCAATTTTAATAACACATCGGTCTCTATCACGACTGGTGATAAGTTATTTTGTAATTAAGCAACTTTTATTAATAGTAAGAATATGCAGTGCTTAAACATTTATTAAACATCTCGATCTCATTAGTAGTTCTAGTATTAAAATTTGGGATTTATGCACTAGAACAACTAGAATAACTAAAACTTGTCACAAAAGTACAATTAATTCTTAAAATTTACAAAAGTGAAATTTAGTTTTAAAACTTGTTAAATTAGTACAATCGAGTCTTTCCGTTGACTTCATCCATTTAGACTAACCAAAAATGCTGACTTTACATGGCAAAAACATAGAACACAAGGCTAAAGCGACGTCATTTTGGATTAAATTCTAATTTTTAAAACTAAAATAATTAAATGACAATAAATAAGTATTTTAAAAAATAAAAAGGAAAAAGAAAATCCAAGGCAAGGGCCTACCCTTGCCATCGCTATGCCCATCAATAGAAAGGGCTGGTGAGGATTGTGGGGGCCTCAACTAAGGCTGGCAACGCTTACCCAAATTTGAGGGAGGGTCGCGACCATTTCCCAAATCTTAATGAGGGTCACTAGCCTTAGCCCAACTGTGGTGGCCCTCAGCTAGACCGCACCAAGCGTTGGTGAGTCCCTCCACTTAGATCTAGGCAAGGATCGTTAAGCCCTCGCTTGTAGTTAGCAAAAATTGCCAACCCTCATTGAGGCCCCATCGACCCCTATCGGCCCTTTTCAGTGATGGGGCAGGTGGTGGCAAGGGCCTACTACCCTTGCCTTGGATTTTTTTTTTTACCTTTTTTAAAATTTTAAAATTTTTATTTTATTTAATTAAGATTTTGGTTAAAAAAATTGGAATTTAATTTATGTCATTGCTACATTGGGAAAGAAAATATTTTAAAATATAACACCAACATTTTTCGTTAGTCTAAATGGACGGAGTTAACGAAATGATTCGATTATACTAATTTAATAAATTTTATGACTTAATTGGACTTTTTGCAAGTTTAATAATTTTGGTACGTGTATCCCATTAAAATTTGATGTTGCTTGCATCTACTTTTTAACTATTCAATCTTATCTTTTATATATTATGCCAAAACCAAAGTTTGTCTAGAAATCCAAAGTTCCCTAAAAAAAATAATTCTAAATTAGTAAGAGGTTTTATCTTTTGGGTTAATAACGCATGACAAAATTTCTATTTATTTCGATTTTCTATTTCTGCATTAGCAATGGGTTTGGAGCAACCGTTTGGTAATGATTTGATTTATCTATTTCAAAACAGATTTTATTTCGAAATAAAGAAATTGAAGAAATCGTAGTTGAAATTTTTAATTTTTCGTTTCGAAATAGAAATCGAAACCGAAATCAAACTATATAAAAACCTTGCGCTTTTTTGCTAACTTAATTCACTCATAACCACAACTTCAAAAATATTGCTAATTTTCTTTTTCTTATTTTACTCGTGTTTTTTTTTTTTTTTTTTTTTTCATTTTTTT
The DNA here is from genome assembly GCA_014182725.1 of Eucalyptus brandiana. Taxonomy (NCBI): domain Eukaryota; kingdom Viridiplantae; phylum Streptophyta; class Magnoliopsida; order Myrtales; family Myrtaceae; genus Eucalyptus; species Eucalyptus brandiana. The sequence goes on along the minus strand of CM024671.1, from coordinate 19,703,420 downwards.
TTCAAATTTTTTTTTTATAACTTCCTCCTTAGGATGAAAGGCAATCGAATGGGCTCCCAATTTTAAAAAACGACCAAAGTTCTTAAATGCTTACTTAAAAATAATGGGGCTCTTTCCTCCTAGAAAGGGCACGCGCATAACCAATTGAAGAAAAAGTTCTTACGTAATAGATGAATAAAAAATGTGCATAGAAATTAACCTTGTTTCTTTACAGATTCAAAATTCTTGTAAAATCAAAATAATTAAATTGTTATACAATCTTGAATTTTAATTCGAAGGCAAGAGATTCAAGAGAATCTCTCTCTTTGCTATGCAAGGGCCATTAAAGGTTCATTGAGCAACAATAAAGAAATTAGGGATGAGCAACTACACTGATTCAATTTGAGAATCAAAATAAACCGACCTTCTCCTGATTGGTTCCTAACCATAAACGTTACTTCAAGGTAGAATTCTCACATATTCCATTACACCATCAATTTTATTTTGTTGATAATCTTGTATAATACTAGTCTTTGATAAAATGACAGGGTTATATAAGCGCTATTGATAGCACCTATATTCATGCTTCCGCAATACTTGTCTAAACTTACACAGGATGAGCTTGCAAACAATACATTAACCGAGGAGGGAAACCAAATAAATACGCTTAGGAAAACCATTGCCAATAAAATGGTAATGGATAATAATATGTCGAAAATTCCATGAAATTGTATTTTTAACTTTTGTAATGTATTAGTATTATTTCGACTATTATTTTGTATTTGAGGATTTCCTATATTGTTATCTAATCAATTTTTATTCCTAGAAATAGAAATTTTATTCTCGTTATCAAATGGATTGTTTCGAAATAGAAATTTCGAAATCGTTATCAAACGGATTTCTTTCTTCTTCAAACTTGTCCTCAGGGAATAGAAATTGAGAAATTGATTTTTGGCCGTAAATCAATTTTCTGTTTCAAAATTTTGTTATGCGCAGTCTAAACTGGTACACATGTGACAAATTTACCCAAAACTATTTTTTTGACAATGAAAAACCCCAAACCGGTACACTTGTGACAAATTTACCCCGATCGACCATAAAAAAACCCTAAACTTGTATATTTATGACAAATTTAACCCAAACTAATTTATTCGACCACAAAAAACTTCAAATTGGTAAATTTGTGACAAATATACCTTCCACTAAATTGGAAAAATTATAAAAACTGTAAACTGTGATAAACGGAGTGTAAAATTCCAAAATGGTATACTAATCAACTGTCACGTATAATTTAACTTAATAATTTAACTTTAAAAATTTAACGAAATCTAATAGAGGGTAAATTTGTCACAAGTATACCAGTTTGAGGTAAATTTGTCAAAGGCATACCAGTTTGGGGTTTTTGGTGGTCAAAAAAATAGTTTGGGATAAATTTGTCATAGATGTACCGGTTTGAGGTTTTTCAGGGTATTAACCCTTATCTTTTAGACAGATTATGTTTTAGGGAAAATTATCTAAAAAATTCAAGCCTATTGTATGGCGGCCAATTTTAATCATAAACTTTTTTAGTTATACCAATTTAATTGTAAATATTTTGACATTTTATCAATTTGTTATTAAATCTTTGGCAAATAGTCTTTTGGGTAAGTTTAGTCGAAAATCGTTGACATGACGCGATCATGCCATGTAGGATGCTATAATGCTACGATTGGTGTGAACAATGCTTTCCAATTTTTAAAAGATTTTCTGAAATTTTTAATACTTTTTTGAATTTCTTCGTTTTATTTTCCTTTTTTTATTTTCCTTTTTTCTTTTCAGCCAATCGCATGGTCCTCAGTGATGGCTAACAATTGACCATAGGGGAGGGTTGGTGAGAGTTTCCCTCCTCGAGTTCAATGAGAACTACGAGGTTGACCGTTGTATGTGGCAAGTCACTCATCATCGTCCAGGTTTGGCGATTGGTGGAGGAAGAAGGGTAAAAAAAGAAAGACAAGAAAAAGAAAAATCAAAAAGATTATAAATAAATTAGAATAGTAAAAAGAGGCTGTCAAAGTCAATGACATTTCACGTTGGATGACCAACGTTTACATCAGCAACTTCTAACCTAAAGTAATCGGAAGGATTAAGTTGGTAAATCATCTAAATGTTTATGACTAAATTGGTAAATTGTGAAAATATTTATGATCAAATTGAGATAACTAAAATGTTTAAAACTGAATTGACAAATAGTTAAATTATTTAAGATTAAATCGATACATTTAAAAGGTATAAAATTATTCGCCATACAATAAATTCATAATTTTTTGGATAATTTTTCCAAGTGCTTTAAGTGCTTATATTATTATAGCCAACTTTCATATTTTAGTTTCCACCTCTTAAATTACCATCATACCCTTGCGATGAAAACTTGTGCAATTTAGTGAAGCAGTGGATAGCCTAATGGTGACTTTTGCAATTTTACAATCGCAATCCTATTTTTCTAGATAATTGAAGTTGAGAAAAACTGGAACATGGAGGAAGTGAAATTTTAAAGGGCATAGTCAATTACAATTATTCAAAAATCACGCGTGCGCCTAGTATGTGCATGAAGGTTGATAAATTTAAGCCAACACACCCTCTTGTCTTGTTCTTTAAATCTTCCAAAATATCCTATATGAAGTAATGAAAAAAACTTAACAATGATATTCCGGCCACCACCCTACTTGGCCATCATTTTCCTTTTTTGGGTAACTTTCAATCTATTATCTTTTTACGCACACACACATATATATATTCACTTTTGCACAAACGTCTAATGCGGGTTTAACCCTAGTCCTAATAACCACAATTTTCTTTTATCTTTCTTGCTTTTACTTAAGTATTAAATGAATTCTTTGTAGTCCGTGTATATTGTTTATAATAAAATCATTTATAATACTAAAATTATCTTTGATTATATTTATTCCGTAGATTATTAGTTTCTAATAAATTATATAATTTCAATTGAAACGGTTCATCTAACAATTATTGCAAAGAGGTTAGGTATCGGCATATTGAGTCAGATGAAAAACTCACAAGTCGATCTATATACTTTTTGAAAGATTTTTGGGTGTTTCACGATAAAATATATAGCATGGTGATTGCAGGATCCGAAAAAGCTTAAGGTGTAGGAAACATTTGAAACAAGAAATAAGGACAAGTGTTTAGTTTAGAGAGACATTTTATAGTCGATGAATCAATCTATAATTGATAAATTTTGAGTGGTCAGATCAGTATTATTAAAATGCAAAAGGATCAATGACTAATCAAGAGGATCCAAAATGTCTAATTGCTTGTTCAGATGAACTTTTATTTCGTCGAAATCCTGCGATGGATTTGACTTCTCCTCGACTCGAAACTTTTACATTTGCAAATGATGACGACGGGTACGTTAATAATATTGAGCTCCTTTCATAATTTCGAAATTATTCCAAATTTTGGTGGACCGGAAAGTGGTATTTTACTTTTTCAAAAAGATAAACAGAAAAGAAAAAGAAAAGAAAAAAAAAAGAATTGCGAGATTCTCTGTCTCCTCCTTGTTTCTTCCCCTCCCGTAACGAACGACCCGACCGAACCGCGCCTCCCGCTCCGCCGTCGCCGGACGAAAAAACCAAGACTCTCTCTCTCAACCATCTTTCTTCAGGGGTCGCCGTCTCTCTCTCTCTCTCTCTCTCTCTCTCTCTCTAGGCAATGCTCCTGCTGGAAAAAGACGAGATTTTTTTTTTTTTTTTTTTTTAATTTGCTTCTCTCGACGGTTCGTCTCGCTACTGACCACGCTCGTTCGCCATGAACGTAGCAGCTGCGGACCTGTAAGGCGAAGAAGGCGACGTCTCCGCTCCCTCTGCAAGAGAGGTTTCGCCTTCTGCTTCTGCTTCTGCTCCTTTCTCCCGCTCCTCCTCTTTCGTCCTCCTCTTTCGCCGGGTGGTGGGGGGGGACCTCGAAGTCGCTTTCATGGCCATTAAATGCGAGGGAGGAGAGACCGGGGGAGTTGGTGTGAAGAGGGCCGTTAACCGGTTCTCCAGGTTACGGACGGGGGTGAAAGAAGAGAGACGGACGGACGAGATCGATTGGGTCGATATCCGACGGCTGGCTGGGGGCGGTGGGCCCCACCGAGGGGGAACCCAATCCCTCGTGGGGGGTCGTGGAAAGCCTGCTGGCGATTCTCTCTGCGTCATCCCTTAGCACTCGCTCGGTCAGCTCTGACTCTCCCTCTCTCTCCTCTCTCTCTCTCCTCTCTCTCTCCGTCGCCATCGCAGGTAAAGCTCTCTCTCTCTCTATAACCCGGCCGTTCTTCTCCGATCGCGGTTAGGGTTTTCTCCCCCGCTCCCGTTTCCGCTCGTCGGCTTCGGCTGGTAATCTCGGAGCCCTTCCGATTCCTCCCCTGCTTCCGCTGCTGCTGCTGCTTCTTCCGCTTCTGCTCTTGTGCCCGCGGCAATCGCGCGGGATTCTCGCATCTACCGCGCGTTTCGTGATATGCTCGGTCTCGGTCGTCTCCATCGAGTGTTAGTATCGGATTGGAGTTAGTAGCTTTCGGTAGAGTTTGCGTTCTTCGGAGTGCTTTTCTTTTCGTCTGGCTTTTTGCTGCTGAGCTATTTTCTGCTTCTTCGTAGATTTGATTCTCGTGTTCTCGGCTTCTTTTTCTCCGCTTCCTGTTCTTCTCTGCTTTGGTCGAGCTTTTTGTCTTCGGTCGAGTGCGGAAGTATGAATTTTTGCAATGGGCCGAGATTTCTTTACATTGATTCTTTGCCGGTTTCGAGTAGGGGGCTGTTTTGCTACTTTCCAGACTCACTTTGAATAGCTTTTGACTACGCTAGAGAACCTTTGGGGACCGGGTAGTTTTGTGTGTGTTCTTATGGCTTAACGTGGAGTGTATTGCCGTGATTTAACACGGTACTTTGTTTGAATGTGGCTGCTGTGAAGGCTTGAATGAAATTTGAGGGATGCTTTGGAGGAGAGGGGGTGTGTTCCTGAGTAGGAAATAGTTAGTCTGGTGATGGCGGTCGGCAACCCTACAAAAGGCAGGTTCCCAGTTTTCAACAGCGCCTTAATTTGCGGAAAACCCGCCCGCAGGTAAAGCCTGTACCAATGGCAGAAACCGCAATATAGGCAAATGAAACCACGGTTATATGAAATTTTGTACTAGTGTTAAAAGTCATCATGGGTCACTCCGGGATGATCTAATTTTCATTTCTGTATTGTTAGTTAGGGCAACCTTGTTCACCTCGGTGCGTTGTAGAAATCAAAGTGAAAAGAGGTGGCGAGGATGAAACATTGCAAATCATACTTTTGAAAATTCTCGGATATTTTTTCCTTTTGTTTTTCCTCTGCTTTGTCCTTCTCTCACTCTCTTATGGTGATCTGTTCTTGAACCAAGATACCGATGCTGATTTTAAGTTGTGTATTATATTTAATGAGTATAAAGATTCTTAAGCACTGAAGAAAGAAGATGAGAGATCACATTGGATATATAACGAGGGATGTAAAGTTATATTGTGCTTATATATTCTGAGCTTACGTATATCTGTTTGTATGCACACAAATAATGTCTTTAATGTTCACTTATTTTAAGTGGTCAACGTCCTTTTGTTTAGGCTTGTATCTAACTTTTTATATTAATGGTCAAACTCACATGTTTGGATTTATTTGTGTGATATGCGGAATAACTTATAAATTTTATGGAAAGAACTATTTGTCTTCCCATTTTAAATATGGATTACATGAATTTTAAATATGCTCTGAAGTTAATATTAGGTCTCAATTCTGAAAAAGCTTCTGACAGTTTAAGGACACAAACTTTGTGTAGTATGAGGACACACACTTACCATATTCATTGTAATTTAAGATGGTGTTAGGAGAATTTGATGCTCAATGGCTTGTGTAATTCGAGTTCAGTAGTTTTCTTGTGGTGTTACTCTTATTTTGTGCTGATATTACTGATGGCGTGATGCTAAGCTATCTTTTTAAGAATGCGTGATGGTATTGCACTCTGATATGGTAATAATTAGTTTAGTTCAGTGGCTTTTTTTTGTGTCTGTTTGGACTCTTAGCCAGTAACTCTCCTTGTTCTTGGTCGGTGAGGATAAATGATGGACTGTGGCTTGCGTAAGGAGTTGTACTTGAGAGTGTGTCTCCAGAAATCAAGGCTGAGAATTCATGTGGAGCAATCAATGTATGGAGATGACACGTGTAAATCTAGATGTGTGCTTTATCATAATCAGTTGATTTGGTTGGATACTCATTAGCCTTCTGTCCAGATAGGGAAGTATTTTGTTAAGATGTACATGTCAAATCTCAATTTTGGTTGAAAACTAGAAGGAATCTAGTAGGTTAAATGACAATTAATGACTAAAGCTTTATTTCAGGGTACTGAAATGAATATCTCTTGCAACTTAGGACTTTGTACATGTGTTTGATGTGAAATAATGACTGATGTTCTAATAAGTACCTTTTAAATGAGAGGATTAGGTGGCAAAATTTTGACGCAGTACTATGCAGACATGTATTTAGGCTGTGGTTATTTTCAATGTTGGAATTGTATGTGCCTCCTCCATTCTAGACCCTTACATTAGAACTCAGAAATCCTTTCTCAAAGATGGTTGGAGTCTGTTGAAATTGTTTTTTGATGTATTTATGTCATCTATTTCTCTTGCTCCTGGCTGTAGTAGGTACTCTGTACATCTGAAGTGAAACTTTCATTTGCGTCATATTTGCTTCAAAGCTCTATGCATTAAGTTTGTGTGTGTGGGGCAAAAGGGAGATAGGAAAAAACTGTAAGGGAGAAGAAGAAGAGAGTGCCTCCTGGAACTTTCTGTTTCCCTGATAGTGTTAGTGTTTTTGAATGACTTCCTCTGTAGAACTTCCTCGTCTTATTGGTGACATGCCTTTATGCGAGTGTACTAGTTATCAATGCATAGAGGGTGCGTTAGTTCTTCTGCTGATCTCCAGGTGACGTGATGGAGATCTGTCTCATGTGAGCCAATTTTGGAATTTATATCTGAATTCTGTTTGTTCAATGTTGATGATTAACCATGTTCTTAGCTCAGTCTACTTCTGAGTCTCTCTTTGTTCTAGTTTTTGGTTCAAGTACTGATACTTTGACGGTGTTTCTTACCAGAAGAAATTAGCAGGATTTTCTATGACTGCCTTTGAGAACTTATAAGCTTGGTTTTTCATCAGGTACTGTTGACTGATGTAGCTCAGTTTACTGTTGGAACCGCTGTTTGGCATGAACTTCAGTGTAACTGCAGTGTTTGCGTGGGGCATCATCGTCATCCCCTTGTGAAATGGGAATGGAAGAAACAGTGGAAGGTACAAATTTCAGAAGGCAATCCAGGGCAAATCATATTTTCACATAGGGTCAGCTGGTTTTAGTAATTAGTGAAAGTGTATATCCATTATAATACAGGAAATATAGGTGTTGTTGATTTGGGGTTCCTTTTTCTTTAGACCTCCTATAATGCTTTCCCTACTTCTTACAGTAATAATCTCCCAGACAGGTTTTGCAAATTTGCATCATATCTGTTTTCATATATTATGTTGCCCGTGCGAGTGGTGTCGATGCTGTTAATCTTTTAGTAGATTCTTGTTCTTCCCAGTTGTGCAACACATTAACAGTTTCTGCTTTCCCTTTTGAGATAGGAAGCCTGCAGCCTCTGAAGCTATTTAAAGTAGATTGATTGACCCAATTTGACTTGGGGCTGGGCTGCTGGAGTATTATTTTAACCTCAGTCTGACATGGATGATGGTGGGCATCGCGAAAATGGAAGACACAAAGCTGATCAGTATAAAAATGCTCAGAGCCAGGTATTGAAAGCAAACCTTCATGATGCCTCTTTTATAATGAATTGGGCTCTTCTACCGAAAAAAAAGGGCTTTGCAAGCTTGGTGCTTCTACTCAGTCATCTGCTTTACATTGCAGTGGTTGATGCAACATCAGCCTTCAATGAAGCAGATAATGGGTATTATGGCAGAGAGAGATGCAGCTCTTCAAGAAAGGAATTTAGCCCTTTCTGAGAAAAAGGCAGCAATTGCAGAGCGGGACATAGCGTTTCATCAAAGAGATATGGCTATTGCTGAAAGAAATAATGCTTATTTAGAACGAGACAATGCCATTGCAACTCTTCAGTATCGAGAAAACTCCTTGACTAGTGGTAACATTTCCTCGTGTCCCCCAGGATGTCAGATTTCTCGAGGCGTGAAGCACATGCACCATCCACAGCAGCAAGTGCATCACGTGTCCAGCATGAGTGAAGCTGCTTATGGCACCAGAGATATGCACACAAGTGATGCCCTGCCGATATCCCCGGTTGCATCTGAGGCAACAAGATCACGGCAGACGAAACGGACAAAAGAGACCAAGGCAATGTCAACAAGTAAGAAAGCTCCCAAAACTCCTAAGAAGGTCAAGAGGGAGACCGATGACCTGAATAAGCTCTTGAACGGAGATGATGGTTATAACAAGCCATTTGGAGTGCCAAAGTCTGATTGGAAGGGTCAGGACCTAGGGCTAAACCAGGTAGCTTTTGATGATTCGACCATGCCTTCCCCTGTGTGCTCATGCACTGGAATTGCAAGGCAATGCTATAAATGGGGCAATGGGGGTTGGCAGTCTTCATGTTGCACGACCACCATCTCTATGTATCCCCTACCGGCTGTGCCAAACAAGCGCCACGCTCGAGTTGGTGGCCGGAAAATGAGTGGAAGTGCTTTTGGCAAGCTGCTGAGCCGCCTTGCAGCAGAAGGCTATGACCTCTCAAGTCCAGTGGATCTAAAGGACCACTGGGCCAAGCACGGAACCAACCGTTACATCACAATCAAGTAGCTGTTAGTAAAGTCTCCAATTGGCAGGAGGAATAAAAGGGTGGCACAACTGGTGAATAGGATGTGCATTTCCTTGGTCTTTCTCGTAAAGATATGTGAGCATTCAGTGATTAGTGATAGCCACTAGCGTGAAGCACAACAATGGTTAGGCGACGCACAGATAGGAAAGAGTTGATTGTGTAACATGTTAGACGGAGTCTTTGTGGGGGCACTTCATGATTGTAAAGCTTCTCTTCACCTCTCTTACCCTTCATGGGACAGATTCTTGTAATGACGCCTGAAGAGGTTGTATGTCCCCTTGCCCCCAAATATTTCTTAGGCATGCAAAATTTGCTGTAGTCGTCTGGGCTGTAGTTGTAAGGTAACTGTAAAGAGTTGAATCCTATGGTTTTGCCGTAACTTCAGAGAAGTGCTGGACTGCGATCTGTCGAACCATCTGACGAATTTGGTTTTATCGGTTTTGGTTGGGGGTTCAGTTCTGAATTCTTTTGTTGAGATAGGAGCGGTGACGAAGCTCTCTGCGCGATCAAACAATGGAATTATCTGCGACTTCAACGTCGGAAAAGGCGATTATGTCGTTACAAATTGGCTCAGCTCATGTGCTTTCCACGAGACTGGATGTAGTCTTCTGTGTTGGAGCTCTTCTGAAGCCAGAGACACCTTTGGATGCCTCTTTTTCTGACGTAATAATTCAGAAATCTTACGGTTTGTCTTGCGGGACAAATTAAACTTTCTAGACGGACAACTTTCGCGATGAATAGAGAATACAGGAGTGATGCCTTTTGGTGCCACTGTCTTAGTGGATCCAGAATTGTCTTTTTCGTAGATTGATAGTATATTGCATCTATCTTGCGTACACGGAAGGAGGTTGTTTGCACTAATATTAATAATGTTTGTTAATTGTCGTAAGCAATCAACGATAACAAGGTTAACTTATAGGGTAAATAACACAAAAAATCCTAAATTATACCCTTTGTGATACAAGTACTTTAAGCTTTATTTTTTTTGTCATAAAGAACCATAACATGAAAAAACCCAAATATATACTGTCTGTTTTAGTTTTATCCAGGTGTATATTTGTCATATTGATTTAAGTTTAAGGTTTTTTATGACAAAAGAAAAAAGTTATAGATAATTTATGTTGCAATGGGCAAGTTTAAGATTTTTAGTAATAAAAAAAAAAAAATTCAAAGTGTTTGTCACATTAGGTATAGTTTGGTTTTTTTTCTTTTGGGTAACATTAACCCTAACTTAAATGGTGAACATTACATGATTTAACTTTTCAAGATTCTCCTAACTTAAATGGTGAGCATGATCCTACTCTTCAAGATTCTTATGTCTCTTTGTTTTGCTAGATGTCTTTTGTATTTCTTGCATGTGAACCTCTTAACCCTCTGTTGCTTTTACTTCCTCACTTCATTTGCCTCTTGGAATTCTCTCACGAATGAATATATTTTCTGCAAAAATGGTAATGATCTGCACTGCTTTCCTTGATTTTAACTTGTTTTGACGATATAATTTCACAAGGGATCTTCTTTATGGCATTATGTGATCTCTCGTCAGTTGGGCACTCCTCTAATTGCTAAATCTTGATAAGGGTGTGGAGGCTGCTGTTGTTGATACCTGAATTTTGTTAATCAATTAAGTGTTTATATATATACCTGCACGCGTGTATATCAGATCAATTCACACGTCCCGGGCTTATTAATTGATTGGACAATCCACAAAAGGAGATGGGCCCAAATTCGCTTTCAACCTAAGTAGTCAGTTCACATAACCCATGCCCAAACTTTTTATTTTCTGCCCAAAGAATCCAGAAGTAATTAACCCTTGAACCCAGTACTAAGAATGGGTTAAAGGGGATGATGATGAAAGCCCTCCTCTCTCCCTGGCCTTTTTCTTTTCTTTCTTGGCCATCTGGTCTTTCTTCCTCTTCACCGACTGTCTGGGAAATCTTCTAACGCAAAGACGCAAGCGCGCGCGAGAGTGAGGAGGGAGGCTTGGCTTCTAGAAAAGGTCGAGTCAGGCGAATTCAACGTGGATACACTGGGTAGGCATGGGGAAAAAGATAGATTCGTTCGTTGAGAGGTGGGGCATTCTTGAGTAGGGGGCTGAGGAGCGCCACAGAGGGCATAAAAAGTGAAGAGAGGAGAAATTGGAAGGATCGACTTTTCGTACCATTTTCTATTTTACTAAGAGGGCACATGACAAAATTTCTGAAATAGAAATTGAGAAGTTAAAAATTTTAACTTTCGATTTCTTCTTCAAATTTATATTTAGAATAGAAATCTGTTTCAGAAATAAAAAAATCAAATTGTGTTACCAAATAGATTTCTATTCTAAACCTGTTCCGGGTAAATAAAAACAGACAAATAAAAATGTTGGGAAGAGACTTGGGAAATGGATCCCAAAAATAGTGATTCGACACATAATCAAATACAAACATAGCAGAAGCGAGCCTAGAAAAATCATGAATCACCGATCTAAGGCACATCACATAAACAAACATACCTTGTTTCTACTGACTAAACCCGGTGTTACAAATCAAAGAGGAAGAATCCACGCTGTTCTTCAAAGGATAATCTGTTCTTCAGAAGAAAGCGATTTTTGAGAAGTCGTAACTTCTTGAGAGAACGTGAAAACTGGAGAGAACGTAATCTCTCTTCACAAAAATACATAACCTCTCCCCCAATTAATCGCCTCCAAGATTTTCCCTCCCTTTATCTTTAATAACTTCTTCCATGGGCCCTCAACTCACGGGCCAAGCCTTTTGGGCCTAACATGGGCGGACGGGCCAACTCAGGCCCATTAGAAAGGAAAAAATTCATCAAAAAAAGTAGAAATTTTATCATGCGCCTCCTAAAATGCCGTGTCCACACATTCAATTATCATTGTATTTCAACTCCACTCCTGAAAATTGTATCACCGTTCTTGGATTTCCATTCTTGGAGGAGTTGGAGTAAAAGGCCTTCGTTCCCTGTTCCGGCAATTGAAACCCCCGCCATTGCTTCAAAGAAATTCTCCAACACTCTCCTCCGATGCCGTCAGTCGCCGTAGCCGCCTGTCCTCGCCATTCTCAAGCCACGCATCCCCGGTTCTGCTCTGCCCTGTTTTGTGGCCGAGGAACTCGAAGAACAACGACCTCATCCAGAACTCCACTACAAGCTCCGATTTCTATCAGTAAAGCACAGGGTAGCCATTTTATCTTTTCAAATCGCCAAGCCGTTTGCTCTATCGGATTTCATTTGTCAGGTAATGTCCTATCCCGGTTCTCCCCTGTTTTAAGTGAAGCGGAAGCTGAGACTCGGTTTCTCCAGTTCTTGCTCGCATCGGATCTGAATAAGTAGATTTTGTTAATTTCAAACATTTCTGAGTGATTTCCTTCGAGTCTGTATGCGAGTTCAAGTCCTAAGGTGGTCGATACCTTCCTCTCAGTCCACGCCCATAACTTATTTGACGAAATGCCTATAAGAATAACGCAGGTCCTGCCATTTTGAAGCCGCGGATTCCCAGTTCTGCTCTGCCCTGGTTCGTGGCGGGGGAACTCGAAGAACGACGACCTCATTTGGAACTCTGCTACATACTCCGATTCCAACCAGTAAAGCACACAGAAGCCATTTTATCTTTTCAAATCGCCAAGCCGTTGCTCCATCGGATTTCATTAGTCTGACTTCATTCTCTACCTTTTCTTTTAATTTCTTAATTTTGTTTCATATAAAGTATTTGTAAATATAAGTCACTTAATCAGTGATAAAGTGCCTTTTTTTTTTTATAATTTTTTTGATAATTTTTTAATTTTCACTCACATCACTTCTAAACTCTCTTACTCTCTAAAATCATTTGTCAATGTTCTTTTCTTCTTACAATGATGTAACTGTGTTCTAACTATTACCATAGAGAATAACAACAACAACCGTGTCTAGTTTGTTGGAAATTTTTTATAATATGGACTTATATTAATTAATTTATTTTATATTTTGAAAAAAAATTTATATTGAAAACAACACGATTAGATTAATAACTGAAAAATTTGTTTTATGTGGCCACAATTTTAAAAAATAATATTCCAATAATGGCATCTCAAAACCAGTCCGATAACCCAACTCAGTTCGGACTTTTCACCATCAAATTAACATGGGACTCGTTCATTGAGTTTCGTGTCAACAATGTGTAAGTGCCACCTCTACGCCCACAAAAGCCAAATTTGACAGCAACGAGACACGACTTGCCAATTGGGAGAAATTGTAGGGTTAAACGCTAAAAGCCACTACTTGACGATACCCCACCCCTGAACAAAACCCCCAAGCAACTATGGTTTCGAATAAGCAAAGAAGAACATCCGGTGTCTGGAGTGTATTCTGGCTTGAGATCAATAATGGTATCAAGAAGGGCGTTTGAACAATACGGAGTAGGGTGTATTAAAAGGCGAATGTTCAAGTGGGGGTGTGCCATTTGTGGAGGCATCCGTGTTCACTTGAGGAAGAGACATCTAGAGCAGGGTTTGCGTTCTTCAAGTACTTGGCATATTATCGTCTTTGTTGAGAAAGTCTCCTAATATATTTTAAAAATTAAAAAAAAAAAAATCCATAGTGTATTACGATCTTGATATATGCATGAGTTATTTATGTTTCAAGTAATATCCGTATAAAAGGAACTTTGGTGTACTTATAAGTTGAAAGATTCAAAACAGCTAAAAGAACCAAAGTGAACAAGTTTGAAAAATGGAAGTTCATAAAGATTTGGAGGCACCAAGGTGAACAATCTACATAATCTTCATCATTATCATACTTGAAGTGCCTATGAGAAGCAATTTAATACAACCAAGAAGTCTAATATAAGCAGAAGGATCATATAAGTAGAATATGATATCATCAGGAAACTGGATATAACCAGGAACTATTGATATAAGTGGAGCAACTACACTACTTGCGACAACAATCTTATCGTGTATTTCAAGATTAATATTCCAAGATAAGTTATAGTCTTCTTTGACAGCTTATGATCTGGTATGGATTCCTAATTTAGAAGAAATCTGAAAGATCATCCACATGAAAGAAATCAATTACACATGATATCTTGATTGATTGACAATTATCTAAAGATAAGATTTTTCCATAGCCAAGCTATTCTAATTTTGGAAATCGAATATTTGATTATATGGGTGACCAAATTTATGGAAACTCAAGATTTATTGACTCCAACGGCTAAATTGATTTACTCATCAATCATCATTAGTTTGGAGGTTCATCCTCTTGAAAATTGTCCAATAGAAAGATTGAATGTTGAGGAGTATAAAAGACGCCAAAGAGATAGATTGATCAAGTGTTCAAAAATCCAAATTCAAAAAAACTTACATTCTTACTTTATCTTTTGAGAGCACTAAAATTGTAATCTTTCAAGAAGTGCTAATAGTTTTATAGTATGTGCTTAGTCAATTTGATTGAGTATAAGTAGCACCAGCTTCAAGGAGAAGTGTTTGAGTATAAGTGTTACAATGTAGTAAGACTACACTAATATTACTAGTGGAATCCAGTTAGTAGGCTGTTAGTTTGGAAAAGTGAGCGTAAACTTACACCAAGCCAAACCACTATAAAGGTTCAAAGTGCATCGTTCTTTATCTCTACTTATATTCATTATTGCACAATGGAAGCACATTGCACTGCTTAATATAACCATATTTTGCTTATATCAATACTCCGTTTTATTAGGTCATATGCTTATATTGAACTTGACAATTTTAATTTCGTAGTATTTTGTCAAGTTTCTTGAAATCATCTATTCACTCCCTCTAGGTGATACTATTAGCCAATGTCAATCTTGCCACCAAGCAACTCTTTGGCTTCACAAAAGATTGCCGCTTGGTAAATTCATAGGCACACAACTTTAGAATCAAAATTCAGAGCCATTTCGTGGGGAACAAACACTAGAAGCTGCAAATCACTATATAAAGAGAAAATGGCATCGTTGGCTCTCTTTTACTTCTGTTTTATGAACTAGCCCTTTACGCTTATTATGTTTTCGTTGGCCACTGGGTCAATAAGAAACGGGAATTATGTCTCTAAGTTCATAAATTTTAAAAAGTTAGTATTCTTGCATGATTCCCAAAATGTGGCTGTTGTTGAATTACACCAAACAATGTTAGCATGTGAACACCTCCCCAATTCGGAGTCTGGTCCAACAACTACAATTGAGTTTTTTTTCCATGCGCCACTGAATTAACTTGTATGTGCAAGACAGTCTCCACCAATTTTACGGATTCTTTGACCAACATACATGAGCGAGTCCAATACATTAGAACCACTACACTTAGGCATCAATAGTTAGGGAACCTATACATGACACGGGGAATGCAAAATGAAAGATTTCCTCTTAATATAAGAACGAGGTGGAATTCAACGTACAATATGTTGAAAATTGGATGCAAAGAGATGGGTGTGTCGATGCTTTACTCCATCACTCATAACGGAATTGTTAATCTTCCATCGTTGACCTAACAAAATTGGAGGGATGTTGAAGTCTTTAGAGACTTCTCTACCCTTTTAGCAATGCGATGGATGTTTTGATCACTAGCAATTATCCGTGAAGCAATTGAGCTTTTTAGTTACTATACATGATGTTCATTGAATTGGAAAAAAAACGAGGGTGATCCTTTCATTAATGAAGCATCATTGGCCAAGAATGAGAAAATTTTCCAATAACACAAGGACATTTTGCTTCTTCTTTTTTTTGGCGTGCACTCTGTCTTGGATTCGCGGTTTAAGTTTGAGGGGCAAGTGAGAAGGTTTGTTGTATGGAGTAGACATTAACGATAGCGATGAATGCCCTGGGATATTAGCCAAGGGTCTCAGATGATCCGGCAACGCTGGGCGGGCACTCCTTTTCATGAATCATGCATGTGCAATGGAGTAAATGACATATTTTTTTATAATAAATATACGATGTGCAGCGCCCTCTCTGAATCAACATTTATTGCCAACAAAAATAGAGAGAAGGGCATTCATTTCCAAGACAGAATCAAAGATCAAATTCGAAGATAATAAGGTTTGGTTCTTTTTTTCATCGTTTTCATCCCCTTGGTGCTATTGTTTAGACACGTGTCTTACGAAGTTTCTCTCTATATGATAGCATTTCCAAATCCAATATCTTATCAAAGAACAATGAATTTTAAATTAAAGTCGTTTTCACGTACAAAATAAATTTGAGTTTTATACTGCACGCACAAGTTAAGCCCTTTCACTTTCATTTTATGCATAAACAGAGTTAGAACTATTAAGCCCTTTCACTTTCCTAGTTCTAACAAAAAATTATGTTAGAACTAGGAACTTTGATTGATAGACTTGGATGTAAGATGCTGCATCGTGATCAAGTTTTCTTGTTATATGGTACTGCGAAATAGAAACTTTTATCCTCTACAGTATACATACATTTGCACAAATTAAAAATTGTACTCGTGGTAGTGCTTTAACCCACTCGTTGAAATATATTTTGGAATTTTATTATTCATTATAATCAATCAGTGGGTGACCAGCGAAGGGTAGGCTTGGTTAGATTTTTTAGGCTCGTCAACGGGCTTAGGCAACATATTCAGGCTGAACCAGTGGGTGGCACCCCTCGGAAAGGGCCTTGAGGTCAGCCCTAGCCTTTATATGTATTATGAAACTATAAATTATGTCTATTAATACATCAATCTTGATATTTGACTATGAAAACAAAAATAAGATTTAAATCAAATCACATTTTTATTGTGGGATAGAGAATTAATATAAACTTGTAAAGTAAATAAAAGAACTAAAAATTTCTGTAGATGCCACTCCTCTAGTGGTGAATAATGTAAGGGTATTTTTACAATAAGGCTGTAAATTTATCTTTTGGAGCAGCCAACTTACCACAAAGGAGAAAAAAAAAATAGAGCCATACACTATCGGTACATTTTTTTCGTTGGCCTTATATCAAACTAATTTGAGAATTATAGGCATCGACTCTCTCAAAAGAAGGTGATAATTACCCAAAAAGTTCTAAACTGATCACGCTTATGTCAATTTAGTTCAAAACCTTTCAATTTGACCAGCTTAACCCTATGCCTTTTGAAAAATTTGCTAATATAGTTTGTCCGGTCAATTTTGGTCGGAAATTACTGATGTGAATATCGACCATTCTATGTGACGTTGTTGGCACTGTTGTGGACAATTTTTTTATAAGTTTTTTTTTATTTTTCTGATGTTATATATATTTTATTTTATTTTATTTTCTTTCCTTTTCTTTTCTTTATTTTTTTCCTTTTTCCTCCACAGTTGTTGGCCTTCTTGATGGCCGGCAATCGGCCACAAACAAGGGCCAGCGAGGCTCTCCCGTATCGGATTTGGCAAGAGCCGACCTCACCCTCCGAGCGAGGCTTGCGTCATAGCGGTGAAGCTCAAGGCTGGCGGTATCCCACCGCCAATATTTGGCAAGGGTTGAACTCGCTGGTCTTGAGCAAGGGTTATGAGAATTGTAGTCATCAATTCTACGCGCTATATTCACTAGCAAAATAAAAGTGGGAGAAAGCACAAGAAAGAAGAATGAACGCCCATTTCCACTCTCTTAATTCACATCCACACGTTCTTCCTTTTCACCATACAGACTTAAAATCCACTGAACTAGTGAAGAATCCATAAGAAGGACCAAGAGAAGTTCAATGATTTATTTGTTGGGCACTTCACTTTTTTCTTACCGGGGAAGAACCGGAATGCTCTGCTCATTTCTGAAGAAATTACCGGGATCGACTTTGGTCTTTATCTTCACCAACCTGTTGAAATTGTCTTTGAAGTACCTGACCCGTACACTTTCCCTTCCTCGTAGCTCTCATCTCCATTGTGGTTGCGAATTGGTCAAGGTGTCGGCCATGCATTTCTATTGACCATACCGATGGGATAGGATCATCGGCTCATAAGATGATTTTTTGATCATGAGAATTGATCATGAGATGATTTTGGATTAGCGGATAGTCATGATCGGTCATAGTGCCCGACTACGGGTGATTCTGCCCTGTCAAGAGATGAAGATGCGAAGAAACAATTTTCTCCTTTTTCATTGATATGAAATTCTGTACATGTAATTTTGCATTTAATTACAATGAAGAGAAATAATAAAGGAATTTCTATATTTGCCTATCTTTTTCTATCCTAAAGAATAATAGAATTCCTATCAAAAAGGATTATAATTCCTTTCAAAATAGATTACAAAATCATATCTTCCAACACTCCCCCTCAAGCTGGTGGTCTGTATATATCCAAGACGCCTAGCTTGTGTAGAAGATATGTATGTTGTCTTTGACAAAGGGGTTTAGTAAATATATCAGCAGGCTGTTCCAAAGTCCTTATTCCTCTCGCCTCGATAATTCCTTCTTGAATCTTTTCCCGAGTAAAATGACAATCCACCTCTATATGCTTCGTCCTCTCATGTAGTACAGGATTTGCTGCAAGCTTAAGTGCCGAATCATTATCACAGAAGAGTAAAGTTGGCCCTTTAATGGGAGTTCCAAAATCCAGAAGTAAACCCCTTAACCAGACTATCTCACATACGGTCTTGGCCATAGATCGGTATTCGGCTTCAGCCCGATGATAAAGATACAAGTGGATTGTTTCTTTGTCTTCCATGAGAGTAGTGATTCCCCAAATTTAATGCAGAAACCAATAATAGACCTCCTACTCATAGGGCATGTGGCATAATCTGCATCGCGATAGGCTGTCATCTCCATGTTGCACTTTCGGGAAAGAAGTATTCCCAAGCCTGGGCAGGTCTTCAAATATCTCACAATCTTCAGGGCTGCTTTCATGTGTGACTACTTTGGACTGTGCATAAACTGACTAAGAGTTTGTACTGCATAACAAATATCCGGCCTAGTCATGGTGAGATATATCAGTTTTCCTACTAGTCTCTGATATCCTGAGGGATCTTGCAATATAGGATCATCAGAAGAAGAGGATACGCCAGTGTCATAACTGATAGAGGTCAATTTAGCATTTTGCTCAATAGGAATGACTGATGGTCTACAACCCGATAATCCCGCCCGATATTATTTCCATCACAAATTTCCGCCGACTTAATGAGATGCCCCGATCTCGAGCGAGCTATTTTAATTCCAAGAAAATACTTAGGTGACCCTAAGTCTTTGATATGAAAAGTCGAATGTAGATACTTTTTAAGTCTTTTAAACAGAATCATCATTCCCCATGATAAGAATATCATCAACATAGATCATCAAGTAGATGGATGACATACCTTTTGTCCAGGTGAATAAGGCATAGTCATACTTGGATTGCTTGAACCCAGCAGCCAAGAGTGCACTGGTGAATTTAGCATACCATTGTCGAGAGGCTTGTTTCAAGCCATAAAGGGATTTACGAAGACGACATACCTTTGATTCCCCCTGTCTCCGTAATCCTAGTGGGAGCTCCATATAAATCTCTTCATCCAGATCACCATGTAGAAAGGCATTATGAACATCCATTTGATGTAATGGCCAGTTACGAAAAGCAGCAATAGATAGAAATGTACGAATAGTGACATCCTTTGCTACTGGAGAAAAAGTTTCGTGATAGTTGAAACCTTCTCGCTGGGTGAAGCCCTCTGCCACCAACTGGGCTTTGTATCTTTCTACGTAACCATCCGCTTCCGTATTTTATCTTATAGACCCATTTACATCCAATAGGTTTGCGATGATCGTGCATTGACACAACATCCCAAGTGTGATTTTCGATCAATGCATGTAATTCAGATTCCATGGCCTTTTGCCAACGAGGATCATCTTTGGCTTCATTATAACTAGGAGGCTCTAGATCTTCAGAAATACGACTTATGCAACATAGATGTTCTGGCGACAATCTATCAAATGAGACATAAGAAGAGATGGGGTATCTAGTACCTGATGATTTCGAAGAACCACATATATAATCCTTCGTCCAAGTTGGGGGTCGAATGGTTCGATGAGAACGCCTCTCGACACTGGGTGTGATTGATGATTCTGCAGTAGATAGTATCTCTGGAATATCCTGCAACTGGGCTAGTTCTTCAGGCAGTGATTCTTCTGCAGATGGCTGCTTAATGGAATTTTCAGCAGGATTCACAAGAGGTGTTATGGGCAAGACATCAACTTCTCTGGGAGGATTAGGAATAATAAATATTCCTCCTGGTGATGAATTTTCTTCTAACAAGAATTGGCGATTTGTCTTCTCTTTTTTAGGTAAAGATGTTAACGAAAAAGGAAAAACATCCTCATGAAAGACAACATCTCTGCTGATAAAGAAATTTCCTGTAGAGGGTGCATAAAGCCTATATCCCTTTTGCAAAGTTGGATAGCCCATGAAAATGCATTGAGTAGCCCGTGGCGCCATCTTATCTCTATGGCCCATTGTAGTGACATAGCACAGACACCCAAAGACTCTGAGATGAGATAAATTCGGCTTTCTTCCATATAATAACTCAAAAGGTGTATTTCCCTTCAAAATACGTGATGGCATGCGATTAATCAAGTATGTTGCAGTAATCACACACTCTCCCCAAAATTTTTCAGGAATAGAAGCTTGGAATTTAAGAGCACGTGCCACTTCTAAAAGATGGCGATGTTTTCTTTCTACAACTCCATTCTGCTGGGGTGTGTAAACACAAGAGCTCTCATGCAATATCCCATTTATAGTGAATAAGGAACTACATTCAGTATTAAAAAATTCTTTTCCATTATCAGTACGTATCCTATGGATTGGTTTTTGAAATTGAGTCTTGGATAAGGAAAGAAATGTCTTTAAATGAGAAAAGACTTGGTTTTTTGATTGCATGAGGAAAATCCATGTGGCACGAGAGTAGTCATCCACAATTGTCAGAAAGAACCTGGAGCCATCATGATTTAAAGTATGATAGGGCCCCCAAACATCAGCATGAATAAGAGAAAAATTTCGCCGATCGAGAAGTGCTATTCGGAAAGGAGCACGTGTTTGCTTAGCCATGGGACAAATGAGACATTTAGGATAAGGAAATAACGCACTATGGCCCAAACGTTTATGATTAAGTAATTGAATGCCATTGACAGTAGCATTACACAGAGATTTATTTAATGCAACAGGAGATAAATTAAAAGGATGTGGAAAATCCAACCAAAAATATAATCCATGGCTGACTTTACCCAAGCCCATCAGTGTCCCAGTCGAACAGGCCTGAAAGAAACATTTATCAGAATTGAAAAGAATGTGGCATGAGTTTTCTTCACGTGCTCGGGCAGCGAGATCGATTGAAATGGAAATCGGGAACGTAAAGTACGGTTTTAATAGTAATGAGAGAACTAAGCTTTACGGTCCAGTCATTGTAACTTTGGTGGTATTTCCATTTGGGAGTTGTACTGATATAGGAAAAGATAATTTTGTAATATCTGAAAGTAAATTCCTATCACAGACTATGTGATCACTAGCACCTGAATCAATAATCCATGCATCCTTTGAAATTGAGTTCATCAAACAAAATGATGTACCTGTGAAGCTGCCCCCTTTATCTGAGGGATCTAATTTCTTCAAAGTTTCCATCAGCTCATGATATTTCTCATGGATAATTGATTTTCCCATTTGCTGACTGGACACCTGAAAAACAGAGGAAAATTTCCCCTTTTCTTTTTCTTCCGGCTTTCCATGCAATTTCCAGCAATTCTCAATTGTATGATGTGGGCGTTTACAAAAATCACAGTACATTTTACCTCTTCCTCTTGGCCCATTTTTGGCATTTGAATTGGGCCTAAAATTTGTCTGAAAAGATTGGGCCGAAATAGGCCCATATGGGCCATTGGATCCTCCAGGAAATGGGCCGCGCGAGCCATCCAGCCCATTGGTGCCAGGCGATCGCAGACCGTCCGATCCAATCAAGTAGCTGCTTCGGGAACCGTCGGATGGGTTTAAAAAAACAGAATGTGAGCCGTTGGATGGAGCAGAGATGATGCCACGCGAGCCGTCCGATTGCGTCGCCCCCTGGAACGATCGTGGGCCGTCCGTTTGATGGCGGAAATAATCTCCACCGTCCGTGCTCCTCTTAAAAGGCGTTGATCTAGGGTTTTCGTTTTCGAACCCTAGATCCGCCTCTCTCCTCCCCGAGCTTCTCTGTGACGAGCGGAAATGGCTCTTCGCGGCCAGAGCAATTCCGTCTCCTCCTATGCCGTGATCTCCCGATCTTTGTTGGCTCTCCTCCTGTATGGCGAGTTGATAGATCCAGCCGAGATTTGGCAGTGGCTCCATGGTAAGTATGTGGGATCGAAATGGCTGGTAAGCTTCGTTGAGGATGAGGAGGAATCGCGTTGCTTTCTCCCTTTCTCGCATCTGCTTGTATTGTTGTTGGATATTCTCGGGCCAGTCGAGTTTTTCCTCGGCTGCCTCCAACTCATTCCACAGACCGGAAAATTTGTTGTATACTGATGCGATGCTCATGTTCCCCTGTTTCAGATCTGAAATTTGCTGTGTTAGGTAAAAAAGTTTCACTTGATCAAGTTTTCCATACATTTCCCTTATGCTTTCCCACATCTTCTTCGGATCCTCCGTCGGAGGAAGCCCGGCCGCGACCTCGGGTGCGATGCAGTTTCCAATCCAGGTTCTTACCAATTGGCTTCATCTCCTCCAGATTCGTGCCATTCTTTCGTCGGACGGAATCGGGAATGATCCATCAATAAAAACTTCTTTGTATTTTGTGATAAGTGCCCGCCGAAATTCGCGTGACCAGCTTGAATAGTTTTCTGCACTGTTAATTGCCGACTTATAATCTTCACCCGGGCCGTCGCCGTTTGTTTGTTGTATACGGTGGATCGCCGGGTTCCGACCGACCACTGGTGTTAAGGAATTGATACGGGAAGAATCCCAGTGCAGGAGTCGGGAAGGGATTTGTTCCCTGACTCGAACTTCCGAGGCCGAATCCGTAATCCGCATTTGTTCCTTGTCTCTAGCCTGGTACAGGTGTTCCGCCCGTCTGCTCCGGGCTGAAGCTAGGGTTTGCCCCGTCACTGGTTGGTGGACCTGCTTCAGTCCGCGCGTTGCTATGGTAGCCAGGCAATGATGCGTTGGGGATGGGCCCAGGATACCATGGATACGGCATCCATTGGTAAGAGTGACCTGCGAATGGTTGCCCTGCAATTGCCTGAGCCTGTTGTTGCCATGGCACGTGCGGAGGTTGACCCTGTATTTGTTGTTGTCGTTCTGATGCAGGGACTATAGCAGCTGGATCTTGTGTTGAGGCATCGGATGTAGATTCTTCGACGGGATTGGAGGTAAGATCCGGTGGTGTTGACATGATGAAAATTGATTCCTCTGTTATGTCCTTGATGCAGATACAGTTCCTTAAGGCAATCAAGTATTTCGATTCCTTTGGCAATGCTGTTCTGAAATTCAAGGTTGGTGTATGAGGCAATCGGGAGCGGAAGCAAATCGTTTAGAACCGGGATGGCTCGATACCATGTCAAGAGATGAAGATGCGAAGAAACAATTTTCTCCTTTTTCATTGATATGAAATTTGTACATGTAATTTTGTATTTAATTGCAATGAAGAGAAATAATAAAGGAATTTCTATATTTGCCTATCTTTTTCTATCCTAAAGAATAATAGAATTCCTATAAAAAAAGGATTATAATTCCTTTCAAAATAGATTACAAAATCATATCTTCCAACATGCCCAGCTATGCACCGATACATGGACGATCCGACTTGATCAAATGAGATCATTTTTTGACCAAAAATGAATCATTCCCTATTTAATTCTTAGTGATTAGAAAGGATCTCGAATTGGTGATGTCCAATCGTGGATCGGTAATGTACCGACCATGAGTCATATGGATGGATCATGTACCAATCGGAATGAGCTCATGGATAGACCCGACTATTCCGTTACTAATTATAAGGTCCGTGAATGTTTTGAGTTAGTGTTAGGCCATGGGTAGCCTTAGAATTGGCCTTGAATCAACCGAAGGACAACCGACCATTTTGGCCAACCGACTGTCCAAAGGAACGGTTTAGGCGAGCATGGGACTTGATGACTGAATCTCGGGTGTACGTGGTTCAATTTTGCAAGGTGTACCTAATGATCCATTTCTCGGTCTCGGAATCAACTTAAACGACGGAATTCTCTAGACCACTTTCTTAATGAAGAAAAGGATAAAGTAGAGAAAATTCTAAAATACCTTCATTAAATGAAGGAGGATGAGATGTCCCTTGACTTTTCAAATGTCATAATGGAGGTCAAAAATATCTTGGAAGTTCTAAAAAATGTGGCAAACATGTAGACCAATCGGAGAACAATACACGGACCCCTCATTAATGACCAAAGAATCTAGATGCCGAGTTGGCAACTAGAGTGCCATCATCATTAAACTTCATCAACTGCCTCATTAAATGTGGGGTATATGTGGCCCAACGAAAATGAAAAAAGGGCTCCATCGTCGATGACGTCTAAAGGGCTAGATTGCCAACTAAGATCTTTTAGCCGGCCAACTCATATTTAGGCACAATTATTGGACAAGTAGGCTTGCCAACTAAGGATTTTAGGCAGGACACTTGAAGAATTTGAAATGGACCGCTTGGCTTGGTAATGATAACACCAAGTAGTATAAATAAGAGGAGCTCCCATTCATTTCAACCACTTTAGCCCACTTTAGCCCACTTTGCCATTCATGCCTACCCTCCTCCTACCTCTTCTTTCTCTTGGCCTTGCATCCTCAATCCATCAAACTATATAAGTTGGTCCTTAAGATTTGCCAAGGTAAGTAAGATTCTTATGTCTCCTTTAGGGCGGTAGTCTCCATTGTTGAGTTTAGTTAAGTGCTCACCTGTCAAACAGTGGGTAGGATGTTGGATCTTTTATATGATTTTGCTCATGTTTGTACTTGAACATGTGTTTGAGTTGTTCACGTCTGGAATGGAGACGAGGTTCGTTCGAATTGAGTTCATCGCAAGACAGAATTGCCCAAGCCATAAAGTCTTGGTTTTGGCATAAATAGGATGTTGGGTCTAAGTCTCGCTTGATGTGGGAATCACGTAAGGCTACAAGGTCTTGAATTGATATTGAAGTGTGTCGATCTTGCACCACTCTTTTTACATGCCTAAGCGGAATGGGCTTGTGGGATAAGTTGTCTTGCAAGACTTAAACCTATCCTAAGAATTTTGAAGGTTAGTCCATCAATGCATTGGAAAAAAAAGCCGGTACAGTGACCGTGCAAAGTCACCCACGACCGATATATACTCAAGTTGAATCGATTTATATTCGTCTATTAATTGACTCATGACGATACGTGATCGTCCACATTGATCCTTATGGTTGAATGATCTTTTCATGGTCGAACACTCTAGTCAACGTAACCCTAATCTTGAGTTGTTTTGTCTCTAATCAACTAGTTATCTCATGAACAATCCCTAGAATTGACTTATAGCCTATTCTCACCATTGACATACCGTTCCTTAGTTTCTTCCTTGCTCCCGAGATAGCGGTTTAAATTGAGAATGTCACACAAATTTTATAGTAGTTCAGCTTAGATTAAACTTACATCCACTTTTTCACGCCGATAGCCTACTAGTTAGATTCCACTATATGATCAACAATACATTACAATTTTGAGTGTAAACACTTAGTGGTAGATCATACTCTCTCATTGAGTCATTCTTTATGTATTTCTCTCACGATCACAACTTTTTTAAGCTCACAAAAGAAGACAAGTGATATTGAGATTAGCTTCAAACTTTGAAATTTCATATTTGCATCTCTATCTCCTTTAGACTGATCAATCTCCTTAAATAATCTTCCATGCCGCACTAACCTTAGCCAATCATTAGAGGATTTTCTTTCACTTTACCCATTAGACAAAATGATTCAAAGAGATTTTGTGGTCATTGAAGATAAAGATACCATCTCTACTTTCTTACCTTTTACCAAAAAAAAAAAAAAAAAAAAAAAAAAAGATACCATCTCTACCTGATTCCGATTGCCTATATAATTAGAATCTTAATTTCCATAAGTATAGCTTTTCATTTGAAACTCGTCTCTAGGATTGATTTCTTCAATAAATATATTTCGGGAAAGTGAAATATTTAACCGGATCATTAGCCGTTGTAGATTATATTTTGAAGATGTCTTCGTTTTGGTCCTGTGTTATATTCCGGATAAGTCACGTTTTGGACTTACTTCATTATGAATTTGTCACGTTCTGGACCCACCAAAGTGGGATATTCATCTTATTTGTGTAAATGATTATGGAATAGAACAGACTTTGTTAATGGCGCGTTTGGTAACAATTATGTTCCATGGAATAATTTCTGATCAGAAATGATTCTTTTTTGTTTTGTTCCCGAGAACAATTTCTAAGTATTTTAACTTGGTAACTGTTTAAAATTTCTTATTTTAGAATAAAATTGCATTTGGTACCGTGATCAAAATTTTTACTTTAGTCATTTTCTTTTAATTTTTACATTATTTTTTTAATTTTTTTCTTTCTCTCTCCTATTCTTCTTCTTCAAGTGGCCAATCGTTGGCCCTTGGCGAGGCTGGCCCTCGTCAGTCGAGCCTCGCCAATGGCCAGGTAGCCTCGTCGGGGCTGGGTGAGGCCCACCGGCCGGTGGTGAGGCTCGGCCTCGTCGGATTGCGAGGCTTGCCCAACCCCGCCAAGCCTCGCCGGTGGCCAAGTGGGTCTCGACGGGGTTGGGCGAGCCTTGCCGGACCTCGCCTTAGCCTGGCAAGCCTCCGGTGAGCTTGCCAAATCGATTGTTGGCAACCAACAGTGGTGGGCGGCGGTGGGCAGTGAACGGCAACAATAGCAATGGCGGTAGATGAAGAAGAAGAAAATGCTTGATTCTTAGATTTGTTAAAGAACAAGAGAATATATATATATATATTTATTTATTTATTTATTCTTGATTCTGTTCCAAATCTACTTTTGGGAATAAAAAATTAGAAATTTGTTTCCAGGACCAAAAATTTTATCAAACACGATTATGTTCTAAAACTACTCTTGAAAACAAAAAATCAGAATTTGGCACTGTTTGGATGATTACCAAACATGTCCTAAAAGTCTTTGAATGTTGTTCATAATAACATATTGTTCCAAAACCTATTCTGACATAATCATTAGAATTAGAAAGTTTTGTTAAATTCAAAATCTGGATGGAGGTTTTTTAACAGCTAGCACTTAAGAGACCCTCTTGGATTAGAGTAAAGGATCGGTATGTACGTACCTACGATAATTGCACTGTGAATTCATTAGACAGGACACAGCCCATCCCCAAAAGAACCTCCTTTAATTCCATAAAATTATTCAGGGCAAAAGTTTAAACAATACCAACACATAACCCAAGTACGTAATGAGGCACAAACTACAAAAGCTTTTTATAGTATTAGCATTGCTGAGTTGAGTTTTTGACAGAGCTTTGAGAACGTTGCTTTATTTCGAAGAAGTCCAAAGCCTGACCGAGAACATGTCGCAGGCCTCTCAAAGCAAAGATCAGCTGGAAGCTGAAACAGTTAGAAACTCAAAACTAGTGCTTTTACGGTTTCTGCATGTTCAACTTCACATTAAAAAGGATAAATTTCCATCTTAATGATTTTTTTAACACGACTGAAGATTCACACCCTAAAAGAAAAACCAAAAGTTCCTATTTACATGTAATGGCACCGGCCGGGATGAATGTATGGCCACTGATGAATCAAGACATTCAGAGCCACTTCATTGTCCTAATCCATCATCTGCTCTTCACAACTGCTTTCGTCACTATATCGTTTGTCATCTCTTACTGCTGCATCAGCTCTAAATTACATCAATGAAACAAACTCATCCTCTAGAACCAGAAGCACATTAATGTCGCAAATTCGCAATCAAGAGTATTGATATTTGCCATAATGCGCTCAGAAGAGAATGCATGGAGAAAAATATGATTCAATGACTTTCCATTGCCTCAATAAGATAAATACTTTTTCTTTCCCCTTTTTCTCAGTCTATCTACTCCGACAGAGAATGATACGACTCCAAGGAAAAGCACCTATTTTTCCATGCCAGTGTGAATAAGGGGGAACAGAGTGAGGAACTCTTTACCCACCTAGCTAAGACCTTTTTTAGCTGTGTGAAACTTATTGCCTAAAGGCTTGCTATTGCGACACATCTTATTGCATATAATCTTCATAGTAATCATCACTTATCACGGAGACAAACCTCTCCAGCCAAGGAAGCTGATGCAAATCTTTAATAGCATCTACGTATGAGTCTGTACAGCGAGGAGGGGATTGATATGGATGGTGATCACTGAGACTGAAGCCACCAGCAAGAAATCTTTGAATGAGTGCCAGTTGTGACCTCTCTTGGTCCGAGTATGCATCCATTATCATGGGGAGTGAATTGAAAGTTTCCCAGGCCCATTGTTCTGATTCTTGAGCTGAATGTGAAACTAAATCCCCAGAATTGTCTTCATCCCAGAATGCACATTGACAAGTCTGTTGGCCTTCTCGGTATTCAGCACCACAAGAATAACAGAACTCGTGGCCACACCTGCAAGACAAAGTAAACAGAATTCAGGTTAAACTGATCAGGCAGTCCTATGAGAAAAATTATTTATTACAACTAATGAGTTCCATATTTAAAGTAGAGCAATGCCAGTACTCTAAAACTAGCTTAAGAAATAACGTGCAAGTTTTACTTTGGTGTTTAAACCAGTGAGATCATCAGCAAAGTGATCGGCAAGCACCTAATTGGCATGGTATTGAGTAAACATATTTTATAAAAGCTATTGATGTGTTCGGCATTCATTATCTTGGGAAGTATGACAGCACTCTTCACTGCATGATTATGTGCAGGGACACTGCACCCGGTACATGCCTTGCATAAAGGATGCAAGAGCCTTCTAACTAATTCATGGAAAACCTCAGAGTGGCCCAATGATTGGAACGGACAAACCTGTCCTTCCCATCCATAACATCTAGCTAGAATATATATAATTCAAGTTCCATTAACGGTGAGGCACTTGCTAAAGTGCCAAGTTTTATTTCTAGAATATCTACTACATACTTCCAAGTGCAAACTGCCATGCTGGTCAAAGTACCCTAGTATTCCAGAAAACAGAATAAAGCCTTACATCTAGCCTGCACATAGGAATTATCATCGCTCATAAACAAACAATTCCTCTTACCAGCATGTCATATGGTAGCAACCCTGAGTGAGTTCAATCATTCTACGACACTGCTGGCAACGCCTCCATCTCTTGTTTGCTGCTAGACGATGCAAAGTGATGTCTTCAGCATCTCTTTCCTCTGCTGGAAGATCTTGGTACTCCTCACAGGTCAATGAAGAGTGCCAGGGGACACCACACTCCAAACAGATAAACCTCTGACAAGCTGGACATTCAACGCAGCTGTTTTCTGACTGACTCGAGGAACTTGCCCTGGCTGACAAGCATTCTTGAGGATCAAGCAGGACAGAACAATTCGGAAAGGGGCAATAGATTTTATCAGAGTGAATATTTGCTTCCCCAAGGACTCTTTCCAGAGATTCATATGAAGCAAGTGGAAGGAAAAACTTGCACTCTACAGGGGATACATAGTATCTGCATTTCAACTGGGGACATCTGATAGGAACTTGAGAAGTTTGTACTTTTCCATCCACATAAGTTCTCATACATTGGGAACAGAACTTGTGTGAACATTTCATGGTGATCATCATGGGTGTTGGTCTATCCTCACGACAAATAGAACAGTTGTCAAGAGACTTCTCTCCATTGATGGGATATGAAACGATCCCAATAGCCACGCAGGCCAGTCGGCATGCCCTATCCAGCTCATTACCAGACACAACTTCCAAATTGAAGGTGTCAAAATTAACTGCATGTTCCAGTATTCTCTGCCTCAATGCAACCAGAAGTGGAATCTCAAGCTTATCTTCATTCATTATCTGTCAAAAGCACCCATGTCACCCGACCATTTATTATAATTGCACTGCATATACAATATGTGACCAACAAATAATTTCTACTACTCACAAATATTATATCAAATAATAACAGATACATCCTTCTTTAGACAAGCTTACCTGATCATATAACATCTTTGAATCAGTAAAGGCATAAACGTGACGGATATTGTTCTGTGAAGCCTCCACTAGACCGTCCATCAGAGCTAAATAATCAGCCACAGATTCCTCCACAAAGAAATCCAACTTTTTCTGCACCTGGATAATAGGAAGATCAGCTAACCGTTCCATAGACACCCCAATTCCGGAAAGCTCGACAGCAGATTCCCCGAACTCGTTGATTGAAATGCCCTTGAAGAACAATTTCACTGAAAATTCACCTAAAATATACTTGGGCTCCTCCTTAACTGAATCGTCAGTCTCCGTCCACACTTCATCATCTTCACAACAACTGCGGAATTCTTCCTCATCTTCCTCCAGCTTAACTTCCCTAGCCATTTTCAGGGAAGAGCCATCACAAGAAACTGCTCGTTCGTCCATCTTAGACACCTTAGCTCAGAAGAACACTATCTCCAAATAATTTTGCTTGAAAAGTCTGAACTTATCAGCATTTACACACGGTTCCAATTAACTGAGGAATCCATCTTCAACCATAAAATGGAAAATCAATGTTAGCGGCAAATCAAAATATTTAAAACAATTATATATGTGCATCTTAGAATTTTAGTTTTCTAACCATTTACAAAGAAAGAATCTAATCAAAGTTAATCACTCATCTGATGTCTGTGAATATTCAACCAAGAAATATTTAAAAACACAACTTTTTGATTTTCAAGGTTTTTCCACAAATCAGAAATGATCCCCAAGATTGCAAGTCCATGTAGCAAAACAAAATGGGTAAAGTAATGTTCTTCTAGGTTATATTCATAAAAGTGAGAATCAACCAACTGACTTATAAAGACATCCAACTACTCATCTATTATACACAAAAATCATATGAAATGAACCAAATAAAGCACACACGTGGAGACATCATAAATCCATGTGCACCGACCACTGAACTTGAACCCAATTGCATTAGGGTTTCAGTTTGACACAGTATAACTAGAAAATCCTAATGCAATTGGGTCATGAAAACTAGAACATGTGACAAGCTATATGAGAGGCTCTCACGTGACATGGATTTTGTACTCTTCAATGGCCTCTTGCTTTCATTTTGCAAGAGGAAGCAATGAAAACCAGAAAGAAATAGCAATTTCATTTTGCATCCTTCAAAAATCCTAGATCTTTTGATTGCAAAGAGTACAAACACGGGAATCAAACTCTTTCACACTTTTGTGGGAGGAAGCAATGAAAACCGGAGAGAAATAGCAATTTCGCAACCTCTATATGCATCACAATTTCTCAGGAAAGCACCTGAGAAGGGAAAAAGCTAACCCAAAAAACAAGGAATACCAAGATAAGAACAATTATCAAACCACTCAGCAACGGAAGGTAAAAAAGAAAAAAAAGGATCTCCAATTTGGAACAACAAAGCAAAGTCAAATTCGTTAGAAGACATCACAAAGCCGCAAACTCGCAAAACCACAGAGAGAAGCATCAAGCTTAACCCCAAACTACCGCATGAACAGTCCCCGTCAAATACATACTCACCCAACCACAGCAACATACACAGCAGAACACCACAACCCAAAATCGCAACAAAAAAGGAAAAGGGGAACACAGCGCAAGCAAAAGAACCGCTCACGTCCAATCCAATCATTCATGGGTCAGGCACAAAACATAGCCTTTTTCCTTCTTCTCCAAAGATACCAGCCGATCTATTAGATTTTCTTTGGTAAAAAAAAAAAAAAAATGCCGAAGCTTCAGCATCGCTAAGCCCAAACCGAGTGGCCCAAGGCTTCGGGAATTCGATTCTCGCAAGCTACAGAAAACAAGGGGGGGTGTAAAGATTGAGATTGCTTCGCATGAATACCTAAGCAGCGTAGCGTTCCTTCCCGATCTCCGCCTCGGATCTCACCGTCGATTCGCCTCTCCGTCGTTGCATTACTTGGGCGCGTCCCCAAGACAACCTCAGCAGAGGAAGCTGCCAAACGCGGCGGGGTTGACTGCGAAGGAATTCTTCATCGTCAGGCTTTGCAGGCAGAGAGAGAGAGAGAGAGAGAGGAAGAGGAGGAGGGAGAAATGGTAGGGAGGGAGGAGGCTTCGTCAAGATTCCATCAGCAACTTGGCCTTTTTTCAATTTCGCGGAACTTGAGACGAAAACGATGGAGGAGCAAAAACACCGTATCTTTCCACACGCAACCTGGACGACCTCAGTGAGATGATACGGTGTCGTTGGATATGAACCCGCCCCTAGTTCAGGGCACATTACTGCTCTTACTGCTCCACGCGCTGCGATTGCATTCCCATCCCTACTCTGGGCAAGAAAGAGGATTCTAAAAAAATATTTTCCAAAAATCCTAAATTAATATATCTTTGATAAATTTATACTAAATTAGTATACTTATGATTAATTTTCGTATATTAGTTTTAATTAAATTTTATTATCATATTATTGAGTTGGATAACACGTAACAGTTGATTGGTGTATCAATTTGGACAGTTATATTAGTTTTGTGGTTTTTTCATGGTATTAGTCCATTTTAACGGAGAATATATTTATCACAAATATAATTTGAGATTTTTTGAAGTTAAATATAAATTTGTCGGAAGTGTATTAGTGTAGAGGATTTCTATAGTCATTTGGAGTAAAATTATCATAAATAAATTTTGGATTTTTCTCGATCAAAATATTAGTTTGGGGTAAAATTGTTATAGAAATATCAGTTTTGGGTTTTTCACGATCAAAATATTAATTTGGGATAAATATATTATATATGTACAAATTTAGGATTTTCCGTGATATTAATCATTTTTAAAAAGTTCGCTATTATTAGTTAATGAAAAATATTTTATTATCTATAATAATTTATGTTCAAATATTTTCGTGAATGATAAAATTGTTCGTCATTCATTCGTTTTTGTTAACGATGCAGATAATCATTTTAGAAAAATAAGTTCTAAATCATTCATTTTTGTGAAATAAACACACCTTAATTCTCAAAATGAGCTATACTTTCAAGAAAAATAGCTCTACAAAGATGGTAGAATTATTTCCAAATCAACATGTATTTTATTTTTCTAATGATATCTAGAACTCACCAATTGACTTTTCTTTTTAGAGATTATTTCCTTTACACGCCATGCTATAATACTTTAGATTATTCTCATCATAATCCTTTCAATGGAGCTATTTCCACTTTGAATATGAATAAATCCATCCAATTCTCTTTAAAGAGTTGAATTCATTTTTTAATCTTCCAATTGACATAAACTAGTAAACCCCCAATTTATTTCCTTCCCCCCTTTTTAATACGTGTTTTCATTTTATTGATAAGATGCACGTTATTCTTTCGAGATCATCTATATATATTTTTCGCCTGTGGCGGAATTCTATTTTAAGTATGTAAATTCTGAGCTCCTAAATTACATGGCTGACCTGATGAATACTTATTAAAGTTATATGCACTAGAAGTGATGAATTTTACTTATTTAATGGGTATAAAAAAAAATTACTTATTTAAGACAAGGAATTAAGGAAAAGGGAGACAGAGAGAATCATGGGTTACCGTCGCTAGTGGCCACAGACAAAAAGTGAGGTTCGCTTTTCTGGCATCAGTTCTTCCTCGACTTTCGTATAGTGACCACGGCGTGCATTATTGCTCCCGACTGCTTGCATTGAACCCGCCAACCTTATTCTTTTTTTCTTTTTGGGCTTGTTTTTTCCATTTCTTCCTAAATTTTTATTATAAAGAGATACCGGGGCAAAGATCCAACTACTCAAAAGACATTATATCTTATAGGTTTCATGAGCCGATTGAGTTTAAACTTTTCATGTATGAAAGTGGTATTTGACACAAAATAATTTACATAATTTTTTTTTTGAAGGATTTCGAACAAATTACCTTCAATTTCCAAGCTGAAAAATTCCATATCGTCCTTACCAATCACTCCAAGTCTAGAAATCAAGGAGACTAGCCATTTTTCATGTTCATGTTTGATTCCTTTTCTATGATGTTAAGCATGTGAGGAACGTAAGTGAAAGGATAAAATGGAGAAAGTGAGATTTGAATGTCGCAATCATCAAGAGTGGGAGGGAGAAGAGATAGTGATAAGTGCCAAGTGTTAAATCAATGGAAAATACCTTTCGTCAAATTGATCTGGGGAAAACATTAGTATGATAACTCATTCTATCAACATCACTATGGTGCCTTACATTGATGCTAATGGTATCATTGAGCAATTCATTATTATCTCATCATAAATAACTATGTTCCATATAATATGGAATATCAATTCCTCACTTTGCTAAAGGCAAATGATTTCACATTAACGTAGGCATCTTGCGCCATTCACAAGATTAATGTTGTTGCATTTTATGAGTGTGAAAGTTATCCTAAATTATGTTTTTTCATAAGAAATAAAAAAAGCAGTTCTTAATTGATTGATGGGGTAAATTTAGCATGGAATAGGAAAATTGATCAACAAAACGAAACCTATAGTTTCATCCGGGGTTCATACCCTTTTAGGAGCTTCCCTCATCTCAACCATTTTCTTAATCAACTTGCCGACTGGATCATATGACTTTCAAATATTTCATGAAATCATTTTCATCATCAAACCACTTTGTCAGCCCCAAACAAGGGTTCAATTAGCAATCCCAGGCACGTGGGTTTTTGTCCTTTCCACGCGGAAAAATGTGCATTTGCTTTGACTTTTCCAAAGCCCTAATCGTTTTTGCAAATGGATGACAGTTCTGTAAAAGAGCCTGTTGCCCCCACTTAATAATAAGACCATAATGATTAGTCACTTTCCCCGAGGAGAAATACTAATATTCTACTGCGGATTTTAAGGCCGCGAGGACTGTTAGGTTCAAGCTGGATCAGATTTTGACCAGACTTGTCGAGACGTGCTGTAGACTATCGAATTCATTGTCTATTGTAACATCATGCATTATGACAGAGTCAATTTAGATGAGCTCGTAGAATTGGAATCAGACCGGCCATCGATTTGAATATTGATTTACGGTCTTAATCGTATAAAAATCTATGTCCACCCATCGTCCGGACAGAATATGTGAGACCAATAAAATAATAATCTCAAGCATAAAATATTTTTCAGATAGGAACGGCATTTGAATCATCTGGGCACCGAGCATAAGTAGCTATTTAAGCTCTGTGCGTTGCACAAGCTCATTTCTTCTATATTTATTTTCTCTTAAGGTGACTTACAGTCGCACCACCTAATATAAATAATATTCAAATAGTTTTAACAACTTTTTGGCCAAAGACATAATTTATAGTTCGGTATTGCCGCATTTAATTTGTTAATTCAACATTTTTGGTTTACTACTGAGTAAACAATTTAAGATTTCATATTAATGTATCAATATTTTCCACATATGTGATCTAAAATTTTAAATTTATTTACATTTATAATCAGTTTAATACACTACTAATAAGATGAATAAAAGAATTTAAAATAGCAGTATTATCATCAGTCGAGTTGAAGGTTTAAATGCTTCTTATTATTAAAAAAAATTCATAATGTATTCTTTCTTTTTTTTGGCTTGATAGAGTGTATTTTTTTTTGTCAGAAATATAGTGTGTGAGTTAATCAGTTTTAGAATCTCTAAACCTTATTATACTGTTTACAGCATAAATTTGTTAGCCAACATAGTCCCCGATATTTTATTTCACTTTTTATTTCTCTTGTAGTTTCTCATTTTTGTTGTTGTTACTTTTGCAATTTTAAGAATAGATTTTAATGGTGTTAATGCTTTTCTAAGTAATCGGTTAACTGTACAATTACAAACTTATATAGTATTTTTTAAAAATAAAAGATTCTTGGCCAACATGGTACCCAATATTTCTATTTGATAGGCTTTTTATCAAATTTTATATTTGATATTGAGTATGTTATTATTAGTGCTTTATGTGATTTCGTGAGGAGCATGTGACACTAAATCATCAACAAGGGTTCAACCACCCCTCGTCGGAGCATTGTCGCCCAACACAAAAAAGATGTCATTTCATGTTAAAATAATTGGGATTTTTTTTTAAAAAAAGAACTAAAATTAGAAATGGGAAGGGGCGCCTCACAGTCTCACTCTCTCTCTCTCTCTTGATTTTTTTTTTTAATTTTTGTTTGTCTTTTTAAATCTTTCTCTTTGAATATTATTATATGACACTTTTTTTTTTGGTCAGTATTATATGACACTTATTTGGCGCCACTCTAGTACTGCTGTGCGAAAAACAAAAAAGAAAAAAGAAATTACTAAAGAATGGAATATAAATGTTTATTCACTAAAAATCTAGCTGATTAGGAGAACCGCAAGTTTTAAGATTTAAACACATAGAAATGAAAATTATATACGACAAACTCAAGTGCCGAATCGATACAAGTTTTTAAGATTCCCAGTTTAATTGTCCAATAAAATTTGCAAGAGAAAATTATTTAAGTCCTAAAATTATTATATGAATATCAATTCATTCATGGTCTTTCCAATTTTTTCAATTTAATCCAAAGCCTTTTCAAGAAATTCCAATATAATATTTTCAGTCAATTTTTCCAAAAATCATTAACATGATGGTCCAATCATTATAGGCCGTCCTACGAGGTATACCGTTTCGTCAAAGATTTTCGGCAAAAAATTATGTAGAATGACCACTTTGGACAGAATGCATAATTTCCCCACGTTTGCCCAAACATCAGGAGAAGATGGAGGAGGTTGATGAGCCGCTCGCAATGCACACTAATGAGGCTGAGATTTCGCAAAAGTAACAATTATTAAATCAAAAGCCAGTTTCGGAACAAAAGGAAAAAAAAAAAAATACAAAAATCCAAAGCCAGTTGTTACACGGTAGCTAGGGTGGGTGGAAAGCAGGTGATCTTGTTGGAACATTGCATCCACACCCAATGAAAGAGGGCGAAGAAAGGACGACCGACCTTGAGTCATCCAAATCATTGGCGTGCCCATATTCCACCAATCCAACCATTTAAATGAGATCAAGCCAATCATATCAAACACACTTGAGCTTTGAGTTGGACAACATGGGAGGCAATGTCGGATCCCATGTGCCTGTCCTAATGTTCAAGATTGCCAAGAGAAACATAGAATATGACATTGGCTTGCCTGCTTGAAAGCTAACCAAATAATGCTGATGGTGTCTAGGCACTCTGGAAAATTTGTATTGTACGGTGTCTCAATTTAATTTGTCCCTCACTTCTTGTCAACGTTGGACATGAGATGCTAGGTACACTTTTCTTATCAAAAAATTATCCAATTAGTCTTAAATTCATTGTACAGATATCAATTCAATTTTAAACTTTTTTAGTTTTACCTGTTATAATGTCCAACTTAAAACTTAAATTGTTAAATGAATGAGCAATTTAATATTTAAACATTCTAACACTCCCTTCTCACATGTAGGCTAGAATTTGGTCTTATTCTAAAACATTGTAATATTTAATCAGGGAACCAAATACAGGCCTAGAAGATTTGAACTTAAGATATCATGCTTTGATACTATATTAGAAAGTTCAACACGCAAGGTTAAGCTTTTAGAACAATTAGGTGGTGATTTTACAAAATCTCACATTCCTGTTATCTAATAGGTTGGATTTTTTAATATTGCAAATTTAGCGTCAAACCTTTTAATGATTTATCAATAATTCATTCGATCGATTTTGACTAAGGTTCACTGATGTGACTAATCTTTCTGGCCAATTTTTAGAATTGAATTTGTTGCTTTACAATAAATTAGGGATATTTTAAACAATTATCCTGTAATATTTAGGATATTAAATAGTCAATTTCCTGCTGGAAATTTAAACAAAGACCGACTAAATTATTTCAACTCTTGAAAAATAATTTATATACCTTTGAAAAATGACATGATTAGTAGTCTTTACCAAAAAAAAAAAAGTCACTAAAAATAATAGATGTCTGGAAGCTTGCAAGGCTTTTGAGCAAAGTGCATCTCATGAAACGACAAAATCATGAAAAAAAAGAAAAAGAAAAATCGACATGGAGTATGCCAAAGGAACAACGGAGAACAGCCACACAAAAAGTCTAGTGCCAAAGTGGGTTGCGTCCATCGACCAAAAAAAAAAAGTGGGTTGCGTCCCGCAATGAAAAACAAAAGCCAAATCACACTGTATTCGCAATTTTATTACATTGCAAAAACAGATAGAAACTCAGGTCCTGGAATCGCAGCAAATTTGAGTCTCTGATATGACTTTGGGTGTCGACCGTTCGGATTGGGTCCACTAATACCCGACCCGACCCAAACATGAATGTTCACTTGTGGCTGCCCGAGATCGCTAGCCTGAGGCTGGAAAAAAAAAGAAAAAAAGAAAAGAAAAGAAGAAAAAATAATTTAAAAATGCAGAAAAATTGTGCATGTTAGCACATGGTTGGTGTTTACTGTCATATTAGTGATATTCAATTAAAATTAATCGTAATAACTAAACTGATAAATAGTCAAAATATTTAGGACTAAATTAACACAATTAAAATATTTGTGATTGAATTGGCAACTTGTTAGAAGGTTTAGGATTAAATTGATCAGATTGAAATGTTTATTATAAAAATGGCATAAATGTGATAGGCTTAAAGATTATCTTAGTAATGTTCCCCACATTTTGGACTCGCTCATGATCTTGAATGCAAAGCATAAAAAAACATCCTTGTTTTGATGACATAG
The DNA here is from genome assembly GCA_014182725.1 of Eucalyptus brandiana. NCBI lineage: Eukaryota > Viridiplantae > Streptophyta > Magnoliopsida > Myrtales > Myrtaceae > Eucalyptus > Eucalyptus brandiana. The sequence goes on along the minus strand of CM024671.1, from coordinate 19,664,860 downwards.
ACTACCTTGGTTTGAGAACTTCCTAAGTGGTGTCTGATTTTATTTTGGTGGGCTTGATGAGCAGTTTTGGGACAGAGCTAGAGCTTGCTTGCAATTTGTGAGTAGCGATTAAATTAATTAAATGTGACACCCTTACAGAACATGTGGGTTCATTAATTCCTTCGATAGTTTATTTCATCGTTTAACAACGGCCAATTTGCAAACCATGCCTTGAGATGTGACTATTTCATGTGCTACATAAGGCTTTGTATTACCGTGGGCGTATTGAAGCAGAAAATCAGAAGGGAAAAATTCAGATTATTTGTAATGCAGAATCTTCTACAAATCAGTATGAAGATAACAAATCAAATAGAGTATTAACGAGTTGATCATTTCGAGATCTTTTGTGATTTGTTTTCCTTATAAACAAAATTGTTATCTTTTATTTTTATCTTTCACCACAATTATAGGTATTGATACACACACACACATATATATAGTACAACGTAACGTATCAATGAAAATTAACACTTCATTGACTCAAATTTTGAATTTCTTTAGGGAGGATTTGAATTCGTGCCCTTTAATTATTGAGATGAAAATTTTCATGTAATGTAAGGTTTAGACTTGCGCGGGGGCAAAAGTCTGGACTTAACTAGTTTATAGATATTTAAGGTCTTCAATATCTGATACCCTTGGATTAAAAATCAGAAAAATACTCGATCACATTTTTTATGTGACATATTCATGCTCCTTATCTAATTGACTAGGTATTGCTAATACTTCAAATTTTCAACTGAATAATACATGTCAGAAGAACAGCACTACTTGTGCATGGATTTCATTTATTAATGCAAAAATGCCATCTAATTTAAGGTTCCTGGAATAGGCTCTTTTTGCTAGTTAGATAGCCAGAATCACAAATCATCCTCTCGATTTAACTGAAATTGCTTCATCTCTTCTTCCCATTATGTGCACATTCTGAATCACTCAGTTGATAATTCTTTCTTTTGCTCATCATTGTTGAACATTCTACGAATAAGGTCGGAACTAATCCATAATAAATAAAACTATCAAATACGAACATTCTACTATTCTAGAAATTGGAGTTGTGATTTTCATTTTTGGCCTGGAATGTGTGATGAGGGTGGGACACAGTAGGCAGAATTCATAAGAAGCACAGATGCTAAACTGGATCACTGCCCAGATTACGCAGCAGATGAGTTTTTTGACTTTCGAATTTTCTAATAGATGTAGCGGCCAGATTTTCTTTTATCATAAGCAGAGGCCTTTACATGTACCTTTTCATGGAAAATAATAGGACGGGACTGGCCCAAAATATAAGCCCGGCTTCTCGGGCTTGGACAAGGCCGGCAACGATCATTCCCAGGCTGGGTCTGGCCTGAACTTGCCCAGTGATCAGGTTTAGTGGTGAATGCTCGTTTTGTGCAATCCGAAACTCACCCTTCGCTCATGCTGAATGATCACTTTTATGCGTTTAGGGCTGTTGTATAAAGTGCACAAAGATGGAGCACAATTCCAATCAATCGGCAAGATATCATCGAAAGAGAGAAGAAAAGAGAAGAATATTCAAAAGCGTGGCATTGAGGAGTATGTTTGGAGATGGTTCTCATCCGATCGATCCTATAACATGAAGAGCGAGGGACGTTATATTGTTCTAGATCATTATGGAAGTGATGGACAAAGCGGGAAAATTACAAATTTAGCTTTAAATATATTATGTGAATGCCAATTTAGTCCTAAACTTTTTAAATTTGTTAATATAGTTCTCCCAACAAATTGTTGCTGAAAATCATGAACATAGTGATCCACAAATTGTCCACATCAGTGCGCCATGTAGGACAATTGACATCACGTCAACAATTTCCCATGACAATTAATCGGAAGGACTGAATTAGAATTTTGCACAAAGTTTTATGAACACATTGACAAAAGTGAAAATTTTAAAATTAAATTGACATCCGTACAAAAAGTTTAGAATTGAATTGGTAATTATCCTTGGATAGAGCAATGATAGCATACAAGTTATCCATGTTCTTTCTTTATGGTATTGGTAGTAAGGCGGTTTGTTTTACCTCCTATTCTTTCATATGCTATGGGATGAGTAGTAAAAATACCAAAAATGTGACTCGACATTGTATTTTATTTATGTCAAACGACTCCAAAGAAGAAAGAACGACAAACCTGATATGCTAATCAAAGTCGCCTTGGGATCAAAATACCGAAGGTTTAGATGAGTTTCGATTGGAAATGACTTCGAGGAGTAATATCAATTACACTTCAGTGTAGATCTGGAGATAATTCTGTCGCAGGGCCGATAGGACAAGCAACAGCCTTTGTGCGATGATATGTTGGTGAGGGCAGGTTTCTTATGGCCATGCTGACTATTCTCTTTTACTTAACATTTTAAAGTGCAACTCCAACATTGCAGTTGACGGAGGCATTTGCTGACCTTGATCTTCTTTCTGCAGGGTCTTCAAGTCAGTCATTAGCTGGCACAATGACATGCACTGGGTTTGGCTTCTGCTTTTATCGCCTTGAAGATGCTGTGAAATCGGTTTCCGCTTTGTTCAGATGCTGTGCCGGTCCAGTGGAGAAGTCACGGTCTTGTAACTGTAATGAATTTCATCCTTTGAGCAACCTATTTAATGTCACAAACTCATTTCCGATCTAATAATTCTTTTGATGCAATCTCCGGATTGAATAATGCCTTCTTCTTTAATTACTGTCCGACACTTTCGGTTATCTAAATTGCCCACTTCAAGAAATGTTTGGAGTGAAGCGTGCTCATCGAACTGTCGATCTAATCGTGTCTTAGTCCGCCTAAGCAATGGCAAGGTAGCGGAATTGTATGAAGAAAATGGAAGATGTCCTTGTAACATTGACACGCAATACCTTTGATTATGTAAACATTTGAATATAGCTCAATGTTTTCTATCTTTTCAGTTGCACCTCCTTATGAACTTTTCTCTTCTGAATGTTAAGAATGGCAAGTACGTATCCTGATCATTCAGTTGTTACTCGTCACAGTGCAGATTTCTCTTGCACATGCTATGGCAGGGGGCTAGCTATAGGACGCATCTGTCTGACCAGACTTCATTAAGGTAGATGAAGTTTATCATCTGTTTGTTTCTTCTCAGTATTTGAGTGATTCTGAGCTTGGCTAAATTTGTGGGCCTTTCCTACGTATGATAGTGACATAGTATTATCGTATTTTAATCAGATTTTGAATATTGGTGACGGTGCTCTCTACATAGCAAAGTTCAGCTCTCGTAGGCCTTTTCTTCTTTTTAAGGGTAATATATAGGTGACGAGTTCTTGATTTGGGAGATATTTAACATCATAGCTGGCCTGTAGTTGAGCATAATAGATATGTCATTGATTATTGATTTGGGCACTTCCATCTAAAAAAGAAAGGTGATATTGTGGGACACATATATCTATGTGATAGTTTCAATTACAATTAATATCACGCAAAAATCTGAAACTTGTATATTTGTGACAAATTTATTCTCTATTAGTTTTTGTTAAATTTGATTATCAAATTATTGAGTTGGATGACATATAACAATTAATGGGTGTACCGGTTAGCTTTTATTCTATCTTGTCATAATAATATCAGTTTATGATTTTTCATGATATTGATCTTATTTAACAGAAATTAATAGAGTGGTATTAATCTAATTTAATGAAAATTAACGGAGGGTAAAATTATCATAAATGTATCAATTTGAAGTTTTTAGTGGTTAAAAAAATTAGTTTTGGATAAATTTATCACAAGTATATTAATTTATGATTTTTGGTGATTAAAAAATTAGTTTTGGGTGAATCTTGTATAGATGTACCAATTTTGGATTTTTGTGGTCTTAACCCTTTCAATTATGGTACTAAACCAATTTGGAAGGATATTTCTTAAAGAGTTAACCCTAGTCCTTTCTTGGTTGCGTTGATTTGTAGCTTGAATTGTTCCCGAATGTTAACTCGTTTAATTTTGTCATCGCTGATAGTGTATTGCACTGGTGGGATTGTTATAAACTGAATTGGGGTCCTCAAGCTGAGATATTTATCATATTATGCATTTTGCAAGGTCTTCAGAATTTTCCCTTAGCCAATCCAATTTTTCTCTATTCATGCCGAATTTATCGGATTCCTCTCTAGCTATTCAATGTCGTCAAGACTAGGGGTGATCAGGTCCAGGGTGGGTAGGGTCTAGACTTGGACCCTGTACCCGACCTTGTTATGACCGGTTCTCTTTTTTTGGACCCTGCACCCGACCCTGTTTGTATTGGACCCTGTTCCCGACCCACCCTATTTTTTCGATCCGGGAACAGGGTTAACCCTATTTATATTGTAACCTATTTTGCACAAAAAATTGCTGTACATCACTCATATGTAAGATAAAGCGTTTGAATGCAAAATGCTTCCACTGATCAATGTAGGACACTTCTAAACAACCTACTTTTTTTGTCCAAGTCTCCTTGGAAAACATAATAAAAATCAAGTCATTGATGGTGAAATTATCCTGTGAGGTTTATGTCCAGTCAATCTTCTGAAGGCAATAAGCAATTCCCTACAAGGAACGTGAAAGTGAGTTGGGGGAAAACATAAACTTAATATATTAATGATAGGTGCAAGAAAATAAACAGGACCCTACCTAATCATTCCTCCAGCTTTCCCCTCCGAAGTTTGTTTGGGGATGTACAAATCATTAATCATTTCTTGTCTGTGAACTTGTGCAGAAACAAGGCCTCTATATTTCGTCACTCCTGGCCAGTCCATGGAAGCTACCACCTGCTCATATCGATATCATCAAATGTTTGCCCACTTCAAAATGGGAAACAAAAGATAACAGAGTAGGGAAAAGCATACAGCTGCTTTGGAAGGACTAGCATCATCTCCGGGGTTGCGGGTATGTTACGTCTGCCCCAAAGATTATGGTTGGCAAATCAGTGACAAGAGGGATTCTTCCTTGGATGGCGTCATTCAGAACCGTATTCCTTCCACCAACCTATGAACATCAAGCAGAGTGATCAATAATCATAATTGAAGAAATAGAAAATTCAAGCAAAAAAGAACATTGCAACCTTGACATTAATTTTCATTGCAAGATTTACTAAATATTGCTCCTTCGATTTTTCAGCTGCTTTCGGTTGGATACACTGTGAGACAATTCCCAGATTAGTCTCACATATTCTTTTTATCTTCCCTGTGAAGAAAATAGTCATTAGAAAAAGGAAAGTTTTGACTCCTTAAAAGCTCTAAAGATGTCAACCAAAGGATAATTTACCGTAAGATCCCAGATAGCTATCAACAGCTGAAGTTCTTTTCGAGGTAGATTTGTGTTTGCAAGTTTTGCCCGAGATTCTCTATTAATATCCGCAAGGACTCTTTCAATCTGACGGGTGACAATCACATATAGGAAGTACCGGTTGGGAGTTAAAAGCCTACAGGAGATTAAGAATTGTTAAGGTGCAAATTGTACCTCATAACATTACTAGAAAAGGAAAAGAAAAAGAGTATTCCATCACATCATAGTGCTCTGTCAATAAATACCCACCATCCCTTTCCTATTACATATCTTGACCAACTGCTCACAAAATTGACGAGTCATATTTCTATTCCACTTTGAGAAGTTTACGCACATCCAGGTATCCACTCTACCTCCATTGATCATTTGCTGTAAAGAAAAGGTAAAAAGAAGAATTGATCGTATTGAACATGTTACAGTAATCAACTAAAGACAGCACTACAATGTCTGTTTATTGAACTTTTCTGCACCAAACATCGCTGCAGCGATGCATTGTGTGCACATCAAATGATGATTGTCAATTGATAATAGATGGAAGTAGCTCACCTTGTTGATCATATTCCACTACCCCATCAATGGACCAATCATCGCATCTCGACCACTTCCATGATATTTAAGCTGCAACAATGGCATACATTAGTTGCTGAAACCAGAAAAAACAGAATGCAATGAATCAATTCTCTCAATCACTGAAACCCAGCAATGAATCATCATAGGTCTCTCATTATACAGTCGAGATACCAAGCCAAAGATAAAGTTCAGCCATATGCAGACTTCGGACAAAAAAAAACAAAAAAAGAAAAAACCATCTAGCTTCACAGGATAAAAAGAAACTCAATATAACTAGCCACCTCTGTTCTTACTCTTTTTTTTTTCCCTTTCCTCCGCCGAGCTCTGGACAACAACTGGCTCACCCCCAACGTCTTGCTGGCGGTTCCTTCTTAGAATTCCAAGGAAAACCTAGAACTCAAGATCCAAACTTGGGTCAAGTTCAAGAAAAACCCAGAACTCAAAATCCAAACCTGGTTCGAGTTCAAGAAACACCCAGAAGTTCAGAACCCAAAAGAGAGGAAGGTAACCAACAATTTTTAAAAACTCTAGGGTATCATAGGATGCGACGAGCGAGCCATGATCGAGGGGGCAAGTCAACACGGGGCAGCTGGGATGCAGCTCACCAACCTGGGAGCCGAAACGTACACTACCGAATTCGACCCACCATTTCAACGCAAGTACTTTCAGCTCATAGAGAGAGAGAGAGAGAGAGAGAGAGAGAGAGAGAGAGAGAGAGAGAGAGAGAGAGAGAACCTCGGAGCAAGCAATGGTGAAGAGCGCCTGGGCAGTGTTCCTGTACGCCGGGAGGCACATGACTCTACTGTCGTTCGCTGTGTGAGCGCACAAACGAATCCGTATTAGCCCAAAGCAAACTCCAAAAACTCGACACAAGCCGGAAGCACCCGAGAGAGAGAGACCTTGGAACCGGGTGCGGACGACGTCCAAGGGGTACGCGGTGGCGACGGTGGTGAACCCGGTGATGGCTTCGGCGGTGGCGTTCTCCCACTGACGGATCATCCGTATCAGCCCAAAGCAAACTCCAAAAACTCGACACAAGCCGGAAGCACCCGAGAGAGAGACCTTGGAATCGGGTGCGGATGACGTCGAAGGGGTGTGCGGTGGCGATGGTGGCGAACCCGGCGATGGCTCGGCGGTGTTCTCCCACTGACGGATCTGGCGATGGCGTGACGAAGGAAAAGCAAGTCTACGGGTGTGAGTCGTGTGACTGTGTGAGAGGTAAAGATAGAAACGGATTAGGGTTTTGGATTTTGGGTTGCCTTAAAAACCGGTTCTCAAACCAGTTCCCAAACCAGTCCGATCGATTCAGTTCCTGGGTGGGTAATCCCTCGGAACCGGTTCCCGGACCGGTTCAAATAGAGTCTAAATTTTAAGAACTGATTCCCGGACCGGTTTCAACCGGAACCCGTTCCCTACCCTATTTTTCGAGTGGGCCAGGGAACCAGGTAAACCCGGTCTGGTTGCATACCCCTAGTCAAGACCCAACAACTCTGCCTTTTTTGCAATCTCATGTTGGGTTTGGCAATTTTATAGTACAGCTTAAGAATTAAAAGCTTGCCAGGTATGTTGAAACTCGTTGCTATGATTTAACCTCAGACTAGCTAAAGCATGGATCTTCTCTCCTTGTTGTCATTGACTGTTTATTGTTTCTTTTTTTGTTCGCAACACTGTTTGCCATTAAAAGAAAGTCACTGGATAATTGGATATGAATTTAATTTCCTTTGTAATAGTTATTTGAGTGTTTAAATTTGTTTGTCTCTTACAATTTAAAATCATAAACAATAATGAGGATGAATTTTCATTTTCTTAAGTTGGCACATGGAAGTTGCTCAACATTTTCAGTGATATACTATGGGAATGTACAATTGCTTCCCTCACTAGGATGCTGGTCCTATCGTCTATCTGTCAATCAAGTACAAATATGCATTCCCCTAGTCAGGACCCAACGACTCTGCCTTTTCTGCAATCTCATGTTGGGTTTGGCAATTTTATAGTACAGCTTAAGAATTAAAAGCTTGCCAGATATGTTGAAACTCATTGCTATGATTTAACCTCAGACTAGCTAAAGCATGGATCTTCTCTCCTTGTTGTCATTGTTATTTTTTTCCAATGGGAAAACAATACTGTTTATTGTTTCTTTTTTTGTTCGCAACACTGTTTAGCGTTTACCCTATTAGATTTGATAGATTTTGACCTTGAAACTATACTGAAAAGGGCAGTTATTGCCTTTGTTGCTTATAAATGAACTTTGCCATTAAAAGAAAGTCACTGGATAATTGGATATGAATTTTAATTTCCTTTGTAATAGCTATTTGAGTGTTTAAATTTGTTTGTCTCTGACAATTTAAAATCATAAACAATGATGAGGATGAATTTTCATTTTCTTAAGTTGGCACATGGAAGTTGCTCAACATTTTCAGTGATATACTATGGGAATGTGCAATTGCTTTCCTCACTAGGATGCTGGTCCTATCGTCAATCTGTCAATCAAGTACAAATATGATTCTTGCAGGTCGACATGACTCTAGCATTAGAATTCCGGAATATTTAATCTAGCCTGGTGCTTGAAGTGGCTTTAGAGGCTTGCTACTGAAAACAATAGTCTCTGGAAAACATCATTGCTGCCAAATATGGCACTTGCCAGCAAGTTTGGCTTTGGACTGATTTGTGATGATAGATTATGGAAGCATTGACTACTATGGGAAGGGTGCATAAATTTTCTGGCTTTACTGAGGCTGGTGATGGACACAAATCAATCTATTGACAGATATTTCGTGTGGAGACATTCCCCTCAATATGGAGTTTTTGAAGCTTTACTCCTTTCCTCTGGAGAAACATGCAATATATGCAATGGTTTAATTTGTAAAGAAATGTTGTCTGTCTCTGTATCTGGAAATCCTAGTTTGGTCTTTGCTGTGCAGGTCAGGGGTTGGATGAGATAAGTTACATTCTTACTATAGAAATACAAGTTCCAAATTGAGAAGAAAGAAATTGAGGTCAAATTTTAAGATCCGTTTGTTTAGCAGAAAATGTGCTTGTGGAAAAATATTTCCCAGAAAACCTCATTTTTCAGTGTTTAGCTAAAATCTGAAAAAGATCTACAAAGTATTTTCTGTCGTTTGGCAAGGAAAATATGATAAGAAAATTTATAAAAAAACTTATTTTAATTATTTTTAATTATTTTTTCTTTTCTTTAGTTTTGCTTCTTCATGGGTTGGTCATTGGCCACAAGTGAGCTCAAGGCTCGTTCTTAGAGGCTGCGAGCTAGCCAGCTCGCCTAATTTGGCGAGGCTTGAGCTTTGCCACCAAAATTCGCAACCTTGCTAGTCTCGAGTGAGCTCAAGCCTTGCTGCTGAAGGCTCTATGGCTGGCAACCGCTGAGGAAGAAACAAAAATAAAGGAAAAGAAAAGAAAAGAATGAAAAAATTATAAAAATTTGAATTTATTTATATATAATTTTATGAAAACAAACGTTTCATTAACCACCTACACGCTCAAGAGCACACTAGATAATGCATAGAGTGACCAGAAAATTTCACTCTCAAGGAATCAATCTCCACAGATCTCCTCATTCCTCTTCATCGCCCTCTGGCCACTAGAAGCCACCGCCAATTGTCCATCGACGGCCGCCACAGACACCTGCGAACAGAGCACAGGCATAGAGGGAGCTTGTGGCTTCTCGTCTGGAAATTCCTCTGTTCGGCCCCTGCTCTCTTGCCGGTGTGCACTCAAGTACGTGAAGCTCCTTTAATATCCTTTGCCAGTGCCGACCACCAGCGACGATACCTCTCGGACCTTGGCTATTTTAGTTTGATCATCGTTTGCAACAACATCTTCACCTCAAAGGTAAGTACCTCCATAATCTGTTCTTAGAGAACAGAGACGAGAATCTTAATTACTGATTCCCTGAAAATCGTCCGCCATTGGGTTCTTGTTAGTGATAAGAACATGTTTCACTACATGTATGATGATTAGGATAAGGTTAATACCATGAAAAATTTACCCTAAATTAATTTAGAAACCAATAAAAATTTCAAACCGGTACGCATATGAAAAATTTATCCTCATTTAGTTTTTATCAAATTTTACTATTAAATTGCTGAATTGAATGACTTGTGGTAGTTGACAAGTGTATAGGGTACTAGTTTAGGTTTTTTTACGGAAATTAATAGAGTTATATATATATATATACTATTTTAGGGTTTTTGGTAGTCAAAAATTAGTTTAGGGTAAATTTGTTATAATTATACCAATTTATGATTTTTCGTAATAAAAAAATTACTTTGGTGTAAATTTGTTATATGTCTACCAGTTTGAAGTTTTTTGTGGTATTTACCCACTACAGTATGGGTTATTTCTTTAAATGTTCATATAAGCTCCTTGTCCGAGATACCCTTCACTTGGTTCATGAGATGCATAAGCTAGGACAATGTTAATTCTCTCATGTTATTGATCAACCTGAGGATGTTCTAGCACGTTTTAGATGATATTGTTCGAGTACATTAATCGTTTGGCATGTCCACCGGTTCATAACTTGTTTGCTCCTGTATATGCTGAGGTTTTGTCTCGAGGTTTTGTCTCTTACCTCTAGTTGAAGCTGTTCTGTATTCTATGTGAGAGTGCCGAGAGTGTCAATAGAAGTACGTTTCCGTTTCCAGTGTTCTGTATTTTGTATATATTTGTGCCGGTCGGTGGTGGTCACCCGTGAGAGAAATAGGCTGGTGTCGTTGGCGCATTTTGATCTCTGGTGATGTTCACGTATGCTCTGATTGATCAATACGTCGAATGTGCATTCGTGTATGTCTTCGTCTGTTTGAGCAAAAGTCGTTTGCAGAACAAAAGAAAAGAGGTGAAAGCTTGTATGCTATGAGGACTGGAACCGAAAAAGGGCCAAATAATAATAATAATAATAATAATAATAATAATAATAATAATAATAATAATAATAACAACAACAACAATAGAATTCCCATTCTCATTGCATTGCCAGAAACACAAAACACGTGCCCTATTTCTTGTTTTCTTTCATGTTGCTTGTTGCACGTAACTATGGTTGTTTTGCGTTTCTGAGTTTCCATTCTCATTGCATTGCCAGATTCGTTTCCTTTTTCCTTTTTTCATGGTTTTATTCTACTTTGGTGATCTTCACCAAAATGCCATTCATATTCAGAGGAAGAGATTGTGGCAAAGCCATTAACGAATACAAAAAAAGCGTCAGAGCAACGACAAGGCGGTGATGGAAACAAAGGGAATGAGCAGAAAGTGTCCCTTCAAGCTGTTCATCTTCGTGGACCGCCTTGATGTCCTTCACATGGCTGTTGGCACTATTGGTGCCATCGCGAATGGGCTCTTGTAGTCTCTTATGATGCTCATGCTTGACAACCTCATCCATCCTTTCAGCTATGCCAACCAAGACCATGTTGTCAAGGAAGTCTCAAAGGAATATGTATATTGTGTTTTAGCCCTTTTCAATAGTGATCGATTGCAAATTAAATCGGATCTATGGACCCAACACCAATCATTATAGTTAAGTAATGATCGATGGTTGTACCTTTTCGATTTTTAGGTGGCAGTCTTGGTTTTGTACTTGGCTTTTAGTGCTGTAGTCGCTTCTTTTCTCGGTAAGTGCTGTTGATTCTGTCTTCACAACTTTTCTTTAACATTACTATGCATAAGTATGTCTATACTTGGTCATGCCCTTTGGTTTTTCTCTCGATTGTTGCATAAGAGAAGAATCAAAAGAAAGTTATGTTCTGTTTGACGTGGTTTCAGGATCTATCCATATCGTTTGGTTGTAGGTAGACTTGTATCTATTGACAGTAATATAGTTAGCATGACAACAAAGTTTCTTTAAAATGCTTAATTAGTTTCAGGTTCTTTGCTCGCATGCTCTCTTCTTTGACGATTCTTACCTCTTTTTGTTCGTCCGTAAGATCTGCAATTAAAGACTTAATTGTTGTATGTGTTGCGAAGGTCTCTGGGTAGATGGTCACTGGAGAGAAGCAAGCAACCCGGATTCAAGGTTTGCACTTGGAAACAATGCTAAGATATGACACTACCTACTTTGACACCGAACAATCACCGGAGAGGTCATTGGGAGGATGTTGGCAGATACCATTCTCATGCAATATGCAATGGGAGAAAAGGTAGAGAAACGGCTAGCATTTGCTCTCTTTCTTTCTCTTTCTTTCTTTCTTTCTTTAATTGTCCTAAAAAAAACATGACAATTGAGAATGTATTGTCATATGCCTCCAACTGACTATGAGATTTGATTTGCACCTCCTAGGTTGGCAAGTTTGTACAACTCATGGTGAGATTATGAGAGCCAGACAACCGTGTGAATGACATCAATGCGGTCCACGAAGATGAACAGCTTGAAGGAGGACACTTTCTGGTCATTCCCTTGTTTCCACCACCGCCTTGTGGTTGCTCTGATGCTTTTTTGTCTACGTCCATGGCTTTGCCACAATCTCTTCCTAAAAAAATGAATGGCTGAAGATCACCAAAGTAGAATAAAAAGAAAAAGGAAACAAATTTCGCAATGCAATGAGAATAGAAACTCAGAAAGGCAAAACCAACAATCAACATGAGTGAAAGCAAGAGATAGTGTACGTATTTGGTGTTTCTGGCAATAATAAGAATGGGAACTCAGAAACGCACAAGAAGCATAGTTACACGCAATAGGCAATGAGAATGGGAATTCTATCACCATCATCATCAATCCTTTTCTTTTTTCTTTTGCCTTCTTCGGTTCCACTCCTCATAACATACAAGCTTTCACCTCTTTTCTTTTGTGGATGACTGCCACTGACCGCCACAAATACATACAAAATACAGAATACTGGAAACGGAAACGTACTATTGACATTCTCAGAACTCTCACTTAAAATACAGAAGAACTTAAACTAGAGGTTAGAGGCAAAATCTCAACATATGTAGGAGCAAACAAGTATCTAAAACGTGCTAGAACATCCTCAGATTGATCTATAACATGAGAGAACTAACACTGTCTTAGCTTTTTCAGTGAAACATGTTTAGACCATTAACAGGAATTCAACGGCAGATGATTTTCGGGGAATCAGTAGTTAAGAATCTCGTCTCTGTTTCTCTAAGAACAGATTATGGAGGTACTTACCTTTGAGATGCAGATGTCGACTGCAAATGATGATCAAACTAAATAGCCGAGGTCCGGGAGGTGTTATCGCTGGTGGTCGGCGCCGGCAAAGGAGTATTGCAGGAGCTTCAAGTACTTGTAGCGCACACCATCAGGAGAACAGGGGACGAAGAGAGAAATTTCCTGACGAGAATGCCACAAGCTCCCTCTCTGTCGGGGCTCTGTTCGCGGGTGTCTGTGGCTGCTGTCGATGGACGATCGGCGGTGGCTTCCAGTGGCCAGAGGGCGATGAAGAGGATTGAGGAAGTCTGTGGAGCATGACTCCTCGAGAGTGAAATTTTCTGGCCACTCTGTGCATATCTGGTGTGCTCTTGAGCGTGTCGGCTCTTGGACGAGAGAGAAAAAATCTGTTCTTGGGACGATTTCTCCTACGTGTGCTCCGTTATCTTCATATGGATGATCTCTCTCTCTCCTCTCTCTCCTCTGCAACTTGTCATTTCCATGGCTCCCTCCTCTCTCTCCTCCCTCTTTCTCTCTCACCACCACTAGGCCAAGCCATTCCCTTCTCTGACCCCCAAATCTACCTTCGCTCGCCTCTTGCCTTTTCTCTTCTAAACCCTTCATTCAGAACTACAACCAAAACCAAAACCAAGACCATGATGGGAGAACGGTAACAATTCGAACAATATCGAATCAACACAGCGGAATAAAATAACCTCCCTTCTTGTGCAAACCTAATAAGAATCGATATAGTAAAGTAAAATAAATACCAAGCACACGAACACAAGACGATTTTTACGTGGAAAACTTCATCGATGTAAGAAGATAAAAAACCACGGGACCGGAGTCGACCCGAAATTCTTCACTATCAACAAAATTGTTCTTCTCTAGCAAATACTAGAGGTACATGGCAGCAAACACCTCAAGAACATAATTCTTGACAATACACATAAACTTCACAAGAGATCAAGAATAAATCTGATCAAAACCGCAAGTTTTGATCAATCCACGAAAAACCTGATGTAGGGAACTTAAAACAAAAATCAAACCGTTCAAATTCGATAAAATTGCGCCACGAACATGCTGACAAAATTTCAACTCAATTGGACCATGAATCGACCTTCGACGCTAGCTTGACGTAAATCAGATATTGTCCAAAATCCCAGATTTTCTGCTTTCTCTTTTTCTCTTGTTACTGTTTCCTTTTCTGCGGCTACCTCTTTATATAGATAGTGAGAGACCCTATTTCCTCATATAACTTATCATATGGGTTCAAGCCTTTTTTTGGCTTGCAACTCATTAGACCTCCTCCACCACATAGGAGTGAACCCAGCTAACAAATCTCCCCCTCACGACAATGTGGAGGGATTCATCATCCCTACTATCAATCGGCAATGTTCAAGCTTCTCTCTTGGCAGAGTCTTCGTCATCATATCAGAGCCATTATGATCTGTATGAATTTTCTCAAGTTCCAACAACTTTTCATTTAGAACATCTCTTATCCAATGATATCTAACATCAATATGTTTCGATCTAAAATGAAAAGATGAATTCTTATCAAAATGAATTGCGCTTTGATTATCACAAAATAGCACATACCTCTTTTGCTTGAACCCAAGTTTTTCTAAGAACTTCTTCATCCATAACATCTCTTTACTAGCTTCGCTGCAATAAATTCAGCTTCGGTTGTAGAAAGTACAACACACTTCTGCAATCTTGACTTCCATGACACAGCTCCACCCACAAAGGAAATCAAATAACTAGAAGTAGATTTACGAGTATCAATATCTCTTGCCAAGTCGGAATCTGTGTATCCAACTAACTCAAGTTTTCCAGTCTCGAAACTGAGTTTCAAATTTGAAGTTCCCCAAAGATACCTTATAATCCACTTCATTACATTCCAGTGCTCTCTGTCTGGATTTGACAAATAGCGACTAACAACGTTAACTGCATGCGCCAAGTTTGGGCGTGTACATACCACCGCATACATTAAGTTTCCTACAGCTGAAGCATATGGAACACTTTCCATATCTTTGTTCTCTTTATCAATCGTAAGACTTTGTTTCATATTTAACTTAAAGTGGGCAGCAAGAAGAGTACTAACCACTTTAACCTTGTCCATGCAAAATTTCCGAAGGATATTCTCGATATATTTCTCTTGCGACAAAAATAACTTCTTAGCATCTCTATCTCGGGTAATTCTAATGCCAAGAATCTGCTTCGCCGAGCCCAAATCTTTCATGGCAAAAGACTTGCTCAACTGTTTCTTCAATAACTCAATTCTTGAAGCATTCCTGTCAACAATCAGCATATCATCAACATAAAGCAAGAGAATAATAAAGTCATCATACCACCACTCGCAGCGGCAGTGCTGGCTTCGCGCTCTCACCCTCATCCGAGAGGGGGGGAGTTTAAATCCCAACGCTGTCGTTAGAGATTCTTAAGTGTGGCGCCCTAGTGGTGGGTTCTGGGCTAGCGCCGCCCTTGGTTTACCTCATCGGCTTCCGGCTGTACGGGGGTTCCAAGGTCATCAAAAAAAAAAAAAAGATCATCATCAAAATTTTTTTAGACAAACACACAGTTATTTGAGGAAGTATTCTTATAGTCTTGTTCTGTCATAACTGACGCAAACTTTTTGTACCACTGCCTCGATGCTTGTTTTAGGCCATAGAGACTTTTCTTCAATTTGCACACATAATCCTATTTCCCTTTCACTTTGAAACCCTCAGGTTGTTCTATATATATCTCTTCCTCCAAGTCACCATGTAGGAAGGTTGTTTTAACATCCATTTGCTCAATTTCCAAATCTAGGCTAGCTGCCAAGCCTTCCACACGGATAGAAGACATTTTCACTACCGGAGAAAATATATCATCAAAATCAATACCCTTTCTCTGACCGAATCCCTTAACAACCAATCTAGTTTTGTACCGTGGTTGTGAAGTATGTTCATATTGTTTCAACCTATATACCAACTTATTTTTTAAAGCTTTTTTACCTTTAGGTAATTTCATCAATTCAAAAGTATGATTATCATAAAGTGACTGCATCTCATCTCGCGTGGCATCAAACCAATTGCTTTTGTACTCATCTTCTATTGCTTCTGTATAGCACTCTGGTTCACCTGCATCAGTCAATAATACATACTCATCTTCAGAATACCTGGTGGAAGGTCGTTGGTCTCTAACGGATCTCCGGACTGAAACATTCAATGGAACATCTAATTGAGCCTCTGGTTCAGGAATAGTATTATCTATTTCAACATTTTCAGGAACATGTGCGTTATTTGAAATATTGATTTCTTGCTGCTCTTCATCAACCTGTGTAGGAATATTTGTAAGAGGAACTGAATCTAAATCAACCAGATTATCACTAACCTGTGGTGCTGAAATCATCTCTGCTTTCTCAATATCCTCTATTGTTTGATCTTCCATAAACACAACGTTTTTGTTTCTTACAATTTTCTTTTCAAGTGAATCATAAAATTTGTAGCAAAGCATATCCTGTCCATAACCAATAAATATGCACTGTCGTTTTTTCACATGAAGTTTAGACCTCTCATCTTTGGGAACATGCACAAATGCTTTGCACCCAAAGACACGCAAATAATCTTAAGAAATATTTTTGCATGTCCAAATTTTATTAGGAACATCAAACTCTAAAGGAACGCATGGAGTAAGATTTAATACATGTACAATTGTACTTAAAGCCTCACCCCAAAAGGATCCAGGTAGCTTTGACTGTGAAAGTAAACATCTTATCCTTTCAATCAGTATTTTGTTCATTCTCTCAGCTAAGCCATTTAACTGAGGCATCTTAGGAGGTGTCTTTTGATGTTGAATACCCTGTTGTCTGCAATATTCATCAAAAAGTCCAATATACTCTCCCCCGTTATCAATTCTAATGCATTTCAATTTCTTTCCAGTTTATCTCTCAACTGAAGCCTGAAATTGCTTAAAAGCATCTAACACTTGATCTTTAGTTTTCAAGGTATAAATCCAAATTTTCCTTGAAAAATCATCTATGAAGGTAACAAAGTAAAGAGAGCTACCAAGTGATTTTGTTTTCATAGGACTGCAAACATCAGAATGCACTAATTCCAATATACCTGACTTTCTTGAAGGATGGGAGCTTTTAAATGCAACTCTGTTATGTTTTCCTGCTAAATAGTGAGCACACTTCTTTAGCGCTGAACTTTTCAATTCTGAAAGGAGCTTCTTCTTGGCCAATATTGACAAACCATTCTCACTGATGTGATTGAGCCTCTTATGCCATAATTTAGCTGCATCTTCATTGTCTACTGCATTAATTTTGTCTGTGGACAACTTTGCTTGCATAATGTACAACGAAGAATATTTTTCACCTCTAGCCACAATAAGAGAATCTTTGGTGAGCTTCCGTTGACCATTACTGAAGGTGCTGCAATACCCCTCATCATCCAACTTGTCTGTAGAAATCAAATTCAAGCGGATATCAGGTATATATTTAACATTATTCAATACTAACCTTGTGTCATTGCTGGTTTCTAGGCACACATCACCAATGCCTACAACTTGAACTAGTCCATTGTTTTACATCTTCACAGATTCGAAGTCACCTTACCTGTATGATGTAAAGAAATCCCTACGAGACGTAGCATGAACGGATGCACCACTATCAATTACCGAACTGGTCTAATGAGAAACAAAATTCATCACATTACCATCAAAAATAGTGAGAAAGTCTTCTTTAAGTGTAGCGACACGATTGTCATCACTGTCATCATCACTTTTCTTCTCTTTATCTTTCTCCTTTTGTTTCTCCCTTTTTAACTGACGACAAAACCTCTGAATGTGTCCCTTCTGATAACAATAATGGCACTTAACATTGGCAAATTTATAATACTTACTTTTGCTTTTGTCTCGACTTTTATCTCTATTTCTCAGACCTCGAGACTCACTTCTTCCCCTTTTCTCAACAACTAAGGCATCAGAATGTGAAGATGACGATCCTTGTGTCTTCCTTCTCATCTCTTCATTTAAAATACTACTCTTAGCCAAATCCATGGTAATTGTACCATCTGGGGCAGAATTAGGCAAAGATGTTCGGAACGTCTCCCAGGAGTCCGGCAAAGTACCAAGCAATTATAGTGCTTGTATCTCATCATCAAACTTGATTCCCATTGCAGCCAACTGATTTATAATTCCTTGAAAAGAATTTAAATGATTAGTTAAACGAGTACCATCACGATATCTCAGAGCTATCATCTGTTTTATCAAAAATAACTTATTATTTCTAGTCTTTCGAGCATATAACTGTTCGAGCTTATCCCATAAACTGCGTGCATGTGTTTCCTCAATAATATGGTTCAAAACATTATCATCTACCCACTACCCGATATAACCACACACTTGACGATAAAATATAGACTATTCAACATTAGTTTTATTCTCCGGTTTCTCCTCAGCAAATACGGGCAAATAAAAATCTTTTACATATAAAAGATCTTCCATCTTCCATTTCCAAATATGATAATTCGAACCATTTGGTGTAATCATTCTACTCGTATTCGTTTCCATTGTTTAACACAAGGCAGAAAAATCAAGCAATAACATGATGCTCTAATACCACTTTGATGGGAGAATGGTAACAATTCGAACAATATCGAATCAACGCAGTGGAATAAATAATCTCCCCTCTTGTGCAAATCTAATAGGAATCGATATAGTAGAGTAAAATAAATATTAAGCACACGAACACAAGACGATTTTTACGTGGAAAACCCCTCGATGTGAGGAGATAAAAAACCACGGAACCGGAGTCCACCCGAAATTTTTCACTATCAACAAAATTGTTCTTTTCTAACAAATACTAGAGGTACATAGCAGCAAACACCTCAAGAACATAATTCTTGGCAATACACATAAACTTCACAAGAAATCAAGAATAAATCTGATCAAAACCGCAGGTTTTGATCAATCCACGAAAAACCTGATGTATGGAGCTTCAAACGAAAATCAAACCATTTAGATTCGATAAAATTGCACCACGAACATGCTGACAAAATTTCAGCTCAATCGGACTACGAATCGACCTCCAACGCTAGCTTGATGTAAATCAGATATTGCCCCAAATGCTAGATTTTCTGCTTTCTCTTTTTCTCTTGTTACTGTTTCCTTTTTTGCGACTACCTCTTTATATAAATAGTAAGAAACCTTATTTCCTCATATAACTTATCATATGAGCTCAAGCCCTTTTTGAGCTTGCAACTCATTGTGCCTCCTTCACATAAGAGTGAACCCAGCTAACAGACCAGACCCGAAAGCTCAATTCTTCTCAGCCAGACAAGAAATCGTTCCCCATCGCCACTGGCGAGCTCTTCCTCAGCATCGCTTCTCCGCTGATCGAGAGCCATAACAGCAGGATGGATGCAAGTGCCGCATCGGAGACCGTGCTCCTCGATGACGGTCCGAACGTAACAAGCGTCAATGGCAGGGGGAGGGGGCGAGACATGACCCTAAGGAGAGTTCAGGCATCGTGATCGCGGGCGAGATAGAGCCTGATGTGATATGGGAGCAGAGGATTAAGGATGCAGAGGGAGAGCAGAAGAGGAGAGTGGTGACTAGTCTCGGGTTCAGCTTCTTGGGGCGTGTTTGGTAACATTTCTGTCTAAAAATTATTCCATGGAACAAAAATAGAAAAAAATGTGTTTATGTTCCGGAGAACAATTTTTGAATAAAAAAATGCATTTGGTAAATTTGTTAGGGAATAAAAAATGAACGAAACACATTTGGTAAATTTGTGTTCTTTTAATTTTTTAATATTTTTATTTTATTTTTCTTATTTTTCTTTCTTTTTTTTTTTTTCTTTTTTTCTTATTTTGGCCGGTCGCCGGCCTCGGCCATGGCCGGCGATTGGTCGACGAGGGCCGGTGGCCTCGCCCGGCCACGGTGAGGCTCGCCGGCCCCTGGCGAGGTCAAGCCTCGCCGTGGTTGCGTGAGCTCGGGCTCGCCAGAAATTCGACGAGCTTGAGCTCGCCCAGCCTTGCCCCGCACCGACGAGGCTCAATCTCGCCGGGGCTGGCAACGCTTCGACGAGGTTACCAGCCCTCGATGGCTGATTGCCAGCCATGGTTGAGGCCCGCGACCAACCAAAGAAAAAAGAAAAAGAAAAGAAGAAAAAAAAAAGAGAAGAAAAAGAGAGGAGAGAGAAAATTTGTTCTTAAAAATTGTTCCAAAAGTAAGAAACACGTTTTTCTTGTTTCTCATTTTACATTTCAAATGTGTTCCTAGGAAAAAAAATAGATTTGGAATAAAAACGTAAACAAACGCGTTTCTGTTCTTTTTTTGTTCCCTGGAACAACAAAACAAAAATTTTGTTCATAAATAGAAATAAAGAACGTTAACAAACAGGGCCTTAGGCCGCCGGGCTCATGTTCCCTTACCATTCTGGGGTTGCACAATTCCTCATCGACAAGGGCTATATCAAGGTTCAATTTCTGTTTTTTTGTTTTACCAACTCTTGAGTTACTTTGGTCCTCTGTTAGCTATCATAAACACAATTCCTACTATGCTTTAGTTAACGAGAATGCACGAGTAGTTTGCTAATATTTAGGGCTTTTTCTCTTGCTTCATTCCCATATATTGTTTGTAACTAGTAGCTTTCCTATGCGTTGCATGGGTTTCCATGTGGATGTGACGTCACTTGTCTACTTAGTGAATTAGTCTTTAATTAGGATAAAGATGTTCTATTCCAAAAAATAATTTTTTTTTAGAAATATTTTTTTCTATTTCTATTCATTGGAACAATTTCTCAGTAAAAGAACGCATTTGGTTCTATTCTCATAATGGAAAAAGAATAGAAATGCGTTTGTACGAATTACAAAAATTTTTGTAATGTAGAATTTCTTTTAATTTTTTTCTTATTCTTACTTATTGCCGCCGCCAACTGTCATTGATAACCACGCCACCGTCGTCGCCGTCGATCGTTGCCGATGACCACCGGTGTTGCCAATGACTGTCGACATCACTACCTACCGCCACCAATTGCTGCGATCAGTCAATGACAGGTGATCGATGACGTCAGTTAGCTGGCGAATGATGTAGTTGGTCGGCAACAGACAGCAGTGAAGGGTGGCAGTCAGCAAAGAAGAAGAAAATAAGAAAAAAAAACTTGTTTCTGAAATTGTTTCTGGGAATAAGAAACTACTTTTTTTCTACTTCTTATTTATGTTTCAAATCTATTCCCCGACCACTTGACCACTTTTCAACTTCGGGGATTAGATAAATTAAGTGACATTATCAATCAGATTTCTATTTTTTTGGGGGGGGGGGGGAACAAAAGAACATATATTTGGAAAAACAAAAATGTTACCAAACGGTTGTACTCGCCGGTGATTGTCGAAGAAGTGGAACTGCTTTTTGGCTTGGGTTATGGACTGTATTTTCAAATTATACTTCTTCTATTTTGTTTATCTCTGTATCATCTTTCCCAAGAATTGTAGACATAATTTTTAATTGGTACGTCAATTTAGGTTCTTATGAACGAGCCATAATGTGAGGTTTTAGCTAGGTTTTTTGGCTGGTTTATATGTGATCAGGACCGTGTTGATTAGAATTAAAATCGCAGCCACCGAGAACGTGGTTTTTCTCTTATCTTGTTAAATGAGTCAAAAAGTTTGTGCAGACTAAGAAGCACTATGTTCGTTATTATCCAATGTTTCTATAGGATTCTATTTTGTCGTCCAAGACATTAGCCCTGCCGAGCACGGCATTGATTTTCATGAATATAAAATTTAAGCTTGCTTATGCCATATACATAGCGTTTCTTTTCTTCCTTGTGCATACTCTGTTTTTCGTGATGTGCATGATATTGGGGTGAGCATGGTTCGACTTGGGCCAGTCCACCCCCTAATCCTAGGACCAACCCGACCCAATGGGTTCGGTCCAGTTCCAAGGTCAACTTGGAACCAACCGATAATTTTTTATTTCATTTTTTGTACTCATTAAAAAAGCAATTGAGGACCGGACTGACTCAATAGATTCGGTCCGATTTCAAGGTTAACCCAGGATTAACCGATAATTTTTTATTTCATTTTTTGTACTCCTTGAAAGGGCAACTGAAGATTGTACTGATCCAATGGGTTCAATGATGAGGGAGGTCAGCTAAGGAAGGTAAGCAATGAGGGTCAAGTAGGGTGAGTGTCGAACATAATGAGTATCGAATGTCGAGCGGGGAGCAACAAGCTAAGTGAACATCAAGTTGCGAGCGGCACGAGTGGCCCAAAGCGAGCAAGGCGAGTGTCGAGTGGTGAGTGGAGAAGTTGTTTCTTTCGATTTTGGCAAATTGAAGACTAAGAGGATAAATAAGACAAAAGAGAACGAATACTATAGGAGGATGCCATAAGATATCTTTTTGGACACAATGAGGACTCCTCATAAAAACATTTTTTTCTTCGTAAATTATGACTATTAATGCCGTAAAAGATATTAAAAACTTAAGTTATTAAAGAACAATGTAAAATTACTTGAACTCCTCACTAAAGAGCTGTTTAATGTTATTGGCGTTGTTTATTTTAAGGTTTTCTCTATATAATAATTATATGTGTGTGTGTGTGTGTGTAGTCAGAGTTAGTCCAAGTTGGACCGACTCGAAACTCTCAAGACCAAGGACCGGATAGTCCAGGTTGGACCGACTTGAAACTTTCAAGATCAATGACCGACCCGCACAGTGCTGGTTCAAGAATTCTAGGACCAATGACCGACCTAATCTCCTTGGGAACCGGACCAAGACCGGCAAGGTTGGGCCGGTCCGGGGTCGGTCCCGGGTTGACCTTGGATCGATGCTCACCCCTACATGATATGTTCCTTCCCGAAGATGCTCATACCAGGTTGAATGGAAAAGACCGCCGTAAGTGGGAATTCCATCTTTCATCCTATGCTCTCTCTCTCTCTCCCTGCTGTTCTGTAAGCTCTATCTAGCACTTGTTTTCTTTTTTTCTTTTGGTGTAAATGACCATTGATTTTCTGACAATGTAACTCACTCAAGGGAGCAAAATATTGAAGAATATCAGTGACTCACTCAAGGGAGCAAAATATGAATGCTAATGTCTAGTAGAGAAGCGGACAAAGAAATTAGGGTATTACTATCACTTTAATTGAAAATGACCCTGCAGGAGCCTATTCCAACCTCTTTCCAACTCTTAATGATCCTTAAAAGTCCAAAACGTAGTCTTACTGTGTATGTTTTTCGTTCTGGTGCGTTCATTCCGTCAATGTTGTACACTTGCCACTAGATAGATAGATAGACAGGTAGATAGATAGAGATCTTGGAATCATGGAACTGCGGCGCAGGTTGATACAGAAAATTTGAAATTTGGAAGTTGCAGCCGCCTAGGACTTTGAAGGGATGGGACTTTAAGCTGTTTGGCTTGTAGTACTTGGTGTCATGGGTCGTCCCTTGTTCTCTTATTTGTTTTCGAACTTCTAAAAGCAGGGAAGTTTCTTGTTTTCAAACTACCCTTTTCTCCCTTGTTTTGTCCATCCTACTTTGGTTTGAGATAAGGATTCGTCTAGCTAAAGCAAGGGCATTAAAACTCTGTTAATCAGCGGCAATCCATAAGGTGAAAGTAGTCTTGAACTGAAGCTTATTCTGAAAAGCAAGCGAAGTGGTATCTGTGGCTGGAAGATGTGTTGGATGTTGCAGCAGTTATGCATTATCTGGTAGCCGAGACTGTAATATATGAGTAGAACTTTGTATTGGACTCTTAGGGGTTACAGGACTAGATCAAAAAAACTCCTGTGAATTTTGAGTGTACTCTTCTATATGCATCTAGAAGAACTTGACTTGTGGCCTATGTTTGCGATGGTTAATGCAAGTCACCACTTAAAATGAATTTCATAGAGTTATTAATTTTTCTTTATTTATATTTCCTCAGGTATAATTTGCAGCATCTTCTTAAGACTTTGGTGTTGCAGTTGCTGTCATCCAGATACTTCGGAGGCCTAGGGTTTTACTGGTGGATCAATCTGACTCCAAAAAGATCTTATCGACGCAGTATTAACTTCTTCCTTCATCCCGGGGTGAAAAGTTACTAAATTTCTTTTCTTCGCAGTAAATTGCCCTTCCCAATGCAGCTTTAAAAGAAATATAAGGTGGGTTTGGAAATGCTTTTGAAGAAAGTCTTTGATGAAATGCAAAGGCATTTGAGTTAAATGAGTTTTTCAAAATGCAAATTGTGTTTAGTAAATTATATTTGTAAAAGTCCATTGTTAAAAAATTTTAAGCAAATTAGTGTTTGAAGAAATTAAATTTGCAAAATACTTTTATTATTAAAAAAGAAAAAAAAAAAAGAAAAAAGTAGAGCCCTTGGCTAGCAACTGCCGATGAAAAGCTAAAAGTTGCCAGTGAAGGGCAGCCGGTCCAGCGAGGGTTGCCGAGGCTGTGAGATCTGGGTCGCGGTGACCCTTGTTGTGCGGTGTGGCAACCCTTGCTAGATGGTTGTGCGACCTGCTGCATTGCGACCTCCGTGTGGAGGTTGCATCACAAGATCTAGGTTGCAATGACCCAAATTGCAACTAGATCGCGAGGTCCGGGTCGCAACGACCCTCACTGGATGGTTGCATGACCTCTGTGCAAAGGTCGTTAGGGCTATGTGATTTGGTCGCGGCGACCCTCGCCAGAGGGTCGTGTGACCCTAGTTGGACCGCTTGCCATTCACTGCATCGCTTGCCTATCCTTCGCCGGCAACCATGCGTAGATGCTGGTCCTGTTCAATAGAAAGAAGAGAAGAAGATGAAGATGAATAGTTATCGAGGGCAAAACTGGAAAAACAAAAGATTGGCGAGGATAATTTCGGGAGAATTTTTTCACTAGCCCCCAAGGCCAGCATGCCGAGAAAGCCCAAGCTTTTGGGTTCGTTTGGAAAGATTTTTGGGGAAAGTTTTTGGGGAATGCAAAGGCCGTTGAGTGAAAGGTGTTTTCCAAAATGCAAATTGTGTTTGGTAAATTGTATTATAAAAGTCATTTGTGAAATACATTTGAGTAAAATAGTGTTTGGAAAAAAGAAGAGTTGTTCGGCCAAGAAACAAGTGGTTGCTGGCGAGGAGCAAGCGGTCCGGCGAAGGGTGGGCGGTCCGATGCAGGCCGTCCGGCGAGGGTCGGGGCGACCAGATGGGTCACGCGAAGGTTGCGACCCCCGTGGAGGTCGCTTGAAGGTCATGGCCAGTGACCAGATCTGCGTCGCGACTGGCGACCCATCTGGTTGCAGCGTGAAGGTCGCGGTCGACGACCCATTTGGTTGCAGGGCGAAGGTCGCGGCCGGTGACCACATCTGGTTGCGACCAGATCTGCGACTAGATGGGTCGCGACCTCCGCGGAGGTTGCCTGAAGCACGGCTGGCAACCAGACCTGGCAGCGACTAGATTTGCATTGTGACCTCCACGAAGGTCGCTTGAAGATCACTGTCGGTGACCCATTTGGTTGCAACGCGAAGGTTGAGGCTGACGACCAAATCTGCAACCAAATGGTCGCGGTCACGACCTCTGCAGAGGTCACCTGAAGGTCGCGTGACCTTCGTGGCGACCCTGAGGGTCACGCGACCCTCGTCGAAAGGTGGCGTGGCCGTGGTGGAGGTCGTGGCACGGCGGGTTGCACGACCCTCACTTGAGGGTCGCGTGGAGATTGTGGCGTGGCGGGCGCGATGGTCGCCGACAACTGTGTGCCATTCGTTGGCAACCTCTCACATAGAAGAAGAAGATAGAAGAAGATGAACAGTTAGAGCAAAATCGAAAAAATGAAAAACCAGCAGGACAATTTGGGAAGAAATTTTTTTTATTTAGGCTCAGAGCTTAGCATGCCGAGAATGCTAAAAGCCTAAGGCAGCCCCCCACCTACCTTGAGCTTTTAGCTTTGTGAAGGCTGGTATTCCCCAAATGGGGTTTCAAAATTTTTTACCAAACACCCACAATTTAGCCCAATGAGCTTTGGGGGTTCAAAGTGGCTTCTAAATGCCACTCCCAAACGCACCCGAGCCTTTTCAAGGCTTGCATTTGGCAAAGGGTGCTCAAAAAACATTTACCAAACACCAAATATTTGTCTCAAAGGGCTTTGAACGTCCAAGGGAGTTTGAGATGGCATATCCCAAACACACCCATAATCTGTTGCAGAGATACGGCGCCACAACCAGCCACATTATTTCGTAATCGACTGTGCATTGATGGGGCTCTGACGATGTTCATGGCACCTGCATGTGCTGCTCAAACCGTATGTGCTTGAGATATTTATATCTCTTTAGCACGTTAAAGAGTGACAGATGATGTGTCTCGAAAAATCATGTGAACTTTTTCCTGTTTGCCAGGCATCCAAACAAACAGTATGTTTTTACATCATGGCATCTAAAAATACGGAGCATATTCAGGTGAAAAAGACCTCATAGGGAGAAAGTTGGACTAATTTCTTGGTGAGAATCATAAAGTGATTCCAATATTTGTCAGCCGGGAGTGAAGAAATTGCCGTGATTGGTTTTGACAACCCGAAAATGTTTTTACAAAAACCTGCCAAGGAGTCCATTCAGTTGTACAACCAAGAACGGGTTGAAATTCATCAATGTCCGACAAGTACTAGGTGTGCATAATTTACGTGATCTTGGCGCAATAATTGAAAGGACTGTTCTTCGAGAGCTTATACATATGTTTGTTCATATAAGGAAACTCAAGATTATATGGAATCAACATCAGTACAGCTTACTTTAAACCGATGGTCTTGCATGATACTATGGGAATTACACTTCAAACCCAGGGTAAAACTTTCCTTTTATTGACAATCTTAAAGGAAGGTCAACTGGAGCAAGCACATTAAGCCAAAAATCGAAAGATCATTGTTGAGGGAAAAAGTCATAAAGAGTAGGAAAATCACGGTAAGGAAAGAATGTGAAATAAGTCGATTCAAAGTTAAGGAATTGCTAGAGGAAGAACCTGAAGGTAGGGAGAATGATCTCAGACCATGTTCGTCGAGATAGGTAAGGGAGAGTGTGGCTTGGAAGTCGACAACCAATCAAATCAGAAAAGTGAAGTTGGACATCCAATTAATCACAATATGGCAAAGTACGGAGCTCATTACAAAAGGAAGACTGGAAGTAAAGGGCAATCCAAGCTTGGGGGATCCAAAACGAACCAAAAATAGAACCACCGTCTTTCGATTGCGAGGATAAGGAGGCAATGGGTAAAACTCCAATATAAAGCAGCAAGGACAAGTTGACCTAAAGCAAGAGGGGTACCACGCAAGACTAGAGGCAATGGCCAAAAAAACTTTGGATACCTTAAGCTTGGGATGAAAACAAACATATTTCGAAAGCCAGAAACGGAAGAAGGCCA
This sequence comes from Eucalyptus brandiana, assembly GCA_014182725.1. Lineage (NCBI taxonomy): Eukaryota > Viridiplantae > Streptophyta > Magnoliopsida > Myrtales > Myrtaceae > Eucalyptus > Eucalyptus brandiana. The sequence continues at coordinate 19,637,519 of CM024671.1, read as the reverse complement.
CATGTTCCTTGTCCATGACCGGCCCAAATTCCTAACAGAACTTAGCCGAAAACCTCCCACACGCTAGGGTACCATCAGGAACTTTAATAGCCTTGACAAGCTCTAGAGAACCGATATCCTTAATAGGTGTAAATATGGGAAGAAAGCCAACTATGGTAATTATGTCCAATAAAATAATGGACATGGGACCCCAAGGGAAGAAGAATCAGTTGGTCAATGGAGACCAAAAAACTAATAACATCACCCAAGACGCCCCAATCTAAATCTTAGTCGAAAGTGCTGCATTGAAGGGCGACCTCAATCCCAACATTTTTCCAAAAATGCTAAATCCGATTAACAGCCTTCATTCGTAAAACCCTCCAATAGAAATCGATCTCAAAAGAAGGAAAACCTCTAAATCAAGAGGGATCAATAGTCCATATATCCACAATAGAAAACTGATAAATCGGGAGCAGTTGTCTACTTCTTCGAGGGAAACAAAATTTGAAAGAGGTAGGGATGTCATGATGGTTTTTGAAGCAATGACAAAAAATAAGCCAGTCAGTAATTCATCAACCAGAATAAAATCTTGAAGAGAGCAGTTGTCGGAATGTTCGTCTTTCTTCAAATGATCGAATCTGGAAATGTAATCCAAAGACAAATACCGATCAGGATTGGGAGCCAACTTAAAAGGAAGAAAAACCCAATTTTCAGAAGTTAGGTTTTGAGGATGAAGACGAGAGAAATATAAAGGTCAGGTCTTTTCCTAGTATGAATCTATGGACAAGCATTGATACAAGGAATGGTGATCGGAAAAGACACGGTCCATAATGACCAAGATTCATAAACGACAAGCGCTTAGGGTGACGTGTCGGAGTATTACAGGGAACTCTAAGTTGTCTAACTGCACACAAAGTACGAAGTGGCAGATGGACGATCCTTACCCCACCTAAGAGAAACGAAAGCACACGATCAAGGTATTAATCTAACAGCTACAGTTACCTACGAGGAGGTCCAAACTGCAGTATTTCAATTAGGAGAAACAAAAGCTCCCGGTCCAGATGGCTTGAATGGTCAGTTTTATCGCGCCCATTGGGATATTCTGCAAGTTGACATAACATTAGCTGTGCAACAATTCTTTCATACAGGGATCTTATTACCGAAGTATAACCGCACTGCTATTTTCCTAATTCCTAAGATTCCTCATCCAGAAAGATAGGACCAATTTCATCCTATTAGCTTCTGCAATTTTATTTATAAGATCATTTCCAAGATTCTTGCAAACCATCTTAAACCCTGGCTGCCACAGTTGATAGCACCAGAACAAACTGCTTTTGTTGGAGGTCGACAAATCCAGGATAATATAATTGTGGTTCAGGAAGTATTACATCATATCAGAATCAGAAAACGGAAAAAGAACTTACATGCAGTGCTTAAACTAGATATGCAGAAGGCTTATGACCGGGTTGAATGGGATTTTCTCCGAGATTATCTCCTAAAGCTTGGTTTTCATACCAAATGGGTTCACTGGATATTCCAATGTGTTTCTATAGTGTCTTACAGTGTCACATTCAATGGAGAATTTCTACCGTTCTTCCATCCTACTAGAGGTCTCAGACAATGTGACCCTTTATTACCATACCTGTTCATCCTGATGGCTAATGCTTTAACTACTCTTATTAATAATGCAGTGGACAATGGCAATCTTAAAGGTATTAAATTTAAGGCAATCTTAAAGGTATTAAACTTAATCGATGGTGTCCCACTCTCTCTCACTTATTTTTTGCTGATGATGCCATTTTTTTCTTGATGCGAAACTTATGGAATGTCAGAACTTAGCTACTGTCCTTAATGAATACTGCCTAGCTACAGGACAAGCAATTAATCGAAACAAATCAGGGTTATTTTGTAGCACAGACTGTCCTATTGGCTTGAAAGAAAATCTAGCCGGAGCACTTAGAGTTCCTATATTACACCAAACAGGCAGATATCTTGGCATACCTTCAGATTGGGGCAAATCTAAACGGGAAATGTTTTCTTGGCTTATGGGTCGAGTGCATTCAAAACTCGAAGGTTGGAAAGAAAAACTCATTTCAAAAGGAGGCAAGGAGGTCCTTATTAAAACTGTTGTGCAAGCTATACCCCACTACGCTATGTCGATTTTCAAAATCCCTGCTGCTATTTGTAAAGCCATAGAACAAAAACTAGCTAAATTTTGGTGGCAGTCAGATTACAGCAAGAAAGGCATACATTGGAAGAATTGAGATTGCATTAAGAGTAGGGAAGATGAAGGGGGTTTAGGATTTCGCGATCTTATGGTGTTTAATAGAGCTCTACTAGGTAAACAAGCTTGGCGCTTAGCCCAAAATCCTAATTCATTGTACAGCAGGCTACTAAAAGGTTTATATTTTCCATCTCAAGATTTTTGGCATGCTACTAAAGGTGCTAGACCCTCTTGGGGTTGGTAGAGCATTTTATTAGGCCGGGAATCTATCGCAGATAAGGTTTTATGGTATGTTGAAAATGACACTCAAATTAAAGTTCGTGAGGATCACTGGTTACCTAGCAGTGTTATTAGAGGTCCTGCTCCTAGGGATGAACTAGGCTTGGTTGCAGGTTTTATATTATCTGATTCAAACTTATGGGATACTTCACTTTTAAATCAGCATTTTGATAGCCAAAGAGTTGATGAGATCCTATCAATTCCTATTCGACCTCACTGTACTCAGGATAAACTAATATGGAGAGGAATGCAGAATGGCATTTTTACAGTGAAGAACTGCTACAATCAGCTCAGAGCTCAGCAAAACAGCAATATTACTAATCATGCCTCCTCATCTTTTCAGCCACCCCGTAGATTATGGAATGCAATCTGGAAAATACATACTATGCCTAAACTAAGGTCATTTCTCTGGTCTCTTTGCAATAACGCACTGGCGACTAGAGAGAATTTATATAAACGACACATCTTAACAGACCCAACTTGCGGTATGTGTGATAATCAGGTACCCGAGACCCCATAACATCTTTTTTTGTTATGTCCATGGACTTATGATGTTTGGATGCATCCATAATTAGCTATCAAAAGTTCTATAGTTGCTGTGCATCAATCGAAAACTGGTTACTACAGTTTATTGACAGCAAGGATGACTTACCGAATCTTGAAACGATTACGACTGTCCTCTGGCACATCTGGAAAGCCCGGAACGATTTCCTTTTTCGTCAAAAACAGCCGAATGCTGAGCGAGTTGTATAGTTGGCGATCGCAGAGGCCCAATCCAGGCGTATTTTCGCTTCCCTAGAGCCATGGCCTGTTCCAAAACAGCGTATTTTGAATCACAGATGGCATCCACCAGACCACGGAGTCATAAAAATTAACATTGATGCAGCTTACCACTCATCGTGCATCGTAGCCTCGGTGGCTGGGGTGTGCAGGGACTCATCGGGCCACTTGATCGATGGTTTTGCTTCTTCTGTTCGCGCCTCCTCGGCCCTGCAAGCTGAGGCGATCGCTTTCAATCTCACCCTGCATTTTCTGCTTCAGAGAGGACGCGAGATGGATCAGATTGTTGTGGAATCGGACTGCTTGATCATGGTGGAAGTTGTTCGTGATCCTGGAAGACGCTCGTGGGAAATCAGATCTATTCTCGACGAAACCCTGCGATTGCTGATTCGGTGCCCTAATCTCCAACTTCTACATTGCCATAGAGAAGCCAATGCTCTTGCGGACCGAGTTGCGAAGGCCCATCGGGCCTCTTTACTCCCACCGAATTGGGTTTCTCAGCTACCTCCCTTTTTGCAAGATATTGTGTTTCTGAACTACATGTAAATTCTATGCTGAGATCTTAATATATTGTTGTTTCCAACCAAAAAAAAAAAGTATTAATTTACAAGAATCGATATTTCTTTCAATTCTTCTAAATGAAGCATATGTTCAAACCCAAAATATGACTTAATTATGAGATACGTATGGACAGTCATGTGCTTAATACGTGAGTATTAATACAAGCGTGCCAACTTATCGACGAGTATGGGAATCAATATATGTCAATTGACAATGATGTCCATTAACGCCAGATGTCTAGTTATCGAAATATGGTGACAAATCATACATAATTGCTAGTATTTATATTAGCAATATCTATTAAAAGAATGTTAAAAAGTTACTTTAATGTTTGAGATCGATAAGACTAAAAGCATACAATTTAGGAGGGGATACTTACTGCTTGAATACTAAGTTGTCCGATGAATTAGTTGGAACCAAAGACATACAACTTAGGAGGGAATAGTTACAGCTTGAATACCAACTTGTCCGATGAATTAGTTGAGACTAGAGGCACACATTTTTTGAGGAAAAAATTTATCACTTGAAGACCAAATCATTTGATGGGTCAATTGAGATAGATACAATTTTTTTAGGGAATAATTACTGTCTGGAAGCAAGATTATGAAACATACATTGATTGCAAAACCATCGAAAGACAATTACCATAAACCATTATAAATACCATCAATCAACCACCATAAAGCCCTTGACACAAATCAAACAAAATGTTATCTTTCAATTATCTTTTTATCTTTTCTACTTTAAATTTCCTTAGCTATATAGCTCTCAAGTTCACGTTGTCAATTGAATTTCAACGTGTATCTTTATCTTGGTGTTGTGTCATCTATTGAATTTCGATGTTCTATCTTATGTTCTCAAACTATGTCATCAATTAAGTTCTAGCATAGTTTGTCCACATCTTATCACATTATTGAGTCTGTATTTTCCAAGCCTTGTTGTCGATTAAGCTTCGGCTCGATTAGGGATTGTATAGTATTGTTTGAATTGGAGAAATTGATTCTCTTTCACATAAGATATCCTCTATTCAGAGTTAGTGCAAAACATTCGCCTTCTTAAATGAAAACCGAAGAATTACTTTTGATGTAAGATATTTTGTTGTAGGAACAATATTGGTGAATCATTTACCATCTTTTGTAGGAGTGGCAAAATCTGTCAATGACTCGCTTTCTTACTCATATTTTGTATTAATGGATTGTATGTGAAATATAAAAATATAAAGACCCGGCTAAAATTGGTCCAAAAAGTTTCAAGTTGAGTTATATGGGTCAAAAATGAATCTGAATGACTGACCCATTTTCGACATTAAATGGGTAATCTAACACAAAGCTTCCTCAACTCATACAATAAACTTTTTATTTTTAGTTTCCTTTTCTTCTTCTTTTCTCCCTTTTTCTTCTTCATTGGTCAGTTGTAGGCCGTGGTGGTGGCTGGCGATTAGCCACAGGCGAGCTCGAGGCCCACCCCATTTGGTGACTTGGGTGAGGCTCAAGACTCGTCGAATCTAGCGAGGCTCGACCTTACCGACATCAGGCAAGCTCGGCCTTGCCACGGGCTAGCGAGCCTCAACCTCGTCGGAATTTGGCGAGCTCAAGCCTCGTTGGTCTATGGTGAGGCTTGAGCTAGCCTATGGCCAGTCCTCAATCGCCACCATGGCCAGCTATCGGCCAATGAAGAAGAAAAAGAAAAAGAAACAAAAGGAAAAAATAGAAAAGGAAAAAAAAAATAAAAGAAAAATAATAAGAATAAAAATAATTAAAATTTTAAAAATATAATAATAATAATAATAAATTATGAAAGGGGTGCATGAGTAAAAGATTTTCTTTATTAAATAACAGAAGATATCTTTTAGTTTATTTTCAGGTTTTAGCTAAATATCGAAAAATATGGTTATTTTCTTGAAAAATTGTTTTCCTATAATATTAATGTGTTTTGATAATACAGGTCGGGTCGGGTATGGATTATCAAATTTATATTGTATGAAAATGAGTCAAAACAGGTTAAATATGTTAATATGGGTCGGACCATTTTTGACCCGAACCACCCATTTGACGGCTCTAATCTTTTGTCACCTGTTCTATTGACTTCATTCAACAACCATCCTACAAGAGGGTCAAGATATGGAGCAAACTTAAGGTCCCAACGCAACGACCGACTCAAATGTGACAGTATCGGCGCCCTTAGTAAGAGTTCAATTGCATCCTCGGACGAGACTGATTCCCATTTTCCTCATTTCTGTGAGACATCAGTTCCTCTACCACTGGTTTCAAGTTCAAACGCACAATCATCATCAACCACCAGCCTATCCTGACCAGGGGCACCCATAAAATATCTACGAGTAAAGGACGTATTTTGAAATCGAAGTACCTCCATACTCCCCAAAAATATTTGGAAAATCCTTCAATGAACCAACTTCCATTTTAAAACTGAGGATAGGAAAATTGCTACAAAAGCGATGTCAAAATCATCTGTTTGGTCACTACTTCATCATCCCCTCAAGCTATTCAATGGTTGTGATATTAGTACCATCAACTGATGCTGTGGGACGGAAACCTCAAGGTGGGACTTCTTATACAAGTCACCATTCAAGGACTGTTTCTGCCAAGTAGGCATAGGAGATGTGTTCTGTCAGGAAATTGAAGAACTCTCCATAACCAAGAGACTCAAATTCGTGAACGAAAAATAGCTTTGCCAGCCAAGAATCACAATCAACAAGCTTTCTCAACAAATTATCTCTCATTTCCAGAGCTGACATGTTGCCGATCGTTTTTCATGATCAAGCTGATAATAAGCACCCCTTTCTCTGGCAATGTCTTTAACAGTGACAACTATCAATTGATAAATGAGTAGATGATATCACAAGACTCGTCCATGAGCATACACCTCAGTATTAGCAAGGCAAGTGCATGAATTCAGTCCTACAGTTTTGTTCGAATTTTTAGTGGACTCCATAGCTTCATCTCAACTCGTGGGTGTCGTACGTCCAACTTTCTTCCATAATCATGCACATACTCTAACTCAAACATTTATGTAGATCAAACGTATGTTTCAAGAGACGAGATTAATGGATGTCGTTCCAGTCAAGGCAAAGCTCACCCAAATATACCACATCAATTACACATCATCGCCTACCGGATGAGGTGACCAAATATAATCAGCGAAGCCAACATCTTGATTCAACTATAAATACTTCAAGTAACCCACCAATTCAATCTTATAAGTAAAACCTTGAAAGGTAAGGTTCCTCAGATACCCCAAATAAAATAAAGCTTGCTAACTAGAAGTATTCCAAGCGCCACTATTTCAATTTTACAAGTTACTCAAGAAAGAACAAAATGGAAGGTGAAATCATTTGAATTCATCGGAACATAATGCATATATAATTGCTCCAGTTGATGGTGGAAGCAACATTACCAAATGCAAGCAAAAGGCAATACCAGACTTTTGGAGTTCAAGATTTAGGGAATAGAAGGAAACAAAAAAGAAGGAAATATTTACCAATTCCAAGACCAACCTTCGAATCGGACCGGATCAGTTAAACCGATTCCCAATTCCACAAATTGGGAACCCTGTCGGTTCGGTTGGTGGAAATTGACCAACCCTAACACTGATTACCCCTAATTCCTTCTTGGCAATTATAACTATCAATAGTAATTAAAAGATGCAGTAGACCCTTTTATAGTTGACATGTTTTTATGTGGTACGACATACAACATATTGAACAGTCGCAAACAATAAGAGCTAAAAAATTTCTAGCTATCTTTGTGAAAACTTACCATTTATAATATTGACATAATGATTTAATTATACCTTTGTGGTCTCTTAAAAGCGATTTAAGCCTTGATCACAACTCAAGAATGGCATATATTAACGGATTGGCGATGGGTATCAACTTGGCATTGTTATGCTTTCATGCGATTCAGTTGCTTAAATTCTGAAGATCCGACCAATGAGCTCTTAAGTTGCCTACCAAATAAATGGCGACGGGGCATCGGTTTATCTGCCATAAAGGACCTTCTGACTCTGGACTTCCTGCACAATCAAGTCTGAGTTTTTTTCCCCGGAAAAATCCGTCATTTGTTTTTTAAACCGACATTCAGATCATCCATTCATACAAGTATAACCACCTACTTACGTTATTACATCACCTTCCAGCATTGCTAAATTCATTCTCAAATCATTACAAGCCAAATAGCAGACAAACGAATGCTCCTTCCAGTAGAGAGGTCCAGAGCCAAGATACAGGCAATGCATGCACCGAAAGCTAATTGCAGACTGTTCACAAGAAAAAGAATCAACTGATGCAAGCCATCCTACCCGATCCAAGAGCATGACTCACAGTAAAAGCTTTCTGTACTCCTCTGCTTCCTGGGCCCTCTCTTCAGAGCTCCGATCTTTCCTTTCCTTATATCTACGTCGAGCTTTTGCTTCAGTTCCTTCTCCTTCTGGTCGATCTGTGCGATTAGAGGTATATTCCATCATAAAAAGATGTTTCAGACTGAAAGAAACCAGCAGGGTAGATGAGATTTGCACTTCTTACTGCATCATAGTGTTGGACGCAAATTGCGTAACCCCAAGATCTTCATAACAAGAACAAGAACAAGCATAATTGAGTAGAAAGATTAACGCACCTGTTTTGGAATCCATCAAATATAAAGCGGAAGCAGAAAAGGGATTACCCACTCATCAAGGGGATCCACTGTTCTTGAAGCGGAAGCGGAAACACAATGTTCCACGCGCAAGTCCTTCTCCTCTATTGCCCTCCGTATCACTGGCTCAAATGAGGCGACCCCCCTCACGTGTAGCGTTAGGAAAACGCCCTTAGGTGAGGATACATGTGAGAATTAGGGTTAGAGGAGAGACTTGAGCACTATTTATAGAGTTTCCGTGGGTCCCTCTCATTACGGGCCGGGCTCAACTCGGCCCACACTAGCCACCCCATATTAGACTAATTAAGAAACCTTCTATCTCACCTTAGACCAAACCCCGTAAAACGGTAAACGTTAAACGGTAAATTACAATATCAATTAATGTAGTCCACAATTAGAAAAACTCTTACATTCTCCCACTTGGACTATATTAATTGAAATCGTACCTTATGTGCGCACATTGGTCAGAGATAATTCTTAATAGTCAATCCTATCCCATAAAGTCTTAAACACCGAATCATGGCGGTAATCGCATGTATACACACGAGCCTTCCATGGTCACGAGTGCTCTCGACTTTATTAATATGGATTCAATATGGTAGTGTGTCAAATGGATAACATCTCTCATAGAGAGATCCCATTTGTCGATCACCATTCTCTTACCTTAGGTGTCATAAAAAACTTATGCCACTAGAGAATGCTTTATGGTTCCAATGAACCCACATATGTCTTGTCCTTATGGTTAACCTTTCTTTATGTATCACAAGACATATGCACAAGGCTAATAACCGGATGCCCGGATGCCCCTAGCCTTCACTCAAGGTTTATACAATCCCTTGAGACTTTATCAATATGTATTCAACATAATAACAACACATTCAAAATATTTTATTGAATGCAAAAGTTGATACATATCAAACCGTTACAAAGTGTAACGAACACGAGATGAAACCTTTATCGAGTAAAGCCAAAATAGCTCCCACTAAACAACAAGTATCCGAAGATACTCCTAGGCCCATGCTTAATGACATGTCACTCAAATACACATGGACGTAGGTTTTTAATTAGTGGATCTGCAATCACAACATCTCGTGAAAATATGTTATATTATAAGTCACCTTTCGTACCGTTTCTTTATGATAAAAAATATTTGACCACCATATATTTAGACCCCTTGAGACCTTTGTAGTAAATAAATAATACTACAAATTTGTTATCTCAATACAACCGTATGGGTCTATCCATCAAGTTAAAAACGATCAACTCCGTCATGAGGTTCCGGAGCCTAAAAGCCCAAGTAACAGCGTAAAAGAATGTTACTAACACGCTTACATAGTATAAGATAACAAAGAACTTTATTTACTGCACTTCCTACTAACATAAATCTGTATTCCGTTATTGATTGCATGTCATCGAACAGCCAACAAAGTTTACATCTAAATACTCTACTAACTCGCAAGAATTGAACATAGCTATAAATTAGCATATAATCTCTTGTCTTCTTTAAGTACCTTAAAACTTTCTTGACAGCAACCCAGTGATCATGTCCTGAATTTGACTGATATCTGCCTAGAAGTCCCGTCACAAAGACAACATTTAGTCTAGTGCAAATTCGAGCATAAATTATACTTTTAAGTGCACTGACACAAGGTACACCATTTAATTAGATTTTTTTAATATCTAAATAAGGACAATGTGATAGATTTAGTCCATCACCCTTAATAACAGGAGCAATTCTGGCTTGCAATAATGTATATTGAATATTTCCAATATACAATCAGCAAATGTCCTCCGAGAAAATCTAATATAATATGGCAAAAATAATCCTTACGGATCTCGTACAAAGGATAAAAGATGTCTCAAGGTCACAACTTGTAAGCAAAACATCATGTACATAAAGTATGAGAAAAATAAATTTCCTCCCACCGACCTTGCAAAGTATATTGAATTACTTTGTTCCCAATTGAACAAAATAACAACACTATGAAACTTTAATAATATTGTCGGAAACTTGCTTAAGACCATGAATTAGAATTTTTCAGTCTACACACAAGTTTACTTGAATCATTTGCAAAATCACACACAAGTTTACTTGAATCGCTGCAAAATCACACACAAGTTTACTTGAATCTGCTGCAAAATCATCTAGTTGCACAATATAGATTTTGTATCTATTTGGCGTAACTCCATATATAAATTAATAAATAAACTATTAATGCCGCATTCACTCGAAAGAATCTTTTAAAGAAATAGTTATTTCTTCATTATAAACAATCCACCCCTCTTTCGAGTGAAAACTTTAGATACCAATTTGGCTTTAAATTCCACAATCTTTCTTTGAAATTCTTTTAGTTTGTACACCAATTTGCAACTAATAAACTTGTGATCTTTAAACAAGTCGGTGAGTTTCCAAACATGTTTCATAGATTGTATATCGCCTTTTTATGGCATCTAATCACACACTTGATTGAGGATAAGAAACAACATTTATTTATGTCGCTAAATCAACCGTGTAGTGGATATTATAGTCATGCCCTTACAAATAGACTATATAGTCTAATGGAATAACTGATCGTCTTCCCCTAACAAATCTCCTTAATAAAGCTGCAACCACTTTATTCGCACTTAAGAGGTTTAAGAAATTTCATTATAAACTATATCAAGAATAGTACCTTAAACCTCAACAAGTTTAGTCTATGGTACAGGAGATTCCACAATTGTCTATACCACAATTGTTTATATAGGCAAAGACAAAAATACAAGTAACATCCATCATACTATTATCTTTAATAGTGCGAGAGCATTTATCCTCTACAATTACATCAATCTTTAGAAACTTTAGAGTATGCGATTCCATAATTCTTGTATCTTCTTTAGAGTCTTAAAATCAAATACCCTTTTGAACAATCTAGGTAACATACAAAATAATTTCAAGTAAATCTTTTGTCGGGATTTTCAAGCATAGTAATTAAGTTACCACCCAGAATCTACCAAATATTTGACAAATGACCCTTTAAGCTATTTCGCATTGTCATACTTGCCAAAATACTCATTGCCACTGTTAAACCTGACAACTTTTAAATCATATACGAAATGTATATGTCATTAGGACTTAAACACAATTTTTGCAGATGTGTCCTACTTTCAATATCAAACAAGACATAATTTCAAGCAACTAAGGCTTCCTTCATCTTATAAGTGCAAATCCGCAGCAGAAACCTCTTTTCAAGTGTTAGAATGGAACGCTTCATGGACAATAAGCAAATTCAATTGCTCTTTTCTCAAGCAACAAATCATATGTCCACAACTTAAAATTTGAAGCAAGTAAAAAAAAAACCTCAATAATGACGGAATTACCATTTACGAAAATGTGACCGAAAAACAAGCAATGTATATAATTAGCATCATGTGAGTACCGTGTAACTTGACGTACAAGTACACATCCAGAGAGTTACACGCATAATCATATAATCACCTTTGGGCGAGAATACATGATATGCAATTGTACACTCCCCACATGATAAGGGTTATGAGAATATATTCCAATCTTCGTGAATTCATCACCTTTGGGCATATGAACCATTAGGATTGGTCACTCCTCCACCACACTATCATATATCCCTCCATGAACTAATACACAATCACCTCCTTTGGGAGTATGACTACGCATTAGACCAGGGAGACATCCCAATCAAATATACGAGACCGAAATTTCTCAAACCCAATCAAGCGTGCCACTTTGGCGGTCACAACTCAATTGAATCATTGAAATTCTCTCATACCGGGGATATAAACTTTACTCATCACATACCCCATATACATGTGATTTTAACTTTAGTGATAGGGCATGTTATCACTAAAATCACATATCATGCTAATTACATTGCTTTATCCATTAATAAAAATTAATCATACGTATATATAAATATATATACGGCGAATCTGAAAGACAGATTCCAATGAGATCATTGATCACGAATAACACAAGAAACTTCCCATAACGAGAGAATAAAACATCTCTTATGTACCCCAATTACATATTAGGAGTAACAACATAAAAGAATGCCGATCTAAAATATCTCTCACAAATTAACATCAATAGTAATACGGGGTACACCATATCGACAAGCTTAACAGGTGATCAACTATTGCTCATGAGTTTCATAAGGCAAAACATGACTCCAAGGCCAACAACGATTTATTAATCAATTTAAGTAACAAATATCATTACTTCAATCGGTGGCCTATAAATTGAGTCAAACCACGTAACTAAATATCTAAACTATAACAAAGTAGATACTATTGCTCGCATAAATATTGCCATACTCCTTAACCATAAAAATATTCAATTTGATAGATATTAACAAGTGACCAGATAAGTTCGTATACTGATATGCGAAGAACTTAATCGACATGCATTACCTACATACAGCGAGATATGTCAATCGGTACAATTAGTTTAGTCACGAGTTCTTAAGACATCCATCATTCAAAGATTATCAGCGTGTCAAGGAGTATGTATGAGCAACAAAAGTTTCATAATCTTTTCTTGTTTCTTATCACCAATACATACATTCAATTACTTATCCCATATTGATTGTATCTCATCGCCAGAACTTGAGTTCACGATAAAGTTTGATTTTTATTGATGAATCACACCATTATGATGTTTATGTGATAACATACCTGTAACCCAACACTTATATTTCCAATTTTCACAGAAAATATAAGAAAAATACGCAAAAATACACTAAAAATACACGTATTTAGGGTTCCGTATGTATTTTCACATCCATAAAATTATCAAATATGTAAAATAAATACACCACGACATAGAGGACGGCCATACGAATCCAACGCCGCCAGCCACGCGCCGATCCGACGCTCCACGCGCCCTCACGCGCCGCCTAAGTGCGCGGCGCGTGGATCTCACGCGCAGCGCGCGTTCGACGCCCAGGCGGCGCGTGGCCGCGCGTGGGGGCGCGTGCGGCCTCCCCCGGCGACGCACCGCCGACCGTCTTGCTCGTCTCGTCGAGTCAGTCCGAATTTGTGATTTAATTTTATTTTTATTGAATAAAAAATCTCGAAAATCACAAATTAGGGCAAGATCCGTACGAATTAGGGCTAATCCGTACAAATTAGGGCAAAAACCTTTATGTGTTGAGTTCTAGGGTTATGGTTGCCACGATACCCATATTGGACGCAAATGCGTAACCCCAAGATCTTCATAACAAGAACAAAACAAAGATAATTGAGTAGAAAGATTAACGCACTGTTTTGGAATCCATCAAATATAAAGCGGAAGCGAAAAGGGATTACCCACTCATCGAGGATCCACTGTTCTTGAAGCGGAAGCGAAACACATGATGTTCCACGCGCAAGTTCTTCTCCTCTATGCCCTCCGTATCACTGGCTCAAATGAGGCGACCCTCACGCGTGTAGCGTTAGGAAAACGCCCTTAGGTGAGGATACGTGTGAGAATTAGGGTTAGAGGAGAGATTGAAGACTATTTATAGAGTTTCCAGTGGTCCCCTCTCATTACTGGTAGAGCTCAACTCTACCACACCAAACATGACTAATGGTAATTAAAAAACCTTCTATCTCACCTTAGACCAAACCCCGTAAAACGGTAAACGTTAAACGGTAAATTACAATATCAATTAATGTAGTCCACAATTAGAAAAACTCTTACACATAGATCTCATCATTCTCCTTAAAATCACCAGCCTTGCGGGGGGACAATGTGAATGTGAACATGTGGCACGGTCTGTCCAGCTTGCGGCCCATCCTAGCATAATCAACAATTACCACACAGAACAAAAGAACAAGAAGGAAAAAAGAACAGACAATTTCTTACACGTGAAAACATTCCTCTACAGCACACATTTGAACCCTGGACCCTAGATTGCAGCCACTCATCATTAGTCTAATTTCTGATAAGGCTGGATATTCGATTTCAATGAGAAATAGACTTGCCCAACCATTCAAAAAGTCTTTAAGACCTTACTGCCATGTCTTATGCTAATGTTGACAATATCCGGTAAAATTGCATTGATGTAATAAAAAATTAATGATTTTATAATTAGATCTTTAAATTTTTGTTCTAGTCACTCAATATATTAAACTTCTAAATGAAGGTAATCGACACACTCTAACCACAACCCCGCAAATTTGCCAGTGAAATGCTGACATGGTGCCCGTGTAAGCATGACAATGACATGTCCAGAAAACTGACCACATGTCCACCACGTCAGCAATTCACTGGGTAATTGGCTAGATTACTGATAAAGTGCATCAATTGCAAAAATATTGTAACTTCATTATGTTGGATGATTAAAGCTGGAGTTGAGTGACCTAATAGAAAAATTCACTAAATTTCAATGACCATGGACGAAATGTACGAAAAAAATTGCAAGAGATAGCTCTTATCAATCCGGAATTCCCCTTCAATGTAATTGCAATAGGAAAGGATTAATATGGGTTCGTAAGTACAAGGAATAAATGTGGAAGTGATATAAATTGGAATTTTTTTTATTGAATCAGCTAAGAGATTCAACCGAAACCACAGAGCTATATTTCTTATCAGCATATACTTGTATTGAACCATTATTTACTGCTAATTGGCTAATTCATATCATGTGACATTCAGATGCCAGAGAAATGGAATCAATTTGGTGAGTAACATGTACAGTATCTAAGATGGCATGTTAAGGGTGGCTGTGTACATACAAGGAAAAAAGAGTTTAGTCCAAAAGTTACTACTGCCTTACTTGAATTGTAAAAGTCAGAGATGATGCTTTGTGGTAGTGTTCCAACTGACCAGCAACTTTCTTTGCAGTAAGCCATAGATCAATAGTCTCGTCAGCACTAAGATCAACAAAGCGCTTTACTTCACGCCTTGGGCAGATGAGCACATGTACATGATGTCAAGTGAAACATTTTATGCATCGTAAATGCTTTATCTCATTCAAAACCAAACTGAAGTATGCGCCTTTCTAGATGGCTAAGGAAGATTGACATGGGGAATACTAATTACCACACGGCTTACTTGAACGATTTTGGCTTTCAACAGAGACAGATACACATAAAAACACGCCTCCAAAAGCTATGCCAAGCTTTGCAGTGAAATCTATAACAGAGTTCATCATGCACATAACAGAGTTCATCATGCAACAAGGCATGACTCTGACAGCTGAACATATGAGATCTGAAGATACTTTCAGAAAACGGTGTCAAAGTAATGCCACTCTAATGCATTGCTGTTTGACGTCTGAAGGTGCTCTCAGAAAACAGTGTCACGCTAATGCATTTGTGGATCTTGTGTACTGACTGTCCAAACTAGGGCAGCTGTCCATACCAGATGTAAGAAATTCCGGGAGTACACTGTATGATAGATACAGTTGGAAATTGGACATGCTGAACGGTGTTTTCTTTTGGGTTAACATAAAAGAGAGCAGCTTCAATGTGGCCGAAGCAATGCCGAAAGCACTAAAGAGGATTACTCTCACAGGATCCTCATGATTTGTGAATCCAACACCTCATGAGAATAGGTACAGGGAGATATGAATCCTTGTGAGTTGGGTTGCTTTCTCGGTGATAGGTCTGGTCGCACATTTGAATTCATGGTTTCCCTCGTAGTCTTTCAGCACTCAACTCCATCTAAGAGGAATAATGCCTGTTTTGCCACTTTCTCACAAATTCTGCTCAAAGAAGGGCCTTCAGGCCCCATCCATGCTCTCCTAAATAACATACTTACCCATACAAACAAAAGTGCTATCATCAAATTTAATTACGTGGAAAGGATATGACCTGCAAGGTAATAAATTCAAATCAAAACCAAACACATTAGGCATAGTATCCAGAAGTAGAACAGAGAACTAAAAGGAAAAGATTTTCTCCACTTTGAAAATGCAACTTTAGAGGATATTGGTTGTTCAGTTAACCTTATAATTGACAGCCCATTCAATATAAAGCTATTCACTGCTGGCTGGGGTTCTGTTGAAAGGATTTCTTATTTGAAGCTAAATGCACAGTGTGCTTCCTACTTTAACGAAATCTGTGATGGCATAGGATCACCTCTTTCATGCAAATGGAATGTTGTTAGAAACTGAGGAAAAAGTTTCCTTTTCTACCAATTAATATATATCACTTGCCGATAAAGTTCCCCACCTCCACGTCTTTTGGGGCAATTTCAATATTGTCCAGTCAAAATTGCAACCAGGCAGAGAGAGAGAGAGAGAGAGACCGGGAAGAACAGGACGCAAGTTGACCATTGCAAACGACAGAGATGTGGTGTAAAATACTTCCGCCGGATTGATTTTGTGAGGTCCGAAGGTGAAAGGCTCCAATGCCATCTGCAATAATCAGAATATGTCGAAGGAGATTGAATTCAATAAATTGTGATTTCGACTTCAATTAACGATGCATCAAATGAGAGAGTGAACAGGACCGTGCAAAAGTTCATTCACTAACCTACGACTTAAATCTGGAAGAGAGCAGAGACTGGGTCAGCTTCATCACAAGAACAAGACCAGACAATCAACCTCTTAGATCCCCAAGAAGAAGAAGAAGATGAAGATAACCAAACCAAAGACAGTGTGTTGAAGAGAAGGTAGGGAAGAACTTACAGGTGAACCAAGAAGAAGATTAGGGTTTGGAGATGAATGTGATGCCTGTGACAACAAGATGACAAGCGGAAGAGCAAAGGAAGCGCATGCACGTCCGTTGGCTATAGAGAAAGCTCAAGACGTTGACTTATAATATGGAGTGGTTACGCGTTTGGTGAACAGAACCAAAATAGTCCATGAAACAACATATTTTAGTGTGCCTTTTAAGTGATTTTTCAAGAGCCGCATTATTTCCACCCACTGAATTCATCAATATTTCACCAAAAGGGAAAAATATCTGAAAAGTCTTAAATTTACATTGATGTCAATTTAATCCTAAAATTTTTAATAATACTACTTTAGTCCTGAACTTTTTTTTTTCTAGTGCTAATTTAATCATTCTAACTAATTTTTGCTAAATATTACTAACATGGGCGCCGACAACCAATTTTTTCATTTTTTATAATATTGCTAATTTAGTCCTTCCAGAAAAGTGGCACTACCGATACCGACGTGCACAATAATATTTATACATTTTTTTCATTTCTTATAATTTTTTTTTCTTTCCTTCTTTTCCTTCTTCTTCCTTTTGTCACTAGTCGGCCATCAACCATAGGTGACGGCTAGCCATCGGCCATGGCTAAGCTGGCCTCACCTAGATGATGTTTGCCATTGCTCACCATAAGTGAGATCCAACTGGGTGAGGGTGAGCCCTAGCAAGAGCTCCCCTTGCCCAACCCAGATTTCGCAAGGCCGCCCTAGCCTAGTCTTAATTTGGCCCCTTGCTAGGCCTCCCCTGTGGGAGGACATCGGCCATCGCCTTGCCCAAAAAATATTAAATTTTGTTTAAAAATATTAAAATTATCTATGTTAGCGTTGGTTATACCATGTAGGCTAGCTGGCGTCCACCTAGTAATATTTTGCCAAAATTAATTGAAAGAATTAAATTGATACTAGGCCAAAAGGTTTAAGATTAAATTAACAATATTAAAGATTTATGATTAAATTGACATCGATGTAATAAGTTTAGGACTTTTTTGATACTTTTCTCATTACCAAAATGACAAAGTTGCCCCAATCTGAAATAGTTTTTATGTTCCAGACTTGTTTCTGGAAGAGAAATCCGTTTGATAAATCTATTCGGTTTTTATTTCGGAATAGATTTCTATTCCAGAAATAGGTTTGGAAGAGAAATCAAAAGCTAAAATTTTCTACTTCTAATTTCTAAAAGAGAAATCAGAAATAATTTCTCTCACTAAACCCTAATTTCGGTAAGTCCTCCCTCATCTCCTCTACGTCTCTGCCTCCTCCTCCTCCTCCTCCGCCTCTCCTCATTTTATTAAAAATAAAAATAAATATATTCATTTTATTCATTTAAAAAAATAAATTTATTAAAATAAATAAATTATTTTTATTTATCATTTTATTTTTAGTTTATTAAAAATAAATTTAATAAATTTATTTTTATTTGCCTTGAGTGTTTTTCCAAATAAATTTTTTTTTTTTTATTTTTATTCATTTTAAAATAAATTTATTTGTAAAATAAAATAAAATAGAATAAATTTATTTTTAAGGATATTTTTATTTTAAAATAAAATGATATTTTTATTTTATTTTTTATGATTTATTTTATTTTATTCATTATTTTTTTTGTTACTAAATCATTTTTATTTTTATTTTTTATATTAAAGGTCGTCGATCGTCGCCGCCGCCGTCCGAAATGAAGAAATTTTGTGTCGTTATCAAACGAATTTCTATTTTTAAAGTAAAAATTTTGTGTCGTTATCAAACGGTTATTTTCTTAGAAACTCTTCTAAAAATAGAAATAAAAAAAATCTATTTACATTGGAAATTATTTTAATGAAAGAGAATGATTGTCATGCGCCCCACGCCTAAATTGGTGCTGCAAATTTATTCTTTCCGTCTTTTCTTAGTTTTTCTATTTCTATGTAAAATGCATATGCATTAATTAAGAATTTCACACGTACTATTTTTTCCCCTCTCATGGGCACTGTGTTTTTTTATTTTATTGTTAGATTTTACTTCTATAAAAATTAGTTTTATCGAAAAGAAAAATTTTCAAGAAACTTAATTCTTTTTTACGTTGTCGACCAAACTTATAGATCAATCATCAAGTAAATCTAGAAAAACTTTAAGATAAACAATTTTTAACACAGTTACTTATTTATAAACTTTCACTTTACTATGCATACCACCAAAAAACCTTTTCTTATCGGTTGTCTTTATATACAGATATATCTAACGAGATGATGAGATAAAACAATAAAAATCCCTCTTTAATGATTTTTCCAAAATGAAATCACAATTACATTTTCCAACGTGAAACTTTAAAAGATGAAATTCAATTATATCAAACATTGCATAAAATAAGATTCTTTTAATGCTTGTGAAATCTCATTATTTTGGAAAGACAAAAATGAATATCATACATAAAGTGTTTATGAAAAAAATATCAAGATGGCTCATGCTTAACTTTTTCGCATTGACATTTTTAGTGTATTTGATACTCCTATGACGTTTCACATACTTTTTATAAAAGTATCTCGTCAATAGTAAAGGGAAAACACAATTTTTTTGATGTAGCAAATAAAGAACCTAGAAGAAATTTGTCTTTTCATCAAAATTTATTTATTCAGAAGTAAAATCTAAAAATAAAAAAGAAATCATAATTCATTCAATATACATGGATATCCACAACAGAAAAAAAAAATATATATATATATATGTGTAATACTTAATTATGACAACGAGATTCTACATGAAAGTGAAAATAAATAAAGAAAAGAAGGAATGGAGCCGCTACTTTAAATTGCAATTGATCCATCGAGAGTAAGAGAAAATGGGATAAATTTAGTCGTATATAAAAGGAAATAGCGTCACCCTTTTTTAATTGCAATCACCAACTTAGATACTAACCTTCTTTAGAGGTTTTAAAAGACGAGACCTAGTCTTAAGAATTGACCTCATTTTCACCTTATGGTTGTCACATGGCAAGACATGCCGCCTGATCTTGCATCACAACCCCATGAGCTTTATGATTATTGATTGTCATCTCACCTTTATATTAGAGATTATTGAGTTAAAATTTCATAGCTCATCCAATTCATCTAAAACTATTTAGTTATATTTAACATACGATAAATTGATTACAACATTAAATAATTTCATTCAATCATTTTTAATTCATTGAATAAAAATTTCGGTGAATGAAAAATTTCTCTAAATAAAAAATCCAATTAATCTAAGAAAAACAGAAGTTATTACTCAGCCAACGATTTTATTCGTATGTGCTTTAATTGATTGATAGAGAGATATGATCTTGAATTTAACTTAGCCGAAAGCACTTAAATTTAACTAATTAGCGAATGATGATGTAGTTGTTACATGTTGGCATAACTACAACCCAAACAAGGATGTTAAAATTATGTCATTAGAAAACCATGCATTCCCAACAAATACAAGAACAAATATTATCAAATGAATGACGTGCAATTCGCTCATTCAAATGTTACTTTTTCTTGAAAAGTTTCCCATTCCTTGCAAAAATGCCAAAAAAAGAAAATAATTGATAGGAAATTGTTGTTCAATATATATAGAGTATGCTATAATATAGTATATTTATAAACAAATGCAAGTTTCACATCCCTTGATAATGTCTTTGGTTTGCATTCATGCCTTTGAGTCACTGTCGAAGTAATTTGATCTTTCTTTTTGGTAAGATGATATTGGCTCTTCCGTCTTTCCTTTCCACACTAAGTTCTTGGCTCTATACACCTTAAGCTTATTTGTCATGACTGAAGCTGGATTGACTTGTGTGATATAAATCTGATTAATTTGTTATTGTAATTGACGCATTCTTCCCTTCCTTTTAATCCTTCTCTTTTGTTGGATGACTAGTGGTATTTATAGAGGAGCTCGGTAACCCCTAGGCAGTTATATGTCTTTTAGTGAGCCCTTTTGACCTTATCCACATTCCCTTTTCTTCACGAGTCGCTTGCCCATTTTCCTTTATAACCACCTTGATAATGCTATGATGATTCCTTGTTTATTGACAACGGTTTCATGGTTGGGTCTCCAAATGACAACTGCTTCTTAATTGCATGTACCATTGGTGCTCTTTTGAATCAATACTTCAAACATTTTCATTTAAAAATTTGCTACTGAAGCCACTTAAGTGGCCACTAGATATTCATCATTGTATTTCAATAATTGAACATGTGGCGGTCTCCTCCCTTGCCATCAATTATCGAATTTTCATCCTCATGCTTGTCGATAATCAATCAAATGTGAATATTTCTCACATGGCATACATGTGACTTCGCCTAACCCATTATTACATCCTTCTCTCCTATGACGAGCATGTGACGATAGGAACAATTTTGAGTGTCAACATAAGGCTACATGAAAAAAGAAAAGGAAAAAGTTTGGGAAATTTTCACTTTGTATTTATGAGCCTCTTTGTCTTTATTGACACGCTATTTTGAGGAAGCAGGCAAAGGAAAAATCGAATGTTGATTTAAATAACAAACTATTTATTTGATTTATTTATTGATATTTGTTAAGTATTTATTGATATTGAAAAATCCGATAGAAGGGTTTTAGAGCGACGGGGCCCATTTATGAAGAGAAGTGAAGCCGAGGATGAGAGAATTTGGCATATGAAAAAGTACATAATCAGTTAGGCATACAGGCCCAATCCATAAGAGTTAATTTGAGTTAACCCCATCATGACCCATTTTATCATGCCTTATTTTTCCAATAACCCATTTCGACCCGCTTTTTTGCTAAATGGGTTACCATTCTAGTAAGGGCCTGTTATATATGAGTTGCAAAATAAATTTGTAACAAATCTTGCCAGCTCTACCTGCGTGGCGTTTGAATGGGAGTTTTCTGTTTCGTATTATGCTTTTTTCCCTTATTAAACGTACTCAGTATGCGTTGACATTAAATTTCCTATACATATTATGCTTTTCCAACGTGTGCTTTTCACTGCGTTGTGACGATGCAACGAAGTGTTGTAACCAGAGTATCTGGAAAAAAGGAGTGGCATTTGCGATTAAATTGGCCGTCTATTATTAATAGATTGTGAAAGTCCAATATTTATGATTAAGAGAAATAAAGTTGACCCTAGTCCAGCAGCAGTGTTTCTTAAAAAGCGATTTTAAACTTTGATCACATCACAACTGTAGCATATTGGCACGGGCATCAACATGGCATAGCCATCTGTCATGCTGTTCGGATGCTTAAATTCTGAAGAACTGACCGAAGAGCTCTCAAGTCGTCCGATATATGACGTGCGTCGGTTATCAATTATATCTGCGATAAGGATCTTCAAGCGCTGGACTTCTTGTTCAATACCAAGTCCAAGTTTTTTTACCCGGAAAAATCCATCAATGGTTTCTTAAATAAGATCAAGAACATCTATTCATACAAGTATAATCAGCTTATTTCATAATTGCTGCGACTAGTTACATCACCTTCCAACATTGCTACACTTATTCCTGGAAACAAATGTTCCTTCCAGTTGAGACCCAACAAAGCATGCACCCAAAGCAAATGGCAATCGTTCCCAAGGAAAAGAATCGACTGAGACAACAACCATCCTTGCCCAATCCAAGAGCCTGTCTCATAAGAAAAGCTTTCTGAATTCCTCTGCTTCCTGGGCCATCTCCTCAAAGCTCCTGTCTGAATCGACTGAGACAGCAACCATCCTGCCCAATCCAAGAGCCTGTCTCATAGGAAAAGCTTTCTGTACTCCCCTGCTTCCTGGGCCATCTCCTCAAAGCTCCGATCTTTCCTTTCCTCATCTAAGTTAAGATTTTGCTTCAGTTCCTTCTCCTTCTCATCTATCTGTGCGATTAAAGGTTCAATCATATATAATTATGTTTCCAACCGAAAGAAACCAACCAGGTAGATGAGATTTGCACTACTTACGGCATCATAAATCTCATCATTCTCCTTAAAATCACCACCCTTGCGAGGGAGAATATGAACGTGAACATGCGGCACAGTCTGTCCAGCTTGCGGCCCATCCTAGAACAATCAACAATTACCACACAGAACAAAAGAACAAAATGTAAAAAAGAACAGAAGGAATGTTAACACAAGAAGACATTCCTTCACGGCATGAGTTTGAGCCCTGGACCCTAGACCGCATCCACTCATGAACAGTCTAACTTCTGATAAGGCTGGATATACAATTTCAAGGAGAAATAGAACTTACAAACCATTCAAAATTCTTTAAGAACCTTTACTGCCACATCGTAAGCTAATGTTAACAGAATTGGGTAAGATTGCATTGATGTCATAAAATTTAATGATTTGTCAATCAGGTGACAAAATTTTTGTTCTAGTCTCTCAATACACAAAACTTCCATTTTATTGATGAATGCACTTTGACCAGAATCCCACAAATTTGCCAGTGAAATGCTGACATGGTGCCCATGTAATTGTCACAATGACGTGCCCACAAAACTGACCACATGTCCACCAAGTTAGCAATGTACTGGTAATTGGCTAGATTCCTATTGAATTCCCTCAATTGCAAAAATATTGCAACTTTTGAAACCGTAGTTTAGTGACATTATAGCAAAATCCACTAAACTTCAATGACCATGGATGAAATTTTTACTAACAAATTGCAAGATATAACTCTTATCATTTCGAATATCCCCCTTCATGTTATCGCAATAGGAAACTGTTATGGTTCTTTAGTACAAGAAATGAAAGTGGAAGTAATATATACCAGAATCTCGTATTGATCAGCCAAAAGATTCATCTGAGACACGAAGCTATATTTCTTATCAACATATTTTCATTGAACTATTTATTACTACTAATTCACTAATTCATATCATGTGACATTCGGATGCCATAGAAATGGAATCAATTTGGCAAGTCTTACAGAACACCTAAGGCGGCATAACTAAGGTGGCTGAGGCTTTTACTATTCAATTGATTTAGCAAGTCAACATTGACCAATTCAATTTCATGGAGAAGATGAATTACATGCAAGGAAAAAAGAGTTGAGTTCAAAAGTTACAACTATCTTACCTGAATTGTAAAAGTCAGAGATGATGCTTTGTGATAGTGTTCCAACTGACCACCAACTTTCTTTGCAGTAAGCCATAGATCAATAGTCTCGTCAGCACTAAGATCAACAAAGCGCTTTACTTCACGCCTTGGGCAGATGAGCACATGTACATGATGTCAAGGGTAACATTTATGCATCATAAATGCCTTAACTCATGTAAAACCAAATTTGAGTTTGAGCCTTTCTAGATGGCCAAGGAAGATTGATTTGGAGATAACTAATTACCATGTGGCTCAATACTTTATTTTGGTCACCAACAGAGATAGATATACATAAAAGCATGCCTCCAATAGCTGGACAGAAATTTGCCATGAAATTTATAACAAAGTTCATTGTGCAATAGGGCACGACTCTGACAGCTGAACACATGAGATCTGAAGGTGCTCTCAGAAAGCAGTGTCAAACTAATGCCACTCTAATGCATTGCAGTTTGAGGTCTGAAGGTGCTCTCAAAAAACAGTGTGAAACTAATGTTATCGTCATTCTTAACTACCACTAATGGATCCAACAACTACACAAAGGATAGTACAGGGAGATGTAAATCCCTTCTGAGGTGGGTTGCTTTCTCAGTGATAGGCCAGGTGGCACATTTGACTTCATGGTTTCGCACGAAATATCTAACCACTCAGTACCTTCGTCTAAGATGGAGCAACAAATGTTTTAGCATTCTCTCACAATTTATACGCAAAGAAGTCTTCAGCCCCATCGTGCTGTCCTAAACACTTACCGCATCAATGAAAACAAAAGCGCTATCATCAAATTTAATTACGTGCAAAGGATATGACCTGCAAGGTAATAAACCCAAATCAAAACCAAACACATTAAGCATAGTATCAAGAAGCAGAACAGAGAACTACAAATGAAGAGATTAAACCTGCACAACAAATAATTTTCTAGACTTTGTAAATGCAACTGTGGAGGATAATGCTTCTTCAGTTAACCACACAACAACATTTCTTACAGTCCATTCGATATAAAGCTTGCACTGCTGGCTTGGGGGTTCTGTCGAAAAAAATTTCTGATTGAAGCTAAATGCATCTCGTGCTTCCTACTTTAACTACCATCCGATGCATAGGATCGCCTTTTTCATGCCAACTGAAACTGAGAGGACAATTTCCCTTCCTACCAACTAAAATCTACTACACTCGCCAATCATGTTAAACACATTCGCGTTTTTCAGGCATTTTCAATATTGTCCAGTCAAAATCGCGTGCACAGAGAGAGAGAGAGACAGAGAGACAGAGAGAGAGGGACCGGGAATGACGGGACGCAAATTGACCATCGCATAGGATAGAGAGGTGGCGTAGAACACTTCCGCAGGGTCGATCTTGTAAGATCCAAAAGCGAAAGGCTGCTCCGATGCCATCTACATCAATTCAGAGCACGTCAAAGGGGGACTGATGTCCAACAGATTTCGATCTCGGACTTCGCTTAACAAACACAGTTTCATCAAACGAGAGAGCGAACGGAACAGCGCGAAAGATCACGCGCCGTACCTTCGACTTGAACGTGGCGAATCCCCGAAGCCCCGCCGATCGACGGCCGGGGATGAGCAGCAACCTGGAACCGGCTGAGAGCAGAGACTGGGCCGGCTTCATCAAACGAGAACAAGCGCAAACAATCAAACCGTCAAACCCCCCGAATTCAAAAGGCTTTGGCGACCCCCAGAAGAGGGCAGGAAGATGACCAGACCAAAGACCAGAAAGTGTGGAAGAGAAGAAGGTGGGGGAAGAAGAACTTACGGGTGAATCGAGAAGAAGAAGATTAGGGTTTTGACATAAATGTGATGATGCCTATGAGTCTATGACACCAGGACGACAGCAGAGGATGCTCGTGAAGGACGGTTAGGCTAGAGAGAGAGCTCTAAGACCTTGACTTAAAAGATGGAGTCATGAGGGTTCGGTAAACAAAATCCATATGGTCCACCAATCAATTACGAATTTTAGGGCGCGTTTGGTAGCGATTATGTTCCCAGAAGTAGATTCTAATCAGAAATTATTCTTTTTTATTCTATTCACAGGAATTGATTCTAAGCATTTTAAGCCGTTTGGTAACTATCCAAAATTTCTGATTTAGAATAGAATTGTGTTTGTCTTGTCTTTATTAATTCTGTTCCAAATCAATTTCTTTTAATTTTTAAATAAGTTTTTTACTTTTTTTCTTTTTCCCTTTTTTTCTTTTCTTTTTTTCCTATTCTTCTTCTTCTTGTGGTGGCCGGTCGCCGAATCGGCGGACTAGCCAAACGAGGGCCGGCCGACCTTATCGGAGTGTCGCGGCCCTCGACGAGGCCGGCCCTCGTCGGTCGAGCCTCGCCGGCAGCTGGGCAAGGCTCGCCTAGCCCCACTGAGGCTCGGCCTCGCCGGGGCTGGATGAGGCCTGCCTGGCCACCGACGGGGCTGGGCTAGCCTCGTCGGTGGCCAAGCAAGCCTCACTAGGGCTGGGCGAGTGAGGCTTGCCCAACCCCGACGAGGCTCGGCCTCGCTAGTGGCCGGGCAAGCCTTGCCGTGGCCGGGCTTGCCTCCCGGCGAGCTCGCCGAACCTCACCTTGGCCTAGCGAGCCTCCGGCGAGCTCGCCGGACCGACGGCGGCGAACGGCGGATGGCGGCGGGCGGCGGCGAACGGCGGATGGCGGCCGACGTTGGACGGTGAACAGCAACCGGCGTTGGACGACGGATGGCGACTGGCGGCGGACGGCGATGAACGGTGGCAGGCGGTGATGGACGGCGATCGCAAGATGGTCGAAGGAAAGAAGAAGAATTGTTGATTTTGATTCTCAAATTTGTTAGAACGAGAATCAACTTTTTTTTTTTCTCGATTCCATTCCCAATTGTTCCAGAAAACAAAAATTTTACCAAATGCGATTCTATACCCAAACTGATTCTGGAAACAAAGAATCAGAATTTGGCCATGTTTGGATGGTTACCAAACTGGGCCTTAGTGTTTTTTATTAAGTGATTGTTTTAATTGCAATCATCAAATTAGATTTCAACTTCCGATTGATATTTTGAAAAATAAAAGTCAATGGCCTTCAACATTGACGGAATATTGGGTCGTGTGTCTTGTTGTGTTTGTCTCGTGGTAAGATTCATGTCATAATCTTGCGACCAAGCCCAAAAAGCTTAATGTTCATTGATTGTCATCTCACATTTTGATTACTTTTTATTGAGTTTAAATTTCATAGCTTATCCAATTAAGCTAAAACTGATTAATTAAATTAAAAATAAGATAGATTGATTACAAAATCAATATGATTTTAATTAATTTCATTCAAACAGTTTTAATTCATTGAATGAAAAAATATCATTAGATGAGAATTCAAATTAATGTAAAACTAGACAAATTGCTATCACAAAGCCAAAGCAATTATTCAAATGTGTTTTAAAATGTTTGGTAGAGAGAAATCATCTTGAATTCCGCTTTGCCAAAAGTACTTACATTTAATTAAGCAATGAGTAAAGATGTGACGTCCCAGGGCGTCACGTACTAAGCGCAAGCGGAATTATAATTATCATTATCATCTTGCCTAACTGGTAATCTCCTTTAGATAATCTGTAGTGTTTACCATTGAAGGTTAGCATGTATAACATGGATTATTTAAAATCTCAAGTTTATATTATGAGGTTATCCTGCAATCACTCTACCTTCAATTTAAGTATTGGCCAAATCATTCATGCACATAAACAAGATCACCAGAAACTTCATTTCTTCTTATCATCTTCAGGGTCTACAAAATTTATCAACCTGGACTCTTTCCATGTTCATCGCATGTATATACAACATATACATAACAAAAGTAAGGCGTAACAAAAGTCAGGGATAAAGGGTGAGGGTGTCTACTTCACGAATTCCCACACAAGCCTGCATCTAACAAAAAACAAAAGTCAGTCAGCTTCTACATGATCAAAGGCGTCTAGGCACCATCCGTCCCAGCTCCTGCTCCATCATCACTAAAAGGAATAGAGCCAAACGTTGCTCCATCGTGCTTGATAAACATTGCGACAAACTTCATTGGAACCATCTCAGCTCTACCAACATCCATCCATAACGTAGCCTCATACTTAGAGAAAGTCAGCTCCACATCAGAGTCATACACATCAGTAAAGGTAACCTCAATGCTTGATACCACTTCATGACGAGCTATTGGTGGCATATCCATACTATCAATCTGAAAATGTAAGGTATGAGCAACAACCTTGCCCAGTAAAGAATGATAAAACTCTAACTTAAACAATTCACAGCCATCAAACAATTTAGGATGCTAAAGGAAGTATATCACAAGCATAAACAATTGGATTAACACATTATGTATATAATCACCTTATGAGCATCCATTTCTATGCTTACCTTTCTCAAGCTCAATCTCATATCAAGATGCAATGCAACAACAATAAATGGACTCACTCGCCAAGTAAAATTATATTTAGTGTGCATATGATCCACCCTCGATAAGTCACTAACTAGAACTCAACCAGCCTAATCGAGTCACTTCCGGAATTTACCTTATCCGAACTTCCACAATATTTCTATTATGGGCATCTCACTCCGAGGCATCCTGGTATTACACAACCGAGGTCCTCCCAAGACCACTTAGCAAGGGGCATCTCACTCCGAGGCATCTCAGTATCACACAACTGAGGCATCCTTGATCACACATAAGGGCATCTCACTCCGAGGCATCCAAGACCACGCAGCAAGGGCATCCCAAACTTCCGAGGGCATCACCGTTATCTCTGTATCGATGGGTTTATTCACTCTCTTAAGCACACATTTCACACCACCACACATTTGATTAATGCATTTATCGTATGCAAAAGTAAAGACTCCAAAGTATCTAACTATATATCTAACTCTCATGAACCTAGCACACGTGCGTGTCCAAATTATAAGATAAAACCCATTACGACATGTCCCATTCCATGTCGAACAAATATTTACCCCATAATCAAGCACTATGCACCACACTCATTGTACACGCATGATACTATATGCACTTATATCTCAAATAAGATATGAGACTTACTCTTATATGACTAACTTCTATTATGAGGTTTATTAGACTCTACGTGCATCACAAAAGCCTAATATAAAAGACACAACATCTAATATATGTTCTCGGGTTCCAGACAATTTACTAACTAAATGTACAGTTTCGGTTTCAGACACAGAAGGTATATCAATTATTGTCGAAATACTACCAAATTTTAGTATGTTATATTGAGACACATATTGACATCTTCTGTGAAGAAACTTAAGTCTAATTCTCACTGTATTAAGAGTAACAATCGCAATAATCTTTACTAGTACCCTGTACCGACGTCCAGATTCTTTATCTTCAAAGAAAATTGTTTTACTAGCCAATTCTTCTCTATTTAATCTCAAATTTTGAGAAATTATTCCTTAAGATGTGCTCTACAATTTTTATTAAGGATTTGAAGTCAAATTCTAACTAGGTAAATACAGAAAATTCGTATAATCAGTAAAGGTCAAACCGTTTCTCATAAAAACAGTTTACTGGTTTTACCAAATTCACTTCTATCTCTATGTTTTTATATTCATATGGTTATAGCTAAGTATCTAATTCAATCTTATGGATGTTCTATCATGTAGAATAGTTCCTTTCTTATTTCATCAACATACCTAAAGAAAATAACACAAAACAAAAGACTCCATAACCGTATTCTCCTAGTACAGAATAGGTATACACGATTCCTTCACTCCTAGCCCGACCAAACCACTTATTTTTCCGCAAATCTCATCTACAACACTTCATTACTTAATCACAGCAACTAAAATACTTTCAGCAAGCTTTTCTTTAACAAATAGCCCATCCATAGCTTGGCTCGAAGTATAAATGCATCCGTGAGTTCACTCATCACAGTATACACTACATCCATCCACTCGGCATCCATTTCATCACTTCACTCAGTAAAGACAGCATACTCACACTTGGATTTCGAAACATGCAAGACTCAAAAGTAACATGCAATGGCTTCTATCTTCAATCTAACACTTACTAAGCTTAGGTTAATCACAAAACAACAACTACAAATCAAATCTTTCACTGTTTGGTTAGATTCGCAAGCTTTCTTGACAAAACAATGGATAACTTTTAATTTAGAGTTATATCTTTCCTTACCTTGCTTCAGCTACTAGATAACTCAAAGATGCTTCAAGATCAACACCAAAATCTCGCATGCAAAAGGAGGAAGGTTGCTAGTTTGCTTCTGGTTTCACCGCTCGACCGAGAAAAAAACAGAAAGAAGAAGATGAAGATGGGTTTCTCGGGTTTTAAATAGAGAGAGAGAGAGAGAGAGAGAGAGAGAGAGAGAGAGAGAGAGAGAGAGTTCCGAAACTATGAGGGAAATAGATCTACAAGGCTAATCCCTAGGCTAGAGTAATGATGAGATTTTTGTTAATGATTGTGTTTCTTGAAGTTGCTAGTTTAGGTTTCTAGGGAATAGAAAACCGTGGGTGTCGAGTACATGGAGAAACAAGAGAGAGAGATGTCATGGCCTCCAAGTTTGTTTCTAATCCATGTCATTAGTCGGTTCATTAGTTTCTAATGTTTTTAAGTTAATTTCCTTTTGTTTCTACTTGATCTCAATCCTTTTATAATTATACAAAGTCATGACATAACATATCGACTAGTCAATGTTAGTCTATAAAGAATTCATCACAAAAAATGCTAATGTTAGAAATTGATATTAACATTACAATCATTAATCAAATTATCATAACTATAATCTATAAAATAAAATCGCTCGAGCCTAAATATTCATCTCCGGCCCAATAGGCTTAATCTATAACAATCCGGCCCACTAAACTAAATCTACAAATCTGATAATTCCGAACCTTGGCCCGCTTCAAGCCAAGTCCAAGCCCATAATCTCTCATTAGATTTCCTAAGTCCAATTCGTGTGGCCCACTTATTTCTCAAGCCCACACATTTCTCACAATCCATCGAGTTCACTTTCTGGCCCAATCTAATTAATCTAAGTTCCTAATGATCTAATTACACTAATGAAGATCGGTGAAATTTGAGATGTCACAAAAGATGCAAGCGTATGTCTTAGCTTTCTTTAGTGAACTTCAAGGACTACAACCACATACAAGGAAGACAAAATTATGTCGTTAGAAAAGCATTCATTTACAATGAATACAAAAACAAATATTATCAAATGAATGAGGCACACTTCACTCATTCAAATGTTTCTTTTTTGAAGTTTCACTCGCACATGTCACAAAATAAGATAATTGATAGGGAACTGTTGCCCCAAATATGTAAACTATGCACCAAATGAATCAAATATTTTCTTCTAATATGAGTTAAGCAAATTTATCAAATATGCGATATGCATAAAAATGAAAGAGTATGGATAGTGAAATGCCGAGCAAAATGAAAAATAGCCGTTTGCCCTACTAATCCTCCGAGATAGGAAATTATTGTTTCCATCTATGTTATTTCCTTTTATCTCTGAATTCTTAGAATTAGGAAGTAGATCACTAAAATTAAAAAGTAGGAAATCTGTTTCTATTTCTACTTCTATTTTCTAGCTGTCCTAGCCCTATTTATATGTTATGTCCTTTGTAAGTATGATAAACAATAAAAAAAACAGAAGAAACCGCTTTTATTCTTTGAAATCTGCAGAAACAGCGGTCAATACCCGTTGGGACACTTGATGCGACTCTCACTACTATTGCTCTATAAGTCTA
Organism: Eucalyptus brandiana; assembly: GCA_014182725.1. Classification (NCBI taxonomy): domain Eukaryota; kingdom Viridiplantae; phylum Streptophyta; class Magnoliopsida; order Myrtales; family Myrtaceae; genus Eucalyptus; species Eucalyptus brandiana. Next base: position 19,605,614 of record CM024671.1, on the reverse strand, counting down.
TATCTTATTTTTGTTTTTAACTTTCGGGGCTCTGGCAACTAGAGAAAAGCTACTGACTGACAGGTAGCTTTTGATTGTTTTTTTCCTTTTGGCCATATTAGATCGTAGAGTGAACCGTTAGTTATTTTTTTATGCTAAATCCTAAACTTTTGAACCATCTTGAATTTCCGCCTCTCTCCTTTTCCAAGAAGTACCTTGTAAAATTTTCTTTTCAGCAGCCATGATTTCTTATAATGCCTTTGGATTACCTTAGCCTTGGATTTTGGACATTCTATCATCTTTAGTTAAATAAATGTAGCACATTTGCAGTTGTTTAAGCTCTTATTTAATTTCTTTAGTCAGGCTGCTTACAACTACAATTACTTCGCCTCTCCCTGCAAATCTTGTAAATAGGAATTATCCTTTCGACTGTAGGTGCAGCTCTCCGGAGCCTCAGAGGTGCACCTTGCCTTCTCGCAGCAATAGCAAATGATCACACACTGCCTATTCTCAATTACTTCAAGGTTGCAGAAAGGGGTGACCCTCACATTGCTACACTTTTTACCGCATTCCTCTGGATCTGATAACACCGACTATAACCACGGTTTTCCTACTATGCTATGCAGGGGTGAACCTATTTTGCTCCCTCCTTGATCTTCTAGGTGCAGCAAGTGGGCATCCACGGTGGAAGTTTTCACCTTTGGAGCCTCTCTTTGCTTGGAGCTTTACTCTTCATTGGTATGCCTCAGTTCCACTAAGAAGTTATTGGTTATTCAAATCCTTTCAGTTTGACTATTGGGCCAGAGGCCAGTAATCCCGGATGTCTTTTTAGATGTTTGTTTAATATGGCTCTTGAAGCGGGAATCATTAAATGTTTCTTAATGACCCCAATTGAAGGAGTTTCAGAATTTATGAAAGTTGACACTATGGTTGGGAACGATGCCCTCCTCTTGTTTCTTTTTTTGTCTTTAGGTTTTGCATTTGAAATGTCTGATCTTACTGATCGCACGGTGGATCACTACTTTATAGTGGTGCATTAGTGTGAACTACCGTGATAATTCACATACTTGTTTATCTGTTCTTTGGTGTCTGTGTTTGCTTGTGGGTCTTCCCACATTGTATTCTTTTTGTTCTTTTGTTATCAGCGCAGTGATCATGTTCTTGATGTCATGGTCATTTACTGTTAGTTCTCTGGCCCTTGCAAGCCTCAGATATTACTATGTGAGCATTAAAGGAATTGCTGGGGACTGGGGCGATGGTTTCAAAAGCACCTATTTCCGACTTGCTTTTCAAAGTCTTCGATCATTAGGAGGTATGTACCATTATGCTAATAGAGAAGTGGGCTTACAGCAATTCCTTCATCAGTTTTGTCATTGTCAAACTTGACCTTAAGCAACTGTGTCATGCTTCATCATTATAGCCTGGAATGATTTGCTCATCATCTCTTTTGATTTGTTGTGGCATTTGTCAATGATCAAGATGTCTGACATCATTGACAGAGTTCCTCTTAGTGTGCGACTCGGGTTTCACTTCTTCTAGGAGTCGGTGGAATCAATTTGTACTCGGTAGTCTTGTATGTTCATCAGTATCTTGAAAAGGTAGGTGGTTTTAATTAGTTTTCTGAAATATATTCTAGTATAGTTGAAATGTCCCATGCTTCTTTTATTATCCTTAAAGCACTCATAATTTGTTGGAGCTAGACATTATCTATTTGACTATATAGGTTCTGCACTATTGTGACTTGTAGGGGGTTTCCAGAAAAACCAAAAAGCAATGATCTAACTTGAATTGAGCCAAACTTGTAAATTCAGTTTATTATTGCTTGCTTATTTGATTGCGACTTTGAATATGGAATTCAAAGAGATCAGAGAGGAAATGATACTTTGAATCATAGAAGGATAATGAAATATACAATCAACTGACATTTATCAAATTTTAAAAAGAGTCAAAAGAACTAACTTTTATTTCTCAAACTAAGAGATCCATGATGAGTTGCTAGATCTCCGCTCTTGTGAATGTAGATATATGTCTTTCTTGTTCCACTAATAGAAGTAGATAGCATGATGTCACGCCTAATCACTATCTTTTATTGGTATTTGCCCGGTGCCTCGTTGGTAATGGCTGTTGGTTGTTGCTCTGATGCGAGTTGTTTTTACAGGAAGGCAGGGTAGTGTTTATTGGTTTGTTGAAGGTGAAAGTAATAAAGGGTACAAATTTAACCATCAGAAATATGCTATCGAGTGATCCTCATGTTGTCCTGAATCTCGGGCAGCAGATTTGTTGCTGTCTCTGTTTTGATTCGTGACACAATAGTTCATGCCTTGAATATCCTTATGCCGTGTGAAGTACATACTACAATACATCATTTTTTAATTATATCTTCCGATGATGATTCGAGCAAGTACCAAATCTTAATCGCATGCGGTGGTGGCAGATACATTCGTTTTACTGCTCGTCAGGTTTTGGTACTTGTGGGTATACTGTTAAACGGGTGGGTCGGGTCGGGTTTGGGTCGGGTCATAAATGGTCCAACCCAAATCGACCCATGAACCCATTTATGACCCGTTTATTACAATGCAAAAATTTTGACCCATACCCGACCCAACCCATACCCAACTCATACCCAACCCATTTAACTAAACTTAATTTATTATAAATATATATATATATATTTAAAAAATGGTATTATTAAAATAATTTTATACAAACCAAATTTAATGGACAATTTTTATAATTTTTAAAATAATTATTTTTAAAAATCGAATTTTAATTATTTCTTTTTTAAAAATATATTATTATTATTATTATTATTATTGTTTTTTAAATATAATTTTTCTTTGTCCTTTTTATTTTTCTTCTTCTTCTTCTTCTTCTTTGGCCGATCACCGACCACGACGACGGATATTGCGATTTAAAATGAAATGGTCATCAAAATGATTTAAAATCAGGAGACCTTCCCAAGACAATAACAGAGCTTCATTTAGACATTTCTGCAAACACACAGAGTGCACTGCGTTGAGGAGAAGTTACTGACCATTCTAAGGCCAGAACTCAGATCTAGACCTGTGACACCGAAGAAGTCAACTCAGTTGGACATGGAACCCTCAAGAACCGGAGAAACCAAGCCCGGCTTGTCCTTTAAACGGAACAAGGCAGAGCTGAAGGGGCTCGTGTGGGTGACCGTTCAACGAGGAAGTCCCTACTCGGCTCGGAGACGACGACTAGAGGGCGAATTCGAGGTGAACCGCGGCTCTGGCCAGCTCCAAGCCAAGATCCTTAGGAAAGAGCGACTCAAACTAAACAACCAAAGAGCACTCGCGAGATGCGGGCAACGACTTAACGGAGATACGACACCCAAAACACCAAGAGCCCCTATCGAGATGGTGACAGTGGAAATAGAAAACCAGGTTCATTCCATACACGAAAACGGGATGAACCCTGATCTCACCTCCTTCGACCCCGTCAAGCCCCGAGATCATCGGAAGATTGCACTGACGCGACGATGACGACGACGACCAGCCGATTCCTTTAAAGAGCAACCAACCAACGATTCCTTCTCCTCGAGGACGACGCCCCCGTCCTCTCTGCTGGTCGCCTCCCCGACCAAAATTCTCACTTGACAATCGCCGCCGCAGCTGCTACAACTTTGTCTCTACTGTACAAGCGTCCTTCCTCGCTCGTCTCCGCGAGCGTAAAGAAAAAATGGGGAAAGAAAGAAAAGCGGTAGTCAGGCGTAGAGAGCAGGACGTGGGTTAATCAGATGAACCCATCTTCAGACTTTAATGGGTTTGTAAATGGGTCTTAAATGGGTACCCATTTAAGACCCATTTATTTTAGTTCTTTTATTTTTAGAACGCATCAGGGTGTCTTAAGAAATGAGGCCAGCCCATTAACGACCCATTTATGCTTAAATGGGTCCATAGACGGGTTGCACAACCCATTTAACACCTCTACTTGTGGGTGCCTCTTTTTGTAATTCTGTTCTGCTATTGAGTTGAGGTTTTTGACAAAATGTGAATTCTGTTTTCAGACAGCTCAAACTAATGTAATCAAGAGCAACTTGAATCCAGTTTGGAATCAGGACCTCATGCTCTCGGTTCTCAAGATTTTGGGCCTCGAAAGTTGGTAATGGAACAGTCATGAAGTAAATCTCGAGAAGAGGAGTGTAGTTGGTTATCCCAAAACCTTCAGAATATTAAGATCTAAGTTCTCTCTTTCTCTGGTTTTGATGTTTGATTCAATTAGTAGCGCTAACTCTCGCCATCTCATTTGTATTACCAGCGCTCTCTTTCATGAGCACAAACTCCAGCGACCCGATTGCACATCGAACGTGCTCCGTTCACCCCCTGTTCTCAGCTTATAGTAGTTGAGAAATTTGAGCTGTGATTACAATCGTTTCCTTAGCTAATTCCTTGTGGCATCCAGGTAGTGTTTCTTTCTCTCTTTACGAAGAACTGACTCGAACTCAATTTCTCTCTCTTACTCGTGTTTCATGAATTGATCAATTCGAACTAAGGTAGATTTTCTGTCCCATTTTGAGTTTCTCTTGTGTCAGTGACCTTGGTTGATTCCTTCACACAAAGATAACTAGAAATTTTTACTAGAGAAATTCCATTTCCTTTTGTCGCTGTGCAATCCTGATGTGATGCACAGAAATCGTCTGATGAAATGATTGAGAGAAGCGATATGAAGATGTATTTTGCCGTGAGTACCCTGTGTGTGAATTATGTACAAAAAAGAGACCGAGAGATTCAGTTGAGATTTGTGTGAAATCGTTCTGAGTTAAGGTTTATCAATGACTAGCACACATTTTGGTGTTGTTGCGATATGTTTGGATCGGGTAGTTACTTTGGGTATCATGGTTAGTCCTCTTGTCTGAACTGAACACCACACGTTTGTTAGATTTCCTTAGCTTAGTGTCTGGATTGATTATTGGGCAACATATATGTTTGAATTTTACTTCATTCATTGAACCATCGTTCACTGAAATCACTATGCAAGGATTTTATTCTAGCTTCTGTTACTAATGTAAAGTATCATTTTCATTACTCCGGCCTAGTTTGCATCAATTGTCTTCAGTTTGCCGTAGATCCATCAGTACATGTTGATTCAAGCTTGCAACATTTATGGATTATATTTCTCACGTGTTTCTTGTAGTGAATTCATATATTGACTGTAATGTTTAATTATCTGATCTATGCTTGCCTATTTCATCAGTATCCTTTGTTTACTTCCTTCACTTCAATGTTTTTGTCTGCACATGCGATGATGCTGGTGAGCGCATGATGGGTGGCGGAGTACGGTGTATGTAGATATTCGAATGAAGCTTTGAACCATTCTCTGGTGAGGTTTTCATATGATATGTCGTTCAAGAAAAAGAACGTGCTTCCATGATGTACGATGAATCATAGTTTGGATACGTTAGCCATAAACAAAAGGGAAGAGTAGAATGCGGCGAAGTTAGTGTGGTCTGGAGAAAGGTTCGTGTATCATGAGGTGGAGAACTAAGATGGAACAAAAAAATAAAATAAAAATCCAAAAAAAATTGGATTAATAGTTAGAAAAATTGACCTTGATTAGCTTGTTAGATTTTAGTATAGTTTCATTTAGGTAGAATACATAGGATGTTGCTAAGAGAACGGAGTAACGGTGTCTTGTGGACCATAAATTCTCATTCAATGGGAATGGGCAACCAATAAGATAAATTTAGAAAATAAATTTTGATTGGAAAATTCTCAAATATTGAACAATAATCATTTTTTCCATAAAGAAAATGAAAATCTGTGTTAGGCCCATTTAATACTTTGAATAATTACGTAAATATAAAACTCAATTATTTTGCAAAGTACTCTTGAAACATTTTCATCAATTCTAGATACAATAAAAGTCAAATTAGCAACCCACACATGTATTTTAATCTATTTTCATGAGATTTAAAAGAAGTACTGAACAAGTGACAATTTAAAAGTTGGCTAACATGTGTAAAAGTGGAGTAGTTCAAAAGGAAAAAAGCATTGAGGTAAAAAAATTAATCAAACAAATCCAATATACTTAAAATTTAAATAAAATTAACTTTTTATTAATCACGAGATGATCATAATTTTGATTTTTGAGTTAAATTACACCATCATGACTCCAACAGAATTTATGAATGCTTTAAATTATATAAATTAGGTATTCGACTCCTTATTTTGATGATTATATTCATTTTATTCATTGATAAAAATTTTCATTCACGATTACAAGTGTGAAAAATGCTTAATCATAGAGGTGTTGTTAATAGAAATCTAACATTTATTTTGTCTTATAATAAAGATGATTAAATCGTTCTTTTTATGAAGGGTTAATACCCTGAAAAACTTCAAACCAGTACACATGTGACAAATTTACCCTAAATTATTTTTTTGACCATCAAAAACCCCAAACTGGTACACCTGTGACAAATTTACCCCGACTGACTATAAAAAACTATAAATTGGTACATTTATGACAAATTTACCCTAAATTAATTTATTTAATCGCAAAAAACCCAAAACTGGTAAATTTATGACAAATACACCCTCCACTAAAATGGATTAACATCACAAAAAAATCACAAAAATTGTAAATTATGACAAGTGAAGCATAAAATCTCAAATTTGTATACTAGTTAATTATTACATGTCATTTAACTTAATAATTTGATAGTAAAATATAACGAAAACTAACAGAGGGTAAATTTGTCACAAGTGTACCAATTAGGGGTAAATTTGTCAAAGGTATACCAGTTTAAGGTTTTTGGTGGTCAAAAAAATAGTTTATGGTAAATTTGTTCTGAAGTGTATCAGTTTGGAGTTTTCGAGTATTAACCTTTTTATGAACAACATAAATATATTTTATGTTAGAGATGTTTCTAATAAGTATCTTTTCTAGTTTCTTATTTTGTTTTTTTATTTTTGTTTTTTTGGTCGATACCTTTTTATTTATGTCCAACAATAGTAAAAGCAGAAGTGAGAAGAATTCGTCGATTCAGTCGCAAGCGTGAATTCAGCCGGTGAAGGGTTCGACTAAAGGTCCTCTTTAGTCGCTCCAGTGACATCATCTTCTCTCTTACCAATCCTTAATCTGGAAAAAGTCGTAAAGTTAATGCTAATTAATTATCTCCAAAAGGGCGTTCTAGAGTCTTCACTTGACCTTTGCCACAACGGTGTGCTGGCTACTGGGTGCTCAAGCGGTATCTCTTTTGGCGGGCAAAGGCCAAAATTTCTTCCTTTTTTTTTTTTTTTGGGTTGTTAAATGCCTAAATTTGTCTGAAACATTCGTTTGAAAATTTCTGTTCTTTGTGGGAGTTCACGGTCTTCTTTTTTTATTTGATTTATTATTTTTTATTTATTAAGTTCCACTTGGTGGGACCCATCAAACGGGATCCAAAGTTTTATTTTTTTCGAGGAATCCGTTTTCCTTGAAAACACTTGTGGTGGGGGCAACACCGTTACTCTCCAAGCCACAAGTGGATTTCTTTGGATTTTCATGCCGCAAGTGAATTTCTTCAAAAATAAATCATATAGAGAAGCCTTTTCTTTAATGGGTTAATATTATGAAAATTTTCAAATTAGTATACTTGTGATAAATTTATTCTAAATTATTTTTTTGACTAGAAAAAACCCTAAATCGGTACATTTAAGAAAAATTTACTTTCCATTAATTTTCGTTAAATTGCTATATCTATGACAAATAGAGGATAAAACCCTAAACCGATATACCTGTCAATTATTACGCGTTATTCAATTCGGTAATTTGATAATAAAATTTAATGAAAACTAACGGACGGTACATTTATCACAAAGTATACCACTTTAGAGTGTTTCCATTATATTAATCCTTTTGTAATAGATGCCACACATAGAAGAAAAAGAACATACGCTCTTAGTTCTCTTACTGTGGTCGTGGTAGGAGCTTGAACATTCGATGATTTATGTTGTGAGCTCTATATCCAATTAAGTTGTTTATTGGTAAACATTGTGGATTTGAACTTAATATAGATGTAAAAAACACTTGAATGTGTGAGCAATTGTAACATTGATTCTCTGTTCGTGGTATATTTGCTAAGGGTAATCGAGTCTGGGTGAGTAGGGTTTAAACTTGGACCCTGTACTGAACTCTGTTATAACAGGTTCCTCTTTTCTGGATTCTATACCTGACCCTGTTTGTATTGAACCTTGTACCCAATCCACCCTGTTTTTTCAATCCGATTCCAAGGTCAATCATGTTTTCACTGGAACCTATTTTGTAATCTCCCGATATCCTATACGATTTCAAATTTTATATTTATATGCGAGAAAATAACGTAATCCTCATAATTTGTATTGAAACATTAAGCACTTATGATAAATAAATACATGAACTTTTTGACTAAGCGAAAAATTAAGGATCCACAAGGCTAATTATAATAAATAAAATCATAAAACAAAGAATTAACAACAAACACGGGTCTAATATTCCCATAACTACTACACGAAACTACTCATTTATACAAGTATAACCCCTCATACAAAAGAGAAATTAGGTAAGCTAATCCATGTGATACACAAGAATTTGACGGCGACGAACACCGTCCGTCCATCGGATGGTGCAAGAGGGAGCCGGTGAGGGAGGGAAGCAAGTGAGGAAGAGGAATGACAAATGAGGAGTGTCGTGCATGTTTGAAAAAACCAAGAGGAAAAACGTCGTGTGATTGCAGGACTAAGAATAGAAATCGGGGGGAAAAAAGGTGTTGGACCTCTACTTGCAAAACCAGTCCAGGAACCGGTTCCAAAACCGGTCCAAGAACGGGTTTTCGAGTGGGTAATCACTTGGAACCTGTTCCCGGACCGATTTAAACCAGTTCCGAATTTTGGGAACCGGTTCCTGGATTGGTTTCAACGAGAACCGGTTCCCAACCCTATTTTCCGGGTGGGTCGGTCCGAGAACCGGGTATACCCGGTCCGGTTGCACACCCTTAATATTTGCCGCAAGTCTCTCCCCAAACCACATAAATCTTTAGTGTTCCTTTATTGTTCCCTGTTTATTATTATAGTGATTTTGCATTAATTTAATAGCAAGATTTGATATTTTGTGCATTAATTTTACAACAAACTACACTCAATAATTTTTTGGGTTATGCCTTAGATTAAAAACAAAAAAAAAAAACAAAAAACGAAAACTTGCGTATTTAGGAAATGGGATAATGAATGACATAAATGGTTTATAAACTTTTGCCCAGTGTATAATGCGGTCCCTAAATTTTACCTCAATGTGCAATATGCTTCTTGAATTTTGAATTTGTTCAATGTGATCCATCACTTTTGGCACTCATTCAATTTAGCCCCTAAACTACATGAAAAATGTTCATTGTTGTCTTTCCATTAATTCAAGTTTAGAAACAATGTTGAATATTTTCATATAATATAGGACTTAATTAAACATGTATCAAAAGTTCAGGATCACATTGAATAATTTAAAAGTTCAGAGACCACATTACACATTAGTCAAAGTTCGGGAAACCACTTTAATCAAATTAAAAATTAAGGGACCATATTGCATATTTAGTCAAACTTCAAAGATTATTTGTATCATTTTCTTTTAGGAATCACTTACCGGCTAATTTAGGACTTAACACTTAAGTAAGATTACTGTGCCCTTAGGATGCTAATCTATCCCAAGTATTTAAATCCCCGTACCGAAAATCTATAGGGTTTCACTTGACTAATTCGTTTACACGTGCACATTAGTAGTAAATGGTCTCCCCATCATTACCTAAAGGTTTAGGAGTTCAATCAAATTTAGGTTTCCTAAATTGATTAACACTCTCTAATAAGTGTTTGATAATTTGTAATAGTTGATTAACCGAACCTTGTGTACTTAGGTAGTAAATGACTTCCCCATCACTACCTAAGACTTAAGGTGTTTAGTTGGTTTAGGTTTTCTACATTAATTGGTAGCGACTCTCGTATAGTTTTAAGTTGTTGATCATTCGCATACTTGGTTACCCGAACTTAGAATTTGGAAAATTAATAAAAGTCAAGGAGCAACTCAGTTTGCAAGATTCGATGTGAGACACCCATAGATCAGGAAATAGACAAGGGTTCAACTATAAGATCGTTAAATTTTTTAATCGATCACTCATAATTTTGGCAATTTCAACTAACGGTTCTTAAAGGATATGGAGAGGTAATCCAAAAATTTGAAAGAACCGGTTCTATTTAAAAAACATTTTCTCCGAGGAGACTCAAATCTTGGATTTAGATCCGAAGGACATATCGAAATAAGAAATCGGTCGTACCGGATCAAGAGAATATGACTTGCTTGATTCGTTATCTGAGGATTGAGAGGTCTACGTGGCAGTTCAACTACTGGAAGTACGTCCGATGGCGACGTGGGCCGACTGGCCTTGCTTGCTCGGCTTTGAAACCGGCGATGCACACGGCACGCATTAAACTAAGCAAACGCATATGCTTTATTCGGTCGGCATCGCTTGTTCATATGTGAAAGGACAGCCTGTGACTAGGACTAGTGCGTTCCTCTAGGCATTTTCAGCTCTTGGGATTGGCCCAACAACTAATTTGATATCGTGCGAACGCGCTTCAAGCAAGCAAAGCAGGGATCAAATGTACCGCAATAAATCAACCATGTTTACGTCGGACGGGACTTCACTCATTACAAATTCCTCGTAATTGGTGTTGCAGCTTTTATTTGGTATTTTGTGAATTGTCAATAATTACAATAACATTCACTTTTGGATCCCACATCAACCAGTATTGAAGCCATAGTTTTGAAATTGGTATCTATCACTCTCGTATAAGAATATTTCGTTTGGTGACGGAATAAAGATAGATAAAATTTCTCATGTCCATTATATAAAAAGCTATTTTCCGAACATATGATAATCAGTACATCCTATTATCGTATATGTACAAGAATATCAAAACTTTGATTCAATTGATTTTCAAGAGTGCAGGTAGCACATTTTCCCACCCATTTTTAATTAATTTGATTAAAATGTATTGAATACGGATTGCAAAAATGGAGTATGTAAAACGTCACTTTTTGTTCATATATGGGGGCTATTCCATGGAAACACCGTCCTACTTTCACACTCATTTGTTTTTCCTTTCTATAGGTCGCCTACCATTTACTTCTAAGAGTTCAATTGGACAAGCTAAGTGATTGAAAATGCAAGCATACTTGATAGAGTAGGCCTTAAGTTCAATAGCCGCTCCATCGTTAATACCACGTATAATGCGGAAAAAAAATGCCTCTCATGATTATCAAATTAGAAAACTTGATCGGTATTGCGTTAGCAGAAATGGAGAAACACGATAGTTTTGGTGATGCACGGTACATGGTTTGGATGATGTGAATTCATGAAAGATAATTTCTTGAAATTCATGCTCTTCAGATTGTGACGCCAATTGTTTTCGCGATCTCATAATGATTCCCGAACGACTTAAACTCCTAAAATAATATTAAAATCTTAGTATAATATTAAAACCCCCAGTTCCTTCGTTAGCTTCCTTATATAAAACGCCAGTAAGGTGCAATCTTCACATCATTCCCGTTACACAAAGAAGAGAGACACGCCGATAGACCAACCGAAGCACGCGACAATGGCTTCCGGGGCGAACCCCTCCTCGTACCCCATCAAAACGGTGGTCGTTTTGGTTCAGGAGAACCGCTCCTTCGACCACATGCTTGGGTGGATGAAGTCCCTGAACCCCGAGATCGACGGCGTCACGGGCAAAGAGTCCAACCCCTTGTCCACGACGGACCCAAAAGCCGGCAGCGTCTCCTTCAGCGACGGAGCCGCCTACGTGGACCCCGACCCAGGCCACTCAATCCAGGCCATCTACGAGCAGGTCTTCGGCGAGCCGTGGAGTGAGGAATCTGCCTCCAAGAAGCTGCCCCCGAAGATGGACGGTTTCGCCCAGAACGCGGAGCGGACCGAGAAGGGGATGGCGCAGACGGTGATGAGCGGGTTCACGCCGGACTCGGTCCCGGTCTACAAGGAGCTGGTGAGTGAGTTCGCAGTGTGCGACCGGTGGTTCGCTTCGATGCCCGCGTCAACGCAGCCGAACCGGCTGTTCGTGCACTCGGCAACGTCGCACGGCGCGACGAGCAACGATACCCAGAAGCTCATCGAAGGGTTTCCACAGAAGACCATATTCGAGTCGATGGACGAGGCCGGATTCACGTTCGGGATCTACTACCAGTATCCTCCGGCCACTCTCTTCTATAGGTACGTCCTAAGAAGCCCTTTTCCAGATATATTTTTCGTGTATCGAGCAAGCCAATCGCAATTTAATTTTATAACTATGAGGCTTGATATATAATCACTGTATAACATTCACAGAAATAATAAAAATAAAACCCTGAAAGTATTTAAAATCTTTTGTCCCGAAATGTCATTAGTACTTCTCACCTACCATGTGGCGTCTAGGGGCGGAATTGCTGCGTTTTATTCACGCAAGGATAACATCAAGTGACATTTTCAGAATGATCAAATTTCCCTTTCATGTACGTGTGAAAAGAATATAAACATGAAAGCTTTCCGGCATAGGGTGATGCGCACGTACGCATTTAGAAGGAACCCATGAATCGATGACGGACCATTTCGCACCTTCTCCAACGTGCAAGTCGAAATGGGTCTATATGCCTTTGATACAAATCTATTCTGAGCCACAAAAGAAGAGCTAACATTCTTTAGGCTATTGAGAAAATAATAACTTGATGTGAGTCACAAATTTTTAAAGAAGTGAACTCTACAATAAATTATACTTATTTTTTATTTGGTTTTTTGTGGCTCGAAATATATTATTATTCTTACAATTAATTAAAGATTGTTACTCTCAATCATTTATTATCAAAAAAATAATTTGAGGTAAATTTGTTAAAATTGTCATGGTTTGGTTTTTTTCATAGTATTAATCCAAAAAACAAAGACATCGAGAGGGATAATGATAAGTTAGATGAGTTAGAATCCACATGCAAGGGGATCGATCAAACAGAGCGTGAAAACTGCAAAAATCTTCCGTATTAAACACCGATGAGGTAACATTATGCTATGTTTGATTAATCGTTTTAATTGCTCGTGTTGTCGATTCCATTTCCAAGGGTTTCTTCCTCCCTGAGCACGCTAATCGTGTGAGAAATTTCTTCACCTAATTTCAGGAACCTCAGAAAGCTGAAATACCTGAAGAACTTCCATCAGTTTGACCTTCACTTCAAGACGCATTGCAGAGAAGGGAAGCTACCAAATTATGTGGTGGTGGAGCAGAGGTACCTCGACCTGGCGATATTACCTGGGAACGATGATCACCCTTCTCACGACGTCTCTCAAGGTCAGAAATTCGTCAAGGAAGTGTACGAAGCATTGAGATCCAGCCCTCAGTGGAACGAGATGTTGTTCGTGATCACGTATGATGAACATGGTGGCTTTTACGATCATGTCCCGACCCCGGTGCATGGCGTCCCGAGCCCCGACGGCATCGTCGGTCCCGATCCATACAATTTTCAGTTCGACCGTCTCGGGGTCAGAGTCCCGGCCATCTTCATTTCTCCGTGGATTGAGCGCGGAACAGGTTTGCACGAGCTCTCAATCGTGGATTTTTCGTCTTCATAGATAATGATCTGAAACAGCTAAATTATTTTAGACTCTACTTAAATCAATCCATAGCACAGTTTCCGACATGAAAATTCACTGACAGGCTATGTTCTGCACATTTTCTTAGAAAGAGCATGACTTAATTGATCAAAATTGAATGTCCAGAACTTAGTTGCGTTGTAACCCAGAAAGTGTAGGAGCTGCACTAAGTTCTTTATCCCATTTTGACGATCGAACAAGATTGGGGAAAGCAATATTCCTACGAAGATAACTACAGCACTCTTCTAATGATCAACTTTTTTTTGCTTCAATCTGCAAATTTGAGTTCTAACTCGCTATCTTTGCTTGGAAAATCGCATAGTTTTGCATAAGCCGAAGGGACCGCATCATACGTCACAGTACGAGCACTCCTCAATAGCAGCAACGGTGAAAAAGATCTTTAACTTGAGGCATTTCCTGACAAAACGCGATGAATGGGCGGGCACCTTTGAGGTGGTCTTGAACAGAAGTAGTCCAAGAACAGATTGTCCAGGTAATCTCCAAATCATACACGAACTTCTCTTCCCAATTTTTCTGAGTACTTTCACCTCAACTCGAGTGCTAAAAGCCTATACATTTGCAGTCACATTATCTGATGCTGCGAAATTGAGAGAAGCCGGAGCTAAAGAAGATGCGAAGCTCAATGATTTTCAAGAAATCCTGGTGCAAATGGCCGCGACATTGAACGGGGATCACAAGAAGGACATCTACCCGGACAAGCTAGTCGAGACCATGACCGTTGGGGAAGCTGCTAAGTACGTGAAGGATGCACACGAGGCATTTTGTGATCACTGCCATAAAGCCATTGACGGTGGTGCGGACGAAGATGAGATTGTTGTTCTAGCGAAGATATCGACCAGAGGAACGCCCAAAAACTTTGCTCAAAAGTTATTTTCCTGCATAATCTGCGATAACTGACGAATCCGTTATTTGGCAATGTTGTGCTTTTTTTACTTATTTGATTCATGTGTCTCATATGGAGCATATTACGGGCAAATCCATTATTTGCTAATAGATTATTTCACAGATGATTTGTAATTGTCGTTAAGATTGTTCAATTCTCAAATTTCGTCCTCAATCCTATACACTTTTTAAGTTCGACATACGGTTGACCAATGATGGGCCTATCATATGCAGGACAAAACAAACACCTTTGGAATCCATATTACAACCCGGATCCGACAGTCGATTTTTGACCCTATGAGATCACAAGCGTTCCAACGCAACGTAAGTCTAGTCAATTAGGTAAGGAAGTTAACGGCGGCCAAATCTCGGTCAAATTTTCTAGTGCTCGAAAAAGGCCTTGGAGCCTAAACTCAAACCTTGAGGTTTTGGAATTGAACACAATTTTTTAGACCTCTAAAAGGTGGTAAATAATGATTTTTTAAAAATGTAAAGTCGCTAAAACAACATTCGGTTCAGAAACTGGAGTCTTAGGTCTCAATATAAGCCAAAACCATCCATGAATTCCCAATTTTACCTATAAATATTGGGCTCATTGAAAATCTCTTGTGATGACTATCCCATGCTACAAATATCACGTGAATCAAACATCCAACATAAAATTTAAAGGATCGGAAATTTGCATGTTTCAGGCTAACGTGTGGAACCGAGGTTCTTGACTCTTGAGGTAAGAATGGGCTCTGATGGTTTATTCTAGTAAGCCATCAGGGAATATATAAAGGTTGTGTGGGAGGAGGTGGTAACAGTGGAGGTAGAGGAGACCAAGGAGAACTTCATTAATACCATGTGTAAGGAACTTACTAGCAAAAAAAAGAATGCAAATGTCATTTCTCCATGCATCAACTGACTTTCAGGAAAGACTTAGCCTTTGACAAAAGTTGTGCTCCGTGCATAATGAAAACGGTTTTCCATGGATTTGTATGGGTGACTTTAATGAGGTTCTCTTCCAGTGGGAAAAGATTGGCAAATGAGAGGCTGAATATTATAGAATGGTGGCATTTCGAGAGATGCTAAACAACTGTGAATTCATGGAGATTGAGAGTAAATGATGTGCTTATATGTGGGCTAATAATAAAGATGGAGAGAAGTTGGTTAGAAAGAGATTAGACAGAGTGGTATGTAATATGGAATGGAGAGTGTTGTTATTCCTCGAGGTGAAACCCTTTGCATTACCGATTGTGGGCTTCCAATTTTACTTTCCCTTTTTCCATCTAAGTTAAGAGGATGGAGTTTCGGTTTGAGGCATATTGGCTAGATGATTATGAATTTAAAGACATTGTGGAGGGGGCTTGGAATTATCAGGCTAATATTCACATAGATTTTGTGAGCAAGGCCAAAAAGATGGTAGGAGCTTTGAAAAGGTGGAGTAGGCTAAAATTTTCAAAGGCACACAAACAAATAGAATATTGAATTAGGAGATTAATGGAACTTACCAATCGTCCAGCTGGGGGGAGGGAGAGATGACATCTAAGAAATCAAGAGGTTATGGAGGCAAGAAGAGATGTAAGGGAGTATCGGAGCCATAATTAATTAGTTGAAATGAGGAGACAGAAACACTAAATACTTCCATGTCACAATGATTCAAAGGAGACAAAGAAATAGAACATATATGCTGAAAGTGGAGGATAATAGATGGAGTCGGGAGCCATCAAAACTCAGGTTACACATTGGATCCTTCTTTCAGTCATTATATGCATTCATAGGATCAATAAACTTCAACTAGTGATTGATCAATGCCCATATACTCCTAAAGAGGGAATGGATGAGGTATTAATGAAAGAGTGTCCATAAAAGAGGTGAAAAAAGCGGTTTTTCAAATGGGCGCAACCAAGGCTCTTGGCTTAGACAAGCTTAATGGACAGTTCTTTTAACTTTATTGGGAAAGCATACAACATGATATCCATCGCTGTATAATTAAAATATTATCTTGAATTTGCTAGCCTTTGATAAAGGCACTTTGTTCTGGAGCTATTAACTAGGGTAGCCATTGTTTCAGCCTGTTAGCCAACACCTTTGATATGATTGTGTAGCTAAATTTACACGAGCTAATAGGTTTAAATTGGCTTTATGCACCGTGGATTTTTAACTTTAAGGATGAGAGAAATGTGTGTATTGTTGAGAAAAGGGTCGAGAGAACTTGACTCAAAGAAGTTCTGAACCAGCCGAAATAAATCTATCTTGATTTCCTCCGAGTAATGCTAATAATATTGGGCATTAAGTCCATTTGGCCCTGGGGCTTTTAAAGCACGTAACTAGAAAACATCTTTCACTTCCTCTAAGGTGACAATAGCCATCAAACTATCATTTATTTCATCATCGACCGGGCTAGGGTTTTGGTCTAGAATGAGTTGAAAATCCCTCGATCCTATCAATTCATAGAGAGAATGGGAAAAGTCCCTTACACGTTCTTTAAGGGTATTAGGTTCCTTGCTCCAATTGTTTTCATCAATTTTCAGCATCGTAATCCTTAAGGGCGATTGGTTTCCAGTCCGATTCGATTCTACTTAGGAACTTAGAATTGACTGGGAGGATCAATTTTCAATTTTTTGGGACTGGGGATTGAATCAAATAGTCCTAGGATCAGGATTCAGACCGAATCTGAATCGGACCGGACTAACCAATTCGGTCCGATTCAATGAGATTGACCACTTAGCAAAAAAATTCAAAAATTAAAAAAATACTAGAGTTTTACAATTTTACAATTTATTGCTTTTCTAAAAAAATAATATATATATTTAAAAAGTGTTGGTTTGGTCTGTCAATTTGATTTTCCCGAAAACTGGACCAAAAATCACCAATTCTATTTTTATAGAACCGGGAACTAGATTGATGCCCCTAGCAACCGAACCAAATTGGCCGGTTAGGTCTAGTTCAAGTGGTTCCCTATCCAGGCGATCCGATATACTCACCCCTAGTAATCCTATTCTATTGTCTCATTTGTATCGTTGTGGCATAGAAATATTTTGTGTTTCTATCATCACCTCATTTGAGCCAATTAATTTGAGACTTCAAACCCCAATACATCTCCTCCCATCTCCATTATTATTCTCTATGTTCCACAATTTCCCAAGTTTCCTCTTTGCATAAAGTTCCAGACGCTCTATTGGTAATCTTAGTTAATTTCTTCTTAAGACCCCTGATTTGATATGATACATTGGAGAATTTTCCTTTACTCCATAATATGAGTTCCTTAGAAATTTCTTGGATTTTCTCTGAGAAGCTTTTGTGATGCAATGGGTTTTCCTTCCAGGTTCTTTTGATGATATCCCCACATTCTTAGTCTTCTAGCCAAAAGGATTCAAACTTAAAATCTTTCTTTTTTAATAAGTTGGACATAGGGAGAGTAGGAGTGGGCTATGATCCAATCCCATGGTGAGTAAAACCAGAAGCTCTACATTGGGAAAAGCGATCCTCCACTCCATTGTGCATAAGACTCTGTCCAACCTTTTCTTGACTAGAACCTCCCCTTATCTGTTGTTAGCCCACATATATATGTGCATCCTTTACTATCTATGTAGTGGTCTACCTCTCTTTTGCCTACCTTCTCTTAATTGTACAAGATTTCGGTAAAATCTCCTATACACATCCAAGGAAGTTGGCTATTTATTTGGAGGCTTCGTACTTGTTGCCATAGAATAAGTCTCTCTCGGAAATTGTTGGAGCATGAAGGAAAGGAATCCTCATTTGACCAACAGTGGTAGGATCCTTGTATTTTAGGTCGATGAGTTCTTTAAAACTAGAGATCACCTTTAATACAATATTTTTACCTCACATGATTGCTAAACCCCCCACAGTTCCTTCTGGTTACTCTAAAAATGAGTTTGGAAAAATGAGACACGGTTTGACTTGGTCCACCAGCATCTCCTTATTTTTTGTTTCCATCAAGAAC
Organism: Eucalyptus brandiana; assembly: GCA_014182725.1. Taxonomy (NCBI): domain Eukaryota; kingdom Viridiplantae; phylum Streptophyta; class Magnoliopsida; order Myrtales; family Myrtaceae; genus Eucalyptus; species Eucalyptus brandiana. Next base: position 19,587,126 of record CM024671.1, on the reverse strand, counting down.
ACCGAGTTAGGCTTTTTAAGAGCTACTAAGGCTCTTAGGTTGCGTTTGGTTCAGCATTTGCAATGGGCTTTGAGTTCAATACAAATGCCGAAAGCCCAAAACTACTTGGGGAAATGCAATTGTGTTTGGTAAAATGAACTTTGAGTTGAATGAGCGTTTGGTAAAAAAAATTTTCACAATGGGCTTTGATGGGTGAAAATTAAACTAAACCCTTCGCTGGACCAGCGAAAGGCTACGATCGTCGATGAGCCAGATTTGGTGTCAGCGGCCGTCGGCTGAGGTTGCTTGGGGTTAAGCGACCTTCGGCGAGGGTCGTGCGACCCAACCGAGGGTCGCCGGAGGTCGCTCGACCTCAGGCGACCCTCGACAATGGTCACTCGACTCGGGGGCCGTGCGACCCAGGTGACTGCCGCTTGGGTCGGGCGACCCAAGCTAACAGCCGCCAGTGCCAGATCTGGCTCGCCAGCGGTCGTAGCCCTTCGCCAGTTCGGCGAAGGGCTGCCTCCTTTTTCAATTAAAAATAATAATCATGGGCAAAATCAGAAATATAAAGAATTAATGAGGATAGTTTTGGAAGGGAGAAAATAATTTCAGCATTTGCTGGAATGTTGAAAGCTCAAAGCTAGTAGGGATTAGTTTTGGGCTTTCAGCATTTTAAAGGCAAGTTGAAAGCTGAAAGCCGGTTTCAAAGTTGAACCAAACAGTCTAGCATTTTCCCAAGGGGTTTTCAGGCCTGAAAGCCCATTGGAAATGCTGAACCAAATGCAGCATTAGCTTTTGGAACGTGAATGGATTGCCTAGCTCTTGACACTTCCAGCTCGTAATCTTCATATTGTTTTCAATGACTTATTAGGGCTAGCTAGTAAAGCCCATTCTTTCCCTTCTCTCACCACTTGGATAGGGGTTTCCAATAACTCCTTACCATTAAGAATTGAGGAACTAGAGTTTTTTTTTTTTTTTTTTATTCTATTCTATTATATATCCACAATGTTTCAATGGTATAGTGTTTTTATGACATCTTGATTTTTCTCAATTTTACTTTCAGTCAATTGAGTCGGGCAATTCATCTGTGCATGTGGTTCGTCTCTCTGAGTCAGCCACTCACGAGAGAACTGATCTATTGGGTGAAGCAATTAAGGGATTTTGATGCGTCAGACTTGGGGACTGATCACCCTCGGGTTGGATGTAAGAAAATTTCCCCAAAAGCTACTCAGTGGATTAGGTGCGCTGAAATCGCACCAGATTGAATTCAACCGTAAAAATTAGGATTGAATTTAGAAGTTGGAAGCCCGGTCATGTTACACATTTTATTAGGATCATGGGATAATTTTATGGATTTTAATTGGATTCAATTAGAAGAGAATTGAGAGAAAAATTGAAGAAATTTGATGTACAAGGATTTGGACCCCGGCGGAAATGAAGTGTAACCATTGAAGAAGTTGTTGGGGATTTGAGTTAGTGGAAGATGACATGGGATGATGTCATGGTGGTTGAGGCCAAGGGTTGTGGGCTTGACAAGTGGAGGGTGGAGATTTGGCCCCACACCCATCAACGTCATCTTCTTCATTTGAACTTGGAGGAGAGAGAGGGGAGGAGCGACCGTTCGGACGAGGCCAGCCCGACGCCACCCCTTTCGCCGCTCGGTTGCCTACTCGCCCTCCACCGTTCGTCGCCGTCGTGTAGCGCCGTCATCGCCGTCCTGCGCGACCGCACGAAGCCTCGCGCGCGCGCGCGTCTCACCCCTTCGCTCTGCTCTGCTTCTCTTCGCCGCGCTAGCCGTCACCACCGTTGTCCCAAGTTGCCATCCGTCGTCGGAGACCCCGCCAGGCCACCGTGAGCCGTCGCCAAGCTGCAGCCGCCCCTCTCCTCCGCCCTTACCGCCTCTAGCCGTCGCCATTCTCCCTTCTTCGGCCTCATCATGCAGCAAGAAGAAGTGGGTCTCGCAGTCCGGTTAAGGCCCATTTTGGCCGTCTTCCCGGCCCCGGAAGCTAGGCCCGCCTTTGGAAAAGTCAATCTCGGCGTCGCCCTCGTCGTTTTGGTCCAAGCGGCGAGTTAATCAAGTGAGTTTACATCACTAAACCTTGATTAGAGTGTTAAAGATGCCCTAAGTGTGTTTAATTTAAATTAAGTAAGTTTAGGTGGGTAGATTAGTATATTTAATTATAAATTGGATTAAGATTTTTGTTTATGTTAAAGTGTGTTTAATTAAAGGTTAAAAGAAGTTATTTAAAGTTAAGCCTTGATGGGACATAATACGATTTTAGTTTTGAATTATTTAATTGCTTCGAAATTCTGGAAAGTATAATATTATATTATAATCCGAAATTATTAAAATATTATATAAAAAAAGGAAAAATTATTTTTGACCCCGGTTGCTCGAATTTCGTGCCAATCGCTATTGTGCATTTAGAATTTGAAATTGATGATTGGTTGTGGCAAATTGAGTGTGATTGCGATAAATAGGGATTCTTTATAAAATCCTAAGTGTGGAAATTGATGGGTGATAGGCCGTGATTAACCACCTATTAGAGGTCGTGTCCAGTGAGGCCGTGATTAACCACCTATTAGAGGTCGTGCCTAATGAGGCTGTGAATTGCCACCTGATAAAGGTCGCGTCTAATGAGGCCGTGAATTGCCACCTGATAAAGGTCACGTCCAACCGGGCTGTGATTTACCACCTACTAGAGGTCGTGCCCATCGGACCGGGATTTACCACCTTTTAAAGGTTGTGCCGAGTGGGGCCGTGATACCACTGATTCTAATTGTGCCGATTGGAGCCGTGATTGCCACTGGTCGTTAAATCTTCCTATAAAGTCGTGATTGGAAGCAGTGATTGATTTGTTAGAATGACATGTAATCGGCCGAGTCGATTGATCGCTGAGACGATCCAAGTGATTGAATTGTTCTGATAATGCGATGGTCCCACAGTTGTTTGGTTATCATAATTGTACGTGATTGAATTATATAAACCGTGCTAACCAGCAGATGAAGGCTAATGCGAGGTAAGTCTTTTTGACGTCGTGGCTAGGCCACTTTGGGGCGTATTTACTTTCTAATAGGGGTTTAGGAGGGGTGAACTTGCTGAGACAAAGTCTCATCTCAGTTTGGGGAAAATATTACAGGGCCGTAGATGGCGGTACCCCCGGAGAAGAGTGGCATGCCGACGGAGATTCACCAGACGACGCAGAGTGCTCCTGACCTTGGAAGTCCTTGGGTCTATCAGTTGGTTAGGTCCATTGTCTTTGTCCAGGTGACCGTGGATGTTAGAGTACCTTATATGTTTAGGGCTTGGTTTCATTCTGGGGCCGATGGCGTTAGGGTTGGCCCACTAGATAGCTTGGACATTTCGTTGACTGTGATGGACGCCATTTTGGGTGAAGGCGTGACGATCTTCCTGACGGTGGAGTGATCAACGCATCGCCTCCGGTCTCTTGGGTGTCAGAACCTAAGGATGTGGGATCAACGAACGAGTCCGATTAGTGGTCATAGGACTGTTCCTTTTTTTTGTGGACCGATCCCTAGTGTGCTAACTGACCCTTTTTGATGCACATAGTCTCTGACCCATTTTGGTTGTATGTAAGCCCTGATTGACTATATGAAAGTATGTTGGTTTGTATCTGAATTGATTTTCTTCCTACCATCCTATCCCGTAATTTATTTGTCAGGGGTTTTTAATACGTTCTGCCTGCGCATAATGAAATTTATGGGGTCGGCGACACTACTTGGGAATGTCGCATTTACATGACCATGACGGGTTGTTCACGTGTCTCGGGGTTCGGGGCGTGACAATTTTGGGGTTCTAGATACATTACTAGTTTCCCATTACCTTCCTTAATTGCTGACATTGTAGCCAATTTACCCATTGCATCCTTAAGAGAGGGACTTTTTGCCTCTTTTTTTTTTTTATGTTGCGAAGAGAGGTTAGATTCACTACTACTTTATCTCTCACCACAATGTCCATGTTGGATGATGGGATTAGTGTGTCGAGAACAATGTCTTCCTCCTCAAAGTTTAGGTTTAACTTTCCATAAAATGCTTCCCAATGAGGGCTATGTTCATGCACTTTCGTCTTGAGCCAAGGGCCATATTTCCTTGTCTCGTTTTTGCCTAACGTGTTTGTTCATGTGGAATTTCTTCACAATACGATGCATGATAAGCAATTTTCCCACATGAATAGCAGAAATGCAAGAGGCGTTCATACTTAAATTCCAACCGTAGCTTCTTGTCCCCTAAGTTGACTATAGCTCCAACTTTCAGAGGAGCTAGCAAATCCAACTCAACCTTCACCTTTCTTGCTCTATAGGGACCATTTCCTTTGGATTCTAGCCGAATATCTAGAACTCTACCCCACCTTTCTAGCCAAATTTGAATAAACCTCCTCTAAGATCCACCCTGGGGATATTCGTACTATTTGAACCTAGAAAGCATATTGAAAGAAATCATAACAGTGCTCTAGGATATCAGGCTTGCATTGTTTTAGAACTAGTAAATTGCTAGCAATAGACCAAGGTCCCACCTGTAACAATTTTTCTTTTTCATCTCCCGACTCGAATACAAAAAAGAAAAAACCCAGCTCTTTTCGAGTATAGACCATTGAATTAAATCTCCAAGCCTTCTTATTATGCCTAGAAAAGCTTGAAAATTTATATTGGGTTTTGAGTAGAGCTTACCATATACAGTGAGGCTGCATTTCAATCGCTTTTCAATAGGGATCTCCTTTCTCACATTCATGACATCCTCCTCCAACCACAAGTGACCCAAACCTTTACATAAAGCAGCTAGATAAAGTTCATTCTCAACCTCACTCTCCATTTTAATATTTTGCAGGGACTCTATTTGAAGCTAACTGAAGTCCATAATAGGGTAATATGATGCCCAACTTTCAACCTCAGCAGACTGACATGTGTACCCATGGGTGTTTTAGGAGCCAGCTTCCGCAAGTTGATGATAGGGTAAGGGTTGATTGAATGAAGCTTTGTAGTGACAAGAATAGAAAGTGACTTGACATTGTGAAAAATTGGAGAGAAAGGTGAGATGGAGAGAGTGTAAGGAGTTACTATTTGAGGAAAAGGTTATTTGAGGGCAGACCAAAGTTCGAGATGGTATATTGAGTAAGGGATGGATGGGGTGAATGGAACAATCATAATGATATTGGTGGAGATTTTAGGGTTTGGACCGGTGGTAGAGTAGAGAGAACCAGAGTTTGTGAATTAGAAAACTTATTGCATCATGGAATTAGAGGAGGCAAGGATCCATTTGGGATGAAGAAGACTCAGATTTTAGAGGGTTTTAGGGTTTTAACTTCACCATAGCCTATAGAAGGGATAGAGCGGAGCTCTGCCTGTGAGAGAGAGGATCTCTACCAGCGAGAGAGAAACAAGTGGACGATGGCTATGTTGATATTTCCTAAAGTTACATGAAGAATTCAAAAACACAAACTCAAAACTTGACTCCACATGGAATCTCAAAATTGCATTTGGAAATTCAATTTTGACTTCCAAGTCTCTGTCACGTCTCATTCTGTGCCTTTTCCATATCACCATCATGCATAACATGTTTACAAAATACACCTTTGCATATAAAGGGATCACCTGATATGCAAAATGATGTGATCTTTCCACCTAATTATATATCGGTCAAAACTCCACTTGCAATCTCTTTTGTGGAAGATGCACAATAAATACAAATTAGGTCTCAATCCAGAAGTTGTAGTACCAAAAGGGCATAGTGGGATGCTAATTTGTCCCTCATTTAATTAAAACCCTGGACCTTAACTTCTAATTCGCACTTAGACAAATCACCTTGCACATAAGGGGTAGTTTTCTCTCTCGCGTTTGCAAAGTTTCTTTCTTCTGTTTAATGGCACCTTAAACCCTAATCTTCTTTCCTTCATCCGTTTTTTCCTTATGGATTCTCTCTTTATCCAGCAGTTTTTTTCGGTTCCCTTCCGTATTTTTTAACCTTTATGCCTCCACTTCTTGTCTTCTCTTGTTCCTTCATCTTCTTTCTCTCGTCCTTTTGCCCCTGCTTCGCTCTGCTTTCCCATCCTCCGGACCTTTAATCGGTTGCTTGCATGTTCGAATCTGACCTTTATTTGGTTCTCTCGGCTGTTCTTTTTGGTCCATCTCAACTCTCCAAGATTTCCCAGTCTTTGATTCAATTTCCGATTTCCTTTCCTTGCTCCTAACTTTGTCCGCAGCAGCTATGGTAGATGCAGATGATGCCAATTCCCCCCGTCTGGCTGCCCTGTGCAAGCGCTTGGGACGATTGTGCTCGCCTCACGATTTGGAGGTCTGGAATGATGTGCCTTCACTTGCAAAATTGGATGAGTGCCGTTTAACCCTTATCAGTAAGATTTTCGCTGACTCTCCTGTCAATTTCCAAGCCTTTCAGAGTACTTTGAAACGGGTTTGGCGAACAGAACAGGTGGACATCTCTCAGAGAGGGGATGGTCTCTATGCGGCGAAATTCAAATTACATAAAGATAAACAAAGGATTTTAGATGGGGGACCTTGGGTCTTTTCTGGTCGTCTGGTTGTTTTTAAGGCTTGGATTCCCAACACATCGCTTCACTGCTATAACTTCTCTACTTGCGCCATTTGGGTGCAAGTCTTTGGCCTTCCCTTGGAATACTGCACAGAACAACTTATTAGAAAGGCCGTTATGACAGTTGGTAAAGTGTTGGAGGTTAGGGCAGATGGTCACGATACATTTACCATGAGATCTGGGCATGCACGAGTTGAACTCGAATTTCAGCATCCTCTGCAGACAGGGTATTTGATTCGAATTAATCACAAAACTTTTTGGCTGGATTTTCAGTATGAGTGCCTTGCTCATTACTGTTACTTATGTGGGAAGTTGGGGCATTATGCTACCTCGTGTATAGCTAGTCCAGTTAATCTTGACGACTTAACTGGGGATGATAAACTATCGTATGGATATTGGTTGCGCGCTGAAGTTAAGGTCCACAGTCCATATTGGAAACTCTATTATGGATTGACGGAGAATGAGGACATAGTGGAAGAAAGTGTACCCGAAACTCCCCCTACAGTTGCTCCACTCCTTTCTTTACTGCCGCCGATACCTCCCTCAGAGGTCTCTCCCCTGCTGTAGCCCTTGGTTCCTACAACCCGGTTGGTTTGGCAGGAGGTTTAGCAGTTTTTTGGAATGCTTCTGTCTCTCTTTCTTTTGTTAGTTCTACTACTGATTATTTTGATATGACTTGTACGGATGAAGTGACCAGCAACACCTGGCGCCTTACATGTATTCATGCCCCTGCTGTTGCTCGTCTGAGACGCGAGGTTTGGCAGGATCTCATTACCATCAGCCTAGTAAATACTCTTCCTTGGGTCTGTATTGGTGATTTTAATGAGATTCACTATCATTGAGAAAAGCAAGGAGGCAGACCAGTAAATTTTAATAGGTTGGCTTCTTTTCAATCTGTTCTAAATGATTGCTCTTTAATGCCTATTGAAGCAAAGGGGTGTGCTTTTACGTGGATTAACAATCGTCAAGGGGATGATTTAATCAAGGAATGTCTTGATCGTGCCATTTGCTCCCTGGATTGGAGATTACTGTTTCCTCGAGCTGAGGTTCAGGCTTTACTTGCTGTTGGTTCTGATCACGGCCCTCTTATCTTAAACACTCTACCAGTTGTTGGCTCTAGACAGCATTATTTCATGTATGAATCTTATTGGAACCAAGATGTGGAGTGTCGGGAAATTATTAATACTTCCTGGAATTCTGTTCGTAGAAAGCAAGCCTCTCTACTCAACAAGATTCAAGCTGTCTCGGCTGCTCTAACGATGTGGAGTCGCTCTAAATTTTCTAACAATCAACTCAGGATTAATGATCTGCAGCTCCAGCTGCAGAATCTTACTAACCAACAGCATGGTTTTTATGATCATTCTGAGGCAACAGCTTTGAAGAAAGAACTGCAGAGGGTGTGGAGTTGTGACGAACGGTATTGGGCTATTCGATCCAGACTTAATTGGCTGAAATGGGGTGATAAGAATACCCGATTTTTTCATGCCACAACTATTCAACGTCGTCAACGTAATCGCATTACTATGCTAAAGGACGATGACAACTATTGGGTGAGGGATCCTACAAGACTAAAGGAGATGGCGACAGGTTTTTTTTCACACCTCTATACTTCAGTTGGAAGTCGTAACTATGCTCCTATTTTAGATCAGTGTACTCCTTTGGTCACACAGGAGATGAATAATAGTTTAATTGCAGTTCTTACCTTTGAAGAGGTGCAGTAGGCTACTTTTCAATTAGGAGCATCCAAGGCTCCGGGCCCTGATGGCTTTAACGGTTTATTCTATCAGACGCACTGGGACATTATTAAATCTGACCTTTTTGCAACAGTTAGTAATTTTTTTACTACTGGTGTTATGCCCACAGCTTTAAACAAAACTCTGATAGCTTTGATTCCAAAATTTCCTCACCTAGAAAGCCTAGATCAGTATTAATCAGTTTGTGTAATTATGCTTATAAAGTTATATTTAAAATTATTGCCAATCATTTAAAACCCATCCTACCGGACCTTATCTCTGAGGAACTGTCTGCTTTTGTGGGGGGCAGGTAGATTCAGGACAATATTTTACTAGTCTAGGAAGTTCTACACCAGCTGAGAATAAAGAAGGGAAGGAGTACCTATCAAGCAGTTTTGAAAGTAGATATGAGGAAAGCGTATGACAGGGTTGAATGGGATTTTCTCCAAGATTATCTTCTTAAATTGGGTTTTCACTCTTTATGGGTCAGGTGGATTATGCAATGTATCTCGACTCAATCGTCATGTGTTAAAATGAATGGACATCATCTTAGCTATTTTCACCCTACCAAAGGTCCTAGACAGGGTGATCCTCTCTCCCCTTATCTCTTTATTCTGATGGCTAATCTTTTATCTACCCTTATTAAGAAAGCTGTCGACATGGAACATCTCAAAGGGATTAAACTAAACAGGTGGTGTCCTTTTTTATCGCACTTGTTTTTTGCCGATGATGCCATTTTCTTTCTTGACGTTACTGTAAATGAATGTCAGAATCTCTCGAATATCTTACAGCAGTATTGTCTAGCAACAGGGCAGGAAATCAATAGAAATAAATCTGGTATCTACTTTGGAAAAGACTGCTCGGTTATTTTGCAACAGAATTTGGCTTCGGAGCTGCGGGTTCCTATTCTGAATAAATCTGGGAAATATTTAGGGATACCTTCTGATTGGGGACGTTCTAAGAAAGACATGTTTTCGTGGATAATGGGAAGAGTTCATTCCAAATTGGAGAGTTGGAAAGCTAATCTGATTTCAAAGGGTGGGAAGGAGATTCTTCTTAAAACTGTCATCCATGCTATTCCTCAATATGCTATGTTTATTTTCAAGATACCTGTGTCTATCTGCAGGTCTATAGAGAAAAGTATAGCCAGATTTTGGTGGCAAGCTGACAAAAATAAAGCAGGAATTCATTGGCGGAGTTGGGAAGTTCTGAAGAAAAGCAAAGCATATGGTGGTTTGGGTTTTAGAGACTTTCTGAATTTTAATAAAGCAATGTTGGCCAAGCAGGTTTGGCGTTTATTCAATCAGCCCTTATCTCTCTGGAGTAAGGTCTTAAAGGGCCTGTATTTTCATTCCAAGTCTCTTTTTAATGCCGACAGAGGCTCTCGCCCCTCTTGGGGCTGGCAGAGTATTCTGCTCGGTCGGGATGCCATCCTACCCAACCTACGTTGGTCTGTAGGTGATGTGCAATCTATCAGAATTCGTGGTGATCATTGGCTCCCATTTGGTATCCTAGGTGGCCCTTCAGCCCGTGAAGAACCTGTTTTGGTGGTTGATCTTATTGATCAGTCCACCAGTACCTGGAATGTCAACCTACTACATAGGTTCTTTGACAACCAGGTAATTGACCAGATCACCACTATCCCCCCGCGACCAAATTCTACCAGAGATCAGCTTGTTTGGACCGCTACCAAAGATGGCAATTTTACTGTTAAATCTACTTATAGTTCGTTCACAGCAACAGCAACAACTCAGCTAGTAGGTACGACTTCTTCTTCTTATCAGAACCCCAGTTGGTTATGGAAAAAAATCTGGAAGATGCATTCCCCCCCAAAAATTCGAGCTTTATTATGGTCGCTTTGTCAAAATGCTTTAGCTACAAGGGCTAATCTCTATCAGCGACATATTATTGATCACCCCTGTTGTCAACTATGTGATCGGAATCAACCTGAAACCCTAGAACATCTGTTCTTATTATGTCCGTGGACTAAAAGGGTTTGGTCGCACCCTAGCTTAAACATACAGATTTCACCTATGCAGCTTTCTAGAATAAATGAATGGATAGTACAGCAAGTTCAGTCATGCAATCCCTTACCTAGTTTGGAGACTCTGGCCTCTGTTCTCTGGCAGATTTGGCGTGCTCGGAACGGCTATATTTTTCGGCATGAAGACCTTCGACCATCTCGGGTGGCTGAGGTTGCTCTAGTTGGATCTCATGTGGCTCGCCTGACAGCTTCTTCTCTGACGAGTAAGGGCTGCTCGCTCCAGTGCAGGGGATCTCTTTGGAAGCCCCCAGATTTGGGTACCTTGAAGATTAATATTGATGGATCGCATCAATTAGGCTCTAGAGAAGGTACTATGGCGTGTGTATGTAGGGATCATCATGGAAGACTTACGGATGGATTTTCGAAGCACTTTGCTGCATCTTCTGCTCTACAGGCCGAGATCCAAGCTGTATCTTTAACTCTTCAGCATCTGCAACGCCGTGGATTTACAGATGCTCCACTCCTTCTTGAATCAGACAACTCCCTAGTGGTCGAGATCTTGAATTGACGCTGCAAGCCGCCATGGGAGGATCGGTCTCTCTTCATTGAAGCCGCCTCCTTGCTCTCATGTTTCCCTAATCTTTCGCTAGGGCACTATCGAAGGGAAGCCAACGTTGCTGCCGACTGGGCCACAAAGGCCCATGACTGTACTTCTTTATTTCAAAGTTGGGTTGTTTTTCCTCCGTTTTACTTAGTCGATCTTATTTGTGCGGATGCTTTAGGGCGCGTTTGGTAACGTTTTTGTTCAAAATTGTTCAGGGAATGAAATAGAAAAAGTGTTTTCATTAGGAAACAATTTTGACTAAAAAGATGCGTTTGGTAAATTTGTTCGGGAATAAAAAATGAATAGAAACACGTTCGGTAAATTTTATTCTTTTTTTGTTTCTTTTAATTTTTTTAATATTTTTATTTTATTTTTCATTTTTTCCTTTCTTTTTTTTTTTTTTTCTTCTTTCGGCCGGCGGCCTCGCCCGGCCACGGCAAGGCTCGCCGGCCCCCCGGCGACGCTCCGGCGAGGTCGCCGACCCTCGACGGCGTCACCGGCTCTCGACGGTCGGTCGCCGGCCATGGCCGAGGCCGGCGATCGGCCAAAGAAAAAAGAAGAAAAAAAGAAGAAGAAAAGAAGAAGAAAATAGAAGAGAGAGAATAAGAAGCGTTTCTTCAAAATCGTTTTAACAAAGAAACAATTTTTTTTTTTTTTTTATTTCTCATTTCCGTTCTTTTTGTTTCGGGAATAAAAAAAAAAAAAAAAGAATGTAAACGCAACCAAACGCGTTTCTATTCTTTTTTTTTTGTTAGGAAAACGTAAAAACAAAAAATCTTTTGAGAAATGAAAACATACAGGGCCTTAGCTGCCGGTTGTAATGGTTTTATTTCTCCAATATAGTTTCCTATTTCTGACCAAAAAAAAAAAAAAATCACCTTGCACATGTCTCCTAGTTAGTGTTTCTCCTAAATTGTATATTTCTTAAAAAATTAATTGAAAATAAATTTATCGCGTATACACAACTTAATTTTTTTTTGATGCTGTTTAGAATTTTTCATGGTATTTAGTCTTGTCGGCACCATTCTTCCATTCTTCTTGCTTAATCCTAAATCCCGCTCAGCTTCAGCGAGAGCAACAGAGATGAACACGAATCGTTCGCTTCGCGTGCTCGAGCTCGAGTCGCTTGGCTACGAGATGCAATCCGGAAACAGCTTATAAAAACTCGAGGAACTAGAGTTCCCCATTCAGCGGAAGCAATGAGCGAGGCGGAGCAGCAGCAGCAGCAGCCCCGCCACTGCTGCTTGTCGCACGCGTTCTCCGTCGCCGCCTCCAAAGCCCCTAGCAAAATCGCCGTCGTACACGCGTCGGGCGGCGCCGTCGTCTCCAGCGAGCTGCGGCGGAGGATCGCGGCCGACCCCGTCTCCTCCGCCGCCGCCGTCGATCGGTTCTGCGATGAGCGCGCGCGGTCCCTGTCCCCTCGGCTCTACCCCGGGGACCGGTGCTTTACTTATTCCGTCGTGTCGCTGGCCGTTGATTGTCTCAGCTCTCGTCTCCGCAACATCCTCAACGGCGGAGACGACCCCGACCTCATCAAACCTTCAGGTGTGGAATTTCCATCCATGCTAACCCTGTATCATGCTGGCATTTGGTTGCACTAGAACTTTGGTTTAAATGACTATCGATTGATTCGAGTGATGACTGTTGCACACTGCGTCTTCAACTTTAGAAGGTTGCTTCTGTCTATGATCCTTGGTGAAGGTCGAATATTGTGACGATCATTTCTTTAGTGGCGGTGATTTCTGACATAGATGGCCTTGTTATGAAAGCGGATGAAATGATATTTCAAATTTTTTCTAGGTAAAAGCTATCATAGTGGCGATGAAGCGGCGTATACATTTAAACCAGGTTCAGCTCAATTGATGGAGTCGGGGGATGCCTATGTGCCAAAAGTAATTGCAATCTATACACCTCCTTCAGTGGAGTACATTGTCTCTGTTCTCTCTGTTTTGAGGTGTGGGGAAGCTTTCTTATCTATTGACCCGATGTGGCCAAAGGAAAGGATGTTGTCGATTGTCTCTCGTTCAAATGTTGAGCTCATTATTGCATCCAAGTCATCATTTGGTAAGAGCCACAGTCGGCAAACAGATTGGATAGTGGAATCCGGGATTTGTCCTGTGGTGATGTTCTCCATGGAAGAAAATACCACAAAAATTAGTAGGTGTGAAAATATCATTTGTCCTTGTGCGCGGGAGAAAAGAAGGTTGTTTTGTTATTTGATGTACACCTCAGGATCAACTGGAAAGCCTAAAGGAGTTTGTGGCACTGAAGAAGGTGTGCAGTTTGCTTTTTCCGTTTGCTTGCATTTTCACATTGTGAATTGTAGTATTTCATTTATTTGCCCCCTAAGTGAAATTATATTATTTAGCATTATCTTTGGTGCTAGTGAGAGTCAATTTAAAGCTTTCATCTGTGTCTTTTGGCTTCTGTTGTATAATATATATCGTGTTGTTTGCCTTTCATCTTCATACTATTGAAACACTAGTCACTATAAGCATGTCCCAGTGACATTGTAATAGGTGACAGCAACTCTGGTGAGGTAAATGATGAGATGGCTCCCCTTTGTATAATACTGTCTGGCTTTGAGAATTTCCAGTGCTAGCCAAACATAAGAGACTGCTCTCTCTGGAGCAAAATTTTTGTGTTAGCTTTGGTAATGCAGTTTGGGTGAATGAGGTAATTATAAAAAAATTTGTTCATGAACATTATTCATTTTCCTTGGACCACTTGACAACATCTTCTTTTGTAGAACTGTCAGATGTATCTCTTAGCATATCTTGTTTTGATTGCCAGCCTTGCAACAGTTCTTTGACACCCAAGATAGTTCAGTTAGATCCATTACAACTAATCTGAAGAAAGAAGTTTACCCTTCCCATTTGTTCTTTTCTCACAAGCTGAAATCTTAAGAATTTGGTGCGTCTCATCTGCTTGCTATTGCTCCTGAGATCTGCAAACTTTTATAGGTTCCTTCATAGACCTAATTTTCAATAATGGCACTATGCAGCCATTTGAGGGAGGTGCCTCTGGAGAAACCTGATGCCCCACCCCCAAAAAAAACTACCTTTCCTGATTTTGGTGGTTTCCCAATTCGGTTAACTAGTATCTAACAATCAGAAGGTTTGCCTTGATCAAACCATCAGCTTGCCACCTTGATAAATGGGCCCTTCCTCTTCCTCCCCTCTAAATTTTTTACTCACGGGTGCTTCCCACAAAATGTGAAAGCAATCACTACATGACCCACTGGAAGTGTGGAAATTGCAAAGATCAACATTTACTTGCTAATTGAAATTGGGTTGTGCGCAATTTTTCCACTGGAGAATATGGTTACAGATGTGAATTTTGAACTAGCACACCAGCAATATTACCTGAATAGATTGCTTTTCCGCGGCGTCCTTCCACTCTTAATGAGCGTGTTCATTTTGAGTGTAAGTTTTTGGAGCCGTGTTGTTTGTACAGTTTGACCCCTATTAATATATTGCTTACTCTTACCAAAAAAAAATATTACCTGAATAGAGAACAGTTTTTTGTCCTCATGTTAATTATATGTACATAAGGTTAATTACTTTCCCTTCCTCAATAAGTCTTTGTTGTCTGCTTGGGTTGGTTATCTAATTACCTATGCTGCAGCTGTTACCCCCTTTTTTTTCTGGATGAGATTTTTCAATTATAAAGCACTATAGCCATTTCAAAAGCTTTGGTGAAATGGTGGGGCCAAATATGTATACATAATTGTACCATTCCACAGCAATACTGTGTCAGAGGAACTATGAGTAGAGAGACAGTATTCTCTCTTCTACTTAAATCACTATATTGCGTAAGAGAGAGCATGGCACTTCCTATAGTCTTCGAGAGCTCGAAAGTGCTTTTCTGAAGGCACTTAATGACCTTAAACACTTAGGCATGAGTTTCCCAAGCATGCAAGAAAAAAGTTGAGAGAAGGCTGATTTAGAGTTCCCTTTTCTTACACCGTTCTCTTCCCTACATAGAGAGGGGATGGATAGAGGAACAAGTACGGTAGGCACTCTGAGTTTACCAACCTCAGTGACCGGCTCCTAAGAGTTCCCACCCTGGGGTTGGGGTTAGGCTGCTGCGCCATGCAGGCCTCGTGGGCTGCCTCAGCTCAGTAGGCTCGCTGCTAACAGAGACTAGGAACAACAATGCTGCCCTCACCTGCTAACTAGACATAGAGCCTTTTGAAGCGAATTCTCAAGCAGCTCCAAGTCTTTACTCTTCCTTTGAACTAGGGGAATTGGGAATTGAAAATATCTGGGTACCACAGGCCGATGAAAGCCTTTCCAAAGGAATTAGGCACTTCTCAAAATGTCTTGTCATTTTCTAGATTGAAACCGAAAATGACTTTCCAGGCAAGACTGCTGTTTTTGATGGAACTTTAGCTTTCTAGAGTTGTTGCCAACTAGAAAAATTGGAAGAAGAGCATCAAAGAGCAGTATACTAGGATTCTGTCTTGCAATTGCTTTCTCTTTGTGAGATTTGATTATAGTTTATATGCCTCATTGACTTGGCTAGACTAAGCTCCGATGTGAATGGGAACAAAGTATTCATCCTGGTTGGGTGGCCAATAAGAACTGTAATTCTGTGATTCTTCCACTACAATGCCTTTTTAGCTCCAGCTGTATGTCCTTTAAATTCTTTGTCATCATATTTGAGCTTCCCATAACTTTTGATCTACCTCTACCATGCACAAGAACATCAAGTGCACTCTCTAAGTTCTGTCCATGTATCCTAAGGGTGACATATCTTTCAATGTCTTCACCTTCTTGCAATGCGGACTTAAAATCCCTAAAGGGTTCAGTTTTGGCATAAGTTTGGCTACATTATTCAGGTTTCATAGTCCACCTATCGTATTATTGTTGGCAGTATACTGTCTACCAGCCACATTCAACTAAACAGATTTGAACTCATTGAGCATGCTGCTTCAAAGAAGTGATTGTTGAAGGCTTGGAACTAATATATAATATGTTATATGTGTGTAATTGACTTCTTCCCTACCGGCTTAAGTTTTTAGAATAATTGGTAGTGATCCCACAGAAATTCTTCTTGATTTCAGAGCAGTGAAATCTGAGTTTAAACCTTTTTCTAGGCCATTTATTTGTCTCCTCAATCATATATTTTGTGAATCAAGAGCCCTAGGCCAAACCCAACCTATGCATGAGGGAGATTATTACGACTGTTAAATATTGAATTATGCATTCATTTAATAGCTTAAGCTTTTTGGTCGAACTTTTTAACCACTCATGATTTTTGTGCATGGTGATGGAATAGGAATAGGGAAGACACCATATTGGTAGAGCAGCATAAGGTTAGAGATTCTCCATGGGAGAAAGAGACTTTTCCCTTTGTGTGATATTATTTTTATCCTTCTTTTTGGGCGTTTTATCCTTCTTTTTGAGCGTATGTCCTCCAATCATTAAAATTTTCTATTGAGGAGGAAGGCCAAAGTATCGCAGTTCCAGCAGCAGCGAGCCACCTACTTTTTGTGCCCCAGACCACCAGCCTTTTGACCATAAAACCGAGGCTAGGAAAGCTCTAATAGAATGAAAAGCAAGTCTAAAGGTACTAACAGTAACTATTAACAGTGATTGGATACTGGGGTTGCAAGATGATGGAAGACTATTAGAAAATCTGATGAAGCATCATGAGAAAAGTTTGATTAAAGTTTCTTGACAGAACATCACACCTGTAGTTTCTTACCACACCACACAATCAGAAAGCAAACAACTGCTTAAAACTCAGTGATTTACATACTTTCAATCCTTCAAACTTCTCAATAGGGAGAGAACATCATGGCTATAGACTTTGCTAAAATCTTACTCCATGAAGAAACTGAAAAATGTGGAATCTACAAGGAGTAGATGGCCTTCACATCAACCTTGGAGAAGTAATTATCCACTTCACGGTTGAATTGTGTGTACAAGGCTTCTTTTCTCTTACCTTTTATTTGTGTTTTTATATGTAGGTGATGTTTTTGCAAGTAATATTGTGGCTTCCATCTAGTAAGAGAAGCATTCTTTGTGGTACTTGAAAAGGAATTATCATGCTGACCACTTTTTCATTTTTGAAGTTGTTCTGCTATAGGATTACTCTGTGAAGAGTGATCATGCCTTTTCTCTCTCTTGTAGGTCTCTTAAATCGTTTTTCTTGGATGCAAAGACTGTATCCTTTGCATGGAAAAGAACTTCTGCTGTTCAAGACATCAATAAGCTTTGTTGACCACCTGCAGGAATTTTTAGCTTCTATTCTTTGTGCTTGTACATTGGTTGTTCCTCCACTCGACAAGCTAAAGCACAATGCTCTAGTTGTTGCTGATTTTCTCGAGGTATGAGGTACTTATTTAGTATCTCCTTTCTATTTAATATGGTGCTTTGCCTTGGGATTTTTCTTCTATCCTTTCCTCATTACCAAACATGTCAGTCACAACCTCTGGCTGTAAAATATTTCTTTCTGGTTTTTTTGTTCTACATGGTTATGAATTGCATGAATTGATTACTAAACCAAGTGTGGCATTTCTGATCTAATTTATTAAGTTTGTACATGACATTCTACTTATTTTTTCTTTTGTTTTTGTGACACATTACTTACTGGCATCTCAAATAGTTTGTGAGTTTCCATTGTATCTTTAAAATACTTTCAGTCAGGAAATCCTTTTAGGCTAAGTCAGAAAGAAATCAGATTTTCTACCCAATTTACTACAGTGGCAAAGAATGGATAATTACCCCAATGGCAGGGATGGATCCAGAAATACAATAATAGGGGGCCAAAATGTAAAAGGAAAAGTCCAATGTGCTGAAAATAATATAACTTTCATTGATCTAATTGAACTTCACTGAATCTCACTAGGATTTTCAACTAGGATTTTCAAAATTAAATAATGTGAAACTCACGGGTAATAGCTTGATTGTGAATGGAATGTTCATTTTTGTTAAACTAAGACGTATTACTGACTAAGTTACAAGAAATGTATTACTGACTTAGGATAATTCCTTTGCAAGCATTCTCATATTTAGTGACTAATATTTAGTTCTCTTGTAGGTTTTTTTATTTGTGTACAATTTTAATAATATTGATGGATATTTTTTTTGATAACATTAACCTTTCTTTCTGGTGGGAGTACAGAATTTATTTCACTATATCAGGACAATATATGGCAGTGAGCATGCCCAAGTTTCTTATCTTCTGATGTATTCTTAATAAGTGTGGTATATTGTCAGAATGGTCCAAATCTGTATTCTTTCACTGTTTAGTAAGATTTAATCGCCATTTTTGTGAATGATTCTGCAGGCATATCACATCAGCAGGCTCACTGCTGTTCCATCATTGATGAAGGCAATCATTCCTGCCATGCTAAGTCAACAGAACACGCGAGTCCCCCACTCATTGGAGTTATTGGTGCTCAGTGGTGAAGAATTTTCTGTATCATTGTGGAAGGAGCTTACCAGATTATTACCCAAGACCACCATATTGAATTTGTATGGAAGTACTGAGGTCTGGAATCAATGTTCACGCTTTCTCTTTTTGCTCAAAATCAATCTTAACAGCTTTAAACTACCTGTGGGTTAAGAAGTTCTTTGGTGCTTCCATATGGTGTCTGGAAATGGTAATTTTAATTGGTTTGTGGAGTACGTTTAGAAGATGAGATTGGTTTTGCAAAAGAATTACAGTGTATACCTCCTATGAGTCTCACCTCATGATTTTCATATCATGGTATTTTCACAATTTGTGCATCTTTACATCTCTACTTTCTTAATAGAATGATTTAATGATTACCTTTTCTCTTTTCCTTTTTCCTAGTGGAAGCCTAAAAATATCAATGCTACTTTCACACTGCTTTTTGTTATGCATTTTCCATTTTGTTCTCCCATTAGAAGCAGCACTATTCTGTGACATGACGCTAGAGAAGCAAGATAGCTCTTTTCATACTGTTCACTGTGAAAGGATCTTAACACGCTGCATGTGCAGTTTTAAACCATAGTTAAATTTAAAAGGAAAAAAAGAAAAAGAGTTGCTCCAAGAAGTTTGTCTTCTATACGACTTTGCTTCATAAATTTTATTTTGTCTCACTTTGCCAGCTAAAACTTTGACAGTCTGCATCAGCATGCAGCACTGCTATTTTCTCAAAACCAATTACTTCAATATTTTAGTAAATGCATTTGACTTTTCTTGAAGGTGGCTGGTGATTGTACATATTTTGATTGCAAAAGATTGCCGATGATGTTGGAAGCAGAGAAATTATCCAATGTTCCAATTGGCCTTCCTATTTCTAATTGTGAAGTTGTGCTTGTTGGTGAAGATGATGAATTGAATCACGGAGAGATATATGTTGGTGGTGTCTGCATTTTAAGTGGATACATGTCAGAACCATCTGCAGACTCTTTAGATTATGTGGAATTACCCCACAACTCATCCCATTATCGATCTGATGAAGAACATCAAAGACAATTATTCATCAGGACTGGTGATTTTGCAAAGCAGCTAGCGAGCGGCGACTATGTTTTTCTTGGGCGGAAAGATCATATTGTGAAGATTAATGGTCAGCGAATAGCTCTGGGGGAAATTGAAAGTATGCTTAGACAACATGAAGCTGTTCTTGATGCTGCTGTGGTTTGTCATATAGGTCCAGAGGAACTTGGGCAGCTTGAAGCATTTCTATTGTTGAATGAAAAGAAAAGACCCAGTGAAGTATCCAGATCGATTAGACATTGGATGGTTGAGAAGCTTCCCTATGCAATGGTTCCACACCATTTAATCTTTCTAGAATCATTTCCCAGGACTTCGAGTGGAAAAGTGGATTATGAGTTTCTGTCTGCTTCAGTTTTGATGCATTCCAAAGATAATATTGACACTGACGGCAGTAGCAATGTCTTGGAAGTTATAAAAAAGGTTCTCTTTGACCTCTCCTACAGAAAATTTCTGACTGATATAATTGCTCAATGCAGAAACATAACCTGCACCATATTTTTGTCAGGCCTTTTGTGATGCTTTGATGATTGAAGAGGTCTCTGATGACGACAATTTCTTTTCCTTAGGCGGTAATTCTATTGCTGCAGCTCATGTTTCTCATAATCTTGGGATTAGCATGAAGTCACTTTATGATTTCCCTACTCCATCTAAGTTACAGATTGTCCTTCTAGAAAAGCAAGGATTAAGAAGCATGGATCTCAATGTAAGCAATGCTTTGGGAATGAATTCTGAAGCTAGTGAGAGGAAAAGCTCCCATGTAGATAAGGTAAATTCATTCCGGCTTGATGGCCTTGGGCGGGAGAGGAGATCGACAAGGACCATCTCACGGGACTCCAAGAATGACGAGCTTACATCAAAGCGGTTGAAGTTCAGCTCTGAAGTTTATCTTACTTCTGAGAGTCTCTGGAAATCTGTGTCATTGTTAGGGCCATGTTCCTTAAGCCGGTGCAATAGGGTTATGTATGAAGACAAAAACAGTGTGAAAGATGTGGATCAACAGAGTCTGCAATTGGATTTCTCAAGAGACTTAAAAGGTATGATGCATGAATTATGGAAAGTTCCCATGGAGTCCTGCGTTGATGCATCGCCACTGCTTGTGGTCCATGACCAAGAGATCTGTGTGTTTATTGGCTCTCATTCACAAAGATTTGTCCGTGTTGATGCGAAAAGGTATGCACATATTTTATTTTCAGCTACTTCTGAATTATCCAAACACTTTAATCAAGTTACTTCATGCTTCCTTTCAATCTTTAATAATATACTAATACAATGTCAAAACTGTTATTTTTAACTAAAAAGCGATGTCAATTAGTTAATGTAGAAATATCCGGTACCGTGATGAAGTGATCTATCTCAGCTACTCTTTCCTGTGTTCCAATTGTGCCAACATCAAAGAAATGATATTCAATTATAATCTCATGTTTGTTTCCTTTTCATAATTGATATTGTAGCCATGATGTATGGGATGAATAGCCAGTTGATCTTGTGTCCATTTTTATGGGAAGTGATAACCCGAAGCCCAATCAAAAACTGCTTTAGGCTGGCCAATTAGAAGATTAGGAGAGAAGAAGATAAATGATTAGATGGCCTCAAGTCCTCTTCAAACATGCATTATCATAATGACGTGTGATTTAATTCTTTGATCCATTGTTAATGGACTGTTAATTTTCTGAGTATTGATTCTAACATGAATCATTTAGTGGTCATGTTCTGTGGGAGATTAAACTAGATGGAAGAATTGAATGTTCGGCTGCTGTTACAAGTGACTTTTCTCAGGTCTGTCCTTAGTTTTGCATGCATAATCTACCTTCGTGTCCTTTGAAGACCTGATTTATAGACACAACGATTGATTCTATTTTGTCATTTCAGGTTGTAGTTGGATGTTATGATGGGAAAATTTATTTCATTGATTTCTCAAATGGTAAAATCTGCTGGACTTTTCAAACTGGTGGTGAGGTACGGCAGTTTTATACTTGTATTATTTTCTTGAGGAGGAGATGGTTACAGATATACACTGAAGGAGACAGTTATAGATTTACCTGAAGTAGTCCAAGTTTCTCATTTCGAGCTTGATTCTTTCCAAATGGGAGAATGATTCTATTGTAGCCCTCTTTTTGGTTCTTCTGCTGCACTTTACTTTTCCCACTTTGTCAAAATGGTATCAGGCTCCCTTGTTAGGGTTTTCCCTGCATCAATTTTAATACTGAGCAAAAGAACAGAGAGTAGACAACCAAAAAAAAAAAAAAAAAAATAATGATGGCTAGAATCGAGATGAATTGAATTGGAATAAAGAAAAGATATTTTAGGGTGGTTTCTGGATTTTTATTGAATCAGAAAAACTAATGGCAAAGTGACATAAAGGCCTATTTATGCTAGGGTTACAGATGTAAGACAATGTTAACCCTTGATCTAACATAATAATTTCTAATCTCAACCAGTGGAGCTCATTAAAAGCTGCAGGACTTCCACATGACCACTCATGAACCCTAAAAGCCTAAGTAAAGGCTAATTAAAAGAAGAAAATACTTAAATTCTAAAATTAAAATTACGGTTCTAATAAAAAATTAGCTACAGGTCTTTTCTCCTTTTTCTTTTATTATTTTTTTATCAGTATTCGCTCCAATCAGTTTTCAGCATAAATAAAGAAAAAGCTACACTTAGTTTGATACTGACAATGGGATGCACTGGTTTGACATCGTCATGACGAAGGATGAGAACATGCCACAAAGCTCTTGTGAACAAAATTGCATCACAGGCATGTGTATAGTGCATGAAAAACTCTCGTACAAATGACAAATGTGTCTTGTCAAAACAGAGTATACATATGGTTTTATGTTTTGATTGAGGTCCAACGTTGGATACCCCTGTTATCTTGTAATTCAAGTATTGTGCAATGTCTGTCTGTGATATTGATGAATTTGTATTGATTCAGGAGGCATTTTATCATGTTGGTTGTACTGGTCTTTTACTAAAGTTAAACAAGACACCTAGCCTTACTCCATTAACTGGGCAATTGCACACAATTTCCATCCAGCATTTGCTCTATTTTCTTTTCTGTTTTTTCTTTTTTTTTTTGGAGATTTCCTTTCTGCTGAATGTTCACTCTATATGCTTCTTATAATCTTTATTTGGACTTATGTTTGTTCACCAGATCCCTTTTCCTTGCTTCATAGGTAAAATCACAGCCAGTTGCAGATGGGCGACGGCAATTGATATGGTAATTCCAGTTCTTTCTGTTAATGAATTTTTTCTTTTACTTGTATTTTGGCATGTTTATTCCTTGGACATAGGGAGAGTGACCAATATGAGATTCTGCCCATGAATTATTGCCAGGCTGCGATACTGTACCACTTTCTTTTTTCTGTAAGCAAAAACAATTACTACAAGAAACATTGTTCTAGTATAAAAATATAAAACAGAACACAATAAACAAGTTTGGGACATCTGGAGTGCCAAAATTTGCCATGGGGGACACTTAAGCGCTAAAAGTTAGGAAAAAAAAAAAGAAGTTAGGAAAGTGACACTTAAATACCAAAATCGGAGCAAAATGGATCAATTAAGTGCTAATGGTGAGAGAATTCAGCAAAAATACTGACGTGACGATTTTCCGGAAGGCAAGGGCAAAACAATGTCGTTTTGCACGCCGACATGGCTTCACAATTAATATAAATATTAATTAAATTAAATTTATAACTAAATAATAATAAAAAAAAGGAAGATGGAGATTGTAGGCGGCGGCGAGGGAGGTTGAGCCCTCACTGTCGCCTTTCCATTGTTGTTGGGAAAGGCTGGTGATAGTGGGGGAAGGGTCGGTCGGGATCGTCGGGCCTTGGCCAAGGGCCGGCGACCTTGGCTAACCAGCAGCAAGGGCTCGCAGCCCTTTGCCTAGATCTGGGGCGAGGATTGGGGCCCTCCCCCAGATCTAGCAACCCTCTCCCATCGTAACCGGCCCTTCCTAGCGACAGCAAGGAGGCGGCAACGAGGGCTAAGCCCTCGTAATTATGCAACTGTTTTTTTTTTTTTTTTTTTTTAAATTTGGTTTTAAATCTAATTTAATTAATATTTATAATATAATCGACGTCGTAGCAAAACGACGTTGTTTTGGCAATTCTTTGTTGAATCGGCTCTCCGGCAAGCCACGTAGATGAGCAATATTAATAAAAAATTGCCACGTAAGATTTCTGGCAGGGTTTGCCGGACTTGACACTCACATGTCCTATTTTTTAAAAAAAGTGACATTTAATTATCACTTTCCTCACTTTTGGCACTTGGGCTGTTCTTTTCCCCACAAGAAACATAAAACTCAAAACTCAAATAATAGAGTTATAGCAAAGAAGAGTCACAACATGAAGGTGGAGACTGACTGGAGCCTCTCTATTCTCTAGTCCTTCCATCATGTATTCATTCTCAATCGTGGTTATTGGTTCTACTTCTCCGTCACAAGCAAGCTACTGTTCTCATCCATTTGCTGTTTTTGGTCTTAGGTTTGTTATTTTGTTGTCTTTCCCAATTTCCAGAAAAGAAAAAGGCATTCTGGGGTGTGTTGGTTCTCCAATCTGCAGCCCCTTATCTTAAAAAAGTTCCCCAAGTCAGCTCTCAACATGCCTAATAATGTGGATGATATTCATTTGAGACTCTTATCAATTGTGGGCGTCATTGACTAGTGAAGCCTCCATCAAGTTTCCAGGCAGCTGTGAGCTCAAGAGTGAAGCACACATTTGTTGAGTAGCCAGAGTCGAGAGTTGTGGGGTGATGAGGTTCAGTTTACCTCAATTCATGAATCAGGGTTATCTTGATGTTAATTTTGTCATTCTAGGTAGAGAAAGGTGTCAACTTTCCCATCTTGACTTGTCTCAACTATTTTGTCAAATCTGGTGTTGATATGGGTTGCATTCAGTTTGTCGTGTAAGTTTCTGGCTTGCACCATTGTCATTGTCTCAAATCCGTTTTATTTATCTAAATCCCTTATCTAGTGTAAGGTCTGGCTTGCACAACGCTTTAGTCACAGACTATGGAAGAAAATTCTTCTTGTCATATGCAACCTGATGCTCTAGCTTGAGGGGGAGTGTTAATATATATCTAAGTAGGTGATCATAAAGGACATTAGGGTTTTGTTAGTGTCTCTCATTCTCTATAGGTAAAGCCATCTCATGTACTTTTTTATTAAGGGCCCGTTTGGTTCAACTTTAGGAAAATATGGCTTTGCATTTCCTCAAGTATCTTTGAATGAATAGGCATTTGGTGAAGGCAAGAGTGTTTGGATACTCATTTTGGTATATATTTTGTAAAGCATCTTTGAGGTGAAAAGAAAAAGGAAAAAAAAAATGAAAAGGAAAACAGAGGAGGAGATGCAGATGCATTGGAGAGGGCAAAATTGTGGGGGAGGCAGCTCAAGCTGGTGGTGGTGGTGGGGAGGTTGAGCCGCTTGGGTCACTCAACCTCAGGCAGCATCACCTGGGTCGCTCTACCTTCGGTAGCGGCACCTGGGTTGCAACACTTGAGGTCGCACAACCTCAAGTGAGGCTTCCCGACAGCCAGATCTGACCGCCGGTTGCTAAGTTCCACTGGCTGAGCTTCACCGGTTGACCAGCAAGTCCAAGGAAGAAGACAATAAATGGTGTTTTTTGAGGGCCAAAAAGGAAAACATGATTATTAGTGAGGGCAATATTAGAAAATGTTGAAAGCCCAAAGCTTTGAGCTTTCGGCATTCCAAATGCTAACATTTGGCCAATGAGGCCTCAAAAAACTGAACCAAACACCTTTTATTTTTCCCACGGGGCTTTGGGGGCTCAAAGCCCATTGGGAAAGCTGAACCAAACAAGGCCTAAGTTATCTAGTAAAGATGTAGTTTCATTGTTTCCCTCTCCCTCTCTCTTGAAGATCCTACAATATTTCTATTCTCCATGTGCATTGAGTTGATTAATTGTTCATCTATCGGAGATTTTAGAAAATGAGAACTCTATTCCAAGTAGCTGCCCAGCACAAAAAGGATGTCTTCAGGGGCACATTAGGAAGCCAAATGGCTTTAGCGCGAATTGTCTGAAGGTGTCAATAGAGAGACTTCTGATGGCTAAATAATAAGATTTAATAGGGAAGGTTCTGCATTTAACAAAATTCTAGATGAGTCTGTCCTCCTCCAATACCTTTAACCTTGGGTTATAAAGAGAGAGATGAATGTGCAGACCACATCAACCTCCCTTAAAATATAAATTGAGGTGGAAATTCTGAGTACAGTGCTGGTGTTGATGCACAAGACGTTAGAAACCAGAGCATCCTGGTCAGTTGAGTGAGATAAGAGAGTGGGGAAGCAATGTTTAAGATGAATGTCTGTGCGCCAGTTTTTTTTTGTCAGAAAGGAACCCCACACCCATTATTGAATTCAAATCTAATCCAACAACTAAAAGAATTTTATCCTTCTCTATTATATTTCAAGATTCCAACAAATGTGGGGAAGATAAATCCTTGGAGCACCTGTGCCTGTGATGGCACCACAACTAAGCAGAAGCAGTTCAGATTAGAATGGGGTTAGATGATGCCGGAAGCTACCGAATTTGTGCCTCTTACTGAGGATTTGACGCAAGATAAGGAAAATAGTGTGTATGGTTCTTTGGGGGCTTTTGCAAGAAAGCTCACTTTTCATTGATAATGAGAAATTCACTATAGGGTGCTAGATGGGGAAAGCCTCGTACAAAAGGAGGTCAAGATTCAAAAGAGCTTTATTAAGAGAGAAAGCATATATTAGCAACCAATGCATTTGCATCTGCTAGTAATTCCATTATGCTAAAATCATAAGTTTTGCACCTGTCATGAAAAATTACAGGTTGAAGACTCCTGTACTTCAAAGGCTTGCTTTCTTTGCCTTTTCCAAAACAGCCAGAAAATAGAGAGGATACTCACAAGATAGCGATCTCCAACCCATATTTTCTTGCGCTCAAAACCCACCGTTTGACATGTTTCTATCAAATAAAATATTTAGACTTTAGATTTCCCTTTCCCTTTCTAGGCCATGTTTTTTTGCTGGCACTTATTCTCCCTTTTTGTTGCTTCTTCACTGCATTATATGCTCTTTTTCTACGATGTCTGTTCCACTATCCTAGGTAGCCTAAATTTTCGTCTTTCCTATTCTCTTTTATCAATTTTGATGTTCTATATGTTGCTTCAAGACAAATGACACAAAAAGGATTTGTGCAGGTGTGGATCTCACGATCATAACCTCTATGCTCTTGACTACAAGAATCATCAATGTCTTTTCAATATTAGCTGTGGTGGGAGTATCTTTGGTTCACCTGCGATTGACGAGGTGAATCTGGCATTTCCTGATGTTATATTTTTATTGCTTTGAGAAACATCTACAATATTTGAGTATGAGGAATAGGAAGGAATGGAGGAAGAAATGAAATAAAAATCAGAAGGGAATCAAATTATATTTTCAATCCTACATTTGGCTGTGACAAAAGAACAATATGGGCATCCAAAGGGGATACTGTAGAATCTCAGATATTCCTTTTAAAAAAAAATGAGAATGGATATGCTGGAAAATGGATTATGTGTGTGTTTGTGTCTGCCGTGAGGCAAATTAGAGAGGAAGTCACTTTCTTTCTTTGCCAATTCCTGATATAGAGAGAATGGGCCTTCCATTGGGAATACCCTGTTCAATTCTACAATATGACTGAACACGAGAAAAAGCCTGGAGGAGATAATCATGATTCCATTCCATTCCTTGTACCAAATATGGCCTAAGGACTTGTGTGATTTATTTACAATTGGTACAATTGATGGGAATACCCTGTTCAATTCTACAATACTACTGAACAAGAGAAAAAGCCTGGAGGAGGTAATCATGATTCCATTCCATTCCTTGTACCAAATATGGCCTAAGGACTTGTGTGATTTATTTTACAATTGGTGCAATTGATTTAAACTGTCATATTTGACATGTTTGATGCTTGAGATTTTTCTTGAATTTTTAGGTGAAAAGTTTTTACGTGTCTTTGATAGGTCATTTTTCAGTATCATAAGTTTTCCTCAATTACCATGTAGTTGCCCAAAAACCATCCTTGAGAAAATTAAAATTCAATTGATTCATTGCAGGTGCGCGACACTCTTTATGTAGGATCCACTAGTGGTCGTGTAACAGCTCTTTGTATTAAGGTACATATAAACTTTTTATCTGTATTACTTCCTTGGAGTTTGAATACCTCGATGGCAGATGCTGAATTGTCCACTTTGTACATCCAAATACCATTGAAGACCACCTTCAATTGTAAATATCCCAACCTGCTTATGTCAGAACAAATATAGATAAAACTTTGCACAAAAAAAAAAAAAAAAAAAAAATCGTAGATGTTTGCTTGCTAGGATAATTATTGTGGATGGGTTGGCTAGTTTTATACAGTAAAAGGACCAATCTTGGAACCTTTGATATCAAGATTTACACCACCCCCAGTATGCAGAGTTCTAATTGAAACTTGAGTTGTTTTTGCATCCATCTTTCAAGGCAAGAATGTTAAATTTTTAGAATATGAAATAGGACTGTCTTTTGTAAGAGGACCACGTTATAAGTCAACTTCATTCAAGTTAAGAAGAACCTTCGTTAGAGTTCTGATCTTTTTCTATCCACCTAATAAAGTTGTTCAGCCTTTGCAGCTAGTTAATTATCCCATTATGGATTATACCATCTTTTTCATTTTAAGTTTCACTCAATTTAGGTATTTCTCTTAATCCAAATAATTGAATTGGGTTTCTTTTTTGCATTCTTTTATTATTCCTTTTAAAAATAGAATGTTTTTCATGACCTTTTCTTTTTCTTTCTTGTGAAAGGTTTATAAAGAATTTATTCTTTCTTTTAAAACCTGTATAACTAGAAAATAATTCTTTTGCAATTTTTAAATTTTTTTATGAGTTCCTTAAAAATGGGTTCAATAGTGTCCTAAATTCTTCAAAAAGTGCAATCAAGTCCTAAACCTTCTGAAATGAATGCATTTGATTCATACCTTTTGAAATTAATGCAATCAACAAATGTCCCCATTTTGGCATCTAGCCATGGGAAAACCATCTGCTTCACCAAGTTAAGCATGGTTTCTACCATTATTGTGTAAGAGGAAAACTGGGGGTTTTTGTTGTCTAGTCAGAGTGTGGCTTGAGTATGGCTTGATTATGAGTGTTAATTGAAAATAGAGCTCAATTTTAAATTAAGATTGATCTAGAAAGTAAAACTAGAATCAGTGCTTAAATCTAAAATTCAACCACAAATGATCAATGAATGTTTAACCATTCTTAGATACCGCAGCTGAATAGACTAATATGACTTGCTAGTTTAATTTCAGTAAAACAATCCAAATCAACAAATTTGAACTAATAAGTCGAGTCACCAAATGTTAAAATCAAGATTCTAATTCAAATCGATGAAATGAGGATAAAATAACTAAAATGAATAGTCAAGAACAACTGATGCATGATTTTAGGCACCTATAGTTGGTCAGTAGAAATTTTGTTTGAGTTTGTTATTCAATTTTGAAATTTCATGACCAAATTTAGATTGTTACTCAAAACCTTGGTTTCCTCAAACTCATGTAATATCTAAATCTTATCTTCCATAGTCAAGGCCTATAACCAATGGGCAACAAAAACCCTGGGTGCTTGGATAGGATTGAAATTATGCTAAATTTGGTGAAAGGTCCAATTTTCTAACAATTTGACATCACCAATGGCCATGTTAGGATTTGATTGCACAAAATTCAAAAGGTTTAGGATTTGGTTGCACGTTTTGAAGTGTTTGGAAATCAATTGCACTCCATACAGAAAGTCTAGGACTTCTAAAATATTTTTCCCATGGTGGAAATTAGTGGCAACAGGGACAGAATGAGTTTAGGTAGCCATTGTCTTTCAATAGCTCTTCCTTTGTAAGAGAAGGTAAGCTAGTAGCCAGTGTTGTTATTTATGCAATGATCCTGTGATGGCTTGGAATTTTTTATATTTTTACCCTGCTACAATGGCCAGTTTGTAGCTATGCCTTCTGTTGTGGATTCAGTGCTTGCAATTTTTGCTATTTGATAAAGTGTTCTCTATACTATAAACATGCCTAATCATACGATTGTTGGTCCTAGCATGTTTAAGAGATTCTGATCCAGAAGTTAACATGAAATGTGCAGGCTGTACCATTTTATGTTCTCTGGCTATGTGAATTTGAAGCGCCAGTATTCGGATCTCTCTCTGTGTGTTCTACTTCTGCTCTAGGTAGTCCACGAAATGTCTTCACTTGATTGTTAGTCTACTTTTTCTTAATTTATGTGGTATTTTTCTAAACTATCATCTCCTGCAACAGTTATTTGCTGCTTGGTTGATGGATTTGTTGTGGCTCTAGATACCACTGGATCAATTATTTGGAAGGTACAACATAATTTTTTTACTTAATGTTTTTGGATTTTTCTTTTTCAGTTTTTCACTTGATCTAAGTCAGCAGTCCAAATGATTTAAGGCCATCCAAAATTTCCAGAAAGTTCAATTTTGATGATCGTTTCCACATTTGAGTTATTGGTATTGGGTTTCTAATGAGCTGGAATCTATTGAGGGAGAGAATGATCAGTGCAACGTGTCAGAGATTTTTCAATTTGAGTTATTGGTATTGTGATTCTAATGAACTAGAATCTAGGAAGTGAGAGAATGATTAGTGCAAAGTGTCGGAGACTATACATCTGCATTTTATGGTCTCATAAGTTTGGCATATCTTATTAATGCAACATGGCTGCAGATCTGTGTTCTCGATACCAAGTTTCTTACCTTTTATTGTGATCCATTAGAAAACTTTCGCATTGATAGTTCAGCTTATAACTTCGTAATTGGGTTGTCCTGTGACAAGTCCATGTTATTGTTCCGTGGAGTTGCATCTGTAGATGAAGTGCCAGAGATGCAGAAATTTGCATTTATATGCACAAGCAGTAAGCACAGACATAAATATAGCTTGGCATATGAGTGGACACTGATACAGATGGTCTTATCATTTCTTTTTGAGTAACTGGCAATCTATGTTGTGTGTTGTTTCCTTGCATCGTGGACCTACCCCGATGTGCAATAGAAATGCCTACTCCACGGGGTCCAGGGTTACTCTAGTTCTTGCAGTTTAATGAACAGTGCATCATAGCTTCTCCTCCCCATATATTGTCTCAATAAGAGAGCTTACTTTGCCGTGTTTTACCTCTGTTATATTGGTCATGTTGTCAGTCCCCTTGTCTAGGCCGAATGTAGCTACGGTGATTGTTTTGAGTTAAAGGTGTAAATTGAAAGGCTTATTTTTTTTACATGCAGAATCTCTTGTGAGTTGGTAAATAGTTGTAGGATAGCTGGAAAACGAAGCAAAATTCAATGAAAACAGCTGTTAACTTGAAATATCTAGAAAAATATTTTACATATGACATATTTAACAACTTTCTGAAGAAATTTAGGAGAAATTGCTGAGTTTTTTTTTATTGTCCAGAGAATAAATATTTACATGAGGCATCTAACCTTTATATAGCTGCTACACCACCCTAAAACGTAATAAACAAATTCCTAAAAGCTAACCAACAAAATCTGGAAATCTGGAAAATCTAGAAAATTTGGAAGATATGGAAAATTTGGAAAATCTTGAAACAAAATAACCCAGAAAATCCGCTTCTGATTTTCAACACTCCCCCTCAAGCTGGGTTATGAATGTTTATCATACCCAGCTTGCACCTTAGAGTCTCGAAATTATTTCTAGATAAAACCTTGGTCAGTATGTCTGCTATCTGATGATTGGTTGGAACATACGAGAGCTTCAAGATTCCTTCCTCGAGT
Source organism: Eucalyptus brandiana (assembly GCA_014182725.1). Classification (NCBI taxonomy): domain Eukaryota; kingdom Viridiplantae; phylum Streptophyta; class Magnoliopsida; order Myrtales; family Myrtaceae; genus Eucalyptus; species Eucalyptus brandiana. The sequence continues at coordinate 19,555,967 of CM024671.1, read as the reverse complement.
TTTTTTTTGATGAAATGTCAATCGATCTCCACATGCTTTGTTTTATCATGATGAACCGGGTTCTTGGCAATCTCAATAGCAGCTTTATTGTCACATAATAATGACATAGGATTGGTATTAGTGAATTCTAGTTCATTTAAGATTCTTCTTAGCCATATGCCTTTACATATTCCTTAACACATTGCTCTAAACTCTGCTTCAGCGCTACTCCTAGCAACAACAGGTTGCTTCTTGCTTCTCCAAGTAACCATGTTGCGCCACATGAAAGTACAATACCCTGTTGTCGACCTTCGGTCCATGAGAGATCCAAGCCCAATCTGCATCCGTGAATATCTCCACGTTTCTTTCATCTGTTTTCTTAAAGTAAAATCCTCTTCCAGGACTTTTTTTCAAGTACTGTAAGATTCGAAAAACTGTTTGCATGTGGTTTCTCTGTTGGTCGGTTCATGTATCTACTAACCATGCCTACTGCGAAACCAATGTCTGGCCGAGTGTGCGAGAGATATATTAGTTTACTAACTAATCTTTGGTACATTTCTTTGTCCGTTAATGGTTCTTCTTTTTCCATTTCGGTTTTATTTGTAGAATCCATGGGTGTGTTAGCTGGTTTACATCCAAACATACTAGTTTCCTTCAAAAGATCAAGAGTATATTTGCGTTGAGAAATTGCAATTCCTTTCCGTGACCGAGCTACCTTCATACCTAGGAAGTATTTGAGTTGACCTAGGTCTTTAACCTCAAATTCTTCTACCAAGATATTCTTTAGTTTTCCAATCTCCTCTAGATTGTCACCAGTTAGGATTATATCATAAACATATACAATTATTATTGCTCTTTTACCTTCAGCTGACTTCTTGACAAACATTATATGGTCTGTTTGACATTGAATGAAATTCAGCTTCTTAACGACCCTTGTTAATCTCTCGAACCAAGCACGGGGTGATTGCTTTAGGTCGTATAAGGATTTCTTGAGTTTGCATACCTTGTTGAAGCTCTCTTTAGTGTCAATTCCCGATGGAATCTCCATAAAAACTTCTTCCTCCAATTCCCCATTCAAGAAGGCATTATTTATGTCTAATTGATGTAGGGGCCAGTCCAAGTTAGATGCAAGGGAGAGCAACACCAGAATGGAGTTTAGTTTGGTCACCAGAGCGAAGGTTTCTTCGTAGTCTATACCATATGATTGCGTGAATCCTTTAGCAACCAGCATTGCCTTGAAATAATCAACACCACCATCAGCATTGTGCTTAACTGTAAAAACCCACTTACATCCCACTAATTTCTTCCCAGCTGGCAATTCTGTATATTCCCAAGTATTATTCTTCTCAAGTGCATAAATTTCCTCAAGAATCGCTTTTTTCCACTCAGATTGAGCAAGTGCCTCCTGGATATTCTTGGGAATTTGAATGTTGCTCAACGTTGAAACAAATGCCTTGTATTTAAAAGACAACTTTTCATAAGACAAAATTGTTAATGGAATGTTGAGTGCACTGTCTCTTCCCTTTCCTAAGAGCAATGGACTGATCAAGATCATCAAATATAGCAAAATTTTCTGAGCTTATAGGAGCATTATCTTCATCTATTGTGGGTCTTGAACTCAGGTTTGTCTCTTGAGCTGGCTTCAATGTAATACGGTCCTCCAACTCCTTTTGAGTTTTCCACCTAAAGTAGACAATTACCTCTTTATTTTTGTCTTGTGTAGCATCTTGAATGGGTAGACACAAAAGACTTTCGGATCTTGGATGACTCTCAGATGTTGGAATGGGTAAACACGGAAGACAAGCAGAATTGGTATTTGTTTGTTGTGACCCAAGTGAATGAAAAATGTCCCAAAAATAATATTTCTCACAACTCTCCCCCTGAATGGTATTTTTAGAGTGAAATGGCTAGTGCTCAAAGAAAGTAACATCCATGGTGGTATAAAAACGCTTTATTTGTGGGCTATAACACTTATATCCACTTTGATTTGGAGCATATCCTAGAAAAAAACATTTGAGGGACTTAGGATCTAGCTTGCTACGATGTTGCTGATTTATATGAACAAATGCTGAGCAACCGAATACTTTGAGCGGGATATGTGAGGCAAAACGAATATGTGGGTAGCTACGAAATAGACTCTGAAATGGTGTTTGGAAATCTAGGACAAGGGAAGGCATACGATTGATAAAATATGTGGCTATCAACACTGCTTCTTCCCAAAAGCATTTAGGAACATGGGTGGTTAATATAAGAGAACGAGCGACTTCCAAAAGATACTTATTTTTCCTCTCCACTACTCCATTTTGTTGTGGAGTGTCTAGACAAGAGCTAATATGTATGATACCGTGGCTATTTAGATATGACCCGAGCTATGAGTGAAAATATTCTCTCCCGTTATCTGTTTTGAATACTTGGATTTTTGTGCTGAATTGGGTTTGGATCATTAGGTTGAAGGTTTGAACAATTTGGCCAATATCTAATTTTTCTTTCATTAGGAAGAGCCAAGTGAGTCTTGTATGATCATCAATGGAAGTAACAAACCACCTAGAACCAGAAATGTTATTGACACGAGAAGGCCCTCAAATATCGCTATGAATCATGTGAAATGGATGAGAAGACTTATAAGGTTGCAAAAGATATGAACTACGAGTATGTTTGGATATTTGACACACCTCACATTAAAGTTATATTGAATTTTTATTGAACAAAGAAGGTAGCAACCTTTCTAAGTATGAGAAATTTGGATGACCTAACCTATAATGCCACAATCTTACGCCACTCTCTTCTTTAGTACGAGATGCTACACATGACAGCTTCTTGTTTTTCCATTTTAAGGCATTAACTCGCAGAAGATAGAGACTCGCATCCATCTCAACATTGCCAATCGTCATCCCTGAATTCAAAACCTGAAATTCACATGAGTGTGGGAAAAATTTAGTAATACAGCCTAAATCTTTGGTTAACTTGCTGATGGAGATAAGATTATAGCTGAGTTTGGGAATAAATAATACTGAATTTAGTGTTATATCTTTTAAAATAACCACTGATCCAACACCAGCCACCTTTGAGCAAGAACCATCAGCAATTTGAACACTAGTGCCATTTTGACATGGATTGTACTCGTTGAATACCGTGATATCTCCGGTCATGTGGTTGGATGCTCCTGAGTCTACAACCCAAGATCTTCTCCTGTTTAGCACTAAAGGCATTTAGAGAATTACCTCGTTGCGCTATCGTTGCCGTACTAACCTCTTCTGGATGGGTTGCCTTTTGAACTGATTCTTGTAGCAGCTTTTTTAGCATCTTCAGTTGCTCTTTGTTGAAGGGACTCGAATCTACCAAAGCGATTGTTTCGGTTTGGACTACATTGCTTTTACTCTAGGGTATTTTGTCATGGCAGAAACTCTCAGAAATAAGGTAGAAGAGAATGGTCCAAATCGTGCTCTGATACCATGAAGAAATTTAGGAGAAATTGCTCTAAGTTTTTTTTTATTCTCCAGAGAATAAATATTTACATGAGGCATCTAACCTTTATATAGCTGCTACACCACCCTAAAACGTAATAAACAAATTCCTAGAAGCTAACAAACAAAATCTGGAAAAAATAAAATCTGGAAATCTGGAAAATCTAGAAAATCTGAAGATCTGGAAAATCTGGAAAATCTTGAAACAAAATAACCAGAAAATCCGCTTCTGATTTTCAACACTTCCATTTTAGTAACTTGTTACTAGCTTGTGCATAAATGTTCATTGTCAAATTGTCACTTTGGGTGAAATGGCAGTGTTTCTACAATGCCCCTCTTGAGCAAAGGCTTAATAACGTAACTATGTGACGGCTTTCATCCATAATTGGGCAGTATTGTAACTAAGTATTACCAATGAGAAGATGAAGTAGAGTATCCTTCCATATATTAGCAAGATGGGAATGTCTCATAAGTTTTCATGGGTTGATCTCTCCGAAATGAGGTTTTTTAAAACCACCAATATCTATTCTAAGGGTTGATTAACTGGTTAGCATGTTTGTCTTCCTCACTAAAAGCCTGGTTCAAATCACCCCACTTAAGCATTTTCTGTGACCACCCCCAAGAGCACAGGTTTGTAAATCCTCGGAAATTGCCAGGTGTATGTATGATGGGGTGGATAGACTTTCACACCCGGTGGAAATTAATTGGGTGCCCAAGAAGCCCTGAGGACCACCCTCATAGTTGTGTTGGCAATGTGGTTAGAGTCCAGTCTAGAATCGTGTCCATTTTAGATCTTAAGTCTCCTTTACTCACTAGATTGAGAAAAACCATGACACTTAGCTTGTAATTCTATGGCGACATTTTAGCAAGCTGCATTTATTGGTGTTTCGCTAGAAAGTTGTCGATCCGATCATATTATGAATTGATTTCTGTTGAATTGCATGATTCTTGCTCATATTCTCCTCTTCTTTGAATACTGAATTGGATCACATGGTTACAATACCGAGCTTCTACAATTTCTACAACCATCATGGTGTGCATCTCTAAATATTAAAGAAAGTTTGACTTGCTGGATGTGTAATTCAGAGAATGAGGAATGATGATTTTCGCATAGCTGTTGGATGGACACCCACCATTTAGCAATCATTTGAACCATATCTACAGCCATATGTGAGGTAGGTAAGAAAACCCCAAGAAGGTGTATAACACCAAGAACGGAATTGAAGGAGCAAATAGGAATCATTCACAAAGAAATGCACAATCTAAAAGATTCTCTTCTGGACGTCAAAGCCAGAGAAAGGATAGAACAACTTCCCAAAAGAAACTTTATTCTATAAAGGAGAAATACTTTAATATGAAAGAAACTCTTCAAGACTAATAAATAGGTATAAAAACCATTATTCATAGGACTCTCTGAACATAATTGAAGAAGTTATGACTTTTCTAGAAGGTGTAGGCCTTCAAAGTAGTACTGCTTTGGAGTTTTAATCTCACAAAAACCTCATAGTCGATTTTGCAAAAGATCATTTATATTTTACTTGATCTTTTTTTAACTTTGAAAGATTTGGTGGTATCACTGGCGACTGTTTTAAAAACTTAAGCTGTTAGACGAAAGTATGGTTTAATATTTAATTATTCTAATATCCCCCCTCACGCTTAATTTGGTTTTTTTGCCTGATATTAATTGTGGACATATTTAATTGGGGAGGCAAATGGGTCTTGGAAAGATTTGAACTTAGGATGTCCTGCTCTGATACCATGAAAGATTTGGTGGGACCAGTGCTGACTGTTCTAAAAGCTTAAATTATTAAATGAAGGCGTGATTTAATATTTAATTATTCTAATAAACTTCTAGGATCTTGCGATCCTTGATTCAATTCCAATCCTTAGACAGTCCCATTGATCCTTAGTAGGGTGCTGATTTTTACCATTGTGGATGACATTTTATTTACTAAATGGATGCAAGTTATCTTGCTTCACTTTGTAATGCCTTTCCAACTGATCAAATGCATTCTGCTTTGTATCTTATTCTAATTATTAACTTTGAACAGCGGAGAACCGATGGTCCTATTTTTGCTGGAGCCAGCATAACTTATGTTCTCCCTACTCAGGTAAAACACTTCTGTAGAGAATTTGTTTTGCGAAGTCCATTCTATGTGCAAGATGTGTCCCAGGTAGCATGTTAAAGAAAATTTTGGACAATTTTCCAGTAAGGGCGTGATGAAGCAATAAAGTAACGTGAGCTAAAGAATCCATGTAAAACCAAACTGCAGAAAATATCTTAAAACAAAAGAAGACCAGCATTGCCAATTTTGGATGCAGTATGATAACGTATTGAATATAACCCAAAATGAAAGAGATTACTTGGTACAAACAAGTGTGGCAAAATGTGCACAAAAAGTGATCCAAATTTTAGACTTCGTCTCATCCATCTTTGTGCTCTATTTGCTAGATGAATTTCTTTACCATCATATTGCTTTGATATGAGATATCTTTGAAAAAGCATGAAATAAACTGAAAGGAACAGGATAATCAATAAGGAACCACCTTCTCTCTTGATCTAAGTGAGGATTTCTCTTGTATGCAGGTGCTTATTTGCTCCAGAAGTGGAAGTATTCTTTCACTAGAACCAGTATGGTCCAACTCTTATCATATTCACTTTGACTTGACTTGTCCAAGAATTTGTATCAATCTAGTTTGACCATTTGTTTTTAAGTCTTTTAACCATGTCTCTGGGGCTAGCTGGTAAGTCTATGCATTAGTTGCTATGGTTTTACTACAATCTTCTGAAGAGTTCTGCAGGTAGTTTTGCATATAGATGGCATTGCCACCTAGTACCTGTCTCTTCTCTAGTTCCTACCAAACTTTCCAATTTGACAAACATCATTTTAGTTTCACAATATTGGAAGAATCTTTTGCTTTTGATTGGCATCAAGTAAAAAAACTTCCCCTACATTTTAAATAAGTTTTTGTGTCATTTAAACATACAAAACAATTCTTGTGATCATTTTTTTCTCTATTCACTTCATTGCTGTTTCTTGGCATAATCACTGCTTGTAGACAAACCCCTGCAATCTACGTGTCACCCATTGTCAAACTTCCCAGGGCCGCAACTATCTTCCCATGGCCTACTTTCATCAGTTTTTCTTAAGTTGGATATCAAAAAATGATACTGAGATGGAAATTCTTTTCCCTGTCTATTCTTAAACTGTGACCTTCGATCAATTTGCTGTCATATTTTCTTATCGTTAGTGGGGATTCATCAGGAAAATGGGGAGATATACTGGGAATACGATGCTGGCTGTCCAATAACTGCATCTGCTTATCTTGATGAGCATTTGCGACTTTCAGCTGACAGGTAAAGACACTTCATAAGCTTGTTGGCCTAATGCTTGTAATTTATAACATTACTGCTTTTACAGGTTGGTTTGCATTTGTACGTGCTTGGGATCTGTGTTGGTGCTTCGCATTGAGGAGGATGTAGCAAGGGAAAGGAACCAGCAGAAAGAGGATAGATGCATGGTTCATGAGTTTGCGAGGTTGGAGCTGGAAGGAGATGTATTTTCTTCACCTGTGATGATTGGTGGCGTTATTTTCGTTGGTTGCAGAGACGATAATTTACATTGCATAGCTGTTGGATCACGAAGTTCAGTGATAGAGTAGTATGATAAAACATTATGGTGCTATTTCAATCTTCGCCACGCCCGTTTGCTGCATCTCCACTCCAAGTGGTGGTGGCCTGGATCTTCTTGTAGGTGTGCTGGATCCTGCCGGCTACCGAGACCGGCTGGCTGTGACTAGGAGCGGCATGCAGGCAGCCCCGGGCCTAATTGGCCATGGTCCACGACCCAATGTGTGAAGGGTACTCGGGTAGCAAGAGCCACCTAGGTTTGACGGTCGTTGACTTAGGACCTGGAGGACTTAATTCTAAGATAAATTCGTTCTGCGGATGGCAAGTAATTTTAACAATACGAAGGACTTTGAAGATCATCTTTATGGGTCCTCTTATTTCGCTGTTAAAAAATTATGGCCTTTTTAAAGATCAGGGTGCCAGAATTTCCGTGTTTTTTTTCAGAGAAACTTGTGGACTTTTTAGATGGTGTCATTTCTGTGATGTGATAACCCATAAGATATAAATAGTAAAATAAGCAATGACAACTTTGAGTCGATATGGTGTAACAAATGCGTGCGTATAATATAATTCTTTCATTGTAAAGAAGTAAAGTTCGACAAAAACAGTTGTGAATTGTGGAAAAGAGGAAATACTTACAATCCAAATGAAAATCAGAAGAGGATGAACAAAAAGCTATGTAAATGAAGTGAAAATTAACCTTACTCTTGACGTCAGGATGTGCTTACACTAAGTGTCGCCATCTTCTCTGTCTTCCATTGACCAAAATGGGGGAAAATTACGGAAGTTGAAGACCTTGTGTCAGAGGAAGGAGAGAATAAAAGGCTAAATTAAGATGTGATAATTGGTAACAATGACGACAGAATTAGAAATGTTGCATTAAAGGGATGAATAGATTATCATTTTTAATGGAGATGATTATGGTAGGTAATAATAGGGCATTCGGCCAAGGAAAGAGAGAGAATTAAAATCTATATGAATAAAAGAAATTCTTTAACACAGGTCAAGGAAACAATTAATTAGAAATGGACATAATGGTCAATTTTCAGGTCCATAGGCAAAAATAATACAGAATAAAAACGAACTTCGGTTAAAGGAAAAGACTAAAATTGCTGAGTCGGCGATAGGTTATAACTTGCTAAGGTTACTTGAATGGCTAGAGTTTCTTAAAAAGTTTCTGTCTTTCATTTATATAAACAAAATGGAGTTCAAGAAAAAGACTAAAAATGCTAATTTAGCAATAGATTAGAGCTTGCGAAGATTGGTTAGAATGAACAGAGTTCCTTGAGAAGTTTTCCTTTAACATACTAGCAATTGTGAACGCGCGTTGTGTGTTTATAACAAATTGATAGGTGAAAGGTTAAGTTTGTGAAGAAATATTTGAATCATTTAATAGTAAGAGTAGATTATTGATAAAAATATGCAATACAAAGAAGTTGTATTTATGGAAAAAGAAATGTTGAAATTTGAAATAATAAAACTATGAGTTTATAGATTCATCCATGAACGCACTATTTTTGAAGTAACTAAGAATCATTTGGGGAAAGAAGAACCTCTCTTTTGTTTTATATAGGATTATAAATATAGGTCGGACAGATGGATCTTAGAATTTCATAACTAAACAAATAGAATTGAATAGAACAGCTAGGCTAGGCCTGAATCAGTTAGAACGAATTTGTGAGTCTAGTCGTGTTGCTTTGAATCAAGCCCATGGTATATGATACTTTTAATGAGAAATGGATTAATAAATGTTCAATGTAGCTCTCCAAAAGTATCAGTACATGATACTTGAAAAATCATTGGTAATTTGCTAAACGTGTTGGTAGATCTGACGGGAAGGGAAGAAAGAGTTCCTTGAATAAAGAATCTCAGTCCAACAGTAAATTTCTTTTGATAAAGTACATGATACTTTTTAGAAAACATTGATGAACTTATGTTCAACCTAGTCACTTGCTTATCAATAGGGAGAAGTGTTAAAAAAGTCCTAAACTTTTTGTATTTGTGCCAATTTAGTCTTAAACCTTTTTTCGGTGCTAATTAACCAAGCACTTAGGTGGTCACCAAATCCAAACATAATATTTACTAATACATTATAAAGTCTTCAGTTCTGAAATACGATATAAGGTCGAGAAATATTGGAAGTGCTAGAATATACCTCATATTTTGCAAGCCAACCGTTAAGACGTTCGACATTAAAAAAAAACCTTTAAGATATGATATCAAAGGGATTGAACTGGGGTGTATAGCGATAGCGCTGCGATCGAAGGTCGATGGCTAGTAGACATCCAATTGAAGTTCATGAACCGAGGCCCTGCGCGTGCAAATCGTCATTTTATTATTCAGAAATTCAATTTCAAAACATGGTTCCCTACGAATTTTAAAATTATATCAATGCATTTTTACATGTCATGATTACACATGTCATTTACCCATGCGGTAGTGGATTGCTAAATTATTATGCTCGTCATTGTCAGTCGTACATCTCTTATTGTATTACTATGTCATTTTGCATATCGTTTGCACATGTCATATTTGATTGCCTCATCATCATACATGTCATATTCGTACTCCATTTTTTATTGCGTATCGTTCTCAATTCTTACATCATTATGCATGTCATTTATACATTCAAGAATCATGTTGCACTCACACGTCACGTGCAATCATTCACTTTACTTTTGATCGTGTCATGTGACATTCAACGTCTCATCCTATGTTAGATGTTATGTATGGCATACTTCAAAATACAAGGTCATAAATAATTAAGTTACCTGTTATGCAAAATGATGTGAATTTTCTTCGTGATTGCGTATCGGTCAAAGTTTGATATCCACAATGTATTTCAAGAAAATGCATTGACAACTCGGATATGATGCTCTTCTTTCCCTTTTTTCCTGGGTAATGACATCTCAAGTGTGTGAACTTTAGTCTATTTTACCATTAGTTAAATAAACCTTGATTCCCTATTCAATCAAATGTCTCAACTTTTCAAATGTAGATTAATGGATGCCTACATTAAAATAGCAAACGGAATATTGGCTTTCAATGTAGCCTCTTGAGACACTAGCACATCAACAGACACATATTGGATAGAAAAATTATCCAAAAAGTCATAAATTTATTGCACATTTACTAATTCAATCCCAAATATTAAGTTAATTGAGTTATAAAAATTTTCATATTGTGCCTTGAGTATATCTGGTCAACTTTAACTAAAAATCATTGATATGGACATTGATTATTCTTGTAATGTAATCTGATGCCGATGTTGACATGAATAAATTTTAATAATATTTTCTAGAATTTTTTATATTATTTTTCTCCTTTTTTCATCTTCTTTTATTTTTCTTCCATTCTTTGTCTTACAGTCAATTGCAGACCTCGACAACTGGCTAGAGGTGAGGGTCAATGAGGTTGACCCTGTTAGCCTTTGGCAAAGCTTGCCCGTTCATAGCGAGGCCAAACTCACCTAGCAACGATGAGGTTTGCCCTCACTAGTGGCTGATGGAGACAAGCCTCGTCAAAGGAGGAAGAAGGGAAGGAAAGAAAAAGAAAAAGAAAAAGGAATAAATATTAAAATGGTTATTTACGTTAGTGTTAGCCGTGTCACATAAAATAGCCGTCATCTACGTTAATAATTTTTGGACAAAATTAGCTAAATGGACTCAGTGACAAAACATGAAAAGATTTGGGACTTAATTATTAAAATTAAAAGATTTATGATTGAATTGATAAAAGTACAATAGGTTAAGACTTTTGGACAATTTTCCTGACATTGGATAGTTAAATTCAACCGAGAAAAAACTCTCTCTCCCCTTATCACCCAATACATCGATGGAGATGGCACAAGTTATGTTAAGTAAGTGAGCCATGTCACAAATTGTGCCTAAATTATGCAAAGTTTGCGAGCCATGTCAAACAGAATTACACAACATATCAATTTAATTAATGGAAGCCCTCATATTGATTTAATATTGAAAAATTGAGGCTCTTGACCAAATGAAAAAAAGTTCAGGTACTCGATTGTATTACGAGCAAAATTTGAGATATTTGTGATGTTATTACCCCATTTTTCTTTTAAAGCCTAAGATGACATAGCTAGATTTAGAGCTCTAACTTGATCAATGATTGGCAAAATCTCTAACATAAAAATTGATCTTAAAGGGCAATTAACGTAGGAACTTTTTCTTTATTATCAATCCACAACGAACCTATGTAGCTTTGATGCCAAACTGATGCGGGATGGAATTGGGTAGCAAAAACACGATTGAGAATTGTAGAAAGGAGGGACAAATAAATAAAAAGATAGGGAAGGAAATCAGATATAAAATTGAGGAAAGAGGAAGACACGCGGCCTCTTGACAATGACTCAATAATTTCAATACCAATTCATTAACTATGGAGTTGTAGCATCACCGATATTTATAGCGTAATCAATTAAACCAAATTTCCTAACAAAAAAAAATTACAAAAAAAGAGCATTATCACCTGAAATACGTATAAGACAATAATAAATCTAAAATAAAGTTACATTCTACATTAAAAAAAGCTTTGATTCCAACTCGCTTTTGTATCTCGTCCGGTTGGAAACTATAAGGAAATAATGAACGATTTGTCTTTCTTGTGAAGTTCAACCTAGTCTCGAACCGGCCCGAATGGACCTGGGCTTCCTCCGGGCTAGTTCCCCTTGAATCGAGCGGGCCTATTTTTGGGGCCAAGGAAACTCTAGGCCTAATTGTTCGAGCCCGCTCATATTTTGTCACAAGGTCGGGCAACCAGCAATTTTTTTTTTTTCTTTTTTTGGTCATAAGGGCAACCAGCAAGTTAACACAACTAGAAGGGGCCAAGACTCGGACACTCTCTTTCACTCTTTAGTCTTTAACCTTATAATATATATATATATATATAAATAGAAATTATTCAATTTTTTATATTTCATTTTTTCTTTTATTTTTTTGTTCCCTTTTTTGTTTTCCTTCTTCCATCTTCCATCTTCCTCAGCTAGTGGCCAACATAGTGATAGTTGGCAAAGCACGAGCTCGCAATTTTCATGAGGCTAAGGCGAGGCTTGGCTCATTGGAATTGGGAGAGCTCAAGCTTGCATGTGGCTAGTCATCAATTGTCGTTGTGGTTGGCAACTAGTCGAAGAAGAAGGAAAAATAAAAAGGAGGAAAGAAAAGAGAATAAGAAAAAAATTAAAACTAAAATTTCTATTTAAATATATATATATGGAGTGCACTAAGAAAATTTTAGTCTTATTTTTCATATCAAATGATGGAAAATATTTTCTAATTTATTTTTAGATTTCAGGCAAAAACCAAAAAATATTGTAATTTTCCTGAGAAAATGCTTCTTGGAAAATATTTTCCAAGAAACAAACATATGCTTATTTTTTTAAAAAAAATTATAAAAATTATCCATCAGATTTGTATTGTATGAAAGTGTTTTAAAAAAATTATAAGAAATAAACTTTCCTAGGTTTAGTTAAATGGATTGGGTATGAATTGAAAATTGGTCAGGTCAGGTATGGGTAAAAATTTTGCATTACAATAAATGAGTTATAAATTGGTTAAATGGATCAATTTGGGTCAAACATTTTATAACTTGATCCAAAGTCGACCTAACCCACCCGTTTGACAGGTTTAATACGGGATTAAGAGTATACGCTTACTTCATGGGCTGGACCCAAACAAGTCATCTAGGCCCAATATAAATTATTTTGGGCTGTTTCAGTTCGGTTCGAGATAAGTCAGGAGTATGATAGCCAATGACGCAAAGAATCTCCACGAAGTTGTTGAAGCTGGAAGTTGACCCACCATCTTCAGTGGGGCCACGGGAGGTCGAAGCTAAGTCGGTGGAGTCTAAGTCATTGCTGCTCCTTTGAATGCCACCGGCTTAAGTAACACCAACACTGATATGTGAAACGTGGCACGAAATGGCACAACGCGCCAACATGTCGTTTTAAAAAAAATAGAGAATTTCGTCGTTATAACACGTTGTATATTAAATTTTGTATGAATTATTATTTTTATGTAATTTGATTCAAATTTACAAATAAATCAATAATAAAAAATCTTAGAATGAATTTACACTTAAAACATTAGTACATCATTTATTAATACTATTCATTATTTCAATTTGACAAATTCAACTCCATTCCAATAATGTATAAAATTTGGAAAAAAAACAAGTAATTCACATTTTAGACTTGTGTGTCTGACATGTCAGAAGAGAAGAGAAAAAACTTGGGGGCCAAATTGTATATCATGAGAAGTGAAAGTCAGAAAAGAAGAAAAAATTAGGTTTTTCTTATTTCCCCATTTTTTTATTGTTTTATATATATACATTTTGACCCTTCATTTATTGAAAAATTTTAAAATTGATTTTGCGTATTGGAATCAAAACTCACGTGTGAGAATTGCGATTCAAGTGTTAGGAAAATTGATTAGATGTTGGATTTTCTGACACGTATTAATCGAATGACAGAGAGTATTCAAGAGTATTTGACACATTGACACGACACAAAAGTTCTCGTAGAGTGTTGGTACTTTCTAACTGCCAGCACCACCACCACCACCACTTCAATAGTCAAAGTAGTTAAGCGCCACCACTTTCTAAGCGTCTACCAAATAAATCCAATCGATGTGCTCACTCCTATGTTCAAACTCACTCTACCAGAGGATTGGCTATGGAGTCGGGCTCATGGTGGTGCTGTCACTGGCTCATGCTGTGAACCGGCAGTTGCTCGCAGTCTGATGATACGAGGAGAGAGAGAGAGAGAGAGAGGCGTTGGAGATGCCGTGATTTGGAGAGAGGAACGAGAAAATCCTCGTTTTCTTTTCAAAGCACCCAATCCCATCCGTCGTCGACAATTTCCTTTTTCTTTTCTTGAAGTCTTGACGTGAAGAATAGATGCTCATGCAAGTGTCACGGGCCGAAAGAAGGTCGACCCTAGAGGTTCCTCGGAGTCGACCATGACTCGTCCGTGGTAGACCTCTTGTGCTCACTCGGATTCCCAACGAGCCTTCTCCCCGAAGTTTCTAGAAGACTCTAGCTTCATTAATGTCAGTAGCTAGCAGTTAAACATTTATGTCTAGTGGTTGTCACTTATGCCGGTAGTTGAGGTGGTGCGATCTCGTCCGCCGATAGAATTCTAGATCAATGGTTGTAATCCGAGGCCCTCAACTATAAAAATGGGTGTTCTCCTTCATTTGTAAGCATCAACAACTTCCGCAATACAAAGCTTCTATCTTTCCAGAGCTCCTCTTTAGATTCTTTCTCTCTCTACGATCCCGGTAAGCGAGCGAGTGAGCGTTCGATCGAGCAAGGCTTGGCTTAAGTGCTTCGGCGATCCAATCCGATCCTAAAGTGCCCGAGTCACCGCGCGGTCACGATCCCAATCGATCGGCCCGTGACAAGTGGTATTAGAGCTAAAGAGAAATCCGTTTCCAAGAGATTGAAGAGCGCCAACTGTTCGAGAGAATGTCAAGCCAAGAAGTGGCTATAGTTGGAGAGGCTGCGCAAGTCAAAGAGACCCACGGCCGATCAAAGAAGAGGGAGACCTCGATGGATGCTGCGGCTTCGTTTGATGAGAAAATCGGGAAGGTCCGGAGTGCCGTGCTCGAACTCATGGAAGGTCTTGACGACGTGTGAGACCGGATCATGGAGGTTGAGGGCTCGCTCCATGAGGACTTCATGACCGGCATCAACCAAGCCATAGCTCCGTTGTTCAACAGGATGAAGCTCTCGAAGCATCGATCAATGGTTTGAATGAGCATGTCCAAGTAATCGAAGAGGTAAGCCTGTGTAGGGAAGAGGTCGAAGCCATGAAGGCGAAGATCCAAGAGCTCAAGACTGAGCTCACCCTATGCAAGCTGAGCATCACGAACGGTGCGGTGCCTACTCAAGCGGTGCCCAAAATTGAGGTGCCAAAACCAAAGGAGTTCAAAGGCAACCGGTCCGCCCAAGAGTGGACAACTTCGTGTGGAGCATGGAGCAATACTTCGGCGCCGTCAATATCCGAGATGAGTCGATCAAGGTATGAACCGCTTCCATGTTCCTGTCTAATACGGCAATGCTTTGGTGGCGGAATAGGTGTGACGAGATTAGACACGGCGCTGATCCCGTGAACACGTGGGATGACTTCATGAGGGAGTTCCGCGACTACTTTTTCCCCAAGTTCACTCATCAAGAAGCCCGTAACATGCTCCATCTCCTCGAACAAAGAGGCGCGATCCGAGAGTACGTGAAGGAGTTCATGGAACTCAAACTCCAAATTCGCAACCTAAGCGAAGAGGAGGCTTTCGAAGCATTCATGGATGGATTGAAGCCATGGGCACAACTTGAGCTGAAGCGGCGGGACATGAGTAGTCTTGCACGAGCACTAAGCATGGCCGAGTCCCTCTTGATCTCACCAAGATTGAGCCGAGGAACAACCAAGCAAGAGATTGGAGGTCGGATCGACCCGAAGACGACACAAGAAGCACTCCCCGAGGCGAGTATGATCAAGGCAGCCGAGCCACAACATGGGGAGAAGAGACTTCTAAGCCGTCCTTCCAAAGGGGTCGATCGCAAATGGACTACACAAGTAAGTTCGATCAACCTCCGCCCTCTCCTTGCTTTATTTGCAAAGGTTCGCACTGGACCCAAAAGTGCCCAAAGAGGGGTCGCATTAACGCCCTCCTGGCCATCGATGAGGTGGAGGAGGAGCCCAAAGAAGAAAGGCGGCAAATCCGACTCGAAGGCGTGAAGACAATCAACTCCGTCCGAGCTCAGTCACCGCCCAAAGGAATCACTCCAAACACGGACATGTTCTTCGTGGAAGTCGAAGTGTGTGACCGAACGCTTTACGCTTTAGTCGACACCGGCACGTCGAACATGTTCATGTCGACCGAGGTTGCAAGGGCTTTAAAGCTTCGCGTAGAGCCAACTGGGAAGATGTTCAAGCCGATCAACTCGGAAGGTGTCCATGGAGTAGGGTCGACTGCGGATGTAGCTGTTGTCACGACCAAGTTTTCAAGGGTGATCCACTTAGGGTTTGGCTAATTGATTATTAAGCCTAGACTTGGCTCGGGCTCTTCCAAGCCTATACCAATTCGCGACTTAAGTTCAAGTTCTTAACATGCAATCGATTTTTCAATTAGAAGTCGTCACTAATCTATTTTCGGTGGGTTGATTAGAAACCCAAGTAAAGTAATTGGAGATTTACTTTACTTCTACGAACCAGAGATTGTGAGTTTGGGGACTTGGTTACGCTAGATTTCTCTAACGCCCTTTCGGTACATTTCCCTTTTATTTTGAAAAATGTTTGGCAAGCAACTTGAATTAATTTTAGGCTATTTCCCTTACATGTGAGGTCATCATGCGAGTGCGCAATCCACCAATTTAACACCCAGAAAGCAAATAACAAAAAAAAATGCAAGACTTACCTCGTAGCAACGAAAGCATCTGCGTTATTAGTTCAAAATTCACACCATCAACCCTAGATATAATTTTTAATTAACACGCAATTTTTTTTTTGTTTTCACTTTTTTAATGAGAATCATGCTTTATGAAATGCATGCTACTAATCTAACATGAGATGATATGGCATGGTAATATGATCTAAACTACATGACATGAATAAGCATGCAATATATCCTAAAGCATGAAATGAATTTATTCTAAATTTTTTGTATTTTCCATGAAATTCGAAATTAAAGAAATGTAACAATTAAATATGCAATCTAAATTAATCAAATGACCTAATTCTAATGACGATCAATTTCTAACTAAATGAACCTAGCAACAATCACTAGATGACGAAAATTTCATAAACATAATCCTACATGACGTGTACATGATTTTTTTTTTTTTGTATTTTTTTTATGAAAATTCCTAATTAAAATCACTAAAGATAAAAATCTAACTAAAGTGAAAAAATAGAGTTAAATGCTATCTATTCTAAATGCCTTCTAAACATGCATTTTTAAAAAATCTAGCTAACCTATCATGCAATTCTATCTAGGAAATCAACTCTAATCTACATGATATGCAAATGCAATTTTTTTTTTTTTTTTGTATTTTTGGGATAACTAAAGCGATCAAAAGATAAGCACCAAATCATTCATGGTCATCAAAGATATTATCCATCGTTCGAATTTGGAAAGGATATCTAATCAAACTTGATTATTTCGCTAATAAAATCGATAAATTGATTTTAAGCCTTAAAGATTAAGATATCAATTTTATTCCTGCATGATCAATAATTCCATCTAAAGCGTTATAGGTGGAATCAAAAATTATATGCGGTTTCAATTAGGAAATAAATCATAATTGAAAGTTATGTCTATCACCCATGGATATGAACACTAGATATTAATAGACACATATTAGGCAATAAAATACCGAAATCAAATTTGGATAAAATAATTACCTGATATTGCAAGAATTATTGCCACATTCGAGCTCGACGGGATCAGCTTGACAGATGACCAAGAATAGCTTGTGGGTGAGGCTCGGCACAGTAGATGGGTCTCGGGTCGGCGCACGCCATGGCAAGGATTGCGGGGCTTGGGGGAACTCGCTTGGTGCAACAATATGGCGAAGGACCAGCACGGCAACTGATGAGGACGTCACTGGAAACTTGGCAATAAATTTGAATCAACGAGATTTGATATTTGTTCCCTGATCACTCTCCGTGAAGCCTCTTGGGATTTGTTAATACTCAAATGTGGGGTCTCTCCTCGGCGTTTTCTACAATGACGAGGATGTGGGCAGAACCTGAAAAAAAGAATTAAGAAAAGAATATTAGTGGAATGCAATTATGTGATATTGATGAAGGATCGGCTTCCCCTTTCTTGTCTTTTTGGCAAAAAGCTTCCTCTGTCTCTCTCGCCTTGGACCACTCCAGACAAGGAGCACCGCTTCAAAGGCTTCTCTTTTTTCTATGCTTTTGGTTGCTCTCTTGTCCTCTCTGGATCGTCTCTTAAGAAGTGATTACGCGTCAATCGTGAATCTTCCGATGAAGTCGACCCAAACCAGCCATGCGAATTGTAACGCAAATAACTCCTCTAATGGCCGAACTCCCTCTCTATTTTTTCTCACGTGCATTCCTCATGTGCTCTAAAAATTATAATTTGCCGACCCCAAGAACCAAAGAGAAGAAGCCCCCCTCCTCCATGTCCGGTAGCGAATGTTCCCCAAATGCTTTTGCCTTGTCCGAGATTCCGTTCGTGTATGTGCAAGAATTCTTGGTTTGTTCAGCTGAGAATTCCCTGGTTTTTACTAACCTCTTCGCGCGTGTGGCGAGGAGCAGCTTAAAGCTCGCGATGCAGGGACTTGCAGATGGCAATGGACCGAAACTTTTCACGGCGGCTAGCGATGAGTTATCAATGGCAAATTCGAAGCAGTAACAGACAGCCACGAAATTTTGATCTCACTGCGTCGGTGATTGAACTTTGCTGAGGATTGCTCGCTGGACTAAGAACTCGCCAGGAATTGCTGAGCATCGGGCTCATGGCACGTCTCGACAGCAGCTTCGTCGTCAAGTTTGGAGTGATGTTGGTGGAGCACGGCTGTGCGTTGGTGGATGAAGAACTGAAGGCTGGAACAGTCCAGAAATTGTCGGGCACCGGTAATTGCAGGAGCAACGTGGAAGTGGAAGTGTGGCAGCAACAATGATGATTAATGGATCTTGGGAGGCGGTGATAGAGCAATCCCAGAGTTGGGACCGAAAGAGCAGATCTTGTCTCTCAACGTGGCCGTGTATTCAATGTGTGTGGCCTCCTCCTAAACCCTACACGAAAAATCTTTTTAGAGGCTGAAGCTTAGGTTTTAATTTCCTTTTCAAATCAACACCCACGGAAATTGCTTTTTCGCACGCAATATTACTTTTTTTTTATTTTCCACATCTCCTGATTTTATCGCCTAAAGATAAGATTACAACCCGATTTTTTTAAATTCCAAAAATCCACCGTAATATCATTTCAAATCTCAATTTAGGTAATTTTTGTCATTAAAAGAAAACGGGTTCGGGCCAATTTACTTGCTTCGTGGGCTTAGTCCGACCTGCCAAATTAAAGTTTCTGAAGCATCAATTTGAACCCGTTCGTCACCGGCCCAATGTAAATGCAAATTAAAAATAAATGCACTTAAAACTATATGCTATTTAATTAACTATTTTTTCAAGAATAAAATTAATCCTAATTTTTTAATGTAATAAATAAATGATCAGATCGCCAAAATTTGGGTGTCAACAGCTATCAAGATTGGGGGATGGAAGGGCAAGATGGATTTCGAGGTAATCCCACTCGATGATTATGATCTCATCCTTGGTATTCAATTCTTCCATAGTGTGAGATCCATGATCGACATGAGGACCAAGTGCCTCGTGATCCTTGACCCACAATACCTAACGACGATCCCCATGATCAAAGGGGTGGTCGACACCAAGACCATCACCATGATCCGACGCCTCAACAAGAATTTGAATTTCGTGAAGCGACTCAACAAGCTGTCCGAGGTAAAGTCGAAGGTAGAGTTGGATCCTACTCCAACACACTCCATGCCCATCCAAGTGCTCTTCGTCGAGGTTGAGTGCGCGCTGCATGCTCCGTCCAAGCCGAAGATGGAGCCGCGTGCCAAGTCCGAGTTCATCATAGAAGGTTGCGGTCCTTCGTACGTGAGTGTCCGTACCAAACAAAACCAAAACAGGAGAGACCGTGCCAAAGCCCGTGCTCGTACCAAGAAGGCTGCCCATCAAGCTGTGAGCGACGAGGACGTCGCTCGATTGAGTGGGGGAGAATGTCACGGGCCGAAAGAAGGTCGACCCGAGAGGTTCCCCAGAGTCGACCGTGACTCGTCCGTGGTAGACCTCCTGTGCTTGCTCGGATTCCCAACGAGCCTTCTCCCCGAAGTTTCTAGAAGACTCTAGCTTCATTAATGTCGGTAGCTAGCAGTTAAACATTTATGTCTAGTGGTTGGCACTTATGCCGGTAGTTGAGGCGGTGCGATCTCATCCACCGATAGAATTCTAAATCAAATGTTGTAATTCGAGGCCATCAACTATAAAAAGGGGTGTCCTCCTTCATTTGTAAGCATCCACTACTTCCGCAATACAAAACTTCTATCTTTCCAGAGCTCTTCTCTCTAGATTCTCTCTCTCTACGATCCGGGTAAGCGAGCGAGTGAGCGTTTGATCGAGCAAGGCTTGGCTTAGGTGCTTTGACGATCCAATTCGATCCTAAAGTGCCCGAGTCACCGCACGGTCACGATCCCAATCGATCGGCCCATAACACAAGGCACGTCCTTCCTGTAAGATAGTGTTAACTTTCTCTATTTTCAAAGAAAACAACAAAAAGACACATTTATCTCAAAGAAAATCATTATTGATATTAATCATCTTAAAACGTCAATCTGAATCAATTAATTTATTAGCCACTTAATTTTAGCAATATTTTTTAACGAGAAAATATCTATCCAATGACAATTTCTTGAAACTATATTTATTTCATTCGGTACAATTTTTCTGTTGGAATCAACTAAGCTAGTAAAAGAATGTTCATTTAGCTCATTCCATTGTAGAAGCCCCAAAAAAGATTATTAATTCCCTCTTCATTACCATTTCATTCCATTCCAATTTTATTTCTTTTCTTTTTTTTTGCACCACACGTGCTGGGTACTAGCACCTATTCAATACATTTACGCACAAAAATGCTAAAGTGCCATGGTTAAATGCGTATGCATAAAAGTGACTCTATTGAACTTTTGAAACAATTTACTATTTTATTTTATAATTCTATTTGAATCCTGTCAAAATACTATTACAAATCGAGTGTGTAGTGTTATGTTTGATACCGATGTCAAAGAGTTAAGCATTTCCCTCTTGAAATTAAAAAAAAAAAAAGACTATTCGTTTTGTAATTGCAGTTATAACAAATATACATAAACACTATAATATTCGGGCCATGCAGGGTCATTTGGGCTTGGCTTACAGCAGAAAAAATAAACAGGCCTCAAGACTGGCCCGACCATTTTGGGCCCATGAATTTCGGGCTGGGTGGGATTTCGAGATTCCGGTCTTTTATTCGCAGTTCGCACCCCAATTGGTGGGTGGTGCTGATGGACGGTGGTGGTGGCAGTTGGTGGGATGTTGATGGGAGACGTATGACTCTGAGGTTGACAGCAAGATTTGGAATCTGAGAATTATTAAATTGCGTTTGGTAATATTTATATTCTCGGCAGCCGACAAGACTTTGGTAATATTTATATTCTTGACAGCCGACGAGACTCACTCACTAAGGAAGGAAAATATAAAAATGGTATTATTTTAGAAACTGTTCCTAACAAAAAAAAATATTTTTTATTTTGTTTCCATTCTAAATCTATTCCCTGTCCAATTTTATATTATAGGAAATAGAAAAAAAAATTAGCTAATATTATCAAACAAATTTATATTATTTTTATTCCGAGGAATAAAAAAAAAAAAAAAAAAAACACATGCTAGTTACGAAATAGACACTTAAAGTACTTGTTCTCATTTCCAAAGACAATTCTAGTTATTCAATTCTTGGTTTTGTTCACTTTCTCTTTCTGGGAAAATGGTAGGACAAGAAACCTTTCGATCTCTCGTTGTGATAACACTCTAAGCAATACTAACAAAGAACTTATTAGGAGAAGGAAGCCATATCACCTTTTCTCTTTAAGCAGTGTCAGGCTCAATAAGACTGCAAATCTAGCTTAGATATACTTAGCAGATTTGATCATGCAACAAGCCATACCTTGACACCATTTTCAATCACGTTTGCTACTTTGGCACGCACGAGGTAATCTAGAATCATGGAGCACTCTCACGGAAAAATGTGAGAATGCCACAAGGTTACCAAGGATCTAGCCATAAAAAGGTGTCCTTCCCATTGCCGGTAATATTCCTCCTCACATCAAGGATCTTCCTCCAAATGTAGGAGGAAATTGCAGGTACTTGTGAACATGCCAGAGACTTCTCCTCTTTAGTAGATGAGACTTGACCTATGCAGTCCACTGGGAGCTAGAATCCATGAGCTAAATGTAGTTTCATCCATTTATAAAATTGGATAGTCCTAGACCTCCTTCCTTATTGGGCAGGCAGACATCAACCCATTTTACCTTCACCTTTTTACCATTTTTATCGTCCCCATACTACAAGTATGAACCGCATCATCATTCAATCTTCGTAATAACCTTCTTGGGAAAAATAAGATCCACACCAAAAAGAAACAATGATGTAAAGAACAGATCTTATGGGCTGCAGCTGTCCAGCAAGAGTCTCTTGGCACACCAACTTCTGGTTCTTGCAAAAGGTTTGATCAGTTAAAAACTGTACAGTATTTCCTGAGATCCTCTTGCCACACCAGCTTCTCATTCTTGCTTAGCCATATGGTAAGGCAAAAGACAGTATCTAACTATGCCTAAGTGGATGTTACTCAATAGTTCCAAAATTTTGGATTCTCAAACCGAATTAATTGGTTTTGAACCAAGCAGTTAGACGCATCTGAAATTGGTCTATTTTTTTTATGTCTTTTGTAAAAATTAAAATTTTTATATAAAAATTGCATCATTTCATTATAAAAGTATAGGATCATTGCACGATTGGTCTTTGGACCTTAATAGGATGTGCAATGTCGTTCATTCATTTTAAATTTGTTTAATGGGATTACTGAACTTTAAGCCAATATGTAATGTTGTTTATAAACTTTTCATATTTTTGATGTAATTCTAAACTTTTAGTACATATTCAATTTATTATAGAGACTATATAAAAATGTTCAATAATAACCTTCCATTAATTCAAGTTAACAGAATTTGTCAATTTGACTTCTGATCCAATGCGTTTGAATGGTGAACAGAAAAATAACTAATACGTAGATTATTTATGTAAGATATTCAACTAAAATTTAGGATATATTAATTTCCGTCACCAAATAATATGGATGGATAGTTTTCCAAGCTGAACAAATTTAAAAACTTAAATGGATTATTATATTTTAATATGAGTAGAATATCTTAACTAATCTTAAGAAACTTGAGAGCTACGAGAATAATAAACCAATCTAAAAAAACGTTATTCTACTTCAAAGATGCGAATCGGTAGTTGGATTGGAACAGGCGTAAGCGTGACGGGCCCCGACGCAGCCCACCGCTGAAGAAATAGACCGATATAACAAGACAAACCAATCTCCACAATAGTCGCAGCAAGTGCGCCATAAAAAGAAGTATAAAATGGCGGGACCAATGAATATGATCGCATCTCGTTTCAAGCCCAACTTATTAGCATCTGCTTTCGTTCCCAAGTCCAACCGCTTCTCTTGCTGCACTCGGATTCCGTCCAAGGTATCCAGCTGAAATCCCTCGCTGCCCTTCTCGAATGCACTCCCCATCTCTGTCGTGTCGTCCTCTGCTGAAGTTGAATCTATAAATTCGAACTCCTGCTGTGATCGAACGTCCGACGGGGGTTCTTTTGTCTCGTCCGCTGAGGCCGAGTGTCTTTAGCAGATGTAGATCGACTGTCATTTTCCATCGGTCTTTTCTCGTTCCGACAGAGTTCTTGGGTGGGGATTTTGGGTCGGTGTCGGGCTGTCGGGTACTTATTAATTTTGCGCTGCGCTGAGCTGATCACTCGTGATCGATACATGTATGTGACTGGACGAGGGGGGGCTGCTAAATTTCTTGGAAAGATGAATGAGTTTTTGCTGCTACTGGTGCCTGAACTTGTGATCAGAACTTTTTCATTTTGGCTCGCTGTGTCGGAAAATCCCATGTTTGGTTAGAATTGATGGGAAAATCCCATGTGTGGCTTTCAGTGGCCCTAATGGTTTCTTTCTTAGATCTACCGGTTCTAAGCGGTGGATCGTGGAGCCACTGTTTTGGGCACCACCCAAATGCATTTTTGGTCCATCAGGTTCAAACCCATCCAGCAGATTCCAATGGTCTGCATAAATCGGGGTTTCACACACCTGGTTGAATGCATTAAATTTTGTTTATGGTCGATGTCAACTCCCATGAAGTTTCTGCTGACTGTGAGTTGGAGGCTGTTTACAGCCACAGGCCACAAGGTTGTTGTCAATGGCGATTTGGTGGTCATTGCCATTTGCAATATTGCGACTTTGCGCCGTCGGGTGAATATTGGCAGTTGATTGCAACTCTTCTCAGTGTTAATGCTGATTCTTAGCTTCGCTTGCACTTTATGTTCCATTTTCTCTTTTCCTTTTTCCTTTCTCTGCAATAGTAATGGTAGAAGTGTAGTACATGCTGATTGGAAGTCTGCAATTATTACCAAAGGTACCAAATGCTTGGAAGATTGTCGACAGGCAATTTTGGTGGAAAAACCTGAAGAGAGATAGTGGATTTTTTCTTTTACTGGACAATTTTTACTGTGAACGATTATTAGATTCCTGCTTAATGAATACTGTTTTTTTGGTCGAAACCGTACTGAATAGTTAAGAGGTACCAAATGCTTGGAAGTCTGTGTTACTGACTTTTAGCACATGTTCAGTAAAATCTTTGCATGAAACTTCATCTACTTATTTGAGAAATCTTATTTATGATTTTTTCACATTAATTTGAGCTGACCATATAGTTGAATTTCTCTTTACCTTTAAGTGTGTCATTTGAGTTATTCATTGAATTATCATGAAAATTGCCTTTGAAATCAATCAGAAGAGAAAAATTCTTTCTAGATAAATACGACTGTGTGGATCATGTGAGAATCAAATGTAAACTTTCTAGAATAAGCCTTGTAATAAAGATACCACTTCATCCATGTGTTTTTCTATTGTTGTTTTGAGCTTTGAACTTCCACAATAGCAGCTTCAGAAGTTGTTTAATCAGTTGGTGAATTTGTAAGGAAAGAAATCTTTTAATTGCTTGTAAGACCTCTCTTTTTCCAGTGTAACTGTTGCTGTAGTTTTGAGATGATAGACTCTTTGGCTGATCATGTTTTCCTATGGAGTCCCCAGAACAGTATTCAGATGGCTCGGTCTGCACTTGATGAGATGTCCGATTCTGGTGCTTTTCTCAGAACGGCTTCAACATTTCGTAATTTTATTTCGAGGGATCCTAGTTCACAGTTTCCAGCAGAATCTGGACGGTATCATCTTTATATATCATATGCCTGTCCATGGGCATCCCGATGTCTTGCATACTTGAACATCAAAGGACTCGACAAGGCCATCAGTTTCACGGTAAATAGAATTAGGGCTTTAGAGTTAAATTGGGATTAACTTTACTAAATTGGGATCTCCAACCATGTTCAGTCAGTCAAACCTCGGTGGGAGAGAACAAAGGAAAGTGATGAGCATATGGGGTGGGTTTTCCCTTCTTCAGATACTGAGGAACCAGGAGCTGAACCAGATTCTCTTAATGGTGCAAAAAGTATAAGAGAGCTTTATGAGTTAGCTAGTACCAATTACTCTGGGAAGTTCACAGTCCCTGTAAGTGACCTTACGCAGATGTGTGCTGCTATTTGTGCTTTCTTTCTTGTCAAAATCGGCATATATTTTTCTGATCTTTTTCATTTGTTGTCATATCTGATGAGGTTAAAACTTTTTCTTTTGGATTAGGTTCTATGGGATAAGAAACTCAAAACAATTGTTAGCAATGAAAGCTCTGAGATCATTCGCATGGTCAACACTGAGTTCAATAACATAGCAGAGAATGCTGCTTTGGACCTATATCCTCCTCACTTGCAAACTCTTATTGATGAAACCAATGAATGGATATATGATGCCATTAATAATGGTGTGTACAAGTGTGGCTTTGCCAGGAAGCAGGGGCCATATGATGAGGTAATTATCTCTTAGTTTGTACTTGCGCAAGACTTGTCATTCCATTTGTTACTTAAATCAAGAAGAGTAACTTAATCTGGAAAATTACACAATCTATCCTTTGACAAAATGATAATCATCATGTGGGTTGTTTTTTAGTTGCACTCTTTCATGTAAGACCTGTTACAACCTTTTTCTACTGATGATAAGAGCCTTCATATGCCATAAAAAATAGCTAATTTGTTGATTACTGAGGTTCTTGGAAAATGAAATCCCCTATGCCACAGAAGCTTATAGGTCGAGGACCATTCCCTTTGAGCACATTTTTCATCTGATGAAAACTATATTAGGAAATCTCCCTCCCCAGGTTCTGGCACTGAAAGACCCTAGTTAGGGCCACAGGGCAAAGCAGGACAGGTGCAAATGTCAGG
Source organism: Eucalyptus brandiana (assembly GCA_014182725.1). Classification (NCBI taxonomy): domain Eukaryota; kingdom Viridiplantae; phylum Streptophyta; class Magnoliopsida; order Myrtales; family Myrtaceae; genus Eucalyptus; species Eucalyptus brandiana. Next base: position 19,529,683 of record CM024671.1, on the reverse strand, counting down.
TTCTTTAATTAAATAATAAAGAATGAAATTTCACTGCCACAAATAATCACCTTCCTCCCTTCTCTGCTTTCTAAACACTGCTCATTATGTAAATGCTTTAAATTCCTTTGTCTGCTTCCCCTTTCCTGAACAAGAGTTTGTCAGTGGTGCGGTTGTTGGTGATTTTTCAGAAAATTATGCTGGTGACACCATAAAATATGGTAAGCCGGATATATGAACGCAGTCAAGTGACTTTATCCCCAAGTCTGGATATGTGGTTAAGTCTTGGAATATGGATCCAGTTGAGGGCCCTATCCCTATTGATTTTGCAACTCTTACTTTAAGAGTAGCAGGTGTCATGTTCTTACTGTAGTTGGCAGTAGAGGGAATGGTGTTGTTTTTGTGGACATGTGGAGAATATATTAGCTAATACTTTGGGAGATCGCGTGCGAGCTATCAGTGATACAGCGTGCATGCACATGAAAAATTGGGAAGTTGATTAAAAGATACAAATTGTGGTGGGCACGGTGGCTGGCTGTAGGACAGTGCTCCAAGAACAAGAGAGAACTCTGGCTTTTGATGCTGAATAACAGCAACCATATTCCCAGATGACTTGTTTGCAATGCTGACCTATGTAGAGATTTATTCAGGTGTTTGATTGGCTCTTCTAGCTAGAGAAGTATAATAGAGAACTCGATTTGATTTTATGCTTCTTTTTCCTATTTGATTAGCTTTCAGGATGCAAGAATTGACTGTCTAAATCATCTCTAGTCAGTGCACATGGCTGATGATTCTTTTAGAGTGTTGATTGAGTTGGTGACTATGAGTCTTTAATGACGTCATGTCAGCAAAATCTTATTTCTGAAATCTTGATCCGTCTTGTCAGACCGGTGTATTAGTATGGTTCTTTAATAAACGGGTTTGATTGCTGTGAATTGGGCTTTTCACTATAAACACTATCTGTAGAGAAAAAAGAATTGTCAAAACTGGTCTTGATCAACATCCACTTCTTGGTTTTCTATTCAAGTGACTACCTTAATTTCACTTGGATGGTGATTGGGACTGCTTATAGAGAATCTTTTCTGCAGGGGTGGCGTCTAAAATCCTGTATTGCCTGATTGCAAGGGTGGATTAATATACTTAGATTACTAGGTCTATTGATTGTACTTTTTAATGAATCTTTCTGTTTGATTGCTTCTTTTTCCTTCAGGCCGTGAAGAAATTGTTTGATGCTCTTGACAAGTGTGAAGAAATACTTGGCAAGCAAAGATATATGTGTGGGAACACACTCTCTGAAACGGATATTCGGTTATTTGTCACCCTGATAAGATTTGATGAGGTAGTGGCCCTTATTATATTAAGATATTTGGGAGTTTCTGGTCATTTCTTTGATTTAAACAAGCTAGCACTAAAGCTTAAATAGCCATAAGAATCTCATTTTAGAAGAACTGGGATAATCATGTCTAGTTGAATGACTTCCATTGTCATAGAACAAGACAAGGGAAAAAAGGGAAATTTCTTTGCTTGGACAAATCAACGTCTTAATAGTGGTGTGCATTTTCCATACTTAAGGTTACAGGCAAGCAGTTGTGATAGATAAGCAGTCTCATTCTCCTTTGCACTTACTCTTAATGTTTTCTGAGAAAATAAGTTTGGTAAGATAATAAAAACTATACTTCTTTCTATGTTGTTTTTCAAGACCCATGTTTTAGTTTCTGCGTAATCATGCCAGGAAACTACCCTTGTTGTTGTCATTTTCTAAGGAAAGCTCTTTTCTTGGACGAGCAAAGTGTACACAAAAAAATCATTGCAGAATGCCTGCCCCCCTCCCCCCCCCCAAAAAAAAATGAATTTATGAGGATCTACAAGCGTCTGTTTTCTGTGAAACTTCTCTGAAGATCCTTTGTCTGCATCAATTCAATTATATTCTGACTTTGCCTTGACTTGATGACAGGTTTATGTGGTTCATTTCAAGTGCAACAAAAAACAGCTTCATCAATACCCGAATCTGTTCAATTACACCAAAGACATTTTCCAAGTGCCTGGCATGAGTAGCACTGTCAATATGGAGCACATCAAGCGACATTATTATGGAAGCCATCCGACTATCAATCCATTTGGTATCATCCCTGTTGGCCCCAACATCGACTACTCTTCACCTCACGACAGAGAGAGATTTTCATAATCAACAATCCCCCTTGTCTAGAGCATTGAGATGTTGTGATGTTATTTACGGTCTTACTTACAGTGTGTTGAACGGAATCAGCGGTCCACGCCTGTGCAGGAATATTCCATGATTTTCATGCGTCATGTACCATTTGTGTTGTGTTGTGTTATGTGTGTTGTGGATGGTACCCTGCTTATGATGCAAAATTTGTGGATTTTGTCGTGTTGGTACTTGAGTTATAAGGTTTGTCATATTAGCTCCGTCTTGATTCTTGATTAAACATAGGTTACGACAGGAATTCTTTCTGGGAATATTGCTGAAGACACAGAGGTTTGGGTGAGCTATCTATATGCGACCGTACTGCTTGAATGACCTCCCGCATGATTGAATATGGTCTGTCCACTTAGCCACCGTGGCCTGCGATTTAGGTGGGCATTAATTAATAGAGTAACTAGTTTTCGAGTTTGGGACACGTTCGAGGTAACCGTTTCGAATGGTTGTAGAGAGATGCAATTAACCAGTTTTACAGCTGGAAGGATTGATTAGCAAAGTTATGTAAGTTCAAGATTTGATTAGGCAAATTAAAATTCAAAGATTTTATTAAAAATTTACAAATTCAAGAATCAAAAGTGAATTTCTATGTTATAAAAGAGAGAGAGTAACAAGAGTCGAGTCATTTATCATAAACTTTGTAATATTTGATGGGAAACCTTACTCTTAAACTTCTAAAGTTTGACATATATACATCCTAGCCACCTGCACGTCTATATTATCTAATGACACTCTTCGTATTCAGTATATAATTTGATTCATTTTGAAGCACGCATGTACATCTACCTAAAGAATCCTCACATCTTCCGTTCTAGGTTTAGCAAGTCAATATACTCTCTTCTCAGTCTTTACTTATGAGTAATTTCACAAGTCATTTTCAGTACATGCACAGGAGAATAAATCTGAATTTTGATGAGTCAAATTATGTGAATAATTAAGTGAAATTTGAAAAGACCCACATAAAATCTGAAAAAGAAAAGCTAATAATATAGTTGATCTAATCCCCCAACAAATTTCCGAACAAAAAAAAGGAAAATCCCCAAACAAATTAGGTAATTATAATTTGACCCCCCAAAAAAATAAAAGAGAGGGAATTATAAGAATGTCAAGTACCGTAAAAAAGATTGAAATAGTCTATGGAGCAACCAGCGTGTTTGGATTGAGGAAAGTAGGACATGCAGGGACCAATAACTTAGGAAAATATATCTCCTTTTGGATAAATAAAATAAAAGAGAAATAAAGGGAATGAGCTCTGTTAGGAGTATACACAATGGAAGTTATACGATGGGGGATACGACACACAGGATGTGCATGGGTATATACCGTTAACTTTCTCAAAAGTATGTGAAAAAGATTCTGCGTTACTTTGACAAAATGATTTTGTCAAAGTGTATATTGCTTATATAATAAATGGATACAAGCACTAGAAGTATTAAAATTTATTACGAATATACAATTAAGTCATAAAATTTTAAAAAGTGTAATCAAATCTTAAAATTTATTAAATTAATGTAATCAAATTATTTCATCAATTATGTCCAATTTAACTAATAGAAAATGCAAACATGACTTTTTTATTATTTTTTCTCTTCTACGTGATGTTGAAATGGCTAAAATATGAAGGATAAAACTAAAACGATGTTGTTGCAGTCTATTTATTTTTTATTTAAATATTATTTAAATTTAATTAAACAAATAAACTAAAATATAGAAATAAAATAAATAAAAAAGAAGGAGAGCCAACGGTGAGGCCGTGTGGGGTCCTGGTCATTGCTGCCCCAACATCACTGGCCTGATTTATATTATTTTTTGATATATTTTAAATAATCTTTAAATTAAAAATCATATTGGAATTGTGTTTAAATTCATGTATTCATTAAATTCAAGTCTTGTGTTGTAAAATAATATTATACTCTACTTGTAGAGTGAATATATTAAGCAAACCAAAATGACTTAAAATTCTATAACCCTAAGGATTTTTAAATCGTTACGCAATTGTGGCTCTTGAAACTATCAACACCCTTAATACTCATAAAAACTAAGAGTATCATCGACACATTTAATAACTAAGACTAAATTCATTTCACTAAGGCCAAATACATAAATCTAAGACCGGACCCTCCAAATTCATCCACCAACCTTGAAGCCGAATAATCTCCTTAAAAGATCAACTCACATAAATGGAAATCGACCTAAACAACCTCCAATTGCTCGGTAATCAATGGAGATCCTCAAAGTTAACAACTAATCTTGTAAATCAACAATTAGGTAGTCGATTGGCAACCATAAAATGAACAACTTTAATCTTGGACCCAATGAATCTAATTATAGTTGAAATTGATTTTTGTTTACATGAGTAATGATTGGGTTAGTTCAATCGACCATATATGAGTTGGGCTTGAAATTTGTTTCTTAGAAGTTGATTCTACTGTATTAGTAATACAGCTTGCCACCATCAGATACGAGTGAGCTAGCTCCGGTAGTCACAATGCAACAATCAACCTTCACCCAACGATGCAAGCTTTGTTGAGGCCATCATCGAACAAGGGCCCTTGCCCTCGCCAATGGCTTGGTTAGAAGCCATCATCAAGCCATCGTCCTTGCCGTGACCTTAGGTCGGTAGGGTCCCCAACCCTTTCCAATGAGGTTGCTTGTCCATCTACACTTCAATCTCTTTCTCAAATTTTTGATTTCCCTTTTTTAACTATGTGTTCTTTTTAAATTTTAGAGATTTTCCATCAACGTGCCGCCATCAACATCATTAATGTAAAAATAACAAAATATTAAATAAAAAAGTGGTACGTGGTTTTTCCGCCCATCAAAACCTAACGGATCATCGGAAAGCCAAATGCAAGTTGCGGGACGCCGGACGTTGCAATTCCACCCTTCTAATCTGCGTAAGTGCGGGGGCGTCGGCGTCACGGGAACAGCGTCTCTCATCCGCCATCGCCGTCGCCGTCGCCTTCCTCTGAAACGCCGTCGTTTCCCTGCGCGAGTGCGCCATTTTGCATTTTTCCATCTGCCTCCCTCGAGCCACCACCCGCGCACCTCCGCGCACAAGTCATGCCATGGAGGCTCGAGGGTGCGAGCGGCTGCACCGCGCGCTCAGCGAGTGCCACCGCCGCGTCCCGTCGCATCTCGGCCGCGCTTCGGCGTGCCGGCACCTGAACAGCGCCCTAGCCCAGTGCCTGGTGGCCGAGGCCTGCCCCGACGAGTCGGAGGCCGTCCGCAGCCTCTGCGCCAGCGGCGGGACCGCCCTCAAGCGTTCCCAGTGCCGGCAGGCGCAGCTCGATCTCTCCGTCTGTCTCGCTTCCCATCAACGCGATTAATCCTCCTCGAGAACCCTAGACGCCGCGATTTCCCTCTTGGTGATTTCCTCTTCAAATTCGCTCTTTTCACTACGTTCCGCATTCATTTGCACCCTGTAGCGACATCGTGCGGTTGTGTATTTTGATTGCGGATGTTGTGTAATCACGTAATGTGCGTTGGAGTTTTGTGGAATCGATATCGTGTGTGCGCTTGTTGCGGTGTTGAATGCAGGCATTGTGGACCTGTAGTCCGTCATTCGCTCCATGAATATCTTGCTTTCATGTTTGTCTTGAGCTTATAACAACAGCGTTCGAGTTTTGATTCCTTTTCTTGTTGGTTTTATCAGTCACTTGAAACCTGACAGATAGAGCAAAGCAGTCTCGAAGGTTGACTGAAGGTTGCGTTTCAGGCTCCGAGTGAACCGTTGGGTCAGTTACTTTATATCTTGAGCATCATTGCCTTTACCACGAGCAGGAACATTTTCCTAGCCTACGAACGAGTATTTGTTTACTTCCAATGTAGGCATTTGACTACACTTTATCATTTCTTTGTTTGGCTCTCCATTAAATGATCAAACTTACCCTGATTAGTGATGTATTGTAAAAATGTACTTATGTAAGGTGCCTAGTGGGGATCAGTGTACTTATGTTGTGCTGTCAAAAGATTAAAAAGAGGGCAAATCAAAAGGATGATACTGCCTTGTTGGAATTGGGCATCATTTTTAGTCTATAAACATTTTCCGGGTATTATTCTTGTGTTGGTCAATGTCTATCTCAGTGAATGTAAATTATTAGTCTATAGGTTCTCGGATGTTATGTTCTGATGGCGGAAAGTTACCTCCCAATTCGAAACAGAAGAGATGCTTGAAGACCAATAGCTAATATGGTAGCATTTCAAGTATATGCAAATGCCTAGATATTTTAGTAACTCCATACTCAAGTATCTCCTGGATTTGTAAATCTGAATTCTTAAATGTAAGAAACATATAATAGTTCTTTGATGATGATGGAATCTGCACCTGGAAATGCTTACTAGATTATGGTAGGGAGAGGATGACAGATAATTGCTTAACCTGTCCCTTTCATTTTTAGAATCACTTCATACTTTTAGGACTCTTGAGTATCAGGAGTATTCAAGACAGAAGTTGAATCGGAATAAGAATAATCATTAACTAACTTTAAGGAATCAATATATACTTTTTTTAAAGAAAAACTTAAATGAACCTAATGTAGATGAAAGCCATCATTATGACCTTAGATATGGATACTGATAATGGCACGAGGGGCTTGGGCTGGAGTCTGGTTGTTAATTGTCCTCCTACTTTCATGCTAGAGATTGATTCTTCGGTCCCTTTGGTTTAGTGAACTTTTGAAGATGCACAGTTCCATGGATGCTATGCACAATGTGGATTCTGCAGAAAATTTCAGTTCCAGTTGTCTATGAACAGATGACAAGTGTCCATGGATAGGCACAAAATTGACTGAGGAATCAATTTTCCCCCATCGCCTACCTGAAGAACTTCCTTTGACAGTTCTCTATGAACATAGAGCAACTTTGACTTCCTTGGCTGCTATTGGCAGCTTTCACAAGTTATTTGACATGACGAAGCCTGTTAAAGGAATACTGTGAAGTGTGTCTGCTTTCCATGATGCAGAAGATGCGCATGTTCTATTGCTTTCTTGTTGCCCTCTCCTTCCCATTCTTAACAAAGATGAAAGAGCAATGAAGGAATAGCTAAATAAAAATTGACATACAAAGTTTCTGCCGGAATTAAATGAAGTACTGTCCTGGGTCACCTTAGTTGAATCACTGGCAACTTGGTGAAGTCCATATTCATGCTGTTGGTCAGGACCGTGATCACCAAATTGGAAAACATTTATATCACAACTTACATGCTCATAAGACATGAGATAATCTTGGAGAACTACAAACTCTACTCACTTTTTATTCTCACACGTGCTCAGCAATAGAAAGTTTTGCTTTACTATTGTTACTTTTCTTCACTGTCTAGATCCTGTTATTGTGATTGCTACAGCCTCTGCTGGTAGATGCATTCAGTAATACACGTTTAGAAGTGTTGTGGCAGATTAGTGTGCAGTGCCATCTGCATTGGAGATAGATATTCATATTTCAACATTCTTGACAAATTTCGAGTTTGTTTATAACTCGCTATTATTAATGATTTTAGATGTTGGGCTTCTAAGAATAGTTAAAATAGGATCTCTTCTTATTTACAAACACAGAATAGTGTGGGTGGATGAGCACCTATTGATGACTTTATCTAAAAATTGATCTCCAAAATTCTGATATCACCGGTGTCTCTGTGAGTCATTACTGTGGAGTTGCGAACAATAAGCAGGAGATTCATCATTAGGAGTTGGGCTACACAGGCACCCGCTGTTCAATTGGTTGTTTTTTTACCGTATTTATGGAAGTTAAACTTTTCAGTTTGACATGGATACCGCTATAGTTTACCAATTGAAAGTTTTCATGCATATCCATGATAGGACATAACAATGTTTTTTAACTAGGAATTGTGTTTTTCAAGTCTGCATCATTGGTATTCCCGCTTTCTTCTCTTTGTAGCCTTTGAAAATGCACTGGATAATATATCCTTAAGGAAATAGCTGGCAAAGTATGCTTTTCAGAAAGTAAGTAATTTCTGGAAGCCAGTGTCATGACTAGTCCACCAATTTCTCTTTATAATTGCGGTTTTCCTAGTTATTCTTTATGTAGCCATTTTGGAGTGTTCACTCTGAGTTTCTCTCTTTGACTAAACGCCTGTTCTTTTGAAAATTTGCAGTTTGTACGAGTGAGAGGATCTAAAGGCATATTGCTCATTACACTGCTTCTGGCAGCCCAGCTTTCGATCTTTTATGAAGAAATATTGCACGCATATTTCTTGGGGAGGTCGCAGATGATTTTGCACCATATTTTCCCTTGTATATATCAACTTATAGTTTTATCTTTAGTCTTATGGTGGGTGAGTAGGTTGACTTGCATATTTCCAGCAAACACGTGTTAAAAGATTACAGTCTTACTTGGTTGATGCTGTTCATGTGCAACAATTGCTCTAATGACCAGTTTCGGTCGTGTAAACAAGCGATGTTTTTGATACTCGCACTGAAGGATTGTGTTTGATCCTGTGTCCAATGATGTTTCAGAGCTTGCTCTACTCTCTTCTTTTATTTAATCTTCTCACCTGAGCGCAGGTCAAAGCATGCGGTCGCATCAAATAGGGCTGGAGATGTCCATGACATGACAGAGAAAACAACAATCTATCAATTTTTCAGTTCAGCTGAGATCCCCAAAAGATCTGGATTTTCCAAAATTTTCCTTTTAGTCTCTTCACCTGTCTTCCATAAGTCTTTACCTAATCTTTTCGATGATCTCCGCTATAGAGTCGAGTCTTCTCATCGGAGTTTGTGAAAGCTATTCCGCTTCTCTATCATATCATCCAATTGAAGATGCTTATTGTGGAATGCCATCCTCACATGAGTGTCCAAACATCATCCGATCTAGCATTCTTCATTACTGCTATATGGTCTAGAATTGCACAAAAATCATGTGCTTTTCTCGATTTAGGGCATTTGATTTGTAACCTACTGGTGATATTTCTGTTAACTGATTTCCACTGGTGGAGGAGGCAATCCAAATCTTTTCAATTTTGTCAATTTTGTACCTTTCCTGTGAATTCTTGTGATGAGTAGATTGTTTCCATCTTCGATTTCAAAGTTGATCTCCATGATAGGAACTCGAATTATTTCCTGCAATCATACATTTTCACCTAAACTTCGTCGTTTCTCCATGGAAAGTTCATATTGCGCAATTTTGGCTTTGACGGGCATTCTTATAATTTGGATATGCTATTTTGAGGACATTAACGCACAGTTTATCAACTCAATCCTTTTTTTTTTCCCGAAACTCAATCCCTCTTTGACACGCGCAATTTTGCATATTCTGATGTATTTGTATTTTGTGAGTGTCGGCACAATTTTTCGAATACAGTACCCTTGGGTCCCTTAAACTACAGTGAGCAAAATGATTATGGCATGAAACTTGCAGGAGACAACTTCTACCAAATAAGAGGAGGGAGAATTGCGGGAAGGCCCGCCCCCTTTCCTTTTCAAGGCTCTTCCCTCTTTTTATCTGTTGGGTGTTGTGGGGTCCGGAGACTTTGGAAAAATGCTCAGCATACTTTTCTACACCTAAAAATCACAGTTCTGGCTGAAAATGCACCAGAAGATATCTGCTCAATTTTGTCGTCGTGGGTCCTAAAGATTTTGTCGCCAAAAGCAATGGCGATGAAAATTTTACCCCGATGTTTTTATTGCGAAAAATTCTCCGCGTTAATACACGAGGACCAAAATGTACATTTCGCCACAGGATTTAGCAGCAGCGGCAGTGAATTTTTTTTTTTTTTTTTTGCTGTTGATACTGAACTTTCAACGGAATTAATTCTTGTCACCATAAATACTCAACGGGATGGGTGGCCGTCGTTGATACTATAGTGTTTAAGACAGTTTCGTCGCCCTTGGTTGTCTATGGAGATAGATCTATATTAATCACCATAGGTCACATTAGCCTATAGGGACGACATTACGTTCGCCACATTTGATCGATTTGGCCATCTTTGATTAATTTTTTATCTTTCTTTTACCCATTAATTAGTTAACTTAAATTGCTCATAAATTTAATTAAGCACATGACATATCAAATATTCTAATATATGATCCCTGTGATTAGGACAAATTTTTTTAAAAATAGTACTACATCGATGTTCTATGAATCATTACAACGGTAAAAAAATTAAACATAATTCCGGACATACGCATGGACTACTCCATAGAAACGAAGTCTTCATCTTCATCCTCATCGACATCCTCATATTCTTTGAAAAGCTTTGCAGCTTTCTGAAAATACCATGACAAGTTTCTCCAGATCCGAACAATTTGCAACATGCAATCGACATTGGCAACGAATTGCAACAAGTCATTCATGTACCAACAGATCACAATTGCTTCTTGATTGAGAACAATGATCTCGGACTCGAACACCACAGGAAATAGCATGCATTGAGATTGATGCATATAGTAGGAAAATACCCGCGCCATGCCTCAGGACATATAATTTTTTATTTATACGATTTTCATTGGAAGAAGTGCAAAAAAAGTTCTAAAATTATTGTATTAATACCAATTTAATTATAAACTTTCCAATTGGATTAAATTCGTCTTAAATATTTTTATATTGGTACAAATTCAATCCATCTTGCCAATTTATGCCGGAAAATGCCGACATAGACATTAGTTATCTTATGTGGCATGGTCAGCGTTGACGTGAACATTTTAATAATATTTTAATAATTTTTTAAAATTAATTGAATTTTTTAAATAACATTTTTCTTGATTTCCCTTTTCTTTACCTTTTCTTTTCGCTGGTGGCCAACGTTGACCACCGTCCACAACCATGGCCAATGAGAGTCGACCTTGCTTAGGCGACAATGAGTGTTGACCATCTAGGGGAGCCCCCCCCTCACTAGTTTTGGCAAGGCCAACCCTTGCCCAGGCTAGGTGGCCTCGTCTCGCCTAGCCTAAGTGATGGTTGGCCCTGCCGTCCCTTAGGTGGGGTTCCTGGGCCTTGCCCTTGACCAGGTGAGGCCAACCCTCACTTAAGTGAGGCACAATGAGGTTGTCTTGGCCTAGGCAAGGGTCGGCCTCGCCAGATTTGGTAATGGGGACCTCACACAAGCAAGGCTAGCCCTTGCTAGCCATTGTTGTAGTCGATGGCCATTGGAGAAAAGAAAATGAAAAGAAAAGGGAAATGAAAGGAAAAAAATTCAAAAAATTGTTTAAAATATTCAATAAATTCAAAAAAATTATTAAAATATTATTGAAAATGTTCATGTCAACGTTGACCAAGCTATTGGTCCACTGGCATCCACATTAGCAATTTTGGTCTAAATTAGCTAGATAGACTAAATTGGTACCAACATGAAAATTTTTTAAGATTTATTGGTCAAATTGAAAGATTTAAAACTGAATTAGTATTAAACACAATAGGTTTAGGACTTTTTTGGGTACTTTTCATGATTTTCTTTTGTTCCCAAATAGCATGCTCACGTCTCGTTTCTACGGGCACAGTTATGGTCTTCTTCTTAGTTCTTTCTGGGTTGAGGTGTTCTTGGTCTCCTGGTTATTGAAAGATTCAATCTTTGGATCTATTTCCATTTACAAAATAGTCCTTTGAAGATTTTAATGAGGTTAAACTTTTTGTATCCAACATCTAGTTAGGTCAAAGTAACACTAGGGTCAAATCAAGAATAACCAAAATAGATATATCTTGCCTGTAGCAATAGAGTTTTGAAATGTCGCCCCGACTGATTCACGGAATGTCCCAATTACGAGACTTGCATGGACATACTGGATAGATAAAAAGGGTTTAGGACCTATCTGTGATAACTTAATAATCTAGATCTTTGAAGTCCTAAATCTTTCTATCACTTCTTTGAGTTTCCTTTCTTGCCAACCTCCAAAGTTGCCATGTAGGCAATATCGGCTGTCGCTTAGGTAGTTTCCCATAGAAGGAACTTATTGCACTTGGGCTTCATTGCATTAAGTTAAAGAGTAAATAATTATATCCAAAGAAAAGAATAGATGATGTTCTGTGCTCAAAGTTGAAGAGTTGCACTATTCCCACTGCATAAAAATGAAGGTTTAGGTTATAATGTTTTTGTGGAGAATAAATCCAAGACTAAGAAGTACTAATCCGAGTAAAACCATACATATGAGGACACTCAGCACAGGACTTGATACTTTTACTACTATCGATAAACTTTCCAATTCTCGACAATGTTTACTACCGACAATGATTTGGTCATTTGTTTGTAGCTTTTGTGAGGAGATCTAACATATTCCTATGAAAAGTTACTGATCATGGATATAATCCGAGTTACAATCATGTATGCACACAAAATCGTGTCATGTCAAACTTTATGTATGGTAGAAATTTGCTCAATGACATGTGAATCACTCGTGTATCATCTAAGAATTCTTAATCCCATGTGCCTAGGAAATCATATGAACTGAAATTCGAATTGGCCTCAACCAAATGTTTCGGGTCTTTCTGAGCTAGGTTTCTCTTTGATTCAGGTAGTAAGTAAGTAAAGCAACAGGCTTTTAATGATTTTGTTTAATTTTGGGTCATAACCTGAATTCATCTTAAACACATTATTGAACTAATTTAAAAACCAAAACAGTTAGAGTAAGTAGTAATATTTACTAAACACATTCACGAACATGGAAAATGAAACTTAATAATTCGAATTATTTTTTTAGTATATATTTATTAGAAGTCCTAAAACTTATCGTGAAAGTGTAATTGAGTCATAAAACTTGCAAAAAGTTTAATCAAGTCCTAAAACTTGTTGGATTGGTGCAATTAAGTCATTCCTTTAATTTTGTCAATTTGACTAACAAAAAGTGTTAACGTGACATATTTGAATTAATTTTTATTTCCTACATGTCATTTTTTATTATTTTTATTAAATTCTTATTTAAATTAAATTAAATAACTAAAAAAGAAAAACTAAATTTTATAAAACAATAGAATTAAAAAAAAAAAAAGAAGGAAAGAATGACAAGGCTCATTGATAGCCGCTTGCTCGTCACTGGAATTGCCAGCCCCGAGTGGGGGTGGTCGGCTCACAGCCCGGTCGGGCTAAGCCTCGCCAACTCTCACCAAGCCTAGGCGAGTTTATGTTGGTCTGATGAGTTTTAGAATTTCTAGTAAATTTATCTTTTTTTTTTTTTTTAAATTCAATGGGTCGGGTCAAAAAAAAAAAAAAAAAAAATATATATATATATAACCATCGTACACTCGATCATTTATAGGAATTCAGACCGAACGGTTGACACCCATGATTTTTGTCATTTGCTCTCTTTTAAGAACCCTTTTCTCCGGTGAGCACGCGTTTAATTTCAAATGATTTCTTTTTTCTTTCTCCATCGTAAAGTCCAAAATTCGAACCCATGACATCAATCTCCGTTCAGTTAAATAGGACGCGTGGCACGGCAGCTGCTTTTTGGCATTAGATAATTCAACGCTTAGATTGTGTAATGACGTGATGGTTGAAAAGATGGGGATAAAGATGATGTGATTGAGAAAAGGGTTAAGATAACATGGAGAGAGAGAGAGAGAGAGAGAGAGAGATCGCTTGGATGTCGTCCATTAGAATTATGAGAGAGGGTGAAGTAAAGGTGGCAATGATTGCAGATGATTGGGAGGGACTTGGCTTTTCCAATTCGGGCTTCCGTCGGCCTCGTAAATTATTATTTTTATCATCTCATACGTCACAACCCTACAATATTATTATCACTCTAGATGAACCCCATCTTGGGCCAGAAGATGACATATCGTCGAGCTAGTTATGAAGGCACTTCACTATTCTGCTTGGCCTCAGTAAGCGTCCCAGTTTCATCAGGTCATCGTGCACTTCCGATATGAAAACTTAGTCCATTAAATTGAGATGGTCGCGCGATTGAATTACATTTATTCACACTTGTCTGACGATGATTGCTATTTGACCTTGGACTCTAAAGTGAACCTCTCTATGAAATCTTGTGTACAAAGCTTCGATATTAGACACCAGTGCTAGATGTAAAATCAAGAGAATGGTGAATTAGTTGAAACATAATTAAGTATAGGCTTTTAGTATGAGTGTTGATTTTTTTTTTTAGAATCTAAAATTATAGACTTTAGAGCATTTGCAGACAGTTGTGCAAATGCAACAATAAAAGTGATTATATTTAAGTATACGCAACAATGATGAGAGATAAGAATAAATGGTATTGAGACAGCATTGCTAGTGGTTTGACTTTAGTTGTGCCTACTCCACTCTCTAAACTCCAGCAATCTAATCAGGTCTTATCCACTTGCATTAACAAGTATTACGAAAATATTTCGCATGAAACTTGTTTCTCTTGCAATTTATCTATTGTTGATGCTCCACAACAATATTAACGCTTGCATAAACTCTAGCAGTCTAATAAGGTCTTATCCATTTGCATCAATAAGTATTACAAATTGATTTTGCATAGAACTTGTTGATGCTTCATTGCAAAATTAACTTTCTTTTTGCTAGTGCCCTATAACAACAATGAACTCTCGATCAAGAATCAACTCGCATAGTGCAAAGTCTAGGGATTCTAGGGCCAATGACCAACGCGGTCCCCTTGGGAACCGAACCAAGACTGGCTGGGTTGGGCCAGTCCAAGGTCACCCTGGACAAATGCTCACCCTAGATCTTATAGTGGATTTACAAATCTCTTTACTAAACACTTGGACAAAATTACAACATCATGCATTTACAAAACTTTTGGCTTTCTATAAGCACTTATTATAACCTTTCTTTTATCTCTCTCACACTCACAAGTGTTTACAGATGAATAACAAGTATTCAGAAAAGACTTTCACATGAACTCTCAACTCTCAAAATAAAACTCGCAAATTTGAAGCTCTTGAGAATGAATATGTGTTGACAAGTACACGAATGTGCAACAATTTAATCGGTAGTCTTCTCAGATTTGTTTCTTGCATTTAAAAGATCTTCAAACCGAACGTTGAAGCTAGTTGAAAAACCTTTTGAACGTTGAAGCCACTTGACAAGCCTATTAAGGATCTTCTTTACATGAAACCAATCTAATAATCTTTGATTAGCAGTCAAGAAAATAAATCACGTAATATCTTGCCAAACTAGATATGCTATCGTTTATGGAATATCACAATTATATCCATGAGTCGGGTCTTGGATATTTTGAATTTCCATGAGTTCGATTTGTATGTGAAATCTTTCAGGGATGATCTTCTACAACTGTAATGTAGCACATATAACTTCTGCAATTCTGATCTTCAAAGGGTATCATTGTTTCGCTGTATCCACGTGTATTTCCTTCTTTTTTCCACTAATCATTAGATGAATACTTGTAGTAGATCTTTAACCCGCAATACTTTCTGCATTCACTTGAAGAACTCATCAAATATTTTGGTAAGATTTTGTGATCATCAAAATAATTGAAGGGATTTCAACATTGGTTTTCAAATTATCCAACATTCCTCCTTTTCTTAATGAGGGCCAAACCCCCACCTTTCTTATGCAGAGCTATGACTTATGTAGTATGAATTCACCTAACTGCATAATCAATGATAGGAGTAAAAATATTGCCCCTAACTGTAAGTATACATATCAGAGCATTTAACCAAATATGCATAATCCATTTATCAGGGGATAGATAGCAATTAACATATCCGAGCAAGTGACATAATGACAGAGATATGTATTAGAGCAAATAAAGATTCGCATCAGCAATTAACCACTATTTTTCGTATTATTTTTCCCCTTTTATCATGGGAAAAAAAAAAGCATAAGAGCAATAAAGAGAGAAAAGACATGATAAGAAGCATACTGTAATTGAAAGTGGATCATTACAAAAGACAAGTAGTTACCACACAAAAGCTCGCAGTATATACTAGTTTTGCATAATATCCTTATTCAATTATGCCAAACAAAAATGTAAAGCAAACACCAAATATCACTTTGTACTTTACTTCTTCTTAGAGCTCGACATGGGGACTTCACATCATTAAAATCATCAGGAATGCGAGAATGGGATGGACACTCATGTTGACTTGTATAATATCTGAGACTTTGATCTTGTTGCGATTGACAAAGGTGAGAATGCGATAAACTTCCAGAAACTCTCCGACCAATCTTGAGTAGCCCTCATGTGTACGATATCATCACACAACCTCACTCCATAGGTCTTGATACTACCCTCAGCGTTCTTCGATGGGAAAATTACCAAAACATCCCTAAATCTATTGCAACTTTTTCAATTTACTCATAAAACTTTTCTTTCGTCAATTCAGTTCTAAATATTTTGCAATTATACCAATTTAGTTTATTCAGCTAATTTTGGCCTATTGGGGCTAATGTGGACACCGGTCGGTTGGCCGACGTTGATGTGGATAATTTTTTTAATAATAATTTATCTTTTTCAAATTTTTTAGTCATTTTTCATTTTTCTTACTCTTTCTTTTTTTCTTCACTTCCTTCTCTTTCCTCCAACTCATGTGGCCTTTGGCCATGGCTAGGCAAGGCTCACCCTCGCCAGATCTTGCAAGGGTTAAGTCTTGTCGACCATGGCGATGCCCAACCTCGACAGATTCGGCGATGCTTGGCCTCACCCAGCCATGGTGAGGGCAGCCTCGCTGTTGCTAGGTGAGGTTTGCCCTCTCCAATGGCTGGTGGGGTGGGCCTCACCATTGGCCAGCAAGGTTGGCCTCATTGGAGCTCGCCTCTGGCCTCCCGACTAGAGGAAGGAGGGAGGAGAAAGAAGGAGAAAAATAGAAAAAGAAAAAGAAAAGGAAAAAAGAATAAAAGAATAAAAAATTTGAAAATATAAAATTTATTAAAAAATTGTTCATGTTAGCGTTAGTCAGACAGGTGGTGCTAGCCGGCTTCCACGTTAGCGCTGGATGGACAAAATTGTCCGGATGGATTGAATAGATACAATTGAAAAATGTTTAGTATTGAGATTAGCCCCCCCCTAAAAAAGTTTAGAACTGAATTGGAAAAATTGCAACATGTTTATGACTATTTTGGTAATTTTCCCGTTCTTCGACACACCATAAGTCTTAAAGAATTTGGTTTTACTAACTGTTACCCTTTCTGCTAGATTCTCTAGTTTTTACATCACCTTCCCTGTGAAGTCCTTCAAGAGAAATAACACTGTAGAGTCGATTCTTCTTGCATCACTTTCTACAATTCTATTTCATTAGGTGTTGTAGCAAATTTTATTGTAGATGTTTCAATTGCATCATTCGCTTTCTCCTTCTCTTTTTCCTTCTCTTTCTCCTTCTTAATTTAATAGGAAAATATTTTCTTAATGGTTCTAGCTATGACATTATCGATGTCTTCACCAATGGCAGCAATCTTCAAAGAGAATAACTTTGCCCTTCCTTTTTCTTTGCAGATCCTACTGCTTTTGCATTTCCTTCTTTCTCCATTCCTTTTGCTTCTGTAATTTTACACTCAAGAGTGTCATCATCATCACCTGCAAGCATAGGCCTTCTAGATTTATCGGTCTAGCCCTTGGAATTGATCTTCATTCCATAATTGAAATTGAGGGATTGACAAATCTCTTGCTTAGACAATAAATACTGAAGGAGGAAATTACAAAGGATAGACAAATCCTAGTAGACATGGATTGCTAGTCTCATTCCTAAAGAATGCTTAATGAGGGATATCACATGATGGTTTGACAAATCTAATCATCTATTGACTTGAGTAGGGATTGGCCGATCATCTACAGAGCCAATCCTTGGTGAAAGAACATCACACGACGGATCAATGAATCATGTCATTTCTAAACATAAACATGGATTAGTGAAGCCCTGTGCCTAAATATCCCTCAAAGAAGGGACATTGTGTGATAGAATGACAAGTCCTATCATATTTGACACAACTCGAGATGGATGAATCCATGCTTAGGCAATCCTTGGCAAAGGAACATTACAAGATGGATTGACGAATCCCTTGCTTAGACAATCCTTGAAGATGTTATGGTTAAATATGCAACCTAGAAGGGAATGGATACGTTGATTATCAAAACTTGATGTATTTTTATGGAGCTATCAAAATCAAGTTTGATATGTGCCTGAATAGTTTAATTTATGCATTAATAAGTTGATGTCAAGTGCAATATACTTCCATAAAAAAAAATGACAATAAGTAGAAAAATCAAAAGATGTTGCACACAGATCTTATGGTGATTTGGCTTAGTTCAAGGTTATGTCTACATTCTCATGTTAACATGTTGAGTTGGGTTCACTCCCATGTGGAGGAAGCCTAATGAATTGCAAACCAAAATACTTAAGTCCAAATGATAATCCATATGGAGTATAGGGTTTCTCTATATTTTTATGACTGAGATTGGGAGAGAGAGAGAGAGAGAGTGCTATCCAATTTTTATCAAGTTGATGATCGAAGGTCAATTTTTACTCCCTATAGGTTTTTTGTGGGTGAACCGAACTTGCGTTTTAGTGAGATTTATCCTTGATTATAGTGAAGTTTATGTGTTTTGCCAAGAATGGTGCTTGATGGTGTTGCTGCAATGTACCTCTAGTATCGTTTAGAGAAGAACTTTGTTCATCTAACTTTGTTGATAATACAAATTTTGAGTGGAGTCTAGCCTTGTGGTTTTTGATTTTCTCACTCCAAGGAGGTTTTCATGTAAAATTGCCTTGCATTTGTGGGTCCTTGATATTTATATAACTCTATTATATTGATTCCAATTAGGTTTACTAAAATGAGAGATTGTTTTAATCCACAGTGCTAATATGATATTATTCGAGTTATCATTATTCTCCCAACAAAATGGTATCAAAGCATTAATTCTTGCTTGATTTTTTGCCTTGTGTTAAATGATGGAAATGAATACAAGTAGAATAGTTATAATAAATGGTTCAAATTATTGTGTTTGGAAAGGGAAAATGGTTCAAATTATTATTATTTGCCTAGTAGTTGGCACAAAGGAATACTTAAGTGTCAAAAGTTATGAAAATGACACTTAAGTGTCAAAATTGGAGCAAAATGGATCACTTAAATGCCAATCCGGCAAAAATCTAGTCAAAATGTTAACGTGGCGATGTATGGGCGAAGCAAGTGTAAAATAGTGTCTTTTGGTGCTGACGTGGTAAAAAAGTAATATAAAAATTAATTAAATTAAATTAAATTTAAATTTATTTAAAAATAAAAATTTTTAATATTAAATTTTTTTTTTTTTAATTAAAAGAAAAGGGGGAGACGGCTGAGGGCTTAACGACCATAGTTCCTCTAAGAAGTTGGCCGTGGAGATGTACATCCACATAGCTAGTTAGTAGGCTGAGGTCTCGTTCGTTATCGGAATTAACCAGACAAATTGCTCCACCAACTAAGAACGGCCATGCACCACCACCCATAGAATCAAGAAAGAGCTCTCAGTTTGTTAATCCTTACTATGTTTGGACCTGGTAAGTTTCCCCGTGTTGAGTCAAATTAAGTCGCAGGCTCCACTCCTGGTGATCCGCACGGTGCATGGGTCGATCCACACGACCAAGGCCCTCGACCACGATCGATCCCGCTTGACCGGGATCGATCCATGATCGATCCACAAGCCCGAGGCCGACGCCTCCCCATTTTCTTTTCTTTTTTTAATTTTTTTTAAATATTAAAATTTTTTATTTTTAAATATTTTTAATAAATTTAATTTAATTAATTTTTTTATATTTTTTTACCATGTCGTACCAAAACGATGCCGTTTTTGCATTATTTTGCCACGTTAGCGTGCAAAACGACGTGGTTTTGCACTTACTTCGCCGGAAATTGCGCACGTCAGCATTTTGGCCGGATTTTGGCCGGAGTGGCACTTAAGTGATTCATTTCTCTTCGAATGTGGCACTTAAGTGTCACTTTCATAACTTTTGGCACTTAAGTATTCCTTTGTGCCAAGTTATGACACTTGAAGCGATCTTTTGCCCCCGACTGATGCTCAATGGTCTATATTTCATTGCTAAGTGTGTAATTACATTAGGTAGTGGGTCGATAATAGTTTTGTGAACTATATCATTAAGAAAAAACATGCATGTAGTTTGTGAAATAAAATCAAACAATTGCTTGCTCAAAAGATTGGGAAAAACAAGTTATTTATGTTAAAATAGATGGTGGCTTTGAAATCTTGGGATGGTACTCTTTTGGCTGATCATTTAAATTTTTTAAAGGAATTTTAAATCGGTTGGCCGTGATAGGAATCAAGTTTGATGATGAAATATAAGTGTTATGATTACTTGGTACTTTGCTGAACTCATGGAAGACGTTTGGAATGTTTTTATCTAATTTAACTTACGATAGTAAGATTACCATGAATTACCATGAATTTTGTCAAGAGAAATGTTTTAAATGGAAAAATAAGAAAGAACACGGGATGTGCTTCACATTGAGAAAAGATGAAGAAATGAAACTTGAGGTTTGAGGAATAGAGATAGAGTCGACATAAAAGCAAAGGCAAATCCAATAAATTTACAAATGTTGAGTGTTATTATTGCCATCAAAAGGGACATATACAGTGATATTATCATTAGTTGAAAAGAGAGAAACAAAAAGAGAAAAGTTAAGAAAAATGTTAATAATAGTAACGACAATCATATTGATGTTCTTTCATAAGACTTTCTCATTGTCTTTTATGATGATATAGTGAATCTTGTATGTCATTGGGCCAGTTGGGTTATCAATAGTGATTCATTTATTCATGTTACATCCAGTGAGGATTTCTTTACATTGTACATGTCATGTGACTTTGGATCCTTGAAAATGGCAAACGATGGATTGGTCGAAGTTGTAGGCATTAGTGATGTGTGCCTAGAGATTAGTAATAGCACTAGGTTAGTTGAATAATTTTAGATATATACTTGATATTCGTTTGAATTTGATTTTCACAAGAAAGTTTAATAACAAGGGGTTTTGCAACACCTTTAGTGATGGTTGATTGGAAGCTCACTAAAGGTTCTATAATTGTCGCTATAGGCAAGAAATGTTCTTCGTGGTATATTTGTTAACAAAGTTATCCTTAGACTAAATTAGTATAGTAGAGGATGAGAAGAGATTTGAATTATGTCACAAGAGACTCAGTCACATTAGTGAGAAGAGTTTGTCAGCATTGGCCAAGAAGAAGCTTCTTTTAGATATGAAAAGTTCAACACCGAAGAAGTATGCTCATTGTTTAGTAGGAAAACATAATCTAATTGTATTAAAAAAACTCTCCTCATTTGAAAAAAGTCAAGTATTCTTGATTTAGAGCATTCTAATGTTTGTGGTCCTATGATGACAAATTCACTTGGTGGCTTTTTAATTAGTTTTAGATTTCAATTGAGAGGCAGATTGGAAAGAAGTTGAAATGTATTAGAATTGATAACAGAGGAGAGTAAACTGAACCTTTTGATGAATATTGCAAACAATAGAGTTATTCAACATCAAAAGACACCTCCTAAGACACCTCGATTAAATGGCTTACTTGAGAGATTGAACATGTCACTGGCTAAAAGGGTAAAATGCTTGCTTTCACAAGTAAAGCTACCAAAATCCTTTTGGGATGAGACTTTTAGTATAGTTGCACATGTATTAAATTTTATTTCACGTGTTTCTTATGTTTGGTAATTATGATAAAATTTAAGATATGATAAATTTATTCTATCCTCTATTTGGTGCATGTTCAAGATAGGATAAACTTATATATAAGAAGGATATAGCCAAAATAAAATTATATTATAGGGGTGAGATAAAAGTGGATAGGATTTTTGATATCTATAATATAAAAGTTGTTTTTCTCAAATAATAAAATTCTTAAATTAATATAAATAAACTAATATTTGAATATAAATAATAACATTTGAATTCTAATATAAAAATTCAAAATAACAAAAATAAAAACAATTAGGTTTTTATGTATTCATTTTTTATTTATATATTCAAAGTTTTCTCTATCTTATAATATAAATTCAATATATAAATATATATTTAGTGTTTATATTTATTACATATTTAAGGTATTTTGGTATTTTAGGTTTATTAGTATAGTTACTATTTAATAAACTTTTTTTAGAGAATGATGGAAGGGGAAAAAAGAAATAACAAATAAAATAATTAAGAAAAGAGGGGAAAAGACAATAAAAAATAATTGAGTAAAAATGAAGTGGGCAAGAGTGTTCCGAGAGATTCTTACCATCTCCATTTTTGTAATTTTTAAGTTCATTTATACTAATATGCTGTTTGTATCAAACAATGGACATGATAAAATGAGAATATATCTTATATTATTATTATTATTCACCAAAGAGTTGATAGAATATAACAAAATTTCTGGATTTCATATCCCATCATATCCAATTCTATCCTTATTAGAAATCTAGACAACCAAATGTAGATTTGGAGTTTGATGTTACTAATAGAGTTTGCACATATGAAGATGTTTCTTTTGCGTGTCTTTGGGTGTAAGGCATTAGTGCACATTCCTAAAAATGAGATAGGTAAACTTAATGTAAAAACATGACAATGCAAACTCATTAGCTATAGACAAGATTTTTTTAATTACAAGTTCTATCATCCAATGAAGTAGAGATGCCGTGCTTATGGAAGATCAGACAATACAAGATATTGAGAGATCATAAAATCATAAATGATTTCAGTACCATAGGTAATGATGATATGATTGACTTCAATCCAGTTTCTCATACACATGTCCTTGCACAGGTTGATGAGGAGCAGTAGTAAGTAAATGTTCTAGACAATGTACATATTTCAAGACATGTTGTGAATGATAATGCTGCTCATGAACTAAAGGCTCTATTAGATGCTTCACTAGATGTTCTAGTCTAAAGATCCGTCATAAACCGAAAACCTCCCACTAAATATTTTGCAATGAGTATGTCTTATTCGCTGATGCAAGCTAGAGTGCTATGTAGAAGCAATATGAGTGGACAAACAAATGGTTTGATGCCTTGTAGGATGAGATACAATCACTTTATGATACTTTTGAGCTAGTGCTTTCCCTTTCACTTTAAAACCCTATGATTGTTCCATATATATCTTTTTCTCCAAGTTACCATGTAAGAAGGCTATTTTGACATCCATCTACTTAATTTCTAGATCTAAGCTAGCCACCAAGCCTAGAACTACACTAATTGAAGACATTTTCACCACCAGAGAAAATATATCATCAAAGTCAATACATTTTCTTTAATTGCATCCTTTAATGACCAACTATCTTAGTATTGTGGTTGTAAAATGTCTTCATCTTACTTCAACCTGTACATCCACTTATTTTTCAAATCTCTTTTGCCTTTAAGCAATATAAGTCTTTATGACCTAAAGCAAGTACCAAGATAATGGTACAAAAAGTTTATGATAGTTATGAGGGAGTAAGTGTGATGCCCCACATACATCACCATTGCGCCTGCCTATTTTAATCTATTAATATTTCAATTTAATTACAGTTGTGGAAGCAATCACCACATCTCATATGGGAAAATTTGCACTAGTCAAACTATTGAACATATGCTTCTTTATATTAACATAAATAACATGTCCAACCAATCACAAAATACAAAGACCTAGGGAGGAGTTAGAGTCACCTATCTCCATACTATCCAAAAACCTGCCTATACAAAGATAGCTTTCCACTACAAGTTGAAGATCTCCTTCTCTGACTTGTTTACTCAATTGTTGTACCTAAGAGGGCCCTTGAACCCTGTTAAAGGTCCAATTGTATTGCCATTTACTTCAATGTACTAAGCCACGAAACGAAAAGAAATAAGCTCAAGTAAATCCACATCTGCCCATATAGTGAAATTATGCTTAATATACACCATCGTGGATCCCATATTAGTATATCCTAATATTTTGAGTCTATGTATACAAAAATCCAAAAACATGGCTCGTCAGGTGGATCCATCCTACGAATATGTAAAAACAAAAGAGTGCCACAACCTATTAAGTGAAATCCTTATCTTTAAGGCAAGAGATCATCAACCTACTGTTCAACCTAACACAAAATGATGAAATGGGCAAGAATATTCGATGGACATATCGATGGCAAATTAATAGTAAGCCTTAAGTATGATGGTTAATTATATAAACTAACATGTACTAGTGTCATGGAAGAAACATGGCTTGCATGAGGTTCATTGCACTTCAATATACATCCCAAACACTCATGGAGTATCCCAACTCATTCAGGACATCCCTCTGTATCCACACGGCAAGGACATCGCAACTCTATGACATCCCGTTTAACAACCCTTCCTTGGGGCATCTCAACACATGGGACATTGTTAGATCACCCTAATGTGGATGATGAAACAAAATTAGTTGGATGAGACGAGGGTGTGCGGCAAGCGATCGCCAAGTGAGGGAAAAAGAGTGATTAAGTGACAGCCCAAGGAGATAGGGACTTGAAGGAGAGGGGGTGGGAAGGAAGAGAGGGGAGAGAGAGAGAGAGAGAGAGAGAGAGAGAGAGAGAGAGAGAGAGAGAGAGGCAAGAGAGCTTGAGTGTGTGCGCGTGTTTGTGTATGTGAAGTTGGTAGTGAGGTGTGGTGGAATGAGGGGGAAACCACCCCTTTATATAGTCCACACCCCATGGCCTTCATCATTACTCTCATTTATTGAGGATGCAAATGGCCCAATAGCCTTCTCTCACTTGGCCAAGCTAAGAAAGAGATGTGGCCCCCTAAAGAAGTACATGTGGCCCCTGGCATAATTATAATGGATCACTTAGCATGGTTTCAATGAAAGGTGGCCTCCTTTGAAGCCATGTGTGGCCTTAGGGTAATGATGGCCTAGGAGGTATACTGATGAGTAGTGGGGTGATTCATGGGTTCCATAAATGCAAGTCCATCATTAGGGGCTCTTGATGTGAGTGATGATGCAAGATGGTAATCCAAGTGCTATCATTGGCAAATACAATCTATTCATGGAAAAATATAGAATTCCATGGCCGATTCTCGCTTTATGTTGATAATATATTGATCGTGTAGGAATGTTTCACAAATTGAGTTATTGGAGAAATAGTTGAGTAAGTCTTTTGCCATGAAAGAATTTAGCTTGACGAAGCAGATTCTTAGCATTAAAATTACTTGAGAGATAAATGCTAAGAAGTTGTTACTTGTCACAAGATGGTAATCCAAGTGCTTGCATTGGCAGATACGATCTATACATGGCCAAAGGTAGAATTCCATTGCTGGTTCTTGCTTTATGTTGATGATATACTAGTTGTCGGCAGGAATGCTTCACCAATTGAGTTATTGGAAAAATAGTTGAGTAAGTCTTTTGCCATGAAAGAGTTCGGCCTAACGAAGCAGATTCTTGGCATTAGAATTACTTGAGAAAGAAATGCTAAGAAGTTATTACTTGTCACAAGAGAAGTATATTAAGAAGGTTCTTTAGAAATATTACATTGATAAGGCTAAAGTGGTTAGCAATCCTCTTGCTGCTCACTTTAAATTGAGTATGAAACAAAGTTTTACAACTAATAAAGAGAGGAAAGACACTTAAAGTATTCCATATGCCTCAGTTGTAGGAAACTTGATGTATTTACACAACCAAACTTGGCACATGTAATTGGCATTATTAGTTGTTATTTGTTAAATTCAGGAAGAGAGTCTTGAAATGTAATAAAGTGGATCATGAAGTATTTGGGGAACTTCCAGTTGAAACTCAGTTTTGGGACAAGGGAACTGGAGTTATACACAGATTCTTACTTGGCATGATATATTGATAGTTGTAAATCTAATTTTGGTTATTTTGATTTCCTATTCTAGTGGATTTTTCATAAAGTCAATTTTGCAAAAGTGCATTGCACCTTTTGACAACTAAAGCTGAATTTATTGTGGCGATCGAAGCTAGTAAAGAGTTTCTAAAGCTGAAAAGTTCATGGAAGAACTTGGGTTCAAGCAAAAAAGTATGTGTTACTTTGTGACAACCAAAGTACAACTCATCTTGGTAACAATTCATTGTTTCATTCTAGATCAAAACACATTGATTTTAGATATCATTGGATAATTGATGTCTTAGATAAAGTTGTTTAAATTTGAAAAAATCCATGAGGATCATAATGGTTTTGATATGATGACAAAGACTCTACTAAGGGAGAAGCTTGAATATTGACGATTGATGGCAGGGATGATGAATTCCACTTCATTGTGCGAGTGAGATTTGTTGGGCTAGGTTCACTCCCATGTGAGGCAAGTCTAATGAATTGCAAGCCCAAAGACTTGAGTCCAAATGATAATCCATATAAAAAAATAGGATTTCTCTTTATTTTTATGTGTTTGTTGCAAAGGATGATCAATAGAGGCAGTAGCTGGATAGAAAGAGAGATAAGATACAGGTGAAATATATCTAGAAGTAGATGAAGAAAATGATGAAGAATTGGTTGTAATGATTATAAAAAAAAAAAAAAGTTCCAGAAACATGGCTAGACAAGGAAAGAACTTCAAGGGAAAAAAATAGAGCAAACGGCCTGAAGAAAGAAGATTACTCAAGAACAAAGAAGGTAATGATATTAGAAAATAGTTTATAAAACCCATTGGCCGAGAATTCTATGGTCCCGTTTGGTTCGGCATTGGGGAAATGTCTTTGCAAAAATGCAAATACCTTTTGGTGAATGGAGTTTTCCGAAATACATATAGCGTTTGGTGAATTGTAATTCTAAATTATATTGAGAAACAACTTTGGGCAAAATACTGTTTGGTAAAAATTGCATTTGTAAAGAATTTTTATTAAATTAAAAAAAATGTACTTTTTTTTTTTTGAAGTTTGGCCATTGACCGGCCAGATCTAGCTGTCGGACTGTTGAAATTGGCCATCGGATCGTCGGATTTGGCCGTTGGATGGCTGAATCTGGCCCTCGGATGTCGTCGCCTGAGGTCGCGTGACCCCAAGTGTCGGCTGCTTGGGTTCGTGCAACCGCTTGGGGTTGCCCAACCCAGGCGACCGTCACGCGACCTCAACGGCGGTCGCTTGGGTCGGACGACCCTAAGTGACCAACGAACTCAGGCAGGCAACGCCTGGGTTCACCCGTTGCTTGGGTTGTGCGATTCAGGCTATTAGTCACCTAGTTCGCGCAACCTAGGCATCGCCTGAGGTCCAGCAACGGTCGCCGGGGTCGGGCGACCCTTAGGCGGCGGTCGCCAGCACGTGTGACCCCTTGGCCGGCAGTCGTCGGCCTTTGATTAGCTTTTCCACGCGGCATTTGGAGAAGATGAACAGTAACTAAGACTTGCATTCCGAAAATGCAACTTCGCAAAGTACCTCAGGATCTGCTTTGGACTAAAGGTCTTTAGAGTCCCTTGAAGATGCAATTGTATTTTCCCAAAGTTAAACAAAAACACAAACCAAACGCGTTTGCATTTGGCCAAGAGACTTTAGAGTCCTAAAGTCCATTTCAAATGCCAAACCAAACAGGGCCTATGAGTGTTCAAACTGTGATAGAGGTGTCAAAGAAGAAGAACAAATGATACTTAGATAGTGGGTATTCAAGATATGTGACTGGAGATACAAGTAAATTTATTATCAAGTTCAATGGAGGAAATGTATTATTTGTAGGCAAAAACAAATGAAAGTCAATTGGAAAAGGAACAATCAAAGTTGGATGCCTAACTGTCAGCTTAAGTTAATAGTATGACAATAAATTCAAGATACGCTTCAAAGAGGACAAGTGTTTTGTTATAAGTAGAAATAACTCTCAAACCTTTACCGAGGGTAGACACGACAATATTCACTAGAGGTGTAATTTGATGATATCAATTGCTTTATCTCTATCAAAGATGAA
Source organism: Eucalyptus brandiana (assembly GCA_014182725.1). NCBI lineage: Eukaryota > Viridiplantae > Streptophyta > Magnoliopsida > Myrtales > Myrtaceae > Eucalyptus > Eucalyptus brandiana. Next base: position 19,501,759 of record CM024671.1, on the reverse strand, counting down.
AGTGATATTTGGCGTGGGGAAATTGGACACATAAGTGTCAAGTAGATTTCATATTTATCTTCCGTGAACCTATTATGTGATTTGCCAAATTAAAGTATGAGAAATATGAGCTTTGCATTGCTTGCACACTAGATAAACAGGTTAGGACCTCTTTTAGACTTATAAAATATGTTTCCACTAACCAAGCCTTACAATTGCTACACATGGATATATTTGAACTTAGGTGAAGTCTAAACCTCAATGGTAAGAAGTATTCTTTAGTTATATTAGGGATTAATAACATGAAAAACCTCAAACTGGTACACTTGTGATAAATTTACTTTAAACTATTTTTTTGACCATAAAAAATCCCAAACTGATATACCTGCGACAAATTTACCTCGACTGATTATAAAAAATCCTAAATCGGTACATTTATAACAAATTTATTTCAAACTAATTTATTCAATCGCAAAAACCCCAAATTGATAAATTTATGACAAATATACCACCCGCTAAATTGGATTAATATCACAAAAAAATCACAAGAATTGTAAACTATGACAAACGGAATATAAAATCCCAAATTGGTATACTAGTCAACTGTCATATATCATTTAACTTAATAATTTGACAGTAAAATTTAATGAAAACTAACAGAGGGTGAATTTGTCACAAATGTACCAGTTTGAAGTAAATTTGTCAAAGGTATACTAGTTTGGGGTTTTTGGTGGTCAAAAAAATAGTTTAGGGTAAATTTGTCACAAGTATACAAGTTTGAAGTTTTTCAGGGTATTAACCCTTATATTGGATGACTATAGTGGGTTTACTTGAGTTTTCTTTCTTTCTCATCAAATTTTTTAAAAATTTGCCAAGAAAATTCAAAATTCAAAACACTACATTATTTTTGGCATTAAAACTAATCATTGGAGAATTTGGTAATCATTTTTTTTTTTTTTTTTTGTGACCAAAATGGATTTCAACACAAATTTTCTTTTCCTTATACTCCAAAATATATATATATATATATTCTTCACAAGAAATAGCTAGAACCCTTTTGATTGAAAGTACAATTCCTTTAATTTTTAGGCAGAAACCACCTATAAGCTTTATAAAAACAAAATACCAAGCGTTTTATATTTTCTAGTGTTTGGTTGCAAGTGTTTTACTCTTAAGAATGTTAGTGATCACCTTGACAATTTTGATGAGAAATCAAATGAAAGGATATTTCTTAGTTACACCAAAACAAGCAAAGCTTGTAGTGTCTACATCTTTAGAAATGAAAGAATTAATGAATGTAAAGTTCGAAAAAAGTAATCCTTTGGTGGAGAACCTAGATATACTTAAGAAGTTGGAACTAGCGTTGATATCAAATGAAGATGTACATTCAAATGAAAATTAAGTTAATCATGAACAATTGAATAAGGATTAGGAGTACAAATTTAGTTATTCAAAGGACTACATACTTGGGAATTTGAATGAATGAGTCAAGACTTGTTCCTCTTTCAAAGAAATGATTAATACAATGGCGCTTATATTATAAATCGAACCTAAAGAAGTTGAAGAAGCACTATTTGATGAAAATTAGTGTTGACATCTAAATCTTCACGACAAATCTAATAAGATAAAAACTCAAGACTTGAGATTCTTAATCGTGGCATGATCTGTTTTCTTCGCCAATAGAGTTTTTTAGGTGTTTTTTAAGTGTCATTTCATTCTATTTGTACTTAGCGTCATTTTCCAAAAAGTCAAAATTTGACTTTTATGTTGACTTTTTTGGTCAAACCTAAAAGATTAACGTTTAGTCAACATTCTGTGTGAAAATCATAAAAATATGTCAATTGTCCTTACATACATAATTAGGCTTGTTAACTTTCAATTTTATAACAATACGATTGAGAATTGACTTTTTAGTCAAATTGATGACCTCAACCCTCAATTGAGAAATTCCAAAAATCATCGATTTCTGTCTTTTTAAACATTTAATCTAGTGACCATGGTAATTCAAGGTTTCGAGCCCACTTTCAAGATTTTAAGTTCAAACAAGACTTCCAATGTTCAAGTGTGAATTTGGGGATGTGATTGACCTTTCATAACAAGATGAGAGCACAATTAACATCCCATTACATCAAGAAAATCAATTTCAATGCAATTTGGGCACAAGTAAGACATTTTGGAGAAAAGTGCATCAAATAACGAATTGGGATTGACAAGGTCTAATTGGGTCTACCCAATTGACCATACCCATTTCAATATAATGGGCCAAACTAGAGGGGGGGTCAAATCCATGGAGCAATTTAGAGGAAAATAGGACAATTGAGAAGTCTCGAGTCAACCTAATCAACTCAATCGGATTTGGTTTGACTTAACCTAGTTCGGCTTGTTGGGCTAAAGCCCAATGTAACCCATTTAGCCTAATTAGCTGAATTATTTAGCCCATTCAACCCTCGGGCAGTCCCCTCTCCCATTAATTACCAGAATGCCATTTTAAAAAAAAATTATCAAAAAACTAATTCCATGCAACGGATCCTTGAGAGCATTAATAATGGCCGCCCATTTCTCATTTAATTCTAGCCATAGATGGTGTCATGTCACCCATCAATGAGCATTTACAAGAGATAATCCTATTATTTCTTGCTTGCCCATTAAGAAAGAATTTCGACCATATGATCATAAGGTGAGTTGTAAGGCTAAAATTAGCTCGAGATAAAGATATAGCTGAGAAACATTATCGGATTTAAATCAATGGCGCGAGTTTGAAAAATAAAAAGTATAGTGTTGGAAAGTAACGATAGAAATTTGTTTGATTCGTGCTAGGGGCACCCTTGAATTGATGACTGGTGATTTTTATTATGCTTGTATTGTCATTGCTCTTTGGTAGTTTCCAGCGGTTGCATTCTTCTTGAACAGTTACCATCAGTTGCCTCAATACTCCCCCTTTTTCAAAAGTCTTATGCCCATACTTTCACAATCTCTTAATCTTGTTCTTTAGTGGTTATTGCTTTGAAAATATGTGTGAATTGCCCCCATGATCTTCTTTCCAAGTGGTCGTTCCTTTGTTCTTCCATTTCGAAAATCTTGTACCCCTAAAACATTCATGTTGGTTGCTTCACAATCTCAATTGACCAGTATGGTGGTCTTGAGCTTTGAATTGTATCTCAACACTCATGTATTCAATGAATTGTACACCGTCCTTTGCTCATCGATACACTTGTTGATAATTATTAATCATTTGTCATCATATATCAACAACTAATTGGTTATATCCATGAACATGTCTTGTCGATGTATGTTAATATCGATTGCCAATATCGATGTGGTCATCAACAATGTGTCACATTTATGACATTGTTCATACATTAGTCACACATTAGTCACACGCTCTTCCATGTTGACGACTTGATCATTTTCTGGTGTAAGTTGCGAGTTTTAAAGCAGACACAAAATCATGCGAGGAGGTATCCAACTCATGATAATCCTTTAAAACTTGTTATGAAGTCATACTGGTATTCAAATGCATTTTATTCGTGCTTTGGCCACACATCCCACTCAATATTCATTTTTAATATTTACTTACGCCATTGCTTGAGCTATTCATATTATATGGACCTTGAAAATGTTTCCATTGATTCTTGAGAATCAAATTCATCATTTTCTAAAAATTACTTAATCTAGGAAAAATTCTTCCATCATTTTCTCAGTCATCATTAATTCATGGCCATTTTTCTTTAAGCAACTTTAATTGGTGACAGTCTGAGAGGCTTTTATCTTCCGTTCGTAATATCAATTGGCTTGGTGAGAAATACATAGTCTTGTCAGGGATTTGGCAGGGTTGATATTCACATTAGTGGGCTTTCATGCAAATCAAGAAGTGGAGTTCATTGGCGTTACTTGGCATTTCCTGAGGGGAACATTCAAGTAATCTTGGATTAATGTGGTGTTTCCAAAGGGTTGTAGAGTTTGGTTGGGCCTAGTTCTTTTGAATGGGGGATCTTCCTAGGAAGATCAAATCAAAGACTTACACACCTAGGTTAAAATTGGTGATCACTTTTCCGGTTTTAGAACTCTCTAATAATCACATGATCCAAATGAATTTTTCTACTTGGATGTAATGTAAGCATAGCTTACTTCAGAATTGAATGGGGATTCCTAGCATGGAAATAAGGCTAAAAAACTCACATGCACGAGGTTAAAGCCATGAAACATCCCAATAATTCTTGTCATCTTTATTTGCCTTTATTTCTTTTTCCTATTCCTTTCATTCAAGATTGTTCAACTAAAATTTGATCTACGATTACTTTCATATCCAGCATTTGATCGGTCAAATTTTTTATTGTTGAGATGTTTGCAATCCTTAATTTCATCACATGCAGTTAAATTCTAAAATTCACAAGCCCAACACCACAAAAAACGGGTGACTATTTCCAAAGATTGAAAAGTTGATTAGGGAATTTGCTTGGCAATATGATTATCAAAAACTTTTTCCAACAAGCATAACCCATTTTTTAGATTTAAAAAGTGTTGTATGTCATCGATCAAATTTTGGTCAACTCTCCATCAATTCTAATTCAAATTAAATGATCTTTTGAAAATGGTGGCAATTTGAAGCGACGATGCTTCCTATGAGATTAGATAATTCAAATTTGGGTGTGCCTTGAATGAATATTGAGGTTCTTGTCAAATTTAAAATATAGTAATTTTGAGAAGTATTTCAAAAGTCTCTAAAAGTCCAATTTCACGTTTTGTTAATATTTGATGTTTTAAAAGTCAAATTTCAAACTCTTATAATACTTGATCTCTCTTATCTCACACCTCTACAAATCCTCATTTCCTCGTCTCCTTTCTTTTTCTTCTTTTCTATTTTAATTCGAATTATTTTTTAATTTTATTTTTCTTTTTTAATTCGAATTATTTTTAATTTCCTTTTTTTTTCTTTTTCTTTTCTTTGTTTCCCATCTTCTTCTTTCTTGACTAGTTGTTGGCCGTTGCCAGGCGAACCTCGAGCTCGTCGATCTCAAACTCGCGCTCTACACTCTTGCTTATCATTTTCTTTATTTATTTTACCATACAGTTGTACATTACTCAAGCAAAGAGTTTTACATGCTTTGCTTCTTTTTTCTTTTGTTTATTAGAACTCAAAAGACGCAGGGAGAGAACAAGCCACTCAACTGGAAGATTCTCATAAGGGCTGTACATGCTTTGCTTCTTTTCTTTTTTGCTTTTTTTTAAAAATCCATACAGACATTTTTTAGAGTAGATGAGCATTTGCCGACAATGAGGAAACAAAGATATGAAGTAAGTTTGCCTGGATTTAAAGGCAAGTTCATATTTGATGGATTTATAGGTCGGTAAGTGATGCATGCCTACATGGTGAAGTCTTAGAAAATATTTTCCTTATCAAAAACCGGAAAATATTTTCCAAAACATTTTCAGGTTTTAGTTGAACATTAGAAAATATTGTCATTTTCCTGGAAAATGACTTTCGAAAAAAAAATATTTTTCGGAAATGGCCAATTTTCCGCAAAACAAACGAACCCTTAATTTATCTCAAAGTTGAAAAGTCGGTGTAGAAAGGTTTTGGAGTGGTTTTTAATTTTAATTTTACTTTTTATTTTAAATTTTGTGGCTCATGCACTTTGACATGCTCAAAATTTTCAAAATGTGCTTATATTGAAAAGTAGATTCCGATTTTTTTTTCTCTTGGAAATTTTATACACATTCTAGTGGGTAATTAATAAAGTTGCTATAGAATTTCTTTAAGTTAAAACAAACATACAAGTTACCCTAACATTTTGCCCAAAGAAAGTATGCTTAACATTGGCAAATTATATAAATCACCTTTAAGGGACTTAAGGTTGCAAATTTTACTTGAGTAACTTGAGTACTACTAATCATTGGTCGAGCCATTCACCCCTACCCCATCATGATGCGAGCTGGGAGTCCAAGACCGACAATACTACTCACAAACTAGAGTGATTTTATGTCTTCAATGGGCTTAAGATTTGCTCAAATAAACAAGCGGTTACTTTTGCAAGAGTCCTTGAGGTAAATTATGTTGCTGTTTTTTCAAAACCATTCTTAAGGTAGATGGGGGCCTAGGCAAAATTCACATGACGAATAAGTTGTTTGGAGCATGACCAAAGTCTAGAGAAATTACAAGAAACTATGGACTTCATGCCTTCATGTTAGTAGATCAACCAAGGCCCATGACCAACAGAACAAAGAGAACAATGCTCACTTACCTTATCCCCACTTTTGATAAGTGGGAATTGAATTATTAGAGTAGATAAGTGTGCTAGCTTTGGGGAGCAAATATGCATGGGCCCTAATCCTCCCCACCACCAATCTTCCTTTTCTTTTGGTTTTGCCAAGTCTCCCCACCACCAATCGAGATATCAAGTAGCATCCAAGAAAACCAATCTTTTCTCCTCCTCCTTTCCTCCACCATTAAAATCTTCCACCCTCCTTCTCCATAATTGCTAGGCATACAAAATATTAACAAAGACTGACATCAAAAGCATATTGTTAATTTATTTTTATTTTTATAATTTTTCTAATCAACACACTAATTTTTTTTTTTAAATTTTGGAGTAAATCCCCATGAGAGGCCAAAAGAATGAAACTTTAGAAAGAAAAGATGAGGAAGACAGCAAAAGAGAAGAGGAGGGGAGAGAGATATGGGAAAAGGGTCGAATTTAATAAGTAGTGAAGCCCAATAATAAAATAGTTGTTGCAGATCCTAGATATTTCTTATTTATATGTACAGGCGCCCAAAGTCCATATAGTTTATACACTGCCACTTCTCCGAGTCTCCTCAAGACTTGACGATCTCTCTCTCTCTCCCTCTCTCTGCAGGCAAATTTCTATTTCTATGGACACGAGGACCTCACTCATGGTCGTGGATGGTGCTTCGAGTCCGAGTTCAGGGTCTTCCATTTTTTATCAGTGAGTCGTTCTCTTCTCATTTCGTCACTAAGATAGGAAGACAGCTGCCAATTGTTACACTGTCTCTACCGTCGCGCTTCTTCAATAACCCATTTGCCGGGTTCTTCCTTAGCGCAATCAGCGACCCCAGTGTGATTTCTTCTCTGGGTTGCAGATTTTGCCTCTGCATTAAGATTTCACATTTCTTTCTCATCTGGGTTTTGCGTTGTCTCAGTCGATGGCTTTGTCCCTTGTTTGGATTCTTCTTCTTCTTCTCCTTCTTCTTTATTTGAGCTCTGAAGCAATAAATTGGAGTTACCCTATGTGGAGCTTCTGAAAACTTGCCCCCTCAATCAATGTGATTTTCAACGCATAGCTTTGTATCGACTGAATTTTCAGCTTCCAATGGGCTTGCGCTTTGTTATTGCTGGTGTGCTTACACGAATTTGATAGCGCTTGCTTTGTAGTTGACTCTGCAGTTCCTTATCAGAAAGAACTTTCCTCTCTGACTTTGTAGATGAAATCGATAATCGTCTGAAGATGTGAACCTTTTAGAAAAATGTGATTTTGCGGGGCGTTAATTAAACTGGGGCTGGAGTATTTTAGTGTGAATTTTGGATATTGGGTGTACTTCGAGCTATTCAGTCCGTATTGTTTGCTAGAGCGTAAATATGGACAGAACAAGACTAGACTTGGCATTTCAGCCATCTGGATCGGCGCAGTCAGAGGAGTCAGCTCTAGATTTGGAAAGAAACTACTGCAATCATCAGAATTTGCTGTCTTCAAGTCCATCTCCTCTACAGCCTTTTGCCTCTGGTGGGCAGATATCTGAAAGTAATGCTGCTGCTTATTTCTCGTGGCCTACTTCGAGCCGTCTGACAGATGCGGCAGAAGGTAGGGCAAACTATTTTGGGAACCTTCAAAAAGGGGTGCTTCCTGAAACTCTGGGTCAGTTGCCAATGGGGCAGCAAGCTACAACCTTGCTTGAACTGATGACCATTAGGGCATTCCACAGCAAGATTTTGCGTCGGTTTAGTCTTGGGACGGCCATTGGTTTTCGTATTCGACGTGGGGTTCTGACCAATATACCAGCAATTCTAGTCTTCGTTGCCCGAAAAGTTCACAAACAATGGCTCAGCCGCATCCAGTGTCTACCTGCAGCCCTTGAGGTGAAACAAATTGGTCCTTCTCTTCTAAGTTTGGATCATGAATTTTGTTGATCTTTTTATGTAACATTTTTTTTTTTTTAAATTATCTATGAAATCCTTTAATGTATTTTGAGCTGAACAACATAAAATTATCTGCTTTACTACTTGATAATAGCAAGGATACCTTATCAAGAAATGACTTAACTCATCTATCGCAGGTGAGAGAGGATTGAAGAAGCAATTTTTAGGTCACTTGTGTTTGAAATTACAAAGATATATTTGTTTGTTGTGCTTTTGCTGAACTGCTGACAATGTGGTTAGTTTCAGTCTTCCAACTTTAATTGGTCAAATAGACTGCAATTAGCATGGCACAAAAGCTTCAATGGAATAAATTGAGAACCCTAGCAGAGTAAACTAAAGGTCTTGGAACATCTACTCTGTCATGGGACATATTGAGCTGGATTAAATATGTGATTTCGGGCCTTATAAATTCACAGAAGCTGACTGCCTCTACAACGGATGTGCAGGGGCCAGGGGGGGTATGGTGTGAGGTAGATGTTGTGGAATTTTCTTATTATGGTGCACCAGCACCTACTCCAAAAGAGCAGTTATACAATGAGCTTGTAGATGGCTTGCGGGGTAGCGATCCATGTATTGGCTCTGGTTCTCAGGTATCCTACTAGTCTCCTTTCTTATTTCTCATACAATATGCGGTAAATGACATGCAATGAACATAATTCTTTTCCAATCAGGATATGGATACTTATGTCAAATATTAGGCATGAATATTCTTCTATTGCTACAGTGTTTATGATGAGTACTAAATTTCCTAATCATAATATTATAAGAATTATTTTAATGCCCTGCTTCAAGTTTCTCCATTTGCAGTACTATTTGGAGTTGTCTCAATGTTCTTATGCTTATACAATTCTACATATCTTAACTCTCAATGCTTACTCTGTAATGGATGACGTACAAGGAGAGTAGGTCATCTTCTCTTGAAAGAGAGACAAATAACAAAGGAAAGAAAAGAGAGGAAAGTAGTTATTATTTGAGTTCCTGAAAATAACTGACTAGAAAGTGCTGGGGTAATTGGAATCATCTTGATTTGATTGAGTAGAAATAAATAAGAATGTGGTGAAGTATCTTTATTGGAGACTTTCCTTGAATTTAGCTTCAATTTCAAGTGCATTAAGGTTTTGAGGAAGTGAAATTTGATTTGTTGGACTTGGTGTGGGATTACTATGGTTAAGCCTTTGCTTAAGATTGAGAAAATTGAAACATGAGACACAATGAGTAGATAAAATTCCTCTGAATAAATAATAAGTGGCTTTTCTAATTTCACTGTGTAGGTAACATCTGACTTTTCTTTATTTTTGAAATCTGTATGATGAGTTCTTTTCAAGTTGTCTCCTCGTTATAACTATTTAAGTAGAAAGTCTCATTCTTTAAGGGCTGCTCGAAATTTTGTATAAGAGATTGTGGGAGTGAGGACAGGAATCTAGGTCCTTAAATTCTTTTTTCTTGTTATCCATCAGTATTTTGCTTCTAGTATCACTTTTAAAATATCTATTCTCTCTCTCTCTCTCTCTCTCTCTCAAAGCTGATGATTTAGTGAAAATACCATCAGAAGCTGTCTTATGTCATAATCTGTCTTTTTTTACCAACAGCACCTTCATGATGTACATGTTGATATCTTGCTACAGTCAAATTGATATTTGTTGTTGGTATTGAAGTTAAGAAACTGAAAGTTTCATCATTAGGTATATTAACATTGGAAATGTTGGATTACAAAATATCAGGTTCTGGCACATCCCTCTTTTCAAGTGGCTACATTTTTTTCCCATTTTAATGTTAGTCTCCATTGACGTATCTTACATTGACTCCAAATCTTGGTATCATTAGCTCGTCCAGTTTAATAAGTTAAAGGCCATAGCTCATTCCTCTTTTTCCCCATAACTCAAGCATTATTACCTTTGCTCTAGGATCTATTGGTTCATCTTCGTCTCTAATCCTCTCTTCTATGTTTTCAAATTGTTCAGGTTGCCAGTCAAGAGACATATGGAACCCTGGGTGCTATAGTGAGAAGCCGCACTGGTAATCAACAAGTGGGTTTCCTGACAAATCGGCATGTGGCAGTAGATTTGGACTATCCAAATCAGAAAATGTTTCACCCTTTACCGCCTAGCCTTGGACCGGGTGTCTATCTTGGTGCTGTTGAGAGGGCTACATCTTTTATAACGGATGATCTATGGTATGGCATCTTTGCCGCTAACAATCCAGGTAATACTGGATCCTGGATTGTCATCATCTGGGATGATACTTACAGAATAAACCTTTGAAGCAATCTTTCATGGATTTGTACAATCTGTTTTTATTTATTTGTTAATCAAAGTGAATGCTAATTTAAGGAGATAGACAAGGATAAATCTTCCGTTGTCAGACAGCCTTCTAAGGAGGGACAAAACAAGCGAAGCACAGATCTGTAACATTCATATTTGCAGCATTAATCTGATAATACTTTTCTCTATACCATACTTGTGGCTGCACATTTTCTCATGAGGCGTGATAAGATGTGTACCCTGTATATGCCTTTACGGAAACAAATAGGGAAGAGCTTTTGTATCAAGATAAACCCCAGACATGCTGTGGAAGCCACATAAGTTGGCAATGGGAGCAAGACTGGTCCTCAAGCACTTTGTCTGATCTTCCTTTTTACTTCATGTCATAGCTTCATGTATCAGCTTTTGTGGATTTACATCAACTTGGAAGTTATGGAGTGGAAGTGTGGAGATGGATTAGGTGGATTGGGATGTAGTTTTTCATGTTCTTGCTTCAAGATTGTTAGTGGAAAGTCAATGTTCATCTTCTTGGGTATTGATGTGGTCATTTTCCTTAAGAAAATGTTTCTTTCCCCACATAACAATGCTTGATTTGCTTTTTGTTATTTTACTTATGGTGAAGACCTTTTGAGACAACTCAGGACTTGGGAGCTTTAGGTTTTTCAAAAAATTCTTTAACTCAACTTTATACTATAAGAGACTACGATCTCTCTCTAGGAGTGGACAAACTTATACTTGTTCTAGCAGAACAGGCTCTCTCACTGTTATATCCTCATTAGAGAAGTTTATCAGTTCTCAAGTTGAGGGGCAAAGAATTAAGTCTCCTTGAAGATTTATTTGGGATCTTCCTACTCCATTGACAGTTGTCTATTTCTCTAGGGTAGCTTGGGAGAAAATTCTGTGTTCACCTTCAGAAACCGAGTATTCCTTTCGACAGTAGGTGATTCCTTTGTCAAACAGATGGATTATACTAGCTGACAAAACAAATCTTTCCTTTTGTTATATAGGATCCATGTAGCTGACTCCACTTCAGGGGAAAATGTTCTGTGCTGCAGCTACTCTTACTGTTGTTTGTCATAGATGTGAATTATGGACATTTGTGCCCATGTCTTCTTTTCTTAAACTACAGATCTTCTATCACACTTCTGTCTTGTACCTTTTAAATGATACCAGTGCAAATTAAAGCACCATCATTATAACTGACGTCACATGGATCTCCGTGTTCTATGCCCTTGCCTGCTCATAGGAGCAAAATTGTTTGAGCGCAGTCACTGGGAGCTATAACTTGGGCATTTAACAGTAATACTTGTTACGCTGTTAGCTTCTTTATTCATAAACTATTGGGAACGCCAGAAAGTTAAGAACATAAATCCAGTAGCCCAAACAAGATGTAATTACAGGGCAAGTCCTAAAACTTGTCAACCTCGTGTACTTAAGGTCTCAACTTCCATTTTGTGCTTTTGAGTCCTAAAGTTTGGAACTTTTGGTCCAATTGAGTCCGTCCGTCAATGGAAGGAAGGGCTTAAAATGCATCAAAGTTGCAAAGTTTAGGAATTAAATTAACGAAATGGAAGTTCTAGGAATTAATTGCACGAAATTGACAAGTTTTAGGACTTGCCTTGTAATTATCCTTAAACTATCTACTTATGCTTTCAGCAAAGGTATAACCGGATCAGTAGTTCTTTGATTTAACTTGTTCAAAGAACTGTAATGAAGGTTGAGCCTTGGTATAACGGTAAGGTTACTCCACTGTGACTCGGAGGCCACAACTTTGAGTTCCAAAAACAACCTCTGAGTAAGCAGGGATGAGATTGTGTACATCTGACCATCCCAGGACCCCACGGTGTGGGATCCTCGTGCTTTGGGATGCCCCTTCTTTATTCAAAGAGCTGTGATGAATGTCTGATTTGATTTTTCCAACCATTCGTACCTCCATTGAATTTACCCTAGTACTTGATTAAGTCTGCCTCACTTCCTTATTCCAAATTCACTGTTCGTTTTCATGATGACCATTATATATTCTTTTTCACCATAACATTTAACTTTTGTTTATGAAGGCTCACCGTTCTTTCATTTTATATTCCACATAGTTAACTACAGGTATTGTAAGGTTCCTGAGAGCTTTTACATTTTTCCCAGGCAGGCTAAACTCCTGTAGTTGCTAAAATATCTAGCTCTGTTGGATATGTTCAGTTCTCAATCTTAGATCATCTTCTCCCAATAACTGGACAACCTTTATTTTTTTTAGCTGTTTTATGTTATTTACTTGTCTCGCGGTTCTTTCGTTTTATATTCCATTTAGTTAACTACAGGTATTGTCAGGTTCATGAGAACTTTTACCTTCTTCCCAGACTGGCTAAACTCCTGTAGTTACTGAAATACTTAGCTCCATTGGATATGTTCAGTTCTCAATCTTAGATCATCTTGTTCCAATAACTGGACAATCATTATTTTTTATTTTTTATTCACTCGTGCTCTATTTACATTTCTTTTCATGTTGCCTTTGTGATCATAGGCATTAAATTCTTCTTCCTAGATTATCGAATTACATGGGAGAAGCTCTAGCGTCTTTGGTTGCTTGGTTTGACACTGAGGCTGTGCTTTCAGTTTCCAGATGATTTGTAATCATAAGTCTAAGCAGCAAAATTTCCCAATGAAGACTGTATGGGTTTTGAGCTATATGCTGTCTTGCTCTGTAGAATTTCCGGGGGTTTCCTTATTCTGATCTTTGATTGAAAGATAATATATGGGGGCTTGCTTCACATATTATTAGATCTCCTGATGTTTAAGTAGGTCATAAATTTTCTTTTAAAAATGTCTCCTGATGGCTGTAAATAGGAGATCTATCTCTTGCCAAATGTGTATTTTTTTGGTCCCATTCACTCAAATATCAAATTGAATTGGTTCTGTGGCAGAAACATTTGTGCGAGCAGATGGGGCCTTCATTCCTTTTGCTGAGGATTTTAATATGAACAATGTGACTACATCCGTTAGAGGAATTGGTGAGGTTGGTGAAGTTAACAAGATTGACTTGCAGTCCCCAATCGGCAGTCTCATTGGAAGGCAGGTGGTCAAAGTTGGAAGAAGCTCTGGTTTGACCACTGGAACAATCATGGCATATGCCCTTGAATACAATGATGAGAAAGGAATATGTTTCTTCACTGATTTTCTCGTAGTTGGGGAGAACCAGCAGACATTTGATCTTGAAGGTGATAGTGGAAGCCTCATTCTCTTAACTGCTCCTAATGGCGAGAAGCCATGTCCAGTGGGGATCATATGGGGAGGAACAGCTAATCGGGGGCGCCTAAAGTTAAAGGTTGGCCAACCTCCTGAAAATTGGACTAGCGGAGTTGATCTGGGGCGTCTTCTTGATCTTCTTGAGCTCGATCTCATTACAACCAGTGAAGGTCTTCAAGGTCTGTACTATCTGAAAGTTTTCTGAGAAAATTTCCTGATTTGCTGTGCTTTTTTACTTCTCTCCCATGTCTGACATTTCTAAAGTTGCTTTTATGTTTCTGATCATAGCACAGATACTTAAAAATCTAGTCAAGTGTAACTGTGGGGAAAATTAGCCCGAATATTCTCACCAGCTTTTTTGTGTGTCCTACTAAGTCAATTAACTAGTTTGTGTGGGTCTCTTCAATCGTTACATATAGTTTTCACTAAGCAAACGTTCTACGCTATTAATCTCTTGACATTCTTGAGCATTTTACTTTTTCTTTTGGAGCCTTTTTCCAAAAATACTTGATAATTGTACTGAAACAATTGGGTAAGTGTTTTAGCTAAACTTGAGCAGTACCATTTAATAATATTGCAGTCATATAACAGTTTTTAGAGAACTTAAAAATTAACGGTGTTGAAATGTATGCGTAGTTAACAAGGAGTCTTAGGTTTGGTGTTCTTTATGTTTTGGGTTGGCAATTGTTCTTAACATTCCATATCTGTTTCTTTGTTTCTCTTTCATTGTCTTCTCGGTTGCCATGCTACTTAACATCTAATATCTATTTCTTTGTTTCTTCTTCATTGTTTTTGGCAATTGTAGCTGCGGTGTTGGAACAAAGAAATGCTTCTGCAGGAAACGTGGATTCAGCAGTGGGAGAATCATCTCCTCCTTCTAGGCATCTTTCCAGAGACAAAACTGATGAAAACATGGAGCCTTTCAGCTTGAACAACCAACAGGGCAACATCGAAATTGACACCTGCCAAGGTCTGCACAGAGAATTTCACATAGAAGATGGGATTGAAGCAACCCACAGCGTTGAACATCAGTTCATATCGAGCTGTTCTGCAAGATCGCCTATCCATCGGAGCGACCAGCAGGAGAACTCCGAACTCAGGAACCTGTCGGCTTTAGCAAGTAATGCCGACGCGGAGGTCACTGTTTCATTGCAGCTGGGAGAGCCCGAGCCAAAGAGGAGAAAGCAGTTTGATTTTCATTAGTAGCAGAGAACAAACACGTATTATGAAGCTGGAGAAGATTAATTATCTTGCTTGGAAAAGCCATATTTTCGTCTACGGCGACTTTCATGTTGGCATCCAGAAGAATGAACGCTCGCGTCCACTTGGGTGCGTTCTCGAATCTCTCTAGTTCATGGTTTGAAATCGAGGCTATAGCTATTAGTTCATTAAGGGGTAATAATTATGAGCTTCGAGTATTTCCTATTTTAGTGTATAATGTGGCATTTGAGCACCAAAAGTCATCGGTATAGGTAGAAAAATGGGGACGGTACAGAAGGAGAAATTCGGGGGGGACTCATGCTAATTCTCTTTGATTTGTATTAGTTAGCTGAAAGAGAATAAAATTGTGCTGTATGCACTCCTCAAGAGGGACTTATGGAAAGTACTGGAAGTTACATGAGTGAGATATTATTTCTTTTTCTTTATTTTTCTTGCGTGGAAGCCTTTACTAACTTTTGTTGGGTTGGCAATGATAAATATTTGATTTTTCTTGGTAGTGCCCTTTTGATCGTGCGTCGCTGCCTTTAGTATCGGATGGGGTCTTTTTTCCTACTCCATTTTTTTTTTTTTTTGGGTGAAATTCCTACTCCATTTTAGTATCCAAGTAATTCCCTACTTCACGGATTCATTTTCAAGTGAAGAATTATAATTTTATTTTGCCCTGTAAATCGAATTTTACACATAGATACGTACGTTCATGCATACATATAAATCTGAGAAGCATCAAGACTCCTTTGATTTTTTTTTCCCTCAATTATGTCACCCAATTTAATCCTAAACGATCTTTGAATTTGCACAGTTACTATTACAATCAAGCCTTCCATTGTCACAATGACTACGATTTGACATGCCGACATCATATTTTCAATTATTGGTTGAATAACTCCACATCCAAGATTTCAACTTAAAGTAAGAGAGGATTATTGAAAGATGAACGGTATAGGAAAAGCGGTTTCTGCCCGTCACTACCTGCAATACAAACCTCAAAATTTATACGAGCGGTGAGGATCAAGAGGGACGATCTGATGCGCACATTGAAGCAAGAACACAGTTTTTGCATTCTGGCCCAACGCCAGGAACGGGATGGCACCCGTCTCTTCCGGGAGGATGGTAAGGCAGCGTTAGAGCTGGTGGTGAGCTCAGCCCTCAAAGGTGGTCCGGCCATTGATTAGAATTGATAGTGTTTATAGCTTAAAGTTACTATTTACTTTTCACTCTTTTTCCCCCTTTTTGTTTATCTTTCGTGGTTCCATCAACTTCGATGGCTGGCGGGTTTATTGGCATAATAGACAATACAAGAACGCTAAGCAAAACTACAACTGGACAACGGCGATTAAAGGGAGAGAAACATAAAGCTGAGGGTAGTATGCAACAATAAAGGTGAAGTCCCCCGTGCAAGGAAGAAATAATTCAGTCCGTACACGATGTCACCGGACTCAACTTGAAATAAAGCTTCTATGCAGCAAGCTTACAAAATCATCAGGAAATCAAGGAATGGTACAAAAGTTGAATCAACTAGATACAGGTCAACTTAACCAGCCGAGAAAGAGAAATTTAAAACCAAAACTAAGGAGATAGGTGCATCAAGCATTAAGCATAATGATGCTTAACGCGAGGAGATATCCAGTCAACAAGAGGGAGTCGATCAAAGTTGCAACATATTTTGGTGCATATGCTTCAAAAAGCAACAAAATCGTTTGTCAACTGATCGAGTTGCTCGCCCCAATCAAGTATATGAACCTTTTTGAATGCTTTCATCGACCTTCCTCGCTAGGCTTCTAGTTTACTCCAAATATCCTTTTTACAAAACTATGTTATGATGATTTTGAGATCACCATCAATTGTACAGATGCCACTTTCCAATCACAAAAAACAGGGGACAGAGAACTAACTGAGCTGAACTTAGGAGTATGGGGGTAATGATTTGGGGTCATTTACTAAGGACAAACAACATGAGTATGCAAGGCATTAGGGATCGTGAAAAAGTTTGGCAATGGTAGCAAGAAGGCATGAAGGGCCTCTATTAGTATCACTCCAAATGTCCAACCTCCACACACAGAGAGAAGAGCCAGCAATCACATTCTAATTCTCAGCAATTTGAGTTTTCCCTTGGACTGAAGAAGTAGCTAAATCTTCTGCTGTCACTGGCTTGTGAAGCTGCAGCGAACAGATAAATCGTGATTTAGAATCAGAGACCAAGAACCATACTGAATCAATCAATCTCAATATCCAAAGTAAAGCCCCTCCAACACAAGTATATGAGGTTAAGAAACTTAAGATGAAACACAGCAAATTAGGACAATGTGCTTGAGCATTGGTGAGAATCATGTAGGATCTAGCTAAAAAGCTTCAAGTTGTCATTTACATATCTTCTGGAATCTCTGGCTGGGAAGAAAAGAGAATAAGACACAAAGGGCAAATTGTCTAAAACAGATCCATCTAATTTCTGCCAAGTTTCGGTTGAAGATTGCTGGTCACATTGATTTAACTCATAACCCAAACAAGAGTCCCAAAAGGATTAAAGCTCTTCTTCCAGTGCAGTTAGTAGTTTTAAGTCCTAACGCCATTGCACTTAAAAAAGTGAACACTACCACAAAATCCTTACCAGCATTGTCATTCTACTCCTGTCAATCTTGGTCTTAAGTCCTACCATCATTGCAGTTAAAAAGAGTTAACACTACCACAAAATTCTTACCAGCACTGTCACTTTATGCCAGAGCTAATCTTACACTAGACAAAGATGAACCTTAACTCATGCCTAAAGTCACTGGATGAATTGTTTAGTATGCGAATCAGAACAGTAGCAAGTAAACATGCAAATAAACAAAATCCCATGCTCCAAATCTGAGCATACAGGGTCCATTACACGTTAAACGCCCTAAGTGGAGAAAAAGTGGTAGCAATCATCGAGCCTCCATGTGAGGGGCATTGACACAAAAGACGTACTTAATATTCATCAGATTAATTTAGAATCATCCAGTCTACAATATTAGCTAAACCTGCTTATTGAACACGAAAGAAGCATTTTGCACCGGATTGGCCTGGGTACTTCATGCAGTACTATAGGGAATAATAGGAAATTTCAGTAGAAATGTATCACAAACGATCAGGAGAAGAGAGTTACCGCCTCTGCAACAGCAATCCAGTGAAAAGAACGCAAAAATGCATCATCTTGTGATGGAAGACAGTCGTGGTTCCAATATGTTACACTACCAAATTTTGCTTTCATCTCCCAAAAGTTGAGGTTCCCTTCAGAGATTTCTGAACCACTTGTCTCACCAGAAGTCTTCTTTCCTATGACAAAACCTGCAAGCAAGAAGTTTTCCCTCCATGTTCCATCAGAAGTTTTCTTTCTACCTCATGAAACATGCGCATGTAAAACAGTGACAAGTTTAGATAAAACATTGAAGTCTTAGATGTGCTCTTTAATCATGTGCAATGCGATTGTACTTTGCCAATGCAAAGCTCACCTATCCAGTACAAAGGACCCTCAGGTAATCCTTTTTCCCTTTAATTAGAAAAGGAATAATGATATAGAACCTAGAGCATAAATGGAGTGGCCGCAAAACATCTATAAAAATGAACGAGTGAACTAATCCAGCTAAAAGATATCATCAGTACAGTAAGTGGAGATTGACAAGAAGAGCCTTAATCCATAAACCATAGAAGCCTTCCAGCTTGTGGAAAAATCTCCTTCGAGCACTGGACAGAAACATATGCAAGCAATAGTAAAGAAGTTTCCAAGATTTCATCCAAAGATCTTAGACATTAACCACCGGATTAAGAAAATACAGGGTTGCTAGGTTGAGCTTTCCCACCAACATTATAAGTAAATATACCCCAAAATTAAACATAAATGATGGGAACTTTCAGGTGACATTCAGCATTAGAATTTGCATGTTTTCATAGACTCAAGGTGATCAATATTAAATGAAAATCTAATAGCAAACTCTAAAAGCTAAAGTAAAACCCACCCTGGACATCCCCTCAGTCTCCTGAGGAGTTGCAGCTGAGGCTCCTAACAATCAAATGCCAAATTACAGAAATAGTACTTCAAAAGAAGAACAAGTGCAATGAAATTGAATAATTCTCAAGTGAATCATTAACAACAAAAGTCAGAAAATTGTATTGGGCAAATTCATTGAGATTTACATTGGCAAGAGACCAAGAAAAATATATTTCTCTTGAAAAACAGTCATAATTTAACACCATAAACTTGTAATCAACAGAGAAATCATTACAAAGATCAAATGAAAAGAAACAAGATATTTTCATAAAACACACCATTGGCATCCCTTAACACATAAATGAACTGATTGAAATCCTCTGATCTTTACAATGTTCACAGCAAAAAAAGAAAGCACCAACCCACCCTCCCATACACACACGCATGCAGCCCCACATGCACTCCCCACACGAGTGCACAAGCATGCACAAAAAGATCCCTGATTCCCAAAGGCTCGAAGGTTTCTCCCCTCTAGATCATTCTTATAATAGCCTCAATTCTTGACCTACGAGATGCATAGAAAAGCTAAAAACCAAAACAGACAGATGCTTTCCCAGCCTACAGTGATAACTAGATGGTTGGGTGACCCTGCTGCCACCTTGCAGGGAACATATCCGTACGCATTTCGTATACCTTGTCTATCCCAGATCCTCAAATGGTTACATGCTGATCATGCTTACTTCCCAAATCATGCCTCCCAAATTAAAAAAGAAAAAAGGAAAAAGCAAAGCAAAGCAACAAAACCCCTTCTAATGGAAATTATCCAGATTAACTTCGAGGGAAACAGGTTACTAGTCTCTTCCATCCAGCGAAAATGTCAGTGTTAATTTTGCGGGAAATGTCCGAATCAGAAAAGACTGCTTACAAAGGTTCCCTACATGGAAACACGAAATGATGCACCCCCCAATTTATTGCGGAAACCGTGCACAAGTAAGGCGAGCACCATATATAAAATGCGTGGATTAGCAAAACAAACATCAACAGTAAGCAGCTACAACAACCTGAAAATACCCACCTAGAAGATAACTCCAGAAATAAACTATTCGCAATTCTATAGAAGAAAGGGAGAAAATTGCAACAGAATGACAAATCCAAAAAGGCCACAACGACCAAATTACCGGAATATCCACGAGGAAGCGGAACGGCGGCGCCCTGCAACTTCCTCCCCCGGAAGTAGGCCTCCTGCACCGCCAACCCATCGGCCTCCGTTCCTGAAAGGGAATACGACAATCAAAACCCAAGTCACCCGACCGACACAGACACGCACGCAGCATGCACGAAAACGTCGAGAAAATGAGACGGATTCGGTTCGATTTTTGCGGGCAAGATACGAACCAGTTGCTCTGGGCTTGAAGTACTGAGAAACGGCACAGGGCCCGTCGTGCTTGATGGTGCAGGGGAGGAGGTGCACGCCGCCGCTCAGATTCACCGACGATTCCGACGCCGCCAAGTCGATTGCGCCCGTTGAACCCATCGAACAATCCATTTTCAACCCGAATTCTGTCTTCTTTCTTTCTTCTTCAAAACGACCGCCCACGAGCCCTAATTCTGCAGTCGTCCACTCTCTATTGCACAGAACCAAATTTTCCCGCGCTCTTGTGACCCCAAAATTCGCGAATAGAAGGGAGGTAATTTGGCGGTGGGGGATTAAGCATGGACAATTTCTATTGCAATACATGCGCCTAATTACAGGATTATTTTTCAAAGAAATATCAATATATATATTTCGCTTCTGATCCAATAACCAAGACCATATATATAAAAATCCATCTTACAAAGACTAAATTACCGCTCATTGCAAACACATTTTAACAAATTTAGATATGAGTGTTTTTTATGAGTTTAAGTATTTAGAATGTGAAATTGATGTTTTTGAATAGAAAATGATATTCTTGTAAATAAGGTACCGTGATGATGATGTAAAGTTCAAAGTGATATTCTAGAATATAAAACTCATTTGAGTCAAAGTTGATGTATGTTTTTTAAATATATTTTTCCTAATTTTTATTACACAACTCACTCTCATTATCATCAATCGCATGGTCAGTTTGAAAACTATCCATATAATTGGTCATGGATATCAATAGTGTTAAACAAAAAGATTACACAAATTGTGGACTTAATTTTTTTTTCCCCAGAAATTATATGTCACAAACAAAAGATAAGCTATCCCCGGGTCGATTTTGGCTACTAAATTCTTGGCCCTTTGATGGCATCAAGCAAACCATGCCTTGACCAGACCACACCAATTCAGCGGAAGCACCCAGGACCACGAACACAATCCCACGAGACCGGCCACACACAGCACGATCCAACACAAGCAAATTTGCCCTATGGGCACGTTCACCACACCCTTTCGCTCAAACCAGACGATGACACCCTGGTCACACACCCGATCACACCGGCGACGAGTCACAAACAACCTGCATTCTCGGCCAAAACCTAATTGCTCGTGAGGGCTGTGCACCATAGCATCTCGAATTTTGCATACCAGGGCCCATCAACTACTAGCGCCCTGGCTCCTAGGATCTTCCCAACTCCTAGGTTTTGGGTAATCTATGAAATTCAAAAGAATCATCACCAATCGGTTTGGAGAAACCTAGGTCAACCTAGGTCGATTGGACTAGGTAGTGCTTGGAAAGTAGAACTATCCAAGTGAACACAAAGTAAGGTAGTGGTCTAGAGATCATAAGTTCGTAGGTTTTGGTCACCCCACATCTTAAAATAATTAAGACAATTAACGTAATAAATCACACATTAATAAATCATATATCTAACAGGGGTGAGCATTGGTCCAGGGTCAACCCTGGACCGACCCTGGACCGGCCCAACCCTACCGGTTTTTGTCCGGTTCCCAGAGAGACTGAGTCGGCCATTGGTCCTAGAATTTTTGGACTAGCATTATGCAAATTAGTCCTCGGTCTTGAGAGTTCCGGTCGGTTCAATCCGGACCCACCCTAAATATATATAATATTATTTATAATATTTTATATAGAGAAAATCTTAAAATAAATTACGTCAATAACATTAAACAGAAGTTTAAATAATTTTATGTTCTTTAATAACTTAGATTTTTAATGTTTTTTACAGTGTCAATAGCCATAATTTACAAAGGAAGAAAACGTTTTTGTAAGGAGTTCTCACGGCATCCAAAAATGTATAAACAACTCTTTATGGCATCCTCCTCTAGTATTCGTTCTTTTTTGTTTTATTAGTCCTCTTAGTCTTCAATTTTCCAAAATCGAAAGAAACAACTTCTTCGCTCGCTTTTACCAAAAAAAAAAACTTCTCTACTCGCCACTTGACACTCGCCAAGCACTACACTAAGGACCACCGCCTCAACAGTCAATGATTTTTACTTCTAACCGTTGTGCAATCGTCATCTCTGGCCAACACTATCAATTAATTATGCTTTGACTACCGTTGGACCAAATTGGCTGTCGTGGATGAATAACCCAAAATTGACCGGCCTAAATTGTCTTTTAAAAAGAAGAAGAAAAATATACCAAAATGCACGAAGTTTTGGGTTTTTGTATGTTGGTCCTGAACAGTGGTCACCTTATTTTGCTATGATGCTTCTACGTCTTATCCTGTCCTTTACTCAAGTATGAGACCGTGCTAACAACTGGAAGATTTCAAAGGAGTTGGAGAAGCTCCATCGAAAACAGTAATTACTCAAACAAGTGTTGGTCTTGGCTGTGCGAGATTACCTGATGCTGCAGGATATATCTAGCAGGAAGGTTCTCGCCCTCGATTCTCAAACCGTAAGCTCCTCTTTAACTCGATCATTTACACGGGAATATTCACAATTTCAACGCTCTGGTTCGCGCATGTTTCGCACATTGTCTTTCGAATTGCCATTTGCTGTAGAATTACTTGATCCAGCAATTAGTAAAGGATACGATGTTCATGGAATTTGCGTTTTGGTGTTGCGATGATTATTGTTTAGTGTTGCGTATTTAAAGTCAGAGCGTCTTGAGGAGGTATTCTTGGTGGAGATGGTGACTCTATTTCCACGCATCTCAAGACGATTTGCTCTCTCTGCTACATATTGAAGAACGTTCAGCACCTGCAGCGCGAGCTTGCCAGCTCTACATTCGGAGAGTATCACCCATGTGAGCAAATGAGTTTTCCAATGATTTTGAATCCTGAATTGCACTAAACATGAATGACATTGTTTACTTACAATCCGAACAGATATATGGAGATATTTGAAGGATTTCTAATCTCATTTTATCCTATTCCACACCAATCCAAATCCAAACGTCCAAATGCTGCATAGAAATTAAAACCTTAAATAAGAAGGGGGAGAATTACAGAAAAAGTTCTAAACCTATTGTAATTATGTCAATTCAATCCTAAACTTTTTTTTTGTCCAATTTAGTCCTAAACATTTTTATAATTGTGCCAATTCAGTCCATCCGACCAAAATTGGCCGGCCGGCGCTGATGTGGACGCCGGCGAGGGAGTCGGGCGGCAAGATAATTTTTTAATATATTTTTATTTTTTCGAATTTTTTAAATATTTTTTTTAAATTTTTTAAAAAATTGGCCTTCTTCTCCCTCCTTTGGCCGGCCGGCGCCGGCCAAAGGTGAGGACCTCGCCGGCCAGGCGGAGGTGAGCCTCGCCCGCCGACGGCGAGGTGGCCGTCGCTAGATCCGGCGAGGCTCGACCTTGCCATGGCTGGGCGAAGCCGAGCCTCACCAGATCTGGCGACGGCGGCCTCGCCGTTGCTGTGCGAGGCTGAGCCTCGCCAGATCTGGTGAGCTCGGCCCTTGTCGGCCACTAGCAAGGGTGAGGCCTCGCTACACTGCATGGTGTAGTCGAGGAACCCGCGGAGGAGCTCGATCTTGTCCTCATCAGTCCAAAGGCGCTAGAACAGGGTTTTGGCGACGGTCACGGCCGGGGAGGGCTGCTTGAGCTCGGAGGGGGAGATCGTGCCAACAATCGGGGGGACGAGGGAGGCGGCGGGGGCGGCGATGGTGACGGCAGCCTCACCGGCCATTGGGCAAGGTTGACCCTCGCCCTCGCCATCGCTAGGTGAGGCTCGCCTCTGCCAGTGGTCGGCAAGGCTGACCTCGCCGGCCAGAGGAAAGAGAAGAAGGCCAAAAAAAAAAAAAAGAATTAAAAAATTTTAAAAAAATATTTAAAAATTCAAAAAAAATATAAAAAATATTAAAAAATTACCTCGCCGGCCGGCTGTTCCCCACCAGCGTCCACGTCGGCGCCAGCCAGCCAATTTTAACCGGATGGACTAAATTAGCACAATTATAAAAGATTTAAGACTAAATCGGCATAATTACAATAGATTTAAGACTCTTTTAGTAATTCTCCTAATAAGAAGGTGATGATGTCTTAAGCCAAGTGTCTGATATACATCTCTAGCATAGCGTACATAGTAACATACTTGCAACACCTACTAATCCTGGTGTCAGTGACAGCTTCCAGAATACTCAGGTGTTTGAAGAAGGCTCCGATAATTGCAACAGCTTCATCCGAAAGAAAAAAATCCTTTACAACCAACATGGTCTGGAGCTGAGTAATGACTTAAACCTTCTAGATAATCTTCATTCCTCTTAGATAGTACGGGTTTGTAATAGAGTTAACTTGATCTTCGCAAAACACCTAGAATTGGAAGGCCACCGTCTTTGAGAAATCTTAGGATAAGTTTGATACTTACCTTGGGGGAGGCCACTCAGCAATGCCTATCGATTAGGAGGGAGTATGCCAAAGCCAACTCTCACCAGAAATATCTACTAGGAAATTCTATAGACTCTAGGATAGACGAATCAAGGAATATAGACAAGTCAATCTTCTTTATACACGAAGAGGAGGAAAATCCCGTTTCATGGGAAGAACACTTTTCTGGTGACAAATTAGCAAAGAAGAATATGATCAAGAAATTGTTACTGGATTGTTATTGAGCAAGTACGGCTATTGAGTCAAACACCTTGACTAAGCAACTACCATACTGTACAGGCAACGCAACCATCTCCCCATGTTCGCCACAATGCAAAAAAGAGCAGCCAGTTAAATAGATACTCATGAGACTCTCGAGTCAGCTATAAATGACTTTATCATGGCCAGAAAAAAAGAAAAAAAGAAAAAAAAGAAAAAGAAAAAGAGCTATAAATAACTTTCTCATGGCATTGACTCACTACTATGTTACAGAATACAAACCTCGTAAGCCAAGCTCAACATACTCCATCCCTCCATAACTTACAAAAAAAAGAACAGAGTAAAGAAGAAAAAGAGAAAA
Source organism: Eucalyptus brandiana (assembly GCA_014182725.1). Taxonomy (NCBI): domain Eukaryota; kingdom Viridiplantae; phylum Streptophyta; class Magnoliopsida; order Myrtales; family Myrtaceae; genus Eucalyptus; species Eucalyptus brandiana. The sequence continues at coordinate 19,476,643 of CM024671.1, read as the reverse complement.
ACCTAAGACAGACACAGAAGAGGTTGCCTGCCAATTAGTAGCATTAATATCACAAACTAATGTTGTTCTGCATCCAATCCCTTGGTCAGTTGAGCATTTGATTCATCATATGCGGCGTCAGCACAAGAAGTGTCCATATCATTCAGACCCAATTCCTCATTCTGCTCCCACGACCTCTGATACTCCTCAACTGCAAACAAGTCGGGCAAGAATTATCAGAAGGGAAAAAAAATAGTTCATCCACACAGAGGAGGACTAGTCAGCATGCATCCATCTTTGGTCACATGAGAAAATCACTCTATGCTGGAGCACAACTATCAATGTAATTGTATAGCTCCCTGTTTAGGTCTCATTTAGGTTGAGACATTATATGCAAGTTATTGCATATCTCAGATAATGTCTCTTCCATTTGGGCTATATATAAACCCTCCCATGGTCAAAAGTGGTTAGATGGACCAGTATCTGCCACTGCCAGGTGACAAACCCTGTAGTTTCCTTGGTAGGTGACATTGGTGCAAGAAACTTGCCTGGATGAGAACATGTGCCTTTTGCCATCAAGACATTACCAGTTGGCATTACTGGCAGATCCAACATTACCTTTGTCAAAATTGCCTCTTTACCAAGCACCAGCAAATTCCCCTAAATGGACAACTATACTCTCCAACACTTCAGCTACTACAAGGGGACATATAGTTCTTAAGCAGCTTTTTGTGCCCTTTTTAAAAAATAAGCACAAATCACAAACACCCATGTAGCCTTTTAAGATGCCAATCTCACCTTCTGATAATACTAGGACAGGCAAGCTAGTAGGGTAAAACAAACTTACATGTTAACTGATGGTCATCCTTAATATCATCAGTAATTGGAGCAATGAAAGAATTCGCCAGTGCATCGTCGAGAACCAAAGTCCAGTGGTCTTCCAGACTTAAAAGCTGCAGCATATTCAAGCTTCCATAGTGACTAGACAAAAAAAAAGCAACTACTTTGAACTTAACAGAAAAAGTCACTAATGTCTGGAGCAGATGATGAGGTACTTCTTTACTTCTCATAGGAAATTGTGAGGGAAAGACTAGCCATCTAATTCTTGCTGACTGAGCCTACTTCGTCTGTGCTGTTTGGATATGATTGCAGCTGGTTTATCCAAACCCGCATTGATTCGATTATATTGAGCTCTAATGACTTAGAAATTATACAAGACTACATGTTATTTTATGCAGGTGTCTAGAGACTTACAATTAAGTTATTGAATAAAGTCAACTTTTCTTTAGCAATGGGAAAAAGGTGGGGTACACCAATCAATGATCTTACAAACTAGTTTATATGCATTCTAAGCAACATATTTCTTGCTAAATTCTTACGTCATACCATCATCTGAAAAGATTTTCACATTAATGCAAGGTATAATTACCAACTGCAGTGAATATAAATTAAGTGCTGAAAGCCTCTAAAGAGTCCCATTTCAAGCTGTAAGTGGATAAGTTCTTTTGATATGTTTCTGCACCTTAGCTGCCAATTGACATTTAAAGAAAATGAAAGAGTAAACTAAAAAGGGATGAATTATAAAGGCCTGCAGTTGGTCCCGACCTCATTGCTAAACCGAAAAGCAACTCCAAGCAACAGGAGATACTTACAAACTATCTTATATGTTTACTACTCAAAGCCAAATCCTAGCAGTGAGAATAGAGTATTTACAAATCATAATTCATGTCCTGATTTTTTTTTAGGGCCAGCAGCAATTGACTCTAGTTTTGAATTTTTCCCTTCATCTAAATCTCATAACTGTCACACTAACATCTTGGTTTTTTGTGGTACCTAGGTAATAAGTTACATAATAATTGAGGTTTCAATCTAATATAATGTTCAAGATAGGAACTTTGATTTCTCTATTCATTGAGTTTTCTTGATGAAATTGTTATTGCATATATTAACTTGAAGAAGATTACTGATGATTATGGAAGTAAGATATAAGAAAAAGTTCAGTTTCGTGAAAAGATAATCTATTTGTTTGTTGTGTTTACTGAAATTGCGCTTGCATGGTAGTATTAGAAATCAATTTACATTTTTAACTTGCTATTGGCGCAGTAAAGAAAGAAATAAGAAATACTTTCTCTAATATCTTCTGGATTTGAAGGTTTGGTAGTTTAAGGAAGCCAATCTAAGACAGGTAACTGTATTTCTTATAATGATGCGGTTGTTAGTGGATAGAATGATGTTATTGGATGACTATTGGTGTTTTAATTGCATAGATATACTTAGGTAAGTTGGAAATTATAGTGTTAAAATAGTTTGTTTGTCATTTATAACCATTAACGGATATTACTAGTAGGTACATAAGCATTTTGTAATCTACAAATAGAAAAATGTAGTCACTTGTAAGAATATAAGATTGTTCACAATTTAAAAGGGTATTTGAACCTGTATAATCGATTATTTCGTTAAATGTTACTGACAAATAAACATTTGTACTCATAAAATCGAAAGAATGTCACTAATCAATTAAAAATTTACATTAGTAAACTAGTTACTTTGTTCATAAGTTACCAACGGTAACTGAGACTCCTACTAAACTATATAACATACCCACTTTTTAAATCTGAAAAACAAGCAATAAGCCACTATTGGGTCTGTAGATGGTAGAATTGTCTTTTAATAGTTAGCTTACAAACAGTTATACACCCAATTGTTAAAAAAGAAAAAAAAAAGTAGTTAATCTATTGTTATGTTTGTAAAATCCAAAAACAAGCACTGATATACTATTGGGTTCATTGATGGTAAAATTGCCACATCATTGGTAGCTTATCAATATAGTATACTGGACTAACAAATTACCAGACACTTTTTGCTTGCTATCAATATTTCAAATTTATCACCCATTTTACATATTCACCATCCATGAAGAATATTCCATTCTTAGCAAACTGAATTTTTGGACTCATCATGGCACTTCCAACCCTCAATTAATCACACAGCCTATCAGTAAGTTAAATCAAAATAACACAAAAAGAAGAACAAAGTAAAAAAGGAGAGATGCAACCTGGGATGACAAATCATTATGAAGGGAGGAATGTCTAAACAATCCTTCAACCTAATTTAAGTATTTTCTATGCAATCATACTTTACCTTCCGTAGTCTTTCTTGAAAGTCTTTCCACTTTGCTCTCTTGTGATCATCAAGACTATCTCCAAAAGTAAATCCATGCACCCTCTCAAGGCCTAGGGTCATAGGTATGTCTTCAGTTAAAAAGTTTCCTTATTGACAAACATACTGCTGACTAAAATACATACAAAACAAGAAATGCTCTGGGAGTAATCCGCTTAGCAATCTTATATACCTTAACACTTAGTGCAACCTACAAATAAACTATAGATGCACACAATACGATCAATTTGCACTACTTAAAGTTTCCAGTTTTCTATGTATTCCTCCCAATTCTTCAAACAGACAAACACATTGAATTGAAAATGCAAAAAGGAATATTATTTACATAAGATGCATTTTCCACAAAGAATTTAAAGTCAGCTTGAGATCCCATGAAATTCCATGTCTGGAATCATATCATCCCTACTCTTAAAGGTTTTTTGATAATCCTATCTTTACATTTGAAAAAAAAAAACACATATTGCGACTATTATTCCAAATAATTAAACTCACAGACTTGCATGTATTGATTAGGTGCACGGCATAGGTTAGATTGCACATAACACCGAGTGCAAGTAATTTCATGTTTGAGCTGCAAGTAATTTCATGTTTGGGCCACCTAGCTAAGCTTTGGCTTGCGTCTTACTTGGAGCATGAGGTAAGAGGATAAGGGCAAGGTTTTCCTATCTGAGATGGGTTTCCTCATCTTTTTTTTTTTTTTTCTTTAAAGCCTACACTTTGGACTAATACGATCGATTCCATTTCCTTTACTCAAAAACTTACTTTAACTTCTAAAACATTTTGTAATGGAATATAAGAGTATGATTCTAACAAGATTATTACTTAATAAAAATAATTATCAAAATGCAGCCCAGTAAACGCATCTCCATTCTTAAAAGCAACTAAACATCTTTTCTGTCAACGAAAATATTTTAGAATAGTTTTCAAGAACTCTCCTAAAAAGCCAGTTAGTTCCCATCCCAGAACATAAAGATGTGCACCCAAAAGAAGCCATATGTTGGCAAAAGTAGCAAAGAATTATGAGATAAAAATGACAATTAGGTCCATTGACTTCAAGAAGACTATCACTCGAATAATTGCCTCAAAAGTCCAACTCAAGAGACAGGAACTAGCCCAACAGTGCGGAGTAAATGATGAAATCATCTCAGTTTTAATACCACCAGTAATCATCACTTGACACTACTTTTTAACAGGGTAGGAAAGCACTGTCTGAGCAAACACAAACTGTACTATAAGGCAATTAAATGTTAACTCTGTTTCCACATTACCAAATGGCCATTACAACTGATTTACATTAAGATTTCCAACCAAACATAACCATCATTTATGTTCAATTTCACAGCATGCAACTCAAACATAAAAAATACTTAATGTATTTCAGATCTATCTTTGGGCTCACTCAATTCTATTACAAAAGGTAAACCAAACAGGGGTGCACAGGACAATAAAGTTATTGAATGATAAAAGAGAACGGGATGAATACTCACTTTCACTTATCTTGGAGATCAATCCTTCAACAGTGGTAACAACTCCACCTAAAGTGCCACTTGCAAGCTCCAACTCAAGCTCCGGAATTCTCACACTAGCAGTATCAGACTACAGAAATTCATAAAGACACCAATCAGATGTGAGGTTATGACTTTAAAAAACAAGAAACATCTTTCAGCTCTCATGTATAGGTTCTAGAAATATAAATTATGCTGTGCAACATGCTTCTCGATTATGTATACAGCAGTCACGCGACATCATAAAACATAGAATAACAACATTTACTTTCCTACAGAGTCGATCTACAATAAACAAGTTTTGTTGCCAATGATTTTTTGAATTCGGGCTCTGTTCGTTTCACGGAAAATGCAGTGTTTCTGGAAAATATTTTCCACAAAGTCATTTTCTAGAAAAATGTCATTATTTTCCCGTGTTCGTCTAAAACTTGAAAATAAAGTAGAAAGCATTTTTTGTTGTTCGGTAAGTAAGGAAAATATTTTTCTCTACGTATTTTTTTGAATAATTTTATTATTATTTTATTTTTTAAATCAATTTTTAAAATATATTTTAAACAATTGATTTTTTAATCATTTTTTATTTTTATTTTACTTTTCTTTTTCCTTTTTCTTTTTCTTTCATTTTATCTTCTTCTTCTTTGGCCATTCGCTGGCCACGTGATGGCCGAGGCTAGCTTTCGCTGGCTCACCAATCTCACGAGCGGCGAGCGGATTGGCGAGCGGCAAGCCCGAGCTTGCCTGCCTCTGGCCTCACCAGAGGCTTGCACTCGCCGCTAGTTCACCGATCTAGCGAGTGGCGAGCTCGCTCGCCAAAGATTGGCAAGCCAGGCGAGGCCCAAGGTTGGCGGTGACACCGGCGAGCCTCGAGCTCGCCTGTGGCCAGTCACCAGCCGTAGCCATGCCGGCGACTAGCCAAAGGAGATGGTGGAAAAGAAAAAGGAAAAAGAGAAAAAAGAAAAAGTAAAAGAATTTAAAATTCAAATTATTAAAAAAGAAAACAAGAAAGAAGGGGGCTAATAGGTTATGAGAGGAGAGAGTAAGGAAAATGTTTTCCCCAATTTGAAAAGTGGAAAACATTTTCCCCTCTTTTAGAAGACTTTTTTTCCTTGGTGGAAAATGATTTCCACAACTAGTTTATTTTCCGTGAAATGAACACCGGAAAATCCGAAAAATATTTTTCTGGAAATTATTTTCTGTGAAACGAACAGGCCCTTAGTCTTTCTTTTCCAAAAATTCCTTCTGTCTCTGATCCTGGGCACCAAACTGGCGCCTGCATTAGAATTTCCTTCCTTTAGTAATCCTGATGGCCAAAGAAAAGATAAGGAACTATATTCTGGCCATTCCCACTTTACTTACTACACAAATAAGGGATAAAAATAGAAACAACTATCCTCAAGAACCAGAAGTTCAAGCTCTATAATGGAAATTTCTCCTGCTCATAACAATCCTCATTTGCTGTAGAGACCTTACGGAAAAATTTGCTCCACATCATACTGTGATAGAGACATTAAATGTATGAAGAAAATAATAATATGCTGTCAAAGAGTGTAAGGCAAGGAAAGTGACTAACATCGAGGGAGTAATGAAAGGTCAAGGTTAGAAAACCAGGAAGACAACCAATAACAGAAAATTTAAAAAAATGCGAAACTCTGATGGGAGCAGAAATTAAAGATGGGCGTAAAAGCCACTGGGCACTCTAGTTGAATAGGAAGCAGGAGACAAAAGCAGAAACTATTTCATGTCAACTGCTGTCTGAGGCTGGAAAATGACAGATGTGAATGAAGGCCACAGGCACTAAAGAGGGCAAAAAGACTTCAACAAAGAAAGGATTGAGAAGATAAAAAAATTGTTACCCCAGAAACAACAATCCAGAAGGGAAAAAGACAAAACAAAGGGGTGACAGGTAGAAGATTCAATTGAATTATTTGATAAATATCTAAGGTAGAAACAGCAGGAGACACTAGATGCAATGAAAAGTGGAGTCCTGTCACCTGAAATTGAGAAACATTCTCTGTAACTTATCAGGACTGCTCTGAAACTAGGAGGAGACATCCAGGAACAATATACAGAACCTAATGTAGTGTGATATTACGCCATCCGAAAGCTGTTGAAGTTTATGGTGGGCAAAAATACTGTCCTTTCTCTTAGATATCTACGAGATTGGGGCAGATGCAGCAGAAGGTGACTGAGGAGAACTCACTATCAGTGAAGGGAAAAAGTGAGGGAGGACATAGAAGGGACTTATTTTACTTCATTGTGATAGATAAAGAACAAAAGGCAAGGAATCAGAGAGAAAGGAGCCATGATTTTGCTAGAAAGTGGTCGTCGTTTTCAAAAACTGGTTATCCAGCTTTCAGCAATTGAGAAATAAAAGTTTGACTTTCATACAGCTAGCCACTTCCTTAAATCAGTTCTGACCACCATAACAAATTAGAGGTTCCACGCAATGCATTATTTGAAATAATGTAACTACTCTTGACACAATGGATAAGGTGATGGAATCTAGGAAACAACCTTTCAATGGGGTATGAGCTCATTTTATGTCAACATTGTAGTTCATTACTGAATTAAATCGGCAGAAGCAGGAGGCAGTCAGGAATATATGGAACATGAATTAATAACGAGATAAGCTTAACATAAATTGCTTGCGACTATATCATCCAAACCTTTATAACATCACGGCTCAAATCTTCTGTATTCTTCACACAAAGAGATATTCGCTTTCCCTTCTCAGGAATTCGGCCACCAGGCTTCAACTGCAAGATAAAACATTCATGTTGACAAGCTGCCGTGGTAAATAAAGGATAAGGTACATGGACTATGAAGAAGCTACACAAACAATAAACGCAAACCTCTGAATTACGATAACCACAAGCATCGCACGTCGATGCCATCACAATTACTTCTTGAAAGTATGGGATATCTGCATGACTTAAGCTCAACAATTATGTATTCTGAAAACTGTATCTACAGCTCACAGATAAAAGCATTCACACCGTTCAAAACAAACCCTGTTAACAGTAACATATAATCCTAAGGTGTCAATCTGTCCCTGACTCTTCTTAGGACTTTCCCAATGGATATTTGGTCTTACTGCCCAGAGAAATTCACCTCCTCCTCCTGCTTCTTTTACTTTCAAAAATATATTAGCATGTCATCTAAAGAAGGAAAATTAATCCCTGTCCTGCTATCTTATATCGCACATAACAGATATAGCATTAATACATCGAGTAATTTCAAGCATCAAGGATGAGATTCATGAAGTCAATCACAGACTAACAATTACACTTGTTTACTGTTACTCAGCAAATATACTGAAAAATAGAAAAGAGCCAATACGCAATTGAAATTAACAATTACTCTTGTTTACTTATACTTAGCTTATATTCTAAAAATAGGATGGTGCCAATATGCAATTGAAATATCTACTAAAATCATAATGAAGTAAACCAGAAGAAATGCTTTCCCAAGCCAGAAATATGAATATCCTATACATTTACTCATTCAAAACAAAAACCACAGATGTACACTAGAATATATACTATCCAATTTTGCAAAACTATCACCAAGTGTCATAGAATCAAAAAGGATACTGGTCACGAACATTCGAGTTTCACACCCAGCAGCACAAGTTCCACAAGTCGAAGGGAAAGTCATAACCTATAGAAAGGAGATCCATGAGCAATTATCTGGAGCAATAGCAAAAATTGCCAGCATGGCCACAAAGCTTCTTTTCCAAAATTGGCAAATCACTTACTTCTTCGGGTGCAGAGTAACGAAACATAACTTCAGCAATGTCTGCGCTATTACTCTGAGCAATCGCATGATGAGCGGCTGCTGCTCCAACTGCTCCATGCGGTTCTCTTCTTCCTGGTTCTGGAACAACACTCTGCATTTGCTCTGTCGTCACTCCATCACCAACTTCTCTGCACTGTGCAGGGTCGACAAGGTACCCTAATAAAGCTTGTTGTTCTGGTGTCCGCTCATAGAACTTGATAGTAAGTGAGGGATCAGGGGATGGGGCAAAACTGTTACACGTTAATATGTTTGTTTAGAAAGCCTGAAGAATCTACAAGTACCAAATATATGATAATCAATGATGAGCTACCAGACAATTCCTTACAGGTTCTCAATGAAGCTGTTTCCAGCAGGATCATCCAAGATGAAGGTAAATGGAGAATCTCCTGAGGCACAAGCTTTCAGTTTTAATAAAAATTGATCAATCGCTTCAGCTGTCTTTGGGTCCACTTTCTGGAAAGAGAGTGTTTGATATGCTGAGAGACAATTCACACAAGTCATACAGCAATAATTACTGGAACTAATTTTAACACGAACCTTGCGTTCTTCTTGGAGGGCTTGGAGTTCTTCTGCAGCTCGTACCAATATTCCTTCAACCTATGCCCATAAGATCAGAGGACATGTTATTAGAACAGCAGAGGTAATGAAAAGTAAGTAAGAATAGAGATGAAATTGCTGCATTTTCAGGACATCTGCATCAGAGACTGCCTATGCACCCTTAAAACTATTACACAAGCAAATCCAGAAAACCCAAGATTTTCAGGATATCAACAAACTTCATAAATTACTGCAGGAAAACCGAGAAAGTCATCCAACTATTGACCACCTAACAGATCTAAAAAATCCCTGCTTGAGAGAAAAAAATAATAAAGGAAGGTGTACTGCATCAGATATGAACAAAAGAAAAATGCCAAGTCACAAATTGCAAAAGAAAGGTTTAGGCGTTACCGTTGACAAGGATCCCCTTTGAGCCTCAGGAGGAATTTCGAAATCCAATTCAGGAATCTGCAGAAAACAGGGTAGCCAAATTAAACTCTCAACTGCACATGGTCATAAATTTATCCAATCAGTATATTTGAATCAAAAGAATTCAAACATATTTGTCAAGGAGTTCAAAAGAACAAAAAAGTCAAAATTGCTCAGAGTTAGATGAATACATTGTGAAGAACTAACTTCTGGAAGTTCAACTGAGCTAATATAAGACTCCTCATTCCAACAGCCATAAAGGTTCACACTAAGCAGCAGTTTCAAGAAAAAAATTCCAATTAAACGGACAAACTGCATCATAATAATATATAATGCAGATATAGCACGCTGACAACTTTGGCATGTCATTTTCCAAAAACATGGTCAAGTAGCACATGCCATTTGCCATTTGCCAAATGAGTGCTGCATCATCACCATAAAGCCACTTGAACCCAAAAATGTTTATATATCACTATCCTCAACTAGCCAGCATGCAACATAACCTGCAGTAACATCAAATTACTGAAGCAAGATTTGGCTGCTCTTTATTTTCTTTTTGTGTAGGGGAGAGCCAATAAAGTGGAAGACCAGGACATTTCCTAATAGCTTACACATTAAAATACCTTGATAGTGGCAGATTCAGATTTCACAACTTGCCGGTCAAGTATCTGCATTCATAAAGCGTCTATAATAAGTACATAAAAATTAACAGGATGATCTTCACTTCAACTTCATCAAGAGAGATAATAAGCACCGGCATTCTCAATATGAGGAATGGCAACCACAACTAAGATAATAATACCTCATTAAAAGCAATGCATTGCATGTGTAAAATGAGAAACAAAAAGGAATTCAACATACTCTCTTTTACACCATACAAAATTAGAAGTCGTGAACAAGTTAACAGCAAAAAAAGAAAAAAAGAAGATATACAATGACAAGAAGAATATATACAAATGATTAACTCCTAACAGGATATCAGCAGCTGCAGTTTCATACAATGAAGAAATTCAACAAACTCTTTTTACACTAAGCAAAACTAGAAGTCACGAATGTATAAATAGCAAAAGAAGGTGATATCCAAATGACCAGAGAGGATATCAGCAGCAGCAGTTTCATCAACAAATTTAAGAAACTTTTCTTCGTCCTTGCAAGACAAACAAAGAAAAAAAAAACTATAAAGAGGAAAAAAAAATGATACACAAAGTATTTTAAAGGACTGCGAAAAGCAAGAAATCCCTTAGAAATGCGAGCTCAACTCTATGGAGACTTTCTCACAGCGAGAAGATTAATTAAAAACGAAAAGCATCAAACTCCAGTTAGCACAACCTTCCGGTCGCCTGTGGGAACCTCCAAACTGTAGCAACATCCCCGAGGTTGGATCTCGCCAGCAAACTGAACTTCATTGTTCCTGTGACATACAAGGGTTCAAAAAAAACAAAAGAAAAAAAGAAGAAAAAAGGCTGCACGCACTTGCACAATTACCGCAGTCACCAAAGAAGAAGAAGAAGAAGAAGAAGAAGTTAATTTACCTCTCACCACAGTGTGGGCATTCGAAAGCCGACAGCAAGACCTGCAAGAGGGGGAAGAATTCAGTCGGAAAAATCAATGATCATTTGCAAACCTATAGAAACGAAGCATCGACGTACCTTTCTAAAGTGAGGAATCAACGTAAGCAGAAAGCTCGTCACTCCCTGTGGACCAAACGATGATCATTCAGCGAAATTCCCGAAGACATGGAGCAAAATCAAAGACGGGCACAGCAATTCGACATCCAACGCCAGTTCGTCTTCAATCTCACGAGACAGAAGCAGTCGCCAACGACACATTGCGTGAGAGAGAGAGAGAGAGAGAGAGAGAGGGTACGTTTTCGTGGCAGCGCATGCAGAGGCTCTCGACCTTGTAGAGAGGGGCGTCGGCGTCGGCGTCGGCGTCGTCGGTGGAGATGGCTTCCACGACCGACCTCACATCGATTTGTTCCTTCGCATCTCTCGCGTCCATGTCGTCTCCTGCTTCTTCCGCTTTGGCAATGTTTGAGTTTCGCCCGGACGGAGGAGGAGGAGGAGGAGGAGGCGGCTTAAACGGTCGTAGGGTTGGGCTTCAGAGGTGGGTCGCTGCGGGGCCCACTAACGATCCCGCGAGGGAACTCCAGCCCTCACTAGAATGCGCTATCTCGCGCACAACTTCGAGCCGATGCGCCGAAAATGTGGAATAATATATTCTCTCTATGCTATTGGTAAAGGTGAGGAAAATTATCCAAAAAAAGCATAAATTTATTATATTTTTATCAATTCAGTTATAAACATCTTAATTTGATCGATTGATTTTTAATATTTTTGACATTTTATCAATTGAGTTTATCAACTTGATATTGATTAAAAATCATTAACATGAATGCAAAGCATCTCACATGGCAAGGATAGTGCTAATGTGAATAATTTTAAATTATATTTTAACATTTTTTTTAATTTTATTATTTTGTTTTTTTTTCTTCCCTTCTCTAGCCGGTTGCGAGGGCCTTGGCTTCAACAAGCCTCCCTCGCACTGGCGAGGGGCAAGCCTCACTAGTGTTTGGACAAGGCTTGCTCAAGGGTGGCAAGGTCAACCTCGGCAGTCGTTAGCCATCGTCAAGGCTTGTGACTAGCTAGAGGAAACAAGAAAAGGAAAAAAAAAGAAAAGAAAATTGATAAAAATTCAAAAAAATATTGAAATATTATTAAAAATCATCCATGTTAATACCAATCGTGTCATATAAGACACTAGCTTCCACTTCAATAATTTTTGGTTAAAATTGATTTGATGGACTCAATTGGTAAAATAAGGAAATATTTAAGTCTTACTTGACAAAACTGAAAGGTATAAGATTGAATTGACAAAAATGCAATACATTTACGAATTTTTTGAAATTTTCTCCGAGTAAATAAATGTGTATCTTGTGCAAGAATTGTAGAGTAAAAAGAAATAATTTTATTGATGAATATTTGAATTATTATATAATAAAAGAAGAAATTGCAGATAAAACAGAAGTACCTAGAGTATTTTATAAATGTTTATGGAAAGAGAAAAATATTTTGAGATTTGGAATCATTTTAGGAAGATTGTTGTGTGTTAGAAAATATCCAAATTTTAATATAGAAATGTGTGATTGGTGAAATGAAATTATGAAACTATGCATGTGCCCATGGACACAATGTATGTAAAATAAGTAATTAAAGAAGTTTGAAGGAAGAAAATAAAGTGTTGACATTCCTTAGAATATTAGGAGGGTCTCCTTTTTTTTCCTGTAATAGTAGTATGGATTTTTATTCAGTGCGCACATCGTATATGTATTTAAGAAATTGATATTGAAAAATAAAGCAAAATTACTTTATTACAAGATATTTGGGTAATTAAGTTACGAAAAGAAATTATTCATCAAGAAGAATAATACAGAGAACTTATATATGTGTGTGTGTGTGTGTGTGGGGAAAAGAAAAACATATTTAAAAAAAAAAAGTTGTTGTAGGATAAATAAAAAAAACTGTTTTCCAATATTAAGATACGAGAGAGATAAAACTGAACAATCAACTAATGTATTTACTATTGGAGAAAATATTTGTGAAGTAATTAATTAAAGTTATTTGGAGAAGGGTTAGGTTGAGATCTTTTAAATGTAAGATGATCTCTTTAACCTTACAAATTGTAGAAGGGATAATTAAAGAAAAAAAGCACCAAACCTTGAGTGACAATTCTAATTTGAACTTTTTTTTTTTTATCTCAATAAAAATCATCAACTTTTACTTGATTTCCAAATATGCCCCCCATCAACCAAAGCTTGAGATCTTGTACATTATTACAAGCACTTTGGCAGGACACAACTTAGAATCTCCTTCATTATACTTCCCAACAAAATCAATTTATTAATGTCCATCACTAGAGTTCGATATATTGAATAAGATCAATTGATTAATGTTCAAAATAGGCTTCGAAGTTTGATATAGTGTTCTGGTTGTGAGCTTGGCAAATCTCATCCATGGCATCTCTCGATGGGTGATGGTCCACAACTTCTTATTATGATGAAACGGCGAAGGCTGGCTAGGGAGATTCAATGTGGAGATCTTGTTGACTTGTCAGTGAAGTGAAGGAGAGACTATAAACAACTAAACAATTATTCTTCGAGATGTGGCTCTGAAAAGAAGATAATGAATAATGTTTTAAATCCAGATAGCAAGCAATGTAGATTTATTACTAAGATGGAAGTCATAGTTGGAGAAATTAGGGCCTATTTTGTGACCATTATATCTTTTGTTCCTTGGAATAAAAAAGAATTGAAGTATGTTTAGTAAAGTCAACTAATTTTTCTATTCCCCATAACATTTTAGGGTGCGTTTGGTAACGTTTCGTTCAAAAATTGTTCCAGGAAACGAGAAATAGAAAAAAGTGTTTGTTGGGGAACAATTTTTGAAAAAGATGCGTTTGGTAAATTTGTTAGGGAATAAAAAATGAATAGAAACACATTTAGTAAATTTATATTCTTTTTTTGTTTCTTTTAATTTTTTAATATTTTTATTTTATTTTTCCATTTTTCCTTTCTTTTTTATTTTTTCTTCTTTTGGCCGGTCGCCGGAGGCGGCGACCGGCCGACGCGGCGGCGGCCTCGCCTAGCCACGACGAGGCTCGCCGGCCCCCGGCGAGGCCAAGCCTCGCCGTGGTTGGGCAAGGCTCGGCCTCGCCGGATCCGGGCGAGTGTGGGCGAGGCCGAGCGTTGCCAACCCCGGCGGCGAGGCTCGGCCTCGTCGGATTTGGGCGAGCTCGAGCTCGCCCGCCCAAGGCAAGGCCGAGCCTCACTAGGGGCCTGGCGACACTCGACCTCGCCGGGAGCCGGCGACGCTCGGTGAGGTCACCGACCATGGCCGAGGCCGGCGACTCGACCAAAGAAAAAAAGAAGAAGAAAAGAAGAAGAAAATAGAAGAGAGAAGAAGAAGTGTTTCTTCGGGAGTGTTTCTAGAGCAAGAAACAATTTTTTTTTGTTTCTCATTTCTGTTCTTTTTGTGTTCCGGAACACAAAATCTGATTTTGAACAAAAACGCAAACAAACACGTTTTTTTTCTTTTTTTGTTCCCGAGAACAAAAAAACAAAATTTATGTTCATAAAAAAAAAAAAAAAAAAAACGAAGACATGCAGCCCCTTGGTGACAAGGCATAAATTTGAAATAGAAACAAATGGTTAAAAAAACCTACTTTTTTGTTCTCGAGAATAAAAGGAGAATAATAAAGAAACATGTTGGAAATATATCCAAAGATTACAATATCGATTATGTTTGGAGATTCTGATATCAATTATGGACAAATTGATTTGATTAATCCGTGATTAGTCTAGAGAATAGGAAAATGTAATTCTTGTATATTTTTTCCTTTTTTCTCTTCTTTTCCTTTATAATAAAGGAACCTTGTACACAATACAATACATTACATTGAATACAATTTTTCTTGTTTTCCCTCTCAATTTCTGTCATGGTATCAGAGCAAATCTTCCTAGCCTAGCTTCTGCAACCTTAAAATTGCCATTGTTTTTTTCTTTGATTTGTTGTTGCAAATCTCTTCTTGCAAAACAAATGAGCAAAGTGATTAGTAATTCATTTTTTTCTTGATACCATGGCAAATGATAAGAATGTCGAAATTCCCATAGTAGAGGATTCCTCACCACAAGACCAAAAGCCCGCACCATTTGACCAAATTGATTTGACTAGTCAAGGAGGGCAAGTTGAAGATTTCAACGTCACCTCTGCCTCTGCTCCAGTACAGATCCCAAGGCCAATTCAGTGGCCCTTGGTTCAGTGGTACCCAATCCAAGGACAATGGGCCACGGGGCTGAGACAAGCATGATCTAGACCACCACTTTTTCAATACGGTCCATCTGGAAAGGAGAATTCTATAGGCTTTCAACCCGGCAATGGTGAGTTAGCTTCTCAGTCACAAGAGACCAACTCAAGAAACAGGTCGGCCAAGGCAATCCAAATCATGGATTCAAACCCGCGCCAAGTCAAAGGTTGAAACCCTACCTAACTCTCCAACTCGGGTACATGCCTTATGTTTTTTCGATCACCGGCGATGGCCGCCCCAAACCCGACAATCCCCTTTATACTTTGCTGACCAACGGACCTAAACTAAAGCTCATCGGGATGCAACTTACCAAACCGGAGAACTATGCAGCTTGGGTGAGGGACCTTTGACGCGCCCTTGTCGCCAAAGACAAGGACGGCTTCCTCGACGAAGCTATCCCTTTTTCGGCGGACAAACGACTCCAACAGTAGTGGCGAAAGTGCAACCAACTGGTTCTCATCTGGGTTAGGAACTGTCTTGCCCCCGATGTCGCGATTGGGCTATTGCTGACCAAAGACTTGAAGAAGCTTTGGGATAGCGTCCCAAAAATGTATGGATGGCTAGATTGAGCAAAAATGTTCACAATCACACTAGCAGTCTTAGAACTATGACAAGAGAACCTCAGCGTCAGCACTGTCTTCAATCGCCTCTCCGCTCTTTGGAACGAACTCAAGGTGGCGAAAGAGCAGCTGGAGGGTCCTAAAAACACACTAAAGCAATACAAAGAGATAAAGGAAATGGAGAAAGCCACGAGATTCTTACTAATCCTCAACAATTCTTACTCCTCATTCCATTCTCAAATCTTAGCCATGGATCCTCCCCCATCGCTTGGCCAGATCTATCAATTGGTTGTCTAAGAAGAAAGCCAATGAATAGCCGCCGCTGACCACGGGTGAGTGGGTGATGACATGTCTCTTGCAGCGTTTCTAGCGACGTCTCTAGCGATTTTACATCCTACCAAAATATCGAGAGAAATGGGGACAGGAATCCATCTTATTTCTGTAATAGCGACAATGAGGAAAGAGATGGAGGCATCTTACCCTAGATCGGATAGCCAAGATTTGCGAGGGTGATCTGACAGTTGGAGCTCACTAACAGGATCTGATGGCTAGGATTTATGCGGACAATCAGACAACTAGGATTCATGTGGGTGATCGGACGGTTGGGAGCTGCTCTATGGATCAGACGGCTACTAATCTCCAGGTAAATCAGACGCTCCTTATCAAGCCTTGTCAGCCCTAATATACAAAGGATCCTATGACTCCAAAAATTCAACATCATCATGGAAGGTTAGTGGACAAAATTCAAAACTCAAAAATAAATATTGTGAGTATTGCAAACATCCACATCATACCGTAGAAACATGCTAGAAATTATATGGAAAGCCTAATGAAAAGGGCAAAAATGAGAAGGAATCGAATGTTTATTAAGTCTCAGCACATAAAATATATGAGTCCCACCAAGCAATTGCTTAAGAGCAATATGACAATATTGTACAAATTCTAGGCCAATTGAAGACACAGGACAACAATGCTGGATTCTCAGGTACCTCTTCATACAAAGAGAATTCACTTTCGGTTGATGCATGGATAATTGACACAAGGGGTAGTGACAACATAATATGCAACAAAGAACTCTGTTCTTATATTAACAAAGGAACACAATCTCTTATATCAGTTCGACTCCCAAATGGTAACATCACCTATGTTACCAAAATTGGCACTATAAAACTTGGTCCAAATTTTATCCTTAGGAATGTCTTATATATCCTTGATTTTGAATTTAACTTGCTCTCTATCTCTAGAGTTTGCCAAGATAATCTTTGTCATGCCATATTTAGTTTCGAAATTGTCTATTTCAGGACCTTTCAACTGCAAGTTGATGGGATTGGGTAAAGTTGCACAAGGATTATATTTTTGGATTAATTCCTCGGAAGATTTAGATTTTTTTAATAAGAGCATTTATTGTAATGCTATTAGCAAGAATAAAAATCCTCTTTTTCATCAACAATTGGGACACAATGCAAGCTTTCCTCATCCAAAATGTCCAATATGCCCCTTGGCTAAATAGTCTCGAAAATCTTTTTTGCCAAGCACATCTCGAGCTAACAGAATTTTTTCCCTACTCCATATAGACATCTAGGGTCCTTATCATACTCCTCATCGTGATGGATCTCCATTTTTTCTCACTATTGTTGATGATTATTTGAGTGCTATTTGGGTACATCTTATGTAGTCAAAAGGTCATACCTTCAATCACTTGTCATGATTTATTTCCTTGATTAGGAGTCAATTCAATAAATATGTACAAAAAATTCGTACAAATAATGGTCGTGAATTTTTCACCTCTGATTGCAAAGAATTCCTATCTTCTCATTGAATAATTCATGAAAGTACTTGCATTTACACTTCACAACAAAATGACTTCACAACAAAATGGAGTTGCTAAGCGCAAGCATAGACATTTATTAGAAGTAGCTCGCACATTGAAATATCAAGCTTTCACTTCTGAGTCTTTTTGGGGAAATTGCGTGGTCACGGCTGCTTATTTAATTAATCACATGCCGACTCATATTCTCAATGGTAAGACTATGACATCCCGAAATTTAACCCCTGTATTCGAATATATGAAATGGTAATTTCATTGATGTGCTTATGGTTATTTTACTCGAAACTGATCACTTATGAGATAACTAATCTATTAAATGAGATTGTTAAGAGATGTAAATGCGACAGACTAGAGAATTCGATCAAAAATCGACCGCTCGACCATAATAATCGACAATGGTCAATACGACACCATTATAAATCGATTAGCGGACGGATATAAGTCGATTTGATGGAATTACATAGTCAAATTGCAGGTGGTTCCGCACAATTGCGATATTCGCATCGAACGGCAATAAACTGATTTTCTGTCGATATTATATTTAGGATACGTAATTGAACTCTTGCGATTTTATGACAACCGAGGGTCACCTACAATTCGAAGATGCACAAACTGGATCGAAAATTATCGACCACGGGTCAAATGCGCTAAACCCCTAAAAGCTACTTAATAGATTAGGTCATACTAAAGTCGCGTTCGATCGATTTTTACCACGAAATTTAATTCGGTTTCAGGAATCAAACGTTTGAGCATATCGCGATTTATTTATTGGACGTCGTCTCATCTTTTGATGAATTTTTGTTGAGTCCGAAATTTTGCGGAAAAACGATTTTCGGACAAAAAGAAAATGGAAATGAAATTCGGATGTGTAGAGAAATTGGGTTTTTCTACCCCAAAAAGGGTTTATTTGTGAGAAATTAGAGGTAATTGGTGATTGGGTGACCTTGGATGGGCATAGGACTTCTGTGACAAGGGTGATGATGGTGTAGATATTTTCCAAGCCTTGTGATTGGCTTATTCCTTCTCTCCCTCCCATTCTTCTTTCCCTCCTCTCATGCATGCAAACCCCCCTTCCCTTATGCTGATTTCTTTTTCCCTCTACCCACGTTCCCTTCTTCCTCATCTTTTCTCTCCTCCATTTCTCTTCCCACTGCTAGCCACCCAACTCTACGCTAGCCCCCTGCTCCATTTCCTTCCATCCTTGCTGCCGCATCCCATCCCACCAACACCATCATGACACCAACACCGAGCGGCCACCGCCACTTCAACCTCACGCCTCCATCACCTCACCACCTTGCCGCCCCACCACGGTTAGGGTTCCGGCGTTGAGACAAGGGGTGGCGACGGCAACGGTGAGGCAGAGGCGTGTCGACGAATGGTAACGATTGACTGATTCGGCGGCGGCTAGGGTTCCGGCAGTTGTGAGCGATGTCGAAGAAGAAGGCTGAGCCGAGAAAGATACATGTTTACTGTTTAGTGTTTATGTTTGCTTAATTGGATTTGGGGTTATTGTGTTTCGGGTCGAAACAATGTTCCAACCCTACCCGACCCTAAACATATATTGTTTGCTTGTTTTATATTTGTCTCTTAAACAATATCAAGACCCGAAACAAGTACTATACTTGTTTCGTGTTCGAGTTGTGTTCGGGTCGGGTCAGGTTTTTTTGACACCCCTACCACCACCACAGTCGCAGCTACCACCACCCCAATGCCAATTCCACTGCACCTCAGTCCATCGAGCCGCCGCCGCCCACCCAAGCCCAGCTCACCTCTGCATCCAACCGTCCAATCACGTTCGTCACCACTTGCAGCTCCACCACTTGCCAGCAACACCCTGTTGCCACCAAGCCGAGCTCTCCTCCTTTGGTCGAGAGCTTGAGGGGACCGTAACCACCATCGTCGAGCCTCCGTGCAAGCTGTGGTTGTCTCGTGTTTTCGTCGCCGTCGCCGCGAGCTCGCCACTGTCGAAAACCGTGAGTTAGCTCCGTAATCATTGATTAAGCCGTTAATTACACTTATGGGTGATTAGATTAGCACTAATAGTGTTTAGTGTTAATTAAGATTGGTTTAGTTTAATTTAGATTAAGAATGACTTAGATTAATTTTAATTGCGATTAGTTTAAGTAATTATGGTTATGTTAATTAATCATGGTTAGATTAATTAAGTGGTTTTAGTTTAATTAATCGCAATTTACTTAATTTAATCATCATTTATTTATTTAATCGCAATTAGTGTAATTAGTTACGGATTAGGTGTTATGTAGAATTTTACGCTTATTTTCTTGGATGCAATTATGTGTGAATTTGAGTGCTGCACGTGCAGTATTATGTGATTGGTTGTTCTATGATAATTGTCTATTATTATTGCAAAAGATGGTTTTATGGGCAATTAAATAGAAAAATAATGAGGTGTCGGGTTTGGACACCAAATTTTATGTGCCCAATAAAACAATGAGGTTTTAAACTAGGTGCGTGCAAAGTTTGGCGGGTTGATTTTGAGTACGTGACCCCATACAAATTTCTTTTCGAAAGTTTTAAAGAAAAAAAAAGGATTGTCAATTTTATTATTTGAAAAGGGAAGTGTTATGCTTTCGGTTAAATAATGTCAATAAAAGTAAATTTGATTGATTATGTGCCATGATCTTTGACTGCCATATCATGTATTTTAAATGCTATTTTTCAAAGATAGTTTATTGGTGAGAAAATAACAACTTTGAGGTGTGGTGTTTGGATGCCGTATTGTACGTGATAAAAGGGGCAATGATGTTTTAAAATAGAAGTGTGCAAAATTTGATGGGTTGATTTTAAAAACATGACCACATACGATTATTTTATTGGAATTTTAAATGTAAAGATTTTCCGAGGTTTGATTTTAAGCGCGAACTTTTTACACTGGGCTAATTGACTGAAGATAAAAATTGGCTTGAGTTTGGCGTGCTTATATGGTCACTTAATGGAACACCTGACGAGAGTTAGGGGCGATGCTCGATTTTATCGGATGCTCGGCGGGAGTCTAGAAGTCGAGTCACGATTGAGGCCGAACTGATGCTCCTTATTGGAATGTTGTCCTAAGGCGTATGCATACGCGGGATGATGCCGTGTCTAATGGGGCGGGACGATGCCCAGTTATGCCGGAAGACTGCCGTGGCCCAAGAGATCGTAATAATCGGAACACGTGTGAATGATTGTGATGCATTGCACTTAATTATGAGGCAAAATTGTTAGGCATGGTATGGGATGTGCCCAAATGGTTTTTCACCTTATAATCAGGACTCGTGTGAATGCTTGGAGAATAAGAATTATGTGTTCTGGTTATTGATTATGCTTAATGTATTTATAATGGCATATGTGACGCGTTAATATCCTTCGAGGCAAATTTGCGTCTTAGTCGAGGCTTAGGAATTTTAACTCGCTGAGATTTTATCTCACCCCATCATGGTTAACCTTTTTTAGGGCCGTAGCGTGGAGATCTGCTGAGTGCGGATGTGGTGGGCGCGAGGTGCGACACGCTTTTGGCTGGCCCTGCCATTAGTGAAGTTTAGGTTAACCCTAATCCCTAAAGGTTTTTGAAAGGATCGATCGAAAGTGGCCGTAGAAAGGCTTGTATATATTAAATTTCCTAAGGGTAACGGTGGATAAATGAATAAGTTGTTTTCGGCAACTTTTGTTGTGCTTTACTATCTTGAATGTTTGTTTATTGACCGGGGGTTTTATTTAATTCGCTTCCGCATGCGTTTAATCAAAAGATAAAAAGAATGGGTTGGCGATGCGTCTTGGAATGTCGCATTTTTAATCAACCGTTGAGGGATGTTTGCATGCTCGGGGTTCGGGGCATGACAAAGACTCCTTTTGAAATGTTGTACAATTCATCTTCAAGACTTTGGATGTTTATGTTATGCTACAAATGTGAACCCTATAAGCAACATGGATCCTCGGGCCACTCAGTGTGTGTTCATGGGATACCCCTCATTTCAAAAAGGATATCAAGTTTTGGATATTTCTACGGAAGAATTTTTAATTAGCAGAGATGTTCTATTCCATGAAGACATGTTCCCCTTCAAGAAAATTATATCTTTAGTAGAATGGACCTCACCTCTTTAGTAGAATGGACCTCACCATCTTCAGAAAAACAACGACCATTCTTATCTGAAGAAGATCTATTCATGCATTTACCATGTTATTTTGTCGCACTGGAGCCACCCACGGCAGAAGTTGTGCCATTGCTAGAAGGCCTTCAAAGTGCTATGGAGGAATAGCAAGAAGTAGATATTTCTCCTTCCTCATCAACCACGGGCACTTCAGAAGCTTCTTCCCATTTCTCACCAATACCTGAACAAGCAACAAATCAGCAGCTTTGACATTCCTAGGGGCACATTCGTCCACCCACATGGACTAAAGATTATAAAGTTTTGCAGTGAGTTCTCCAAGTACACACTATCCTATATCTTCGTTTGTCTCCTTTACTAGGCTGTCTCCCAAGCACATGAATTGCTAACGTGGATGTCAGTTGTCTGGCCAATGCTGACATGACAATTTTTAATATTTTTTTTTGGGAATTTTTTATTAAGTTTTTTCTTTCTCTTTTTCCTTTTTCCTTTTTCTTTTCTTTTTTCTCTTCTTTCTCCTTGGATTCCTTGTAGTGGTCGGCATAGCCCCTCGCCCGACCTTGCTCAAGGCTGCAGGCAAGGCAGCTTCACCCATATTTAGGCAATTGCCTTATCAGTGTTTGTTGGGCAACTATAATTCACGTCAGTGTCAGTCGGCTAAATTTAGCCGGATGGACTAAATTAATATCAATGTGAAAATATTTAGTATTAAATTTGTCCAATTGAAAGGTTTAAAGCTAAATTGATATCAATATCATAAGTTTATGACTTTTTGATACTTTTTCCTTTTGATGGAAAGATAGAAAAAAGCACATCCATTTCAACTTGGCTAAAGTTTTGCCTTGTTAGATATTGATTAAAGCTTTTCGCGGAAAGAGTTCTAAAATGTAAATTTCCTTCCATACATGGAGTTTTTATCCTTTTTTCCCCTCAAAATCTGGACATGACGTGAAGGAAAATTAGTTTCACCTTTTGAGCAAAAGTGAAGGTACATTAGTTTAATATATCTTGATATTTGAAACTGAGTTCAATGAAGTGATATTGGATTATCTTGAAGCCTGTGATCTATGTTGTTTAGGAACAAAAGAAAGACATCAAATTTCAATGAGATAATTGTCCAAAAAATTTTAAACATACTGTACAACATTTAAATCACTTTTAAATTTTCAATAATTAACTTAGTCCTAAACATTTTTAATAATTTATTAATATAATTCTTGCGGCCAATTTGATTGAAAATCGCTGATGTGGATACTGGTTATGTATGTGGCACAACTGGTTCTAATATGGTCAGTGCTGATGTGAATATTATTTGTGATTTTTTCCCTATTTTCCTCCACTCATCCACAGCCCTGGCCATTTTTGGTCAACATTGAAAAAATTATTCACATCAATATTGGTCATGCCCCATAGAACGGCTAGCGTTCATATCGCCATTTCTTGTTAAAATTGGCAGTAAAATTTATATTGGCAAATTGTCAAAAGGTTTAGGAAATTTCCAAATAAGGATCTGAAGTGCTTACATTTTCTCAAATAATGGTTTAAAGGGAACATTATTTCAAATAAAGGTCTAAAGTGGTCAAATTATCTCACATAAGGGCTTAAGTGGTCATATCGTCTCAAATAAGGACTTTTGGTTGGTCGGTGACTATTCTAGCCATCAAAGAAGGGGTGTTCTAGTCAAAAAAGAATTCTAAGTGTATTTTTTGATTTTCTTTATTTGTTTTCATTCCTTTTCTTTTTTTTTTCTTTTCCCTTTTCTCTTCTTCCCTCTCTCAGCTAGGACAGAGGTTGCCGGACTCAAGCGAGAGTTGCCCTCACCTGGGTGAGTGAGGAACACCCTTGTTAATGTTGGGCAAGGCTCACCCACACCACCTACACAAGGGCCGCCCTTGGCCAACTCCGGCAACGGCGAGGGCAAGGTCAGCCCTCACTTGAGGCTGCCTAAGGGAAGAAAAGAAAAGTAAGAAGAAAAAAAAGAAAAAAAAAGAAAAAAAATTAAACAATTAAAAGACTAAAATGTCCTTTGGCTAGTGAGGTTAGGCTTTTTTTAAAAACTAATATGACCACTTCATATTCTTATTTGAAACAATATCCACTTTTTATATGAGAAAATGAGAGTATTCCAAGTCTTTATTTGAAATTTTTCCAAAGATTTATGATTGAATTGATAAAATTGAAATAGCCACTATGCAATGTTATAAAAATCTTTGGACACTTTTCTTAATTCTAGTGTAAGTGTTGCCAAAATCTCTAGTCCTCGGCTTCATGACGTTGGAAAATAAGGGGATGCGAAAGGTAGAAGGTGCGTACAATATATTATCTGCTCCAATTTTACATATCTTGCCAGAGCTTCCTTAAGCTAAAGTAAAAAAACGTGAAATAAAAAATTAAACACATTAAACTATAGTACAAGGGTTGGAAATGTTTGAGTATTCTCATATTTGACCATAAGTTTGTCTAGTAGCTCTAATCCAACTACAATTTCCCAAACACAATTTAAGGTGAGTTTTTTCAGGGAAAATATTTTAATTGTAAGAAAATGTTTTTTGTGCAGAATATGTTTGAGGTAAATAGCTAATTTTCAGCTGTTCGGCTATGGACTTAAAAGTGAGACCAAAAAAAAAAAAAACTTTTTGATGTTTAGATATTATCTTCAAATATTGTTCTTTTCACTATAGTTATAGTTTAAGATACTAATATCTTATTCAAGATACTACTACTCTATGAAGTATAAATTTGAAGTTTTCGATTTATTTTATCAAAATATAGCAACCTAAGAAATAATGACAAAAGAAATAGAAGATATGAATAATTAATGATACTAAGTGCTCATAAAACATTATGAGAGTAATTCTCTATTCTAAAAAAGTAATGGATGAGTAATACTGTAATAAGAATCTAATTTGGATACAATAGAGGAAAGGAAAATAAATGTAACATCTAGAATTGGCATTTTCATAAGGCTCATGCCTTTCCCATTTTTTTTTTTTTACTACAGACACCCTGTCAACTTGTATTAACCATATCCCTTTGCGGGTGTATTTAGAACCTAAAAGTTTCTATTACAATTCTGCCCACACGATAAAGATTAAAGTCGAATGTAAAGTCCAGTCTTAATCTAAGATTAATTTTTATTTTATTTTTCTTCTTCTTTTTTTGGTTTTTTCCCCATTTGTGACGAAAAGTGGTGTTCCTCTTTTCTAGATTCGTTTACTTGGCAGATAATCAATTAGTTATTATGTTAACGAGTTGTGCGTTTCTCTCTCTCTCTCTCTCTCTCTCTCTCTCTCTCTCTCTCTCTATATATATATATATATATATATATATATATATATATATATATATATATATATTCTGTTCTTGGCCGTATACTCTATAAGTTGGAATGTCATTTGATGAATGTTACAATTTTATATAACCAAGTGACTATTTGAGATTATGAAATTAAGTGGGGAATTAAGGTGGATTAAGGAGCAAATGTGGGCTGATTTAGTTAAGGCCCAAGACAGCCCAAAGGAGGCCCACAACCCCACCATTCGGCTGACCCAAAAAGCTGGCCCAATGAAAGCCCATCATCTTGCATGAAAAAAATAACAAGTGGTAAGAGGAACTTACCAAGTGTCCTTCCCTTAGAGCCAAGTAGTACTCCATGCAAATCTAATGATTACCTAGCTAATCAAGAACTTAGGAAGGAGAGGGGGAAGGTGGATTGCACGAGAAATCGAGAGAGGCGGAAGAAGATCGACTACCGTGCATCCGCCTAGCTGCCGCCGTCGAGCCCACCTTGCCCCGCCGTTGTGCTTGCTGTGATTTTCTTTGGATTTGAGGCAAGTAAAGTCATTTGATCTACACTTTGCTTGCTGTGATTGTGTGTGTTGTATGGTGAATTTTGGAGGTGGTGGAGGCGAGAATTTTCGAAGCTAGGGAGTAGTGCCTTAGTCTAGTAATCTGTTTTCTGGAAAAAATAATCCGACTTTTGGTGATTTCGTGAGCTACATGCAATTTTCTAGTTGGAATCTCACTTTGACTTCTTGATGAAAGTTGTAGAAGACTTCTTGAAGATTAACATACTAAAAATTGAGATAAAACAGACAAGTATTGGTTGGTGAAATGATTTTTTTTGAAGAAACTAGATCTGGAAACTGTTATGTTGGCCTTTGGTGATTTCATGAGCTGCAGGCAATTTTCTAGTTGGAATCTCACTTCAACTTCTTGATGAAAGTTGTAGAGGATTTCTTGAAGATTAACATACTAAAATTTGAGATAAAACGGATAAGTATTGGATGGTGAAACCATTTTTCTTCAAAGATACTAGATCTGGAAAAACTACTATGTTGATTTCTTGCGATTCTGTGAATTTTGTAAAATCATCCAGTCCGAAATTGATTTCGTGCCCTTGATAAGAATTGTAAATGACACCTTTAGGAATAACATACTGAAATTTGAGAATAAACGGACAAGTATTGATTTGGGAAATGATTTTTCTTTGAAAGGGATTATATCTGGAGATTGAGCCGAGAGTTAGGGTGAGTTGTAATAATCATATATTTTAATCAAGAATAAATTGAACTTCGATTTCTTCATAAGACTTTTACCCCTAGGTCTCGGCTATAACATATTAAAATCTCAGAATTTTCGGAGTTCATTTAAGGGCTTAATCAAAATTATTTCCGAAACTGTGCAAAAGTGGTACTGGAATTTCTTTTGCTATGAAGTAGGACCTATGTGATTGATATGAAACCTTCTTGACATAGTGTTCTTCATGAAACCTCTTTCTCTAGATCTTTTTTACATTATGTTAAATTTTCAGAATTTATTAATATCAATTACTAATTTTTTCAGAATTTTAATTAAAGGAATGCATTTTGTTTTATTTGAAAATTGTCTTATTTTTTTAGAACAAATAAATTATTTTATGGGATGTAGTATTCTGAGTTGCTATCTATGTAGCATGTGTGATGACAATTATGCATTTCACATGACATGTAAAATTAAATAAAATTTTGACACTATTGCATCAAATGGCATTATTGCAAAGTGAGATATATCCATGTGAAATGATAATGATAATACCGTCGGAGGTGTGAGCTGACGATGCCCCGAGAGTGTTGGGATGACCGGAGTGTATGTGCCGAATGCCCGGAGGTGTGTGGTGGAGGTTCCTCGCGATGCCAAGTTGGGTACGAGCGATATATGAGGAATGCAAACACTGGTCCCTAAAAGAAAAAAAATGAAAAATGAGATCCTTTTGAAAAGTAAAAATGCGAATTGAATCATGCGTATGTGTGTGTGCATATGGCATGGGATATAATTGCCTGTGGAATTAAGTTGATACTATATGGCATTGAGAATGCGATCATCAATGTATCGAATGGATCTCATGGGGATAGATACATGATGGTACAGATGATATGAATCATGCACATGTATATGTATATGGCATGGAACATGAATTGCTTTAATGAATGAATCTTGTGGAAATGCAAGCATGATTACATGAATGATATGTGCATTTCACACGAAATTGTGGTTGTCTTGCTTGTTGCATTGTGTAGTTTGATGGATCTTTACTGCTGAGTGGTTGTACTCGCCCCTTTTGGGGACTAACATTTCAGATTGAGAGATACCTTTATCACCTGTCACGCGTGGCACATTTTATGGCTTACCGGCATATTAAGCTAATGCCGAACCACTTTTATTTACATACTTTGATGGACTTCATGAGTCGGTACAACAAAAGGCCAAGGCTTTAACTAAGCTCGGCTATAACCCAAAAGAACCTCACTCTGCATCAGACATGTACATCAATCCATCATCCCAGTGTCGGCCATTCAAAAAGTGTCAACCTTCACCAGTCACACGCTCTAATCACACCCAGCTCGGTGCATCGGCCAGTGGCGGCGGCAGCATCCCCATCATCCTCCCGTCGCGATGAACATGGACGGACAGGAACTCCTGGACTATAGGGCCATCAGGTAGTTCCACATCATACATAACCCAAACACGAATGTGAATAAACACCAGACCATAAACACCAACGCAAGGGTGCTCCGAGCACTCGACCTCAACATCAGACGGTAAGCCATAAAATGTACCACGCGTGACAGGTGACAGAGGCATCTCTTAATTTAAAATGTTAGTCCCCAAAAGGGGTGAGTACAACCACTTAGTAGTAAAGATCCATCAAACTATACAATACAACAAGTAAGATAACCACAATTTCGTGTGAAATGCACATATTATTCATGTAATCATGCTTGCATTTCCACGGGATTCATTCATTAAAGCAATTCATGTTCCATGCCATATACACATACATGCGCATGATTCATATCATCTATACCATCATGTATATATCCCCATGAGATCCATTCGATGCCTTCATGATCGCATTCTCAATGCCATATAGTATTAACTTAATTTCACAGGCAATTATATAATATGCCATATGCACACACACATGCGCATGATTCAATTCCCATTTTTACTTTTTAAAAGGATCTCATTTTTTCATTTTTTTCTTCTAGGGACCAGTGTTTGCATTCCTTATATATCGCTCGCACCCAACCTGGCATCGCGAGGAACCTCTGGCACACACCTCCAAGCATCTCGCACCCCAACTGGCATCGCGAGGCCATCCGACACACACCTCCGGGCATCTTGAAACTCCCAAGGACATCCGGCACACACCTCCGAGCATCCGGTACACACACTCCAAGCATCCCGACACTCCTGGTGTATCGTCGGCTCACACCTACGACGGTATCATCATTATTTCACATGGATATATCTCACTTTGCAATAATACCATTTGATGCAATAGTGCCAAAATTTCATTTAATTTTACATGTCATGTGAAATGCATAATCATCACCACACATGCTACATAGATAGCAACTTAGAATACTAAATTCCATAGAATAATTTATTTGTTCTAAAAAAATAAGACAATTTTCAAATAAAACAGAATGCATTCCTTTAATTAAAATTTTGGAAAAATTAGTAATTGATATTAATAAATTCTGAAAATTCAACATAATGTAGACAAGACCTAGAGAAAGCGGTTTCATGGAGAACACTATGTCAAGAAGGTTTCATATCAATCACATAGGTCCATACTTCACAGCAAAAAAAATTCGAACACCATTTTTGCACAGTTTCGAAAATAATTTCGATTAAGCCCTTAAATGAACTCCGAAAATTTTGAGATTTTAATATGTTATAAACGAGACCTAGAGGTAAAAGTCCCATGAATAAGTCGAAGTCTAATTCATTCTGGATTAAAAGATATGATTATCACAACTCACCTTAACCCTGGCTCAATCTCCAGATTTAATCCCTTTCAAAGAAAAATCATTTCCCGAATCAATACTTGTCCGTTTATTCTCAAATTTCAGTATGTTATTCCTCAAGGTGTCATCTACAATTATTATCAAGGACACGAAATCAATTTTGGACTGGATAATTTTACAAAATTCACAGAATTGCAAGAGATCAACATAGCAGTTTTTCCAGATCTAGTATCTTTGAAGAAAAATGGTTTCACCATCCAATACTTGTCCATTTCATCTCAAATTTTATTATGTTAATCTTCAAGAAATCCTTTACAACTTTCATCAAGAAGTCAAAGTGAGATTCCAACTAGAAAATTGCATGCAGCTCACGAAATTATCAAAGGTCAACATAACAGTTTCCAGATCTAGTTTCTTCAAAGAAAAATCATTTCACCAACCAATACTTGTCCATTTCACCTCAATTTTTAGTATATTAATCTTCAAGAAGTCCTCTACAACTTTCATCAAGAAGTCGAAGTGAGATTCCAACGAGAAAATAGCATGCAACTCACGAAATCACCAAAGGTCGAACTATTTTTCCTGAAAACAGATTACTAGACTAAGACACTACTCCCATAGCTTTGAAAATTCTCATCTCCACCACCTCCAAAATTCACCATACAACACACACAATCTCAGCAAGCAAAGTGTAGATCAAAGGACTCTACCTGCCTCAAATCCAAAGAAAATCACAACAAGCACAATGGTGGGGCAAGGCGGGCTCGACGGCGGCAGCTTGGCGGATGCACGACAGCCGGTCTTCTTCCTCCTCTCTCGACTTCACTCCCTCTCTCTCTCGGTTTCTCGTGCAATCCGCCTTCCCCCTCTTTTTCCTAAGTTCTTGATTAACTAGGTAATCATTAGATTTGCATAGAGTGCCACTTGGTTCTAAGGGAAGGACACTTGGTAAGTTCCTTTTGCCACTTGTTATTTTTTTCATGCAAGATGATGGGCTTTCTTTTGGCCGGATTTGGGCCAGCTTTTTGGGTCGGCCGAATGGTGGGGTTGTGGGTCTCCTTTGGGCTATCTTAACTAAATCAACCCACATTTGCTCCTTAATCCACCTTAATTCCCCACTTAATTTCCTAATCTCAAATAGTCTCTTGGTTATATAAAATTGCAACATTCATCAAATGGCATTCCAACTTATAGAGTATACAGCCAATAACAGAAAATTCTTTTGTCAATTTATCCTTTAATACAATCCTTGATCACACTTAGTTATAGGATACATTTCCAAATCAAAAAACAATAGTCAATTCAATGTTCGGCCTTGTTTAATTGAAATCCATTAGTCTATTGGCCATAATAAAATCCGATGGCGTTTCCATCACCTATTCATGGTTCATGGTTTATCCAGGGGAAGTCATGAAATTTTAGGATGCCACAATTCTCCCCTCCTTAGAGAATTTCGTCCTCGAAATAAGACATTTCCTAGTTGTAGTAGGAAACAATCTAAATAGAACCTAAGCATTTAAAAGGGAAAAGTATTATCTAGTTTGAATGAACGCATTTGGTTTAGTTATAAATCCAATAAATCATCATGTTAAACCCCTGTATTTTAATTACTTAAATTTCATTTAATTTGGTTAATCCAATTTTTTAATTTATTTTTATGCCTTCACTACACGATTTTTTTTAAAAGTTTTTTTGAAATAAATAATAAATGACAGAGTTAAGTACATAAAATTCAAAAGAGCACAATCCTCGAAACATTATTAAATGGAATATTATCTTTGGCTCTATTACATGTGCTTGGTTTATTTTTAGAATAATTGTTTCCTAGTAGTATTCATAAAAAGATAAAGATACAATTCATTAACACACAAATTTGTCAGCTATTTGCCAAGTAAATTGTTTTTTTAAGTTAAGAGTGAGCCCCATATTGGACCTCTATCTTCATTGTGTAGGTATAATTATAATTGAAGATTTCTAAGTTCCAAAAGCATAATAAAGCGGGACTCACAAAGAACGTGGTCAATTCAAGCGAGCGAAGGTGTCCATGGTAAAAGGAGTAGAGCCTTTCATAAACCCCTTTTATATTATCATCCGAAAAATATAAGTCAAATAGCCGAATGGAAAATCATATAACCAAATGATGATTTGCTCCAACAAACCTACGACAAATTAAGCGCTTATACATATGATTGAAGCTAATGGTAGGGATCAATTTGAAAAGAAGATGAAATAGCTTGAAAATTTGCTATGAAGAGGATATAAAATGTCCCGAAGAGGAGTGAAGACTAGTAGGGTGTAAGAGAGTAGGGATATTGAAGCCGTTTGTGAGTAAAGAAAGAGTTTTGGATAATAATTTTTCTTTTAATGGAGGAACTATTTTCTCCGATTTTAAGCTTCACCTAAAAATCTTTTCCATTCAACGAAAGCTTGGACAATTATTTTATGGAAATCATTTTCATAAAACAAACATACCCTTACATTCACAATTAAAAGAGCGCGTCAAAACTGTTCTTTTTCCCCACGAAAGGCATACATTTGCGGAAAAAGAAATCCATAAATAGTCTCCACTTTGTGCATCAGATGCACTGCCATAGCAGCATAGCTCTAAAACGATAGAATCTGTTTAAATGAGCACATGCAACTCCGCCATCACTATTATCATCTTCAACTAAATAGCTTAATTTCTGACCCACAAAAAAAATAAAAAAATAAAAAACTAGATAGCTTAATCCTATCTTGATTCCATCCAAGGAGCAAAATCATTTTATTTGGCTCGAGGATGATTAACCTGCAAAAAGATCAGGACATAGCATAAGCATATAAGAGATGAGTACAACGTTCACTTTACATCTAGAATCTCTCTGAAGGTATTCAAACTTCCAGAGAAAAAGAATGGCCAAAATTGGGGCATAGCATGCCAATTGTGATGAATTTTCATCGTTACAAACGATTAAAATTCATAAGTCTTCCTTCTCTTGATGCCATCACCATCATCTGTTTTAACAGTTTCATCATCATCGCTTCTAATCCTACAATATACCCTC
Organism: Eucalyptus brandiana; assembly: GCA_014182725.1. Classification (NCBI taxonomy): domain Eukaryota; kingdom Viridiplantae; phylum Streptophyta; class Magnoliopsida; order Myrtales; family Myrtaceae; genus Eucalyptus; species Eucalyptus brandiana. The sequence continues at coordinate 19,444,520 of CM024671.1, read as the reverse complement.
TTCTCACTGCCGCAAATCACCTTCCTCAAGCCCCCTTCCATTCCATTTTCAACTCTTCTACCCATTCCAACGGTGAACTTCACCTTCCCACGCGGTTCCTCTAGCCCCCTCAATGATGACGTCTTATTCACCAACATCGGCTCATTAGACTCATGATTTTCCAATGATAACGTACTTTCCCATAATTGCTCGCCATGGTTTCTTTGACTAACTAAAATCTCATGATTCTCTACAAAAGTAGCCATATCAGGAAAGGGTGGCAGCCATCTTGGTATGTGCAGGCCCTGAGAAATGCTCGAGAAGTTTGTACTACCACTAGAATGCATCATGGGTAAAGGCAAATCAACCGCACCTCCTTTGGAAATGGGTTTGGCAAAGGGGTTTTCACTTGAGTTCTTTACAAAGTTGTTGAGATCACACAAGACACCAGACGCAAGCACACATGCACTGTTCCTGTGAAGAGAAGCAGCACCTTGGAAGCCTGATACAAAGTTGATGTCGTTGAGGGCATTAATAAGGTCAAACATATTTGACTGAGTGCGACTTGAAGCATTTGCATATGCTGCAGCAGATTTAGCGATTGATTGGAGGTATCTTATGGCAACATCTGTAAGAATATCCAGTGCATAGAGTTGGGCCGCCTTGAAACCTACTGATTTGCAGATTTGAGAGACTGCAACTTTCGTTATTGAGGATGCAAATTCTGTCTGATTAGATGCTACAAGTGAGCGATGTTCCTGTTTCTTCGACTTCTTCAACTTAGGTTTCATGGCAAGGTTGCCCTAAAAGGTCAATGATCCTTAAAACCATAGGAGCCAATATGCCCCTTCCTTTACTGCATCAAAACAAAAGATCTCATGTTAGTGTACATTATCTATGTGCACACCACAGAGCTGAAAACTGATCATCCAACAATCATAATTAAGAATCCCATTTGAAAGAATCAAACATGACCTATTCCAAACTGCCAAAATATAGGGCCAGAGGGAAAAGACGAAAAACCAAACCCTTACAACCAAGAGGACTAACAATCTTCCGGCCAAAGGAAAAGGACGAAGGCGTTGTTTGGTTCCATGACAAGCACTCCCATTCCAAGGAATCTCATTTTCCTTTTCAATTGGTGAGATTACCAAAACTTTTGGCCCTCTGAAAGAGAACTGACGGTTGTGGCAGTGGTGAGCAGAGGTGAGAGGCAGTGGTTGGCGACCAATGACCGGCTGCTGGTGACAGACGACTGACAACCAGCAATTGGTGGCAGCAGTGGCCAGTGACTGACGACTGGCAGCAGCATTTTTGAGAAATCCTATTCCATGTGGAATACAATTCCATGTTTTGATTTCTCTTGAAACAAGAAAATTGTAAGGATCGGATCCCAATCCTTAACAAATCCAATTCCGCATTGAACCAAATGTGGCCTAAAAACTTTGCCACAAGAGAGGAGTCTGAAGTGTTTGTCTACAGTACAGAAACTTTGGTCACACATGCACACACCTATTCCAGACATGAGGTGAACAAGTTTCACAGACTACCATCACAGAGGATAATCAACCATATGTAGATCTCACCAGTCAACCATTCTTCAGTTACTGGACTTCAACTCTCTCTGATGCACTCTGCATAGCAGAAAGCAAAAATATTGCAACATCTTCAAGAGCATGATCTGATACCACTTTACATAGATGACCATGCCACATCCAGACTAATGATGTAGTTCCTTAAGAGAGCTTTCTCAAATGTAAGAGCATCAAAAGCAAAAGTGGCTTTTGATCAACCTAACATGTACTTTGTGGCTCAAGGCAAAGCAGTACCACACAATTTCACACATATGCCCACATACTTATAGACGAACCTGTAAACATTCAGGAACACAGCCAGCCTCTCGCTCGCGTGTGCACATTCTCACATGATGTCTTCTCTTATTTACTAATATTCATAATCATGTTTAGAAGGAAGACCCCATCATAGTCTCCATGTAAATTACCTTCAATAGTTTGAATAAAGCCTGACTTGAAAATCCAGGGCTGTTTAACCAACGCCAAACATATCAGTTCAACTACCTAAGGGTTCTGCACAAACAATTATTAAAAATTCTACTTGAAAACTGTCAAGTGCACATATTGCCTTCTAGTGAAGCACGTTTGGCATTACATCCTGGCTAGAGTCCTGATTCATTCTGTCAAAAGCCCAAACTCACCAACTTAATTCTACAGACTTGATATTTGTCTAAAAACTACAATCTGACCAAGGGTTAATGACATGAGCGTGGAAACTAGGAAATGTCACAGCTGATATTATACTTTGTACAAAATTAACATTACCTATGAAGGAGAATGATTGTCAGACGTTTGATGTTGAAATGTACAGACTTTTTTAATTCCAGATGCTAATCACAAGGGGAGTTCTCTCAGCAAATCGAGGACTTAAATGCAATTCATGACAATATTATCAAAAGGGCTAAATTAATTAGAGGCAGATCTCCACCAGCCCGCTGACTTCTTCTGAGGGTCCTCCTAACTTTCTGCATACCTAACAATACCGAGCATAGAAAAATTCATTGAGGTATCTATGTCCACTTACATAAAGCAACCCCAACCTCGAAATTTTCCGCGAAAACTTGCATAGTGTACTCTATAACCATAATGATCTTAAAATCACGTCCCTATTAGAAGTCAAAGGTGATCACTTTCGAAACATAATCGGACCAGTCCCCTCAAAATTACCCTGCTTATGACACGACCTTCAGTCCCCGGCATCGTTAAACATTGTCATACACAAATTTACAAGCACTTAGGGCACACGACAGCATCCCACCATGAATTCTCTGCCGAGCAGAGAGTTCCACAAGATTCGAAACAAAAAAGGTATGTTCTCCAACAAAAGAGCGCGATTGATTCACAACTCACGATAACCCTAACACCCATCCTCAACATAGTACTTTCCCAAGTTGTTAACAGAGAACGCTCTACCCGAACAAGAAAACACAAAAGGAAGGCGACGGTCTGAACTCTATCTGATGCTGCTATTACGCATCGGTCGAAGTGGATCACTTAGCTTTGAATCCGCAGGAGAAGAGGGGGGGAGAGAGATTACCTGTTGCGGAGGCAGAGACGAGGGAAGGAGGCCACTGCAACCTTGCAAACCCTACGATGATGAACTCCTCCGGAGAGACTTCTGCCTTTTTTTTGCTTTGCCGCGCAAAAATAGAATTTTTATTTTCCTTCTAAATTAAATCGATGTTTAAAATAATTTCCTAAAAATAAATGTCTCTCCAAATTATTTGTTGAGATTAGACCCGCCTCGTCAGTATTCCTGAATTTGACTTCTATTGAAATAATTGTTGACATTTTGAGTAACTTCTATTTCCCACAAGTTAAAAAATCGATTAAAAGTTCTATCGAAATTAAGCCATTAATTATATATTCTATTATTAAATAAAATATTAGCTATATTATTTTTCATTTACTAAAATTGCTCTTAAAAATAAGTTAATGTAATTGAAAAATTACCATGGAATTAACAACAAAAAACAGAAAATAGTGTATCCTAGTATTCTTATAACCTATCTATTCCTTAAGTAGCTTTAAATTGCTTTACATAATAAAATAGTTGGATAGTTAAAAGTAATATAGTTTATTATAATACAACTTTAAAAAGTTAATTCAAATAAACCTATTTAATTTAGCACACTATTAACTTTTAGAAATAAATATTATCAACATAATTACGAACCAATTTTGTCACATCCTGATTTTTGCATCCAATTATAATAATAATATTTAGGTTATAAAGCTAAGTATGATTTAGGTTCAGGTGGACATTTAGAAATCTTAATTCGATCATAAATTTTGTGAGGCACGGAAGATGATTTTTTCGTGAACGTAATTAATTCGAGTCTAACTTGTGAAATTTAAATAATAAACATTGATAGTTAGAGTGATATTAACATTATCTTAGTTTGATGGGTAAGGATGTTTCTCGAATTATATATTTAATGATTATCAAGTTTTAGGTTTACTAAATCAAAATTTTAGAAATATCCAATATTATTTACTAATAAATTTAGTGGATTCAAAATATTTTCGGATTTATTAGTAATTAGAATGGACGCTAGATTCTTGTCTGCATATTAAATTCTCTTTTTATTTTCCTATGAAGTATGTGACGGTTATGCCCTTAAATTGAGGCATGGGATTTAATCACTAATAATGTCGTAGAATATACTATTAACATTGATGAAGGTTTACTCACCTATGTGGATAGAGAAGAATGAGTTTTTTCCCAAATGATATTGTTATAAGCCTTTCTTAAAAACATTTGCATGAGATACCACATACTACTTATTTGTTATTTTAAGAATGTATGTAAGGCCAAGTGTCTACCTTAAAAGAAGACTCTTACACTAAACATGACACCAAAAGACCAAGGTGTCGTCACCCTAATACATTGATCTCCAAACTCTTCTCCATTTGACCATCATATAAGGAAGACGTTGCCACATATGATTACATGCATTCTCCCATTTAAAATCCACTTTTAGTCATCACTTTAACCTTGGTAGCATCTTTTTGGCCGTGTCACTCAACTTTTATTCTTCTACTTTTTATCTTGGATTTTATCTTACAAGAGTCACAAGGTGGTGAAGGCATTTGATTGTTCAAAGTAAGTCAAAATTCTAAGTGTTAAGTTAGATTAATCCACTTAACACTTTTAATTCGGTTGATTGATATGTGTAATCTTGGTTTTAGTTAAATCTGAAGTTAAGTGTAAATATGAAAATTAGTGATGTAGAGTTTTGTGATTGTTTGACTTATCTTGTTGATTATATACATGCCTAAAAGGTGTTTGCTCGGTTTGCTTAAAGAGTGGTAACTTGTTGTATATGAAAATGATAAACTTGAACTTGGAAGTGTTATATTTGCAATTTATATTCAACCGACATTGGTAATATCCATCTTATGCTCACTTGAAAATAATAAATCTGAACTTGGAAGTGTTATTTTTGTAATTTCATATTCGACAACTATTGCTAATATCTATCTTATACTCTCTGGTTATATTCATCCGTTTGAATATATTAACTAACTAAATATATTCACTTGTCTGAGTATATTCATTTGTTTGGTCAAATCCATTCACTTATTGAGTTTAAATGTATTCATTTGTTTGATCATATTCATTTACTTATTGAATAGAATATATCCATTTGTTCAATCAAATTCAATTCCTAGATATATTCACAAGTATATTTACTCACTTCAAAATATTCACTTATCTAATCATATTCAATTTCTAAATATATTCACTTACTGAGTAACTTTATTTGTTTGATCAGATTCATTCACTTAGTGAGTATGAACATATTCATTTACGACCACCGGCCGCGGTGGCTCCACTGGATAAGACTCTGCTGATCCTCAACGAAGAGGTGAAGGGTTCAAAACCCAGGGGAGGCGCTAGGTGTATTAAGTGTGACTCGGGGGTGGTGGGTCCTCCCGCTTAAGTGTCACTTGGGGTTTACGGCGCGCATTTTGTCGGTTGCAAGCCGGTTCTGCTCCTCCAAAAAAAAAAAAAAAACATATTCATTTACGACCACCGGCCGCGGTGGCTCCACTGGATAAGACTCTGCTGATCCTCAACGAAGAGGTGAAGGGTTCAAAACCCAGGGGAGGCGCTAGGTGTATTAAGTGTGACTTAGGGGTGGTGGGTCCTCCTGCTTAAGTGTCACTTGGGGGTTTACGGCGCGCTATTTATCTACTGCAAGCCGGTTCCTCCAATACCAAAAAAAAAAAAAAAAAATATTCATTTACGCGCGCATTTGTCGGTAGTGCAAGCCAGTTCTCCTCCAAAAAAAAAAAAAAAATATTCATTTACTAAGTCTGAATATATTAATTTATTTGATTAGATTCAATATCACTTATTAAGTATATTCACTTGCTTCAAAATATACAGTTATTGTTAACCACTAATTTTTAGTTGATGCATTGTTAAATGTAAGAAAGTCGAGATTGGGATTTCCAATCACAACAAGATCTATTTCTTGAACAAAAAGTGTCATTTTTTATTTATTTTTTTTGCCTATCATTTTTAAGTGATTTCCTACTCATTTTTGTCAAAAGCCCAATTTAAGTTGACTTTTTGGTCAACCCATCCAAGAGTCAACCCCGAGTCAAAAATTGACTTTTTGCATAAAAAGATACCTTGTAGCCTTAATATCATTTTGATCATATTAGTTTTCAGAAATTTCAAAAATTTAATCACAAAATTAACCTTTTAGAATGTCAAACATTTGACCAAGAAAATTGGAAAAACTAAAAATCCACAAATCACTTCACTTTAGCTCTAATTTGACGTTAGTATAAAAAATCTTACAAAAATCAATTAAGAACCTTATTTTCCGAATTTTTCAGATTTAAGTTTAAAATCAATCAAAAATAAAATTACTTTCTTTCTAGCCATATTATAGTTTAGTTCACTTTATGACATTTGATCTAGGGATCACTACTCATTCACTCGTGCAGCTATTTTTGAGATTTGACATAAACGATTACAAATTGCCATTTTTAGCCCTAATAAGGGGCTCAAATCGATTTGTCATGATTCACATATTGATACTTTTGTTCTACTCATTTTCTCGAATTAAATTCAAATCCAGGATTAATTTTGACAAATCCCCTCAAAAACTCACTAATTTAATGGATTTAGCTTGCTTGAAATTGAGAAATCCAAGATCAATAAATCAAGATGAGTGCAATTTTTCGAGTTGACCCATTCTATAATAGGGTTTACTTTGATGAATCGAAGCTCAATTTTGACATTGACCTTCAATTGATTTTTTACGCAAAGGTTGCACTCCCATTTTAGTGTCAAGTCGAATGCAATAGACCATTGTAGACATGAGTAATTGAACCAATGAATGTCTCGTTATATTAATTGAGTTCAATTTTATCCAATTTAGGTTTTGGGGCAAATAATCATGTGAGTTGGCCCACTTTAGTACACGATTGAACTAGAATCCTTTTTAGAGGACTAAATTGCACAAAGATTTTTAGAATCAAACTGATTGAACCAATTGAACCAATTTGGACTGGCTCGACCAGTTGAACCAATTCGGATCGATTTGATTAGTCCAACTAGCCACCAACAAAAGGTGGATGATTCGGCCCTTCACGGATCGACTCACAACGGTTGACAACCATCATGAGGCATTCCATCTCATGGCCAATGTGCCTGTGCCCTTATTTTTCAAAATTGCACAATTGCCTCAGATTTTTGTGGAATTATGAAAATGCCCATGATTAGGCCATAATGTCAAATTTAGCCCAAAATTGATCACAACCAGTCATCCTCGATGCATCGTAGCCGTTTAAATGAGCATGTGCCTCAATCAAAACACCTTAACAAACTTAATCAATGTTAGTTAGCTAAGGGATCAAACCTTAGCCCTTGTGTTAATCAAAGGGCTAAGATTTGATCTTATCCCTTGGTATATATAGTTTTTTCCCTTCAAAAACGAGAGAGGATCTCAATTTTTAGATCTATGTCTCTCTCTCCCTCTCTCCCTCCCTTCCTCCTCCCTTCTTTCATGTGCTCTCCCTCTCCCTCGACCATTGCCGCTCGTCGGGCCTCCTTCGGCGATGTGTCTCCATCCCCAAGCTCCTCCATCATTCGTCAATCCCCACCATTGCTACCGCTCCCTCCAAAGCTTGCTCAATTGGCCCATCCAAGGCTAATTCTCTTCTCGGCCTCCTTCAACCGGTAATTCGGTGACCTATTCTTCCCTCCAATGACTTGCAACAAGGATCCTTGAAGTTTGGGTGTTCCAACAATTGTTGATCAACGTTCATCCAAGCTCAATTGGTCGCGGTTCGAGTTTAAGCTCAAAGGTAATGATTCAAAACTTGAATTTGATGAGGCGAGGTCGAACTAGTTGACTGGAGCTAGGATTCGATAACTAGGAACATTTACATGCTTAGAATCAAAGATTATGAGTGATGCAACAATCTATAATGATTTTGGTGTTGATTGTGTTCTTGAGCATGTTTTGGAAATTCGTATGTTTAGTAGACGTGGTTTCTGGTCTGGCTGATTCGAGGTCTTGAACCTCAAAATCTTGATTTGAAGTGTTCCGGATTTATGATCTACACTCAACAAGCTTCATTTGGATACATTATGGGTATTGATTGAACGCCGTTTGTGTAAAGGGCTAGAGCAACACCTAGAGGGGGGTGAATAGGTGTAAATAAAATTTTCTCGCAAGAGTTAGAAGTAAAATGATTGACAAATGACGTAAACAGCTTTAAATAGTTATATAAAACAATGAATAAAACTAAGAAGTTAAGGAAAGAGAATTGGAACACAAGTTTTATGGTGGTTCGGCTTAGATCAAGTCTACGTCCACTCTTCCACGTTGACAGCCCATTGGCTAGATTTCACTATGAATCAAAAGAGATTTTATAGTTCGTGATCTCGACTTCCTCAGTGAAGAGTTTTTACTGATCTCTCACACAGTCTCATGTGTGTTTCTCTCTTTTGTGTACAACTTTGAGCTCGATGAATGAAAGAGCAAGGAACTATAGAGATTAAGACTTTGAAATTCTTTTTTCATGCACTACTTCGAACAGCTGGAGAGTCATCCTTAAATACTCCTTCATGCCTTCACGACCGTTGGCACTTTTCAAAGGAATTCTTCCAATCTATGCATTGGATAGAATCAATTAAGGTAATCTCGAGTCATTGAATGATTGGTGATGAAAGCCTGTCAATCATGTTCGCCTATGCAATCAAGATTTTTGGTTTCCATAAGTAGAATCTTCCAAATTTGCTCGCCTTTCAAAAGATCTTCGTATCGAAGTAAATTCCAATAAGAATAATCAAACGATTAGATGCTATATCCAGCCAAAGGTCTTCCAAAAACCATACGAATCGAATCCTTGAAGATAATTCGGCATCTGAATAGGTTTTCATTCTTCGATCTGAAAACTGTCAATGAGGGCAGACTTTAACAATAAAGTTTGGAGTTCTTTAGACTATACCACTTGAGTCTGGAAGTCTTCAGACTAAACTTTTGGAAAAGTTTTGTCAACTTCAAAATAGTAAATGAGTTTTCTCCAACAGTTTGATACTTGAAATCCACCTCGAAATTCTAATGATCTGTTATGTAAATTATTGAAGTTTTGTTGATGATTTTGATTTTTGAGCACGTAATTTGTTTGTTGATATTTTGCTAAATTTTGTCTAAGATTTTGAGGCCAGTGTCTCATGAAAGTTGTTCATAATGACGTTGACTATAACATATATTTTTTCTAGATTTTTTGGAGTAGATTTAGTCAAGGAAATCTCTATTAAATCGTCCTTAAACTAATCTACCCTATTTGTACCCGGTGGATGTTTGCCTTGAAATGAGCTAGTAAACATGCTCAATGGGGCTTGAGTTCTTCATAAAAGTTGTAGAGCATCTCACAAGCTTTCCAAGGAGGTATAAATGACACCAAACGGTTGTGTTGACACCTAAATTTTGGCGACTTATTTACTCATTAAAAAAATTAGGGATTAATTTTAGCATATAGATTTAGGTGCATTTGCATTTTTTGCATTTATTGGACCGGTGGCGGATGGGCTTGAATTAGTAGTTCTGAACTTTAAATTGATAGGCCGGTCTAAGCCCACGAAGTAAGTAAATTGGCCCGAGTCCGTTTTCTTTTAATGACAAAAATTAACTAAATGGAGATTTGAAATAATATTACGGTGGATTTTTGGAATTTAAGAAAATTGGGTTGCAATCTTATCTTTAGGCGATAAAATCAGGAGATGTGAAAAATAAAAATGTGATATTGTGTGTGAAAAAGAAATCTTTGCGGATATTGATTTGAAAAGGAAATTAAAACCCTAATCTTCGGCCTATAAAAAGGTTTTTCGCGTAGGGTTTCGAAGGAGGCGACACAATACATTGAATACACGGCCACACGTTCAGAGAGGGAGAGAGAGAGCGCAGTGAACGCTCAAAGAGTAAGAGACTTGAAGATCCTATGACTCTCGCCTGCTACGGTGAGTCCCTACTGCTGGGATCGCGCCTACTTATTCCGGTGTTCATCGCTTCAACCTAGCGAACCCCACATGACGATGGTGCCGTTGCTGCTTCCTTCCGAGTTCCTCCAACTACGACTTTCTCTGAATCTAACCGAGCCTTGCACCAACGACGTTGATTCCCAGTTCAACCTCCCACGTTCCTCCTGGCGTGCTTATCTTGTCACTGCGTCCCTGGTGTTATCCTTGGTGTCTCCTGCACATCCGGACGTGTTGCAGCTTCTCATTGATGATGATGCCACCTCAAGCAACACACATATAACTCTTTCAATTGTCCTTTTACACCTGTCTAATGCAGAAATTTCCCGTGTGCAGATTCCCCGGTGTTTGAGAAGGCTTACAGTGTGGTCTTGTTCTTATTGCCAATTACTCATCGCAGTTGTAGACACTTCGCCGAGCTGGCCACGCCACTCATTGACACCATCACCGCACGAGTCTCTCATCGTGCGCCGACCCGAAAGTCACCTGCTGGAGCCAATCTCACAAGGCACCGCCATGTCGAGGCCCTTAATACTCGACCAGTTTTGAATCAGCCCCTGGTCGAGTTTGACTTTGCTTTCGCAGATCTTCTCGATGTGCCCAACGTAGACATCCCCAATAAAAAGACAACAGTCAACTCTGAGAGGGGATTGACCGTGTTATATTGTATTTTTATTGTAGTGGGTCTATGTATTACTCGGCAATACATTGCTGTTTTGCTTTCCTCTTCATTGGATCCAACGAAATCAACAGAATTCGTTTGGTCCAATTTAGATTACTTGCAGATTTCTTTGGCCTTGTTGAGAAGTACAAAGTTCCTGGAGCCGGAATCCATCGACGGTCTCCTTGAAGGTTACGGTTACCGTCAAAATTGCCATTGTCCCGTGTCCTATTCAGCCACCATCCAACGCGTTCTAATTTGGAATATTGTGAATTAGGTAAGGATCTTGATTAATTCGTTTTGTTTCCCAATCCGAAGTATTCCTTGATGAAATCCTTGGCTGATATTGACAATTTGATGAGCCTTTTAAATTAGGGATTGACAGTTCGATTTTTGCGCTCAAAATCCGACTCGCAATCCCTTGCAAAAATCGACAATCCAATCTCAAGCCCGAGATTCGATTCGCGATTTATTTTTAAAATTGATCAACTCGATCTCATGCTCGAGATATGGTTCGCCAATTTTTAGATATCAACATTATCTTGCTTGATTTGATGTCGTCAAGTTGTTTGGGTTAATCTTATTTTCGTAAAAGAAAAAAATCCAAAATTTTTTGAATTAGGATTAGGTTTGTTTTAGAATATTCCTAGTCTTAGAGTTATCTTGCATATTTAGGATTGCAATCTTATTTCGAATTTTTTAAATAAAAAAAAAATGCATTCATTTAGGATGTTAGTTTTAAATTTGAATTGCACGTTTAATTATTTGGCAATTTTAAATTTCGAATTTTATAAAAAGAAACAAAAAAAAATCATCATGCATATATCGTGTTGAATTAGGGCGTTCTTTGCACGTCATTGCATGTTAGGATTGCATGTTTATCAATTATAGGTAGATAATCTCTCCTCGGTAAATTGCATGTTTTTGTTAGGAAAATAAAAGTGCCCATGTCATATAGAATTAGATTAATGAAATGCATGTCATTTAGTGATTGTTGCTAGGTTCATTTAATTAAAAATTGCCCGTCATTAGATTAGGTCATATAATAAATGTCATAGCTCGCATATTAAATTGCATGTTGCATGTCATTTTAGTTGAAATAATTTTGTACGTCATTGCATTGCATTGCACGTCATTAGAATTAAGTCATTTTGGTTAATTTAGATTGCATATTTAACAATTGCATGTTCATTAAGAGATCGCAAAAATTTTATTCATATAGTTTAGGACATGTTGCCATGCCATATCATTTCATATTAGATTAAAAGTATTGCATTGCATATGGATTATAGTCTCGTTAAAAAGTGAAAACAAAAAAGAAATTGCGTGTTAATTATAAACCATATCTAAGGTTGTTGATGTGGATTTTAATTTAACACTGCAGATGCTTTCGTTGCTTTGAGGTAAGTCCTGCATTATTTAATTGCTTTCTTGGGTGTTAAATTGATGGTTTTTTTGCATGAACACCTCACATGTTAGGGAACTAGTTTAAAATCAATTCAAGCTGCTTGCAAAACCTTTTTTTCAAAAATAAAAGAAATGGTACCGAAAGCGCGTTAAAAAAATCTAGCGTAACCAAGTCCCCGTATCCAAAATCTCTGGTTCGTACGAGTAAAGTAAAACTCCCGTTACTTTACTTGGGTTTCTAATCGACCCACCAAAAATAGATTAGTGGCGACTCCTAATTGAAAAATCAATTGCATATTAAGAACTTGAACCTAAGTTGCGAATTGGTATGGGCTTGAGAGAGTCTAAGTTAAGTCTAGGCTTAACAATCCATTAGCCAAATCCTAGGTGGTGCACTCGAAAAATTGGTCGCGACAGCTTGGCGACTCCGCTGGGGACTTGAGTTAAAACTCTTAGTGGACTTAGGCCAATTTTCTTATTTTGAAAAATGTTTTTGTTTGGCAGTGAGGATCCCAAGTACGTTCCTAACATTTAAGGTGTTAAATGTTTTTGCGGATTGGAAGGTATAAGGGGAGTAGTGATTGTTAACCCTTGTCTTATAGGTTAAAGTTGATGATGAATGTCTTAAATTCAAGTTATTGAAATGTTGTTTGATTTAAACTGCTGTGCACGCCGGACTTGGGCCGCATAGGATCATTTAGGATGGTGTTGAGATGGATACCACTCCGACCGCATGCTCGCGGTATGAGTCGGCCATCTCAATCCCGAAGTTTCTTTCATGGTGTCAAGAGTACCCACCTCGGTCCACATGCCCACGACCCAGGTCGGCTCTTTGACCAAGCCGGAGTCATGAGGACCCGACATAGTCCACACGCCTGTGGCTAGTCCGATCATCCTTGTGGCTCCACCTTGATAAGCCTTATAGATTAGAAATCGAGCCACTTACCATGCACATGTCTATGTGATTGTCATTGATCCTCCTTGGTGAAGTAAGTCTTCTATCCCTATACTAATGCAATTTACTTACTTTGTCATACTCTTGGTACTTACTTTGTCATACTCTTGATCCATCCATGACAATCTAGGTCAATCATTGATTTAATTCATTTGTCAATTAGAAATGAAATGAGGAAATTGCCATGCAATGAATCATTTGGAAAATAACAAAGAAACTTTGGAGAATTTGTCTGCAATTCATGCCTATGACATTTGATCTCACTAGGGTGTCTATTTTTCTAACTCTCTTTAAGAAATTCCCTTCTTGTACGAACTTTTCGTGAAAAAATGGAAAAATCAATTAGATCATTGTCATGGATTGACTTTCTATCTACCCGTATTCTTACATGTTCCCGTTCATTTGAACTAGGTGATTATGGAACGATCCTGCTCACCCATCCGTTCATGATCAAGAGCCAAAATGATGGATCAAGAAGAGCTTATCTCGTCAAGCAAAAGTGCTGCGATCTATCTTTAGTGAGAAATTGCAACTCCAAAAAGAGAGCTAAGAAGACTTTTTGACTCGTCTCATTTTCCTGAGGTAGCCGAATTTGATGCCACCATGAAGAGAATAGTGACATACTCAGAGGGAAGAATATCTGACTTGAAGGGTTCGTATCACAAGATCAAGGAAGAGCATAACAGAGAGGCGTTTGAAAATAGCGCGTCAATTTCTAGTGATGGTGGGCTCGTTGATTTGGGGACATACATCCGAAAGAAAAATAGATGTAGGGGGCAAAGGATCATTTCCTAGCTAATCTTGATGACATCTCCCAAGAATGACAAATTGGGGCACTACAGATTCTAGTAATAATGTGACCGAGACAAAATCTCAATCTGAGCCAAAATGGTTGTGCAATTTGAAATTACTTTGATGTTGCATAATATCCTATTCATGCATGTTGTTTTGTGTAGGGGCAAAAGCAGGATTTCATCAAATCAAAGATCGGATTTTCATCCTTGATTGATCAATTTGTATGTTTGTTCCCTTTCGATAGAGGCAATCCAAGGACACCAATTACTGAGACGGTCCCTTTGTAAGACAATTCCTTGAATGGACGCTTGAAATCATATTTTTCATGCTTATGAAAACATTTTTGAGTGTGATGAATTGTCTGTTTTGAAGTCACAAAAGGTTCTCATGCTTAAATTGTTGGACCCTTCTCAAAAGAGAATTTTGATAGTGATTTTGCCTATTTAACTTACCAATTTCATGGAGTGAGATCAATACTTAAGAATGCTGAATGAGACGTGTCAGTATGATGAAATGCAACCCTTATCTTATATATAGTCCCCTGCTTATACACTTGTGAGATGAGTGTATGGAGTTCCATATTTACAAGATAAAGAGTTCTCTCGCAAAAGGTACGATGACTGAAATGATGAGGGGCAATTCATTTCTCTATCTCAAACACAATGGGTGACCCATTGCTTAACCCATTTGAGCCCCATACACTTGTGGAAATTCTTTCAAATTACCCCCGTTAAGAATCACCCCACATTTGGGCAAATTAGAGGTAAGACAGCATCATTAGGTGAGGAAAATGAATTGAAATTTTCTTCTCACACTTGCATCAATCTTCAAGTCATGCTATTACATTGAATTCATGTGGTAATTTAAGTGCCTTAGGATAACGAAGAGCATTTCTTTCTCTATCATATACACTTATATCCCTTGCATAGCCCACTTGAGCCTGCAATTTTATTTCTTCAAACCCAGTTGATGATCATCCCCCACATTGGGGCAAGGTAAAAGGCAGATGAAGACTCTTGAAAGGTTTGAGTGTCATTCAAACTGGGGCAAGGCAAAAGGCAGATGAAGACTCTTGAAAAGTTCAAGTGTCATTCAAAGTGTAATTGCTTGGCGCATGCATAGAAATCAAAATAGAACTAAGGGATATGAAAAAGTAGTGTGCCTAGTAAAAGCAAGGCCAATGCCCATGAAAAGAAGTAAAAAAAAATGCATGAGAACTGGGGTTATGAAAAGCAATATGTCTAGTAAAAGCAAGGCCAATACCCATAGATGAAAAAAAGAGAGTCAATATAGGTGACTGTCAATTGCAAAAATTGAATTCCAATAGAGCAATACTCAAAGAACTCAAATGCTGAGTTTTTATAATCAATTGGGCACTTCATGAAGACAATCCCTAATGGTGAAAAAGAAAACTGGTGGCAATGCCAAGATGATCATCAGCTCTCACCGTTTACACACATTTTGAGCCTGCTGATCATTTCATTTCTCAACCCATGAACCCAGCCTACGTTACGTCCTTTATAAAGTCTCTTCAGATTAGGACATTTGAATTAACATAGGAGTTCTCCTATGTTTATAAGCATCGCTCGAAGAAGTGTGAGCAAGACTATTTCTTTCTCATTTTGTAGGGTTCTTGACTTGTAAATCCGGAGATGATTATAGAATTGTTCTTTCAATTGCCTTGACTCAAAGAGTCCCCTTTGTTAAGCCATTGACCAAGCCTACATTATGGTCCACATTAAAAACCTCTCAGATTGGTAAGGTTGTACCGCTTGCGAGAATACTCAGACCCTTGTCGATATGATGATGGTGAAATTGAGTGATTCTTATAAAATAGCCTTTAAATGAGAGTGAGTGAAAGTCATTTCTAACTGAAGGTCCCTCATTTGATATTCTTAGGAAATCCATGTCATGAGTAAAAATTGACTTGAATGATAATTCTCTCCAATGGAAATTTGGGTGATGCAAAGGTCATTATGCATGAACCCCGATTGAGTTGATGAAAACCTCATTGAATTTTGAAATGTGCATTCTAGAGTAGCTCAGTTTGTCTATCTCTTTGATGAATGCATATCAGTTTTTGCTCTAAATCATGTCTGACAGGTAATTCAAGTTCCTTTCAGAATGTTTCATGATATTAGGAGATGAGAAACCTCCACCATGAGGTGAAAGACCTCCATAGGATATCTAAATTCCAAAAGACATATTCCCAAGAATTAGAGATATCATCAAGTAAGTATATCTCTACCATACTCTAAAATACTTGTCATTGTACATGTATTCTCTCTCAAGTGCATCGACACTTGACTTGGTCAAGCTGTCCAGTTATATTGACCTGGCATGCTTTCGTAGCCCAGAGTCATTTTCATCGACTCGATGTGCTTCCGTAGCTCGATGTCGCCTTTAATAGACCCGGCGTGCTTCTGTAACCTAGAGTTCTTGACCTAGTGTGCTTTTGTAGCCCAGAGTCCCTTTAATAGACCCGGCGTGCTTTTGTAGCCCGGTGTCCTTCATATTGACCTGGCGTGCTTTTGTAGCCCAGAGTCCCTTTAATAGATCCGACGTGCTTTTGTAGCCCGGTGTCCTTCATATTAACCTGGCGTGCTTTCGTAGCCCAGAGTCCCTTTTAATAGACACGGTGTGCTTTTGTAGCTCGGTATCCTTTATATCGACCTGGCGTGCTTTCGTAGCCCAAAGTCCCCTTCATTGACCCAGCGTACTTTTGTAGCCCGGAGTTCCTGACTTGGCGTGCTTTCGTAGCCTAGAGTCCATTTTATCGAACCGACGTGCTTTCGTAGCCCAGATTTCGTTTATCGACCTGACGTGCTTTCATAGCCTAGAGTCCCTTTTAATCGACACTCGATTGAGTTGTCCCCTAAAGATTTTCCTCTAAATTCAATCTGATTAAGGCGACCAAAGAACGGTTTGGGTCCTGGTCCAATGATCTGTGTTGCGACGCTAGGCGACCGTAAAATGGTACGGGTCCTGAAAAAGCAATTTCCTCATTCAGGCAACCGTAGAATGGTACGGGTCCTGGAAAAATAATTTTCTTCGTTAAGGCGACCGTAGAATGGTACGGGTCCTGGAAAATGAATCCCCGTCTAGGCGACCGTAGAATGGTACGGGTCCTAAACACAACCAAACACTGTCATACTGGGCGACCGTAGAATGGTACGAGTCCTGGGAAAGCAGTCTCTTTATAAAGTCATGTTACTATTCTAGGCGATCGTAGAATGGTATGGGTCCTAAACATGTAACACCAACTACCCCGAACTACTCTATCCTCATTGAATGTAAGTTATTCTAGGTAGGTTCATTTATCATTTGCATTAGCATTTCCATCCATCATATATAAATTGCATTCAAAAAAGGAATTCATTTTTCAACAAAAAAAATCCATTCAATGCATAGGCATAGTCAAAATTTAGGTCTCAATTTATCTTTGAAAGCAACCTCTTCGAGCTTACCTTCAAACAAGGGCAGCTGTTGACACCTAAATTTTGGCGACTCGTTTATTCATTAAAAAAATTAGGGATTAATTTTAGCATATAGATTTAGGTGCATTTGCATTTTTTGCATTTATTGGACCGGTGGCGGATGGGTTTGAATTAGTAATTCTGAACTTTAAATTGACAAGCCGGACTAAGCCCACGAAGTAAGTAAATTGGCCCGAGCCATTTTTCTTTTAATGACAAAAATTACTTAAATGGAGATTTGAAATGATATTACGGTGGATTTTTGGAATTTAAGAAAATTGGGTTGCAATCTTATCTTTAGGCGATAAAATCAGGAGATGTGGAAAATAAAAAAGTGATATTGTGTGTGAAAAAGAAATCTTTGCGGATATTGATTTGAAAAGGAAATTAAAACCCTAATCTTCGGCCTATAAAAAGGTTTTTCGCGTAGGGTTTCGAAGGGGGCAACACAATACATTGAATACACGGCCACACGTTCAGAGAGGGAGAGAGAGAGCGCAGTGAACGCTCAAAGAGTAAGAGACGTGAAGATCCTATGACTCTCGCCTGCTACGGTGAGTCCCTACTGCTGGGATCGCGCCTACTTGTTCCGGTGTTCATCGCTTCAACCTAGCGAACCCCACATGACGATGGTGCCGTTGCTACTTCCTTCCGAGTTCCTCCAACTACGACTTTCTCTGAATCTAACCGAGCCTTGCACCAACGACGTTGATTCCCAGTTCAACCTCCCACGTTCCTCCTGGCGTGCTTATCTTGTCACTGCGTCCCTGGTGTTATCCTTGGTGTCTCCTGCACATCCGGACGTGTTGCAAGCTTCTCATTGATGATGATGCCACCTCAAGCAACACACATATAACTCTTTCAATTGTCCTTTTACACCTGTCTAATGCAGAAATTTCCCGTGTGCAGATTCCCCGGTGTTTGAGAAGGCTTACAGTGTGGTCTTGTTCTTATTGCCAATTACTCATCGCAGTTGTAGACACTTCGCCGAGCTGGCCACGCCACTCATTGACACCATCACCGCACGAGTCTCTCATCGTGCGCCGACCCGAAAGTCACCTGCTGGAGCCAATCTCACAAGGCACCGCCATGTCGAGGCCCCTTAATACTCGACCAGTTTTGAATCAGCCCCTGGTCAAGTTTGACTTTGCTTTCGCAGATCTTCTCGATGTGCCCAACGTAGACATCCCCAATAAAAAGACAACAGTCAACTCTGAGAGGGGATTGACCGTGTTATATTGTATTTTTATTGTAGTGGGTCTATGTATTACTCGGCAATACATTGCTGTTTTGCTTTCCTCTTCATTGGATCCAACGAAATCAACAGAATTCGTTGGGTCCAATTTAGATTACTTGCAGATTTCTTTGGCCTTGTTGAGAAGTACAAAGTTCCTGGAGCCGGAATCCATCGACGGTCTCCTTGAAGGTTACAGTTACCGTCAAAATTGCCATTGTCCCGTGGTTCGTAGTCCTATTCAGCCACCATCCAACGCGTTCTAATTTGGAATATTGTGAATTAGGTAAGGATCTTGATTAATTCGTTTTGTTTCCCAATCCGAAGTATTCCTTGATGAAATCCTTGGCTGATATTGACAATTCGACGAGCCTTTTAAATTAGGGATTGACAGTTCGATTTTTGCGCTCGAAATCCGACTCGCAATCCCTTGCAAAAATCGACAATCCAATCTCAAGCCCGAGATTCGATTCGCGATTTATTTTTAAAATTGGTCAACCCGATCTCATGCTCGAGATATGGTTCGCCAATTTTTAGATATCAACATTATCTTGCTTGATTTGATGTCGTCAAGTTGTTTGGGTTAATCTTATTTTCGTAAAAGAAAAAAATCCAAAATTTTTTGAATTAGGATTAGGTTTGTTTTAGAATATTCCTAGTCTTAGGGTTATCTTGCATATTTAGGATTGCAATCTTATTTCGAATTTTTTAAATAAAAAAAAAAATGCATTCATTTAGGATGTTAGTTTTAAATTTGAATTGCACATTTAATTATTTGGCAATTTTAAATTTCGAATTTTATAAAAAGAAACAAAAAAAAAAATCATCATGCATATATCATGTTGAATTAGGGCGTTCTTTGCACGTCATTGCATGTTAGGATTGCATGTTTATCAATTATAGGTAGATAATCTCTCCTCGGTAAATTGCATGTTTTTGTTAGGAAAATAAAAGTGGCCATGTCATATAGAATTAGATTAATGAAATGCATGTCATTTAGTGATTGTTGCTAGGTTCATTTAATTAAAAATTGCCCGTCATTAGATTATGTCATATAATAAATGTCATAGCTCGCATATTAAATTGCATGTTGCATGTCATTTTAGTTGAAATAATTTTGTACGTCATTGCATTGCATTACACGTCATTAGAATTAAGTCATTTTGGTTAATTTAGATTGCATATTTAACAATTGCATGTTCATTAAGAGATCGCAAAAATTTTATTCATATAGTTTAGGACATGTTGCCATGCCATATCATTTCATATTAGATTAAAAGTATTGCATTGCATATGGATTATAGTCTCGTTAAAAAGTGAAAACAAAAAAAGAAATTGCGTGTTAATTATAAACCATATCTAAGGTTGTTGATGTGGATTTTAATTTAACACTGCAGATGCTTTCGTTGCTTTGAGGTAAGTCCTGCATTATTTAATTGCTTTCTTGGGTGTTAAATTGATGGTTTGCGCACTTGCATGAACACCTCACATGTTAGGGAACTAGTTTAAAATCAATTCAAGCTGCCTGCAAAACCTTTTTTTCAAAAATAAAAGAAATGGTACCGAAAGGGCGTTAAAAAAATCTAGCGTAACCAAGTCCTCGTATCCAAAATCTGTGGTTCGTACGAGTAAAGTAAAACTCCCGTTACTTTACTTGGGTTTCTAATCGACCCACCAAAAATAGATTAGTGACGACTCCTAATTGAAAAATCAATTGTATGTTAAGAACTTGAACCTAAGTTGTGAATTGATATGGGCTTGGGAGAGTCTAAGTTGAGTCTAGGCTTAACAATCCATTAGCCAAATCCTAGGTGGTGCACTCGAAAATTTGATCGCGACAGGTTGTCATTAGCTCGGTCAATTTCATGATCGACCTAGTTTTTCAATTTTGTCATTTTGCATGCTAAGATGATTTGACCTGTTTTGTAAATTTCACACTTGTGAGCCAAATTAGGTTGGGATGTTTTCATGAAACTTAAATCTTGCATCTAGACCCAATAGCACAAAAAAAATGTGTATTTTTCTCATGTCATTTAAAGAAGATAAAGCATCACATGTTCTGAACATTATTGATGTTGTTGTTGCAGATTAGACCGCTTGATAAAATATCCTTGATCATGCTTGCTAACATGCTTAATTGCATTAGGTGTGTTCTAGACATTTGTAGGAGACATTTTAAGCTTCAAAATGATATATGGCATGCCTTAATATCTCATCATTTGCTATGTTTGCTATTTTCACTAAATCGGGTCTAAACTTAGCATTTAGATTGAACTGAAGAGCTGCAATGTTTTTTGTGATCCAATTTGTTTGATGATTTTGTGTGATTTTCTATGGACTGATTTTGAGGAATAGTCCTTG
This sequence comes from Eucalyptus brandiana, assembly GCA_014182725.1. Classification (NCBI taxonomy): domain Eukaryota; kingdom Viridiplantae; phylum Streptophyta; class Magnoliopsida; order Myrtales; family Myrtaceae; genus Eucalyptus; species Eucalyptus brandiana. Next base: position 19,423,569 of record CM024671.1, on the reverse strand, counting down.
ATGAAGTTTGTGCATGACAACTAGGTCTATAACATGTCAAAATTTGAGAATTTTTGCATGTCATTTGGTATGGTGTATTAGGTCTTGAGGTCTTCTTGAGATTTGTTTGTAATGTGCCATACTTTGTCACCATAAATTTTCACAAACTAGGAGGTGACTGGGAATTTTTACCATTCATCTAAAACTTGCAAATGTTTCCAAATTCTGAATTCAAACATGATTTCAAAGTCATTCCAAATTTTGATAGTTTATGTGATGCCTATAGGAAAATTCTTTTGGCATTCTTTGCATTACAATGTGACATGATTTTATTGAATTCTTGATTCATATTTGGGACATTTGTGATGCTTGATCAGTTGTACCCTCGATGCACCTGAGCCCACCTTAATGACTAGACATGATCCTTGATTCGATAAAATCATGTCCCTATATGATATTTTTCCTTAAAATTCTCGATTTGACATAAAACTTATCAAAGTTTGGATCATATTTAGAATATTTGCGATTCTTGGTCAATTGTGCTCTTCAATGCACCCAAGCTAGGTTTGATAGCTAAATGTGTTCCATAGCATTTACAAAATTATGTCCCTTTTATCGTATCTTTTCGAAATGATACATTTTCTTGCTTTGTCCATAAAATCTTTTTAGGCATCACATGAGTCATATACTAATCATTTCACTTGTCATAAAATGCATGTGGATGTGTTTGGCGCATGATGATTGATTAAGTAATTCATTGTTGGCTTACTCAATTGATTAATTGATCAAGAAATAAGGTCAAATGGCTTGCGTGCATACTTTTATTACACACTTTGCATGTGATTTTTAGATGTATGATCTAGGTGCAATGCATGACCATATGGATTACTTTGGGATAACATTTAGAACTTTCATTAGGCACTTCTAGCTTTAGTCACCATATGAGAATACAGCTGATGGCTAGTAGCTATAAGTCACACTAAAATGAATTGAGTAGGCATCTTAGGTGGGTCGTTGCGTGAACTTCAAAGGCTGACTTTTTTTTTTTATTCATGATGGATCGATGTTCTTCTTCTTTAATGCTTTAAGTGTCTTGTTTGTTTGCTTGCGTTGGTCAAATGGAATTTTTTTTTTTTAATTTTCAATTTTATTTCTAGACATGGATTAAAATTAGGGTTGGTGCATGGAGATCGCGATCCAAATACTTTAAGATGATGAATGATCGATATCCAAATATGATCTCACCATTTGTATTAATCATTCCCTGACATATGTCTTGGGTTGTTTTAGCATTGTATAAACACCCAATGAGTTGCAAGTTTTCTTTTTGCATTTCTTAGAATTTTGTAGATTTCTTTTATAGTGTTCTTTTATTACTATCGGGTGTTTACTCATTTGCATTGCAATTTCAATTACTTTCACTTTTCAATAATAGATAGAATGGCACAAACAAACCGTCCATGTATGATCACCTTTACCTTATAAGTTTGCATGAAAATGTAAAAGAAATGCATGATCACGTAGATAACATGTTGACTGTTAGGTACCGAAAGTATGCTAATAGTAACTTTAGCGTAACCCAAGTCCCCAAACTCTATATCTCTGGTTGCATAGGTATCAAGGAACTACTCCCAATCCTTGATTGGGTATTCTAGCCGGCCCCCAAAAACAAGGCTAGTGATGACTCCTAGATACTATTTAGGTTATCTAAACACATCTTTAAAATGAACTTACCTATCGTGCGAGGTATGAGCTTTGGAAAAGCTCGCGATTGTGATTGTAAGCTCAAGCAATGATGACACCAACAAAAAGATGAGCTGATGACATCTTGTTGGGGGGATGTACCTTGAGTGAACTTTCATAGTCAAATACTTTTAAACTTTAACTTTATACCTTTCTGTCAAAAAAAAAAAAAAAAGCACCAAGTTATTGTCATGACAAATTCTGCTGTTCTACAAGGTGCGAGCTTGGGAGAGCTCACCACTATGACCGAGAGACCTCGTGGCATCAGTCCTAAAGGATGAGGTGATGGCATCTGTTGGAATTACGTGCCATGAGGACTCTTTCAAGTCTAACCACCTCTAAAGTCTATCTTTATGCCCATTTGCCCGCTTTGACTTTGGGCGCTAGGTCAGGTCGCGACACTTATTGAGTGTATTCACTTGTCTATTGATCAAATTCACATTTTGTATATATACGTTCATTCGTTTGATCAGATTCGTTCACTCACTGAGTCTGAGTATACTCGCCTAGTGTGTCTTCGTAGCTGACTCTCATCAAGTAGGCCGAGTAGATTGGCCAAGGTCTTCTTCCGCAAATCATACCAGTCTAAGTATATTCACTTACAGAATTTGAGTATATTCAATGGTCAGAATATTTTCAACTACCTACTTGTATGTAATTGAATGTGACCATTAGCTACATATATCTAGCTTCTGAATATATCAAACTACTAAGTCTATCACATGTTCTTCTTATTTGTTTAACTAATATATTTGATTTTATTGATGAATGTGTGATGAAATAAGAAAGAAGCTATTAGTGTTGAGATAACGCATTATTTTTAAAATTTTTTTTTTGTTAAAGTAAGAATATATTGAGCTTTAACCAAAAATATACAAAGTGAACTGGCACCAAAACTTACACTTATAACGACAACTAGTCACAACGAGTGGAAAGGTGTCGACAAAACAAACAACAGTTGCCAAAACAAGGCAACAAGAAAACCAACCAGAACCAAAAAGGCAACCAGCCTACCAAACAACGGCTGAAAGCAAAGGAATAGGAACTCCAGGACAAGGAGAACCACCCGAGCAAAAGTAGCGACCAGCCAACCGCAGCAGGGAACCACAGCCAGCAAATGGAGCAGCAACCAGTCAACTAGCCGCTATATAAGGTCACAGCACGCACCAACCAACAGCGAATGTCAGTAATAGAAGTACCCGAGTATCAACCAGTAGCTGAGAAGCCAACCAAGCAGTCCACACCGCATCAAGCAGCGTACACCAGCTGAAGAAGCGGAGCGGCAGACGCCCATAGCAGCACCAGCAACCATGAAGCATAGCATTAAGGTTCCGGGACTTCAGAAGAGAAGATGACGGGATCAAAACCCCAGCTGCACTGGAGCCTCCTATTTCTTGGATTATCCACAATGTTTCTAAACGTTAAGGCCTTGTCCTTAACGACTTTAATGAGGTGGTTTTTCATGGCCAGAACCGCTAAAGTTTGGTCCCTAAACAGAATACCGTTCCTGTTCTTCCAATTTATTTATCACTGCTTTCATGAGAAATGAAAATAGATGAGCTTGTCATCATCATTACCCACACATGTAATCGTTAAAAATGTAAGATAATGATTTGCATGAAAGGATATCGTTTGCTGGACGTTGATTGTGGAAATGAGCATTAATGTTGTCGTTAATGCAAGAAATATCATATGATTTTAACTCTTAACATTTGCTCTGTTGCTATGCAATTAAATAAGGAAATTAATCATTTATCATGGCTTGCATGAGAACAATATGTTTTCGTCATTCACTTGTGAATGGTGGTGATGCCCCGTGTATTGAGATGCCTAAGTAGAGTTCAGGAGAAGAAGTAACGAACCTAATGCATGTGTATGTGCATATATGAATGCATATGAACTCTCATGTCGAGGAATGAACTAATTGATGGTTACACTGCAACAACTTTGTTAGGTCATTCGCATGTGTATGAGTAAAACAATGTTGTTATTAGATTTCATTGGCATATCATAATAGGAAAGGGAAAATATATAGTTGTGCACTAGGCACATATATTAGCTTGTCGTGTACTCATGTTGTTTGTACCAAATTAAGTGGTAAGGTAATTCTCTAACTTAAATCTAGATTTTTTATTTACTAGATTTCAGCTCACTTATTATTTTTCAGCTTGTAGAATTGTCCTCTGAATATGACAAAGGAGGAGACTAGATGATACTTGAGACCATCAATCCTAAATTGGATGGTAGCTTACTTTTGGGAAAGTAAGGGGTAGTGGTCCTAGTCGACCCGACCTTTTTTCTTAGGACTATTGTATATTGTATTTTGCTTGAATTATGTGTTAAAGTTGTAAAACTAGTGTTTATTATATATAAAAATAATATCCACATTTAACTCATGCTATTTCTTATACGGGATTTTGGTTGAGAAATTTTAATGAGCTTCCACATGCTATTAATAAGTAAAAGATAATATTTAGAAAGGACATGTGTTGTGCGTAACGTTCTCAGGCATCACTAATTTCCTTTAAACTTATATTAACCATAACACAGTGTAAACTTTAGTGAATTCCATGGATAATTTCTTGATAATTTTCATTATCAGCTGATAATCAACTCTTTTTTTGAATGAAAACGTCAGAGTTAAATTAAAATGTTATTTCATATAAAAGGTATAATATTAGTAGCTTAAATTTTATATTCTACTCTAACTATCGATAAAAAAAAAAAGATTCATATTAATTGGGGGTGGGACTATTTTCCATCTTTAATGTGACTAAGTTTACTCCTTTTATACTAAATAGACAAATCGGCCTTAATGGTTTCCAGTTTTGCACAGTTTTTGTATTTTCTTTTTTTTTCCCATTAAATTCAAATTTATTGCTATATAGAAAATAAAAACTAGTCTCTTTTCTATCATTGCCCTCAAAATGGCTTGTCTATTCTTTGTCCCTCCTATCTTAAAAGGTCACTTTCCTGATGAATTTTTCGTTTTTAAATTTTATTAGTCTAAAACAAAAATTAAGTCTCTTCATTCACGATATTAAATAATTTATATTTTTCAGTTTCACGTTGGGGAATACTACCATAATTTTGTTTTGTAAAATCTTTAAAGAGGTTCTTCTTGGGGCGTGATATCTCCACTCCTAAGATGGCTGGCTAATCCCCCTCCACCGGAAAGACAAAATCATCCAAATAGTCGGTCGGACTGGACAGAACCCCGACTTCATATGTTCTTCTTTCTCCTGATGTGTGTCTGTCTCCATCTCCCACCGTTCTCTTCTCAAAGCAAAAGATCCTTCCCATGGAATCAACTGTACGGCCTCAATCTCTGATCTCACTTTTCAAGTCATCTGCAAAACTTCGAGTCTTGATGTTCAGGAGGTCCAAGTCTGAGTACGTCCAACTTGCAATGTCAAAGTAGAGCAAATAGAGTTCAAAAACAGCGCACACGGCAAGTGGATCGTGGTGGATCAAAGGCCATCACAACTGTTGTAATATAACACATAAGCTAATCAGATGTTGCAATTAAATTAATGCGAAATTATCAGGTAAATAAATATTATTTTCTTTTAAAAGATGAGACACTAATGTTATTCAATCCGAGTATCGGTATTCACTCTATGGGGAGAGATAGCAGAAAATAAATTCTCTAATCAATTGGAGAATTACAAAGTTATAATTGCCCACAAACTCAAGTATTTCCCAAAGCAAACCCACGGGTATTATTTTACAATCTCTATATTTCACTCATATAATATGATATCATAGTAGAATATATATATATATATATTAATTATAAGTATCCGAAATAAGTAACCTAATTTTAGATCACAATCCCACCAAGGTTTAAAGGATGTGCCACCAACCAAAGATGAAGATCAAGATAAACAAAGTTCACCACCAAGGCTTAAAGGACGAACCGCCCATCAAGGATAAAAGACTTCAAGATAAGAGAAGCTCACTACCAAAGCCTAAGAAAAATCCACCGGCCGAGGATAAAGGGCTTCTTAGCTCACCACCGAGGAGTAATCAATTCTCAAAGGATAAATGGACCGAAATAGGAGCTGTCCACTTTTCGAAAATGTTCAATCACGTAGAGGAAAGCTCAAATATCTCATTTGTCAAATCTAGTTACAAATGAGAAGCTTACTCTATTTATAGGAGAAATACAACTTATAAAAGTAATAAATAGACATGGGAACTAACTTGACATTAAAAACTTAGGAACTCAAAATTTTGACTCTTGAAACTTATATTACAATAAAGACTGCTGGGAAAATAGATATGCATTTAATGACTTTGGAAGCTGCATTCTTGATTCTTCAGCCTTGCAAAATCCGTGCTCCCACCTTAATCAGAAAAAAAAAATACCTCGAGACTTCATAAAAAAACAAAGGAAGTTGTTCAAAATGGCCTCCCATTGATATGTTTAAGAAAGATTTCGAGATTAGCAACTAATAAAGCATACCGAGAAGTCAGCAACTAATATATCATACCAAGAATTCGGTAACTCATTAATTGTCGATATCGATAATCTCGGTAAGAATAGTTCAATACCGCTTTAGTGGGAAATTTCAAACTCGATCCATTGAAGCACGTTATGCCCAAATTCTATCTTGACTTGAATGAGCAATGATGGTGCTGAGGGGCTAATGGAGCTAAGTCAATTGCTCCCACATCACCAGGTGTATGCCCATATCACGTATCATCCTTGTACATAAATAAATAATAATGAAAATGCAGTTTCATGTCCCATGGTTCCCTTTCGTGTTCGTACCTTCTTTCTCATAAGTAGCATATCTTCCACTTCCCTCTGTACTTTCTCGATCATAATGTTTTTAACTATTCTTATGCCATAATCTCATTTCTAATAATCATTCATAACTTTTAAATCTCATATGAGAATGTATGGGTAATTGAATATTAGAATTGTCATAATTTTTATGTGACGCTCACTTGCCAAAATTTTTCGACAAATCTTTTATGTGCTTGATCACTGTGATCTACATTCTGAATTTTTTTCCCAATAACTTCATTGTTGGTTGCTCAGCCATCCACTCTTACCACCTCCTGAGGCACTTCAGCCTTCCATTTTACGCTCGGTCTTGTCATTATTTCAACTTTTGCCCCATCGACATTCCCAGTTTGTTCATTGATCCCATTTTGGCTTTGCTTGTTGTCGATAAGTTCTGGGAGACCCCTTTGCTGCCTGTCGACCTTCCCCTAAGTTTTCGAACATAGGAAAGTTTTTCCCTGATTTCAAAGTCTACCCTCAAGTATGTGCTCGACAATTCAAATTGACTTAGGAGATTCCAATGCCGACCTTATATTCGATGGAGTTTTCCTTTTCTCTACATAGCATAAAGTAGATGACGTCAACATTCCCGACTTAGGAGATTCCAATGCCGACCTTAGGAGATTTCAAAGTTTTCCTTTTGACTGCCATTGCAACATTCGTTATCATTCTAAGGTGGTACATCGTTTGTTCTTTGGTTTCATCATTCTCCCATGCATCATATTCCCTAAAGTTGTACCCGGTGCCAACAGATACAAATTTAATGGTCTGCTTGCTTTAGATGACGTCAACACAAGAGGATTAGTCAAATATTTCTTAATTTGATTGAACCGCAAATTATTTCTTCTTTTTTTTTCTCCCATATGAATAGCTCATTATTTTTCAACTTAGTAAAGGAGAAAAAGACTTCTGTCTTGCCAAATATATTAGCAGTGAACAAACATAAATATATATATGTTTTCTTTTTCCAATTATCATTTGTAACTATTTTTAGTCATCGGTGGCGGTAACTCTAGAATTGCCTTAACTATGTTCTTATCTACTTCAGTACCTCTATAATTAATCAGGAATCCTAGGAAATTATCAGTTTTTACTCCAACAACACACTTTTGAGGATTCGTTTTCAAAGAACATTTTCTCATCTTACTAAAGGCATGTTTAAGATAGTTGAGATAACTTACCTTGTCAGAATTGGAAATAACATCATCAATTTAGACCTTTATTTATTGATTATGTCAGGGAATATGAAGTTCGTCGCCCATTCATAGGATTTTGTTATCCAAGCTTGTCCACTGCAAGGCTATCCATGGGTTTATCTGAACAACATTCGGATTTATCGGACGATGGATATGGTCCCAGGCCACCATACGCGCCCTCTTCATTTCATTAGGAAGTATAATTTCTTAATCCTGACGTGATTAATGCTTATCAAATGCATTGGAGGAGTATGGAACTAATTATAGTCAATTCATTTGCTTCTGTAATAACTTTATTTTTCTTTTTTGTCAACTTTTAGTGTTGATGGAAAATGGTTAAAAGGTAAAGCTTTTACCGTACAGAAGACAAATGTCATTGTAGACATTATTTTTTAAAGTGACAGCTGGTTGGACTAAAATTTTTCCTCAGTATTAAGGCTAATGAATTAATTTAACGAACAAAGTTTCGTTGATGGTTTACTGCGACTTATTTGGTATATCCTGCGGGTGAACCGTAACTATATTATGGCGTAGGCGTGTTACAAGTGTTGTAAGAATATGTTTTAAAGCTGCAGTACCTCAAGTAAAACGATTCCCTAAAGACTGTTATAAGCTATAATACGTTGTGGTGCAGGGGTGCTACGAAGTGTCATAACCTGTTGCAGCCTTTTAAATGATATAGTTGTGAGATGTTTGCCAAATACCTTATTAAAACTGCAGCACCCCTTTCCAAAACTGAAACTGATTTTGCGGAACGGTACAGCAAATAGTTCTTGCAATGTGGATGCCTTTTCAATGTTCAAGCATTACCTGACGTCTTTTAATTCTCTATTCTGCTAAGTTGGTAATCTAGGGATTATTTGGTGACCATTCAGTTAGCTCCTTCCCGGAATTAAAATTTTTAGTCTTTCTTATGAATCAAACTGTATTGGAAAGTTAAGAAATGTTGTAATCCTGGGCCATTTCTTAATTGACTATGAAACCGTTCTGATTGTATGGCTTCTTAAGGCAAGCCAAGAAAGGGAAGGAAAGAAACTAACTGCTTTTGCATATTTTGAACCCTGCATACATTTAAATTGCCGAAGCACGCAAGTTGCAGATTGTCCATATTATGTAGCTGGCTGACATTGGCCATGCAAATGCTTCGAGCAACCTCTCGATTCATCATTGACTTTTGTTTATTTTGAGTGATCAACAAAAGTGCCCTTAGTCATGATCGAATTTCCAAAAACATAGTATGTGTGTTACCCTGTACAGAATTTGCATGAAAGAACAGTATGTAATATGACGACTACTTTAATGCGAAATGGGTTGTGTCCATCACCTTAAGTATGTCGCAATTTCACTGAATAGGATCGAAGTAACTGCAGATCTCAGTTACAGCGAAGTGAGAGAAGAGGAACTTGATAACATTGTGAAGCCAGTCATCGAATGACTTGGGATTGCCAATTCTGCATGTATACATCCTTATTTCTCTTATTCAGCATTTCAAGCTCACAGGCATGGGGACACTGAGTGGGTGGAGATAAAACACAAGAGCTCATCAGCCGTCCATGTCACTTGGGAGAGGTTGCACAGAAGGCTCACTAATTCCTCATTCAGCACAGAGAGCGTCGATAAACGACCTGATGAGTTAATATAGCAAAGTAAGTCAACATTACTACAGGACTGTGCCAATTACACATCATTTCTAACCTTGCAATTTCTTGGTTCCCCTCTTAATATTGCCAATTTTGTGTTTGCTAATGATAGATGTAACAAACTGTAGGTCTTTGGAATGGAACGTGCTCTGCTCATTAAATTTAGCTAAAAAGACAAGTGCTGGCATTCTGTACTGCTTTAATCTGAAGGAATGAGTTATTTTACTTATCACCAAACGGCCACAATGAATCTGAAGAATTATATGGTACTAGAATCATTCACTTTGGTCATACCGGATGGAAGGTGTAGTTCTGCAACAGTTTGTACTGGACAAGTACCTGAACTCTTGATGAGATTTAGAAGCGAAGATGATGCCAAGACTCTCTCCTCCAGTGCTCTATCAAAGTTCAATGACTTTAGCATCTGTGGCATTAAAATTGAGCACGCCTCCAACTGTAGATCTCCGTCCTCGACCAAATGGAGAAACCGGCTCAGCCATGAGACAGTGACGACGCCAGCTCTCACCAATACAGGGATACCATTTTCGATTGCACCTGAAAGGGCAGTCAAGAATCTGCCATTCCTGAGCAAGACAAGAGCTGTTTTCCTTAGCCAGTTTTCGGTTTCCTCTTCTTCGTCATCCTAAAAATTGCAGCATTGATTAGCCAAACCATGATGTTCTGGGTTATAGTGAGAGCACAACTTACGTTTCCACAGAAAGTGAGACTTGAAATACGTTTCATTCATTAGAGCTGCTAGTTTGAAATAGCACGAAATTCACAAGACTTGTTGCAACTTTCGACTACAAAAAGCTGAATAATGTGTTTTGGAACCATCAAGTTGTTTAGGCCATATTAGCTTCAGAATTCTCAGTGTGTCAAGAACTGATGTGTAGCAGTGATGTTATGCAATTCTTATCTGGCTATTAAAGGCTCAACTGAGTATAATACCAACCTTTATGCTTATGTATTAGCTATCAAGGAATTTTGCACTAACCAGACCAATTCTGCCTGCATAATTCCACTTCAAAATGAAGTGCCCTCGCAAGATGAACTAAATTTTCCCTTTCCTTAGACTCCCTTTCCCTGGAAACTTCTCAAATAATCTACTTTGAAATTGAATTTGAATAACACACTAACCCTGGGCGTTCTAGTACCAAGAACTGTATTTTCACTGTGGAGTGCCATGTCTGGATCTTCTGGAAAACCCAACTTCTGCAGAAGCCATTGTTCAGTCACTGGCTCTCCTGTCAAAAGAAAATGGCCTCCAAGCATCAGGAGACTTCTCGCCACTTGTTCTTGGATATTTTCACCGACTAATTGACAATCCAAAGCAGCTATGATCGCCTCGAGCGCTTCTTCTCTGTATAAACTGCACATCCCACAGTCTCCCTGCAAGAAACTACAGTTCCTTATGGAGGTCGTTCTAGGATCTCAAATTGAAATTTCCACAGAAATTAAAAAGCTCAACAATTAGATATTTCCAATATTTCACAACATAATTAGAAATACCAGAAGATCAAGCTGCAGTAAAATTATGGCAAACAGCGGGCGTTTTTCCAATGAAGCTCTTTGGAGGTAGATCAGCAAGACTTGCATAGCATTCAGCCCACCCCATCTACTTTTTACTCCACACAGGAACTTGTTTATTTCTGACCTTCTGTCATAATAACATGGCTGAGGATATCAATCTGGTCTTGCAAATATAGCTAAAGTACAAGGTTTGTTGAGACAAGAAAAATGTACCTGCTAAGGCAGAGAAACTCAATTAGTAAATTTAAAGCGTGAGTAGATTTCTTTTGGTATTCAAGTACAATCAGTTCAAGCAGAGAAGCCTTGTTTATATTTTCAGCAACATAATTTCGACATGTCCCATCAGCTTGGATGCAACAAGATGTGAGAACTGCAGCATTTGTCCTCTCTTGAAATTCTCCTACATCGATCCGCTTTATAAGAAGATTTAATCCCCCAAGTGAGACCATATATCTTGCGTTTTCCAAGTTTTTGTCCTCGTCAAAACCGAAAACAAGTTGATTTAGCATATAGAAGGCCGCTACTCTAGGAGCACAGCATACGGTGAAAAGGGTCTGCAGTTGGTCACCAAACTCGAGGACTCGAAGGATGAGCAGGACCCACTCGGTGGATATCATCTGTTTTGCCTTCGGTTTCAAGTGATAAAGCAGAATGGCAGCTTTTAGGAATACACTTGAACGTTTCAAAAGCCTTACGAAGATTTTGAGCTGCGGGTCAGAGCTCAAAACTATCTGGCTGATCTTCCCATTTCGTACGACTATTTCCGTTATCAATGAGATCACTAACTCAAGAACTTCGTCGTCTTGTGATGCAAATAAAACTTTAAGCATCCCCTGAATGACCAGGGCTTTCGATACTGATGCTTCAATGGTGTGACCACCATGCGAGCTCAACCAGGCTTTTGTTATGACATGGATAGCAGTTTCACATTCACTTAGAATATTCAAGCAACATAAACTGGAGATGGCTTTACCCAGATCATCTGAGACATCAGGATCAATTTCTTCCGGTATGTTCTGGCTATTGCTGGAGATGCCATTTCCGCTAACCAGGCACTGGATGGGAACACTTTGGCAGTTAAGCAATGAAAAGTAGTTTGGTCTCTGCGTCTTAGGCCACAAATCAACTTTCTGATTCTCGCAGTAGTTTCTTGATGATATTCGAAGAGTTTCGTTCTGCATTGAGGCAATTGAATATATTACGGCATTGTTACTCCTAAAGAAAAATTACAAACAGGAAACAAGTTGATATTTGACGTACATGAATGATTCTGGTGCTGCTACAATTTTCTTCACTACTACACAGATTCCCTTCATCAACCGAACCAAATTTTCTACTTCCACACTCAAGGTCCATAGATCGTCGATCCAGTTGGCGACCAAAAACCGCCTGGTATCTTGAGTGACATAGAAGACCATATAGCTTATCAGACATTCAGCATATCTTAATCACTTAAACTGTTGCATTGGAAAATTATTTAGCATGAGTTGCATAAACTTACAGATTTCCACTAATTGAGGAACGTGTAGTATATGAATCCAGCGATTGCCTTCGAGTCAATCTGTGGCTATGCGTTCTTTGTGGTTTCACGTTCCTTGAAAATTCATGGCTCTGTTTTAATGGCAAAGGCACGTCTGGAACTGAAGGAGCCTCGACCCCTACTTTAAGCCACCGTTTGTAATACAGGGCAAACTGAGCAGTGCCCATATCCAGTTGGTCATTGTACAACTTGCTTAAGCATTTCAATTTCCTCTCATCCTCAACATCGTCTGAGCTTGAAAGGAATTCGACTTCCCTAGTGTACCAAACCCTGAGGTGAAGAAGGTGAGGAAGGAAGAGATGCTCCCACAAGTCAGGAAGCAAGTGAGTCCTAGCAAGAAACGGTGAATCACAGAAAACCTGAAGCAAGTGCCTAGCTGAGATTCTATCATTCTTCTCTAACTTGTAGCTAATGGAGAGGTACAATTGAGCGCAAGCTGAGAGATATGAATTGGGTATCCCACAAGTGGAACCGTTCTTCATTTTCTTCGAATTCAAAGATGCGACAACATTCAGAAGCCCAATGGAGTTTCTCAGGGACTTCATCCTCCGCTCCTTTCTTTTTATACCTGGATCATCCACCAATTTTTCAATGCTATCGATACCCATTTCCATGCTCTTTAGGATCTCATCGTCGGCAATCCTTTTCTTCCGTGCCAAGCAAGAACCGCATTTCTCACGAATGCTAATCCTGAAGCTCTCATCCTTCACATACCGACCAGCATAGCCACTTAGTATTGAGATCACTGCTTTGATAGCCACCGTATCAATGGCAGGCTCATCTCTTATCTCTGATTCCAGCGATTTATTAGCATTCAACCTCTCTGACATAGAAGCGGCCCTTTCCGACACCAAAGCCAATGAACTATTCCTCCGCCTATTACACCTGACGGGTTTCTGCTCCGCAAACTCAATGCTTTTCCGACCGCGGCAGAAGTACCCAGGCAACTGTTTTGGCTCGTCGTTTTGGGTCATATCCAGGAACTTCACTGGGGTGGTCGACAATAGCTGTCCGTCCTCGAATCCTTCTTCTGCCAGCAATTCCTGCAGAGAAGCCATTTCGTGGATACACAGACTCAGATGTGAAGGAGTGAAGAGGAAGAGAGGGCTGAAAGCTCCGTTTCTGTCATTCTTTGAAGAAGATAACAAAAGACAGCTTGGAAAACACAGAATGAGGTGACGAAAGACATGAGACAAACCCTCGTCCGGGCATCTTTATTTGGCCGTGTCTTTCCCTGGACCACCCTGTGCTATGGCACATTGGCAGTTTCTTGTTGATTTTGGCTATCGTTGCGGTTGAGACGGTTCATTCGAGGCGTTTCTGTGATCCCGTTGGGTAAAATCCGAGGATCAGTTCCCTAAAAAAATCACCAATATTAGGTTGAATTTCGATTCTGACCGCGCCTTTTTTGGGGGGCGGTGGTGGGCGCGGGTGGTGGTAAAAAACAATCGTCATTTTCGACTACATCCCAAATCTGAGCTCGTCGAAATTCCGTCCGACATGGCTGCTTCGATGTGGAAATTCCGCGTCAGCAATGAATTCACCTCGTTTGCTGACGTTTAATACAGGCGTAAAAAAAAACCAAAAAAAGAAAAAGAAAAAGATGTCAGAGAGAGAGGGGCAAGCTGGTGGTGGAAGACACGAAGTTGGAGGCGATTGGATGGATGACGGCGACGCAACCTACGCACCGTCGATGATCCAGCGAGGTGGTGATGGACGGAGGGTCAGTTGACCGCCCCAACCCCTGACTACAAGCAGTCCCCCTCACGCCCCTGACCGCCCCAATCCCACGTCTCCCTTCCATCACATCCTTGCCGCAAGAACTCGTCCTCTAGAGATCAACGATGGCCGTTGACCTAGAAAATCCAGTCGTGGCCGCCGCCACCCTAGTCGACCTTGAACCAACCCAAATCTGAGGTCAGGCTGAGCACTAGTTCTCAAATCCAGGGCTCATTCAAGCTTAGATCCAAAATCTAAGGCTCAAGTTTGCAGGCCAAGCTCGATAAAGGACAAGCCGCTGTTGGGCTAGTGGAGATCGGATGCGAGGGGCCATCGGCCTAGAGCAAAGGCTTTAGCAATGGAGATTAGTGTTTTATTTATGGTGGGTTAATGTATGTATCTCTCAAATTTGTATATCTCTTTTCAAGTTTTCTCTAAGTATGTCAGTTTCAAGAATTGTTATACAGAGTCATATTCATATAGTGCTGATACCAATAAGTTCGATATGTTGTATTTTGGGAAGTGAAGTTTGTGAAACTGCTTACTACCGTTGGTAGAAACTAATCGTCTTAAGAAGATTCAGCTAGCCGTATCTCACCTCAAATTACTATTTCTTATTATTATCACTTTCTTGAATTTATTATTTTCCAATTATAACAAACAATGTTATTTATTCTTTCCCCAATACGTTTTCTTCTTCTCCTCCTCTTTATATATTTTCCAACAATTTGTGGTGAAGGGTTAGGGAAATGGAGATCTCATTGGCGGTTGACGACAGAAGGGAGGAGGTCCCATGGCGGTGGAAGGCCGTGAGGTGGCGATGGAAGGCCATGAGGGTCAGTTGAGTTGACTATGAGTTTGAGGCTCTGTTTGATAATGTTTTTGTTTCTCTATTTTTGTGTTCTTTTGTTCCCAAAATAAAAAATAAAAAATATTATTTTTTTTATTCCCTAAAACAACTCAGTGGCTAGGAAAATGATTTGGAACGAAAAAAAAATACTTCTTTTGATGAAAATTAGATTCAAGATGGAATAAACTTTTAGCACTTTATCATATATATATATATATATATTAATGTCATTTTCTTTTAGAAATAATACTAGGTCGTGAAAACCTAGTGACTCCAGATAATGTTTGCTCTTCTTATGCGCCTGTTTATTATGATGCCCAAAGATTAACTATCAACATCATATATTATGAGTTACAAACCAATGAGACTCTCTCCTACCATTTTTTGTCTTCCATCCTTGACTAACTATTATGTCGGATTTTCTTAGGTCATCTTAGAATATCTTGATCAATTAAATCATTACAAAAGTCCAATTTTATCCAAATATGAAAGGTCAAGTCTCCATCGATATTACTTATAATTAAATGAAAAAATTGGGAATATAAATTTTTAGGGTTGTACCAAATGCATTTATACATTTTTTCTATTCTAGAAATGAAAATTTTGTATAATTACCAAATGTGTTGTTTTGTTCAAAAACTCATCCAAGGAATAGAAGTATAAAAGCCTATTCTTGAATAAAAATTGTTTTCAAGAACAAAAATATTACCAAATGCATCATGAGTTGACTTCTATTTGTTGTCTTCCACGACAAGAAGAAAGAACCAAAAAAAAAAGTAGGAAAAAAATAGTGAAAACATTTATAATTGGCATGTGGAAAAAGAAAATTTTGTAGAATGGACACGTCACCCATTTAACATATAACTTGACTGAAAATAAATAGGTTAGATATAAGATTCAAGTAAAAGTTTATTATTTTTTTAAAAAGAAATAGTCAAAATTAGGAGTTCACTAAAAGTCGATGAAACCCAAAAACGGATGTCATTACCTGCTAGGCTGATTAGCTTGCTTCTCTATTTTAAAAAAATAAAAAATAAACCAACAATCTGTGGCTGTTTGCTCAAAAAATCATTGTGGTTATATTATTAACTAAGGATGAATTTAATTCTATGTTATGAGAGCCAACAATTCTTGACAAAGACGATATCCTTGTGTTTGATTGACAGATAATTTCACTAGAAAGAATTGAGAATTTGCAATGTGAGTTTTAACAAACCATTTCATCGATCTTGTTTCCGCAATGAAATATCTTTCACCGAGTGTCATTTTCGACTTTTATTTAAAGGAGACAAAGGTTATGTGCTAATGCCAGTGAGGATATCAAATGCAATATCATAAAAGTTCCAATTACAAACAAAAATGTACAACCTTGATGACTAAACCTTAGATTCTCGAACTGAACCTAAATTATGTCGGAATCTAATCAACAACATAGCTCAAGCATATACGAGTTTAATACTGAAATCTAATCAACGACAATGTACTTAGATAGATGACACAATGTTGGAATTCAATTGATGATGCTAAGCAAGAGGTACAATATCATAATTTAATTGACGATACTACACCAAAATAAAGATGCTCACCAAAATCTAATGGACGATAGGAATCCGGAAGCTACAACTAAAGAAACTAAAATGCAATAATGTAAAGATAAAGTAATGACATTTGATGTGTTGTTTGATGGCTCCTTTATTGGATGACAGTGGTATTTATAGAGAAACTTGGTAATCACTAAGTAACAATCCATCTTTTTGTAACCATTTCCATTTTTAGGCATGTTCCTTATTTTTTGTAACCAACTCTTTGTAACTTCCTTGATCATGTTTTAATGTTTCCTAGTTTATCGACACCAATTCTACGACTAGGTACCTAGACGTTAATCACCTTTCCAATCGCACATTCCTTTGGCGCTTCTTGAAATATCTTGAAGACTAACCAAAGACTTACCACCAAAATCATTCAAGCGGCCACTTTGGTCTTCATTATTGTATTTTGACAACTAAATGCGTGGCAATCCTTTGCTTCACTTTCAATCATTGAACTCCTATCCGTAGGCTTGTTGATAATTGATCATATATCAGTAATCTTATGATGCACAATTTCATTGTATTTCTCATCCATGTGACCAGCGCATGATAGTACGACCAACTTTGAGTGTCAACAACTTTTCATCCACGTGACCGATACGTGATGGTACAACCAACTTTGAGTACCAACATAAACTAGAGCAGAAATTGATCCATTACACAAAGAACTACTAGTACAGGGCGAAATTGATTGAAAAGGCTTTAAATAAATTGCAAAGAAACAATTGGTAAATAAATCACGTAGATCGATAAAAATAGATTTCATTCTTCAAGTGTTTGTGCAAGTCTCTTTTATTTCCGGTTCCCTTTCTAGAGATGTCAACCTTGACAATTAAGTAACTATTCCCTCTTAAATTCGAATCAATCGTTCAAACCCAATCCACTTTCCCTTATTTTACCTCTTAAACTTGCGAGAGCACGTATAATTCCTTAAATAGTGTGAATACTTTGTATCGGCTCTCTCAAACCCTACTAACTAAACTGCAACTTGGTTAGCCTTATATTATTGATCAAACAAGACTAGGGTCAACACAAACCTGTTATATACCGACAGTAGCTAAGTATGCTTTACTTCTACATATTCAAGAATGGAAAAGAAAAGTTAATTGAGATGTAATCAGATAGTTTATTGCTGCTAATGAACCAACCGTATCTTTCTTTTTGGACTTCTACTATACTATTCCTTAAACTTTATAGTTGAGATTAAATTAAACTCATTATTTTCCCTCACGTTACATTTAGACAAGATGATTTTAAAAGATAGGAAGGGAGCACGCTTTTCATTAGGGAGAAGAGAAACGAAAATAAAGGAATTAATTGAGTTGACGTTGGACTTGGTGGGCGTGAATAGGAGGGATGTGAAGTAAAGAAATTTAGTAATTTTTTTATCTGGGTTGGGCCATTTACCATGTGGCATTGTGGCTTAAACCTGGCCCAATAATCAGATCGTTCAACGGAGGGTTTGAAAAATAACTTCCTCTCCACTTCTGGAAAGAAGGAAAAAAAAAACTCTCCCTGCATTTAACCAGTGTGAGCAAAAAAACAAAGCCCTAGTAATGAGGAACGAGTTCCTTTGTTGAAGTAGCTAGAGAAGATCACTTGGCAAGATCGAGCAAGCATCAAATGTCTTTGACGTAATATATTGGATTAATCACAAAAAAAAATAAAATTATGCTCATTCCAATACGAATAATTTTTTTTTGTGTCATTAATATCCCTAAATTTGTCTATTGTGATGCAAATACCCAAAAAAATTTCTATTATAAAAAATCTTGAATTTATATTAGTGTGACAAATATATCCATGATGAAATTAAAAAAAAAATTTCCATGATATAAAAATGGTTTGGGGTATTTGTGTAATAGTAGGTAAGTTTAGGGTTCTTGGCAACATAAAAAATTTAGAGTATTCATGTAATAGTGGATATAATTTGATTTTTTTTTAATGGTAATTGCCTTAACGTATTTCTCAAATCTGTCTAGAACATGAAAATAACTCCTGAGCGAAGTGGGGGCGGACCGCACTTTCTCGTGTATAAACCTTGCTGAGCAAGCCCATGTTCCTCTCTCTTACCTCTTACTCTCAGGCCTAGGTTTGCTATCTCCGGAAGTAACTTCGTGGCTCAAAGATTTAGCTCCTGGCAAAGAAAAATGGACCTTCGGCAACGAATTTTCTTTCCTCTTCATAGGTGGTTTTTCTTGTATAGTGTAACTGAGAAAACAACAATGGAAATTATAGTCAAATATGTAAAAATCAAGTTGCAATTAAGAGCTACTGCGGTCTTGTCTGAAAACATTTTTTAACAATCGCAAAAATGGGGCTAATTGTCGAACTATTAGAAAATTTATAAGAGCCACGAGCATGAATCTTTACATCTGGAATGGGGCGGAGTAGTCATCGATTAGTGTGACTCTAATTGTAAAATCTAGAGGATGTAACTGGCCGTCCTTCTCTGACTTTTTATCAACTATCTCTCTCCATATATTAAGAAAGAATATTGTGGTTATAGACTATTACCAACGATAAGAAATTCCATCAAACTGGCTTTTGTACTCGTGCCACGCATGGGAAGAATTGAAAATAGAATTATGTAGCACCATAATAGATAAGTCCATGAGAGCAAGTAGACTATTTTTTGTTTTTTAAAGTAAGATGTCCTGCGGTTTACTTAAATTAAATTTTATGCTAATTTTATATATCATTTAAAGTATGTAACTCTCCTGTTCTAGAGTTTATGCATGTTTGTCATGTATTCAATTCAATTCTTCTAAATCTTTTCTAGATAGGATATTCATCGTCTCATTATTTTTAACAGATTATACAACTTGATATCTCATTAGACAGATTGGTTAGCGTATATTTTACTAACATAATGGTGCATTATTTGAAACAGGAAGTAATAAGTTATTAAGGTATTTATCATGTTTCGAGTGCATTTATATATATTTGATTATATCGTTGATTAAATAAGGTAAATATGAGAGAGGAAGTGGATTTAGTGGCGAAAGCCCACTCGAACACACAAACTAGCCAATAACTTATAAAGTCCAATACATCATTTCTAAAAAGTGTAGACCTTTGGAATCATGAAATCGGATTATAAGTGATTCAACTCATTTATGCGAATCAACGTGACACTACAATTCACCATAACCTATGATAAACTGGTGAATATCTCTTAGAGCTTCACCGTTCGGCAAGTAAAATGAATATGGGAGTGGACAAAGGTATAAGTAGGTGTATCGTCGAAAACCTACTCGAACATATAAGATGGCCCGAGAACTCAACACGCGATTTTAAAAAAGGTCAAACCTAAGGAATCAGGAACTAGATTATAAAATATTCAAATCATCTATACGTATTTTATGTGGCATTTCAATTCACCTCAACTAATCATACCCTTTTACAAATCTATCGAAAACTTCGCCCTTTTGCAATAGAATTTAAATTAGGGTTAATACCTTGAAAAATCCCAAACTGGTACACTTGTGACAAATTTACCCCAAACTATTTTTTTGACCATGAAAAACCTCAAACTGGTATACCTGTGACAAATTTACCCCGACTGACTATAAAAAACCCTAAACTTGTATATTTATGATAAATTTACCCAAAACTAATTTATTCGACTGCAAAAAACCTAAAATGGTAAATTTGTGACAAATATACCCTATGCTAAATTGGATTAATACCACAAAAAAATCACAAAAATTGTAAACGGTGACAAACGGAGCATAAAATCCTAAATTGGTATACCGGTCAATTGCCACATGTCATTTAACTTAATAATTTGAGAATAAAATTTAACGAAAACTAACAGAGGGTAAATTTGTCACAAGTGTACCAGTTTGGGGTAAATTTGTCAAAGGTATACCAGTTTGGGGTTTTTAGTGGTCAAAAAAATAATTTTGGGTAAATTTGTCACAAGTGTACCAGTTTTGGGTTTTTTAGGGTATTAACCCTTTAAATTATTCTCTTTAATTGTTCAAACTATTACATCACATCTATTCTCCTTCAAGTACATTTCAATGATGCATATATATCTAGCTTTATTTTTTTCCCTTAACGATGGGGTTTGCAAGCATATGAATAATCCCAATGCCTCTATGCCATACATCGTCGATAATAACTGGAACTTTCATTCTCTTAATTGCGATATAAGAATTTGTGACTATTCAGATCCATCATAAATTATTTTTTGTACAGTCAAGCCATACAGCTATGACAAATTGAGAAGCAAATTGATCGAAAGTGAGAGACATTGAAATTCAAAATTAAAATTGATTGAGGTGTATAGAACACACATGTAGTGTAATTTTGTCATTTGCACCACATTGGCATGTACCCAACACATAAATATATTCTGTAAATACTAAAGTAGTAATTTAAGTGTTTGCATAGGTATAGCTCAGAACAAGTTTTTTAAATGTTCAGATTTTCATTTCAAGGCGTTAACTTTTGATTAAATTTTTAAACTTTTGTACATTTCAGTCACCTCTTCTATTTCAACTTGTAGTTGGGCAAGCTTGCCACTCAGCCTCATTTACAATGCTAGACGTCTTAAAATGAGTCAAAATCCTCTAACCTCAAACTACTTATTTCTACTTGCTACACACCCCGCACATATGTGGGTGAAAATCTCTAATTTTAATTATTGTAATAACATCATATGTGAATATCTCTTAATCTAAAACGAAACTTGGGTTGATGATGTGTTTGTTAAAATTATAGAGATCAAAGGGACCAAAATTTTAACAGTAGGCATATGCATATATTGATTTAGTGATAATAATAGCAATATTGATGATAGTGACAATGATAATATTATTAGTAATCTAATATTTATTGTTAAAGTACAACTAAACCATAAAATATTTAGATAGTTCAATCAAGTCCGAAAACTTATTAAATCAATACTATCAAAATTTTCCATTAGTTCCCTTCAATTTAACTAACAGAGTTACCGACGTAGCTTTTATTATTGATTTTTTAAGACAAGTGGCTGTTTTCCCTCATTTCCACTCTCTCCCCTACATTGGGGGGGTTGGTTGGTTACTCTGAGGACTTGAGTCAAGACTTTCCGCCGACAAGACACCCCCAAAAAAGCTCGGCAAGATAGATTCGGATTCCCACGCCGAATCGTCTGCCATGAAAGGCCACCCCGCAACTCCTACGACTGCGAGAACACCATGACGTCGTTTCTCTCCGCGTCAGCGCCCCACCCCAGCTCCTCCCTCGGCCGCCACTCCCGAAAGTCATCGTCCGGCCGTTCTTCGAATCGCACAAGGCCGGATTCCACAAGATCTCCCCAATGACTGCTCCTGCAATAGTGGCAGTGGAGCTCGGAAAGGCGGCGCCCACAAGTAGCGGAAGGCTCAGCTGCCTAAAAAGCAAAAAATTCTCATATCGAGCATTTGTATAATATGGAGTGGTCAGTATATTCTAATGGATCCTTAAATTATTGGTTTAATCTTTTTAATAAAAGTGAGTGCAAATGAATATGTAGATGAGCTCAGACTAGAGTCCCTATCAAGCTTTTGCCATGTGCTTTCAACAAGTAGTATTAAAGCCTATGGTTCCTATTTGGAGGGCGTTGCCAGTCCAGTATTCCTTACATTTCTGGACCTTCTATCCGAATTTGGGACCAATTCGTCGGCGAAGCCAATAGACTTCGAAGGCTTCCCCGCATAGAGACTTCCTTCGTTGTCTGGAGAGAGAGACGTTGGACGCGTGGATCGGCGGAGAGGGGTCACGGTTTGTGGGGGTATGGAGCGCAAAAGAGATTGGCAAGATCGAGGGCAAGGGCTCGGGATGGAGTATGTAAGGTGATTGTTTTTGCTTCCATGGTGTTTGGATCCTCTTTGGGGTCACTGCCATGGATTTACATAGAGCAAAGAGGACTTAGGATTTTAAGTGTCACATAAAAAAGAGAGAAAGCAATGACTGTAGATACCTAATTTATAGCAACGCGTCATATAAATGATGAGGCACATTTCTAGTCCTCTCGATCATTTTAGCCATGTCCTTTGGTGAGTTTTCATGTCCCTGGTGGTTGGAACACAACAAATCAGTCACTAGAGTTTCTATTGCGATCGTTTCCTCCTTACTGATCCAAACCGGTGATTGATTCCGTCACCAGCACTAAACCGAAGCCTCTAATGCTGATCTGCCCCACCCCCGCAATCCTCTAGTGGTCTTGAACTCCCTCTGACATTCCTTGGTGTTGTGGTGCCTCGGTGATCACTCGTCATAGCTCAGTTCGCATGATTAACGCACTCAAAGTAATTGTCTGAATTCGAGCTTGATGAAGCGAGGACACAATAGGTGTTCAAGGCTAGAGCTCACTTTAGGAAGATCATTTTTGCAAATAATAATGTGTTAGGATGTTAGAATGGCCATTGTTAGCCCTGAATGAGTTTGATTGCAATGAATGTGCTTGATGAATTGATTATGTCTATTATGCAAAAATCGTGTAATCGTGTATTTCTGTGATAGATCTGAGAAATGCCATGATATGAGCTTGTTATTGTGCTTTTTTATGCTCGATGTCTTCATGACATTCATAAATGATTCAAAGACCTTTCCAACAAGCTATAGAACGTCCCGATCCAGTATCATTTACTACCTCAAAACGGCTTCAAAAATCAATGTATAGTTTCTAGAAATTTGATGTGGTCTAGTATAATGGTTTCGGATGACCTTTGCTACTTGTCGATTTTCCATGGATTTTTGTGCTTCAAATCTTAAATTAGTGCTTTCATGAAAGTTTCTCAAAACATGTTTCTCTACAACATAAATTTTTTCCATAATTTTTGGAAATCGTTTGGTCGATGCTCAAAAAATTGTCCTCAGTTCTGCAAGTTTTTGATTCCCTGACTTGTGACCATATGATTGTCAATTTTTTGCTGATTTTCATGCTCAGATTTTGAGGGCTATGTCTCATGAAAGTTGTTCGTATTGATCTTTACTGTAACATATCTTTTTTCCAGATTTTTTAGAGTAGATTTGGTTAAGGAAGTCTCTAATAGATCGTCCTTAGGTCGTTCTCTCCTGTTTAAGCCCGACTTAAGGATTTTGAAGTCAAATCCTTCAAAGAATTTGATTGCAATTTATAGGCTATGCTGTGGCAAATTTTAGATATTTTTGGACATCGTTTAGTAGGATAAATTACTATTAACATGCATGAATATATTGCTGCCCTGCTCTGTTCCTGATGCGTTGTTCTGTGTTTGGATTTTTAGAAATTCATGTATAGCTTATCTTAGGAAAATTCCTTCATGGAAGTTGTTCCTTATTGAGTGCTTGATGTGGCATAATTTTTTTAGGACCAATTATTCATGAGTCACACTTCAATTGCTTGAATCTTGTATGCCATATTCTGACATGCTCTGTTTTCCCTTTATGACTTGTCTCTGTTGTAGCATTTTTAGGAAACTATGCTTACTTTACTAGCTTTCGATGCCTTTACGAGTTTTGTTCCTCATATTCTGAACTTCGTACACAAAAATTTCTAAAATATAAAAGACGTTTTGACATGCTTTTCAAACCCCTCAAATTATGCAAGACAATCTGAAATTTCATATTTTGATTGACCCGAATCCAATTTCATATTTAAGAAATTTCGAGCCCATAGGAAAATTCTTTTGGTATTCTTTGCAATTCAATTTGACATGATTTTATTGAATTCTTGATTCATGTTTAGAATGTCTGTGATGCTTGATCAATTGTGCCCTTATGCACCCAACCTCGCCTTAATGACTAGATGCGATTCTTGGTTTGATAAAATCCTGTCCCTATCTGACATTTTCCTTAAAAATCTCAATTTGACATAAAATTTGTCCAAGTTTGGATCATATTTAGAGCATTTGCGATGCCTAATTAGTTGTGCTCTTTGATACACCCAATCTAGCTTTGATGGCTAAATGTGCTCCATAGCATTGAAGAAATTATGTCTCTTTTATCGAATCTTTTTGCAATAATGTATTTTCTTGCCAATTGTTCATGAAATCTTTATGGGCATCACATGAGTCATATATTGATCGTTTCACTTACTATAAAATGTGTGTAAATGTGTTCAACCCATGATGGATAAATAAGTGATCTAGTGTTGGCTCACTAATTTGTTTGATTGATTGAGAACCAAGGTCCAATGACCTGTATGCATGGTTACTTTTAAACAATGCGTGTGATTTTTAGATGTATGTATAGGTGTAATGCATGTACTAGTGGGATACTTTGGGTGACACTTAGAACCCAAATTAGGATTTTGTTAATATTAGTCACCATTTGTGAACACAAGTGATGGCTAATAACTGCACACCATTAAAATGATCAAGTAGGAGTCTTAGTGTGGCTCGTTGCATGAACAAACAAAGGTCGACCCTAAGGCCATTCTTGATTGTTTGATTATTTTTCTTTGGATGCTTGATGTGGAATAACATGCTTGTTGATTACCATGAATTACCTATTTGACTGCCATGAGTAACTCTGATGTCTTTTTTAATTGATACTTCAGTTCAGTCATAGGATAGAATTAGAATAGGCCCATGGAGGTGGTTGTCCCGTAGACCTCAAGATGACGAATGGTCGATGTCTAATATGACCCTATCTTTGTATTGTTCATTCTCCGATATATGTTTTGGGTTATTTTGGCATGGTATAAATACCCAATGAGTTGCAGGTTCTTTTATCGCACTTAGGATTGTATGCTAGATTTATTACTTTCCTTAAACTGTCTTGGGTGTTTTACTTACCGCACCGTCCTTTAAATTCTTATTGTTTGCTTTCTTTCCCTTCTTTTAAGTAGAAGTAGAATGGCTTGAAACTGACCATCCACATATAATCACCTTGTTAGCTTCATATTGCATGAAAATGTAAAAATACACACATGGTCACCTTTGGAAACACGACAACTGTTAGGCACCAAAAATGCATCAATACAAATATTAATGTAACCCAAGTCCTCGAATTTTAGAATCTCTAATTGTGCAAATATTGAGAGATTACTCTTGACCCCTTATTGGTATTTCTAGCCGACCCATACAAATGAGACTAGGGGCAACTCCTAAAACTACATTTTAGGTTGTTTAATACAACTAATAATGAACTTAATAAAAAAATGAACCTGTTATGCAGGGTATGGATTTCGACGAGATTCACCTTAATTTAGCATGCTCGATGGAATTTAGCAAAATGATGAAGTGATGCCGTCTTTAGTGGTATGACCTCAAGAGGGCTATCATAATAAAAGTACCATTAAATTCGCCTTTCACACCCGATCTCCTTTTTTTTAATGTGTATTGTATGTATGGATACAAATCATGACACCTTTCCGTTGGGTAGGGTATGAGTTTGAGAGAACCCGCATTTGTGTAGATCTCAAACTCATTCGGCCGAAACCAAATGTGAGGTGATGACATCTTTGGTAGACATGACCTCAAATGCAAACTCGAGAGCAAATATCGTCAAACACCATCCCTCCCCAATGAAGCTTGCAAAGGGCAAGTCGTGACAAATAGTTAATGAAAAATATTTTCATTATTGACAGTAATTTAAATCTAAACAATTTCACGGATGATAACAATATTTTTCATCAATTCATTTTTGTAAACAATAAAAGTAATCATTTTTGAAAAATATTAATTGCTTTAACTTGATAAGTTTTATGATTTGATTATACTTTTAGAAAGTTTTGAAATAATTGTGCTTTTATAATAAGTTTCACAACTTCTAGTACACTTATCTTTTATTATTACTACTATTACTCCTACCATTACAATTATTATCAATAACAATAATAGTAATAGGTATACTAAGTGTTGAGATATGAAATATACTCAACGTTGTACTCGCTTTTAAAATAAATAGTCGCGCGCTCAATTTCAAGTTGACACCAGAATTAGAGTTGTCGACTACATTCCTCGGACACCTTTTATTATTCTATGGGTTTCCCTTCATTAGGCATGACAGTTTTCAATAATTCTTTTATCCGTGCGCATTTAAGCTTGCATACTTAAGGCTTTCATCATCACATCGATCTTCATGTGGGGGGAAGTGCTAAAATAATAAAAAATGTTATTCTTATTTTTGGTTTGAAAAAGAAAATTTTAGTTTATTCTTCTATTAGTATAATATTTTATTTTAATTGATCGTGTTGGGTAATTAACATTTTGCTTAAGCTGAATTACTTATTGTTTCTAGGTTAAATATCCTAAAAACCCCACCAAACTAATTTTTTAATCATAAAAAACCCCAGAATGATACGTACACCTATGATAAATTTGTCATAAACTAATTTTTTGACTACTAAAATATTCAAATAGGTACGTTTGTGAAAAATTTACCCTCTTTTAACTTCTATCAAATTTGTTAACCTAGATAACATATGATAACGTGGTATGTCTACATGGAAATCCATTGAGTAAATATCACGAAAAATCTCTCAAATTAGTACACCTGCGACAAATTTAACAGTACTCCTATGATAAGTTTAAGAGTAAATCTATGATAAATTTGGGATTTTTTGTGGCATTAATCCTGTGAATTTTTTCACATGGACTTGTCAAGTCACCATAACATATCACTATGCATTATTCACGTTAGCAAATTTAACTGTAATATTTGGTGGGGGTAAATTTATCACAAGGGTACTAGTTTAGAGTTTTTAGTAGAAAAAAAAAAGTTTTTGATAAATTTGTTACGGATGTATCAGTTTGGGATTTTTAATAGTTAAAAAATTAGTTTTGGATAAATTTGTCATAAGTGTACTACTTTAGGTTTTTTTTTTTTTTTGAAATATAAGTATCAATTATAAGATGACATACAAGAGCTTAGGGGCATTCCCCAACATTACAAAGATAACTAAGAATGTGGAAAAATGGAGTGAGAAAGTCTCCATATGGTAGCCAATATTACATTTGTTTAAAAAGGTCCAAAGTTTTTGTAATGTGAAGCTCGCCCTCTGACAAGTTTATGAATTTTAGCCACGATGATGGGGACATCATTTGACTTATTTTGGAAACGTCTGCAATTACGTTCCATCTAAATGCATTATATGGTTGCTTACATTGAGAAACCTTGCCGCCAAGTCGTCGCCGTTGGCATCCCTAATCATCCATTGGAGTTCATCGTTCCATCCTCATAAAGAACGGCGGATTCTATATTGTGCGAGGATAATACACCATATGCTTCCAATTCACGTGCACTAAAAGAATAGATGATCATGATTTTCCAGACCAACCAAATAGAAATTATAATGGATTCTCACTGTAGGCGTCCAATGTGCTATGATTTCCATTGTTGGTAGCTATTTGTACAAGCTAGCCCCCTAATAAAATTATGTTTGCTAACTCCACCTATCCATTGCTGCAAAAAAAAAAAAAAAAAAAAAAAAACTCCACCTATCCATATTAGTTGATAACATCCCACGGCCAATGCCATGCTCCCGAGTTCATTGTATAACTTTTTGCAACAATAACTTTGCCTAGATATAGTTGAAGCTAAAGTTAGTCTCAACTTAAGAATACCACACCGATTCCATGCTAGTTTGGGGTTTTTGGTGGTAAAAAAATTAGTTTGGGTAAAGTTGTCACAAAAGTCCAGAGTTTGGGACACCTGGAGTGCCAAAACTTGGCACGGAGGGACACTTAAGTGCCAAAATTTCGAAAAGATACACTTAAGTACTAGTTTCGAAGTAAAATGGATCACTTAAGTGTCACTTTAACCAAAATTCGGCCAAATTGCTAACGTGACAATTTTCTGAAAAAGTTGGGTGCAAAACGGTATCGTTTTGCATGCTGACGTAGCGACAAATTGCAAAAACGACATCGTTTTATGTTTGATATGTAAATAATAAATATAAAAATTAATTAAATTAAATTTAAACTTAATTTTATTTAAAATATTCTAAAAATTAAAAACTAAAAAATAAAAAGGAGGGGGGCAAAGGGGTGGTTGAGGGTTGAGCCTCGCTATCGCTACCTCCCCGCCATCGCCGGGAAGGGCCGGCGACGAAGAGGGGAGGGTCGACCGGGGTCGCCGGCCCCCAACCGACCGGCATGAGGGCCGTGAGTCCTCGCCGAATCGCGGTGAGGGCTACGACCCTCGCCCCAGATCTAGGCGAGGGTTCGTGGGCCCTCCCCGCCTCCCCGCCATCGCTAGGAAGGGCTGGCGACAGTGGGGGGAGCATCGGCCGAGGTCGCTGGGCTTTGGCTAGGGGCCAATGTCGATCGGTAGCGAGGGCTCGCGAGCCTCGCCGAATTTGGGTGAGGGCCGCAACCTCGCCCTAGATCTAGGCGAGGGCTCACGGGCCCTCACTGCTTCCCCGTCGTCACCGGGAAGGGCCGGCGACAATGGGGGGAGCATCAGTCGGGGTCACTAGGCCCTGGCCAGGGGTCGGCAATGCTGGCCGGCCGGCGGTGAGGGCTCTCGAGCCCTCGCCTAGATCCGAGGCGAGGGTCGCGGACCTCGCCCCATTGCCTGGTCGACTAAGGGCTAGCGACCCCGGTCGACCCTCCCCCTCCGTTGCCGCCCTTCCGGCAAAGTAGCGGAGAGGCAATGGCAGTGAGGGCTCGGCCCTCAACCGCCCCTTCACCCCCCTTCTTTTTTAATTTTTAATTTTTTTTTTAATTTTTAGTTTTTAATTTTTAGAATATTTTAAATAAAATTAAGTTTAAATTTAATTTAATTAATTTTTATTAATTATTTACACATCGACACAAAACAACGTTGTTTTTGCAATTTGTCGTCACATCAGCGTGCAAAACAACGCCGTTTTGCACCCAACTCGCTTGAAAATTGCCACGTTAGTAATTTGGCTGGATTTTGGCCGAAGTGGCACTTAAGTGATTTATTTTACTTCAAAACTAGTACTTAAATGTACCTTTCTGAAATTTTGGCACTTAAATGTCCATCCGTGCCAAGTTTTGCCACTTGGGCTGAACTTCTGCCCAAAAGTCCATAGGTCAGAAGTTAAATATATTTTACTAGAAAGTGACACTACATTTGATTTCAAATTTCTCTTCTTCTTATCAACTTTTATCACATCACTTTTTAGTGTATTTCTTGTTATGTGCTTCACATTGGGATTTAGATAACTAAGCAACTCTCTAGTAGCCTCTTGTTCTACAAAAAATGAGGTGTAAGTGTTTGATTATCGCTTTTGCTAGCTTGCTTTTAAACATGGCTTGATCAAATCATTTTGTGGAATCATCAACTTTGGCCTCTCGATTAGGACAAGTACTTAAATGATGCAACAAATTTTTTGCCCCACGGCTAGCCATATAAGTTAATTTGCACCACTTACAGTTGGCATTTTTCTTGCCATCTTCATCTGTGAATTTTTCGAATTTAGATCATACAACAGAGGTGCATCTTTTCAATCGTTTAGAGTAAGTAGAGTTATTTTCCTCATCCTCATGAACTAAGAATGCAACTCTACATCTCTTGGGTCGTTCTATAGTTGAATATTCTTCTTGATCCTCGTTTGATCGTGACATGTCAACTAATTAGTTAGAGAAAACATGAATTAGATCAAGTTATGAACATTGAAAGAAAAGATAACATGTTATATTTCTATTTAACTTTAAATCAAACAAGCAAAAGCAACTCCCTTCAGCTTAATACAGGTCAACCTAAGTTTGCATGATGCTATCACAAGCCCAATATGCAAAAATGTTAGTCTGGAGCAAAACTTCCCTTCTTTTCTCTCAAATGCAGCATAAACAAACCAATGCCAATGATACCCTATAGCTTACCAGCCAAACGAAAGCACGTAATCGCGCACCATCCCATACAAAATAGTGTTGATTCACTGTTGGTCTTGAGTTCTTCGCAAAAACGTAGTACAAGCTGAATTGGTCTTGAGTTCTTCGCAAAAATGTGTCTCTAGGTCTTGTCTATGTTATGTTAAAATTTCGTGATTTTTGAAGTTGTTTTACTTATGTAATGTTTGTGATTTCTAAAGGCGTGCAAATTGCTTTATGGGACAATTTTGGGATTTCGAATAAATTCCCTCTTGAAAATATTTGAAATTGTATCATCGAAATGCTGCACCATGGTGTGAGTGTGGTGAATGCCATTGGTCCCCATGATGACAATGCCCCGGGTTGTGGTAGAGATGCCTAAAGAGGTAACTGGGTTCTCTTGGATGTCTAGGGGTGTAACATAGTTCTCTAGATGTCCTTATGATGTTGGGATGGGTGTGAGATGCCTGAGGGGTGTAACATGGTTCCCTCCAAAAGTGTAACATGGTTCCTCCAAATGCCCTAAGAATAGGGATGCCTAAAGGGATAACTGGGTTCTTCTGAATGTCTAAGGGGGTATAACAAGGGTCCCCCAAATGACCTTGTGATACCGTGTGGGTGCAAGATGCTTGGGAGTAACGGGATTCCCTAGAAGATGGTGTTGGCTGAGTTTTTAAATCAAATATAATTATTGAAGTTTCCTAAGTCTCATTTGTGTATTGGTTTACCAATTTTAGCGAGTTTCATTTTTGTGCCAAACTGTTACTTTAATTTTGAAGAAAGTTCTCAGGCAAGTTGACTTTAAAATGCTTTCCCATATTTTGTATTTGGAGCTTTTCCTTGCATGCGCAGTGATAGATTTACATAGTATAGACTAGTAGACATTCAGCTTGCTAAGTTCATACTCACTGATTGTTGATTTTCCTCTTTCAAATCAGTAGCCATGCAGATCTTGCCAACCTCCACCTTGATTAGTTGTGGTGTCCCCATTGACTTTTCATGGCACCTTACCGAGTTCAAGGACCTCTTTCTTGAAATCACCTTTGTGAAATGTATTTCGATATTGATCATATACATAGGATCCCAGCGAGTCCCGTACTTCTGGGACTGGTAGCGGTATATGTTGAGCTGGTGGGCAAATGGTGGGGCCTACCCACACCCTGGTAACGATGGAGCAATGATGGTAGCAACGTTGTGGAGCGAGGCAAGGACCGGAGGATAATGGAGTAGTATTTTAGGAGGCCAGGCAAGGATTTTTTGGATATACCATGGGCGATGGTTAGGTAATAGTATGTATATTTGGGCTTACAAGTCGGGAGAACATGATTGATAGTGTTTTTGGCGCTGTCAAGGATGCAATACCTTTGGTTCCCCAGTGTACCCCAATCATTGTCACTTAAAGTACATAAATAAGAAATAAAAATGAGATCGCTTGGTTTATATCTTCTGTGTGTATTCATTTGAGTTTGATATGTCCTAGGTTGTTCTTTGTCCATACATGATTCTGCATGCATAAAAAAGTGAGAATATGTTAATTGCATTAGAGGTGACGTATTGGGGGCGTCACATGTGCTGCAAAGGCAAACAGCGGAGGCACGTGACGAAGTGTTGCAGTTGGGTCAATTGTATGAGTAAGGGAGCTTTGTGTAATTGTTAGGTTGCCCACTTAATATCGAAAATGGGTAAAAAACGGGTTAGACATTATGACCCATTTTTAACACATAAAATTGAACTTAAAACTTTTTGGATCCATTTTATTGGACCTTTATATATTTATAATTCATGTACAACCCATTAATATAAAATATGAATAAAAAAAATAGTCATGGATTCATTTTGAAACCCCTAGTCAAAGGTGTACTAGTTTGAAGTTTTTCAAGATATTAACCCATTTTTTCTAATTGATTATGCTTATTTCATTATCCTCGTCGTCGTCGTCGTCATCATCATTATTAGTGTTATTGCATTTCTTTAAATTTTGATATTTTATAGTTGTTAGTTGGTCATGCTTTATTTATTAGTGGTTTTGTCAAATTAAATACTTATTGTTAATTGATCTGTTCTTTTCATTAGAATTTTTACTTAAGTTATAATATTTTTATAATATTTTTTGGTATTTTTCTTATTTTCCATTACTCTTTTAACTTGTGCGAAAGCTTAATTGGCCCTGCTTCACATTTGGGTGCAAAATGAGTTAACAAATGGCGAGTTTTGCCCCAAAGCCTTGTACTTAATACTTTATTTTCATAAAAGAGCACTTTGAATTATATTTATTTATTGAGAGTGCTTTGTGCTATGAAAGCATCTACATGTCTTTTCTTAATTTTTTTATATCTCATACAGTTAAAAGAAAATAAAGAACTTGCCTTTTTTGATTTGAAGAAAAAATTCTGTCAGTAAAGGTTGAATATTATGTATCGTAAAATATAGTTTTCTAATTAACATATTTACAAATTATTTAATTTGAAAATATTTCATCCTATATAATTTTCAAACATGTGTAACAAAATAACTTTACAAGTATCACTATCATTAATTATATAACTTAATATCATATATAGTTACATAAATTCCTCTGAAATCTCTATTTTTTTTTTTTGAAAAAAAAAAAGGTAACTTGCTTTACAAGTACAGTGTTATTGTAGACATTCTTACTATAATAAAATGATAGTAGACTGGTATAAAGACATATCATAAAGTCCCTAATAAAAAAATTAAATAAATTAAAGTGTCATAATTTAATGTATAATAACTAAAAACTATTATAATAATATAATAACAAAAGGATTATTTATTTATTTAATTTAACATAAATAGAGTATGGTAGTAAGTATATTAATGATATTGTCAGGAACATAAAAAAAATGTAATAATATCTTGAAAATGAGGAAAACTTATATTTTTTTAGGTTAATAACATTAAAAAAAAAAAAAAAACCTCAAACTAGTATACTAATGCTATATTTAACCGAACTAATTATGGGTCGCGAAAAATCTCAAACTAATGCATCCGTGCCACATTCATCTCAAATTAGTCCACCTGCGCCACATATATCCCAAACAATTTTTTATGTCACAAAAAATTCCAAAGGGATATATCCCACCTCACATTTACCCAAAACTAATACACTCATGCCACGTTTACCTTCATAATTTGGAGTGGATGTGACACAAGTATGCTATTTTGGGATTTTTTATTATATAAAAATTAGTTTTGGGTAAATGTGACATAGATGTACTAATTTAGGAGTTTTTATGATACAAAAGTTAGTTTGGAGTAAAAATGACATGAATGTACCAGTTTAAGTTTTTGTAGTAGTAACTTATGTTAAAATAACTTTTTCATGCCATAATGGGAAGTTTTGAGGTTTCCCATAAATGTGTGTGACGTGAAAAGGTGAAAGTTAAGTCACCTAAATGCTTTGGCACAAAGTGCTCTCAACAAGTAAATAAGATTGAAACCGCTTGGGGAAAAATAATAAGCCAAACGGCATAATTTAGTATGTTTTTCTTCAAACCTCCACTTTACGATTTTTATTTTTTATAGATATAGATAGATAGATTCCTGCTAACCTGTGAGAAGATTTGTTTGGTAGAGCATTTTAGTCGAGGATCCAGTGAAACGAATGAACGCATTACACTGATTCCTCACTCCCTCCGCCTTTTCTCTTCCGATTTACATGCAATCCAATATCCTTGCTCTCTCTCTCTCACAGTCGCACACGCGTTTGTGTGCATCAAGAATAGTCTTTTGATAAAGGCCTAACCTCATTTCTCATTTTCATAATTTCTCATCGATAATTGCAGATCAGAATTTACATGGTTTCTTGGTATCTCTGTAAGGAATTTCTCCTCCCTCAATTGTTAATACTGCCTTACTAAGTAATGTACTTGTATAAGGGAAAAGCTAAATATGTTAAAACTAATACATACCAATTGGTATTGAGTGATGTGATTGACTCTTTTTATCGAACATATTTTTGGTCAAATGTCCGTTAAGAGTTAGCCATATCATTTAATATATTAATTCTATAAGGGTCACATTAACAAACGACTTTGGAACACTTATCAAGTGTACCCAGAAGAAAAGTAATTTTTTTTTCTTAATATGCTGATTGTCATAAGACAATTTGTGTATTGAAAATTGCACATTAGAAGGATCCATTTCGTAAATCGGTATTGACATACCTACAATAATTTGAATGTACTTATAACACCTCCCTCTCTGTCTCTCTGTCTCTCTCTTTCTCTCTCTCTCTCTCTCTCTCTCTCTCTCTCTCTCTCTCTCTCCGTTTGTGTAATTTCTGGGGTTTGTAAATCTGTCAGTGCGGATTCGTTTGGCATTTTCTTATAATGACGGTGCGCTTGATTTCTCCCTCGTCCCTCCCTTTCCATCGCACATGCAGTTCCTCCGTGGGGAGCAGTGGTTGGAATAAGTGGATTTAGATTTGACTTTAATCTTTGGAGATCTTCGAAGAATTTAAGAAAATTGGCTTCCACATGAATTTTTAAAGTCGAAAAGTTTTATGTTTTTTAGGACAGAAAGTGGAGCGTAGCAAGAGAGAAGGGGGAAAGCAGCCCCCTCCTCCCAGTTGCTCTCCATCATTTGCCCCTCGGAGATGCAAAACCCATCCCTTTTCCAAAACATATCTAGTTGTGGAAGAATATTATATTCACCAGTCACTACAAGACAAATTCTCCGCCAACAACCTTCTCTGCATTGTTTTGGGTTACTATAACTATCCACTCTCTCACTAAACTTCGCATTTTTCTTAACTAATGGTTGATATAGGGTAAGTACTACAAGTATGAATCTACTGAACAAGCAGATTTAGCAAGTTCCTTTTTCTCATAAGCACACTAATAATTATCATGATTTCATTGTAAAAAACTTAAATTCTTTTATTCAAGAATTTCAAAGTATGTCAATTCACGATAACACCATAAATTAATTATCATATTAGTACTTACACCATGAGAGAATCACACTACCTTAGTTAGCTAAGAGCCCACGATCACATAAATCATGTATCAAAGCTCCATACCTTGGATATGGGATCCAAGTCTCATGCTTTCGAGGTCTCAGAACCCACCGTGGATTGGCTGCGTGCTGGTCTTTCATTAGTGCCAAAACAAAGCTTTCTTGACCATTTAATGACCCTCGAGGGCATAACTGTATGATAGGACATATGAATTTGGGCCACCATATGGGGAAACTGTTTCTGAAGGCAATGCTAAGAACCCATTGGCTATAGTTATATGCATGCATATGTACACCCACAAGCATATTTCAAAATTGTTGTGGGGTCGGTTCGAAAGGAGATATGGTTCCGTATAAGTCATATGATTTGTCTGTTGATTCACACTTCAAACCAACTTGGCATCATAAACTCCAAAAATCTCTCCCTAGGCTTTATAGAAATCAAGGAACGGAAGTGGGTGCTTAATCTCCATTTGTTTCACAAAAAATACATAATTTGAAAAATAATTTCTAAAAAATTATCGCTTGTATCATTTGAAATATTTAACAAACTAAAAAGGGTTTTATTACCAAGAACAATTTATATTGTAACATTTTCGTGGTCGATGAAAAGTTAATTCTTTCATTCATTTTTATAATTTATGATTTGTAGGAAAATAGATTTTTGATCATTCATTTTTCCATGAAACAAGTGGAATCCAAAGAAAACTAATTTCTGCTTAATAATGTCAACCTCGCTAGGTCTTGTAGGATTAAAGATTTCATAGCGTTACAGACTTGCCGAATCTTTTGCACGGCAATTTAAAATTACTATGATGGACTCGAAAGTATTGCTAGAGGTACTTTTATTTTGCCCGTATACTGCAAGACGTACTGAAAATGCATTTTTTTTTATTATACTAAATAAGTGACCACATTGGATGTTTAAATAAGCGAGAGCAACGCACAGACCAAAAAAATAAAATAAAATAACACAAGCGAGAGATACGTGAATAAAAGCAGTGGCTTATTGGCATATATACCAGAGCTTGTTCTAGTTATGCCAAGACCAAATGCTTTGCCAGATGAATGCCCATTACATTCAGAATGGCGGATGCGGAAACCTAATGTTTACTCATGAAGCAATCAATGTTCCGGTCCTTGTTGGAGAACCAAGATTTATCGTTAGATGGATCTACTTTCTCGACGCTGGATGTGGATGTCGTTTTTGCCGATGCATTCTTAAGGGGACAATGAAGATAGGCACTTTGTGCTAGGTAACACTACGAATACTACAGCGGGGGTAGCAATAAAAAAATGTGAAAATCCTTGGTTAAGATTCGAGTTCCATCATTCAAGCAACAAGTATGACATACACTGTGGAGATGGGTGAGAAATTTGAAATAAACAAGTTGCTTAACTGCTCTCAAAAGATTTGATTAGAGGTAGTTTGAGTCCGCACTCCAAGCCCAGCCTTTATGGTAATTAACCATGCAGCGCTGGTGCTAGAGACAACACGAACGACTACAGACCATCGTCAGCTCAAGAAGGCAACAAAACATGATGTGTATAAAATTCCTAGGGCGGGAGAACTCATAGATGAACAAGTCTTGCACAGCTTCCATTACTTTCTCAATTCAGTTTGAAAAGTGATTTTCGGTAGCTAAAGATTGAAGAAGATTCGGAGTGCAATTGGTTGGACTTTTGAGGAAAGTTTCTGGGAAAATGTAAATGACTTTAAGTTAATAATTTTTTTCAAAATGCAAATTGTGTTTGTTAAATTGTAATTTGAAAGTCCATTGTAAAGTATTTTTGAACAAAAAAGTGTTTAGAGAAATTATATTTACAAATGACTTTTGTGATTAAAAAAAGAAAAAAATTTATCAAAAGAAAAATAAAAAAGTTGGTCAACAAGGGCAAATGGTTGCCAGCAGCCTTAGGCAGCCCTTAGTGACAATCGACGAGGGCCGCTTGGGGTTGGACGACCCCCGACAGCCCTTCACGGAGGTCGCTGACCTCGCCACGGCTCATATTTGGGTCACGCCTGAGGCCGCATGACCTTGGTGAGGGCCGCCCGGTTGCGCTACCTCAAGCAGCCCTTAATGGGGACTCAACTCATAGGCGATCGCGCAACTGGCCAATGATAGTCACGAAAGGTAGCCATGACCTCACTGG
Organism: Eucalyptus brandiana; assembly: GCA_014182725.1. Lineage (NCBI taxonomy): Eukaryota > Viridiplantae > Streptophyta > Magnoliopsida > Myrtales > Myrtaceae > Eucalyptus > Eucalyptus brandiana. Next base: position 19,386,109 of record CM024671.1, on the reverse strand, counting down.
CCTCTCTCCGGCCCGCCACTGACCAACCGCACACAACCACACCGCGCTAATGGAGAAGAAGATGAACAATAATTGTGGGGGCTTCCGAAAATGTTGAAAGCCCAAGGCAACTTAGGATTTGCCTTAGGCCTTTAGCCTTGCCTTTAGCCTTTCAAGGCTAACATGCTCTCAACGTGGGTTTCAAAATTTTTACTAAACACTCAATATTTGCCCAAATGAGTTTTGGACACTCAAAAGCCCTTCCCAAAGCAGATCCCAAATGCACCCTCAATTCCATTGACTACCTTTGCACGGACAAGATGTCTTGTTAAACCTTTGTAGGAGTATAGGTAGTTTCATTTTGGTTGAGTCCATTTCTTATTTAGAACATAAGCTGGCAAGTAGTCCATGTACTTGATCCATCTTCACTTGAAAGGTGAGGCTAAATCAATGATTGGAAAATTTCCAATGTGAGAAAAGAAACGCAATCCCTTAAGTGGCAAACCATCCTTGATACTTCATTGGTATGAGGAGAATGTGCTCATATTCACCAAGTGAGGTGAAGAGTTTTCTAATTAAGAAAGCTTTACATCAGTAAAAGTTTGTTTGTTTCGTGAAAATTTTACTATAAGGAATCATTTTCCTCATTTTCCTATTTTTGCATCACTTAAAAAAAACGAGCCGTGAAAAGTCTTATTATAGTCAATGAAAAATCTATACTCAAATTTCGGAAAATAATTTACTCTTCTAGAAAATAAAAATCGCTTTCCAGCATGTGACTATTTCGCGCTTATGGGGCTTGCATTGGGAGTTAATCATCTTGACTGCATAAAATGAGTAAACCTTACATTTGTGCCTGAATCTTGGTGGCCGGGCTCGAAATCGATGGCTGAGTCAAGGTTAATGGTGGTAGTCTTGGACTTTAGCGCCCAACCTTGAGTACCTCGAGACCGTGCCCAAGATCCATACACCTGAGATCAAGACCCTGGCTCTCAAATCCGAGACCCAAGGTACTCGGGATATTTTTCATCAAATACGTTTTCATAAATTTCTTGTAACTAATGTGAGAAAACGATTTCCATATTATTTGTAATATCACAGCGAAATATAGGAAAATAAAATTATTTTTCTTGAAAATAAGTTTCATCGCGTGAAATAAAGGGAGCATAAATGAAAGTGCCTCAAAGGAAGCGGACTTTTATCTCAATGCTCCGTTGGAATGGCATGCACTAAGCACATACAGCCCCACCTTCCACTCCACTCCTCTCCACTCCACTCCTGACACTACTACAAATCCTGATCCTGTTGTTGACTGAGGAAGACCCCGTTACACCAATCTCTCCTTGCCCAAATTAGCAGTGGTCTCACTCTCACCAGAAGATTTGACCGGTTTCAACACACCCCCACACATCAATTCAGAGCCCTCCAAAAGGGAAGCAACATCGCACTCATGTAGATGTAACCCTTGTTGGGCAGGCACATATAATCTCTCTCTCTCTCTCTCTCTCTCTCTCTTTCTCTCCCCAAAAGTTGCACTGGCATGGTGAAATGGCCGATCAAAGTGGTGGTGGTGGCAACACCGCGATGATGAGGGACTACAGGAAAGGGAACTGGAATGTGAACGAGACCATGATACTGATTGAGGCGAAGAAGATGGACGACGAGAGGCGGACAAAGCGGAGCGAGGAGAGCGGCGAAGGAGTAGGGGGAGGAGCCGGAAGAGGCGGGGCCAAGCCCTCGGAGCCGAGGTGGAAGTGGGTGGAGGACTACTGCTGGAGGAGGGATTGCCGCAGGAGCCAGAACCAGTGCAACGATAAGTGGGACAATCTCATGAGGGACTACAAGAAGGTGAGGGAATACGAGAGGCAGAGGACTGGCGAGGAGGAGGAGGCGGCCTCGTATTGGAAGATCGAGAAGAGCGAGAGGAAGGAGAGGAACCTGCCCACCAACATGATGCCGCAGATATACGAGGCCTTGGTGGATGTGGTGGAGAGGAGAGCAGGAGGAGGAGGAGGAGCAGGAGGATCTCAGAGGGCCACTGCTGCTGCTTCCGCCTCCATCACCGCCTATTCTATCGGCCACCCGAATCCCGACGTCATCGTTAGCACTGGTTATGTGGTGGAAACGCCCATTCAGCCTCCGTTGCCTCCGCAGCAGCATGTATTGCCGGGCCCCATCGTGCCGGCATTACCTCCTCCTTCTCAGACGCTGGAGGCTCCGCCTCAGCTGCCTTCCGCTTCCGCTTCTCAGCCATTTCCAACACCAGGTACCACTCTGTAAATATAATCAAACTCTATCAACCGTAATTTTCTTCCCTTCAAAATTGCGCAGAATCCGAACCGAGCGAGCATTCAGACACGCCGGCTAAGAGGCGGAGGAGAGGCGGAGATCGTGGTGGAGCAGCGAGCGAGGATCGCCGCGAGCCGGGTGACGTGGGGAGCGCGATCTCAAGGAGCGCCTCCATCATAGCGGAAGCGCTCCAGGCCTGCGACGAGAGAGAAGAGCGACGGCACAGAGACCTGGTAGGCCTCCACGAGAGGAGGCTCAAGCTTGAGGAGTCCAAGACGGAGATCAACCGACAAGGCATCGATGGCCTTGTGAGCGCCATCAACAAGCTCGCCAATTCCATCCACGCTCTAGCTTCCAGTAGTAGTAAGAATCAATCCTCCTCATGAGGCACCCCGCATTCAAATCCGGTTCTGTACATATGAAAATCACAAAATGTTGGATGATCATCCTCGATTGATGATGATGATGATGATGATGATGATGATGATGATCCCATCACTCCATTTCATTATTGATGGCTATTAGTCTGGTTTCATATGTAAACATTTTTTTCCTAATATGAAGGAACTGGCACGTATGAGAATTCATCCTATGATGTTTTATTAGTGCAGAAATTTTTTCCTAAGCGAGTGGCAACTGGAGGGATTGCAAAATATTAGTATTTTTCATATAAGTCGTGTGCTACATTGCAAGTTTTGCAGCAAGAAATCGGTTTAGAGTTCCTACTTCCTTTCAATGCCACACCTGATGAGGAAAACGAGAGACAGAAAGAAAGAGAGGGGGTTGTTTTGAAAGAAAGGAGCGAGGAGATTTTGCACCGCACGCGCTGCATTGGGGCGTGACGAGGGGTCGGCTTATCTATCATTTATGAGGCACAAATATGAGAAATTTTTGCTACTGGGCAGCACTGACAAGTACTCTGAAAAACAGGTATGGCACTTCCAAAAAGGACTGGTCAAAGGCGACCGGTCAATGACTCTCTGATGATGCCTTTGCTCATAATTACTAGATTGCCATTTATTTATTTTCTTTTTCTTTTTTCTTTTCGGCTTCCCGCTGGAGGGTGTTGTCTTGTTGTGTTATGTGCATCCTCGTGGTGGAGGGGCTGAGGCAAAAGCTTTTGGTCCCTCCTTTTATTTCCCACTTCTTACTCTCTGAAATGGGAGGTCATTATTGGCTAATTGGGTAGCCTGGCTCTGTGGCTTCTGACAAAAGGGTGAGCCAAAGTTTGCCGATTTTGCCCTTCGAGGAGATCCAGCTGGATTTTGTGGGGTACTTTGGTAATTTCATGGCCAAGAATATTAGACCGACTATTCCCAGAAAATATTTGCATTTTGAGAAGAAGGTTGGTTTGGAACCTTGATTTAGTTCCTTTTTTATGGAAGTAAGATCGAGTTGAGGTCATTGTTGTCCCTGCTCAAATTCTCTTAAGCCGTAGGACTGAAATAAGCTCTCGCAAGTTTGTTGTGCATTTTTTATTTGGCAAACACTAATGCATGAGATTCACAATACTCAGATAACATTTCCTCGAATCAATTGTTTTCACACTAATATCACTTCATTTTTTATTTTTTATTTATTTTCCAGACCATTACTTGGCATCCTATGATAAAGCCCAGCAAATAAAAAGACTATATTGCCCTATCTTTGCACGCCTTAACCTCGGTCCATCCATAACCGTCCATGGCCTTCGCAGTCACCCCACCACCCCCGGTCACTATCTTCTCGGCATTGCCTTTAACTCTCTATCTCTCTCAGCTCTCTCTCTCTCTCTTTGAGGTAGTCCATGGCCTTGCCGCGCCCTTGATCTTGATCTTGGGTCCAAATAGCCATGGTCAACCCTCCATAGCCTCAGCGGGGCTCTCAACCTTGATCTAAGGCCATCAATGATTGCTAGTATCCTTACCATTAACTTTGTCGGTGCTGTGGCATGAAATTGTTGGAGAGAGAGAGAGAGAGAGAGGGGTTACGAGATGGAGGAATTGAGGATGAACCTCAAAACGATAGGTGATGGCGAGGGTACTGCAACTGGTTGTTGCCCATTTAGGGTTTGGGTTGATTTGTAATTTTCGTTGTTTAAGCAACATAACAATTTTGGTAGGGGCATTTGGGAAAGAAAAATGACTGATTTCGTAACATTAATGATGTTAATGGGAAGGCTTAATACCCTAAAAACCCCAAACTTTTGTTTTAATCTCCATTCTACCCTAATTTTTTTATCACATAAAAAACCCTCAAATTTGATTTTTGTCTTAATTCTACCCTAAATTTTAATTTATCCAATAAGAAAACCCTCTACTTTAGATCCAATCCCAATTTACTTAAATTTTTTTTCATCTCATAAAAACATCAACTTTTAATTGAGTTCCAAATCTATCCCTATTAACCCTTCATTCAAAATTTCTCTTGACAATAGAGATAAAGAAAAAAAAAACTCTTGAGTGCGAGCTATTTGAGCAACCTAAGCGCGAGATTTTCGACCACAAGAGATGGAAGACTCTTGAACACAATAGGTGGAATACTGAGCACAAAATTGAAGATCCTCAAGTAAGATGGAAGAATTAACAATAAGAGCAATTAAAGAAAACTAGCCCTAATTGCTCTAGTTTTAACCCAAATTTCAGATCAAGAAAATTTCGTGTGAGTTGGCGTGCAAATTCATCTCCAAAAGACGTTTTATTGGATCTGAAAGTCGAGGAAAACTGGAGCAATAACGTGAAAATGTCACATCACCAAGGGCAATTTTGGACATAGTGTCCACTAAGGTAAATATGAGACTCAAGCAAAAATTGGTGGTTCTTTATGAGACAAAAAAAAAAAAAAGTTTAGGATAGAATTAGGATTGGACCAAAATTTAAGAGTTTTTTCTGAGATGAAAAAAATTTAGAATATAATTGGGACAAGATCTAAAGTTGAGGGTGTTTAGGATAATAGGCTCATCTGGAAAAGGATGTTTATAGTCAAAAGCGAAGGTAAAGTGGTATTATTGGGAAAAGTGATGATGGTTTTTCGTGTTTTTCTCTTCTTTTTTCCTTTTATTGATGAGTTTAAACAGGTAATCATAATCAACATCCTATTTTAAGTCTGAATTTTCGGTGAGATAGTATTGCGAACCTAAAATCATGGAAACTGAGCAAAAGAACATATAAAAAATCAACTATATTAAGATAATGTACAGAGCAAAACGTGAATTTTACCGAGAGCAAAACGAACTAAGGTTTGTTGTGAAACCCAAATCCTAAAATATCAAATCTAGTATTAGAATGTAATGTGAGGAAAATCTCTCTAATATCTATATTCTTGAAACAGATAAACTACTGTGTAAACTATAAATGTACATTTAATCTGAATCTAAAACACTCTATAAAAGTATAGGGTTTATGTGACGTTGATAAACTACTGTGTAAACTACAAATATACATTTTATCCTTTTTCACCAACATTCTTTTTCGCAAATGGTTGTCCTCGGAGAGCTGTGAACATCTAAAATATTCTCCAATCTTATCTCAGGAGAAAGTAATTCAAGTGACGGACATGATGACGTGATGTACACAACTAATTACCATTGTTCACATGTGATAAATCTAATCTACTTGGCATCATGTGTATAATCCTACTTTTCATTTATTAGCATGTCCTTTTCACGTGGTGCATCGCTCACACGAAATATATTTTTCTCCTCCCACACTCCTCCAATCATGGTTTTCTGGACCAATATACATTTTTCCATTAAATCACATGCTAATTAGTCCTTTTGCAAATGCATATATTCATAACCAAGCTCACAAGAAAAGCAGGGAAACGCTCACAAATATCTGGGCAAGAAACCAACTCCATGTGGTTGCCAGGCAGAGCCTCACCTTGCTTTTCAGCCCGTGTTATTTTCTCCCTCAATCCGCTTCTTCTTCTTCTTCTTCATTCTCGTTTCGGATACTTGTCTAATTCATTAACTAACAATCAAAATGTAAATCTTTACGTTTTCGCCTTCCCTTACATAAACACTCACCACGTATACTATGGTTTTGTCCTCACGAAATTGATTATGTATCAGCCCAAACCATCCGAAAAATGTCAATGTAAATTTTAAGGTCTGGAATAAGCGACATCAATTAGCTAGGCAATTAAGTTTCACCAATACTATTTTTGGTACGACAAAATAGAATAGAACAAATATGTTAATTTGGTAAATTTTACAGTGACGGAAAAAAAATACTGTGAAAGTAGAGGGAAGCATTAATCTTAATATGTTTAATACAAAAATTAGATTAAAAGTTATAAATAATTTAATAAAATATTATTCTTAAAACATAGTTGACTACATAGTCATGACACTGATTGATAGGGAAAAAACCACAAAAAGGCCTAAACTATACCCATCGCGATACATTTATCTAAACTTTTTTCTATGTACCAAAAAATCATAAACTTGTACCTTTATGACACATTTAATTACTATCAGAATTCTGTTAATACTTACCATTAAAAATCTGCCTTCATGGATGCTAGAAAGCAAACATTGTAGCCATGATGCCCCCATAGCTTAAGTGAAATAAAAATGATATACTTTTGATTGAAAAATCATTTCTGGAGAATCTTGATGAATGATAATTGTGTCACATAGCTACAAGTTTGGTGTTTTTATGTCACAAAAAAATGTTTAAGGTAAAAGTGTCATAGTAGGTATAATTTTGGAGGTTTTTTTACAAATGGTTATTGAACTTTGGCCCGATGCGCAATGTGATCCGTGAGCTTTAACTTAATGTTCAAATTTAGTCCCTAAATTTTTAATTTGGTATATGTTTAACTATATGAAAATGTGCAATATTGTCCTTGATCTTAAATTAATGGAAAAACTATATCCAACATTTTTATATAATTCAAGGAGTGTATTGAACATGTAGCAAAAGTTTATGGACCATACATAATTCATTAAAATTTTAGGGACTATATTGAATATTAAGCTAAAATTTAGGAACCACATTATATGTCGAGCAAAGTTCAAGAATTATTTATGTTATTATCCCAAAAAGGAACTTTGATGTATGTCAAGTGGGTAAATTTTGGGGTTCTTTGTGGCTTTTTTATGTAATTAATATGTCATCAACTAAATTATTAAGAAATATTAGTTTTGGTGGGGTAACCCTTTGCCATGAAAATCTTTTGGTCATTTTGGGTTGACTTTGACCACGTGTTTCTTTTTCGTGGCGAAAGTACCCAAAATGTTTGACCGAAAAGTTTCTTACTCTCCACGTTGTTATGAGATAGATCTAAACTTTCAGTTCGAAGATTTATAATTACCGAAATAATTTGTTTATGCTTAATTTCTCAAGAATATATAATTAATTTAATTTACTTTATAGATTACTTTTTTTGGTTATTGATTGAATGATTAATTTTTTCATCTAATATTTTTATATCAAAATATTTACACTTCCTACTTTCCTCTTCAATTGTCATTTTTTTTTTCATAGATTGTTCAAGCTATACACTTGCATACGAAATAAGTTGGCAACTGTGAAAATTGAATTCAAAATCAATAAACCTTAGCCATACAATATTCTCAAATAGGTAGAGAGCACCAATTACATGTCGAAATGAGTTAGTACTTCATGTTATAAGGTGAGAATAGCAGAAATTTCAATTATATTGATAATTTATGTTCATGTGTTTTTTCTAGAGAATTCGTAGGTTTCATAGACTGAGTTTCTGTTATAGTAGATTTGAGGTCTTAAACCTCAAAATCTCGAGTTGAGGTGCTCGAGACTTTTAATCTAAGTTCAATAAGCTTCATTTTGATACTTTGAACGAATGTCGTTTGATACCTGAAGTCCACTTCCAAAGTTCATTTATATGTTCTCGAAATTGAGTTAGATTATATGATGATTTGGAATTTTGAGCATTTTACGTGTTTGTTGATTTTTTGCTAAATTTTGTGCTTAGATTTAGAGGTTGGTGTCTCATGAAAGTTGTTTGAAATGTCCTTGGCTACAACATATATTTTTTTCAGATTTTTTTGGAGTTGATTTAGCCAAGGAAATCTCTGATAAAACGTCCTTAGGGTGCTTTGTCCTGTTTGTGACTTGATTGATGTTTGCCTTAAAATGAGTCAGTAAATGCATTCGATTGGTCTCGAGTCCTTCACAACAGTTGTAGTGCATCTCATAAGTTTTTAATGATGTATAGATCGCACCAATTGGCCATCGTTTGCTTGGTTAATCTCATGATCAAAGATAGATTTTAACTATGCAATTTTGGGCAGTAGGATTGGTTTGACCTGTTTTGCAAATTTTGTATGATTTTTTGCGAATCAAATTAGGTTAAGATGTTTCATGAAACTTAAACCTTGCATCTAGACCTAAATAGCACAAAAAATTGTATATTTTTTTTTATGTCATTTAAAGAAGATAAATCATGATTTGTTTAGGACATTGTTGATGTGGTTACTGCAGATTAGACCTCTAAATGGAAATATCTTTGATCATGAGTATTAACATGTTCAATTGCCTTCGATGCATTCTAGACATTTGTAAAGGACATTCCAAGTTTCGAAATGACATATAGCATGCCTAAATTGTTTGTCATTATCCCTAAGCCTACATCTATCCACTCTTCAAACTAATAGCCATAAGTCGGACTAGATTCTACTAGTAATCTACTCAAAAAGTTACAATTGACAAGCACTAATCTTATTACAAGATAGATCACATTATCAGGACATAACTACTACTTTCACTCTTGTACTCTTAATCTAGAGCACAATCACTCCAACAACACAAATACAATACTCAATGAAACAATCGAAAGAGAGCTTATCGCTAAAAAAAAAAGCGAAACTATTTTTCAAATCTTGATATATGTCGTTCTCTCTCTAACATTTGGCATCTATTATCTTCTCCTTTATAACCATCTTCAATCTATCCATTGGAGGTGGATTGAAGAAACAAAGAATCGTTAGAGTGATCGTTGATGTATTGTCTAAAGATAGAACTACTCATACAATCCTTTTCTTAGATATTTGCACTCAAAATAATATCGGTTGTTGTCCCTTCGTTGTAGTCTTTGACAGACCTATCAGACTACCTAACTATTTGATTACTATATCCACCTGAATTTTACTATTGTGCGAATCCATAGCCACAACAGATGTATTACTAAATTAACAAACATTAACAAAATGTACGTTGTTGCCATAGCACCAATGACCCGATATGTGCACCATCAACATAGATATCGACATCAGTTGATTTTTTAGGTCTATTGGTACTATTTATGGAAAATCTGTATCAAGACGTATTGTCATTCTTCTGTCCACTTAATCACACCATGGATCTTACTTGGTCTTTTGTTACAACCACTGCATATACTATAGTGAACATTATATTGAAGATAGCTTGGCATTATCAAAATTATTTGGAGATATTTTTTCAACAAAGAATATGTGTGACGAGTTTACAATTAAACTGAATCTTAAAATAGTTCTCGGTCGATGGATCATCTCTTTACATCCCAAAACTAGCCATTATGCTACTAGTGAGAGGATATTAATGTTCCTATTGAGACTAATGGGTCAAAGCTTCACCATTGATTATTAGATATCTCGGGGAATAATGAGTCATAAGTTATTGGGTATTGAGATTAAGCTAGAACATAAGTGCTTGACTTGAGCAAGTTCATTGAACATGACATACATGGAACAATTAGCAATATGAAAGTTCTAAGCGGGGTTAATAACTAATCTTTATACTTTGGTCTTGTATAAAATCCTTAGACCTAAGACATGAAATTGACTTGTATGTTGAATGGATGTGGTTTATAAGTGCGCATATTGACGTTTCGTTGAATTGTCTTTGTACTTGATGGTTATAGTTTATTCACATATGAAGGTACATGCACGTGCAATTATATACCTAAATATACAAGATAGAAGATTGATGTCATATGCAATCTAATTGTGACATTATATTGAAATCTTCAACCAGGTTTGTAATTGAGAATGATTATTTCATGTCTTGTGAAAATATATGTTAGTTAAATTTGGGCATATAATCGAATTGATGGCTTGACAAACAATTCCACAGTCTTTGTTTGATTGGGACATATAGAGACAGAAGGATTAAATTATATGATCGCCAAAACTAATAGGTTTATTATGTTCTTGAAATGTTCGCATTATAGGAATTGGAGACTGATTAAGGCAATTAGTTCTCTTAGTCCTATTGCTAGTTCAATAATGAATCTAGGGATATCACATACCATAACCAATTCAAAATGACATTTAAAATAAGAGAGACAATATTGCAAATTTGTTTGCAATTGAGGCAATTAGATTGAGTTGGGCTAAAAATAAAATATTTGAAAGGGGTTTCAAACTTTACAGCCAAATCAAAGGTTTGAAGCGAGTTCAGACTTTACAGTCGAATCAAAGAAATGAAGTGCAATGACTGAATTAATGATCTAAAGTAAGTTTAGACCAATAACCGTATTAATGATTTGAAGTGAGTTCAAAATTAATGGTCACATTAATGATATGAAATGAGTTCAAAATAAATAACCAATTAAAGATATGAAACGATTCCCAACTTAAGGGCTAATTTAAATTGTTGAAACGGTTTTAGATTTAATGACCACATTAATGATCTAAAATGATTTTAGAAGTAACGATCAAATTAAAGTTTTGTAATTACAAAGTTAATACATAGAATAAAGTTTTGTAATGGTTACAGAATTAATGTTTAAATTAATGCTTTGAAATGGTTTTAGAACTTATGTCCACATTCAAAGTCGAAAGCAAGTTCAAACATTACAACCAAATTAATACTTTAGAATAGTGTTAGATTGCATGTGACATCCTAAAATTTCGGATTTTAGAATTTATGAGTAAAATATTACCTTTCGAAGGAAATTAGAATCGGGCCGAGTGATTGGCCCGGTAAGTTTCGTTTGTGTTGTGCGTGAGGGCTGGGTTTAGGCCACCAATTAGGCTAGCATAGTTGGTGTTGGGCCATGAATTGGGCCCGATGGGCCAAACATATATAAAAGGCTTGGTTTGGTTGGAAATGTCCACATCTCGTCAATTTAGGTTGTGCGTAAATTCAAGTGGTCTCAAATGTTCAACATCGATTTTTTATAGTCTGAATAGTATCATCCTTTTCATGTGACGTATAGAGCTATTAGTGGACCTACAATCTTAAAAAGCTAGAAATAGTGATATGACGATATCTAGTTAGCTTAGATTATTTCTTTTAATGGTTGAATTGTGTGGGGATATGAACATTATTACTAAGCTTTAGCTTATGACATTAGTGAAAACCCCCAAAATAAAGTAGCTTAACTTAGGTGCCTTAGCATTCTGACCTAAAAAAAAAAAAACTTTGGTGCCTTAGCCTCTCATGGTGATTGAACATTTAGGGGGTAAAATAGGGAATAAACCCTATTCACTTAAACCAAATTTCTCTAAGGCACATAAGTCAACTAAGAAAGACAGAACTTGGATCTTGCATGCAAATGGGAAAAAATCCCATTCGGCTTCCCCATGCAAGAAGGGATGAGAGACCCTTTGATTTCTATATCCCTACACCTTAGAACCTAGCCTCATCATCATTGCCTTTTCCCTTTTCAGCAATCGGCATTCATGCAAGTTGAGGAGGCTCATGTCACGCACCAAAAACCCCATCGTCTTAGCCAATCTTTTCTTCTTCCTTCCCTCTTCTCCGTTGGCTCTTTTCTCCTTCACCTAAGACACCCCATATTTTCCTCTCCATTTTCTCTCTCGTTTTCTTGTTGTTCCTTAAGAAACTAGTAAACATAGGACTTTCCAACCTTCAACCCTTCCCAAAGAAGCCATTTGTGAGTTTCGGAACTAGGTACGGGAGAAGCTTGGTAATAAGCTTTGATGTCCTCTCGGCGCTTGAAGACGGATTGGTTTGGTTTAGCGGATTCTCAACCATAGGTGTTAGTTTCGTGGATAATTTTTGTAACACCCTCGATTCTGACCCCATAAGGATTGGCCATAAGTTCCTAAAGGGATCGACCATGGACCATTGGCCATGGATCGATCAGTTTGATCGGCAAGGAATCACGGATCGGTCATGGTCCGACCGATCGACCGATCGACCGGTCACGAACGGGTCGAGGTGTCAATTGTGGATTTTCTATTGATCATACCTATGGGTAGGACCTATGGGATCACTAGCTCATAAGATGACTTTTTGATCACGGGGATTGATGATGGGATGATTTGGATCGGTAGATGGTCATGGGTTGATCCAACCGGTCGTAATGCTCAGCCGCGGGTGATTTCGTTCGGCTATGCATCGAGACACGGACGATCTGACTTGATCAAATGTGATCGCCTTCTGATAAAAAATGTATCATTCTTTATTTAATTCTTAGTGATTGAAAATGAATCTTGAATTGGTGATGTCCAATCATGGATTGGTAATGCACCAACCATGAGCCATACAAATGGATCGGGTGTCGACCAGAATGAGCTCAGGGATAGACCCAACTATTCCGTCACTAATTCTAAAGTCCATGAATGCCTTAACTTAGTACTAGGCCATGGATACCCTTAGGATTGACCTTGATCGATCGAAGGGCTAATGGACCGATCCTTTAGGCCAATCGATCGTCCAAAGAGACGGTTCGTGCAAGCATGGGACGTGATGGCCAAATCTCGGGTATACATGATTCAGTTTTTTGAGGTGTACTTAATGATCCCTTTTCTAACTTTGGAACCAACTGAGACGAGAGAATTCTCTAGACCACATTTTTTATGAAGAAAAAGACAAAATTGATCTCTAGAACACCTTAGCTTCTTCATGAAGAAGGTTGACTTATCATTCCACCTAGATTTTTCTAGATATGGTCATAATTACCAATGATTTACTTTGGGAATTAAGCAAAGTATCCAAGCCAAATGTCCCAATAAAAATAGGACACATAAGAGCTAAAAATATGACACATGGGAGCCTTAAAGCCACCCTATCTTTTAGAGTGCCATGTATGCATAATAACTTGTCCCTTAATAATGAGCAAAGTGCTCTTGTGGTCCAATGAAATGGAGACAAATAAGGCTTCAATTAATGACACTAGGTCATTAGATCTCCACCTCATAAGCTTAGGTGTCCCTTGAAAATTTGGTAATGATGGCTTAAGATTTTCCTTGGGGAAGAAGCAAATGACTCAAGGGCTTAAGTAGACCAATAAGAATAGAACTTGGTGGAATATTCTAGAAAGCCAAAATTTATGAAGCAAGTTCTTGAATTGAAGCATGTGCTAAATATCAAAACCCCATGATTAACTAAATATAAGCATTTAATGAGAATGGTGAGTCATTAGTTTAGGTGTTCATGAAAGATATGGTCATCATTATCATAAAATCTTTGTCACGCCCCGATCCTTGAGCGCGTGCCCATCCCTTTGTAGTCGATGAAATTTGCGACGTCCCAATACGTGTCATCGACCTATTCATTTTATTGCAAATGCAAAAGCGAATTAAACACCCCTAACAACAAACAGCATGGGTTAGAAAAACAGGAAAACAAATTCATAACCAAAACACGCTTTTATATACACACTAAGTCATAAATAGAAGTCAACAACCAAAAGCCTACAAAAGACCAATTCTAAAAAAGAAGCTGTCCTAACTGATCTACACTTCAGATCCCCTCAGCTCGACTCCAGGTCCTCCATCCTACGGCCCTGAAAAGTTAAAGCCCACGATGGGGTGAGATATAAATCTCAACGTGTTTATGCTCTAAATCCCGATTAGGAGAGTAATACGCCTACAGGCGTTCTAACCACTCAGCTTCACAATCACAAAGACTTACCTTATCTCAGATTATTCCTACATGTTAGCACAATTCATAACACATACATAACAGTATTCATGCTCAAACAATTGGAACGCCAACACTTTCATCTCAACAGCACAATGGGTCCCAATTATAAGGCCAAATTGTTATGACACGTCCCATTCCATGCTACACAATTTTGCCCCATAATCCAGCGCATCAATCTCACTTAGAGTGCATTCCAATTGTTAGTCTCAGCCACACACGAGCACGGCCTACTCAAAGTTCAACGGTCTACTGGCGTAGCCATGGATCATCTCGCCCCATCGAGCATGACAACGTCACTACGTTAACGGCATTCCATAAAGGAGCTTCAGTCCAAAATCTACTGCGACTGGCATCCATTGGTAGGGCATCCCATATAGGGGCACGTCTAGCTCAACAACTCGTGACAGGTTCTCTTAATCAACACACGACTATTCAATCTCAGCCTAGGACACTGTGCATTGCACTTAAATACCTTAATTAAAATAGTGAACTTGGCATATTTTCTTCGTATTAAAAATACACGGTAAAAGTAATCGTGTGCGGGTATACAGTCAATTTGAACCAGAAAAACCGATACCCTTCCTTTTCAAATCCCACTATTTGATATAGTATTTAAAACCATTTTCGATGTCTAAACCCAACCCCGGTAATTTCTAAATAATTACCAAAATTTCCAAAATTTGAATTAAATACTCAAAATTACAATCACCACTCAATTTACACAATTTAATACTCAATTGTAGAAATTAACCACACTATTGTAATCAGCATGAAATTCCGGTCACCGACTATTCCGGTCTAATTTCCGGAAAATATTAAATAATTAAATAATTTTCAAAATTAATTAAATAAATACATATTAATTCAATAAATACAAACTTAGGCTAAAAATTGCTAATCTAACTACCTATTGAACTAATTAAATTATCCTAACCATTCTAACTACAAGGCCACACAATAAACTAACTAATTACAATTTCTAACCACCTAAATCACTAATCTAACTAACCTAAATTAATTAAACAAATTAATAACTACATTAATCTAATCTTAATTTAATCTAACACTCCTTAAACGTCATTAACACCCTAATGAGAATTTAGTATATAAACTCACCGGTTTAGCACAAAAAAATCGGTTCACCGCGATGGCGGCGCAACGGCAGCCGAAACTTGGGCCTAAGGCGACGCCAAGGAAGACCAAACCGAGGCCAAAAAGACCTTGCAAGGCTCACGGTTGCTGCTTGTCTGGAAGGGGCTTGCTGGTCATGGCTTCGCTTGGCTGATCGGAGTTGCAGCACTCAGTGGCAACTTGGTGGGGACACGGTTGTTGGTTGCAGGCGGTCACGGTTGCTGGACGTGTGGCCGCATGAGAAGGACCAGCAAAGGAGTTGACTCAGTGGGGGGAGGGGGTTTCTCACAACCGGTGGCAGCGAAATGGAGTGAGTCAGTGGAGGGAGATGCGGACGAAGGAGAGGGGCCACTGCTGGAGTCTTCATGGCAACGTGAAAGAGGAGCAGTAGATTCGGTGGAGAACAGAGGTTGGTGGGGTTGCAAGGTTTGAAGGAAGGAGTTACTTCAAGGGAAAACATGAAAGAAAGCAAAAATAGAAGGGAAAAATGAAAGAGAAGCGGGCGAGAGGGTCGGGGGAAGTTGGTTCGCGAAGAAGAAGGGAGCAGACTTGGCGTGAGGAGGAAGCTTTAGTTTGGCGGGGGGGAATCAACAAAACTATCTACACAATTAATGTTTGGTTCCCCAAAAGTCTCCATGCCTATCCCTTGGTTCCCAAATTCTTTCTTGCACATAAAATCCCATAAATAACAAGTTTTGATGCCAAATGTTGCAGCCCCATACTAGCCTCTGAATTTACTAATAGAGCTTCAATTTCTTCACCAAATTCCCCAATTTGATGTCCAATTTGTTTAAGTAGGAAGCCCACACAATTTCCACAATTTCCCTTCACTAAATAGCTCACTAAGGAGGCCAAACATCCACTTAATTTGGCCCCTCCGAATTTTCTTTCTTTTCCGAATTTTCTGAATTGATTTTCCATAAAAATCCCGAGCTTGCCAAAATTTCTTTGGAGGATGAGTCGATGTTCCTAAAATAAATTGTGACATGACAGAACTTTCAATTCTTGAAATCGAGTTCAAATTTGCGGTTAATTTCAATTTGACGCGATTTTAGCATGACCTAATCTACTGGGTAGCTTTTAGGAATTTTTAGTGCAATGACCCGTGGTTGATTATTTTCGAGCCACAATGTACATCTTTGACACATTGACAATTCTCGGTTGTCATGAAAATCTTAAGGTTTCAAATCCGGGCACAGAGTACCAAAACAACAAACAAATCGGTTTAGTGCCGTTCAATAGAAATTTTGCAATTAGGTGGAATCACCCACACACTAATCACATACCTTTGTCAAATTGACATATCTCCGGTCTTTGATCGATTTTAACGGTGCCGTAATGACCCTTGCAGATGAGCACGGCCGAGCAATTGATTCCCTGTCGAATTCTCAAGTCTATTGCTTTTAGATTCCTTAACGGCTTCACCTGATAAACTAATTATTCCGTGAGTGACCAACTTATGGAAAAGAACTATAAGCGCGTTGATGAAAAGCCCTACTTATTCAATTGAAAATAGAACCTGAAATTAAAGATGTCACAATTTTCCTTAGAGAACAAGTAGGCCAAGTCATGATAGCATTGTATAAATGGTCCAATAGAAATGAAACAAGTAAGCCTCCAATCATTGCATTTGGCCATTAGGTGTGCCACCTTTTAAAATAGGCATGACACCTTGCAACTTAAGCTTGCCACCTCAATGCCATAGCCGTGCCACTCTAAAAAATGTGACTGGACTACTTAGATGAGTAATGATGAGGTTGGTGCCTATAAATAGATAAATGCCTCATTCATTTCTATCGTTGGAACCCTTTTGCCATTCACACACCATTCTTTCCTTTCTCTCCTTTCTCTTGGCCTTACACCATCACCCCATCAAGTTATCCAAGCTAGTTCTCGATGTTTGCCCAAGTAAGTGATCTTTATGTCTCATTTAGGATGGTAGTCTCCACTGTCGAGTCTAGTTAGGTGCTCACTCATCAAGCCGTGTCTTTTGTATGGTTTTGCTCATGTTTGTGCTTAAACGTGTGCTTAAGTTGTTCACGCCCAGAATGAGGCCGAGGTTCATTTGGATTGATTTCATCGCAAGACAAAGTTGCCCAAGCCATAAAGCCTTGGTTTCGACATAAATAGGATGCCATGTCCAAGCCTTGCTTGGTGCGGGAATTGCCTAAGGCCGCAACATCCTAAATCGACATTAAGGTGTGTCGATCTTATGCCTTGATCAGTATAGGGATCACCTAAATCCACAAGGTCTTGGTAAGGCACCAAGCATGCTAATTTCTATAGCCCAATGGACACGGGGACTTTGTACTTGGCGTTGAATGAAACCACGAGTTGAGGGTCATTCTTGATACATGTATTTTCATATTGGGTTGGAGTCGAGATCCATCAAGCTTGGGATCGTGTGAGGGCCCGGTCGATGACGAGCCTCGACCCTTTGGGTACGCCACGCCGTCCCTTGGTCCTTGTGCGGAAGTGGGTATCGAAACTCCATCTTAATTTAAAATGATGCACATGATATATAAACCAGGCACTTTTATTTATTTATAACTTTCAGATGATATCGATTAGTACACTGAGGCCAAAAAAGTTCCTATTTTTGGCTAAACCAAAATTGGACTGACCATCTAGCTATCTATCTACACTGTCGTTTGGGTGTCATGTGCTGGCGTCCAAAAATGCTGCCATCCTCCTAGGTCCTCCACCTACTCGACCCCACTCAAGTCGTCATCATCATCCTCTGGAAGCGGTATTGGCCCCATCGTACGCCTGTTGACTCGAGCATGCAGGACGATAAACCCCATGAGCATGGGGCCTGTGGTGAGGATCATCATGATCCGAATGAATGTGACGCTCGGAAAGTTAGGGTTGGCATGCTCTGTTTGGTCCCACCTAAGGTTGATGGGGATGCCATAGAACATACCAGAAGACGCGGGCTGTAGTGGCATATCTATGTCTCTGAAATATGATAGTCCCATAAGGGGTGAGTACAACCAGTCAGCAGTCAAAATTCTACTAAACTATACTACGTTAGTCTATCGCCACCTGATTACATGCAATCCAAAACAAGTTACATAACTGTAGTAATGAATATGCATCATTTCAAAGGAATCTCATAACAAGACGGCATATCAGAAAACAATGAGAATTTAGAAACTTAGTTTATCTCGATTCACTATCACCATCTTCCAAGGGATACCGTGTACCATCCTTCAGGCATCTTGCACCCCACCTAGCATCATGAGGACCTTTGGTTTCATAATTTAGTCATCAGGCATCCAAAGCGTGTTATGTCACACCCTTAAGCATCTCGCACCCTACTTGGTATCACAAGGACCTCCGGAGCTCATCATGTCCCCAGGCATCTGGAACGTGTTACGTCACACTTCCAGGCATCCTGACTCCCGAGGAACCTCCGGGGCTCATCACTACCCCCAGGCATCTGGAAGCATTGCCATCTCGACCCTTCAAGCAACCCGACACCCAGGGCATCGTCGTCAATGTGGACTGATAGCATTCGTTACTCACATATCATGGTGTAGCAATCCAACAATTTAATGCCAAAACATTTTTCATGTCACCAATATAGGGAAATTGCTTTGATTCCAAAATCCCAAATCAATGGTATAAGTCAACGTGCAATGAAATCTTAAGGATGCACCAACTCCGTGACAACAAAATCTTTCATAAAATCAAGAGCTTAAAAACCAGAATAAATCGAAATCAAATTTCATCATTCCCCCCTATTATTTTCTGAAATTCACAAGTGTGGACTTAAAGCATCCTCACGCCTCAAAACGTCGAATTTTCACGGGATAATTTTCATCAAAAGCTGTAAACATTTCTTGTAATATTGAAATCAGCATGTCTGTGGGTCGATAACCTTAGCCCCGACCCTAAAATTTTTGAAGCAGTTCATAAGTAACGTCTTAAAGCTTTGAAATACCAAAGTCAATGCATGCATGGGTCCCTAATTCGAATTTGACCGTAGAAAATACTAAATTTCCTTCACATAGCTCGTGGTCAATCCGGCGACCTCCGAATTCACAAACTAACGCGAGTATCCTAAAACAACGTTAGTTTACGGGACACATTTCACCAAGTAACAACGGAGTTCATGTTGTATAGGTTAGTAGATATCGACTTGCCTCGAGTTCGGTGGCTTTGGCAGTGAGGCGAACTGTGAGCTGTAGGTGCGGCTGGCGGCATAACGATGCAATAGCTGAATGGAGACGCGGTTGGTGGTGAGCTGCGAGATAGTGAGGAGGCTGGTGACGTAGTGGTGCGGTGGTCGGCAGCAAGGTGTAAGCGAAACAGTGCTGAAATTTGGGTGGAGTTTGCTGCTGGTATTGAGGCAAGGGTTGAGCGCAAAGAGGAAGAAGAAGATGGTTTCCTCTTGGTTCCTCTGGTTGTTGACTTTGTGATTCAACAAATGAGAAAATCCTGGTGGCCGCACGAGTAGAGGGCAGCTGGAGGAGGCGTGGCTGCTTGCTAAGTTTCTCGGCTACCACCTGAAGTTCTCACGTAATGAGCGTGTCCCTTGGAGAGTCCAAGTCCTCAATTGCTGTCCATGAAAGAGAGGTAGACGTGGCTACAATTGGTGTGGTCAAAGTCTTCAATTGTTGCATGAAGATGCATGGTCTAACGCGGCTGTTGGTTGAGCCAATAGAGGAGAATGTGTAGTTGCCGAATTTGGAGCCGATGATCCTCATTTCTGCATGAAGGAGGGGCAGCTTGTGATGGTTGCATGGTGGTCAACCATTCCCCTTTCATTGACCACCTAGTGGACGTATGCATGGGAGATGCATGGCGTGGCTGCATGGCCAACCAAAAAAATAGAGCATGCTGAAGATGTGGCCGCTCACATAGCCATCTGAAGAGACGAACGGCTATGGCGGGGCGCATGTAATTCAAGTCTTCAGCTCAGTTGATTGGCGGGGTAGTTCGGGCCAACGTTTCTTTCGTAGTTAACTGCATTAAACGAGAAAATTTTAGATGATGAGCTATCATGAAAATGTGACGAAACGTGGCGTTTCGTTACGGTGAGAGTGGTGATGAAATGACGGCTACAAGTGATGCCAACAACGTAGTCGACGACAAACTCGTCGATCCGTCACGGACCGCTATGTATTCAAGGTCCGGCGAAATCTGAATATCACAGATTGTCACTAAAGCGAGGTGTACCCAAGCCTTGAGGTCTTGGATCGGTATTGAGGCGTACCATTTCCGAGTCTTGTCTAGTGTGGGGATTAGTGCTAAGTGATTGATTTAAGTTACCGTTTTCGAGCCTTTGGGCAGTGCATGTGTCGACTAAGAGAAAAGATAAGAATTGACTTGTATGATGCATTTATGCATGCACTTAAAGAGAAAAAAGCATTTGTCGCCACATAGCGCCGGCGACGATGCCTCATTTATCAAACGGGATGCCTTGGTTGAGTCGGGATGTCCTGGTTGAGCTAGGATGCTTAGGTCTTGAACCGGTCGAGCCGAGATGCCCTGGTCGAGCCGAGATGCCCTGGTCGAGCCAGGAAATCTAGCAAGAAGCTGCAAGCCTTGGTCGAGCCAAGAGGGCTTGGTTGAGCCAGGACGATGCTCAATGAATTTGCATAAGTGCTAGTTGTGCATAAGCATAATATGGTGATATATTAATTGATAAGCCAAAGGTAAGTATGCATTGAAGCATGTCACGATGGATATCTACATGTAGTCGAAGGTAGCAACAAGTTTGCTATTGATCTACCATCAACACTGTTTGCGAGTGTTGTACTTGCTAGGCTTGGATGATGAGATGCTTCCTAGTAGAGAACTAGGAATTTTACTTATTGAGTTTTCCTAAAACTCATCCATCATCTTTCAGTCTTGTAGGTATGGAAGTCTTATGTCAATTTTGAGAGTTGCAGTCACGCCAAAGGAGATAGGATTTCCCTTGGCCTATGTGGAAAAATTCGTACTTTAATGTAAAAAGAAAAGAGTGCCTATATAGAAAGGGCTTGTAAAAGTATTGTTATAATATAAATTAGTGTGTTCTGCTTGATGTAGGTCTCAGTCTTCCAGTTGTTGTTTGTCTGGAGAGTTGTTTATTCACATTTTAGCATGCGCATGATAACAAGTTAAAAAGAATCGAGAAGGCGACAAGCCTGGGACATTGCGAAAATAACCCTTGTCGCTCGCGACCTTGGAGATGGAGTTGGGGTCATGAAAATTTTAGCTTGCATGTGTTCTATGCATGAGGTGTGAACTAAGGAGCTGAGGTAGATTTCCCTAGAATTTATTTTACGGAACCTTTGGTATTTGTCGATTTTGTTGTTTGGAATGTGGTGCAAATTTACAAAAGCTTCCTTGATGAAAAATGCTTTAAACATCCTCATCTATAACATACATTTTAATCGAAATTTTATGGACTAGGAGAGTCAAGTTATAAGTCTTGTTTCATGGAAGTCAGTATGCTGTTTAGGGTTGGAATTGGTGACCTTTAAAGTTTGCAGAGTTTTTATAAAATGTTGTGGATCAAATTTCAATATGTTTTCCACACAAAGGTTGTTCATCATATCTTAAAGTACAACATAGGTAAATTTTAGAGCTAATGAATGAGTTTTGGGTGTCAAAGTAGCCTGGTGTGTAAGGATGTATATTCTGGTTACTAGGACAATCTTGTGGCTGTTTTTTTTGCAATTTACTGCTCTTAATTTAGAAGGAACTAGGTTTGTCTTTCTTCATAAAAAAAATGTAAATTTAAATGTCAACTACAACATACTAAAATTTGAGGATTTTTCGAACTCATTTTGTTAAGAATCTGGAATTAATTCCAAAGCCATTCAAGTAGGCTTGGTTCTGCCAGTAAGTGCTGTTGGGGGTCTAGTTGGTATCTTTGACATTCTTCTTGCTGAAACTTGTAATTCGAGATTGTGGGAGATTCTAGCATGCTGTGGATCTTTGTTTGATGGCTGTGCACGAGTGATGCTTGTTATGTATGTGAAATAATGTGTAGTAAGTTAGGATGATTGTGTAGGGTAATTCTGTCATGCATGGTGTGGTGTTGTGATGTTAGCATGTGAGCATGCTTTGTGGAAGTGCATATTTGTGCTGGTGATGATATAATTGTGTCTTATATTAAGATTGTGGTGTGGTGAAATGTGTGAAATGGATTAAATCAAGAGATGTTCCATCAACCAGCTTTCCAATGATTACCCTGGGGAGTAGGGATACCTTAACTTGTGTGGTCTAAGATGTCTTAGTTTAAATCACAAGGCAAGCACCCCTTGAATACCGGGATGCCTTGAAGGGAGATGCCTAGAGCCAGCATCCCATGAAAGTCCAGCCAACGACCCAGAAATGACTCGAGTAGACTAGCTAGTGACCCGAGTTAAATCTGTCCTGAGGGTGGAATGAAATTATTCACACATTTAAATTAATCCATAAGGTGTGTAAGTACATGTGAATGTGTGAAGCTGCGTGCTTGTTGAATTATTGGGTTGTGTATGCCCTGTTACGTGAATTTTGTGCATTCTGTCTATTTTGGTATGTTTGGACTGATGAACTTCATGAGTATTATATGCTGCCCTGATTGGATATGGCCATGTATATGTTGGTCTGTTATTTTGAGCTATGTTTGCTACTGAGCGAGATTAGGATCTTGAGGTTTAATGCCGTGCTTTATCCTTTATTGGGCATTTTGCTCACCTCTTATTTTCATTTCAAGTCATTAGCGATTGACATGTCGCCGGTGGCAACCGATGGCACACCTATGCATGTAATGGGTGTATATCGATACTTCCAAGACCGAGAGTCTGGCGTCACCTTTACCCGATATGTTTGGATAGATGATGGGTGCCCCAACCTATTTCCGATACGCTTTGTATTTGTGTACCTCAATCTGATAGAGCAGTTCTATGGCCTCATCCGCTTATGAGGTGTTAGGCGTGAAACTAGGAGATGCTCCATAGTAGGGTGCTAGGTGATAGATGGGAAAAATTACCGGGTAGAGGCCTTCTTGGGCTGTCCTAGGTGTTTTGATGTTTCAAATCATATTGATATGTATTTTGTGGTCCTAGTATCTATCATGATGTTCTTTTGCCTATGTAATTATATAAAGAATGAATGATATGGAAGGAAGTGTTTTATTTTTTATTTTTTATTTTTTTTATGGAAGGAAGTGTTCATGAAACTTGTTTTTGAGTGCAAAACACTTACATTAAGAATGTAAATTGATAAATATTCTTCCGCACTTGTGAAAATAGAAAAATATTAAGGTCTAGGGTCTAGTAAGTGATGGCCTTGTACGTCACAATTAATGAGTCGAATTAATGTGATTTGTGACTGATTATAAAAAACGATTGAGAGATAGGGTCATGGATGGTCGAGTGATGATAGTGATTAATCAAAATAGTAACACACAAGAGTAATTACTAACATAATTGTCATGGTAAGCTCTCTCAAGTTAGTCTTTACTATTTGACACAAGTTGGTGGTGTGTCTGAATTAAAGGCCCGACATTTGTAGGGCTGGAACTCAACAACATTAGAATCGAAGTACGTTAGAACTAGTGTCACGAGGAGATTCGACATTTGTAGGTAGGAACGTGAGAACCAATGCTACGAGCACATTAGGCATTTGTGGTCTAGATTTGAAGAACGTTAGAATCAATGTCACAAGCAGACTAGACATTCACAGTGGAGATCTAAAAAAGTCAGAACCAATGCTATAAGGATATCAGACGTTCGTGATAATAATTTGAAGAACATTAAACTTTTGGAGCATAGTATAAGGGTAATGTGATTAGCCTCCTTTTCATTTTTATGTGCTTTTTATTAAAATGTACAAATAATGTCAATGAGATACATATATGGGCATTTTTGCTTCCACTGCGAATTTGATTCAATTTAACTATGCAGGTGCTCTTATTTTTGAAACAAAATCCCAACAGAAATGTCCTTCCAGCCTTTGATTCAATTGAAGGAACCTACCTTATCAATCTTGGATTCCTTCTCCTTTATCGATCCATTAAACCATGTTGTGATCGACATCTCTCTTTGCTTGCATAAACATTAAATGGTGTTTACCAGAAATTGATGCTCCTAGATTAAAAAGTGAGGTTGTGGTTTTTTGCTTGAGTAACTGAGAAATTCACATCCTGCATCATTTTCTCGTAGAATTTCAGAACTCGAAAATGTGAATTAGCCGATGTTCATCGATGTCCTTCACGATTTTCAAATTATTACTGTCAATTCCGCCTGGACCCAATGCGTTCGGGCCGGACCAAATGCCGACAAAATCCCGGCCCGCCCGAGACAACTAGCTAAGTAGCCATCTAGCCCTTGTGCATGAGATTTGCCAGCAAACAGGGATGCGGAGCGTGCGCACCGTGCAGATGGAATCCCTTTCTCCTCTCTCCTACCACCATTTCTGCTATTCCAACGCCTCTGCAGGTGCAAGGGGCCGAAAGCCCAGATTCTATCTTCCTCCATCGAAGAATCCTCGTCTTCTTCGCACCTTCCCTTCGTCCCCCTCCCTCCCTTTCTTCATCGACTCCAGATTCTTCTGGAAGAATTCGGGTGTCCGTGACTTCATTGCCTTGAGCTCACTTTCTGGCCAATACCCACCTCAAGAGCTCGCTCTTCTTCTTGAAGTTGAAGGGTGGGCTGATTTTTCTCATCTTCTTTCCGTTGTTTTGTTTCATTATTGTTATAAGGTTTTCTTTCCCTGTCTTTTTCTTGTGTTTGAATTTCCGTAGGGTCCTTGTGGATGCCTACCGGCTGGCTAATCGCCAGGCCTTCAATTTGGGTGAGTTCAGTTTGACGGAGTGCGTCTATCAACACATTACGGTGTTGTTCCTTTTAGTTTGAGAATGTTTAATATGGCGGTGCCGCTGAACTCTCTATTTCCGTTCTGGGTATGTTCAGCATTTCGAAAGCTTGGGCTTGACTGTGCGAATTGGACCGAGCCTGTCTACCTAGACCTCGTAAGGTTTGGAAATTAGTTAATCATGCATTCTTTTCTTATCTCGTCTGTAATTATATTCCCATGTTAGGTTCGTACGCATTGGCTCTCTGTAAAAGTGGATATTCTTCTTGATTGATGATGGCTATATAAAAATTGGTACGCAAAACTGGTATATAAAGTGACTTGGCGGACCTGAATCTAGTGGGCCAGGTTTAGTAGCCAATTAGAGTCCACCACCGATGTTGTGGACCAGTTTCCCTAGCGTTGTTCTTCTTGGTGATGATTGATGGGAAATTGTTAGATTCTTGTCATGAGTTGATTATTTTCAATGCATGCATATTGTTTTCCTTTTGGAGTTTGCATACTTTCTTATACTACTTGAATTTCTGGCAGTCTTCGCTTTTACATATTCTTTACAGTACTCAATTTCTGTGTCATACTTTGATTTTGGACTGTAGATTGGAAATAATTGTTTTGGGCAAGTTTTTTGAGATAGGGGCTTGTGGTGGAGTAGACTTCCCACCGTTTCTCTTTACTGGTTTTTTTTACAAAAGGATAGCTCACTCTGTTGATGTCAAAGTGGGCTTGCAGTGGGAATTAGTCCTCCCACAATTCAAATTTTTCTAAAAAAGATGATTTACTTATGGGAGAAGAAAATCTCTCCTTTCTGTCTCCAACTGCATTGCTTTCAGAACTGTGCTCTATGCACTTCAATTATCTTGCTGCAGTTAATATATTTGCATCTTAAGTAGCTTGACATTTAATGGCGAAGCATCTTGTAAGGGATCGTTCCTGAAATTAAGGCTGCTGTGATTGATTTTGTCATGGCTTCTAGGAAAAGTGCTGCTGATGAAGAAAGGATGCTGATTCTATATTTTAACCGCGTAAGCTCTTTTTCCACTCTTTCCTGTTCATTTGTAGAAATATGAGAGATCTTGTGTATCTGTTTTCATGTTTCTCTTTCTTCCTCTTTTACTTCTAACCTGATGTTATGTCTAAGTATAGATTGGTTGGCCTACTTCACTGCCCACTAGCGAGAAGAGTTCGTTTGTGAAAAGTGTCTTGCGAGAGAAGGTGAGTTGACTTATATGTTCTTGAGCTCAATCTTCTTTGGCGTTGGATGTACAAAACAAGTATTCAATGCTCTCAATGTGCCCTGTCATCCTTCTGGATAAAAATTCAGTACCATTGTTTTATGTAAATGTAGATACTGAGAGGGACATGAAGAGGAGGAATGATATGTTATGGTAGTCAAACTTAGAAGCGCCCATATTTTTATCTCCATGACAGTAAGACACCCTTAATTTTTCAATGGATTAGACTTCTTCAACTTATGAATTTGCCAATTAGATCCTTGTAGCACTTTCAGCAGGTTGTTAAATGTTAGCAAAGAAACTTTTCTCTACTGTCTTATTATCCCTTCGTCCTTTATAGGGTCAGCTGGATAACAGAATAGAACACCATTGATCTCTCCCTCTCTCCCTCTCTCTCTCCTCCCAGCCCACCCAGCCCACCCCCCCCCACCCCCTTCCTTTCCCTCTCCCTCCTCCCTCTCTCCCCCTCCCTCTCTCTCCCCCTAATTTGGTGCATAAAAACACAGCTAAAGCAAAATAACTTGGGTATTATTTATGCTCTCTACAAGACATGGTTTAGGAGTCTTCCTCTTATTGCTCTAGAGGGTCTATTAACTAGATGAAGGTTAAAGAATCTAGTAGTTCAAAAATCAAATGATAAAATGCAAAGTTGATGCACATTTTAGTGTTCAAAAAGTAAAGTTTAGGGTCTTACTGCATTTAACCTATAAATTGACAAACCTTCTCTATCTCTATCTGTCTCTGTGCTTTTTCTCTGGTTGATAGTTCTATCTCTACCTCCATGATGCACAGTGTCTAGAGACAAAGAATTAGCTTATCCCTCACATATGTTCAACCACTTGTCTTCATTAGGGTTTTTTTTTTTTTTTTTTTTTTTTGGTAAATACTTGTCTTCATTAGGGTTTACTCCTCTTTATTACCATTTCCAAACCTATGAAAGGATTTTGTTGCAAAAGAATTTGCCTACCTGCAAAACGCTAGCACAAGATTGGACAAGACAGTCAGTGATGCATGATGGAAATGATGGGATAAGAAATTTGTTTTCTGGACTAGTGGTCAAAGGATAGAGTGTATGAATAAGTGTTTTTACTGGGATTTATACGAAGGAATATGCTGTATTTTACTATAAAAAAAAGAACTTACTGGAAACTGTGAAATTGATGCTGAATGGAGTGCATTCTGAACGAAAATAAAGTTGGAAAAGATGTAGTTTGCCGCCAAGGTCTAAAGAAAAAATCCACTAGTCGAGGATAAAGAATTTAAGGCTCATCCCCATAAAAAATGGATAAAGAACCATAAATTGAAGGAAGTTATTTACTTCAAGAGGAACTCTCATGTGTACAACTCATGTCTATCATACATGTGAGATCACATCTTTATTTATGGCCAAACTAATACATTGAACTAAGACTAATAATAAATTTCACGACACTCTACATTTTGACTCTCCGGTCTAGTAATGAAGACTAGCTCACACTTTCAAACTTGCAATAAAGACTCTTTGACATTCTAACTTTGTAATTAAGACTCTTTGACAATCGAGCACAAGAAGATGCATTAATTGACTCTTCAACCTTGCATATCAGCCATCGACTATCACTTGAGATTCATCAAGTTGTAGAGACATTATTCTAAGTGTCTTGAATGCATTGAATCAATTTGTGGATAAAAATACCAAATAAAGACCAGAAGGCACACTTTGATTCTTCAACCTTGTATTTAAGCCACTAATCATCAACAAATGCTATCTTGAGTGCCTTGGACCCATGGGACAATGTTGAGGACGAATTTTCTATGTGCTTGCACGACTGACAAATTGGCTTGATTGATTGATGAAGCTTGGGCTGGGATTGTGATGTAATCATTGGAAAATTTAAGTTCTGATGCGCCACATCAATTGGCTGGTAGAGTCGGTGTGTGGCTATGCAAATTTGGGTACTGTAGTTGTGTTGTACAGGATTTTTTGTAGCTGTAACCCCCCATTCCATTGCATTAGATCATCCAGTAGATGTACAGGCTTTGCCCTCTTCTCATTCTTAGGTTGCCTTTTCTTAATATCCTTTCTCTAACTTTTCTGATAAAGCTGCATAAACATGTGTACAAACTTTGGATTTCTTAAACGAAAATTTTCACATAAATCTCAAGTAATGGTCAATACCTCAGCTAACACAAAAAATTATCATTCAGCAAAGCTGCAAAGAGGAGCACACCAGTCCATTTAAACTTCAAGGAACTATCCCCTGAATGTAGACACATGAAATACAATTGCGATTTGATTGTTTAAATTGAGTTGATGCCAATGTGAGTGTGTTAAGGCTGCAAACTTTAAAAGCATCATTGTTATAGTGGTTTTTTTGTCTGCATAACCAAAGCATGATTTCAAATAAGCTTTTAAGTTGCTGAGTGTCAATATGAATATATTTTGTGATGAATGCTAAAAAAAACTTATGAAAGGCTTAGATGCCTTGCATTTTTGTGAAATTCGTTGGTAGAAATTCTCTTTGTGACATGAGCAACCGTTGTGTATTTGCTCATTGCTCTGCATTTTTGTCAGGAATGTAACCTGACTTTGCTGTCCTTGTCTATTCCATTTGATGTACTTCATTTATTACATTATTCTGGTGGGATTTTTTTCTTCTTCCATACACATAGATAACTGTCTTATAAGATATTTATCATCCTAGCTGGTTGCTGCAGAAAAATGCGATGGATGAACTTATGATGTCCAAAGATTTACCTTTGCGACCTGGAATTCAAGAGTAAGTTCTTCCATTTAACAATATGCCAGTAAGTTATCTGCTTTTTCTGAGCATATAATTTCTTTTATGTGTTTGATAAGGAAAAGCTTCTTTTTTATCACTTGTCTTTTTGGGATAGTCAAAATTGCCATTTTTGTAAGTTTGGTGAAGCAAACTTTCTAGATGCTAGGTAGCCAAACTTGCTGTTTTACCTAGAATCACTGAGGTTCTTGCAATGTCGAATCATAAAATTTTACTAGATTTGTAAAGTAACTCTGGAGAATTCTCCGTATCTAAGGATCATGAATCTCTAAACATTTAGACTAAGCAATTAAGTCAAATTAAGTGGGTAACATTTTTATGATATTTCAAAATAGATGCTATAAGATGATAACTGAAGATCGTGAGCATTGTACATTGAAAAATCAATCATAACAGAAGCTAGGCTGTCCAATTTAATCAATAGAAGGCTGATCAATCACAAAAAGAAATTAGGCCTAATGAAGTGCCAAGCTAGAGAAGGCCATCCACATGTTTCATCAAAATCACCATCCTTATATAACCATTATTCATGAATATCATCAAAATTGCAATTATCATCAGCAAGTTCATCCTTTGTCACCTTTGTGGTCGTTGGCATCACTTGTGGTTTATAGCCACCATGCAAGTTCATCCCTTGTCACCTTTGTGGTCGTTGGCATCACTTGTGGTTTATAGCCACCATGCAAGTTCATCCCTTGTCACCTTTGTGGTCGTTGGCATCACTTGTGGTTTATAGACACCATGGCAAAGCTTTGACATTCTTCTGGCTGTGATGTCACAGAGAAGAGTTTTCTTTTGGAATTTAGGCTGCTCGATTAAGGCACAATCTCTCTTCATACAAGAAAATTAACATCCCTCAAAAAATCATCCTAGTGTTCACTAATCCAACACCAGACTCGCTCCATAGGTGCCAACACAACGTCAGTAGGGCAACAAAAGAAGTTTTTCCATATAGCTTTGCATAACCTCTCCTTAAAAATAATTTTGGTCCATAAATCACCAAATGTATCTTTCGCACAAAAGCCTTGTTGAAATGCCATAAAGACATGGCTGTTTGATGGAGAACTTTGGCAACGATATTAAAGGCTTGCCAAGTGGAGATTTAGTTTTAGGTGATAATCTGATTTATTTTGCTTATTAGATTAAGAATCTTTTAAGTGCTCAAGAGTCATTTAGTCTCATTAAGATATTATGTGTCCTATTTATTAGAATAGAATATTCTGTTTCCTAATTTGTGGGATAATATGTCTCCCTTTAAATGGAATGTATGTTTCCTAGTTTTTAAGATATGAAATTTCTTAGGTTTCTTATTTAGGAATTTCCTATTGGGAATAGGGACTACTAGAGTCAATAAGTATGCTCTTCCTTTAATTTATGGTGTATCTATCAACCATTAAACAAAAGCTTCAGTATTTCTTCGCTTTGAATTGTTCGATGCTTTAAACCGCAAGCATGAAGCTTACATCCTCTGGATGTGAACCCACATTCATTTTCCATCATTCACAGATTAGCCAACTCACGTTACTGTTCACGAGAACTGTTCATAGCTCAAAAACAATATTCCATGATCTGAATCAATCCAAAATAGATTGTCTCACATCACTGTTCCATCTTTATAAATAAGAGGATACTTATTGACTTCCATTCTGCTACCCCCCCGCCCCTCTCTCTCTCAACTTTTCTTCCATTAATTCTTTCTAGGATATAGATCCAATCTGGCCAGCCATTTTATCCCCACCCTACCACCTTAGCAACCAGCTAACGGAGATTACATTTACCAGTGAATAAGTTTGATTTCTCCTGGGGGACAAGATTTAAAGTTCCAGATATGTTTACGAAAGAGTCAAAGCTTTAGGTACTTCTGAATATTTGGTGTAAAAATTTATAAAAGACTCTTAAACATTTGGGCCTTTCAGTACTTATTAAAAGTAGTCCAATGCTACAAGTTTAAAAGTTAAACTCATACCGAACGGGTTTTCAAGTTGCTGATCTGTGGAGAGGGCAGGAACCGATATGAGCGGAAATTGAGTCAACTATCTTTATCTGGTTTCTCCTAATTAACATGGTTGTGGCAATTGAACATAATTCTCCACACCAAGCTATCTTAACTAAATTGTGTATATAGACTGTTTGGTACCCTATTGGTTCTTTATTTGGATATTTCTTTTACCCCTAGGAAAGTCCATAACTCGTATCCGCACAAACTCAACAAAACTTTCATAAAGGCATCTTGGGGCTCGGCTGATGAAATTGTTCCAAATTTTGAATATTCAAGCACTAAATCATCTTTGTTGACAACCTTGAGTGCTAATGGAAATAAAGAATCGTTTGATAATAAATGAAGATCAAATAATAAATATTATTTGTTTCACTTAATGTAGAACTTGGAATATACTTGGTAGATTTTTAGCAACATAATTGGGAATAGAGAAGTTCCATTCCTTAACACATTTAGTGGATTTCTGACTTGAATCAATCTTTCATATCAAAATTAGTTAGTTTTATGAAACGTGCTTAATCTTGGTAAGTGTTTATCAAGTGTTTGATTTTTTATTTTCAATAACGATAGTCATCAAACAGGACCTTATTGTCCTCAGCATCTAAGATCCTTTACAAATATTTAGCACTGAAAATTATTAAGCTCACTTGGCAATACTAACTTTTCTTGATATAGAAGATTCAATTCTCTGAAAAATTCACTGGATTTGTTTAAATATACAAGGGTTTCTAATTCTTTTGCTGAAAAAAAAAATACAAAGGACACAACATATTATTGATTGTATTACTAAAACTTACCTACAGTTTCCGCAATTGCATGTTTGGCAAGGGAGAGAAAAAATAACATACGATATTTGATGTTAAGGCATCAGCGCACAACTCTCTCTGTTCCATATTTGACTTAAGGTTGTCAACACTTAAAAAGTCAACGTTGGAATTTTGACTATTTATTGTACGGTTATATCAAACAAGGCTTTAAGTTTTGCGTTTTAACTACTGAGGTATTGGTCCACTTACATGCTTCATATGTTGTTGTATTGTTAAAAGTTTCGTACAAAAAAGTACTTTAGTTTGGAACGTGTCCTGCAAATTGTTGGCGCTCGTTGGAATGGATTACTGTTATTTTTCTTTTCTAGGAAGAAAGGATCAGTTACCTTGTGCTGAAGTCCTAATAAGTCAAGGCCTAATACACGTCTAAAAATGCTGGTTCACGCTTGTTACAAAAAAAAGGCCAAAAGATGCACCAATCAAAGCACGAGTAGTAAAGGATGAAAAGAAAATCGAAATCACACGAGACACAAGATTTACGTGGAAAATCCAAAATGAAAGAAATTAAGAGTATGATCTAAAAGCTTTTAAAAACTACTTGGTAAACCACAAAATTTAAAGATCTAACAAGAAGATAAGAAAAAACAAAAGGGGAAATAACATGGAGGCTAGGGTTATAGAATATTATTAAACACTTTCCTTTTATAGTGTATTCTTAAAAAAATAAAAAAACTAAAACAAAGGTGCATGGTCTAAAATACCATTATATCTAATTTGAAAGTCAAAAACTAAACAAATCTCCACCCTTAACTTCAAATCTCCAAAGGAGCATTGTGCCAAATGCGACAAGACTTCTCTACCTTGCCACTAAAAGTGACCCCACAAGGCCACCCCCAAAATGGCAGAGTCGACGATACACACTCCTAAACCTACATGAGTGTACTTGGCGTAGGAAACAAGAGATGAAATGTCACCAACATTGATTAAGCAATTCAAATGGTGAAAACGCCAATCAAGTTGAAGCAATGCTTGAACTTGGTTAAAAGAACTAATTTGATTAACATATCTGTTGGATTATCCACCATGGGCATTTTTTTTATCGTAACTATATCCTTAGCAATTTCATCACGCACAAAGTGATAATGAATGTCGATATGTTTTATCCTCTCGTGAAACATCATATTTTTGGTAAACTAGATTGCACTTCAATTATTGCAAAAGATAACGGAGGCTTCCTCCTACTTTACCCCAAATTTGCAATCAAACACTTCAACCAAAGAGCTTCCTTTACTACTTCCGTTGTTGCCATGTATTCTACTTCGGTAGTAGACAGAGCAACATTGTCCTACAAAATTGCTCTCCAACCAATTGCGGAACTACCAAGCATAAAAACATAACTTGTCAAAGATCTTCTTTCGTCAATATCACCTGCATAGTTAGAATCAATGAAGCCAACAACCAAATGTCCTATATCACAACTTTTATCAAAGACCAAACCCACATTTGAGGTAATCCAGATCTACCGAATTTATTTCACAGCTTGCTAGTAAGCTTTATCCGGATGTCATATACTTACTCACCACTAACAATCTGTGAAATATCTGGACGAGTGCAAATCATAGCGTACATGAGACTATCCATAATATTAGAATATGGAACTCAAGACATCTCATCTTTCTTTGCTTTAGTTTCAGACGACAAAGAAACTAAAAGCCTAAAATGAGACATCGAAGGAGTACTTACCGATTTGGCATTCTTTATGCGAAAGTGCTGAAGCACTTTCTCAATATACTTCTTCTGTGAGAGGTATAACTTCCCAATCTGTCTGTCTCTGCTAATCTGTAGACTTAGAATTTTCTTGGTAACTTTAAGATCTTTTATCTCAAATTCCCTATTTAGTTGCCTTTTCAAATTTTGTATCTCTAATCGCTACAATAAGCATGTCATTCACATATAATAGCAAATAAATAAATAAAATCATCACGCAATCTTTTATTGTACACATAGCTATCATGCGCACTTCTAACTCAACATAAAGTTATCAAACCTCTTGTACCATTGTAGCGGAAATTGCTTGAAACTATACAAAGAATGTTTCAACCTACAAATATGAGCTTCCTTATCCTCTACAATGAATCCCTTAGGATGAGACATAGATTGTTTTCTCAAGGTTGCCATGCAGAAAAGCAGTCTTGATATCATGTTGCTCAAGCTCTAAATCATGAAGGGCTACTAACACGAGTAACACACAGATGGAACTATGTTTTATAACTGGAGAGAACATTTCATTAAAGTTGATCCCCTCTTTCTAACTAAAACCCTTCGCTACCAAACATGCCTTGAATCTTCCATCTTCAACAATCCTAAGAATTGCTTATTTTCTTTTAAAGGCCCACTTGCATCCAACAGCGCTTTTGTTCTTAGGCAATTTCACAAAATCTAAAGTTTGGTTCTTATGAAGAGACTCCATTCATCCCAACAAGTCACTTCTCAAATTTATAACAAATAGTAGTTTCATGGAATGTGAAAACTTCAATACCAAGCTCTTTAGCGACTATAAGAGCTTATACTATCAAATCAGCAAAATCATACATTTGGGGAAACATAATTTGTCGTTTAGCCCTTTTGTAGTTTATGAAGTATGGACACTCTAGGAGCTTCTGTATTGTGTTGGACGCGCTTCAACATGCTTGTACATACGGTGGACACGTGTCGAAAAATCTAACTCATGGTCAACTTTTCCTAACACGCTTTGACACACATGTCTGGAACTGCATAAGGCATGATGGGTTTCTGGAGCGGGTCTGTAAGTGCGAAGGGAGAGAATCATTGAAGCAGGCGATGGAGGGTGGAGGTGAGCGCAAGGGAGTGGAGGCGAGGCCGTGAGCAATGACGAAGTTATGATTGCAAGGGAGGGCTAGAGTAAGAGTAGAGACCGAGAGGGTCGCGATTGCAATGTCACGATGGAGGACTGCGATGTCGTGATGGAGGGTTGAAGGCAAGGCGACAAGTGACTATGATGAGGCAATTGAGAGGGAGTAGGATCATGTAGGGAGGAGGCGACACGACTAGGGCTTTTGGGTTTCCATGCTACTTTAATGAGGTTCGTCTTTTAGTTTTAGGAAGGAGCAAAAAAAAAAAAATGGGGATGTTGGGGAAGAAACGGGGGGTGAAATAAATGGGTGATTTTTTTCTTTTTCTCTTCTTTTTTGGAAGGAGGGGAGGGTGGAAGGTGATTTCAATCTTAAAGAAAGGGATTGACGGGTGGTGGGTGGGGCGGTGGAAGAAATAAGAGGGTGAAATAAATGGGTGGGCCCATTTACACCCCCCAAAAAAAAAAAGCACTGAATGTTGAATAATGATAAATTTTGGCCATTGTGAAAGATCATAAATTTATTTAAATAAGTTGGCTCTAATTTCTTATTAGTCATTAGTTTCATGGATAACTTTTATTAAAGTTAGAAAATGTCTTTCCAAATTCTTATGATTAAATTTATTAATGTTATTAGTGTAGACTTATTATAAGCTCTTTTATTATTATTTATTTATTTGTAAATTTGAATTAAATTAATTCAAAAATAATAATCTATCATGTATATATAAAAATATTCATTTAACATATGCGTCTCAACGTGTTGAAATTTTCTATTTTTTGAGAAATAATATGTTGGTGTGTCGTCTCATGTGTCAGTATTAGGGTTTCTTAGCCTATAGCCAAATTTTGAGTTTGCTTAATTTCTTTTGTTTCGTCTTTTGATAGAATCTAAGTTTTGTTGCTCATTCACTTTCGAGCTAAATAATATCTACAAATGTTCTCCATTGATGCTTGACATGAAGCTCCATCTTTTTTCCAACATTCTCCTCATGAATACTTGTATATTTAGTAACAATATTTCTCTTTTCAAGCATGGAAACATCATCCAAAGTAACATTGCTACTAATTATAAACTTTAATGACTGAGGGTTAGAACATCATAATTTGTATATTTTAATCCATATTTAGTAACAATCTCTCTTTTTTAGCATGGAAACATCATCAAAAGTAACATTGCTACTAATTATAAACTTTAATAATTGAGGGTCAAAACCCGTCTGCATAATCAATGAAAATACATTCTTAGCCCTAGGTTCAAGTTACCCTCTTTTACACAATAATAAGCGGGGCATTTAAATATTTTCAAACCAGATTAATTAAAAGGTTTATCTAACAATTCCTCATTAGGAGTCTCATATTCAATTGCGGTCAAAAGAGAACGATTTACCAAATAACATGCCATGTTCATGGCTTTAGCCTAAAAATCTTTCTCAAGTCTAGTAGTAGAGAGCATACACCTAGCTCTTTCTGAAAGTGTCCGATTCATGCACTTTGCCACCCCATTTTGTTGAGTTGTGTGCTTAACTATTCGATGTCGAATAATATTCAAATCTTCACAATACTTGTTGAAATCACCTCCGCAAAATTTAAGACGAATGTGTGTTTTTGGAACACTTTTATCTTCTTTCCGGTTTGATTTTCCATCAATATCTTCCACTTCTTAAACATATAAAAAACGTCACCGTTACACTTCAAGAAATAAATCCAGACATTTCTAGAAAAATCATCAATAAATGTTAGAAGATCAACTGCACCACCTTTAGATGTTACCTATGTTAGCCCCCACAAATCGAAGTGAATATAGTCAACTGTGTCCTTTGTTGAGTACATTCCAATATTAAAACTGACTTTGCACTGCTTCTTGAAAACACAATGCTCGTAAAAGTTAAGTGTGAGCGTATGATCATGACAAAGCAAATGACGTTTACCCAAGATAGTCATTCCTTTTTTATTCATGGAGCCCAACGACATATGCCACGACATTGATTTTTTAGAATTTCAAAAGGATGATACATGTAAAGAACCCACAATGGTACTTTCTTGCAAAATGTAAAGGTTTTTCTTTATGTCACTTCATCACAATCAAGGAACATTTTGAAATTAGCAAAACTCCACCTCCACCTATGTACATACACTCTATAGAATCTAAACTACTCAAATGAAATAAAGCTATTCTTCAAATCTGAGATGTGCCTAATATTTGTCAAAGTCCTTGCTACATTGTCATGATATTTAATTTGCATCATACCAATATCCACAATCCTATAAACTACATTGCTACCCAACAAAACTTAGCTATCATTGACTTTCTCATATGTGAAACCAATCTCTATGTGGAAATGTGGTATGAATATGCAAAATCCAAAATTCATTCATTATTGACATGACAATATGAAGATAAAATAGTAAGAACATTGTTTGATTAGCTAACTTGTTATTTTTCATCAGACTAGCTAAATTGGAATTCTCCATCGACTTCTTCCCTTTAGCTTTGAGTACTGGACACTTATTTTTGTAGTGTTTGAATTTATAGCAATAATAACATTCTACCTTACTCTTATCTTTGCTTGATCTAGAATTCAAATGCCCTTTACTATTATTGCGTCTATTACATTGATTCGACCTTCCCCTGACAATTAAGCCAAGTTTTATCATCACTATTACTCGCATTCAATTTTATACGCATCCCCGCGAAATTCAACGAGGCTTTCACATTCTCAAGAGTAATGGATTCCCTTCCCTATAGCATAGAACTCATAAAATTCTCATACGAACTCGATAGTGAGCATAACACAATTAGGGCTTGATCTTCATAATCTAATTTCAAATCTAAATTTTTCATATTCATAACAATCTTATTAGATTCATCTAGATGCTTTTGGATAGGAGTACCTTCTTACATCTTTAGTATGTAAAGATGTTTCAAGAATAATCTTGTTATAAGAGATTTCTTCATGTAGAGACTTTCAAGCTTAGCTATTCCTTCATGAGCGATTTTGTGAAGCACCCTATCAAGTAAGGACAATTGAATGGTGTTATGCGCTTTCTCTTCCATCTTCTCAATCTTAGCCATAGTCATATCGTTGAAATAATTTTCGTTCAAGGCTTTACTTGAGCCTTCCTGACGCAATAATGCCTTCATCTTGATCTTCCCTAGCCCAAAATTGCTTTAGCCATCAAAGGTGCCACTTCGAACTTAGCAGATGCGATCTCGAACAAAAGCACTGAAATTCTTTCATTTTGATACCAATTTGTTGCGGAAGAAAAGGTCAAAAGATATACCAATCGAAGCACAAGTAACAAAGGATGAAAAGAAAATTGAAATTACATGAAACGCAAGATTTGCATGATAAACTCAAAATGGGAAAAACTATGGGGAGAAAGAGGGGTTTCATTATTTTCAGCAAAGAGTATAAGAGTAGAATCCAAAAGCTCTAAAAACCATTTGGTGGACCACGGAATTTAAAAGATAGGAAAAAACAAAAGAGGAAATAATATGGAGACTAGGGCTAGAAATGTGTTATTAAATGCATTTCTTTTATAGTCCCCCTTAAAAGCAAAAAAATCCTAAAATAAAGGTGTATGGTCTAAAACTACTTTTACCCCTAATTTGAAAGTCAAAACTCAACAATGCTATAGGACATAAGATGTCTATGTTCTTTGGTGGCATCCTCAATTCCAGAAGATCCTAGTGCATTCATGAATTGTCTACTTCTGCATCTTTTTTCTTTTTTTTTTCTTTTTTTCTGGCTGAAAAACAAATGCGTTTTATATGTCATAACTTGTAAGTAATGTAGTTTGTTTGACATCAGATAAAGAGGTGACAAAAAAATGTGTATTTGTTGGCATCTATTCCTAAGCTGATCTTATGGGTTGATGTTCCTCTTAGCATTTTGATGAATTGGCGTAACTCCTCTTCCTAGTTGCCAGTAGAAGGTTGGACTCAGCACATGTTTGGCATGTGGTTGGAACTCCTTTTGGAAGGTTTTAATGGATATCTTCCCTCTCATGGAAATTTGGTAGCTTCTACTTGCACGAACAACCCCTTAGGGGCAAATTTAAAGGAAAGAATGTCATACATGCAAAATCCTGGTACAGAAATTCTGTGAAGATACCGCACTGGGAAGAACCCATTGTCGTTCACTCCATAAGTGCACTCGGGTGTGCTTCTTTCCATGCATCTAGCTGAATCTAAATCCATGCATACATGTAGTGTCTTTCTATCTTTAAAATTCTAAGAACTTCACGCCAGATCTAAATTTCAAGTATCTCATTATTCTTTGTGCAAACTATTATGCAGTACATATGTTGCAAAATTATTGCTCTCTACTTTTGCCTAATATTACACCTTCTGCCAATTTATTTTGCAGTTTTATTGATAATGCATGGGATGAAGGTATACCTGTGCTCATCATGACTGCATACAGTAGAAGTGGGGATAAAATTGCCAGGTACACTCACCTGACCAGACTTTACAGAGTCTTGCAACGTAGTTAATTTTACATTCCATATTCAATTGTTCATCCTTGAGCACACAGCTGTTGCTTCTTTACCTAGATAGTTGCTTTATGCATTGCTTATAGAATTAGTGGGATATGCACTTAAACTGACCAAGTATCATAATGCTTTACTGTGATGGTAAGTGATTTATCCACAGCACAACCATCTAGGCCTTTTTAGCATTCTGACATTGCTAACTCACATAATACAGTTCTTGACATGTATTGGGGTAATAACACAGCAAGTCCATGAACTTTTTCTCTTTATTCTATTGTCTTTGAACATTTTTTTTTTCCCAATATGGTCCTTTAATTTTTTAAAATCAGCTTAATGTTATCCTTATGTTAGTTTGAGCATAAGGTCGCGTGTATTTTGTTTTACATGGATTGCCAACTCAGCAGTGATTGGACCAAAATAATGGATGTGGAGTGCCATGTCACTCTTTTTTTTAACATGCTAATTTCCAAAAAAAAAAACATCAACTTTAGGTCGAATGACAAATATGACCCGAACATTTTTTTTTTCTTTGTCTCGTAAAAGAACACCAACTTTAGGTCAAGTAATAAATCTGGTCCAAATTTTTTTTCACGTAAAAAAGCACCAACTTCAGGTCAAGTGATAAATTTGGTTCAAACTTTTTTGTCACGTAAAACAGCATAAATTTTAGGTCGAGTGACAATTTTGACCCTAACTTTTTCTTGTCTTGAAAAAAATCACAAACTTTCATTTAAATCCCAAATCTGGCCCCCTTAATTTAGATTCATTGATTGTCCTTAGCAATAAATCCATGTGCACTTGCTGGCTAGATTTAAAACACTACTCATTGTCTTTTTGTTTGAGCCACAGCTTGGAGAGTAACGTTGAAACTGTTTATCAACTCCTACACTTCACTAGCAAGTCAAAAAATCTCTAGATTGAATTTCTTTGGCCAGACTTTGTGGTTTTGTCATAATATGAAGCTGTAAACCGCTATCCATCAAGAGACACTATAGACGAGATTTGCCAAGCTCACGACTAGAATCATTTTTCCTAAAACAAGGTTAACTTCAAGTAGAGAGTGAATGGTAGGGGTTAAATTTGGGATAAAGGGTGAAAGTTTGTGATTTTTTACGAGACAAAAAAAAAAAAATTGGGGTCAAAATTATCACTCGACCTAAATTTGTGCTTTTTTATGAGACCAAAAAAAATTTTGGGCGAGATTTGTCTCTCAATCTAAAGTTTGTGATTTTTTACAAGACAAAAAAAGTTTTGAGTCAAATTTGTTCTTTGACCTAAAGTTGGTACTTTATTTTTTTGGAATTAGCCCTTTGTTAACTCAGCCCTTTTTTTTTTTTTTTTTCCTTCTTCCTCCACTGATGCAGACCTTACCACCTCTGACTTCTTGGTTGAAGTTATCCCACTGCACCGCCCTCTCTCAAATAATCAATGTAAGCTTTGGATCGATACTCTCTCTGTAATCACCATCCTTATTGCCCCTCTCTCGGGTGAAAATCAACTTTGAGCTTGACAATTGGACCTTAAAGAAACTATACTTTGGACAGCTTCTCAGCTTAGCAACTATAATCTAGACCCTAAAGAAAGGAATTTTAACTACAAATTTGCCCAATCCTCGCAATGCTTCGGCTTTGAAACCTTGAAGAACTTACATGTGAATTTGAGTATGGATTTCTTAGTTAGAATTTGTGTTTTGAGGGCAATTAGGAGTTCTACAGCATGGGCTGTTCCCTCTTCACTGTCTGTGGAGATCTTATTTTTCTTATTTTTCCCCAAAATCATGTTTCTTGCTTCTTCAGAGGAGGTAATTAGGAGCAGGTCGTGTTAATTGGTAGTATGAATGGTGAACAAGTTTAGGGTGCTAGTGGCGGTGGTGCCAGCCATGGCGGCTTCCTAAGTGAGTTTGGTGGTGGCAGCACCAGCGGTCATGGGGTTTGCCGGTGTTATGTTTTTATTTATTTTTGTGGAGAGAGAGGAGTGTGACATGGATGACACATCAGACTGTGTGGATGCTAGCATGTGCATATTAATGGCACCATCATCCATGTCAGCTAACTCCATCTGATATTTTAAGAGGACAAAATTGAGCCAATTTTCAGATTGTAAGGACTGGATTGAAAAAGAAAAATCCAGAGACCACATCAAACATTGAGAAAAAAGTGCAAGGACTTCCTGTATCATAATTTCACTTGTATTGATGTTAAAAGTTAGAAACCTTCAGTCTTCCTTCGCTGACAATTTTTGTGGGGTTCCATGGAAGATTGTGAAAATCATAAAATTGCCATTAAAAACTTTAGTGTCGATTCGCTGATTTTTTTTTTATTCTTTTATCAGTAGAAGGGAGATGCTGTTTCTAATTGAGTTTTTTGGAAGGTTTTAGCAAGCTTTTTAGTCTACCAAAAATCTTTAGATAAACAAAATTTGTGATAGGAATGATTACATCAGCAGTGCTGTCAACCTTTGTTTTCTTATTCATTGTGTTCACATAATCATGCTTTCTTAGATTATGGAAGATTTTGATCTTCTCTTGTGGTGCTTTTCAGAATTTCTTCTGTACTAATGCATTCTTTGTCATTGCACTTCTGTAATGAGAAATTAATTTTCTTTGGAAATGTTTTATGCCACATGTTCTCTCAGGCTTGAACATAATCTTGTGCAAGATTTACTTTTGAAGGCTGATGGAAATGATCTATAGTCCAGCAATCACAATGTGATCTAGATAAAATAAAGAGATATCATATCTTCATGTGGAAAGATGCTGTAACAATTAGTCACTCGATCATATTCTGTTTTAGCTTATGTTTAGCAAGCTCCAAATTACTTGATCAATGATTCATTCCTGTTTGTAAGGATCCTTTTAATTCCTTTCGTACACAAAATTTTAGGTCAGTAGCTGAAAAGCTTGGGCAGGAAAGGTTTTCCAAAGTCAAGATTGTAGGCCCAGCAGAGGTTGAACAGAGTCTCTATGGGCAACTAGTGCTTGGCAAAGGAGTGTCTTCAGGGTTGGATGAGATGCTGGCTAAGGAAGTGGCCAAGGCAGGTAGACTTGCCACTTACCGTTAGTTTGCAACATTTTATTTCGTCTGTTCTACTGTTATTTATTTTCTGCTAATTCTCGCATTCTTTTTTTTTTTTATCCTTAAAATATGCATGTAAGGTCAACATACGATCAACTAAGGTAGAGCCTTATTTTCAGATACAACACCAACAATAAAGGAAAATGATCAGACTCAGCTGAATTTCATTGAGTAAACTACTGATCTTCATTTTAGTAGGTTAATCTATTGGCTTCACACTCAAATTGATGAATCCAAAATGCTATTTAATCTACATTTGTTTACTCAATAAGATATTTGTTAACTCTTACACTAATTGGTAATTGACTGCACTGAGCTAAATTTCAATATAAGTTACTAATTTTAATGGGAAAATTTTGATGCAACTGGTAAATTTAGAAAGAGAGTTGACCTTAATAAAAAGTTACCTGAGAAAAAAATGCCAGTATCCTCATTTTCACTTACCCTATTTTGATTTACTCTTATTTCATATTACCAACCATGGACAAAATGTCAGCACTGCAATTTTGCATATTGCCATTTACTCTTGTGCAAGGGAAGCTTCATCCACTTTGGTCTTTCCCTTCTCCTTTCAACTTCTATATTGATGCGGACTAGCTATATGGGAAACATAATTAAGAACGAAGAAAATTTACTGTGCTCTTTGATAGCATTTTACCATGTTCTATTATTTTATCTTAGAGTTAAGAAGCCTGGATGCTAAAAGACTCTTTTCTCGGACCAGCTTCTGCAGAGAAACAAAGAATAGCAAAGGAGGTTGCTTCCATGCTAAAATTGAGTGTAGAGATTGATACCACCTCATCT
Source organism: Eucalyptus brandiana (assembly GCA_014182725.1). NCBI lineage: Eukaryota > Viridiplantae > Streptophyta > Magnoliopsida > Myrtales > Myrtaceae > Eucalyptus > Eucalyptus brandiana. The sequence goes on along the minus strand of CM024671.1, from coordinate 19,343,038 downwards.
GAAAGGTAAAACGGTGCACATGCCTTTTTTACTCCCAAGCTTGTATTTCCCAATGAATAATGATGGAAGGTATAATTTCTTGGTTTATCTTTCCTGTGGCTCAAAATGTGGAGATACAATTTTCTCATTTGCAGCAGTACAATTTTTAAGTTACTTCAATCTGTGAAAAAAGTGCATAAATGTTTCCAACTTAGAAATTACTCTATTTATGCAGTAGCATTCCATCAGTCAATCTGTGAAGAAAGTGCATAAATGTTTTCAACATAGAAATAACTCTCTTTATGCAGTAGTATTCCATCAGTTTGTGATTTATCTGGGTCCTGGCAAAAATCTAAGTTTGACCAGGGTGTTATGGGCTTACCCTTCACTATTATATGCTTTTATTAATGTGAAGAAGTCAAGGTATTCATTCATGATTTCTGAGTTTTCACAGAACTATGCTAGGAAACTTCAAATGTAGGAAAGCTCGGGAAATTTCAAGTTACTTGAAGTGCTGTGGAATTTTTCACTGAGTCAAAATGATTGGTGTGGACAGTTGGTTTTCTGTTTTTTAATTACGTCGCACCTTTGGGATTCAGCTTAGAGAAGATTGTAGTTGCATTGCGTGCTGGTGCCGAATTTGCGGGGGTTCCTGTCTGCAGATGTATCCTTGTAGCAGGAAGTCAATCTGGTGTGGCTGCGGCTGAGAGAATTGGTATGCCATGTGTTGTTGTACGTAGCAGGTAATCACCTGTTTCTCAGATTTCTATATGCGCACCAATGTGTCTACCAATAGAACCACTGCTGTGCACTTGCTACATTGTGTATCTGATGCAGGAGCATAGTTTTATCTAGGAGTTTTGAGTGTCTCTTCTTCTTTATCTAATCTTTTCTATATGCGGTTATGGTTAACAGATAGTGATGCGATAGGCATGTGACTCTTAATGGGGTCGGATGGCTGAGATTAGAAATTTTATGTCTAATCCAAGGTTGAGATCTTCTTATGTCTGGGGTATAAATAGGCCTTTCCAGTCACCTTTCATCAATTGTCTTATTCTTAATGAACATTATCATTTTACTAAACCCAAGAACACTATTTTCAGTGCAATCTCAATTCTTCTAAAATTTAACTCTTATTTAGATATATTTCTAAGCAATGTGATTATTAGTGTATTACAGATATTTTTGAATACTGTACTGAATGTTGACTTTGCCACATCACAAATGCAAACCTCATGACCCTGGGGTCTTGAATTCTGGTGGAAGTTTAAGTGACAAGTAGTCTTTATTTTATTAAGCTCATTAGGAAATTGTGGCTATTCTTTTTAGGAGCAGCTTGCAATTTTCCCCTTCTTTCTTTGTTTGTCTTTACCAGTTCAGTCCCTCCAGTTGATATCATGAAGTTTGTAACACCCTATCCTTATTGTCTAACTAAAAAGAATGGTGGGAGCATTCTAATCCAACATTTAAGTGCAATCCCTTAATCCAACATATCATTCTTTGCTCTTCTTTCTCATATGTGCTTGCCCCTTAGAGTGCCGAATGGGCACATAAACTCAGGACAGTCTCATTGGCTTGTGTTTCAACTAGCACTCAACTCCATTTGACGCACCGCAGATATCTCTCTCTCTCTCTCTCTCTCTCTCTCTCTCTTGCCCAAAAGGCTTGAATTTATACATCTATCTTTACCTTTGTCTTCTATCTTGCTAGATTTATCTTATTTATGCAGATGAAGTGAACACTGTGGTCTATCTTAACAATGATTACCTACTGTTCATTGGTTTCTTCTGGAACAATGGCCATCAACGAAAACCTTTTTCTGCTGCAAACTAACGGTGGTGAATTAATAATTGAGTTTAGAGATATGGGTACTCAAGAACATTTTAGAGAGCAATTGATTCTGAACACTACGAGGCATGCGTGAGGCTGCAAAGATAAGACCTTTGGCAGTTTGTTTTCACTCTTTTCCTAGGCTCTGTTGATCCCTTAAAATGACATTTACTTCTTACTGGAATATTGGGACTGTAAGAAAAGAATTTTGGCTCTTAGGGAAGACATAAGACGCCATTATAGATAAGTAAACTATTTATTGTGGAAGTGGAGTGGTGGATGCTTAAAAACCAAAGGAATTAAGGGGCCATTAGGAATAGGTTGATGCTGCAAATAGCTGTGCAATATTGATGTTTGGTTTCTTCCATAATCATAAATGATCAGTTAGAATTCCAATTTGATATGGAAGAAGTCATTGCTTCTTTGATTTTAAGTCCATTGCTAGACATTTTCTCTAATGAATGCCTGGGCGCTCGCAGAGGGGACATGCATTTTCACAAAACACACCTTGTTTTGAGTGCTCAACGAATCTGTCTTTGCTTGTCCTGATGTTTATGTTTTCCCCTCCCTCACAGTTTGACTTCCAGAGCGGAGTTTCCATCAGCTAAGGCAGTTATGGATGGTTTTGGAGGTGCAGATCTGACCATCTCTAAGTTGATAGGCAGAAAATGGTCATGAAGGGTCACGAAGGTTTTGCAGCTAATCAACGTTAGAACGCTTTGAGTTTATTGAGGTTGTATTCATATATACTGATACTTGCTACTTTAGTCAGGAAAGAGAGGGACGTGGGACATATGTTGCAAAGCTGTGGTTCATTTTCTCTGTAATTATTCTTAACATCAGTTGGTGCACTGCCCATCTGTCTACAAGCTGTCTGTCGATACATAGGTACACAGAGTTTGACCCTTAAGGGTTGTTGGATTGGTTGAGTTGTTCATTGCTTGAACTCGAGGGTGTTAAAATCACTGCATCACCTCCTGATATTAACATTGGAGTCCACGCTATCATGTGGAGCTTTACCCGATGTACATTGATGGGGCGTTTCATTGTGTATTCTTGAGGATTAGTTGAGCCGCAAGTTTGAATTTGTTAAAAAAATCTTTAAATTTAGGGCAAAGAAGAGTGCCTTGATATTAAATTCACATGCTACTTTTATTTGTGCTTTTAATTAATAAATTCTCACTTCATTCACATCATGTGCTTAGAAAGAACCGTTTCCCATTATCTCTTTGTGGTAATTTTCAGTTTGTATTAATTCCCGCACATGAAAGTATTAAAATATAGCATTAAAGTTCAATAGAGTCATTTCTCAATTGAGAAGTGATAATATTGGCATTTCACTTGCCTTCTCCGCATTGAGTTTTGTTGAAGCAAATACAAGGGTGAATGATCGATTATTTAGGGCTGATTATTATGAAGTATTCGACAAGTTCGATCCACGGGATTTTCAGTTGACATTCAAAGATAATTAAATTTACTGTATTAGGCGTTATCATGTCCACAACTCGTCATATTTTAGTTTTTGTTGTTGAACGTCATTTATGAATTTCAAATTTTACCAAAATATCGGAGCAAAAGAAAATTTTGACCAAATTAAATTCTTGGGTTTTTATCTAGAGAATGTTTGCTCTATTTCCCTCCAAGTTTAATAGAATTTCTTAATGTGTTACACAAGTAAAGAAATTTACATTTAAAGGCACTAATCGTGTGGTAGAAACCAAGTTGAACATCCTTTTGGGAAACTATGAGTTGTTCAAATACTTTGTAATGTAAACTAAATTCACTACCATCACGAATGGTCTTGCTCGTCAAGGAAAAATCTTCACTAATATCAAAAAAGTGAACAAGTGATGCGAGAGCATCTGACTTAGTTCCACCAAACAATTCAGCACCATCAATGCTTATTCAAATCACGATAGACTTTGGGCATAACATGCTTAAATGGGTCAATACTATAGTTTCCGTATAAAAGGGTAGTGATCCATTCCCTCCTAAGTTATCAATAAGACAAGAGTCATTGGTAAGATGACAGCTAATGGGCTACCGATGAGCAAGTTACTGAAACTTCTTGTTAGACCATGTTAGTTGTTGAATTCAAAGTTCATCAATGACATATTAGTGGAAGACTATTTTGTACAACTTCCTCTCTTATTTGAAGGTGTCTTGAGGTGTTTATTCCAGTCAAGGTAGGAGCACAAATTTTGCAAGACTAAAGAATTAAGAATGCAAGTTCCCAAGTCATTTAATTGCATCTCTAATTTTCTAGAAATATACTATTACGTCATTTTCAAGAGTCAAAGTTCTAAGTTCTTAAGTTTTTATTATCTTTCTAGTTCCCATGTCCATTGTCATGCCCCAATCTTCGAACACACGATAACCCTCTTTCTCTTTGGTCATTTGATTGCAAGTCTCAAGAGGCATTGCCGACTCATTCATTTTTATCTTTTGATTACATGTAAGCGGAAGCAGTAATAAAACCACCAAACCATTCACAAACAATAGAGATAGCATAAGGCACATATATATATGTATGTATACACACACACACACATATACATATATATATATATATATATATATATATATATATATATATATCTTTATATGTGTGTGTGTATGTACACACACATTAACCATTATACACTAACTTTTTACATCAAAGGCTTAGTCATACACACGAACTCGAAGCAGATTCCTTCATCCTCATCCAAAACGGAGTTGGGTTGACCTAGCTTCTTTATACTATGAGGGCAACCTCAAAAGTGATGCACCCCACATGCTCTTAGTACCCTACCGGCTCAAGTTATCATGGCTCGGGGTAGGGGTCCTAATCGGGGTTAGTCTTCGGATCAATAATAACACCATCAAAGATGACTAGATTCATGGTATCCCAACTGGCAATCCTAGGTCCCTTGCCTAAAGGCCCATCGAATCTTTGAAAATGGCCAAATAGATCCTCCCCAATGTAGACATACCAAGCCACAAACTGGTGAGGTACCAAGTTCATTAACCCCTCATCCATCCAAATGGTGGTTACATATCTCTTGTAATGGGTGTCCATCTCCACGATTGGAGAAGTGGTCACCTCGGTATTTTGGTCCACAAGGACCCCAAAATAGACGTGGTGAAACGGCTCAAATATGCTTAGGGCCTAAAACATTTAAATAACAATAGTGAGATAAACTCAAAAAGTAAACTCTCTAATCCTCGCGTAGAAGGGTTCTTCACCTTAGAAACGTCCTAAACGTGCAGCTTATCTATCGATGGTAGATCAATAGTAAAGCATTTACTTTACATTATTTATAAATAGGAAATATGCCACTCAACATGCGACAGCCTACCGCATATCTAATTATAGCATAAATAATCACTGCATGAGTGCACCATTCCATCAAGCATATGATGATGATAATTTAATAATCTAGGCATGAATAATAATACTTCCATGCACAATGCATCACACGAGTCCAGATTATTACGACTACTTGCGTTAATGGTCTTCCAGTTTAACCAGGTATCATCTCGCCCCATCACGTACAACAACATCTCGACCTCACTCAAAGAGTTTCGTTTCAAAATTCATCCGCGAACAACATCTCATTGACATGGGGGCATCCAAAATCCATCAGACATCATCCCTTGTAATCATACAAGTACAAAATCCAATATGTGATCACACTAGCATACCACTACTCAAGCCAATTTTATCTTTCTCAATAGCCAATGTAAGAGTGTTTAATACTCATATATCATATAATAGCAACAATATCACATGATCCCCTCTCAATTAATCATTCGCCAAAGTAATTATGCATCAATCTCATGATACATAACATCACACCATAATTTTTTTAAACAATTTAAACATCACCTTTCAAAGTAGTCATTTGTAAGTATTCATTACTTATAAACATAGAATCCCAAGAATACTTATCATTTTCAAAATAGGGATTGAATAAGCATATATTATCTTTAAAATTAGTATTTAATAAGCACTTACAATTTTAGAAGTTACAACATAATAAGTACTTATCACAATCATGATTGATTATCACATCCAATTATAACTTATAACACTAGCTTATCGCATGCAATTAGAGGAGTTCATTTTTACATATTCGCAACGCAAATTCTTGCTAGCTTATCAAAAGAGGGTTGGGTTGGCTAGCACTTCTATATTATGAGGGCGATATCAAAAAGTGGTATTCCCTACGCGCCTAGTACACATCCATCTCAAATTACCCTGGCTCGAGCTTGGTTAGCCATTATTAAGGCCTAAAAAAGTTTAAATAATGAGGAATGAGTTTAAACTCAATGAGTAACCTTCCTAATTCTCACAAAGGGAAGTAATTCGTCTTGAAGTCACCCTAAATATACAACTTTTCTATCAATGGTAGATTAATAACAAAGCCTTTGCTTTGTGAGTACACCATTCCATCAAACATATGATGATCACAATTCAATAATCTAGACATTAATAACAATACTTCCATGCACTAGGCATCACACAAGTCCTAGTCCATGTACCTCTCAGTCGTAAACAGGGTTAATCAAAAGCATGCACGTGCGACCCAAGCCATTAATACGACATTTCATTCATACACATGTTTGGTGCAACTCATATATCTTCATGCAACACATGTACAAGTCAGACATCATTCTCAAAATATACATTAGTACTTATGCACTTTGCGCACGTGGCGTCTTGAGAATCGCATGGCATCCATACTATTAGCTATCCTCGAGACAATGATTCCAGATTATTACAACTGCTCTTGGCCACAATCAACACTCGTATTGATGGTATTTTGCCGTAACTAGGCAATGTCCCTCCTCATCAGGCATGGCATTATCTTGTGTACTTATACGCATCCAAACGACATTCCAATTAAGGAGCTTCATTATGAAATCTATCCCTGAACGGCATCCTTTATACGTGGAGGTATTCGAACTTAATTGGGATGGAACCATTACCCCGCATAATCATACGCATCAAGACCACTATGTGATTGCACGAGCACTCAACCACTCAAGCCAATTCTTATCTTTCTCATTAGCTAATGCAAGGGTGTGTAATGCTCATTCAACATACAATAGCAATAACGACATACAATCATGTCATGCTATCAGGCCACGTGATCACATCCCAATTAATCATTTGCTAAAGCAATCATGTAACAATCTCATACAATATATGTCACACCCCGGACCTCGGGTGCATGGAATCCCTCTTTCCCTTTGATCATTGAATCGCGATGTCCCAAGATGTATCGCCAAGCCATTTATTTTATCTTTCGATTATATGCAAGCAGAAGTAGAATAAACATTTCCCAACCATTAACGGACAACATTGATAGCATAGAACACTCATCCAAACACACTTTCATATATGTACACATTACACTTTGGCTTAAGATTTGAAGTTCACATTTACACATCCGCATAGCGGATTCCTTCGTACTTGTCCAAAAGAGGTTGGGGTTAATGTGGCACCTCTATTAGGTGAGGCAACCTCAAACAATGGTATCACCTATGCATCTAGTATGCATCTACCACAAAGTAACTTGGCTCGGACTCAGATAGCCATGATTAGGGCCTGAAAAGTCTTAAACAATGAAGAGTGAGATAAACTCAGCGAGTAAACTCCCTAAACCACAGGTAGGAGGGCTCTTCACCTCGAAGATGCCATAAACATGCACTTTATCAACTGATGGTAGATCAATAGCAAAGCCTTTGCTTCGCATTATCTATTAACAAGAATTAAGCCACTCAACATACGACACTCTATCGTGTGTCCAATTATAGCATAAAAATTAACTACGTGAATGCACCATTCCATTAAGTATATGATGTTCACAATTTAATAATCCAAGCATGAATAATAATAATTACAGGCACCATGCAGCAACCTAAATCTCTCGAGTCCTTATCAAAGGCGTACAAATCCACAACCTTATCCACGCCTTTCTGACTCAAACATTGACCTACAAGACTTCCTCATGCTTCTCAATTCATAAATAGGTTGATCAAAGCATGCATGTGCCACATAAGTCACTGAAATGATATTTATTCATGCACTTTTCTCATTTGTAGTCATGCCACACATGTGTAGACTATAGCATCATTGTCATCATATGCATTCAGCATTCATGCACATTGCACACGTGACATCTTGAGAATATCATGGCATCCCATATTATCATGCTACCCTTGAGACCATGCATTCATATTATTACAACCATTCAGAGCCTAAGGCCAACCCAAATGTTCACAATCATCTGGCGTAACCGGGCATTATCTTGCCCCATCAAGCACGACAACATCCCGCGTATTCATACACCTCAAGACCCATTGCACTAAGGAGCTTCATTCCGAAACCCATCCGTGAACGGCATCCCGTTGACTTGGGGGCATCCGAACTTAATTAGGCATCGTCCTACATCATACACAGTAGGATAGAACCATCACCCCCGCATAATCATATGCATCATTTATGTGATAACACAGGCATACCACCACCCAAGCTCATTCTAATCTTTCTCTTTAGTAAAGTATGAATGCCTCAATGGCGTGCCAAGTGGAGTGCGTCTTATGATCTATCGAAACTACATCAATAAAATATGCCAAGCACGAAACAAGAATCCGTGGTCTGACACAATACGTTGGGCATCAATCTAAGTCCAATTCAGATCGGAAAAAATATTCCTTGAAATCTCACCGAGACCAAGAAAGAACCAATTTGTCGTGACATGATCACCAATCTAGTACCAAACCTAGCTTGAAAACAATACATCTCAACGTCGCACCGAGGCCAAGAAAGGACTAACTCGTCATGACATGATCACCGATTTAGTATCGAACTTGGTTTGGGAACGATACACCTCAGCATTGCCCATCCAAGAGAGAGACTTGACCCGGCGTGCTTCCACGCATGTCCAAGAGCCATCGTACATCCCGTCTCGGAGGCTCGAGGTATTTTCATGCATCGACCATGGACAATGAACATATTTGCAAAGACTACTTCCAATTAACGCGCATAAAACATTGTCATGAATTCTAATCATCATATAAAACAAGTACGTCCAATAACATCACAAGCCACTTCCAATGAAAATATCAAATCGAACAATCTTGGCATATTACCTTTCAAAATAGTCTTTCATTACTTATAATCATAGAATACTCCAAATGCTTACCCTTTTCAACTTTGGAGTTGCATAAGCATCTACTATCCTTAAAATAAGGATATAGTAAAGACAGATGACATTTAAAAACCACAACATAATATGCACATATCACAATCAAGATAGCTTATCGCATCTGATGATAACTTATAACGATAAGTTATCACATTTGATTATAACCTATCACAATACCGTATCACTTCCAACAATAGCCTATGATGATAATCTGTCACATCTAACGATAGGCCACCATGATAACTTATTGCATCTAACTATCACTTATTGCGGCAACTTATCACTTCTACTTAGCGCTTCTCATGATAGCCTATCACCACCACTTATCATTTTAATCCACTTATCACCTAATCTAATCACCATTAACCATAAACCAAAGCTAACAACATGCGACACCCTACCGTGTGTCCAATAATAACGTAAATGATCACTACATGAGTACACCATTCCATCAGACATATGATGATCACAATTCAATAATCTATACATTAATAACAATACTTCCGTGGTTTCTCCCAAGCCGAGCAACTCGACTACTATTCACTGATGCTGGATTTGCTTCTCCCGGTGGCTGTAGTCGATTTTCTCGACTGGAACTTGGAGGTGAGGGTCGTCTGACCCTCCTCCAGCTTCTCACCGACGAGTTTTGGCCGGTTCTTCCTCTTGTTCGACTTCAGGTGAACCCTAGGGCGACGTCACTGCTCTGTTCGCCCTGCTCGAGCTGGTCGCGATTTTGTCAAGCTCCTGGGCAGAAGAGGCAACTTTGGCTGTCCATAACTTCACTCCATTGAAGATATCTCCCGATTTATTCCCATAGTCGAGAGCTCTGTTGCTTTCTCAGCCTGGTCCAACCAACCTGACACTGCAGGTCCGACTCACCAGTGCTGCTCGAGCTGGCCAGGAGAACCTGGGTTTCGTGGAGGCTGTGGTGGTTCCCGTACGCCCCTCAACCTTGTAGCTTCGCTTGGTATGGATCTCCTTACTTCGACTGATCTATTGTGAGTCGCTGGAGCCGTTTTCTACTAGGCTCAATGGCGTCTTCTTCGGTTAAGCCCCAGTTAGGTGTTGGTAGCGGGAAGGGGCTGAGCTCCCCTCCCCACAAAGCTGGGAAACGCCATGCTAGTTTCTCGGGCCAACAATCCTGTCCCGTAGGAGGGTCTTCTTCGGCAGTGGATAGAGGCAGTCATGGACCGTTCCCTCGAACTCTTTGGGAAGGCCGTTCTAGGGGACGGAGTCGAATACGGTCTCCTAGTAAGCGGGCCCCAAGCAAGCCAACAAGCGCTTCCAAGCCTCCCTAAGCTCATTCGTGGGCCAACATGGCGCGGTTGGCCGCGAAGGGCTATGAGTTGACTTATGTTCCTCCTGATGCGGTGGCTAGTGTGGAGGAGAAAGCGATAGTTAATATGACAGGAGAGGTGTTGCAAGCCTCGGATCCCAAATTGAATGAGTTCTTGGTGGGGTTTTTTGTTGGGAAAAGGCTTCCCTTTCAGATAACCGAACAAGCTTTGAAGAATACTTGGGGCACGAAGCTAGTTGATATGCTGGCCAATGACCAAGGATTCTTCTATTTCCATATTCTGGATTCGGTGTTCCGGAGGAAGATCCTAGAGGAGGGACCGCCCACTGTTGCTTGTGTTCCCCTTATTTTGCAGCAATGGAAACCCCTTTTGGAGTTGAAGAAGGCAAAGCAATCCTCTGTTTCAGTGTGGTTAAGACTCAAGAATCTTCCCCTCGATCTTTGGTCTGCATCGGTGATCAGCACAATAGCCAATACCATTGGAAAACCCCTTCATGTGGATCAACGTATTGAGAGCACAAGGATGATTTCTTTTGCCAGAGTGTGCGTGGAGATCCAAGCTAATCAGCCGAGAGTTTCGATGGTTGAAGTCGTTGTTGATGGGGTCTCTAGGTCTATTGCTGTGGACTATGAATGGAGGGCCGTTGAATGCTCCAAGTGTGGGGTCTTTCGTCATAAATGTGTTGATGCCCCTACCCCTGCTTGACCTGTTGTATCCCCAGCAGAAGGCCATTCCGCTCCTACTCCTTTGGACGATGCTTGACCCCCCGACCTAGCTTCGGAGGCTCCTGCTCCATCTCCTTTGGACACTACTCGATCCCTTGGCCAGGCTTCGAAGACCCCTGTAGCTTCTGAGCATGGTTGGAAGCGGGTCAAAAGCAAGAAGAAAGCTCACCCACCTATGGAGGAGATCTCGTCTAGTTCAGTCAGCCCAAGCAATGAAGTGAGGTCTTTGAAGCTCAAGACCGCAGCTGTGGAGCAAAGGCTGCCTAGCACCTATTCACGCAAGCACCCTAGGGGGCCTTTGATCATTTCGGAGTAGGTTGAAGCTGTTCCAACTACTTCGGATGAAGTTGTCAGCCCGTTGGAGTCGTTGGACACTGTGGTGCCCTACCTCGACAAGATTGCAGGGGGCTCGGACATCTCATTTTTGGATGATGACCTCCTCTCCCGTTGCTCTCCACCGAAGGCATCCACCATGGATAAGAGGCCTGCTATGGCACCTGATCCTTCTCCTTCGACTATGCAAGACAAGTTACTTGCTCTTGCTCCGGATCCTCCTCCTTCGACGACCCGGATAGCTCTGCCTTCTACTCGGCGAAGCTCCTCTAAAAAGAGGTAATGCTCTCTATTTCTCCTTTTGTATAATATGTACATAGGCTGTTGGAACATTAGAGGGCTTGTTGCCCCTCTTAAACAAGCGGAAGTGAGGAATTTTGCCATGACGAACCAGTTGTCTTTGATCGAGGTAGTAGAGACTAAAGTTCCCCACAATCTCTTCAATACCATTTCTGGGAATTTGATATCAAATTGGTGCTGGAGGGCTAATTTTGAGTACTCCAATCGGGGTAGAATTTGGGTTGGTTGGGATCCTACTATGGTTTCCTTTGAATTTTTATTGGTCTCGGATCAGGTGATTCATGGGAAGCTTCATTGGTTGGAGACTGGACTGGCCTGCTATGTTTCTTTCGTTTATGCCGAGCATTCCTTCTCTACGCGTCGACCTCTTTGGGAGGAGTTGGTATCTAGAAGTTCTTCTTTGCAGGACGTGTCTTGGCTTGTTTTGGGAGACTTTAACGTTATACAGGATCCCTCAGACAGACTGGGTGGTTCAAACCTTTGGTTGCCATGCTTTGACGAATTTGGCAAATTTACCCTTAATTAGTTTTCATTAAATTTTACCATTAAATTATTGAGTTATATGACACGTGACAGTGACAGTTGGCAAGTGTACCAATTTGAGATTTTACTTACATGTGTACTAATTTGTGATTTTTCGTGAAATTAATTCAATTTAATTTGTCGTAAATATACCATTTTTGAGGTTTTTTGTGTTTAAAAATTTGTTTTTATAAGTTTGTCATAAGTATACTAATTTGAGATTTTTATGATAAAAATTAGGATTAATTTACAATGAGTGTACCAATTAAAAAAATTTCTTAGTGTTAATCCAAAAAAAATTGAAAGCTTCACACATATTTTTGGCATGAGTATCTTTGCTTCTTCTCATTTATGAGGACCTTACGAAGAATATCGAAGGCTAACACGAAATAACACTAGTGCTTCTAAATTTACTTGGAATGTCATCCGTAAGTCAAAGCTCAACGCCAGGATCCATATCGACTGTCCCAATACAAGAGGGGGCACAAACGAAAAACAAAAGAAAAACTCTAATTTCCTTGGCCACTGAACTCATAACCGAGCCTTCACCTGATTAAATTAGTTTAACCAAACGAAGTTGACTGGATGCTAAAGTCACCCCTGCTTAACGAATTGCTCCAGCTCAAACTCGGGGGCGCGATTTCTATTCACCGCCATCAAGCCGCCACAGATGAATCAATTCGACAATACAAATTCTACCAAAAGCCTTATCCGTGAGCACATTCGCCAGCCTCCCCCGCCCACGCTTTTCTTAGCTTCTTCCTGATCTACACTGAAGACGAAATAGAGAGAGAAGTGGCAGACGATGTTCTCGGCGAATGAGGGGAGCTCCGCTTCAGAACGACCGTCGGCAGTATGCTGGTTTTCCTCCTCTCTTCCTCATTGAGGATTTCCCCGGAAAATAGCTCCAGTCTGTCTATGTTGGTACTCTCTCCTATCTTCTTCCCTTGGAATAGTACTGACTCTACATGCCTCTGCGCTAACATCTCCTCTGTGCTTTTCAATATTTCTCTGGTCTTCTGATAATTGGCGAGGCCTTGCCTTCTTGCGGCGACACCATTTGCCTGCAACAACATGCATCCCGATTTATCAGACACTGAACAATGTCGGAAACGCGTAATTGGAGGAGAGTTATGGAAAGAAAGAAAGAAAGAAGCAGGCGAGATTTTCTTCTTCCTTTTGTGTGTGTACAACCCACCTGAATGCGGACGTAATTGTGCTTTCCTGATTCACCAAATGCCATGGACACAGCTTGATCCACCTGATCATTTGAATAACACGAACTCAGATGCGTTAGACGTACCATGGCCAAAGCTCCATCCAGTTACATTATGAATAAATCGAGAAGGAACAAAATCGAACACGAGTGAAAACGTACCATGGCAGAAGCTCCATCTTCAGTGATCCGAGCGAGCCCTGACCGGCTCGGGTCTTCAAAATCCGATCCGCCATTCCCCAGGGAGAGCACCAGCAAGTCCTCCAGGCCGTTACAAAACGGGAACTCCTGCTTATTATTCAACACGTGCGTGATGGCCGCGGCCGTCGGATTGTTCATCGCCACCCGCCCATTGATTGCCACTATTCTCGTCCTCCCGTCGACTGACCTCAGCTCCAACGGCCTCTCTGCCATAGTCGCGGCGCACACGTCCCTCAGCTTGAAATCATAGCCGTCCATCTCGAGTGCGTCCGCGCGTGAGAACACAAAGGGTGCGTGGGACTCGAGGTCGTAGCAAGGGATCAGAACCGGCTTGACCGTGTCTCGCAGCGTAAGCTCGTCCGCGAACGCCTCTCTCAGCAGTTTCTTCTCGGCCCTGCCCGCCGGCCACCGACGCCGGAATATCCGCCAGCAGGACGCCTTCCGGCAGCGGACGAGGAACTCCAGAGCCTCCTCCGCCGTGATCGTGGGACTGCCTTCTCTGGCATCCTTCCGGCGCATGAAGAGCAGCGTGGCCAGGATCCCGCCGGCGCCGGAACCGGCAGCGACATCAAAGAAGTCGGCGATGCGAGCATTCGGATCGCCGGACCTCCGGCGGAGGGACGCCTCGAGGTGGACGAGGGACTTTGCGGCAAGGACTCCATCGGTGGCGCCGCCGCCGTCAATGGAGAGGATCCTGACTTTGCCGGCGGCGAGCTTGTCAGGTTGGGGTTTTGGGACGGCGAAGTTGGGGATGTCGTAGCCGAACAGGAACTTGTTCTCGAGGATCGAGAAGATTTCGTTGGTGAGCTTGTCGACATCGAAAGCCGGGTCGCGTACTGGAGATTTTGGAAGTGCCGCCATTTTTGTGCTTTTTTGCTGGAAGCTAATTTGCAGTGTTGTGTAAGAGAGAGGGAGAGAGGGAGGGGGAGAGAGAGAGAGAGATGGTGACGAGGAAAAGCAGCGAGAATGGGTGGCGATTTAAAGAGGCCTGCTGGTGAAATGAGGAGAGCTGACCGAGCGAGCGAGCGAGCGACCCACGGTCATTTCGCTTGGCGATTAATCGGCGATTCCGCCTGCCCATTTTGTAACTTCCTCCCGCCCATAGCGTAACTGCTTTTTGCCATTTCCCAGTTTCTTATTTTTCATATGATTCTCTTTATTAAAAAAAAAAAAAAAAAATCCAAGAGCCCACGGTACTGGCAAACCATAAAGATGGTTATTCTCTTTGATTGCCAACATTCCTTTACTCTCTTTAACAATCCAAGGGTTGCTTTCTCAAAAATAGTCTTGCTTTTCCATTTTCATTTGATTCACTTGGGTAATATCTTGATTGATTTGCAATTACCTTCGACCGAAGTGACCACAAAAGGTTGTAGCCAATTGCAACACTAAATCATGAAATTGTCATTGTTGTTGTCTCCTCTAGCCACGCATGATATGATGACGTGAATAACGTAATCACTTTTATTTTATTTTTTTGGTTTGGTAAAGGTCTCCCAAGCAATTCGGACATTTATGGCATCTGATGTTTTGGGCCTAGCCCCATGTCACTATTCTAAACTGCTAATAACTATATAACGAGTACGTTGATCTGTGGCTGGCCGCGAGGAACAAGATGTGTTGTGGAAAGGGGAAAGGGGAAAAGATCAGTGGCGGAGAGGGACTTTGTGACTTCGACGGGTTCGATTCCTACTCACGTCTAAAGCTGACGCAACAAATGAATTTTCAATATCTAGTCTACGCTTTCAATTCCTTTTCTTTGTCCGTGTAAATATGACGATGCCATCGTTTCGACCTATGGAGTCAACGGTCTTACTTATGGTTCAACCTTCGTGTCATATCTATGCAATTTGCGTGTCAGTAACTCGTTTTAATACTTGTTTGAGCTGAAAGAACGTGCATGATCGGAATAACGTACGATGTTGTGAATCAGTGATGACTTATCTCCATGAGTTGAGAGCAGACCAAACAGGGAAAATCCTAGTGGGACAGGGCAAATCAAGGATTTATGTTGTACAATAAGATCTGGTGGTTCAAACTTCAATCCATATGTAGGACATAGCTGCTTCTTTTTTTTTCCCAATTCAGCTTTTATCATCTTCCCTAAGTTCACTAGGCTAGGCCCTCCGACCAGTCACTGTGGTTGTACCGACATTTTGTCCCTACCTATTATGTCTCTTCTCTCTCCTGAGGAAGACGAGACACAACCAAAGACATACTTCCATGCTCCCGTGTAGTGAGCTCAACTAGACATAAACCCTTAGATGAGCTGGGGGGGCCATGTGGATCTCATCTCATCCAACGGTATAGGTGAAGTGGGCTCAGATGTACCCGAAGCAAGTAATCAGATACTCTTTTTCCCCGGCTGGGGGGGGTGGTGGGGAGGGGGAATCAGATGTTATTAATGAGTGGATTTTTTTCAAATTTTTCATTTGGAGGACATAGACCAGAGATACAATATATGAGAAGGAAGGTTTAATTCCACTTCGTCTTGGTATTGTGTGGCACATTAACAGTACTACTAGGTCCGTGCCATGCCATGTGCTTATTTGCTGATCTGGGAATCGTGCCTTTAGATTTTTAAGCGTTTCGTAGAAGGACCAAAGATTCCTTAAATTTATAAGATAATTATCTAAAACATCATAAATCAATTATAGGATGTCTAATTCAATTGCAAAACTTTCAATTTGATATTTTTATTCTTAAAACTTTTAACAATTTTTCAATATAATCATTTCAGTTAATTTTGGTTGAATATTGCTAATGTGATGTACGAATGGTGTTCACGTGGGGGATTTTTGCAAAATTTTCAAAAAAAAGATTCTGGATTTTCTCTTGTTTTTCTTTTCCTTTTTTCTTGTGGCCAATCTTTGCGATGGTTGCAGCGCCCTCACTAGGCCCTCATTAGATTTGGGTGAGCAGTTAGCCATCGTCAAGATCGACTATAGGAAAAAAGAAAATTAAAAAGAAAAGAATTATAATTGGTTGGAAGGATTGGATACACTATGTCAGCAATTTTCAATTAAAACTGGTTAGAATAAATTGTCAAAGATTAATAACTAAATTTGTCAAATTAAAAATTTTATAATTATATTGACCATCATATAATATATTAAAGCCTTTTTGAATAATTTTTTCCTAAATTTAGCATCCTTTAATTTGAGATGAAGTTAGAGCTGACATCAGATACTTGCTTTTCTTTTTCCCTCCATAATAGAACTTTTGCACGAGCACAGCATCTTGCAAAAAAATATCACCAGTCCCTCTACATAATACGCACGCTTCTTTCGCATGATTCTTTGGAACTTTCGCACGTAAAGAAATCGGGATGGGACAGCGAAGTTAGGCTGCTGCTGGTGTGGTGGTGCCGAGATCTTTGAGCTTTAGGTGGAGGCATTCCGTCGAGCAATTAATGGGCAATACTCGATTAAAGCTTGAGAGAGAAGGATGGCCGATGGACCCTCCCGCCTTTTGATAATTTCATGTTATGAAGGATCTCATCATTTGTTCATGCCCCTGGTCCAATATTTATCATGCTCTTTGTTTCAAATATTTATGGCGCCCCCACACGGGGTTTCCTTGAAGTGGGCCCCCATTAAAAAAATCATCCTGGCCTTTTCAAAAGAGAAAAGAAGTTGTGGCTTGTCGACGTGTGAAAACTCGCCGATTTGAACGCAAGCCGTTTCAGCTCAAGTCAACAATCTCTCTCTCTCTCTCTCTCTCTCTCTCTCTCTCGGATGTAGATCACCGACGCCCCCAAAGTGTACGTGGCGTATTTTCCTTTGACTCTTGTCCTCTTATTGTCAAAGAGATATGAGGGACATAAATAATGTGGATTTAATATATCATGTTTTGATGAGTGCATTGTACATGTACATGAAATCCTTAGTTTGAATAGTAAAATGACACCTTGATTTGCTTTCCTTAGAAGCTCTCACATTGTACAGAGACAAATCCAATGATTAAGGACGGAAGAATTAGTTGCTTTCCCATATAAATGTTTAAAAAATTATCCATCATGCACAATGTCACATTGTACAGAGACTAGGAATGTGGAAATTGCATCTAAATCGAATTAATTGATTCTCTCCTCCTAATGAAAGAATTAGGGAATAATAATTCAATTTGCAGTGAATGTACGTCACCAGGGAGTGCGGGTGGGGTGGGGGGGACACCGACCCATTAAGCGTTAGGTGAATGGGAAAAGGCCAAAAGAGCCAAAAGGACTTGAGACTCAAGACATGGCCTCCACGCCCTCCATGTCGGACCACATCAGTGGTTGAGCAGCATTAATTAGTATAATGATATGGTTTCTTTCAATCTCTTGTTTCACGCCCAATTTAATATTCACCTGTTCATCCGACAGAAGAATGGTCTGCTTAATCATGGGGTTTAGGAGGTTTAATCATTAAAGCAGGGTTTGATTAATTTAATGTGACTAGTGTCGATATGTGTTGGGTGGTACTACTTACTTTGATTCTCCTGTTCGTGAATAGAAGCGGACTTACAATAGGATACGTGGCATCGGTTGGTCTTTGCCGGAGAAAAGACAAAGGGTTGAGTTTTTGTCGTTTGCGTTGGATAGGATGGCAACGGGGGCTAACCTTCGTGGAAATTAAAATTGGGAAGGAGGGAACACGTGTGCGAACCAGACAGGAAGCCAGAAAGAAACAACTTATTCGCAGAAGAAAAATTGCAAACTGGCAAGAATAAAGTGGCAATTCTTTCGCATTCGCCACGTGGCCCATTTCTACAAATTTCCAAAGATAGTAAAAGAAAAGAATTGGCTAACCCTTAACCTCAAATTGATAAACATATCATAAATTTATCATAAATATTAATACATTTGTGACAAATTTATCTTATATTATTTTCTGTTAAATTTAATGACCTAGATGACACATGGTGACGTAGCAAATCCATATGAAATTTCATAAATAAATATAACGAAAAGTCCTAAAAGATGCACGTGTAATAAATTTAATGGTACACTTATGTGTCATCCATGTAAACAAATTTAATGGTAAAACTTGATGGAAGTTAATATAGGATAAATTTGTCACACGAGTACCAATTTGAGAAATTAGTGTGAGGGTAAACTTGTCACGAGTGTATTAGTTTTTTTTTTTTTTTTTTTTTTATGGTGAAAAATTAGTACGGAGTAAATTTGTCACAGATATACTAGTTTGGGGAATTTTTCAGGATATTAATCATTGTATATATGATAGTTGCCTTTGAAGAGAGATTTGAGATTTAGATCTTTCAAGACCCATACTTGTTTCTCTTATTATATTTTGTTCACATAATCTTGATTAAAATCCAGTTTACATGTCAAGAGCAGTGGTACAATATTTGTAATAGGGAAAAAGCAAAAAAAAAAAAAAAAAAAAAAAAAAAGACAAATTGTTACCACTTAACTCGTTTGTCCTATTTATTATTTATTTTTTTTGTAACATAAAAATTTCAAACTATGCCCATGATCACATATTAACCCTATTGCAAAATTATAATTACATGACACATTTATCCTTCATTAAAGTTTCATGAGATATTTCTTCAACCAAAATAACTTCGTTTTATTTCACTTAAGTTATATGACACCATATCAACATTGTTTGCTTTCCGATTTCCATATAGGCCAATTTTTATTAGTCCTCATTAACAGAATTTTGACGGAAGATAAATGTGTCACAAAAGCATAATTTTACATGTCGGGAGCAACTTCATAATAATTATAATATTAATTGCATCTTCAAATAACATCTCATACTTTTAATTTACACATTCTAATATGGTATCGGTAGTTTAAGAATTCAAATCCCAATACTCATCTTTTAAACTCATTGTTCATGGTAGGAGCACAACTTTCTCACTAAAAACAAGAGTCTTGCTCACTTCACAACATTGAACCAGGCCATGGGCTCCAAGGATGAGTATGATCTAGGTTGGGTTGATCCACCCCCTAACTCTAGGACCAACTTGCACAATATTGATCTTCAATTTTTGGGACCGAGAATCGACCCTATTAAGCTTGTGACCAAGGATCAAACTAACCCAATGGGCTCGATCCGATTCTAAGGTCAACTTAAGACCAACCGATAATTTGTTTGTTTTATTTTTTGTACTCCATGAAAAGACGATCGAGAATCGGAGTAACCTAATGGGTTTAGCAATGAGAGAGGTCAACAAAGAGAGGCAAGTGTTGCGAGCAACGAGCATCTAGTGGGGCAAGTAAGGTGAGTGGCGAGGAGAAAGCTAGGTGAGCATCAAGTGACAAATAGTGCGAGTGACCAAAAGTGAGTGAGGTGAGTATCAAGTGGCAAGTAGGGAAGTTGTTTATTTCAATTTTGGCAAATTGAAAACTAAGAGGATAAAGAAGACAAAAAAAAAAAAGGAGTATTAGAAAAGAATACCGTAATGAGCTGTTTATGTCGTTTTGGATGCAGTGAGGAATACTCATAAAGACATTTTCCTCCTTTGTAAATTATGACTTTGATGTCGTAAAAGACATTAAAAGTCTAAGCCATTAAAGAATGGTGTAAAATTACTTAGATTTCTCATTAAAGAGTTGTTTATTGCTGTTGACACTATTTAACTTGGGGGTTTTCTCTATATATATAAATTATAAATAATATATTATATATATAATATATACCATTAGAGTTAGTCCGAGTTGGACTGACCATAAACTCCCAATACCAAGAACCAACTCGTACACAGTAATGATCTAGGATTCCATAACTAAAGACCAATCTAGTCTCATTAGGAATCGGATCAGGATCGGCAGGGTTAGGCAGATCTAGAGTTGGTTCGGGATTGACCCTAAACCGATTCTCACCCCTAATGGGCTCACACAAGGGATCAATTTCACACACAAGGGGAGTATTGAATATGATACAAACTGATTCGGGCTACCCATGATCAATGCAAAATTCGTAGGAGGGAATAGTTAGAGGATCTCTCTCTCTCTCACCCGACCCAGCCCATGATCAATGCAAAATTCACAGGAGGGAATAGTTAGAGGATCTCTCTCTCTCTCTCTCTCTCTCTCTCTCTCTCTCTCTCTCTCGTATCGTAGGCATGCAGAAAAAGCAATAGGCACGTGTCACGGGCCAAAAGATGGACGACCCGAGAGGTTCCCCAAAGTCGACCCCAACTCGCCTGTGGACCTCCTGCTCTCACTTGGATTCCCACCAAGCCTTCTCCCCGAATTGCAAGGGCGGGCGAAGCTGTCATTAAGCTAGATTACAGAAGTCCGTTCCGTTATTTATGTTGGTAGACGGTAATTGGCACTTATGCCAGTAGTTGAGGCGGTACGATCTCATCCGCCGGTAGAATTCTAGATCAATGGATGTAATCCGAGGCCCTCAACTATAAAAGGGGTTCATTTGTAATCATCCACTACTTCCGCAATACAAAGCAAGTCTTCTTTCCAGAGCTCTTTTCTCTAGATTCTTTCTCTCTCTACGATTCGGGTAAGGCGAGCGAGTGAGCGTTCGACTGTGCAAGGCTTGGCTTAGGTGCTTCGGCGATCCATTCCGATCCTAAAGTGCCCGAGTCGCTGCGCGGTCACGATCCTAATCGATCGGCCCGTGACAAGTGGTATCAAAGCTAAAGAGAGATTCGTTTCCAAGGGATTGAAGAGCAACAAACTGTTCGAGAGAATGTCAAGCCATGATGCGGCTATAGTTGGAGAGACTGTGCCTGGCATAGACACGCGCAGCAAAGCAAAGAAAAGAGATCACTCGGTGGATGCTGCGGTTACGTTCGATGAAAAGATCGGGAAGGTCCGGAGTGCCGTGCACGAACTCATGGAAGGTCCGGAGTGCTGTGCACAAACTCATGGAAGGTCTTGACGACATGCGAGACTGAATTGTGGAGGTTGAGGGCTCAATCCGTGAAGACTTCACGACCGGCATCAACCAAGCCACGGCTCCATTGTTCGACAAGGACGAAGCTCTCGAAGCATCGATCGATGGTTTGAACGAGCGTGTCCAAATAATCGAGGAGGTAAGCCCATGTAGGGACAAGGTTGAAGCCATGAAGGCGGAGATCCAAGAGCTCAAGACTGAGCTCGCCCTATGCAAGCTAAGCATCACGAAGGTACGGCGCCTACTCAAACGGTGACCAAGATCGAGGTGCGGAAGCCAAAGGAGTTCAAAGGCAACCACTCCGCCCAAGAGGTGGACAACTTCGTGTGGAGCATGGAACAGTACTTCGGCGTCGTCAACATACACGACGAGTCAATCAAGGTATGAACCGCTTCCATGTTCCTGTCTGATACGACGATGTTGTGGTGGCGCAATAGGTGTGACGAGAGTAGACGCGGCGCTGATCCCGTAAACACATGGGACGACTTTGTAAGGGAGTTTCGGGACTACTTCTTCCCCGAGTTCACTCAACAAGAAGCCCGAAGCATGCTCCATTGCCTCAAGCAAAGAGGCACGATCCGAGAGTACGTGAAGGAGTTCACGGAGCTCAAACTCCAGATTCGCAACCTAAGCGAAGAGGAGGCTTTCGGAGAGTTCATGGATGGACTCAAGCCATGGGCACAACTTGAGCTGAAGCGGCGGGATGTGAGTAGTCTGGCACGTGCGTTGAGCATAGCCGAGTCTCTCGTCGATCTCACCAGGGTTGAGCCGAGGAACCACCGAGCAAGAGATTGGAGGTCGGATCGATCCGATGACGAAGGAAGAAACACTCCCCGAGGCACGCCCGATCAAGGCGGCCGAGCCAAGACGTGGGGAGAAGGGTCTTCCAAGCCGTCCTTCCAAAGAGGTCGACCACCGATCGACTACGCGAGTAAGTTCGATCAACCTCCGCCCTCTCCTTGCTTTATTTGTAAAGGTCCGCACTGGACCCAAAAGTGCCCAAAGAGAGGCCGAATCAATGCCCTCCTTGCCATCGAGGAAGAAAAGGAGGAGCCCAAAGAAGATAGGCGGCAGATCCGGATTGGGGCTGTGAAGATGATCAACTCGGTCCAAGCCCGATCGCTGACCAAAGGAGAAGGGATCACTCCAAACACAGACATGTTCTTCGTGGAGGTCGAAGTGGGCGGCCGAACGCTTTACGCTTTGGTCGACACCGGCGCATCCAACATGTTCATGTCGACCGAGGTTGCAAAGACCTTGGGACTTCACGTGGAGCCATCCGAGAAGTCATACAAGCCCATCAATTTGGGCGACTTCCATGGCGTAGGATCAACACCCGACGTCGATGTCAAGATTGGTGGATGGAAGGGCCGAATGGCATTCGAGGTAATCCCTCTTGGTGACTATGATCTCATACTTGGGATGCAGTTTTTCCATAGTGTGGGAGCCATGATCGACATGAGGACCAAGTGTATGATGATCCTCGATCAAAAGTGCCCGTCGATGATCCCCATGATCAAAGGGGTGGTCGACACCAAGACCATCGCATCGATCCGACGCCTCGACAAGAGCTTGAAGGCCGTCATGCGCATCAACAAGCTGTCCGAGGTGAAGCCGAAGGTCAAGTTGGATCCTACTCCAACAAATGCCATGCCCATCCAAGCGCTCTTCCTTGAGGTTGAGTGTGCGCCGCGTGCTCCGTCCAAGCCGAAGACCCAACCGCGTGCGTCCGACTTCATCATCGAAGGCTGTGGTCCTTCGTTCATGAGCGTCCGAGTGAAGCGCAACAAGAATAGGAAGGCTCGTGTCAAAGCCCGCAAAGCTGCCCGTCAAGCTGAGAGCGACGAGGACATCGCTCGATTGAGTGGGGGAGAATGTCACGGGCCAAAAGATGGACGACCCGAGAGGTTCCCCAGAGTCGACCCCAACTCGCCCGTGGACCTTCTGCTCTCACTTGGATTCCCACCAAGCCTTCTCCCTGAATTGCAAGGGTGGGCGAAGCTGTCATTAAGCTAGATTACAGAAGTCCATTCCGTTATTTATGTTGGTAGACGATAGTTGGCACTTATGCCGGTAGTTGAGGCGGTACGATCTCGTCCGCCGGTAGAATTCTAGATCAATTGATGTAATCCGAGGCCCTCAACTATAAAAGGGGGTGTCCTCCTTCATTTGTAATCATCCACTACTTCCGCAATACAAAGCAAGTCTTCTTTCCAAGGCTTTTCTCTCTAGATTCTTTCTCTCTCTACGATCCGGGTAAGGCGAGCGAGTGAGCGTTCGACTGTGCAAGGCTTGGCTTAGGTGCTTCGGCGATCCATTCCGATCCTAAAGTGCCCGAGTCGCCGCGCGGTCACGATCCTAATGGATCGGCCCGTGACACGCGCATGCAAGCAAAAGGGAGTAACTCAAGAGACCGAAAAAACCAAAAAGAGTGCTCGTGTGTTCTTATGAGACCAACCTCAAAATTCTCCGATAGGAAAATTGCAAGCACTCATTTTTCTGTGTGAGATCTCCGATCGCCCATATTTTGTTAAACATACTGGAAAAGACTCATTCTTTTGAGTGAAATAGACTACACATATATGAGATACGTATCATATTATACTCAAGTAAAACAAATTTCAATAATTTAACTTGATTATCTAATATCTTTCCATTAGTCATTTAATGATATATTCAATTTAAAATAGGATTCATACAAAGAAATTTGATTCTCTTTTGATTTCGTTCTACATAGCACAAAAAGTATATATATATATACATATCTCAAATCTTGTAATTCAAAAGGGTTCCATTCTAAGGGTCCGTTTGTTTTGCGGAAAATATTATGTTTCCGGAAAACATTTTCCTGAAAATCATTTTCCGGGAAAATGACTCTATTTTCCGGTGTTCGTCGAAACCTAAACTTTTAGTGGAAAATATTTTCCGATGTTCGTTAGCTAATTTAATTGTTTAGGAAAAATTATTAAAAATTGAATTTTAATATTTTTAATTGACCAAAAAAATAGTTTTATTTTTTATATTTTTTTAAAATGAATTTTTAATTATTTGTATTTTTAAAAAATCGAAATTTTTATTATTTTTATTTTTTCTTTCTTTTTCTTTTTATTTTTCCTTTTTCTTTTCCTTCCTCCTTCCTCCTCCTTCTTCCTCCTCCTTCCTCCACCGCCGCATGCCCGACAATGGCCGGTTGCCCCGCGACCGACCAAGACCCGATCGCCAAATCCGGCGAGCTCAAGGCTCGACCGATCTCACCCGAGCTCACCAAATTTGGCGACGGAGCTCGGGCTCGCTGGATCGGGAGCTCGAGCTCCGTCGCTAGATCCGGCGAGCTCATGGCTCGCCCGAGCCCGGTGAACCTCCGGCAAGCTCGGGCGAGGCTCGAGCCCCGCCTAGTTCGCCGGATCTGGCGAGCCGCGAGCTCCACCCCAAGCCGGCGAGAGCTCCGCCTCGCTTGATCTGGCGAGTTCCGAGCTCAACTTCGCCAGATTGGGCTAGGCGGAGCCTCGCTAGCCTGGGGCGAGGCTCAAGCTGGCTTGTGGCGGTAGCCAGTTGCCGAATGTTGCCATGGTCGGTTGCTGACCATCGCCAAAGGAGAAGATGAAAAGGAAAGAAAGAAAAGAAAGAAAGAAAAGGAAAAGAAAAATTAAAAACTCAATTTAAAAAAAAAGAAAAAGAAAGCATATAAATAAAACGAAAATATATTGGTAAAAAAAAAAGCAAGATGGAAGAAGTTATGAAAAATGTTGTTTTTCACCTGATGAAAAACATTTTTCTTGACTAGTTCATTTTCTGTAAAACGAACGCTGGAAAATCCAGAAGACGTTTTCTCGAAAGTTATTTTCCACGAAACAAATGGACCCTAAAGTGCAAACTTTTCTCATGTACAATATAATTCACATAAGGTTGTAATATATCAGTTTCAGATTTTATAACCATGCCTTTGAATTATACAGAAAAGAAAGAAAAGAAAGAAGTCAAGGAGTTGGCCGCGTACAGATGGGTGGTGGTTCCATGATGGCCACCAACCGTGCAGATGGAGGGTACACGGTTGCAACAGACGGTATCGGAAAAAGAATGAGGTTTGCCTTGTCACTATTCTGCGGTTAGATTTTGATCTTTAGTTTATGATGCTTGGTCTTTTTGGAATGTTTCTCGTGAAAGTACGACGAAAGAAAAGCTCAAAACTAAGGGCTTAACCTGAGTTACGCTGGATATTTCCACATCCCTTTTCCTGGTCGACATTCTTTTAAAGTTCTTAATTAGCTATCTCACAGAGCCATGGTTAGAAAAAGAAACTAAACGTGGATCGAAATACTGTCAACTTGACGAGGTTCTCTTTCAAATTAGTTCAAAGAAAACTCTTTCCAACCACATTTGTAATTAGTGAATTGCAGGTAATGAACATCTCCTACATGCAAACTTGACCAAAATTAAGCGAGACTCTTATGGAAATGCTCCAAAAGGGGGCCCCGGTAAAGAAAAAACCAAAATTAAATGGGTCATGTACATACTTATAACCAATCAATCAAAAGCGTAGTTGGACGGAATTTTCTTCAATCCAAATTGGAAAAGTATATGGTCCTTATCGAACTGTAAAAAGGGGTGTTATATAATAGTTTTCTGAATACATATTTCATTAGGATCAAAGTTTTACCAAGAAACCACTGGGATTCGCCTCAGTGGCCATCCTTCCAACATAGAAGGGGGAGGTGAGGGGTTCAAATCCCCACCGGGGGGGGGATGGGGTGGGGATGCGTAAGTTTCGGGAGTGGGTTTCGACTCCCACGTCCCTGCAAGAGGTAGGGCAAAAGTCGAGAGTGAGTGTCGAGTAGGCGTAGAGTAGAGATCGACCAAAAAAAAAAAAAAAAAAAAAGTTTTACCAAGAAAGATGAAAATTTCATAATCCCGGAAAGATAGTGATGTATTAATCACGTGGCTTTGTACATGCTAATAATTTAGGCCCATCACGAAAGGCCCAATGCTCTTAGTTCTTAAGACCAGCATTGCACACGACCTGATTTTGTAACCTGACAAATAGGACTAAGAAATCCTGGAAAACAACGTCCCTTCGATGCATTCAGTTTCACAAGCTTATGTAAGGACTCAAAAATTTGTGGTCATCATTCTATTTCTGTCTAAACTATCTTCCTATTGTAAAAACAAGTTTAGAAAGTTCATTCGATAACACAATTTCATTTTTTTTTTTTTGGAATAATTTTTTAATCCAGAAATAGAGTTATAATAGAAATGAAAAGTAAAAATTTTTAACTTCTCTATTTTTGAATAGAAATGAGAAATAAAAATTATTCTTATCACTTGCTCCCGTTATTAGCTAATTTGTTGTCATTGCTTGCTGTCGCCGGTTGTGCAATCGGCATTGCGGGTCACTAGTTGCTTGTCACCATCGCCTACCCCACCCCCCCCATCGACCCTTGCTATCGCTGCCCACCGCTCACTGCCCATTATCCGTTGTCGCTCGAGAAATAGAACTTTTGTGTTATTATTAAATGAATTTCTATTTTGAAAACAAAAATTTTATGTCATTATCAAATGCGCATTTTATTCGGAAATTATTAGAAATCAATTTCTGAACAAAAATAAATTTTTGACTATAATAATAATTATTCATGACTTTAGTATTTAGATTAAGGAACAAAGGAAGTACGTGTCAACCCTCCTGATGATTTCATATGATTCAAAGGAAGAATTACAATCTTTACCAAAAAAGGAAGAAGGAAGAATTACAATCTCCTGATGCTCTCTTGTGTTGGTAGCTTGACATTGTTGTGAAATCTTGACACGTAATCATAAAGGCCCCGCATGTTTTCACTCTTTTTGTTTGTTTATGAACAGAAATTCTTTTTTTGTTAACAAAAAGGGGAAAAAAAAGAAGCAAAACGCGTTTGTTTGCGTTTATTCTTTTTTGTTTTTCGTTAGAACAAAAAAAAAAAGAAAATGAGAAAAAAAAAAAAAAATTGTTTCTTGTTAGGAAACAATTTTGAAGAAACGATTTCTTGTTTATTGTTTTTCTTCTCTCTCTTCTCTTTTCTTCCTCTTTTCTTCTTCTTTTCTCTTTGGCCGGCCGCCGGCCTCGGCCATGGGCGCGGCCGGCCGTCGAGGGGCCTAAGCAACCTCACCGGAGCGTCGGCCCCGGCGAGGCCAAGCTCGCCCGGCCAAGGCGAGGCTCGGCGTTGCCGGCGCGGCCTCATCGGATCCGGGACGAGCTCGAGCTCGCCCGGCCATGGCGAGGAGCGGCCTCGCTAGATCTGGGCAAGCCCGAGCTCGCCCGCCAAGGCGAGGCTCGGCCTTGCCCGCGCCAACGCCGCCGAGCCTCGCCTTGGCCGGGCGAGCTCGGGCTCGCCGGGGGCCGGCGAGCCTCGGCGTGGCTAGGCGAGGCTGAGGCCGGCCTCGTCGGCCCGGTCACCGGAGGTCGGTGGACCGCCGAAAGAAGAAAAAAAAAAAAAAGAAAGGAAAAAATGAAAAATAAAATAAAAAAATTAAAAGAAACAAAAAAAAAGAACATAAATTTACCAAACGTGTTTCTATTCATTTTTTATTAGGAACAAGTTTACCAAACGCATCTTTTTGTTCAAAAATTGTTTAGGAATGTAAACACTTTTTTTCTATTTTCGTTCGCAGGCAGGTTTTGAACAGAAACGTTACCAAACGCGCCCAAAGTTTCCCATAAAGAATATTCTCCCGCGCAGCCCCTGCATGGTAACACTTCTCATTTTGTTCTTGGAGCAGATTTTTTTTTTTTTGTTAGGGAACAAAAAAAGAAAGAAACGCGTTTGGTTGCGTTTCTATTCTTTTTTTGTTTTTTTGTTCCCGGAACAAAATTGGAGCAAAAAAAAGAAACACAAAAAAGTTACTTCTTGTTCCAGAAACAATTTTGAAGAAACACTTCCATCTTCTCTCTCCTCTTTTCTTCTTCTTTTTTTTCTTCTTTTTCCTTTGGCCGGTCGCCGGCCTCGGCCATGGTCGGCGACCGGCCGTCGAGGGTCGGCGACGCCATCGAGGGTCGGCGACCTCGCCGGAGCATCGTCGTGGTTGGGCGAGGCTGCCGGCCCCGTCGGCCGGTCGCCGGGAGGCTGGGACCACCAAAAAAAAAGAAAAATGAAAAAGAAAGGTAAAAATGAAAAATAAAATAAAAATATTAAAAAATTAAAAGAAACAAAAAAAAGAATAAAATTTACCAAACGTGTTTCTATTCATTTTTTATTCCCTAACAAACGTTACCAAACACGTTCTTTTGTTCAAAAGCTCCCTTTAGGAACAGTAAACACTTTTTTTTTTTTATTTTTTTTATTTACATTAAGGAACGAGAAAAGGAAGAGATGTTTCCATGCGGGGCCACAGAGTCCCCTTGACGAGTTGACGGTACTTTTTTTTTTTTTTTTTTTTTTTGGTCTCTCCTACTCTATTCCTACTCTACACTCACTCCATGAGACTTGCCCCGCCTCTTGCGGGCGTGGGAGTCGCAACCCACTCTCGAAACTTACGCGTTCCTATCCCCCATCCCTCACGAAGGTGGGGATTTGAACCCCTCACCTCCCCCTTCCATGTTGGAAGGGTGGCCACTGGGGCGAACCCCCAATTGTACTTAACTACCCAATTGTACTCTCTGGCATGTGAGCATTTATGCAATTTTGACTTGGGATTTGACGGAGGTCAAAACTCGATTTGTTCTTATTCTCTTCTTTGATGATGAATCGGTGAGCAAGATCAAGCATTACTCGCCCTTCCGGAAATAGCTGGGCCCAAATCAAATTCTAAACTCATGACTTACTATTACTGTAATTTTAGGACAGCGCTATTTTCATCCCTTAAATGATTAAATACACCCCTCTTTACACTAAAAAAAGGCAAATTTGCCCCAAAATCTTTCCATTACAATTTAAAGTGGTGACCCAGCTCCTCATCACTGTAAGTCTTCACCGTCGTGCTTTACAGCATCATCGCAAGTACACTTGCTATTGAACAAAGTCTTGACGGTGTCCTTACACCGCAATTTGCTCCTCCTCGCAAGCCGCCGTTACGATCTTTTCCCTACATTGTTAGTTATCGAGCCACATCAACAGGCTACTGTAGTTGAGCGACGATCCTGCACCACGAGTCCTCTACCTAGCCGTTGAGAAAGAGAGATGTTCATAACGAAAGAAGCTATTGGATGCTACAAAGCAAATGCTTTCTGAGAAAAAAAAAAGTCTCACTCTCTAGGGTTAAAGCTAGCTTTTATTTTGCTGGAATTTGGTTTGACGATAAAATTGTAAGAGTTTTTCTAATGTAGGTTATATCAATTAATATTATAATTTACCATTTTATGATATTGGACTAAGATAAGATAGCAAATTTCTTGATTAATTTAATATGAGATTAGTTAGTGTGGGTCGAGTTGAGCCCGGCCTGTAATGAGAGAGTTAGTTTGAAACTTTACAAATAACGCTCAAGTCTTTCTTCTAATCCCAACATATATGTATCCTCACAAAATCTTTCTCGGGTATTTTCTAGGAAGACACATTGAAAATCTTGGTTGATTCCTTTATCTTCGATGCATGTAAAAGTTTGGTAAACATTGATTGTTCAAAAGTAGTTGAATGATTTATTAAAAATGAGATATGTTCACTAAAAATCATAAAACTTGTCACGAAAGTACAATTAAATCATAAAATTTATAAAAAAGTATAATTAAATTATAAAATTTGTCAAGTTGGAGCAATCAAATTATAAAGTTAACACCATCAATTTGGCTCACGAGAAAATGTTGTTGTGGCATTTTTAATTTTTTTTTTTTCAAGTGGCATTTTTATTATTTATTCAATCTATTTTTAAAGAATTAGATTTAAAAACTAAAAAGGAAAAGTTAAAATTTATTTAAAAAACAAAATTGTAAAAAAAAAAAAAAAAAAACAAGAAGAAGAAGAAGGAGAAAATGGTAGGGTCGCTGGTGGGCGCTTTCGCCTCCGCTGCCCATCATTGGAGGGATCGGCAATGGTCGTTGGGCTTAGGCAATGGTGATTAGCCCCGGGCGAGGGCAAGGGTGAGGGGGCCTAGATGGGTGCGCCGGCCTTCATGGGGGCTAACGAGCATCTCCCGTCTTGGGTGAGGCCTCGCCGGTGACCTTCACTAGGCCCGAGCGAGGCCTCATTAGCCGTTGCTCGGGGTTGGCTAGGCGTCGCCCCTTCACCTAGATCTGGGGAGCCTCATCAACCTCAAGCGAGGGCTGGCAACCATCGCTTGGGCTTGGCAAGGGTTGTCGGCCTTGGTTGAGGGAGGGCTGGCGATTGTCACTAGCCCTTCCGACAATGGATGGTGGTGACAAAAGTGTCCACCGGCGACCCTGCCATTTCTTCTTCTTCTTCTTCTTCTTCTTGGTAGTTTTTAAATAAATTTTAGCTTTCATATTTTAGATTTTAAATCTTTAAAAAAAATGAATAAAAAATAATTAAAAAAGCCACATGGAAAATAAGAATTATTTTTAAAATGCTACGTGAAAAATAAAAATTAATTTAAATGTCATGTTAATATTTTCCGTTAGTTAAATTGATAGTTTTAATTTTAGAACTTGATTGCACCAATTCGACAAGTTTTACGACTTGACTATATTTTTTGTAAATTTTAAGACTCAATTGTAATTTTGTGACAAGTTTTAGGATTTCTAGTTAACATATTTCATTAAAAAAAGGGAGCACATCATTTGTGCACTATCCTTCGGTCAGATTTGATCGTTATTCATTATGCTAAGTTTTTTTTTCCTGGAATATTGTTCGTGAAAGTACGATGAAAAGCTCAAAACGCCGGACATTTCCAAATCCGTTTTCCTAGTCGACATTCTTTTATAGTTCTTAATTAGCCCTTTCACGCTGTCGTTGGTGGGAAAAGAAACTGGGCATGGATTGAGATATTATCAACCCAACAAAGTTTTCTTTCAAATTTGATCGGAGAAAACTATTTCTAATCACATTTCTGATTGACAGATTGCAGGTAATGAATATCTCCTACATGTGAACTTAACCAAAGTTCATTAGGATTCTCATGATAGTGCTCCAAAGGGATGTCCATATTATAAATAGAAAATCAAGATTGAGTGATGTCCATTGTGACATCATAAGAATTCGACCTATTTGGGTTATGATAAGGGTTTTACTTTTATTAATGTGCCATTGGTAGAGTTAGACCTTGAATTGGTTTGTGAACTATTCAAAAATATTAAAGCTATTGGAAAAGGCAATTTAGGATTTCGATTCGCACAACCAAAGAACTTAACTATGGATTGACAATTCGATCGTAAGGATCAATGAGGGACAATCTTAAACCATTTCAAACCAATCCAGGAACAGTTATAAGATTGATTCGATAATAGTATATAATCGGATTGCGGGTGATTCTGCACGATTATTATATTAATTACGAATGACCCTAAATTAATTCTAAATGATCGTGTGCTTTGAAACGAGTAATTGACCCCTCACGATTCCATGACAACCGATGATCATCCATGTATTGAAAATGGCTTAAATGTGGATTGACATCGAATCGACCATAGGTTGAACTCGCGAAACTCCTAATGGACGCCCGTTGGTTTTAATTATGCTAAAGTTGCATTTGATTGATTTCAACCGTAAATTCTAATCTGTTTAAGGGTATCATACTTTAGAAGATTAAGAGACAACCATTGGACATTACTTAGTCAATTTCCTTATTTATCGGTAAATCTCGAATTTTTGGATAAATGAAATTCTGCTCGAAATTAGAAGGCCAAAGGGGGCCCGTGAATTTGGAAAGGCCCCATGGGCCACATTTCCTTTAAAATTCGGCCATAAGGCCCCAATTGGTAGAAATTACAGTTTTGCTCTTTAAGGCCCATTTTGAGCTCATTTAGGCCCATTAAGTTGGTAAGGCCTAAATTGGATGAATCAAGCCTAAACCCAAGTTTATCAAGCTCAAAGACAATTAGGCCATTTTGGGCTTAGCCCATGTGTGTGAATAGTGGCCTATGTGAAGAGTGCGTGTGAATAGCAACCTAGTTTCTAATAGAAGGTTTTGACTTTTGTGGCAAGATGGAAGGATACAATTTCTTCTTGCTCCCCAAGTTGGAATGGAGGGCCAAGATATGTTCTTGCTCTCCAAGTTAGGACACTAAGTCAAAGAGCATTAAAAGACTAACTTCTTCATCAAAGTTTTCCTCTTTTTTTTTTGGTGAAAGTAAGTGAACCTCAAGTTTTCCTCTTTTTCCCTCATTTCTCTCACTTTCTCTCTCTACCCCTCCCTTTGACGAATTTTCTTCCATCTCTCCCCTTCATCTCATGCCCATTTCCCTCACTTTTCCCTATTGGTTGTAGTGGCCGTGAGCTACCGTCCACCATTTAGCTCACCAAGCCACCCTTACTGCGAGATCTCATCGTGCCGTTGTTCTCGGTGGAGAAATTTTTTCCAAAGGAAATAGTTATAGGGGTAAGTTTGGTGAATGATAACATATATGCCCTAATACATTATCCTTGGGATTTATATTAATAAATAGACAGAGATAAGGAACAGATAATTTATCTTCCTCATCTTTAGGAAGAGATTTATTCTAATA
The DNA here is from genome assembly GCA_014182725.1 of Eucalyptus brandiana. NCBI lineage: Eukaryota > Viridiplantae > Streptophyta > Magnoliopsida > Myrtales > Myrtaceae > Eucalyptus > Eucalyptus brandiana. Next base: position 19,309,980 of record CM024671.1, on the reverse strand, counting down.
ACTCATGTAGAAATAAAACATAGGCAGCTTGATATAAAAGACAAAAAGAAAGAATGGGAACATCTGATATCAAATAATATTACCACAATGATAAGCTATGAAAAGCTTAACATGAGAAATACAATTTACCAGATTCTTCTGGATTTGTAGTCGAGCAATCTGCTAGCTTTCCAGAAAGAGGTGATGATCTCAAAACACTCTTTTGTCTCACCAGCAACCATCCCATCCCATCATTCTGCATGTCACCAAATCATCATATTTCAATAAATGACAATGCACCAAAAAGGGTCCCACAACATGAGCTTCAAGAGGCTGCCTTATATGGCTGAGCGTTCATTCAAATGCATCATCGCCGTCGTCAAGAAGAGGCTGACTAGTAGCTTGAGCAAGCTTCGCTTCATGCCTGCAAGCACAGTAGGTAGCTATCAGACGAGGAATACATTTTACTTACACAACGAGGAATACCAACATCACTTGAGCATTTCCTTTTTATTAACAGAAAGAGCAGCATGAACTAAATCCTTTCCATAAGAAGATGCACTAACAGTCTCCTTTATCTTCTTTGATTCATCTTTAGATTTAACAAATGAAGTTATAAAGTCGATGGAACCAAGTGATGCCTTCAAACTTTTTGCCACCTCCACTTCCTTCCTATAGCAAAACAAACTAATAACAAAGACAAGGAAAGAATTGTATGCATCAATGGCAGAAATTGAGGAACTCAATGTGTTGAAAATGTATAAAGACACTTCTCTATGAACAAGCATTGTTGTCCCAACTAGTCCAACCAGTCCGAATCCTAGCCCTTGCTGAAATCAACTAGAAGAATTAACACATAAGCTAAGAACTCATTCAGTTGGAATAAAGTTGTGATTTTGCCCCATTTAAGCCACAAAATGCGCAGAACCCAACTCTATCAAACGATCTCTACTGATAAATACCCCTCAGTTCAGACATGGAAGCCGAGGACACTTCACTTCTCCTATGCAATTGCTCATCATCTTCCACCACCAAAAAAATGACTAACAACAGAGACAAGAAAAGAATCATTATCATCGTTAGCAGAAGTTGAGGAACTCAATGTGTCGGAAATGTATAAAAAAAAAACATCTTTAAGAACAAGCATTGCTGTCCTAACCAATCTGAATCCTAGACCCGGCTAAAATCAACTAGAAGAATTAAGATATAGGCCAAGAACTCATTTAGTTGGAACAGATTTGTGATTTTCCCCCATTTAAGCTGCAAAATGGCAGAACCCAACTCTAATCAAACGATCTCTACTGCTAAAAACCCTCAGTTTGGACACGGAAGCTGAGGAAACGTTACTTATCCTATGCAAATTATTTATCATCTTTCACCACCAGAAAATAGACTAAGAACGGTGACAAGAAAAAGAATCACATGCATCAATAGCAGCAGCAGAAATTGTGGAAACTAAATGAAGCACACGCTACCCAATAGTTATAAAAAGAACAAGGCGACGGGCCAAGAGAAAGACGGGGAACTCATGGAAGGGTTGGAGGGATCGGGGGGCCTGAAATGGCTGAAGTTGTGCTATTAAGGCAAAAATCGACACCCAGGAAATGGATTTTCATGGGGTGAGGCTGAAGCTCGTCGACCTTCGGGGGAGCAGCGAAGGTGAGCCTCAGAGGTGGGTGGTGGAGGCGTCTCATAGGCGAGTGGTGAAGGCGGCTTAGAGGTGAGCAAGGAGGCAAGCGGAGAAGGTGGGTGACGAAGGGTAGCTGAAAAGGTTTTGTGTTTTTTAGGTTTCAAAAATGGGTCAGAACGTGTGACCCATTTTCGATCCATATGAATTCGAGTTAAAATATTTTGGATCCATTTTAATTGGGCCATTATATATTCATAACCAATATGCAACCCATTAGTGAAAAATATGAGTCAAAAGATAGGTCATGGACCCTTTGTGTGACCCCTAGTTCTCGCACATTGGTAGTGTGACATCCTGAAATTCGACCCCGTTTTCGATAAAGTGAAATGGGCATTTCGTCGACGTGTTTACGGTCGCCCTTTTTTCTCAGCCTAATCACTCACGAGTTAAGCCTAACCTATTGGGCAAAGCCGTTAAGGGATGTATCCGCAGTAAAATCCCTAAAAGCTACATAATTAGTTGGATTTGGCTAAAATCACGTTTGATCGATTTTTAACCACGAAATTGAACTCGATTTCGGGAATTGAATTTTAAGCGCATCATAATTCCTTTTTAGGACCTTGTCTCATCGTTCGTCAATTTATTGACGGGTCCGAAATTTCAATAAAAAAATTATCGGAAGAAAATTGAAGACCAAATTAAAATAGAAAGAGAAAAGGAAAAAGGAAAATTTGCATAAAGGAAGTATGCATTTTATTTTTCTTTTTCTCTCTCTCCCCTTTTCTTTTTCTCTCTTCTTTCCTCTCTTTTTCTCTCTTTTCTCTCTCTCTCCTCTCCCTTTTTCCCTCCCCCTTCGTGCGATTTCTCCCCCCACCGCTCACTTTCTCTCTCTCTTTTATTGACCGGTCAACCCTTATCCCTCTCTTCTCTCTCTCTTCTCTCTCCTCTCTCTTCTTCCTTCCCGCACACGACAGAACCGGCTTCTTTCTTCTCCTTCTTTTCTTCGCGTGCAAACCAGAAGCCTGGAGCAGAAGCAGCGCAGCTCGTCGTCGCCGCCGTCCTGCCAACGCACCGCCGCTCGCACGCCGCAATAGCCGCCCGCCCGTGCGCCCGCCGTCCCGCCGTCCGTCGCTCGCTGCAGCGCTTCCCCCGAGCGGACCCAGCTTTGTTCGCTCCTGTTCCAGCCCCATCCGGCCATCTCCGGCCACCTCCGGCCACCGCCTAGCCCCGCCGGACCTTCCCCCGCGTCCCCCTCGCCCTCCGCCAGCCTCCCCTCGCCGCCCTAGCCGCCGGAGCAACCCCGATCCGCCCGTCCAGCAGACCCACGGAGTGGGTATCCAGCGCTTTGGGCCCGCTTTTGGGCCGTTTCCCGGCCCCGGATCCGTGAGTCGCTTTGGGAAGATTCGTTCCTCGCGTCGCCGCCGTCGGATTGATCCGATTTGCGCGCGATTTGGTGAGTAATCTCACTAATCCAGGATTAGTTGGCTAATTATGCTTAAGGTTGGTTTAGTTTTAATTAATTATGTTTAGGTTGTTAGATTAAAATAAATTAACAATTATTAGTCAATTGTGATGTGATTTAGATAAATTGATTGTGCAATTAACAAGTAGACGTGGCCTACTATTTATTGGAAGCATCTCGGGAATTTTCCGACCCCTAATCGGGCTTCAATTTGGCGATTCGGGCTAAGTGAGATTTTGGGCATTTAAATATTAATTTTCGGAATTAAATTAAATAATTATTTATTTTCCGAAAATTCAAGGGAGATTTTCCGGAACCGGAATATTATGCGGATGACTGTGGTGAAGTCTGTTTATTTAATCGAGAACTTTATTTTGAAAGCTAAATTGAATTTTTAATATTAATTATTTAATTTTCGAAATTAATTAATTATTTATTTATTTCTTGAAAATTCAACTGGGATGGCCCGTGACCAGGAAAATTATGCTGATGACCGTGGTGAAGTCCGTTTATTTAATTGGACCTTATTTTGAGCTAAACAGAATTTTTTATATTTAATAATTAATTTTCGAAATTAATTATTTATTTATTTATTTTTCGGAAATTAAGTTTGAGATGGCCGACGACCGAAATCTCGTGCCGATCGTCGTGGCGCAATCCGTTTATTTAATTAAGCTTTAAATTGTGCTGAATTGATTTAATCGTGGATAATTACTTTAGAAATGGGATGAATCATCATGAAAGGCACGGGGCTTGATGATTAGATATATCACCTCGGTAAATGCACATGGCTCGGTGACGAAGTATGTCGCCTTGGAGAATGCATGTGGCTCGGTGATTAAGTTTGGCATCTGAAAGGACACGTGAGCTCGGTAATTTGATGCATTACCTCGGAGAATGCACGTGGTCCCAATGAGTACATTTGGCATCTAAAAGGACACGTGGGCTCGGTAATTTGATGCATTCTCGGAGAATGCACGTGGTCCCAATGAGTACATTTGGCATCTAAAAGGACACGTGGGCTCGGTAATTTGATGCATTACCTCGGAGAATGAATGTGGTCCCAATGAGTACATCTGGCATCTTGAAGAGACACGTGGGCTCGGTGACTTGATGCATCGCGCAGGGAATGCACGTGGGCTCGGCCCGATTTAAAATGACATTTTAAAAGAGCATGTGGTCGAGTGGGGACCGTAAAGCCATTGAATTTCGAAAGTGGTCGAGTGGGGACCGTAAAGCATTGAATATTGAAAGTGGTCGAGTGGGACAGAAAAAGCCATTAAATATTGAAAGTGGTCGAGTGGGACCGTAAAGCCATTAAATATTGAATGTTGTCGAGTGGGACTACGAATAGCAATAGCTTGAATGACCGGAAATGGTGTTTGTCATGAAATCGATTAGGTCGATTGATTATTTCTTTGATTTGATGTCGTGAATTGATTGGTGATTGGAAATGACCATGAGTGGTCTTGTTGGTATATAATCGACTAAGTCGATTTGATCGATCTTCGATCGTGATATGATTACTTGGGTGCCTATTGTGAATTGTGCGACTTGCAAGTGGGATCGATCTAAGGTACGTCTTCGACCTATGCGTGTTTAGGCGGCCTTTAGTATAATGGTTTACTAATTGGGCTTAGTGGGGTAGAACTCGCGAGACGTAGTCTCATCCCGGTTTGGGGAAAAACATTTCGGGACCCTGTTGAGGAGCTGAGGAGGAATCTGAGAAGGAGAACTCGGAGGTGAAACCTGAGTAGAAGGATTTTTGGAAGAAGAAGATAATATCGATAGAGATTTTGAGTATGACCTGAAGGGACTGAGAATCTATCTTCTTTTGAGAATTTCTTTTGAAGTGAATAGTTATGAATTGGTTTGTGTTTTGTATAAAAGTTTGGTTATAAATTTCAATATGAAAAATATGGCCCTGCTTTTCTATCCCATCGTTTTATTGTCTGGGGATTTTAACTGCTTCCGCATGTGTTTAATAAACGAAAGGGTTGGCGATACTTTGTCCTGGGATATCGCATTATAAAATCGACCAAGTGAGAAGGATGTGTGCGTGCCCGAGGATCGGGGCGTGACATCCAGTTTAAGTGGTATCGGAGCGAAGTTGAAGATTGGAGTGATAAGGAGCGTTGACCATGGGATAGTTAGTAGGAAAGGCCTTTAAATTCGTGCTTAGGTGCATGTGTGTGCTGCTTGAATGCTAGAATTGTTTGTTGTGTGTTGATTGCTCACCTTCTAATCCAATGTGAGTTTGGAAGACGGGTTTCAGTGTAAAGACTGAACCATGAGCGAGCAGGAGCTAAGAACTCCTAGTAAGAGGACAATGTCCTCTGTGACTCGGGATAATGCACTGACAAAGGTCAGTACCCGAGGTGGTTGTGGCAGAGTGTTGGCTCTGGTCAGTTCGAGCGTAAGAGTACCACCGCAAGTTGGTACTGGTTTAGCAGCATCGAATGATCCTAAGTTCGATAGGATCGTTCTGATGCTAGTGTTCCTTGAGAGCTAGATGAGCCACGAGGCTTATGATTGAACCGCCGTCAGTGCCGCAACCGCCGTTGTTATCGCCTCACCTGTTGAGATCCAGAGTGGAGATGTGATCCGGGAGCGAGTCATTGCATTCAAGTCGAGGTATAGATCCAGTTCAGGCAGAAATGAAAATCGGTCAGGGAAAAGATCGAGGTCGAGAGTGGTCCTAACAGATTGATGGGGCAACCAGGAAAGAGTGTGTCTTTGTCACAGGGAGATAGAAGACTCACCTGATAAGTGTCAGGATTGTAGAAGGAAGCATGGATGAATCCAGTGTCCGAATATGACTAGAACCTGTTGTGATGATGACCAGTGTGGCCATCAGGTGAAAGACTGTCAGTGGAAGTCCAAGGTGGCATAGACATCGTTACTGCGGCCAGAAAAGAATGGGAGTCAAAAAGAATCTTCGATTTCATTAATCTCGTTGGCTGGAGGCAACTTGTTTGTTAGATGGAGGTTGTCAAGGTTGCTTGGAGATTGTCTTGGGTAGGACAAATTGAAGGACTAGAGATGGAGGACATCTCAGTGGTCTAAGAATTTCTAGATGTGTTGTCACAAGAAAGCGTCGGACCGTCGTCAGAGAAAGAGATTGAAATCGCGATTGAACTAGCACCAGGATAGAGCTACTCTCGAAAGCTTCTTACCAGTTGTTGTTGTCTGAATTGGTAGAATTGAAGATGCATATGTGAAGATTGATGAATGAGGAATTCGTGCATATCAGTGCATCACTTTGGGGAAACATCAGTTGTGTTTGTGAGAAGAATAAAGATAGTTTGTTGCGAGTGTGCATCGACCATCGTCAACTCAATTAGGTGAAGATCAAGGACAAGTGTTCTTTGCCAAAGATCGACGAATTGGGCGACTTGTTATAAAGAGTGTGGATGTCTTCAAGGATCGACTTGAGGACAGGTTATTGTCAGTTGAGAACCAGGAAGGAGGTTATATTGAAGATGGCATTTCGCACTTGATTTTGTCCTTGTGAGAATAATGTAAAGCTATTTGATTTGACGAACGCTCCAGCCGCTGTCATAGATTTGACAAATCGAGTGTTCAAAGAATATCTAGATCAATGGTGATTGTGTGGTGTAGCGACATTATAGGGTGTTCATTAAGTGTTGAGAATCACGAGATGCCCCTAAGAATGGTCGTGTGGTTACAGGTAAAGGAATCTTCATGGACCCAGCCAAGATCGAATCAGTTGTTAATGGACCGAGACCAACATCAATGTTAGAGATCAGAAGTTGTGGGGATTGGATAGATTACTACAGAAGGTTGTGAAAGAATTTTCAGTATCAGTATCATCGCAGGATTGACCTCTTGAGAAAGAAGAGAAATTCATCGGCATTGACAAGTATGAGGATAATTTCTAGAGCTTAAAGGATGGGGTATGCATTGATATAACATGAGAAGATTGTTGCATCACCGTTCCGCCAATTGAAACCCAATAAGTGGAATACGAAGCGGTGTCGTGAATCAGAATTTTGGCAGAACTATAATAGTGATATCGGGTATACGAAATGAGTCATTAATGTGTTGGGTCGAGAGTCTTCAAATGTGCATAAACTGGCTAAAGTATAGACTTTACTTGAAAATGGCTCGAAATTTGGTTTTCAAAATTGAGGTAGGCTACCTTTTGAATTTTATAGCCACCCTCAAGATTGAACCAAATGTTGAAGTTAGAATCGGTGCCTAGTTGACAAGCAAAGATGTTCAGAAGATCTTATAAGAGGATACTAGCAAGAAAGAATCTGACTTTAAGATTTATGAGAATGGAAAGTTCAGGTTTCATGAGTGATTGAATACACTTGACAGTGTAGCACTCAGGGAAAAGATCTTGTCGGAAGTTCACTATAGTATTGCAGTTTTGACCAGATGGTGCAAGTAAATCAGAATCGACACCAGCTAGATTAGTAAACTGATATGAAGATAGATACCGTTGAGCAGGTTGCGAGTGTTAGAAGTGTCAGTAAATGGAAGCTCGGTAATGCGAACCGGGAGAATTGTTACCATCACTTGAGAGTCCCAAGTAGAAATGGAAATATATGGCTTACTAAGGATTCAGGGGATTACTGATACCATTTGAGAATAGTGGTTGATCGATAGATGAATACACTTGGTTTGCTGTTTCTGAAAACTTTGTTTCTTTGAGTTGAACCTTCTTCCTTTCCTGTTCAGCTTTCTAAATCTTCTTATCATAAGAGCAAGCTCCTCATCGTCCGGATCTTCTTGAGAATCTGTATCATCGGAATCATCATTAGATTTTAATGCAATGGATTTCTTACCTCTTGGATCTTCGTCTTCATTAATTCGTTCCACTTCGTAAGGCGAAGAGTTCCAATCGGTTCGTCTACGAGATAATGGCATAATTTCTGCGTCTCTCTTATTGAAGTCTTTATATGATTCCAATCCTTGGAGAGTCCACGCGCGGCTTGTTCACCTTCATGAGATCGAAATTTTATGTCCTTGATTCTCAAGACCATTGACAATATCGTAAAACGGCTAAACATGTCGTTATAGATTCTCTTGGTTTCATTTTGAAGGCTTCATATTGACCAAGGAGAATGTTAATTCTCGGTCTCCTTCACTCGGTCCGTCCCTTCATAGGTAATATGTAATCTGTCCCAGGACTTCTTTTTCTTTGTAACACAAGAAGATATTTCATTATTTTCGGTTGGTGACAAAGCACAATATAAAGAGTAAATTGCTTTTGCACCGAGTGCTTGTCTCTTGTTTATCTCTTCTTGAGACATTCCATTTGGTCTCAACAGTTTCTTTCCCTCTTTCAGACACTAATGCAGCAGTAGGAGTGATTCCTCTTTCCACAACGTCCCATTCCAGAGGATCTTTGACCGTAGGAAAGCTTTCATCTTGTTCTTCCAGATGTTGTAATCCTTTCCATCAAAATAGGGTGGTCTGGTATTGCTTTGCCCTTCCACCAGCCCTAGTGCTAGCATACTAGCCATGGATCTTTTACTCTGAAGTAAAATACTTCAAATAAAGTAAGAACACGAGCTCTGATACCAATTGATATAGCTAGTACGAGTACCTAGAGGGGGGTGAATAGGTATAAAATATTTTTTACGGATAATTACACAATACTTAGATAGTTGAAGGATTTGCGGCAATTAATAATCAATCGCAAGATCGAGTAAAGGAAAGAGAGAATTGAACACGCGGTTTATAGTGGTTCGGCTTGATTCAAGCCTACGTCCACTCTTACGCACCGATGCCTATTGGGTGGATTCCACTATGAACAAAGAGATGTTACGGCGTTGATCTTCCTTGACTTCTAGGTGTAGATGATCTACCACACTCGCTCAAGGTATTACTAAGTATAAACACTCTGTGTGTACAACTTTGCTCAAAGTTGTATCAACTAATAATCAAGGTGCTTCAGACTCTGGAATTTTTCTATCGATCACGCTCTCCAAAACAACTAGAACGTCTTCCTTTTATACTCCTTTATGCCATCATAGCCGTTGGCACTTACCAAAGGAATTCCTCCAATCTACCCGTTGGACGGAATCAATCACGAAGATCATTCGAGCTATTTAAGGAACACTGGCGATAGCCCATCAATCCTGTTCGCCCATACAATCAGGATCTTGGTTTCCAAGAATAGAACATTCCAAGAATATTTTGTCGACCATCGGTTCTTCAATCGATCTAGATAAGAACAAAAAAGAATCCGAGATATTTATCCAACTAAGGGATCTTCTCCAGAGGATAGGATCAAATCCTCAACCATATACTTCGGCTCTAGATTTCCTTCGTCCTTTGGATTTAGAAAGGCGTCGGTGAGAATAGTCTTGAGTCTTGAGTCTTGAGTCTTGAGTCGGTGATCATAAAGTCTTCGGACTTAAAGCGTCGGTCTCCGAATATCCAGGACTTAGGCTGATAGAAACGTTTTGTCAGCTTCAAAATATTCTGGAAAGATTTCTCCAACACAACGCAACGGCGGTGAGGACCCTAAACTACCGTGTCTCCAACGGAGCTCAAACGGTGGTTGAAAATAGCCCTACAAGCTCACGGCTTGTGGTTGGTTCGGTTCTGGAGCTGCTAGGTTGAGCTAGTCTCAGCTTGGTGGGGCTAGTCATTGGTGCGGCTGAGGCGACTGGGCTCGGGGTGAGCTGGTGCGGGTGGACAAAGCTAGCGGCGGGGACGGGCACTATTGGGTTGATGTTGGGACGAGTGGTAGATGCTGATCATTGGATGGTGAAATAATGGAGATGATGGCATTGATGATGGAGTTTGGCAGCAATGGTGGTGATGGCGCGTGGCGAAGGAGTTGCTAGGTTGATAGTAGCAGCAAATGCAACAAATTAAAGAAAGGGACTAGTGGTGGAGTGGGATAAAAGAACGTGGGGTTGCGTGAGGGAGGGTGGCAGATGTTGGTGTGAGGGTAAATGGTGTTGGAGTGGTGGACGTGTGGGCTGTGGCAGCAAGGTGGAGATGGTGATGAGATGGTGGATGCATAAGGTTGGGTGATGCAGCAACAAAAAGGAAGAAAAGCAAGCTGGCGTGAAGGGGTGAAGGAGAAAAGAAGGTGTGAGGAAGAAGTGGGTAGAAGAAAGGAAATGGAGAAGAAATTGGAGTTGGCCTCTGTTGGTGTGGGCTGCACGCATGGGAGGAGAGAGGAATGAGATGGGAAGTAAAGGCCAATGCCAATACGAAATCTAGAGACTCAAGTGTCTACACTCCAAAGTCTTCATGCCAATTAGTCAAGCACCCTTCCAATGGCTTTTTTTTTTCCAATTCCTCACAAAATAAAGCATTTTGGTGGCCAAATAATCAAGTAAATCAACCCATTCATATTTCTTTTTCTTTTCTGAATTGCCTGAAATTGATTTTTCCGCAAAATTCTGGGCTCGACGGAATTTCTTCAAAAGACGAGATGACGTCCTAAAAATGAATCTTGACACGTTTGAACGTCTGATTCCTGAAACCGAATTCAATTTTGTGATTAAAATTGACCGAACGCAATTTTAGTACAACCTAACCTATTAAGTAGCTTTTAGGAATTTTAGCGCGTTTGACCCGTGGTTAATAATTTTTTATCCATGTTTGTGCATTTCCGACTCGTAGGCGACTCTCGGTTGTCGTAAAAATCACAAGATTTTAATTACGTGTCACGAGTATAAAATCGACAGAAAATCAAGTTAGTGACATTCGATGCGAAATTCGCAATCATGTGGAATCACCCGCAATTCAATTACGTGTTTCCGTCGAATCGACCTACGTCCGATCACTAATCAATTATAACAGTATCGTATTGACCACTGTCGATTATTATGGTCGAGCAAGCGATTTCTGATTAAATTCTCAAGTCTATCGCGTTTATCTCCCTTAATGACCTCACCTAATAAATTAGTTAACTCGTGAGGGGCCTAACTTAGAGTGAAATGACCATAGGCGCGTCGACAAAACAACAATTCCATATTATCGGGATAAGGTCAAATTTCATAATGTCACAACTCTTCCCATTTTATAAAAATTTCGTCATCGAAATTTAAACCATTACAATTCTTTTACAAAAAAAGTGGGGGTATTGACATCTCATCGATTCCTTGCTTTCCCAAGTTGCTCATTATGTTCCGTGGTGTTGCTAAACTACTTTAACCAATGAAATCATCTTGTTGCGCAACACTTGCTTTTTTCGATCCACTATCCGAACCAGTCTCTCCACGTATGACACTCTCTTGTCCACGTCTAATTCCTTGAAATTCAGAACGTCGGTTGGATCAGGTCCATACTTCCTCAACATCGACACGTGAAAGATGTCATGCACTTGAGCAAGTCTCGGTGGCAATGCAAAACGATACACCAAAGTCCCAATTTACTCCAAAATCTCAAAGGGGCCGGCGTACCTCAAACTTAGCTTCCCTTTCTTGCCAAAGTGCAAAGTACCCCTCATCGGTGACACTTTAACAAATACGTGTTTACTAACTTGGAATTCCAATGGCCTATGCTGCTTATCTACATAGCTCTTCTGATGACTCTGAGCGATCTTAAGTCTTTCTCGAATGACTTTGACAACGTTGACTAACTGCCGCACTAATTTTGGGCCTGTAATCTTGCGCTCTCTAACTTCATCCCAACAACTGGAGTTCTGTAGGCTTTACCATACAATGCTTCGAACGGTGCCATCTTGATGCTTTGTTGATAACTGTTATTATATGCGAACTCAACTAGATGAAGTTGTTCCTCCCAGCTTCCTTTGAAGTATAGTACACAAGCTTGCAGCATATCCTCGAGGGTTTGAATCGTCCTCTCAGACTAGCCATCTGTTTGCGAATGATAGGCCGTACTGTACTGTAGCTTCGTTCCCAAGGCAATTTGTAGACTTTTCCAAAAAGCTGCCTTGAACTTCGGGTCTCGATTTGACATGATCGTCACTGGCACTCCCTGAAGACGAACTCTTTGTCGCATGTACCATTTAGCATACCTGTACAATGCCAAGTCTTTTTGTACGGCGATGTCTTCCATCTTCAACTCCTCAACTGACGTATCCACTAAGGTTACCAATTAACCTTGACAACCCACATCCAGTAATTGGGTTGCCTCAATAAATGAAATCAAATTAATCGAGGGCCCTCCTCGATTTTCAATAAATTCACAACTATCTCTTGCCAACAGGTTAAGCTGAATTGCTTCACAATAACAAATCATTATAGAAAGATGCTCCTTGAGCTAAGCAACAATTCAACACGGCTCGTTGTTTCTTAAACCAATCTTTTTTCATTTATGATATCCAAGTCACACATAGACAAAATAGTTAAATACAACTCTAGCTAGTGGTCCTCTTTTCTATGACCTCATTCCAATAAATCAAAGTTCTACAAGCTCGACGATATTTTCGCAGCAGCGCCACTCTAATAAATTATCCCAAAACCATTGCCCCTCTTGATCGGTGCATAGTCCGATTCATTTCTACTCCCATCGCCATCCTAAAAGCTTGCCAGGAGCCACTCCTTGCTCAGGCCCTCTGGCCTTGGAGATAACTCCTCGCCTTCATCGGACCAGGTCATTACAAGCCCACTAGCTTTTGCCTGGTTCATCTCTGAACTATACATCTACTAAAAGGGTCCCATTTCTATAAGGACTAACTCAGAGATATTGTTCGCTTCAGCCCATCCCATACCAAGCCTCACGGTTTTATCCTTCGGTGCATAAATAGGCACGATCCCAGGAGGTCATCCCTCCTAGTAATGCACTATCCTAAGCTTGCTTATCCTTCCGGTTCAAGGGTACCAACTGGATTCGGATGTTTAGTCTTACTTAACCTATACTGAAATCTCTTTGTCCGATCCGCGGAAACCTCTTGGTTGTCCTATCCGTGGCAGTGGCGCCAATGCTCCCATGGGCCTGCGGGACAGTCCTTGATCTAGTGGCCGTATTGGCCACACTTGTAAAAAGCTCTCATCCTAGCAGGACACAAGATTGGTCCATGTTTCCTTCTACAAATTCGACACACGTTGTTCGGGTTGGGTGCTAGCTTTTCGATTCCACCATTTTGGTTGGGCAAAATGGAATACCTTCTTCCTGACATCGGCCCTTTTCCGAACCAATTACGATCTTTGTTGGGCACAAACTGTGATCCAGATGCGGCGACCCATTCGTTCAAATTCCTCTCCATCAGCTGAGCCCTCTCGTATAGCTCATTATAGTCTTTGAGATTCAATGACACCAGCAGATCTTGATCTTTGGTCTAAGGCCATCTATGAATCTTCTCGCCCTATCCACTAGGTCTTCAATCAATCCTGGTGCGTACTTGGACAATTCTGCAAACTTCGCCTCGTACTGATCCATTGACATTTGACCTTGACGAAGACACTAGAACTCGACCATTTTCTATTCTCTAGCACAATCTGAAATGTACTTTCACTAAAAGACTTCAACGAAGGCGTTCCACTCTAGAACCATACCTTCGGGAAACACTCTCCCTTTGGTGGCTTCCCACCAAGTGCTTGTGTTCCCTTGCAACTAGTAGACAACCAGAACTATCTTGTCCTCTGTAGAGCACCTAAGCAGTGTGAAAACCTTCTCTAGCTCTCAGATCCATAAGGTTGCAATCTAAAGATCACCTGCTCTAGAGAACCTCAGCGGATTTAACTTTAGGAACTACTCCACCAATTGATGCATTAGCCACCCACCATTTCCATTTCTAGGTGGGACCTCAACAGGTGCGGTGGCAACAACAGCAACGGCATTGGCAGTAGTAGTGGCAACAACAGTAGTGGTAGCAGTGGCGGCGACGATAGCAGTAGCTTAGTTCTAAGCCTGCTGACCGATCAAATTCCCTAAGGTTTTTAGCACTTAAACGATCCCATCTATCCTAGGATCGTCAGGTGCTACTCCCTCAGTACTAGCCTATGGTGATACTCTATCTCTTGCGCTGGTCTGTGCCGACGCTATACCTTGGGCACCAATCCTAATTGGCGTCCTACCCCGAGAAACAGACGCAACTGCCCTCTTTCGAGGAGTCCTTTGCTCAGGATCACTCATACTACAGGATCTTTATTGAACTTGCTTTCCAATTCTAACACAGAATTAGAAATTCGAGCAACCCACACAAAGCAATCGATCAATCAATCATAAGCATGAGCATAAGGAAAATGTCTTTTCTACTAACTATCCTAAGACCCATCACACCTTATCACTCCAGACATTGACCAACTTTGATACCACTTCAGCCAGGGATGTCACGCCTCGAACCCCGGGCACACACACATCCCTCAGCGGTCGATTAAAAATACGACGTCCTATGACACGTTACCGACCCATTTTTTTTATCTTTTGATTAACCACATGCAAAAACGAATTAAATAAACACCCGGCCAACAAACAAACATAAGGATAGTCAACACGCAGCAAACATTGCCGAAAACAACATATTCATTTAACCACTGTTGTCCCTAGGAACTTTAATGATTTACAAGTCCTTACACTGGCAACTTCTAACCGATCCTCTCAAAAACCTTCAAGGACTAGGGCAACCTAAACTTCGCTAACAATAGGGCCAGCCAAAAGGTGTCGCATCTCGTGCCTACCACATCCGCACCTAGCAGATCTTCATGTTATGACCCTAAAAAAGGTTAGCCCACAACGAGATGAGATAAAATATCAGCGAGTTAGAACCCTAAACCCCGATTATGATGCAAATTCGCCTCGAAGGCGGTCCTAAACACACACCATACAAACTTATTTCGTATCGGTGCATCCCTGCATGTTAGCTCATTACATATGCTATTATCAATGCAGCAAGCGCAATTAATAACTAGAACACATCATTTTCATCCTATAAACAATCACATGAGTCCTGATTATAAGGTAAAACCGTTATGGCAATGTCTCATACCATGCCACATAATTTTGCCCCATAATCATGCGCAACTATTATAACCATTTAGGCTTGTTCCAGTTATTACGACCCATTGGCCACGGCCAACTCGAAAGTCAGCAGTCATTCGGCATAACTGGGCATCGTCCCATCCCGTCGGACATGGCATCGTCCAAAACCCCCGCCTAGATGGCACTCCACACAAGAGCATCGTTTTGAAATCCATCCACAAACGACAAATGTCTACCATCCTCCGTCTAGACGGCATTCCATACAGGAGCATCATCCCACGTAATCATAAGCATCAGGACAAGTTCACTTAATGACCACATGAGCACATCATCAATCAATCAATTTCTTATCTTTCATCAATTAGCTCAAAACAACAAAATCTCTTTTTAAATAATAAACCTTGCCCCATTTTCTTTTGTTCAAAACTTTCCAAAACAAATTCATAGGTACTTGCGTACTCAAAATTAATTTGACAAATTTTGCACGCACTTAGTTTAAAACCTCATTGTTTTATTGAGCAGATGAGATTTGGTGTCCAAACTCGACACCTAATTTTTTTTTTCTTTTTAAATGCCTAAATGCCATCTTTTGTAATAATAATAAACAATTATCATAGAACAGCCATTCTCATAATATCACGCATGAGTTCTCAGCACGCCAAACATCAACCAAATCATAATATATTCATTTCCCAGCAAGCGAGATACCAAGAACAACTACAAAACAACAATCAGCCCTAACCGGCAGAACCAAGTCCCATCGCGCGTCTCCAAGTTTAATTCCCGAAACATAACCAAATAAGTTTGGAAAATTCTCAAAATTAAATATGTTATAAAGGACATTTAAACGAACACTTTTCTTTGAGACAACTTGACCAAATCTTCTTAGAATGAGAGCAATAAATCATCCAAACTATTACCAAAACCGTGTCCATGTCCAAAAATTATGTTTTCTGAAATCAATTTGGTTCGAGGTCCAAAACTTGTTCTTTTGATTTGAAATTTGACTATGTTAAACTAAAAGATGTGATGAAAAACTTTTGTGAGAAAACTCTTTCAAAAATCAAACTCTAAGAGTTGGTAAAAATCCATTAAACATTAAAAGGTCACTGATTCCAGCATAGACCGAGATTCTGCTTTGCCTGAAACGAAGGTGAAATCTTGTTTTTTTAAACCCATAAAATCCTGAGTAAAATATATATCATAACTGAAGATATTTAGAACTTTTTTCAAGAAGAAAGCAACATCAAAATCGTAGCACATTTTAACGCACGAAAAATGGTAAACAATGAGTGTCAAGTAAATTGATCCAGAGAGAAATCCACTAGACTAAGCTAAACCGCCATCATTAGTATTAATCTAATCAACTAGATTAACACTAATCCATCTTAAGGCTAATCTAACCAAACTAGATTAACACTAATCCATCTTAAGGCTAAACTAACCAAATTAGATTAACACTAATCCATCTTAAGGCTAATCTAACCAAACTAGATTAACACTAATCCATCTCAAGGCTAATCTAACCAAATTAGATTAACACTAATCCATCTTAAGGCTAAACTAACATCCTAAGCACAATTAACAACCTAATCAAGGATTAGAGAATTAACTTACCGGAATTCAACGGCGGCGAGCTCATGGCAACAGCAACGTGACGAAGGTGAGGACCCAAAACTACGGTGTCTCCAATGGAGCTCAAATGATAGCTAAAAACAGCCCTACAAGCTCACAACTTGTGGCTAGTTCGATTCTAGAGCTGCTGGTCTAAGTTGGTCTCGGCTTGGTGGGGCTAGTTGGTGCGGTTGGGCTCAGGGTGAGCTGGTGCATGTGGACAGAGCTAGTAGTGGGGATAGGCGCTGCTGGGGTGACGTTGGGACAGGTGGTAGCTGCTGGTCGTTAGGTGGTGAAATAATGGAGATGATGGCGTTGATGATGGAGTTGGGCGGCTGTGGTAGTGATGGCGTGTGGCCAAGGAGCTGCTAGGTTGATAGCGGCAGCAAATGCAACAAACTGGAGAAAGGGGCTGGCGGTGGAGTGGGATGAAAGAACATGGGGCTGCAATAGGGAAAAAGGGAGTGCGTGAGGGGGGGGTGGTAGACATTGGCGTGAGAAAAAGTGGTGTTGGAGTGGTGGATATGTGGGCTATGGCAGCAAGGTGAAGATGGGGATGAGATGGTGGACGCATAAGGTTGGGTAGTGCAACAACAAAAAAGAAGAAAAGTAGGCTGGCATGAAGGGGTGAAGGAGAAAAGAAGGCATGAGGAAGAAGTGGGCAGAAGAAAGGAAATGGAGAAGAAATTGGAGTTGGCCTTTGCTGGTGTGGGCTGCATGCATGGGAGGAGAGAGGGAAGAGATGGGAAGTCAAGGCCAAGTCCAATAGGAAGCTTAGGCTGCGCATGACAACGCTTCTTGGCTAGGGAAGAATTTTTTTTTAGTAATAGATCTTTTCTATTTCTATTCCGAGTAATAATTTATAAGTAAAAGAACTTTGTTTGATAACTACACAAAATTTCTACTCTTTGAATAGAAAAAGAATAGAAATGTGTTTGATAACGCAACAATTTATTTTTTGTATTTATTCATTTTTATTTTTGCTCATGGATTGCCGCCGTCGCCCGCCACCCGCCGCTTGCCGCTTAGTGGTGGTGCAGCGGCAGCGGCGGGTGGTAGCAGGCGGCGGCGGTGGCGGGCGACAAATGGCGATTGCTGCGGTGATCGGCGTTGGCGGCGGCGACTGGCGGCCGGCGGCCGGTGATTTACGACGGCTACCGACAGCCACTAACGGCCGATGGCGGCGGCGGCAATGGTGGGCGAGGGTGGGCGGTGGCTCGGGAGGTTGAAGATGGCCGCAACAAGAGAGAGAAATAAAAGAAAAACAAAAAAGAAAATTAGCTTATTTCTAGAAATTGTTCTTGGGAATAAGAAACAACTTTTTTTTGCTTCTTTTTCTCGCTCCAAATCTAATCCCGAGAATAGAAAAATAATTTAGCGTTACCAAACGGGTTTTTGTTCTTTTTTTGTTCCGAGGAACAAAAGAACAGAAATTCTAAAGAACATAAACATTGTCATGCAGTGCCCTAGAGACTAAAGTGTTTAAGCCCCAAAGTCTTCATGTCAATTAGTCAAACACCCCTCCAATGGCTATTTTTCTCCAATTCCTCACAAAATAAAGCATTTTGGTGGCCAAATAACCAAGTAAATCAACCCATCCGAATTTCTATTTCTTTTCCGAATTGTCCGAAATTGATTTTTCCGCAAAATTTCGGGCTCAATGGAATTTCTTCGAAAGATGTGACAAAGTCCTAAAAATAAATCGTGACATGCTCGAACGTTCGATTCCCAAAACCGAATTCAATTTCATGGTTAAAATCGACCGAATGCGATTTTAGTACAACCTAACATATCGAGTAACTTTTAGGGATTTTAATGCATTTGACCAGTGGTCGATAATTTTCGATCCACATTTAAGCATTTCCGATTCGTAGGCAACTCTCAATTGTCATAAAAATCATAAGATTTCAATTATGTGTCTCGAGTATAAAATTGACAAAAAATCAGGTTAGTGCCGTTCGATGCAAATTTCGTAATCATGTGGAATCACCCGCAATTCAATTACGTGTTTCTGTTGAATCGATTTATATTCAATGACTAATCGATTATAATGGTGTCGTATTGACCCTTATTGATTATTATGGTCGAGCAGTTGATTTTTGATTGAATTTTCAAGTCTGTCGCGTTTATATCCCTTAATGGCCTCACATAATAGATTAATTAACTCGTGAGAGGCCCAACTCAGAGTAAAATGACCATAAGTGCGTCGACAAAATAATCATTTCATATTATCGGGACATGGTTGAATTTTAGGATGTCACATTGAGTGGCATAATTTCTGTTAATAGATAATGCAAAGCGAATGCTTTGCTATCGATCTGCCATCGATAGATAAACTGCATGTTTAGAGCGTCTTCATGGCAAAGAACCCTCCTACATGAGGCTTAGGGAATTTACTCACTGAGTTTATCTCATACCTCGTTGTTTAAACTTTTTCGGGCCCTAATCATGGCTATCTAAGCCTGAGCCAAAGTACTTTGAGATGGACACATACTAGACGCATAGGGGATACCACTTTGTGAGGTCACCCTTGTAGAATAGAGATGTTAGGTGAATCCCAACCTTGATTTTTGGACAAGTATGAAGGAATCCGCTATGCGGACTTATATATAGCTAAGTTTTTTATGTAAGGAAAGTTTATATTTGATGGTAGATGCATATATATAAGTATGTTTTGATTGTATGTCTTATACTATCCCTATTGTTTGTTAAAAGTTGGGAGATGTTTATTCCGCTTCCGCTTGTGTATAATCAAAGATAAAATGAATGGGTCGGCGATGCATTTTGGGACGTTGCAATCGAATGACCAAAGAGATCAAGAGATGCCGCGTGCTTGAGGTCCGGGGTGTGACATCCATGCTTATAACCCACTACTTGAAAGCATGGTTGGAGGAAGTTTTCTTTGTCCCACTACTTGAAAGCATGTATCCTAATTACATGTGTTCTTAGAATTGAACATTTTACCAAGAAAGGCAGAATGATTCAAAATCCCGGATAGAAAGTAGGCGTTACATGTGTGGCTTTGTTTATGCTCACAAATTTAGGCCCATCACGAAAGGCCCAATGGTTAGTTGTTAAGACCTGCGGTAAAATGCACACGACCTGATTTTAAAACTTCATGGGTTTGACTTAGAAATTCAGGGGAAAATAAAGAGTTCCTTCAATTCATTCAGTTTTACAAGCTTATATAAGGACTGTCCATGAGAATTCAAATATAGGAACAAAGACGACATGTTACTCCTCGTTTCTAGGAAATGGTTGGGGCCGAACCAAGATCCAAGTTCATGAATAGTGATGACATAAAATCTGCTAGCAGAAGAAACTAATTTCCGCTCCAAATGACAATTACTATTTTCAACTCATTTTGAAAATTTCAGCCACAAATTGAAATTTTCAATATATATTTTTCTTAAAAAAACTACTTTAATGTCTTTTTCAAAAACATTACAATTTTCGGGAAAAATAGGTTCGTACATAGGATTACGCTTTGCCCGTTGGAGTAAGGATTTGAATTTTAGAGGATGAGGGGATGAAAAAATCTCTTGGATTGTGAGGGACATATCTAATTTTACCAAGTGTAGGCTACACTTTAACATAAGAGCATAAACAAATATAGAAATTAAATTAAATTTTGATTATTAGAAAGTTAATTTAAATTAAAGCACCGAAAGGAAAAACCCTAGGTTTAGGGATTGCGGCCATCGCTTTTGCCACAATGGCCGCGATTGAAGACGACCAGCATTGCGTTTGCATGGCTGTCGTTGCGATTGTTTAGAGTGATAAATCAAACCGATGGGAGGCGTAAAAACAAAAAACAAATAGTGGCGGTGGTAGGTAAAGAAAGTTGAGGTGGCATTGCTTAGGAAGTCCAACTAAAATTCATCGATCTGAATCCGCAACAGAAAATGAGGGCGGAAGAATCTCAAGCAACCACCAATGGTGTATTTGGTAATATTTCGTTTAAAAAATGTTTCGGGAATAGAAATAGAAAAAAGTATTTTTGCTTCAAGAAACAATTTTGAACAAAAAACGCGTTTGGTAAACTGTTCTAGAAATATAAAAAGAATAGAAACACGTTTGGTAAATTTGTATAATTTTTAAATTTTTTAAATTTTAATTTTTCTATTTTCTCTCTTATTTTTCTTATTTTCTTATTTATTTTTCCTTTTTTTTTTTTTTTCTTCTTTTGGCCGGTTGTCGACCTCGGCCATGGCCGGCGACCGACCGACGAGGGCCGGCGGCCTCGCCTAGCCACGGCGAGGCTCGCCGGCCCGGCAAGGCCAAGCTCGAGCTTGCCTAGATCCGGCGAGGTGAACTCACCCGGCGGCCGGCGAGGCTCGGCATCGCCGGGCCATCGCCAGGCGACGCCGACCTAGCGGTGGCCCGGTGAGGCCCAGCCTCGCCAGCCGTTGGGCGAGCTGTACCTCGCCGGCCGCCGGCGAGCTCGGCCTTGCCGAACTGGGAGAGATCGAGCTCGCCCGGCCCGGCGCGAGGCCGAGCTCGCCCGGCGGTCGGCGAGGCTTGGCCTCGCCGGGAGTCGGGATGCTCCGACGAGGTCGGCGGCCAAAAAAAAAAGAAAGAAAAAAGAAAAAGAAAAGAAGAAGAAAAAAGAGAGAAGAAAATGGAAGCAAGAGAAAAAGTGTTTCTAAATTTTGTTCTAAAAACAAGAAACAAATTTTTTTTTTTTCTTTTTACATTCCAAATGTGTTTTTGGAAACAAAAAATAGATTTAGAACAAAAACTCAAACAAACGCGTTTACATTCATTTTTGTTGGAACAAGAAAACAAAAAAAACTGTTTTTAAACAAAAAAAAAAAAAGAAGTGAAAACAAACAGGCCCCAAGAGGACTACGCCCCCATCAAGCGTCGAAGGTATTGTAATATCTTCACAAGCAGCAAGCAATATCTCGTTATTCTCGCTCTTGTGAGTTCTTCCTTATCTTTTTTTTATCCAAGTCGGGCCTATCTTGCTTTTTACCTTGAATTTCTTATCATTCATTTTATCCAAAAATAACTTCATCTAACCAACCCGGAGGACGTACCCAAACACCATATAATATAACAAATTATATTATTTGGACTACCAAACGCAATGTAAAAGGTTTTGGTAGTCTTATTACTTGCACATTTCAATGAATTGCTTTATGGATGATTTGTATTTAGAATTAAAATAATTTTTAGGTTATATATTTCATAAAAACTATAAAACAAAATTTTATAAATAAGAAAAACTAAGTGAATCTGGTCAACTAGCGTTTTGGAACATTGACTAAGCAATCCATATTTCGATTTTTTTCATTAATTTGTTACCCATCTCACTATAACATTTAATGCATAACATTAGGTAATGTTTCTTCAATTAATCACTTAAACCATAGGAAAATCAAAATATCGATAGCCGTCTTCTAATAATTGAATTATTCTAGATAAGATATGTATAACAAGTGCCTGAAAATAGTGTTTATTTTTTATTTTTTATTTTTTGGGCATAAAAGAGAAACGAGTCAAATTGGATGCGTCGCCGGAAGTATTTTAAGGGAAAAGAAATATAAATTGGGGGACACGAGCAACGGCTAGTTAGGGTGTTTGCTGCCGTTGGACGCTCGTTCAGGCAGCAGCACGCTCTCCGAGTAAAAAAAGTCCCCTCCTCTCTCTCTCTCTCTCTCGCTCTCTCTCTCTCTGCGGCTACCGCTTGCTTTGCTTGCCTTCTCCATTATTGCATCAGTAAGCTAGAGACCCACGACAAGCACGACACCGCCGTCATTTCTCACCCGCTAGGCATCGCAAAAATCGCGCCGGCAGAGGAAACAGAGACAACATTCGAGGGGGGCAACGAGCCGTGTCTTCTCTTTTCGCGCCTGTGTGTTCCCTGAAGTGATCGGGAGGAAAAAATGTCGAAAATCGTCAACATCTTCAAAAAGAAAACGTCCCCCAAAGGTAGCATTTTGAATTTTCCCCCTTTTCTTTCCCTCTGCTTTGGGCTAGGATTATTCTTCTATTAGGGTTAAGGGTTTTGATCGATGGCTCAGATCCTCAAAATGGCACATTCGGAACTGTCCCTGATTTCTTGTTCGAGAAATTATTCTTCAAATGTCTGTGTATTTTTTCAACTTTTTTCAAGTGCATTTGTGGATTTTTCATCTGGGCTACGTGTAATTAGTAATTTCTCTGCTAGGAACTTTGAGTATTTTAGACTCCCGGGTTATCTCCCTTAGCTTGAAGCTTGTGTGTTTTTTTGGCCTCTCTGCTCTCTTTTTTCGTCTGAATGTTCAATGCTATGGTGACTTCCGCTTCTTTGTCTTTGCGTTCTTTAACAGAGGCCCTCAGGACCAGCAAGAGAGAAATGGCAGTTGCCACGCGAGGTATTTCTGCTTTTTCTCTGTAGTTTCTCGTGCACCAGGTGTTGCATATGGGAATATAGTAGGTTGATACAAGATACGTCGTATATGCTAGAAGTGCTAGTGTAATTGGTCCACTGCTGTTTATTATGGAAAATTGCAAGAAAAAAGGGGGGGTCTTTGCTGTTCCGGCCAAGACTGAACCAACTTGATTTGATCTGGGCCCATTCATGGCTCTTCTGGTCAGGCCTGAACTTTTTTTAGAAACTTGGCCTATGAATATTCAACCTACAAGTGGATACAGGAATGAACAAATTGAGACTTGAAATCCAAAACTTGTAATTGGCTGAAAGCAGGTCTTTACTATTGAAAGTGCTTACGAACTTCAGTAAGGCTGTAAAAATTATTTCTTCTTTTTCGTGTGGTGAAATAATGGTATTGTGAGTTATCTGGACAAAAAAAAAGGAAAATAAAAGGAACAGACAACTATTCAGCTGTGATTGGTGCATGGACTTGCCTTTGAGGCCTATTAGATACCAGTTGATTTCTCACAGATCAAGTTTTATTACGGGCAATAATCGATGTACAGATGCCTTTTGCTCCCCATATTCTTCTAAATTGATAAAATAGGAGCAAGCATGTTCTTGTGAAACCTCAGTTGTCTCAGTCACAAGGAGTTTTGCAGGTAGACAGAGTAAGAATATTAGATCAATACATTTGATAGTTCCACTTTTGCCTGGAAATTTTGCACAATAACTGCACCCCTCTTCTCGCTCATGTTCTTCAGTACATATCATTAGCCATCTCTTTTCATTTATCAGGTATTGAACGAGAGATAGCATCTCTTCAATTGGAGGTATATTCCTGCTACTTGCCAATTATGAATTTGCCATGCGTATTCTCTTGCTAAATCTTGTATCTGCTAATGAGCTTTCAGGAGAAAAAGTTGGTGGCAGAGATTAAGAAAACAGCCAAGACTGGCAACGAGGCAAGTTATTTTCCTATCAAAATACCAGACATTTGCTAATTTAACTATCAGCTCATTTATCATTATTTCTTAATTCAATTATTTAGACTTAAGTGAACTTGTTATGATGGATTATGAGCTGAAAATCGACTATATAAACGTGGTTATATTACAGCATTTATGCCTATTAATGCGATAGAAGATATACTAAGGACAGTAAGCTGGATCTTCTGATTATTGAGTTAGAAAAATCAATTTGTACTTCTTTACTAATATCATCCAGGCTGTAAGTATCATGACTACTTAGCTCTGAAATTATATGTGGGAAGTGTGATTCACAATACACCGACTGCACTCCACAAGAGGGACTGGTGTTTGATGTTCATACTTTGAGTGGTCAAACTGCTTGCATGGAGTACTTTCCACTATTTACGTGAGGGTATTTTCTGGTTTTACATTCTTGCAATTTTGAATGATCAAACTGCTTGCATGGAGTACCTTTTTCTCTTTACTTCAGAGGATAGTTTCTGTATTTACTTATGCTGGAATTTCGAATATAATGAAACTGTAAGTTGGTACACATAGTGCTGATTTCTGCTTTAATCAGTCCGGATCTCTCATTGCACAAATTGAATCACTTCATTTTTCCAAGGGAATAAATTACCCTTGGACTTTTTGATGTACTTGAAATATTGTTATTCTAGAGATTCATTTGCACCACATTCACTGTAGGACTTTGTGATATTGATTTACATCTTCATTGAACACTTTTACTTTGACCTTTTGCCTTATCATATTTTTGCAGCATTCCAAATTTGATTTTTAATTAATGTTAAACATTTGAACTATCTCAAAACAAACATTTGTTGACAAACATGCTTAAAATGGGAAGTTTTTCATTTAGACTGAATTATGTCTCTCAACTTGTTCTCCAAACCGTTTGAAGTTCTAAAAGAATTAAAATGAACACACTTACAAGTAAATTAAATGATTTGAAAGCTCCTAAAAGCGCAAGATCAAGCATCAGGCGTGTTTGCAAATTTTCAATTTACTTTGGTTCCTTACTTAAAAGTTTTGCAAGTTCACGTTGATAATGTCTATGACAAATGTTTTTTTCGGCATTTGGCAATATGAAGAGAGGGAAAAGGAAAATGCCAAATGTTTATATCAGTTTTCTTGTATAATTAGGAGAGTTTTATGGTTAATGAGATTATTAATTAATTAGCAATCGATTTTTTCTACAATGGTCAATTGGAATTTTCTTTATGGCCATAGATTACAATGAAACAAATCATCGATTAATTTGTATGACCATTGAGGGATAAGTGTACGCAATACTTATTCAAGCTGTGTTGGCCATAGCTTATGTGAAATGCAAAGCATTTTCATCTTTCCTTCTTTACAACTTTCCTCTTTTATTTCAGCCATCAATTAAAATATAAATCTTAGCTATGGGTTTGGATAGAGAAATTATTGAGCAACAGTAATATGTGGTAAATTCAGAATATTTAATTCCAACATGCATCAATTTTGTTTATCTGATTCTATGGTATATATTTAATTGCGAATGTGTATGCCCACTTCTCTAAATGGTTGGTCTGCAAGGTATATCATCGAACATGTGCACTACTTTTTCCTTTCTGCAGATGAGAAAGTTCTAATAATTGTGATAATCTCTCTCTCTCTGAGCTTGCATCCTCTGTCTATCTGTGTGTCTGCTCAAATTGAGCTGTATGTATGACTTTCTTTTATGATAACAATGTATTGTGGCTTCAGTAATGCAGAGATGGTGTGAGAACCTCTGTCAAATTAAGGTCATATAATTGCAAGATGCCCAGAGTCTAGATATTTTACTTCTGACAGAAACTGATTCATGTATTAAAGGTGTAAAAGCTAATTAACCTAGATAACTGGCTGTTCTCTCCCTCCCCTTTGGGCACATTTGTTTATTTAAATCTATAATCTGTATAGTGTGTTTAATAATATAAGCAGTGTAAAAGCTAATTAACCTAGATAACTGACTGTTCTCTCCCTCCCCATTGGGCACATTTGTTTATTTAAATCTATAATCTGTATAGTGTGTTTAATAAATATAAGCAGCATTGCTCTCTGTATTGCTGGAAACTT
Source organism: Eucalyptus brandiana (assembly GCA_014182725.1). NCBI lineage: Eukaryota > Viridiplantae > Streptophyta > Magnoliopsida > Myrtales > Myrtaceae > Eucalyptus > Eucalyptus brandiana. The sequence goes on along the minus strand of CM024671.1, from coordinate 19,283,980 downwards.
CCTTAATTGTACAGATTAGTGAGGACTGCTGCCAAGTTCTCCTTGTTGATTTGCAAGCTAGCTTCCTTGAGTCCACAGAGCTGCCCATGAGCTAATCTTTTGTTGCATAAAGTTATTATCTAACAGCATGGTCATCTTATTTATAATTTTATTTGTCTTTTTTGGTGAACAATCATCTCCATGGAACCAGGCAGCAACTAGAATTTTAGCTCGCCAACTTGTGCGTCTACGACAACAGATAACTAACCTGCAAGGAAGTCGTGCTCAAATCAGAGGGGTGGCGACTCATACTCAGGTAATAACTCTTGTCTATCTCTTACATATATTACGACTGGTGATGAGAATTTTCATTTGAACATTTTAACTCTCTCTTACTTTCACATCATTTAGGCATTACATGCCAGCACATCTATATCTAATGGAATGAAAGGTGCAACAAAAGCAATGGTCGCAATGAACAAGGTATGAATATTAGCTGTCCAGTAAGTGTTATTATAATGCTACTAGAATGTCCAACTAGAAGATGTGTGGGCCATATATACTAGCCTTTCTTCAATGAAAATCATGTGGAATTTTGACCTAGTGATATGCGGTGGTTGATCGTCAGAGAAGTCTTGACTTTTGAAATTTCTCCCTAAAAAGAAACTATGTATCAGTTCAGAGCTTTTGATTTCTTGTCCTGCTCTAGATGCAAGATGAGATTTTCAGAGTTAGTACAGTTTTTTTTTTGTTTTTTGTTTTTTTTTGTTTTTTTTTCCATTATCATTTAGTCTTTGTTTCCTCAAAACACAAAAGCACACATCTAAATCTCCTGCTTGTACCTTCCAGCAAATGGTTCCCACAAAACAAGCCAAAGTGATCAAAGAATTTCAGAAACAGTCAGCACAACTGGATATGACGGTAATGCTTTTGGTTCTTTGCCTATTATTCTTGTTTCCTTTAACTTGAGGATGTATCAAATGAGGTACAGCAGAGTAATTTTAAGGAATTTGGCATGGATTTGTGCACTTGTGTCATTTTTTGAGTAATAGTGGCATTGACTCCCAGTGTGGATTTTGAATGAGTAATATGTAGGCTTTTCGAATGATGATCTTTGGATTTCTTTCCTTAAACATCTTAGTTTGTGTCTGTATATTTTCACAATGATTTGTTCATTCTCATCTTTTCCCAATAGATTGAGATGATGTCAGAGTCTATAGATGAGACCTTAGACAAGGATGAGGCTGAAGAGGAAACAGAGGAGCTGACTAATCAGGTAATTTATTTTCCTTTTGCTATCACCCCTCTCAAAGCCTATTGGTTGTCTCACTAATTTCACCTGTTTACCTGTAGGTACTTGATGAAATTGGCGTTGATATCGCTTCACAGGTTGGTCTTCTAGACAATGTCCACAAACCTAAGCTCCTATATCATTGTTTTGTTAGTGAAAGGAACTCACTTTCTTCCCTCTTTTTTGTTCCTAACAGCTGTCTTCAGCTCCTAAGGGCCGCATCTCATCAAAGAAAGTGGAGACTGTTGTGACTAGGTTAGTATATATTTCCCCAAAACTGTTTATTATGAAGATAAAGTACTAACAAGCTGAAACTTTGCATTAGATGTTGTAATTTGGTTTTTTTTTTGCTTTTTCTTAATCTTTCCTCCCTTATGGAGCTAATGGGTTCTCAAATTTGAAGATACAATAATTTCTTCATAATTTCTCGTTCTTTTTTAAATGCTTGGTATGCGCCAATGCCAGCACAAGCCAAACAAAAACACTTAAATATAATAAAAAGAATGACAGTTTCTGATTTTTCCTAATCAGTTATCCTAATCGGTACTAATCAATTTAATACACTGATTAGTATAAAATGACGTGCCTGATTTACCAAAGAAAAGTACTATCAACATTCCACTGTTACACTTAATTTCTCTGACTAATTTTGTTTTCCTGCAATGCAGTTCTGAATCTCCAGATGTGGAGGATCTGGAGAAGAGGTTGGCTTCTCTTCGGCGTATTTGATCCTGCACAAAGTTTCTGTAAAGGTTCTCACGACAAACCATGAGTCTTTAATCGATGTAGAGATGATCATCATAAAAACTAATTACTATATTGTCTTACTTCCCATGATTGGAAACTTTCCTGTGGTGTTGTTCATTCTAGAGATGCAACAATGCAAATGCTTGTAAGGTTTTACATCTCAATACTGTAAGATTGCTGTTCAGCCTACGGTATGATGTAGAACTCTGTTAATATGCATTAGAAGTATCATTGTTTAAAATAATGTTGATAATGTGCAGATTGTTAATTTGTCGTATCTGTCGATTAAGTATCATTTCATCATAAGCTTTAGATGCGTGGGGGCCCAAAGTGGTTAACTCTCTAAGCGCAGGAGAATTCCTACATTAGGCAATTTGTGTGTTACACCTTTTCATATTTTCAGCAATATTTAAATTTACCGAATGAATTGGGGTCCAAGTCATTATAACTCGTTTTTACTTTATTCTGATCTAAGTAGATAACGCGATTTAATATTTGATAAAGTGTATTTTAGTCAATAAGGATATTGCTCGACATTACCTGGTACGTGTTTTGCACGGGCAGATATTGTTATGTTTTTATAAAAGAAGTAAGTTAGGATTGTTTTTATGCTATTTAGGGTTGTTTTACCATTGACCGTAGAAAGCACCAAATGAAAGAAGATTTTACAACTGTAATTTTATTTCTATTTCAAAGTACGTGGATTTTCTTATTATTAAATGTCCTTTTTTAAAATTAATTTGTTTTCATTTTTTTTTTTTTTTTTGTGAAAATGGTTATCAAATAAGTATTTCCATAATGATTGATTATATCTAAATGAAATATAAATATGCTATGTTTCAAATGACTCATTATTTCTTCATTTTTTATTTTGAAAATGTTAATTTTATTGTAATAGTTAAATCTAGGGAATAAAAAATAAATTTAATTTGCATAATAAATTAAGCTTCATACAAAATTATGCATATTATTGAACATAAAGAGACATTTCTTATTTTAATTGTGATAAAACCGGGAACAATACATTTTGGCGGATGATAACATAAATTTATTTCAAGATATTTACACTTTATCTATCTTATTTATATCTTCTTTAATGAATATATTTTTTTGGTTAATACTCTGAAGAACCTCAAACTAGTACATCTGTGACAAATTTACCAAAAACTATTTCTTTTTATCATGAAAGATTCCAAATTGGTACACGTCACAAATTTACCTCGACTAATCATTAAAAAAAAAAAAAACCTTAAATTGGTACATTTATGATAAATTTACCCCAAAATAATTTATTCAACTACAAAAAACCTTAAACTAGTAAATTTGTGACAAATATACCATCCACTAAATTGGATTAATATTACAAAAAAATTACAAAAATTGTAAACTTTGACAAATTGAGCATAAAATCCCAAATTAAGTATACCAAGTGAACCGTCACGTGTCATTTAACTTAATAATTTGATAGCAATATTTAATGAAAACTAAGAGGGGATAAATTTATTACAAGTATAGGTTTGGAGTTCTTGGCGCTCGTCTTTGTCTTGATAGCAAGATTTATAATTGAGAGAACGTATGATGATAGATCACCACCACCAACAAAATAACAGGGATGTCATATTGTCTAGTTAAATTGTGGTTTTAATTTTTGTACTTTATAGATTTTAGTACAATTTTAAAATGAAATGTTAATTTTACTACAATATTAAAGTAACAGGATTTATTTTATTTTATTTTATTTTGAGCAAATACCAAATACATTAACTGTGACAATTTTTATAGGAACGTATGAACTTGGCTTTCATCCAATTACTTACCTTTTTACAGTTTCAGCTATATTTTGTTGAAAAGACTTATTTTTTCATTCTTTCTTATCAAAAGTAAAATAACAATATTCAACAAATTAAAATCGTTAATGAAAAGCCAAATATTTCTTCTCTGATTTTTAATACATTTGTTAGTGGAGTACATAGTGAAGAAAATAATCTTTTGACAAAATTTTTGCTCAAGAAAATGATTACTTGTGAGGACACTGATTTTTTTTCGGGATTTAGAAGATGCCCTCAAGAATTGGACGAGGGGTTTGAGAGAGACCAATCATGCAAATCACACGGATGAACAAGTCCCCCTGAAAGTGATGCTTTTGAGGACCCTTTAATAATTTTTACAGAAAATTTGGAAACTAGCAGAATTTTAGCTTAATGGACGAGAATGAAATGAGTTCTGAGTATCGTCCAAGTTTTGGCTCGATTGTGGATGTTTTTATCGTGCTCCTAAATTCCCAGCAGGCACATTTGTACAAGGACGATGGTCTGGGCCTTCGAATGCGGCCCAGACTTTCGGGCCCAGACTTTAGGATGGGCTTGGGCCTCCAATGTTTTGGGAGATGGATTTGTATATTCTTTTTCTTGTGTTCAGTCTTATGTTTAAGGCTTGGGCCTTAAATATCGTACGACCATGTCTATCCTAGGCCCGGTCCACATCATTTGCCCCCTATTCTTGAGGTCGGTGCTGTCAAGTTTTAGACTTGAAAATTAGACAGTTTGGACCAAGATTGACAAAAGATATTACTTGATAACAAGTTCGATCAAATGAGAGCTTTCTGGTGATATCCAATTTGTCCAAACCAAATGGCGAGCTTTGCCCAATTGTGAAGGAAATTATCGATAGACAAGAAAGACCATCAAATCAAATCCATGCGAAAGAAAAACGAAAAGAGTTTAGAAGCTCCAGGGTACAAAAGCTCATTTGGGCAAAAAGAGGTGAGAACGCTCTAGGCTACAAACGCTCATCCTAGCATAAATAAATAGGAAATTGAAAATGCTATGGGCTACCTCATCCGAACAGGAAGAAGTGAGAAACATTCCCGGCTAGAAAAGCTCCTGGGCATGAAGAAATGAAAATGCTTTGGCCTACAAAAGCTCACCCGAGCAGGCAGAAAAGAATAAAATGCTCAAATTTGCCCTTGACTACTCACCATCGGGTACGAATAAGTTTCTGAGCTATCTGGGCTCCTCACGACACGACCATAGAAAGCCTGTGGAGTTCTTCCGCGTTAGGAATTTTTTTTTTTGGGGTCTAATCCGCGTTAGGATTTGACTTGGTGCCTTCGGAATTCTTCCACCAAGGCAAAGGTTGTAAAAAGTTCTTCCTCTGAAGTACCTGTTAAAGACGTAATAGTTGCCCCGTGGAGTTCTTCCATCAGGGTAAAGCTCCAAGGAGCTCCTCCTCTAGAGTATCAAAATTCGAACGGTTGTTATGGAGTTCCTCCAACGGGATGGACATTCTTCACGGGTCCTCCTTTCATTTGACACTTGAAACTCTCCATACTTCCAGAGCCAGGTCATAAAAGCGGTGATTTCTTTATTTGCTTTTGCGTAACAAAATATTTTATTGGTCTCTAATGCGTGATGGGGTGAGTGATTCCAAAACGGAAATTTTTTAGAGGGGAATTTTGTGGTTAAGTGTATGGAGTAGTGTATATGGTGAAGAAACAAAGGGGAATAAGAAAAGATAGAACGATCTCCTCCCAGGTATAAAGGCCACGCCACCAACCGAGGATGAGGATCGTGATCTACGAAGTTCACCACCAAGGCTTAAAGCTTCCACCAGCCAAGGATAAAGGACTTCGGGATAGGAGAAGCTCACTACCGAGGTCTAAAGGTTCCACCAGCCAAGGATAAAGGGCTTATTGGCTCACTACCAAGGAGTGATCTATGCTCCAAGGATAAAGAAACCAAAAGGAGTTATCCACTCTCCAAATGAGTTCACTCAAGCAAAGAAAATCTCATCATTTTCATTGATCAAATTCCTATCTCCCATACATTAGATAGTTTTTTTATTTTTTGATGATCCGGGAACCCGTATACAGCCGGTAGCCGGCGAAGTAAACCCGGGAGGACGCTAGCGAAGGACCCACCACCCCGACATCCTACTTAAGACACCAAATGCCTCCACTGGGTTTCAAACCCCTCACCTTTTGGGAATGATCAATGAAGCTCTTATCCAACGGAGTCACCACGATCGGTGGTATACATTGAATAGTTTTCTCCTATTTATAGGAGGATTTTAGCCTTAGGAAATATTAAAAACAGACTTTAATGACCTAGGAACTTAAACCTTCGACTCTTGAGCTACATAAAATAAAAACACCTAGGAACTTAAGAAAAGCCTTTTTTAACACAGGAACTAAATGCCTTTAATCTTCGGCCTTCTGCATTCTTGAACCTTTAACTTTTTGTATTCTCGAACCGTATTTTTGAACATTTGGCTTTCCATATTCTTGAACCGCATTCGTGAACCTTTAGCCTTCCCAAAATTCGTACTCCTCCCTTAACCAAAAAATAATCCTCCTGAAACTTCATCAATTGGTCATACAAGACATCATCTAAAATGACCTCCCATTGATAGTTATCAATATACCACAAAGTACCGATAAGTAATTAACATTATTCATCCAAAATGATCCATCGAAGCACATAATGCACAATTTATTTATTGGCTTGGATAAGTATTGATGGTTCTGAGTTGGTCGATAGAGTTATGTTAGATGCTCCCGCATCAGTAGTGGAAGAGCTTGTATGCACGTTGGACTATTTTCCACGTACTACATTCTAAACATCACTCCCTCGAGTATCTGGAGCCTGATTCACAAGCTTTGCAATGCTTCCAGCAGGAGTGGCCAGATTGGAGTTGATGGTAGTAGTATTTCCAGTACCAAGATTAGGCCTAGGCGGATCACATTTATGGCCAAACGATCGACAAGAGTGACCGATAGTGGGCTCCCACTCATATTCAACAGCAACTAAGTAGGTCACCCTGTTCAGGACAAAAGGGATCGCTTCGCAATGGGCGTGGTCCACATTGATTTCCACATAAATTCGTGTATAAGATATAGTTTTCACATGCTCCATCTGTTGGTCTACGTAGAGGCGCCGGCCAATAGCACTATCAATGGCACTAATACCCATAGTTGACTAGAGAGAGTATGGGATGTTCCTCAAGCGAACCCAAACTAGGACTATCTTGTGCAGGTCTCTCTTGAGTTCCATCAATGGATGCCACTATTGGAGAATAAGGGGAACCTTCACCATTGTGAGAGGACCATCGTCTAGGACCTTTCTTTGGAACTCTTGATCTGGCATGTGAAAGAAGTAGAAGCCATCATCGTTTGCCTTGACTTCAAGAAGATGGGGACCCCAGACATGCTTCAAGGTGGCCTCTGTAAGCTTAAACGGCAATCTTTTACCAACATAGTAGCCTACCAAGCATTCCTTTCACTTGGGATCGCTAGCTTCAAGAATTTCCTGTGAAATACGCACCACAGGCTTGCCATCCATAATATCTGGGGGCATAAAGGTGAGATTGTATCCTTTGGTAGCTGATTTAGCTACATTGGCCCAAGAGCGGGCTGGGAGCTTGGTGGCATCAAGAGCAAGAGCTGATATGTGAAGAGGAGCTCACCCTTGAGTGGTCTGTCGCGAATGATTGGGTTTGGACTAAGCTTTTGTTGTGTGAGCAGCAACAGTATCACTATCCAACACTCGGGCCGGGGGGAGAGAGGGTTGGGCATAAGAGGTAATGGATTTTCCCCTTTCCATAGGTGGACATGATTTCTTACCTCAACTGCGGCCCCGACAACCAGCTTGTTGGGCCTTCACTGAGGTTGCGTACTCATTTGTGAGTGTATCCATAGGCACGTTGGGTACAAAGCCCAGAAACCAGTAACTACATATACCCACAAAACCCTCATAGAAGGAGAGCATTATTACCCGGAGAGGGCGAGCTAGCAGAAACACTACAGTGGAGATGGAGATGGGGGCAGGGAGAGATGAACCATCAAATCACTCGGAATCAGCAAACTCACGATTGTATGAATAGAAGAAAAAGTCGCCCAGCTAGAGAGAGCATTGTTGCTCGAAGAGGGCAAGCTAGCCGAAATGCTTCCGTGGAGATGGAGAAGGGGGCAGGGAGAGAAGAGCCACCAAATCTTAGCTCCAACGAACCAGTGGAACACCAAGAATCAACAAACTCACGGTCGCATGAACAAGAGAAAAGTCGCCCAGCTAGAGAGCATCATGTGAACAATATATTGAGAAGGGGAAATGGCCAAAGTTATAAATCCAATTGCATATAGAAAATAGTTCATAAAAGGGGAAAAAAATGATTTTGGTCCCTTAACTAGGGCTTAAAACGGCAATTCATCTTTTGATATGATAATTCGCAAAATTGAATGAATGAATGGAGACGCGCGGACCCCTGGAGTGCCTTAACTTTGGTCAAAATGACACTTAAGTGTCTTAACTTACAAAAGGTACATTTAAGTGCCAAAATCGGAGTAAAAGGGATCACTTGAGTGCCAATCCGGCGAAAATCCGCCAAAATGTCGACGTTGCACTTTTCCGGCGAACCGAGCTCAAAACGACACTGTTTTGCACACCGACGTGGCCAAAAACGGCGTTGTTTTGGGCGACGTGGCCAAAACGGCGTTGTTTTGGCGACGTGAAAAAAAAAAAAAAAAAAAATAATTTAATTTAAAATATTTAAAAATAATAATTTTAAAATTAAATTTAGTTAAAATATTTTAAATTAATAATTTTGAAATTAAATTTAGTTGAAATATTAAAAAATTAATAATTAAAAAAAAAAAAAAAAAGAGGAAAGGGGGAGGCGGCTAAGGGATTAGCCCTTAGCCGTCGCCACCCGCCGGAAGGGCGGCAACGGCGGGGGAGGGTCGGCGGGGTCGCCGGGCCTTGGCCGAGGGGGTGGCGACCCCGGCCGATCGGCGGCCCTTGGCCCGGCTGGGCGAGGACATCTTGGGACCACTATTACCCCCAAGCATTTGGAGGAACCCAATTACTCCTCTAGGCACCCTTATTACAATCTGAGGCATCAATTCAATAATTTAATTTTAAAATGTTATTTTCTTTGTTACTCCACAGGAAACAACTCAAATTCAGAAACAACTAACTTCTATCCACTTATAATTCATAGAAATGGTATAAAATAGTTAGTTAGCAATACAAATCTAAAAGACAATTTACAAAAGGAAATTTATCCAAAATCCCAAAATTGTCTCATAAAAGGCAATTTGCACACCTTTTGAAATTACTAGTATTTGCTAAGTAAATCAGTTCTAAATATCCTGAAACTTTAACATGATATAGAAGAGACCTAGAGGAACATTTTTCATGAGGAACTCAAGACCTAGTTCGGCCTGTACAACTTAATAAAATTTAATCAATCCGAGCCAAAAATAGGCTTAAATTCTTGAACTCATGTGGCCAGAAGGATAGATGTATTACTTGTGAAATGTGCTCTAAAAATCATGCAAATTTTATATGTTATAGTTAAGATGTAGTTTACAACTTTCATGAAAAACACTTTCCAAATATCTTGCCAAAAATTCTGTAGAAAATCATAATCATGCAAAGGTCAATATCGGTGCTTGAAAAACTGATAAACCTCATGTGAAGTCTAAATAATCTGAAATTAAAATATGTTATAGAATGAAATATAAGGAGCGACTTCCATGTAGACAGCCCCAAGAAATTCGCACAACATAAATCAATACAAAATTGGAAAAATTGTGGGTCTAAAGTGACTCGAACATGTAAGCATGACGTCTCTGAGTTTCGTCCACTATTCGTGTCATTCAACTTCAAACACGCATAAACCTCAACAACCAATAGCTCAACAACACATTTACTAACCCAATAAACATGAACTCAACAATGCTAGCTATGCACATCTTTTGAAATCGCTGGTCAACACATATGTATGCGAAATCAATAGAAAATTGCGAAAATCTAGGGCATTCAACCTCGCTGAGTAACAATCAACCTACATAGCTAGAATGGAGGGTAATCTACTTGCCTTAAGTCCTACGTGTGTGGTCGCATTGTTTCATGGAGTCTCGAAATCCCGACTTGCAACTGGTCTTCAGCTGCTTTAGGTCGAGAAAGCATGGCAAAACAAGACGGTGGGTGACGCGACCGACTGGCCAGTTGAAGGTGTGTCGTTGGTGAGAGTATGTAACGTAAGAGCTGCAATCTTGCATGAAATAGAAAAGAGAAAGAGGATAGAGGTTGAGCAAGACAGGAAATTGAGGGAACAATAAAGATGATTGATGCGTGATGGGGTGAGTGATTCCAAAACAGAAAATTTTCAAGAGGGGATTTTTTTGTGGTTAAGTGTATGTAGTAGTGTATATGGGGAAGAAACGAAAATGAATAAGAAAAGATAGAACGATCTCCTCTCAAGGTATAAAGGCCACACCACAAACCAAAGAAGAGGATCAAGATCTACGAAGTTCACCACCAAGGCCTAAAGTTTCACCAGCTAAGGATAAAGGACTTCAAGATAGGAGAAGCTCACCACCAAGGCCTAAAGATTCCACCAGCCAAGGATAAAAGGCTTCTTGGCTTACCACCAAGGAGTGATCTACGCTCCAAGGATAAAGAGACCGAAAGGAGTTATCCACTCTCTGAAGGAGTTCACTCAAGTAGAGGAAATGTCACCATTTTAATTGATCAAATTCGTATCTCCCATACATTGGATAGTTTTCCCCTATTTATAGGAGGATTTTAGCCTTAGGAAATATTAAAAACAAACTTTAATGACCTAGGAACTTAAACCTTCAACTCTTGAACTACATAACAATAAAGACACCTAGGAACTTATGAAATGCATTTAGTAGTACAGGAACTTGCATTCTTGAACCTTTGGCCTTCCACATTCTGCTTGATTATTGCAAAGACATTTTGAGCAACCTTTGTCCATTCAAAAGCACCATTATTCATGCATTTAGTTATAGGAGCCATGACGGTACTAAATTTTTTAACAAAACGTCGATAGAAAGAAACGGGCAAAAGAACGGTTCAAGTGCCATAACTTTGGACAAAGGGACACTTAAGTGCCATAACTTACGAAAGGGACACTTAAGTGCCACATTCGAAGAAAAACGAATCACTTGAGTGCCACTTCGGCCAAAATCCGGCCAAAACGCCAACGTGGCGTTTTTCCGGTGAAGTGCGCCCAAAACGACATCGTTTTGCACGCTGACGTGGCCAAAACGGCGTCGTTTTGGGCTGACGTGGTAAAAAAATTTTAAAAAAATTAATTAAATTAAATTTAAAATTAAATTTAGTTAAAATATTTAAAAATAATAATTTTAAAATTAAATTTAGTTAAAATGTTTAAAAATAATAATTTTAAAATTAAATTTAGTTGAAATATTAAAAACTAATAATTTAAAATTTAAAAAAAAAAAAAAAGGAAAGGGGGAGGCGGGCGAGGGATTAGCCTCAACCGCCGCCGGAAGGGCTAGCGACGGCGGGAGGAGGGTCGGCCGGGGTCACCGGGCCCCGGCCCGGACGGGCGACCCCGCCGACCCTCCCCCCGCCGTCGCCGGCCCTTCCCCGGCGGCGGGGCGTGGTGGTGGTGGCTGAATTTTTTAATATTTCAACTAAATTTAATTTCAAAATTATTAATTTAAAATATTTTAACTAAATTTAATTTTTAAATTATTTAAATAAATTTAATTTAATTAATTATTTTATTTTATTTTTTTTTGCCACGTCGGCCAAAACAACGCCATTTTAGCCACGTCGGCGCGCAAAACAAACGGCGTCGTTTTGAGCTCGGTTCGCTAGAAAAGTGCCACGTCGACATTTTGGCCGGATTTTCGCCGGATTGGCACTCAATTCCTTTACTCCGATTTTGGCACTTAAATGTACCTTTCGTAAGTTATGGCACTTAAGTGTCCCTTTTGGCCAAAGTTAAGGCACTCCAGGGGTCTGCGCGTCGAAAGAAACGAGTCCATGAAAACTTCTTGCATCAAAAATGGACTTTGGAACCGGCCAAGTCTTCATAGCTTCCACCTTGACTTGATCAACAGAGATTCCATCTTTGGAAACGGCATAACCAAGAAACACAATGCTTGGAGAGAAGAACTCTCATTTCTCCATTTTAGCATATAGTTTTTGTTCTCTCAAGACATTAAAGACCTATTTTAAATGAGAGATATGCTCCTCCTTGTTCCTGCTATAAATAAGAATATCATCGAAATAAACAACGACAAATTGACCAATAAAGGAACGAAGAACCTCGTTCATAAGTCTCATGGAGGTACTCGAATGGCATAACCAACCACTCATAAAGGCCTCCCTTGGTCTTGAAAGTCGTCTTCCATTCATCACCTTCTCGCATTCTGATTTGATGATAACCACTCCACAAATCTATCTTTGAAAACACAGAAGAACCATATAATTCGTCAAGCATATCATCAGGTCTAGGTATAGGGTACCTATACTTAATGATGATCTGTTGTTGATGGCTCGGCTATCAACACACATTCGGTATGTACCATCCTTCTAAGGAACAAGTAGAGCCGGAACAGAACATAGACTCATGCTTTCTCGAACGTATCATTTGATGATAAGTTCATCAACTTGTCTTTGCAACTGCTTTGTTTCCTCTGGATTGCATCGATAAGCTAGCTTGTTTGGTAATGGAGCACTAGAGATCAAATCAATTTGATGCTCAATACCTCTTATGGGAGGTAATCCAGGTGGCAAATCATCCAAGAACACATCTGCAAATTCTTTCAACAAGCAATGCATTTTTGGATGTATGCGTCCCTCTATCTCACTCTTTTTCTCAACCACAAGCAAAGTAAATACATTCTTTTGTTTGCTAATGGCTCTCTCAACCCGTGTCTCACTCAAGAACAGATTTTCCTTATAAGTGTTTTCCTCCCTAGGTTGATTATTATGTATCAAAGAAGGACTCAATGGTAAAAGAGTAATGAATTTTTATTCCTTATGAAAAGAGTATGTGTTTTTCCGACCATCATGCATAGCATTTATGTGGGGGGAATAATTGATGAAGCATTAGGTGATGCTGTGTTGCAATGTGTTACGAGACAAAAGTAAGATTACTTGGGTGAATGCATGATTGAAGTATGATTACTTAAAAATCCTGATGTGTATGATTATGCGGGGTTATGGAACCATCCTGATGCATATGATTATGCAAGACGATACCAAATTAAGTTTGGATGCTCCCATACCAATGGGATGTTGTTCGCGAATGGATTTCAAAATGAAACTCCTCAAATGGAATGCGGTCCTAAGGCGTTTGCATAGGCAAGATGATGCTGTACTCGATGGGGCGAGATAATGCCCAATTATTCCAAAAGGTTGTTGACCCTCGAGTTGGCTGTGGCCCTAAGCTGTCTTAATAATCTAGACATATATGTGTGAAACGTGCATGAGAATGATATTTGATGATGTCTAGTTTATTGAATGACATTTGTGCATGATTTTGAGATATCACACGATTTTCTTTCTACCTCATGAGTGTGTGATTTCTCGTGAGCATTGACTATGTGCTTATGTGATAATGGATTTAAGAAGGTGAGATAACCAATCCTATCAATAGTTAAGGCAAAGTAAGGGCTTTACTATTGATCTGCCATCGATAAATAAATTGCATGTTTTAAGCTGACTCCGAGGTGAATTACTTCCCTATGCGAAAATTATGGAACTTATTCATTGAGTTTTATCTCATTGTTGTTGTTTAAATGTTTCAGGCCCTAAGCATAATTAAACATTTCCAACACATCCACTTTGGGGTCCCCATGGACCAAACTTCTGAGGTGACAAAGTACCCGGTCATGGGGACAGAGGATTGATACGAGCGCTACATCACTACCATTTGGGAAGACGAGGGGTTAACCAACTTGGTGCCCTACAAGTTCATCACCTAGTACTATTGGGTAGGAGAGATGTTATTTGGCCCCCTTAGAGATTTTGATGGACCTCGAGGATGGGAACTATGACCACCAGTTGGGACATTATGGACCTAGAAGTCCCTGACGATGATATCATCGATTCAGACATTGACCCAGATGAAGACCCTGACCTCGAGCCCTAGTATTCTGAGCCCATGGGGTATTTTGAGTTAGTGGGGTATGTCACTTTTTGAGGTCACCATTTTAATAGTAGAGTTGTTAGGCCAATCTCGAACCCATGTGGAAGTGCATGGCTAGCTAAGCTTTTGGTTGTAGATGAAATTAGCTTGTAATGGTTCCCATGTGTGCATATATGAATGAAGTGTGTTTTGATGTATATAAATGTTTTATTCTATCTCTATTTCGCTGTGAATGGTTGGGTGATTCGTCTCTACTTCCGCTTGCACATAATTAAACGATAATAATGATGGGTCGGCATTGTAATCAAATGGCCTAAGTGAATGAGATTTGTTGTGTACTTAAGGGTCGAGGCGTGACAGCGACCCTTGCCCTGCCCTTTCCTACATCGCCAATGGTCGGCTAGCCACTGATGAAGAAAAGAACGACCGAATTAGAAAGAAAAAAAAGAAAAAAAAGAAAAAAAGAGGAAAAAGGAAAGAAAGAGGAAAAAACCTCAAAAGAAAAGTAAATAAGTAAAATGTTCTTGACCGGCTAGAAAGTTAAACCTTTATTAGCAACAAACATAGTCATTTCAGACATTTATTTGAAACAATATTCATTTCAAATATTTATTTGAAATAATGAAGGCATTTTACGCTTTTTGAAATAAGGTTCACTTTAGGCCATTATTTGAGAAAATGAAATCACTTTAAACCTTATTTGGTATTTTCCCAAAAATCCTAAATCTATTATCCTTTTGCTAATTCATTTTTAAACTTTTTTTCATTTTATCAGTTAAGTTCTAAACCTTTTCAAATTTTGCCATTTGAGTCTATTTGGTTAATTTTGGCTGGAAATTACTAATATGGTAGTTCAACTAGCACTAGCCATCCTACATGGCATAACTAGTGCCAACATGCACAAATTTCAATATTGTCTTGGTTTTGTTATTTTTTATTGATTTTTTCTTTTTCCTTTCTTTTTTTTTTTTTTGTCTTTTTGGTTCAAAGGGTCGTTATGGCAATTGGCCACTAGGGGAGGACCGGCGATCCTTGCTAACCCTTGAGTGAGGGCTTGGGACACCCTCATTGGATTCGGCAAGGCGAGGGCGTCGACCCTCGCTTAGGCCATCACGGGCCACAATGAGGAGTTGCAACCCCTTGCCCATGGCCGGGAGGGCTTCATGGCCCTCACCCAAGGGCCAATGGGGGTTGCCAACCCTTGGTCGTGATCGCCGAGGTTAACAGCCTCATCGGCCCTTTGAGCCAAAAAAGAAAAAGAAAAGAAAAGAAAAGAAAAATATTAAAAAATATATCAGTGAGTTCTGATCAAAATTGATCGGGTGGGCTCAATTGATAAATTGGCCTGGAAACTCTCTTTTCGTTAATCGCAATCTTTTCAGGAAAATGTCACTTTGTCGTTTTGCTGGCTCTTGATCTTTCGCACTTATTGATCCCGTCACCCATTAGACTTGCCATGGCAACGTGCTATGGGAAGCCAATCATAGCTCCTGACATTCTTTTCACTCAAATGAGTGGCTCAGCCAATTCTTTTGAAAATATGCCCTCGCACAGTGAGGGACGCATCGACTTAGCCAAGCTCCACCCTCTTCCTGCTCAGTTCCTTATTCGTGTTGTTTGACCTCTGTCTTGGGAGAAAATGAGACCAGCATCTTACTTGCATACTGCTATTTTCTTGACTAACTAGCGGCCGAAGGCATAATTAACTGCAATTATCCCTAATAAATGTGTCTACAATTTGTACTTCTAGTCCAGATTTAGCTGCAGGAACCTCGGCTCAATCGATAAAATCTGGTTCAGCATTGTCGTGTGTTGTTTACTTGTAGATTGGTACTATTATTGTGTCGTGGAGTACTTGGGATAGCATTGTCGTGTGGTGCTCATGTGGGTTGGGACTATCACAATGGCCATAGACCATTTTAAACGAAGTGCAATTAGCTTCTTATTATACGATGAAGATCCAAAATTTCTACCACTAGCATTTTATTGAGCTATTTACTGATATTGTTGATGATGGTTAGGTTGACCACGGGGTCAATGGCTATCGTTTTCCAGAGGACATTGTCAAGATACTGTAAAAATCACAAGGCATGTTGTCCCAAAAGGAAATGCGTCACCTGTGGCTCATTAAATTGCTGCACGAGGAAAGACTCCTGGTAGGCTGGTAGGGACCTCATGGTATCTGAAACTGCGAAGGGTATACATCATTACTTCAAGTAGCTCTGAACCTCCCATGCGAAGTGACCCTGCCAGAGGATGTTTCTGAATTGTCTCCTAAGCTTTGTCGGAAACCATCCTGAGGTTGACGTGTCAGAACAGAATTTGCGGAGTGAATCTTCTTCTGGACAAGGTTGAGGATCAATGGAACCATACTCAAAAGGAGATCTCCAGCAAAATTAATGCCGTCGATAATTCATTTCCATATAGCATATGGGAGGAAGAAAAGTCAATAGAGGTGGCTGCTTCTAGAAAGAGAAGGGAGGAGCAGGAGGGAGGTAAGATTATTTAAACAGTTTGATATATCCTCATTTTGGGCTGTAATGTCCAAAACTTCATTCATCTTGTGTTTTCTTGTGAAAGTTTATTTGTTGCTTATAATTTGATGCAGCGAGAAGATAGAAGTGATCTCATGGAACATGATAAGAAGAATATAAGAGTACCAAAAAGGCTGATACGTTATGAAATGATCTGCATAGAAGGGATGAACAGGAGCTTGAAAGAACTGGCCAGCACCTTGGTATCTATGAACCTTACTTGGGAGAAGGAGACTCTGGCCCTTTCTGCATGTTTCTTCAATCTATCGTGGGATTGGACTGGTGAGATGGCTTATGCATGTTAGTGTTATCATATCATAATGTACTACCGAGTTCAGGCTTAAACTGAATCAGTTTCTTCTCATGTTGGCTGACTAAAGTCCCATTTCGTTCCTAGGAATTCTTGAAATTTTCTGTTTCAATTCCCATATGAGAGTGAAAACATTCCCAACAATGCACTTCAGAAAACTTCAATATTGGCCTAGAGGAAAACAAGGGACATTGTAATTGAAGTTATGAACTAAGACAAGCTTATTGATGTTTCCGTGTTAGCCCACATCCCAAGGAGAAGACATACTTCAAACCTAAAGGTATGCTGCAAGAAGATGATTGTAGCGCTACTCCTTTTGCTGGTTTTTTGTTTTTGTTTTTTTATACTACTGTGGTTCACTGAGATTTTTTGCTAAGATATTAGTTGGTGTATGGTTCTAATCAATTTTTTATGTTTTGATCCCTTTGTTGATGTAGAAGTTTAGCCACAAAAAGTTATCGGGGTTGAGGTTTTTACAAGTGCGAAGCATATGAACCATAGGGCAGATTATTCCATTTTCCATTACCTAGACTTAGATTTTACAGAACACCAAAATACCCTGGTCGAGGTGCTGTTGATATACACCTATTGTGTTTTACTTTTGGCGCATATGAGTGAAGTATCAAATTCAATTACCTGGTGATTGCAGTCAACCAAGGGTTGAAGGCCTGGAGCTGATGATATTGATGCACCTTCTCGGCTTCCATTTCTTAATAATCCATATAACGGAGTGACTGGGGCCTATTTTGCAATTGCCAACAGAATTGATCGCATACACAAGAATGCTTGGATAGGCTTCTAGTCTTGGATGGCAACTGTTGAAAATAGTAAAATTGATTTTGCTTTTTGATTGAAGAAGAAATTAGCATATTGGTCTTTTAATTGGTTTTTGGCCAAGTGCGTGAAAGCTAGGAGTATGACGGTTTGCTTGCCAAAGAAGAGTATTCTTCAATGAAGCCACACGTTGATCAAGAAAAGAGAGCTGCAGCGGGCTTCTATTCCTTAAACTAACTTCAGCTCTGGTGGGCCCAACATTTAAGAAATGAGTTGTCCTTTTTAACAAATTGAAGTCTGTTAGCATGCTGAAGCTGGACTTGGTTTGAGATAAAATTTCGGCAGCTCTTGTTCACACTGATGACTGCAAACGAGAGGAAAAGTTCCTTTTACTTCTTGTACTTTGAAGTCAAAGGCGGTGAAGTGCAGGCAATGGAATTCAGGTGGTGGAGATGTTTATAAATATACGTACTTACGTTAGTTTTTTTTTGTTTTTAAGGAGAGTGAGAGAGCTTTAAAAGCATATATAGAGATAGAGAGAGTTTTAGGTTTAGCAAAGCTTGAGTGTACTCCATATTAAACCTTCGCATGGCATTTTGACTACTATATTCTCTCTTTTGTGTTTGCATTCTCTCCTCACCAATTCCTTCAAGGCTGCTTTATCCTTATGCTTCCAACAACAGCAAAGAAGGTATATACTTAAGATCCATTCTCCACCTGAAAACTTTAGTTATCTGTAGCTCTGCTATTTGAAAACAACCTGTCATCAAGCAAGTGGCATCTTGATGCGTGATGGGGTGAGTGATTCTAGAATGGAAATTTTTCAGAGGAGATTTTTCTGATTAAGTGTATAGAGTAGTGTTTACGAGGAAGAAACGAAAAGGAATAAGAAAAGATAGAACGATCTCCTTCCAAGGTATAAAGGCCACGCCACCAACCAAGGATGAGAATCGAGATCTACGAAGTTCACCACCAAAGCCTAAAGCTTCCACCAGCCAAGGAAAAAGGACTTGGAGATAGGAGAAGCTCACCACCAAGGCCTAAAGATTCCACTAGCCAAGGAAAAAGGACTTCGGGATAGGAGAAGCTCACCATCAAGGCCTAAAGATTCCACCAACCAAGGATAAATGACTTATTGGCTCACCACCAATGAGTGATCTACGCTCCAAGGATAAAGAGACTGAAATGAGTTATCCACTCTCCGAAGGAGTTCACTCAAGTTCTCACAATTTTCATTCATCAAATTCATATTCCCCTACATTGGATAGTTTTCCCCTGTTTATAGAAGGATTTTAGACTTAGGAAACATAAAAGACAAACTTTAATGACTTAGGTACTTAATAAATGCATTTATTAGTACGGAAACTTACATTCTTGAATCTTTGGCCTTCCGCATTCTTGAACCTTTAGCCTTCCAAAATTCGTGCTCCTCCCTTAACCAGAAAATAATCCTCCTGAAACTTCATCAATTGGTCATGCAAGACATCTAAAATGGCCTCCTATTGATAGTTATCGATATACCACAAAGTATCGATAAGTAATTAACATTATTCATTCAAAATGATCCATCGAAGCACATAATGCCCAATTTCTTTCTTGGCTTGGATAAGCATCAATGGTTCTGAGTTAATCGATGGAATTACGTTGGATGCTTCCGCATCACATCCAAAATAAATTTCTGACCTTACTGCAACATTGTGGTAAGGCAAGCCTGATAATATTGAAATTGTGATTTAAGAATGTTTTTAACATGGGTTTAAACAGGAATGTGGTCAGGTGTTGATGAAAGAGCATCGTTGGATGCAATCTAGACAGGTAAGCATGGGACACATTTTACTTTTGGGCACGGATGGACTAGGCCCCAAGAAATCCATTGCACAAGCTGTGACTCCATTAATTCTGGAGACTGCAAGTTAGTCTTAAACCTTCATTTGGTGTTTACTGTGGTCTCTGTTTTCGCCTCTCTCTATAGCTGATTTTCTCGAGTGGGTGGACTATTGAAGGTTAGCCTTCTCTGTGACTCTTTAGAGGATGTATGGCTTAAAACATGATTTGGATGCTTTACACCTCCATGCTTGTAGATGGCGATAAATGGTCCGTCATGAAGAGCTGGCCATTGCCAACTCGTTCTTTCCCAGAATTTTTGATGATCTGGTATGGCCATAGGCTAATTAATCAAGACCCAGTCATCACTCATGTTTTGAGTAGGCACGCGCTAAAATATAGAAGTGAATTGTTCCTTGTGCGGCATGTTTGTTGACCCATTGGATGCACAAATGGATGATGAGCATAATCAGACAGGACACTGATATCAGAGTTCGTCCAAAGTAAATGGCTTCTCTTGCAATGAGCCCATTCGAATCTTCAATTAAAGCTTTCATTAAGTAAACTCCAATGCCATGCTTATTGCTTTATCATGCTGCATGCTAGGAGCTATGATCGGCCGAATCAACTCAGAGTCCATTTTAAAGCACATCCTGGCTCCAAAAACTAGGGGTGTCAGGAACTTAATCGAACCGAAAAATTTAGTTTTTTCGGTTCAGTTCGGTTTTTGGTTCGGTTCTAATTAAAACTAATATTTTTTTATTGGTTCGGTATTTTATCGATTAACCGAACCGAACCGAACCACAAACCGATAAAATCAAACTATTAAAAATTCAGTTTTATATTCTCTCCCAACTTCCGTCTCCTCTGGCTCTAAGTCCTCTCCTCTCATGTCTTGTCTTGGTCGCCTTGGAGGTGCAACGGCAATGGTGACTACGACGGCGACGGCGATCACTCAGGTGCGGCGGAGGGGAAGCTGTTGTGGTGCCGTCGCTCGGAGGGGAGCTGCAAGGGATGGGTGAGCGGTGGCGCGATTGCAGGCATCGGGCTCGCGGGTCACTGGATGAGCGACGGTGCGAGCTCGCTGGTGAGGGGTAACCGGCCCAGGATCTGCTGGCGTCAGGTTTTTGGCAAAAACCGCCATTGTCAATATGAGGATCCTATAATGCATCCTTGGGCTTTCACGAATCTTTTGAAAATGGAGTACTAACAATGATGCAAGAATAAACTTAATGAATTGTAGATGGATGAAGCACTGAAAAAATACGCAATCTGTAATTTGTATCAAATTGGAAAATTAGAACACAACATCCCTCTGTTTTAAAGCACCTGGCCAGTTTCACTTTGATAAAATAGTAAGAGGAACCATATCACGGATGCATCTCTTGCAGGACAAGCACTGCTATTTGAGAGTGCTGGAGCTACTTGTGAACATTAGGGCGTACCATAGTGCCTGGAGAACGGTATACATGAATCCAGAGACTGGTGCCATGCAGGAATAGCAGTGTTTGCGGGACCAGAGAGGGTGGACATGGGTAAAATGGTACTCATATGACATGCTAAAGAATATGGATAAGGACTACGCTGAGGAATACAATTCCAATAAACCTGCGAGAAGGTGGTTGTGGCCTTCACCGGGGAAGTCTTGTGGCAGGGTGTTTATGAAAGAGAGAGGAACCAAACAAATTGGCAGAAAGAAAAGAGAAGGCAACAGAGTAAGGAAAAGCTTGACGGGATGAAAAAGCGGCAGCGTCAGGAAGTGGTAGGAATGTATGTGAAGCCTCTACCTGAGGAAACAGAAATTTCAAACTCGACAGTGGTAGTCAAGAAGTCTTTGATCAAGTCGATCTACCAGGTTTATAGAGAAAATTCTTTTGTTAGTTACTTGCCCTTTGTTTCTTTTTATCCCCAGAAGGATGCATCGATCTGAATTTTGCATTTGAGGTTCTTTCTTCTTTTATTGGTTCGTTTTTGCTGTAAATCCACATCCTTCTGTTAGCTGATGTGCCTAATTGGTTAGATGTACTCATTGTTGGGAAATACAAGACGAACAATTGGGTAAAATAATGAAGTCGGACTTTGAGACGTGATATAACTTTCTTTAGCGAATTATTTGCCTCACAACATTGATATAACAAATTCTTGATTGAGAATATTTGATAGTAATTCTAGTATTTTTTCAAGGTCTCTCAAGAGAAACAATTGAAAAAAAAAAATGGCTGTATTTTCTTTTGAAAGAAAACAAAAATGGAAGAAGAAGAAGATTATTATTAAATACACACGTTTAGCATTTAATAACAAAAAAGAAGTTATATTCGAACAGACACAACCTTCCAAGTATTATGAAGTTATGTCTGAACAAATACGACCTTTGAGATAACCATTGAAGAGATAATAAAATTCGGAATTAAATAAATAATACATAAGAAATAACCGTAACTCCTTCATGAACCATCGCATTGTTTCAACAAGACGTTATGGTTAATTTTTATTAAAATAAATTTGAATTTTCCAATATATAAAAAAAAAAAATTACCGTTGGTTAGTGCCAAATCTTATCCATATGCGCACTCATATCTTTTAATGTGGGATAAGGCACCTCTTAGTTTGTTTTATGAACAAACTACCAACAATCCCACACTTTTTTTTGACCCTCCGATGCTCGGTAGCACCATCTAGCCTCACCGCAAACTGCTATTTAGACGTAAAACCTCGGGGGGACCCCCACTTAAGTCATGGAAATGTAACGAGAGGGTTCGAACTCTCGCCCTCAATGATGAGGGAAAAAACTCACACCAACTGCATTGCCCATGGGTGGGTAATCTCACACTTTGTTCGTAAAACAAAATTACAAAAATAAAATGTTAAAAATATATGGTCAAAATTTCCATGAGGTTAATATACATATATAAAGACTCTTTTGAGTTAAACCTTTATTTAATGCAAGTATCTCAAAATTCTATCAAAGTGACAAGTAACTCAGTTTTAAACTTTTAAATAATAGAATCGGATATATCGCATGTATACTAACTCTTGTTAAAACTCTCGTTTCAACGAGAAGTCTTATGTAACTCAGCATGCTTGATTTTGTTTCATGAACTCTCTAAAAGTAACCCTAATTTTTGTAAGAAGAGGCATCATTTTTAAACTCATATACATGAAGTATCTACCATATGTTTCCGTAACTATTAACACATTACAAATTTGTATTATGTTTCATCAAAAATTCAATTCAACCTATAAAATGTAATAGATATTGACTTTTTATATCAAGACTACGTTAATATCAAATAATTACATTTAGTAATATGTTCTTAACCATTAAACCTTCCACTCTATAAAAAAGGTCGAGTAAGGGTTTTAGCCCCATTTCTAGTGAGGTTATTTTTACCATGTCTTTTGGTAAAGCCTTTATCAAAGGATTAGCTAGATTATTGCTTGACCTCATATAGACAATTATTATGCTACAATCTTTAATTAATTGTCTTACATATTCATCTCTTAGACTAATGTGTCTAGAATTACCATTATAGATGCTACTATAAGCTCTTGCCAAAGTAATTTAACTATCATAATGGATAGAAATAGGGGAGGCATAGGACTATGCCATAATTTGATATTCAACAATAAATTCATAATCCATTCAGTATCATTCTCAATTGTCACTAAAGCAACGAATTCGAATTCTATCGTTGAGTGAGTTATTATGTTTGTTTCTTGATTGCCCAAAATACATCACCTCCACCTAGTGTGAAAATCCATCTAGAAGTGGAATGTTCATCTCCCATACTTGTAATTTAACAGTTGGATAATTTATTATAGAACAATCTAAATTTTTAGTTCTCTTAAGATAATAAAAAATTCTGGTAATAGTTTTCCAATATTCTATACTTGGATTACTAGTATGTCTTCTTAACTTGCACACAGAATAAGTTATATCAAGTCTAGTATAATGCATCACATACATTATCCTATAGCACTCACATATTCAAGTTGTGCTACTGCTCTACCAGTATTATAATTAATATAATATCATAATTAAATGGAGTATTCATTTCCTTGAAACTAAGATGTGGAAATTTATTTAACATTTTTTCAACTTAACTACCTTGACTCAAGGAATAAGCCCAACTATTTTTTTTTTTTAACTTTAATACCTAAAATAGTATTTACTTTACCCAAACTCTTCATTTTAAACATAGAGGTTAGATACTTCTCAGTGTGACATCTTGGTTGTGGCTCAACCAAACCATGCGCCTTAAGTACCTAGCTTCCCCACCGTGCCACTTCGCCGAGCCTCCCCTGCCATCTAACCCGCCATCGCACCTCACCATGCCATGCCACCTTGGCACCACATCAGCACCACCGCCACCTCGCCACCGCATCATGCCACCTTGCACGCCACCAAGATACCTACATCGCCACCTCAGCCAGACCATGCCACTTTAGCCCTTTCGCACGACATCTCTTCCCCTAAGCTGGCGCACTTTGATGCTGCCGAATCAACCAGTAACTGCAAGAGAGATGGGGACGACAAAATTGAAACCAGCGATTCTCCCACATCATCATCTTTACTGTTCCCTCATTTCCTATCTTGCTCGACCTCCACTCTTTTTCTCTTTCTATTTCGTGCAAGAACGTAGCTCTTATGCCGCATACTCTCATTGGCGACGCACCCTCACCCTGCCAGCCGGTCATGCTGCCTATCTTGTTCTACCATGCTTTCTCGGCCTAAAGTAGCACGCCTAAAGACTAGCCACGAGTCGGGATTTCGGGACTCCGCAAAACAATGCGACAACACATGTAGGAATTGAGACAAGTATACTGTCCTCCATTCTATGCTATGTAAGTTGATTATTGCTCAACGAGGTTGAATTCCTCAGATTTCCATTGATTTCGTATACATTCGTGTTAATTAGCGATTTTGGAAAACATACATAGCTAGCATTGTTGAGTTCATGATTTATTGGGTTCGTGAATGTGTTGTTGAGGTGTTGGTTGTTGAGGTTTATGCATGTTTGAAGTTGAATGACACGAATAGTAGATGAAACCTGGAGACATCGCTGCTTACAGGTTCGGGTCACTATAGACCCACAATTTTGCCAATTTTGTGGCAATTTATGTAATTCGAATTTTCTTGGGGATTTCTTCACAAAATTTGCTCCTTATTCTTCATTCTATAACATATTTTAACTTCAGATTTTTCAGACTTCACCTGATGATTTTATATTTGAAAAACATATGAGGTTCAAATCAGTTTTTCAAGCACTGATACCGACCTTCACATGATTATGATTTTCTATAGAATTTTCGGCAGGAAATTTGGACAAGTGTTCTTCATGAAAGTTATAAAATACATCTCAAACTATAACATATAAAATTTCCATGATTTTTAGACCTCATTTCACTGGTAATACGTCTGTCCTTTTGGCCTCCTGAGTTCAGGAATTTAAGCTTGTTTTTGGCTCAGTTTGATTAAATTTTATTAAGTCGTACAAGCTGAATTGGGTCTTAAATTCTTCACAAAAACGTTCCTCTGGGTCTTGCCTAAGTTATGTTAAACTTTCGTAATTTTTAGAACTGATTTACTTAGCGAATGCTGGTGAATCCCAAAGGCATGCAAACGGCCCTTTTTGGGACAAATTTGGGATTTTAGATCAAATTTACTTGCAACTTGCCTTTTAAGACTGGTATTGCTGACTAACTAGTTTTGTACCATTTCTATGATTTATATAAATGGATAAAGGATGATTGGTTCTAAACTTGAGTTGTTTCCTATGCAATAGCAAAGTGAATGACATTTTTACATTGAATTATTGAATTGATGTACTATGATGTGAGTGTGGTGAATGCTGTTGGTCTCCATGACAACGGATGCTTTGGGTTATATAGGGATCTCTGGAAGGGTATCTAGGTTCCTCTGGATGCTTGGGAGGTAGCATGGTCTTTAGATGTCCTCACGATGTTGGAATAGGTGCGAGATGCCTAGAGGGATAACTGGGTTTCTTTGAATGCTTGGGGGTGTAACACGGCTCCCCTAGATGTTTTCGCAATGCTGTGTAGGTGCAAGATGCCTGAGGGGGTAACAGGGTTCCCTCAGAAGATGGTACCAGCTGAGTTTTCAAGCAAATGTGATTATTGATGTTTTCAAGTTCTATTTGAGTTATTGGTTTACTGATTTTAGAGAAATTACTTTTCTGATTGACTCATATGTGGATTTTGAAAAAGGTTCTCAGACAAGTTGATTTTAAAATAATCTCATAAATTTTATATTTGGAGTTTCCTCACATGTACAATGATTGATTTATGTAGTATAAGACTAGTTGACAGTCTACTTGTTGAGTTTAGACTCACTTGTTGTTGACTATTCCTTTTTAGATTTGTAGCCATGCCAATCTTGCTTACTTCCCCCTCAACTAGTTGTGGTGTCCCCATCAACTTCTCGAGCCACTTCACCAATTTTGTGGATCTCGATTTTCTAAACATAGTGTTTGTGAAGTGCATATCCATCCTGATTGTCGATATCGGATCCCCAACGGGCCTTATACTTCTAGGCTACATTTGGTCGACCAGATAAAAACCAGGATAGGATATGTTTTATCCTATCCCGTGTTTGGTAGCTGTCTAGGATAAGATAAGGTTGGATATAGACTGGATATAAACCGGATAAAAAAATCCAAGGGGGAGGTGGGATAAGGTCAGATATAATTTCTTTTATCCGAAACATAAAACCTTACGCTTTTTTTCTTTCTCCATCGTTCACCCACAGACGACTCTTTGTTTCCAAAGTATCGACGTTGAAGCCTTTTCCTCAATAGCTCTCCGATTCTCATCGAAATTTTACGAAAGCAACGAATTTTCAAAGGTAAATAATCATTCTCTCGCTCTAACGTTGATTTCTAAAGTAGTTGTGCTTGTGTTATTCTGCTTATGTCGGTGCTTGATTTTGACCTGTTGTGATTCTGTTGCTCTTTTTCTAAATGTCCAAGTGAGCCCCGACGAGTGGAAGAATTATTGAGTCTTTTGGTATGGAAGAAGCATGATTCTTTAATCGTCAAGGGAGTGGCTGGGGTTTGGTTTCTGGGTCCAATTTTAGTTGAAAGGTTTCATCTTTGCCATCAGGGGATCGTGCTAAATCAGTGCAATCCGAATCTTTTCTCCACTTGTCTTTGTTACTTAAGTCTAATCGTTTTTCAACTTGTCTTTGGTTGTGATTCTATTTCTTGTTTTTCCCTCCATGCCCAAGTGAGTCCCAATAAGTGGTAGAATTATTGAGTCTTTTGGTATGGAAGTAACGTGATTCTTTAGGGGATATGGAGAGTGGCTGGGGTTTTGGTTTATGGGTTCAATTTTGGTTGAAAGGCTTTATCTTTGCTGTCACTGGATTGTGCTAAATCAGTGCAATCTGAATCTTTTCTCAGCTTCTCTTTGTTCGTTAGATCTAATCCTGGCAAATTGGTGTCGAAGTAGTGTAAGTTAAGGCTAGGCATCCTCTGTTGTTGTGTGACTTGAAAAGAGGTGGATATGGCTTGAAACTTTATCTCTATATTCATTGCCAAGAAAACCATTATCTATAATATTCTTTGCCTCTATCTTTTATTTTCATAAATAGTTTCTCTGTCTCTTTGGCAAAAACCCTAGCCATAATTTGGTATTGGACCTGTAACAAAATGGAAACAAATGAAAAGCTTGTAAGAGAGAAAAAAAATTCATGTTTCAAAGTGAATATATTGAAAATTGAGGTTATTCTAAAAACGCTTGATGTTGAAGGGGGTATCCAAAAGATTATTTCAAAGGAACGGAAAAGATAATTACGATGCGTAATCATGAAATTCAATGAGAATCTGTTAATTTGAAAAAGATATATTATTTTGGATGATTTTGTGAATATTAAACCTGTAAATTTGTACTTGCCTAATGTTATTGTTTTTAAAATATTCGAAATTAAATTCGTAATTCACCAAACGATAGATTGGATAAGATATGAGGATATCCAACTTTAAATCCGTAGTTCATCAAACAGTAGATTGGATAGGATATGAAGATATCCGACTTTAAATCCGTAGTTCACCAAACAGTAGATTAGATAGGATATGAGGATATCCGATTTTAAATCCGTAGTTCACCAAACAGTTGATGGGATATGATGAAATCCATGGATTTCTTATCTTATCATATCCAATTATATCCCGTTTAGAAATCCGGACAACCAAATGCAGCCCTAGGGTTTGTCGTCGTATATGCCCGTATTAGTGGGCGTTTGGTGGGACCTCTCCCACTCCCCAACGACGACGACAATAGCAATGGGGTAGAGCGAGACGAGGACAAGATGATGGAGTAGCATTATTAGGAAGACTAGGTGGTGATTTTTGGGACGTATTGTGGATGGGAGACATGTGACACTAGACATATGTGGTATCTAGGTTGGGATGATGCAGCTGGTGGAGTTTTTGGCATGGTTCGGAGTAGTGTATGTTTTTGCTGATCCTCTAGTGTACCTCGACCTTGTCACCTAAAGTGCATAAATGAGAAATAAAATGAGATTGCCTAGTTTACATTTTTGTGTGTGTTCCTTTGAATTTTTATGTCCTGGGTTGTTCTTTGTCCATACGCACTTTCACATGCATAAAAAGTGGAAGAACATATTAATTGCATTAGCAGTGACATGGTGTGGGCGTCACACTTAGTCTCAACAATTCCAATCGTGTTTGTTCCAAATATAAGCATATCATCAACATACAAGCACACTAAGACATCATAGTCTTTAGTAAATTTAAAGTATATACACTTAGTGTTCGGGACAGACCTCTCGGACAATTTCTACAAGGCAAGCACATAAATTGTTGGAAAATATGGTTTCGAACACTCATAACTATTTTTTCTCATCATAAATGTACAAACAAGTAAACTGAAAGTTATAGTGTCGTCTCGAGTATGCCTGTTAAACTGGTAGGTTGGGTCGAAAATAATTCCACCAAAATTAACCCATTTACATGCTATTTAAATTTAGCAATCCATACTTGATCAACTTGAAATCCATTTTTAGCAATTTTTCTCTTTAAACTGTTGCCTTTTACGGAATGGATGGCTCTATGGATTGGCTCCTCGAGTTAACAAGAGCTTGGTGATCAAGTTGTGGATGGGGGCGGAACTCTCGAAATGTTTAATAATTGTTAGCATAGAAAAGTAAAACAATAAAATAAAAATAGTAATTTTTTATTAGAGAAATAAGTGGATGATAGCCCATCAGTGTCACAAGAGTGACGGAGAGGCATCAACCACTCATTTAAATCTGGAAACTGGGTTACTTCTTTGATTGGTTTCTACTTTCTAGGGTTGTAGCAATAACTAGGAAAAAAAATTACAAACTTAATTTCATTTTGGCCATAGATCACAAACTTAATTACGAAAAAAGATCTGGTAGAGCTTCTGTTGACTGCTCAAATTTGTTAATTCTGATGTCTTACTCGACTTAAAATTGATAAAAGTCCAAATATTAAAAATTACAAACTTACTATCTTTAAATATTTCTACTATGACTTTTGCTGTAACTTAATGCTATTTGTTTTAGTAATAGCAACACCTAATCTACACAATTTAAAGCATCGATGAATTCAGCTTGAGCTATAACAATCCAACTAAAATTGAAAATCCAAATTAAAATTTTAAAGTATAATGAATTTATTATATTAATCTTTTTGCCTCACTATTTTTTTGGTACAACCCTATTTTTTTAGCATGCTTGCCAACTTTCAATTCAAAATAATTTAACCATTTATGTATTGTGTCTAAGTTCAACAAAGGCCAAAAAGAGACCTGTTGGAGTGTATTTATTTTCACTTATTTGGTAAAAATACATGTATGGGCTAGTAATTTGACTTTTATTATATTTACTACAGTTAGAAATGTTTTCGCGAGTACACTACAGAAGAATTGAATTTTTCATTTAAGAATCGTGTTTCCTTCTTGTTGGTTTCTTTTTTTTTTCTTTTTTCTGAGTACAAAGAACAATGTAATTAAAACTCCTTTTCTCCTTCAAACCAGAGGGAAAAATGAATGATAGAAACAGCTCTGTCACTCCATTAAAAATGACGGAGCCGTGACATAATCATTTCTCATTGCCCAATAATTAAGAATTTTGCATCAAGATTCTTTTCCAAATTTGCCCCATGTCTATCTATCCGGTGGCTTATACTATTTAAAAGGTAATTTGTGGTAAAAAAGGCAGCCTTATTCACAATGAATAACAGTGCTGTTGCCTTAGTATCACACTTTCAAATAATAACGCGAATGGTAAATTTCAGTATAATTTGACTTATTAGTGATATTCTGAGTGATTGACAAATGCGATACTCGCCAAAGCGGCGTCGTATATATCTTCATATCAACAAGTTTTCATACGATCGAGTAAGTATTTCACTGACCCCCAAGAGGAATTGGTCACAAGTTCACAACAGCCAGTTTTCAGGGCCATGAAAGAAAAACGGTGCTCGTGGGCCGGACAGCGTGGAATTGGGCCCAAACGGCTAAACACGAAGAGTAGCGGTAACGCAGAAGAAGCGTGTTTAGGTTTTTATGTTTGTGTTTAGGGGGGGGAGAGACTTTGGTGTCGTGTCTCTCCTCTGACTTTGGTTGGTTGGTCTCCTCGTAGATTTCCGTTAAAACTGCGTGCGTTTGGGCGGGTTCCTTCCTCCTTTCCCTTGACCCTCCCCTTCACTCAATCACTTATCTCTCTCTCTCTCTCTCTCTCTCTTCGAAGAACGTAACTGATAAATCTGAAGAGAACAAGATTCAAAACTTCCCCAGTTTAGAGGAGTCCTCACCCTACCAAAATTCGTTCTTGTTATTACTCTTCCTTTCCCTTTCTGGATTACCCACTTGGAAACAAAAGATCACAGGCAGTTTTATTTATTTTTATCTTTGGAAGTTTCAGAAAAAAGAAAAAAAAAGAGAGAGGAGGTTTTATCAGGGAGAAAAGAAAGAAATAAAAGGGCAGATAACAACACACGGGCTCCACAAGTTTGTGTGCCTCCCTAGGATCCACGCCCTCCTTGAAAGGTAATCCCTTTGCTCTATATGGTAATGATTTGATTGATGTAATCTCTTGCGCTCATCGTTGCGCTGTTCAATCCGTGCCTGTTTTTTTTCGTCTCCAATTTCTGCCAATTTTATGTTTTGTCTAGGTTTTCCTTTTGTCAACATTTGTTCAATTCATGTGGGGTTGCCAGTTTAATTGGTACTAATTAAATGTCTTTTTGTTCAGTCTCTTCATATTATCTTTTTATTAAAAATAATCACCCTTTTGTTTTCTGTGAATTTGATTGTCTGTTTGCTATTTATTTGTAATCTAGAATGTTATGACCACCTGTATTCTGTTTTAATTCTAGGGTTTCGTGTCCGCCGCAGCCTGATCTTAATCAATTGGAGAAGGAATAGTTTCAAGACGATTGTTTGCGCGTTTCTTTTGGTAAAGGTCCTTAATTATATCTGGTGTGAGAAAGAAGACTTTTATGTGGGAACGATTGTTGAAGATTTAGGGTTGTTCTGAGCCAATGGCAAAGTTCGAGTCTGTGACAGAATCTCATCCTAAAGAGGTCAGATTTCACAATATTGTCGATGGGTTTGTTCATGGTTCATGTCCTGTACATCAAGATTTCATTTTTGCTGGTCCTCTCTGATAAATTCGCCATTCCAGCATTTCTTTACCATATGTTCTGCTGTCCTTAATTGATCCTTGTAACCCTAACTTTTGAAGCCCTCAAATATGATCTATGTTATCACAGGATTCAACGCTGTGTCAAATCTGTGGTTATAGTGTCTTTGTTAGTTGATTCTTTAGAATTATTTCTTGATTGTCTTCCTCAATTTATCTCTTGGTACTATGTTTGTGATCAACTTCCAAGTATCTCTTCTTCGAGATACTCTAAATCTTTCGCAGGATCACTTCAGTGAATTTTGAACAGCCTATGCATCTTGTTGGCATAGTTCAATATGACCTTTTAATGTAAACATATTAGACCGTGATGGTTTTTAAAGATCACAATTTCGATTTGATACCTTACAGTGATGATAAGTAAAATTGAACATCCATAACCGCATAAAAAAGGTTTATAGCTCATTTTCTTGTTCAGTAATTTTCAAGTAGGGCATCTTGTCTTGGATTTTGGACCAAATCTATCTATGATGAGTGAAGCTATGAAAATTAATTTTCTCGAAGTCCTGGATTATTGAGATAAAAAGGGTTTGTATGACCATTCTGCAATACAACTATTGCAGATGTCAGCGAGGCGGGATCCTGCTGAAGCATGCCGACCTATCATTGATGATGCTCCTGTATTTTACCCAACAGCAGAGGTAACCCTTTGTGCTTGGCAATCTGAGTATTATGTCTATGTGGTTGGGCATTGGTGATCACAGTGCCATGTTCTTAGTGTTGTTAAAAGTGTGGAAACTTTGTTTACACTTACAAATGATCATCAGGAATTTGAAGATACACTTGCATACATATCAAAGATACGTCATCAAGCAGAATCATATGGCATATGCCGGATAGTCCCACCAGCTTCCTGGATTCCTCCCTGCCGTCTTAAAGAGAAGGATGTATGGGAACATTCAAAATTCTCCACTAGAATCCAGCAAATTGATTTGCTCCAAAATAGGGAGCCCATGAGAAAGAAAAGAAGCCGAAAGAGGAAGAGGAAGAGGCACTCCAGAAGAGGGACTGGCAAAGTGAATGCCAACTCTGAGTTGAAACGTAATTCTACTTCAGACTGTGATGAGAAGTTTGGCTTCCAGACTGGACCCGATTTCACTCTTGCAGAGTTCGAAAAACATGCTGCTGGCTTCAAAGAATGTTATTTTGGATTTAAGGATGCTAAGAGTGTTCAAAGAACTAATGTGCTGACTGAGTCAAACCAAAGATGGGAACCCTCTGTAGAGGACATTGAGGGTGAATTCTGGCGGATAGTAGAGCAACCAACGGATGAAGTTGAGGTATGGATCGAGATTTTCATCACTTCCTTTCATGGCTTGATCATGGGTTTTCTTGAGATAAAAACTGATGTTGGTGTTTTCATTTATTGTGCCACAGATATTTTATGGGGCTGATTTAGAAGCAGGTGCATTTGGAAGTGGATTTCCCAAAGCAGCTTCCACCGGGAATGGAGGCAGCTCAGATCAGTATGTACAGTCAGGATGGAACCTGAATAACTTCCCTCGCTTGTCAGGCTCGGTACTATCTTTTGAGGAAAGTGACATATCAGGGGTTTTAGTGCCGTGGCTCTATGTTGGAATGTGCTTTTCATCATTTTGTTGGGTATGTCCTGATGCCCCATCTAAGAATCTTTTGTAGGGAGACATTTGTAGATCTTCAATTGGTCAGTGGTATATATACTCCGTCTTTCGTTCTTCTTTGGTTTTCAGCTTGTTATTCGCCGTGTGCCACATTGTTTAACTTCTTTGGAAAGTGCAATTGTTTTATGAAGTGGTTTAGACATTTACGCGGCCATGAACTAGCATAATTTTACACATGGTCTCTACAGGGAGGCATTACAAATATGTTATTTTAGTGGCTACCACACTATTACTATTGAAGAGTGAGGTGGAGATTTTTCTGCCTCAGAAAGATCCATTTCTCGTATATTTAGTGAACCCATCTATATCCTTCTATGCTGTAATGATTGAATCTACACCCAGAGCTCATTGAATTTATTTGGTCAGTCTTTTCATTGGATAATTCTCCCCTTCAGAGGTTCCTGTTTTTTAAATGAAATTGAAGCATGAAACATGACTTTACTTTTATATACAAACTGATAAAATGTTGAATCAGGGCAATAATGTATCTAGGAATTAGAACTCAATGAAGTGCGGAGTCTGGTTGGTCAGTGATTGTTACTGAAAATAAAATGACCGTGTACCATATTGATTGGTATTTTTGCAGATTTGGATCTATTTGAGGAAATGCGAACCCAAATTTAAACTTGCGAGCAACTTTAAGTGGCTACTTTGAAAGATTCGGCTTTAAGATACTGTAGGCTAATAGAATACTTTACCAGAAATTGGCAGAAATTTCAAAGAATATTGTCCTTGGATCTTGTTGAAGACTCTTTTACTAATTAAAGTACAATGTCATAAGAGAATTCATGTAGCTGACCGTACTAAGTGGAAGATGTTGGTAGTTGTTCTGTTGCTACATCCTTGGCCATATTACTTTTTCGTTAAGGCTTTCTCTGTCAATTATATCTGGCTTCACTATGTAAATCATTTTGATATTGAAGTGTGCAGCCAATCTTTTGGTGAGAAACTTAAGAAGTTGCTTCGCTCATCGAAAAGAGGAACTTCTTTTGGGACTTCTGAATGTCTCTCAAGAGAAGGGCTTCATCTTACCAGAGATTCACCATTCTGTCGAGCAATTGAACAATCCTATAGCATATATAATCTAAGATGGACTGATACAGCCATGAAATACTTCTTTCAAGACCTTATTCTGCATTTGCTATTTCAATGGTGGGAATGCAGAATTGATGGATTATTACTTGTGCTGATCCTGGCTGATCTTTGTAAATTCTTGTTTCTTGTTTCATATAATTGTTCTTTTTAAAAGATGACTACTGCATAATTGCTCACTTTTTCCAGTTCATGCTATCTGATGGTGTCATTGATATTTCTTTCTCCCCAATTTTTTACCGAACAGCATGTGGAGGACCACCACCTCTATTCTCTTAACTACCTCCACTTTGGCGATGCAAAAGTATGGTATGGAGTACCTGGAAGCAGTGCTTCCATGCTGGAGAAAACTATGAAAATGTATCTACCAGATTTGTTTGAAGAGCAACCAGATTTACTGAATGAATTGGCAAGTAGTTCTTTTCTTTTCTATATGATTTGTTGTCAACTGTAGCAGTTTAATAGGTTGTATGTGCCACTAGTAAAACATACAGGTTATTTCTTGCTGTTATCTTTTTATTTCTTCTAAGAATCTGTTTAAGCACTTGGTAGCGTTGAAATAGTCTTGCTCATTTTGTGTTACGTTCCATCTACTGATATCGGTAGTGCAGTAAGCTTTTCAGATGGTGTATAGTATTTTTTAGCTGGTTTTCACAGCATTTATTGTATGTTCTGATGTTTATGCTTGTGCAGGTCACTCAGCTATCTCCATCCATTTTAAGGGATGAAGGGGTACCAGTATATCGTGTCATCCAGCAAGCTGGGGAGTTTGTTCTTACTTTTCCGAGAGCTTACCATGCCGGGTTTAATTGTGGGTTTAACTGCGCAGAAGCAGTGAATGTAGCTCCTGTTGACTGGTTAGGGCATGGACAAAATGCAGTGGAGCTTTATAGCACACAGCATAGGAAAACATCAATATCTCATGACAAACTGCTGTTTAGAGCAGCTAGGGCAGCTGTGCAAGATCTTTGGGAACAATCACTCTTAAAGGAGACTCCAGTGAATTTGAAGTGGAACACTGTTTATGGGAAAGAAGGGGTTCTTACCAGAGCTATAAAGGTACTCTCTCTTTTTGGATTGGCTACTTAGAGCCTCTTCTTTTTTGCAATACTTTATCCAATCTTGTATTCTTCAATTTACGCGTGGATGCATCCTTATAGTTGGATCAATTCTCATGTGCTTGTCTGTTTCCCTTGTTTTTCTCTTTTCACAGACAAGAGTGGAGATGGAGGAAGAACGAGTGAAGTCCCTTCCAAATTGTGTGAAATTGCAAAAAATGGGGGCTGACTTTGATTTGAATGATGAGAGAGAATGTTTTACATGCTTTTATGACTTGCATTTATCTGCCATCAGCTGCAAGTGCTCCCCTGAGCGATATGCATGTCTCAGACATGCAGATTTCTCATGCTCTTGTGAAGGAGACGATAAGTATGTCCTCCTCCGCTACACCATCTATGAACTTAAGAGGTTAACTGAAGCTTTGGAAGGTGGATCAGATGCTATGGTAGAATGGGCAGGAAAAGACGATGACTGGGTTTCTGTTACTGGTACTGGAGCTAGTCTGGGTATCGATAGGCATGTAAGTGGAATTAAGAGCTCTGAACCTAATGAAAGTTCACTGTGTTCCTCGAAAGTAGTATTATCGGAGTCCCAGCGAGATATTCTGAACCTAAGAGCATCTCCCATGAAATGTGAAGATAGTGATAACCACAATAAAGTTCTCTCGAGGAATGATGATAAATATAATTACAGCATTGATTTGAACATTGGCGTTAAGCCTGATGAAGGAGAGAACAACACTCTGGAAGTCACTGGGGGTATCAGAAGTTTGGAGGATACTTGTGTATCGGTTTGTTGCGAGGAGAGAAAAACCATCCCGCATGCAATCAAAAGATCATTGGATATGCAGCTTGTTAGAGATTCCAAGTCGTTAGAAGCATGTGCAATTTCTGAGGGCAATCTTCCTATGTCTGCCATGAATAATTGGAATACAAGCTCACATGATGATTGCAAATTATTTGGGGTTAATCTTTTGTTTCCCAATCAACATCCTGCTGTTCTCTCCAGTAATTTGCTTCCCAGTAAACCTGTGGATAGTTCCAGAGTGATGAAGCGCTCTAGTTATCCCATTAAGGAGTTTACAGCTTGTGTTGAACCCATTCATTTCGGTTCCATTATTGCAGGAAAATGTTGGTGCTCAAAACAGGCCATCTTCCCCGAAGGTATATCTGTGAAAAATTCCAAGAAAACATGACCCTATTTTTCTTTTGGCTCGATGACTTATTTTTAATAGCCCTTAATTGTTGATGTTTTTTGCAGGATACAAAAGTCGGGTTGATTTCTTCAGTGTGCTAAACCCTGGAAAGATTTGTGGCTATATATCAGAAGTCGTGGATGCAGGGCTACTTGGCCCTATCTTTAAGGTTTGTTTTCCCTCAACCTTTTGAAAGGAGAATTTTACCTTTGACACTTGCTAATTACCTACTCTCAATCTGCAGTATCAGATAATTGATTGAAAATACAGCATAGATGTAGCTGTTGGAAATTCTGCTGTCCATATCTACTAAACAATAAGTAGAAGATGTGTTGTGGACCTTTTCCTGTTTAATGGCAATGTTCTTCAATGAGCATCTGAAAATTTTCTGTCAAAATAATTTTTTAATGTATGAGAATTCTTTTTTGGTTGAAGCAAGAAAGTAGTTTTGCTTTTTCTCCACTTGATAGCCCGTTTTTTAGGATATCTCACTAAAGTCGCTCTAATTGGAAATCAAATGAATTACTAGAATGACATTGAAAGGATTACTTTGTTGGACATCCTCAAGTGGGGCTTAAGGAACTTTTTCATTAGAATTGAAACTTGCAATTATATGTTGACGAATTACATGTTTACTTAGATCATTGCTGAAAGTTAGAAAATAGCATCTTCTTAATACAAAGCATTTGATATCATGGTCTAAGCATTTTGCATTCCTTTTAGTTTAATGTCCATATTCTTATTCTTTTTCTGTATATTTCAGGTCACCCTGGAAGAATGTCCAAGTGTAACCTTTGCTGATACTTCAGCAGAGAAGTGCTGGGAATTGGTAGTGCAACGCCTAAACCAAGAAATTCTTCGACAGAGCAGCTTAGGGGTGCAAGGACAGCTTCCTCCTTTTCACATGCAGAGGGTCAATGGCCTTGAAATGTTTGGTTTTCTTTCCCCAAATATCATCCAGGTAAGACAATCTAAGAGGAATTTCCAAACAATACAACTCCATAAGTAATTCACTTGACGTTTGGTATCTTGGGCTTTATCTGCCAATTAGGATTTTCTTTGACAGAACGTGATGCCTGACCCATTATTATAAGACCATGTAACTTGAGGATAAGCATTATGGTTGCACCAAGCTTCGTGAGGCCTCTTACTTTTTGGCAGCAATAAGTCAACATTTTTTCCCCAGTCATACTTCTGAAGATGCTCATACTTTGCATGCACGGCTGTAATTTATGGGACTAAATATAATGGTACTTAAATAGGCAAAGTTTAACCTGCGACAGCTGTAGCGTTAATTCTCTTTCTATCATTAGTCATTTCTCTTTTAGGATATTGACTGCCCTTGGGATGCTTATTAATCAAGCAAAAAGTAATGTTTGCAGTTTCAAATGCATTGCATACCTCATGTTATTTGGAATCAATACTTTGAAAAATATTTCTTATCAAGGACTTCTAACCAATCCCTTGGGGGCACTCATTAACGATACTATTTTCTTATACAATATATACTAACTATGCAATTTCTTGTATGTTAATATAATAATGAAAAGGAAGGCAATGCTAAAGAGTCATAAGCATTTGAGTTCGAATGGTCAAATGAATGTGGACAACCTTTACAGCACCTAATCTACTCATCGATGGCATAACCCTGCATGGAGCCTTATTGACCTGCTTATTCTATCATAGTTAGAGCAACAGCTTTTCAAAAATTTGGGCCAACATAACATGGGGTAGCTGGAAACACCTGTTTACACAGGCTTTCACTGCAAATCATTCTTCATCTTTCTCCTGAAAAGGAAAAAGGATTGTATATATTGAAACGTCATCTAACTAATGGACAAGAAAATAAAACCTACAACCGCCTCCACCAGTACACCATACACTCAGCTTTGCTGATCCGCCACCCACTTGTGAAGCTTAAATAATGCATAGGCTTCTTATAGAGTATATCAGCCATGCCTTTTTTTAGATTTAACAGGAGGAGGATATGAGGCATGTGCACCATTGTGATAATGATTTTTAAATTTGTGGTCATATTTTACTACCCTTCTCAGGTTATCGAGGCTCTGGACCCAGATCATCTATGTGGAGAATACTGGAGTAACAAGTGCAATGAAACTGCATCTTTTGGCGACATTGGTCGGCGTCAATAAATTGCAATTTTGGTTTAAGTCAGAGTTGTAGTTGCAGAGAATTTTGGTTGTACATTGATAAAACAGGAGCAGAGGAATTCAGCTAAAGAAGGTTTTTCTTCCTATTGACAAGAGAAGGTATGACAGATCCTATAAGGCTTGTTAGGAAGAGGCCATCACAGAAGAACCGAAGTAGAGAATAAGATGTTTCGCAATAAGTGCTGATAGGAAGCAGCATTGATGACATTCATCTAGGAAATTTCAAGGGAGTGGAATAAATTAGGGAAAGGGGAGACAAAAGATAGAGTTCTAACCATTTTTTCTCATTAATGTAGGCTTTGTTTTCACTCATATGCTTATCTCTAGGCATATTCTTTTTAGTGGGCAGTAGGGAGAATAGGAGCGCTCCGCACATGTGAGATGTGCGCGTTTTTTCAAAGTGCCATCGCCTAGACTTGAGTATCAATTTAGGATGCCAATTGACAAGCACTTTTGTATATCGTTGAATTTGCATCATTCAAAAGTTTATTGTATACTTTGCCTTTTGTGCACATTGCCCTCTTCCCCTATATTGTGTCTTCTGCCTAGCATGCATCCACTTTGCTTGTTTCCTGCCTATATTTCCTTCGTTTCACGGTGTCAAGAAAAGCAAGCTGAGTTTAATTTGAAGGAAGCTCCAAATATGGTACACCAATATAAAATCATTTTGATGGTGTCCACTGTTCCTCCTCCACAAGCACCTTTGACAGGATAATGTGTAAAGAAGATTTTGTGTTTCAGTGTCATCATCGTGTCGTGTGGGTTGTGGCACATCTGCTTAGACCTGTATGATGACGATGTGTTTATCAACTTGTGGTAATTTTTCAAAACCCAAAATAACCCGTAAAACATGTTGATGCCATATTGTGAGTTAATGACTACGTATTGGCTTTTATATGTATGTATGTTGCAATGTGTATGAGAACATGTTTGAAAGTGTACAAACATGTCGAGTTAACATGAATAACCAATTTAAATTATGACATACGAGTTAGCCGTTTACCATTACAGGCTCAATCAGAGAAAACTTAGGTATTGTGCATGTGTTGCCTGAGCGAATTACCCATGCCAGATGGTGTGATTCTGAGTCTGTCTCATCTGTCCGGCTTGCCCAAATACTTCTTGGCCAGGCAAATTGGTTTGTAAGGTCGTTAGGCTTCGTTATGCAATCGTGTTTTCATCTAAATGTTGATGAATGCAACTGTCTTGCTCGTTCCTTGGTATCGTGCTGTACATATCCTAGAAAGACTAGAGCTGTACGGTCCAATTTTCTTACTCCTCCAGGGTGGTTCGACACGCCTGGGCTGGAGAATTATGACCAGTGGACTTGGCAGGCATGGGTTTCCTCTTGGTTGGCAAAAAGGGTAAAAATTAAGACTAGTCGAGGTTGTCCATGGAGTCTGTGCGAAGAACGTCTTATAGAGAGAGACTGCAGAGAGAGGA
Organism: Eucalyptus brandiana; assembly: GCA_014182725.1. Classification (NCBI taxonomy): domain Eukaryota; kingdom Viridiplantae; phylum Streptophyta; class Magnoliopsida; order Myrtales; family Myrtaceae; genus Eucalyptus; species Eucalyptus brandiana. Next base: position 19,244,274 of record CM024671.1, on the reverse strand, counting down.
CACAGCAACGCTGTGGACGAAGGGGAGAGGGAGAGGAAGAGGGAGAGAGAGACGAGCTCAGACAACGGTGGAGGGGGGTCGATGACGGACGAGGTTAGGGTTTGCAGCGTATTTTGGGTCTTGGAGTGTTCCGAATGGAGGGCATTTGGTCCTTTCGTAATCCTGTCCACGATTACAAAACATCCATTTTCTAAAGCAAAATTTTAAAAAATGGAATCAGAGCGAAAAGTAGGGTATAGTTCTAGTATTTTCCCAATTTCTCAGTACTATTTGATATAACAACATCGTAGAGGAGTACCAGAGAAATGAACTCTGCGATTCTTCAATGATCTTCAATAGATTTTGATAGGGAGTCAAATAAAAGAATTCAAATGGCTTGCTAACAACAATAGAAGATGCTGGCCGACCGGTGAGCGTACCAGAGAAGATGCCCAACAATTCTTGGATACAAGTTCACGTGGAAAGAAGTCCCTCCCAATCTTGGACCCAAGAAAACCAAGCCAAGAACGGACGTAAGAACCACCGCGATGAACTTAGCGCTGCATGTGGCGAGGAGACGTGCGCCGGCCAACCAATTCCTCAATCGGCAGAATCACTGCCGCTGTTGTAGCACCACCCCATGCGACTCGCATGAACTGAATATATGTAAGTTGTGCTACTGATTAACATAGAGAACTACAACTCGTTGGGATTGACACAGTAATAGTAACTTGGGTTTATCTATGGGCTCTCCCCATTTTTCCCTTCACTGTCAAAAATTCACCCATATGGAGTTGAAAAAGAAGAATGAACAAGAAGAGAATGTATACCCGAAATGCATAGACAGTCGCCACTTAGAAGAAACTATTCTTTGTGACCAAAGAAGATTTACACTTCTCCACTTTCTTGATTACAACCACGCTAGCGAACTCGGAAAGAACACGGCATCTTTCCTTCTTGATCTCCCTACTCAGAAATCAAATGCTAATGGACTTCGTATGATCACGGGACTTACAGAAAGAAAAGCACAGATCATACGTGTTTCCCCTAGCCTCAATGGCTCGACAAGAACTAGATAGGAACAGCGAATATTAATGGAGAAAATGACCTCGCGCGTAGCCCCAAAATCGTTTGCTCTTCAAGTCTGCAACTTTCAAAACCCATCAACAAGAGACCCAGAAATCCCCTACAATTTTGAACCCAAGATTACCAAGCCAAGAACGGACGTAACAACCACCGCCGTGCCCTCAGTGCTGCATGCGGCATGGGACATGCGCTGGCCAGTCGCTTCCTGAAGCGGCAAGAATGCCGCTGCAGTCGGAGTATCACCTGTAGCATGCTGCAGCAGTGGCGGAGAAAGCCCGTGCGCAGCACTGCCACCCCCGTAGACTGTGTAGTTGAGGAACCCAGCGACGCCATGCACGATGAGGCCGTCGGAGGAGAAGAGGTCGGGCTCAATGAGAGGGATGCCGTCGAGGGTGAAGTTGGATGGAGAGCCACCTGTGATGAGGATGGAGTTGTTGGGCAGGAAGGTCGGCAGGCGAGAGCCTGTGCGGAAGAGCTTGAGTTGCGAGAAGGCGAGGCGTTGAGGGACCATGTGGTAGAGGAGAGAGGGAGGGTCCATGGGGAGCACAGAGACGGCAGCGTCATTGCCGGCAGGGACGAAGAGCGTGCCCGAGATGGAAAGGGTCGAGGGGTTGAAGGCGGGGAGGACAGATGCCCAGTTGCCAAAGTCGCTGGAGCCGAGTAAGGCATCGAGGATGTTGCTGACTTGCTGGAGACAACAGGTGCCACCGTCCGTGGGCGGTGCGGCGGGTATGACAGTTGGATATGGTGATGGAGAGGCTGACATGGCGGCAGTGGTTAGGAGGACGCAGTAGAGAAAGAGGAGTTGGAATGTGTTGGCCATGATCGATCGATCGATCGAAAGAGGACGTCTGGTTCTTGAAATGTCGAACTGAAGTTGCAACCGAATGATCTTCTGCGACTTGAAAGTAATCTTTGAGTAGTGACTCCCTTGAAAAGGCTATGTACAAGTTGCGACTAGTAATATAGCTCTTGCACTGCACTACTTCAAGCATTCGCGTCATCGAGTGCGAATAATATCATATTTCGATCTATTGCCAAAACTAATTTGCGTATAATTCCCTAATCTATGAGATTAGTAACATATCTTATTAACTTGGGATTTACCTTTTTTTTTTATTTTAATCAGAAAATAGACTTTTCATTAAACTGGTTCAAAGGTGGAAAGTTCCAATAGATGGGCTTCAGAACATAACAATTGTCAAAGAGCTAGAGGAGGGGAGGAAACCCCAATTCTGAGATAAAGCATTTTTTCGAAGGGCTTTGGCCACCAAATCCGTGATCTAGTATCAATTACATACTTGAACATTAGACAAAATTGACCAAAATTCCCTTACATTTCTTGATAGGCACGTAAAGGGAACTAGTGAGGGCTTGTAAGCTATGTAGCACGGACATTCTCCGAAAGCCTTCATGTCGTGTCCGACACTCCAACACGTGTCTGACACGCTCCGACACGTGGTCAACGAGTGTCAAAAAATCCGACACGTGATCAACTCTCTTCGACACGCTTTAACACGCGAGTCCAGAATTTCAACACGCAATTCCGACACGCACATGGTTAATTTTAAAAATTTCTAATACTTATGGGGTCAAAATATAAATATACACAAAATAAGTAATAAAAGAAGTAATAAAAATGCTATAAATATACACGCACGGGGTTAATTTTTTTTTTTTCAGTTTTGTTTTTTCAGAATTGTTTTAATTTTTTTAAAAGGTCTTTTACTATGAAAGAAGTAATAAAAAAAATGCTATATATGATAAATAAATAAATTTTAAAATATCATTTCAGCATTTTTCTTTAAACAATGGTTTTTTCCTCTAAGTTTTATGTATTATCGTAACAAATTAAAATAAATAAATGATATTATTTAATATTTTTCGTGTAAATTAATTGTAGGCTATTATTATTATTATTATTTATGTATTTATATATAAAATATATTTAATATATAACGTGTCGGAAAGTGTCGAAATTCTCTATTTTTAAAAAATGACGTATCGGTTCCAGACGTACGTCAGTATTGTGCCGAGTGTCACATGTCCGTATCAGCGCTACATGGCTTGTAAGTGCATTGTCCAAGACCAAACAATCGGTCTCTACCTCAACAACGTCATTTAGAGGGGAGAGAGTACGATGAGGGGAGAGAGTGTAAATTCAGGGCTTCGACCACCTGATGAGTTTTCTCGCATATATACTTTACACGGGATTGAGTAACTTTAGTACTAAAATAGAAAATTTGTTTGTTCTTACGAAATGCAAATTATTATCAGTGGTGAAAAATTAATTTAGAAGGCCACCATATAGATTCAAAATCGATTTTGGTAATAAAGTTTCAATACACGTGTCATTCATCTAATAATAGCTTATGTGAAGCATTATTTTTTTCCCTTGTACATTATCAGCGAATATCACGGAACTTTATGAATGTAAACATCGCGAGATTGGCTAATGGGTTAATGAATGGATTTCTACGTCTAAAGTAGAGGCAAGATACGATTATTCACACCACCAAATGCCAAAAAAAAAAAAAATCCATGTTTCGGCCACTTACCATAGTTTTAGCTTATGCTTGAGCTGATCTATAAAATTGGTGGGGCTACTTTTCAATTTAAAATTTACCCATCTAAAGGGGGCTCTTTTTCCCCCTTGAAGCAGAGAAAAAATCGTGAACGTATTTATGATAAAAAAAAAAGTAATTAAAACAAACACTTTTTATCAGCTTCGTAGGGTAAGTATATAATTATTTTTGAAAGGAACTTAGTTAATAAATTTGATTAAAATATCCTAAAAATAAAGGACATTTCTTCGCCATAAAGTTATCCCCTAAGATTACCCCTCTTTGATGGATCCATCCATATACCAACCATATTTTTATTTGTAGACCAACTAAATAAATTCTCCATAATTTTTTTTCTCTTATTTTCTTGGACGCTTGTGACCCTGGAGCGGAGGTCACCAGCTTCAGGCAATCTCGGGCCACGACCTCAGCGTCAGCCGCAGCCTCTGCTGCGACGATCGGTGCCGGTGGTCGCATGCATAACCCCTCTTTTTGTGAAAAAAAAAAGAAGAAGGGAAATCCTTGAGTGACGAGGCAACAGGTGACGGCGAAGATCGCTGGGGGACAGAAACAACTACACCTGAATGACGGCAGTAGCAGGTGAGTGGGATGATGACGGAGCAAACCATTGAGTTCTAGTCGTTGCCTCCTTTCTCTCTCGATTTTGTGATGAAGTAGCAAATGTGTATACGCATTACTAGGGACATGCAAAATGGACCATTCAAACTGACCGGTTGGATCTGATTCCCGAGAGTGTCGGTCCGATTCCTGATCCCAATAAGGAATCGGATCAACTAGAAATACTTTTAATTATTATTTTTATTTCTTCAAAAAAATTAGTGAATTTAGTTTATTATTTTGGAGAAAATATGAGTCTATAATTGGATAATTAAATATCCGGATGGAAGTATAATATTCATTTTGAGTTATAAATTTGTTCTTGGTCATACTTTAGATAATAATATATTTGGATGGAAATATGAGAAACAAATAGTAACCGACTCCATTAGACCAAATTAGAACTGGAATGGCCTAGTGATCTGGTTTCCGTTCCCATTCCACTTTGGAACCAAATTAGATCATGAACCAATCACCCCTACACATTACGCAAAAATTAACATTTAAAAATTATAACAATACTTGAATCTTCAACACATAGAAGGAAATTAATAATAAGAAGTACACAACATGAAAAAAAAAATCGCCTTTAAATGTGGAAAAAGGAGAATATTTCAAGATTTGTAATCATATTAAAGAAGATTTTTGTGGGGTAGAAAATCTTTAAATTTTGATACCGAGAGTCTTGAGGGACAAAATACGTATCTGTCCATATACATAATATTTGTAAAATCAATTATTAAGGATATTCAGATAAAGAAAAAAATGATTGAGATCCCTTAAAATTAGAAAATTCGTTTTACTTTGTTTAACAGCGTACGTGTAACAACAAAAACCAAATGCAAAAACAAAACTGTATCTTAAAGGGAAATTATGATTTGTTACTCAGTTCATCTTACCAAAGAAGAGGTGGCCATCGACGTTAAAGAAAAGACATAATGAGGGAGGCCATACTTTTATACTCAACCATATACAGGATATATGATATGAGGGATAGAATTTACCAACAGGAAAATGAATTTACTCTCTAACTTTGATTATTATTATTATTATTATTATTATTATTATTATTATTATTATTATTATTATTATTATTATTATTATTATTATTGTGGATATTACAAGCCGTGGGACCACAGAACATGCAATGAGAAAAAGGAAATTACGTTCTGTAAAACAAAGTAACGGAATGATAAGTACTAGGTAAATTACTGCGGGCGAGGAAAATATAAATGCTAAGGGAAAGTTACGATCGTGCAGTTTTTCTTTGACGAGACTGTAGAAATACCCCATAGTCAACAAAGTTTTACTAAGGTAAATATAGGACGAGTTATAATGGCTAGAGTTAATATTCCTTACAGAGTATCTTAACACCTAAAAAGCAAAAAGATACTTGCCTAAATTAACGATGCTTTTTTGAATGCCAAATTCAGCAACCGTAAATTATACAAGAACTTGTGCAGCAATCATTTCATTAAACTATTGATTTGATCGAATGTACAGTTTCCTAGTTCAACCCAATTTTCTGTCATGGTCAGTCCAAACAGTCGCTCAAAAGAACAGCACAACCGCAGAAATTTACATAGCTTTACATAAAAGTAACATTTCAGAATCAAGGATTCATAGGGAAATACTCCAACATTGCTTAGGCAAAAGAGCTGCGGATAGTCTTGGCCAGTAGCAAACGACGCAGAAAGCAAATCTTTGTGGTATAAGACATGGCAGTAGAATGCCTTTCCAATCAGAGTTGAGCAAAGAAAACAGATGACCCATCACCACCCTCAAAAGCAAAAGGAAATCTAAGTCAGGTCATTTTCATCAAGTGGCTCTTCCTGTTCCTTGGAGGCATTGTTCTCAAGGGCAGCAACATTGCCTGTAGGTAATTTCCTTGCAAGCCTGATTATCTGTGGCAAGCAAAATCTCATTAAACCCATCCTAGGGCAAGTAGATTCATAAGATCACAGATATAGAATGCTTCTTCTATGTGCTAGACCACATAGTAAACCCTAAAACTGCTACTGAAGGGTCTGTATATCTGAATAATTAGTTCATTACATAATAAACCAATTAAACCTTCTTAATGATAAAACTAATGCAAAGTACTTCAGACAGTTTGCAATTTTGAATATTTTGATACATTGCCAATGATTTTGCAGTTAACGCAAAGCACAATCAAAACTACAAAACTCCAAACCCTTCTATTATTTTACGCAAACTAGGTGACTAGGTGATTTCTTCATCAGAACCTAGGTTTTAGGCTTCAATTGACATAGGTTACCCCCAGAGAGATTAGCAGCTAAACATATTCAAGTTGAGAAACAAGTTTTTTTCATTGTGGGACGATGACCACCTTAGGAAGTGAAAGGAAATTTTTATCAGTGCAAACACCATAAACATGATCCAAATGAAGATTTCAGAAAACTATGAAAATACTGCCAATTCCATGAACTATATGATCGTCTTTTCCTTATATGGGCTAGGTTGTAGGCAATTGTCTACGAGATTTTATTTGCACATGCACCTCCCTTTTCTTTTTAGTGGGATGTTAAAAAACAAGCCATGAATTTCAAGAAAAATAGCAGACATTACGATAGCTACACAGCCAAACACACCATGTCAATTCCATGAGAACTGCCCAATCTCCTTTTTTACCTTATATGAAGGCAATTATAATGAGATTTTTCCAGCTAGCACCTCACTTTTTTAGTGGGGGTCTTCCAATACTAGTGACGGAATGAAGAAGACACCGCAAAATGACTAATAAATAATTCTTCATATTGATGCAAAAAAATCTGTAAACCGACTTTCTGGTCAATTCAAAAGTATGCAAAACATAACTACTTACCACATGATCAAGATGGGTAATGGTGCTCGACTGAGCTATGTGCTTAATTTCTTCCACATCACCTTCAGCATAGGCAGAGAGAAGCTTAGTGGCACAACGATTCTGGTCACTTCTCAAAAACGCATCAATCCTGCAACATATGGAAAACATAGTTCACAAACAAAGTACTTAATATTGTCACATAAATTATCCAAGTAAGACAATCTTTTCTTTGCCAGTAGAATAGAAATGCATACCATTTTGCTGAACTGAGCCATTTACACAAATACACTAATTACTCATTATTTTTTAATAAACCATCATCAGACTTCACCTAGTTTATATTTGAAACCGAAACATGTAGGCTATATGTCAACATTGCAGAAAAGCTCAACCATCTACTTAAGTCACCTACTCCTTTTCCATAGATCAACTCAGATTGAAAGGGTTCAATTTATACTGGATGTTTTGTGCCTATAACCAAGCATGTTTATGGTTTCACTTGTGGTAATGAGAGAAACTACTAAAATTAGCACCACTTTTCCAATTAAAAAGTTTACGCACTCTCCAGATCAGTGCATTTACACGACTCAAACAGAAGATAAAGGGAAGAGTAAGTGCACAAAGATCACGATTGATTTTACAACCTGAAGAAACCAGTTCTTGAAGGACTACGAGATGGTTGATGGTATTGATATCCACATCTAGACAAACTAAAAGAGAACTTAGGCCTATTTTTAAAGCAATATCAAACCAGATTGACATTGGCCAGGGAAGCAATAACAATATATCGCAATGATACCTCATGGGTATGCTGCATAAAATATAACAGAATTTTATTGCGCATTGTATTGAACTGGAAAGGACAAAAAACCCTTCAACATATTCATTAAAGTGAATCCCTAACCCCCCCCTCTCCCTTCTTCTTATCCTCTCTTTCCCAGCACTTTACTTTTTCTGACACGAAGGAATGAAATCCCCAATGACGCCACCTGAATCTCCCACTTGCAAAGTGAAATGCAAATTACACTCAAGCAGGGGAAAATAGTGAAGTGTACTCACTGTGAGCAGTCATTATAGCACTTTTCTGCTTGGGTACTGTCATGGAGATAGAGGTAGACAATGATTGCACTAAGATATGCCTGAATTGAAAACCAGAGGAAGAATGAGCTTGAAAAGCAATACAAACAAAATAAGCGCAGACAAAGAGGTTGCTCCCTCGCTAGGAAATAAACTGAGAGAAAAATGTTGGCATATCATCAGCAAAGTTGCTTCACAAACATTTAAAAGGCAGTAAAGAAAAAGCCACAAGTAAAGCATTCTTAAAGCAAACAAGCACAATGGGAAGACAATGCTTATCATTTTCTCATGGGTTCTCATTGCACCTTATTCTGAGATGACAGCAGGATATTTTTAAACATCCATACCCGAGGTTTCCTATTTAGGGGAACTTTTACAGAGAGTTTTCTGAATGTCCCGTTATTAATACTGGACAAGGAAGTGTGTTAGGATCATTCTTTCATGAGTAATCAATTGGAATGCAGTCTCTCATCGGATGAGGAAGTGAATTATGTACATCCCCCAAAAGAAGTAAATAGAGCACTCACATCAAAGAAGAAATTCCATTCCAACTTCAGAAAGGACAATACCAACTACCTCAAAAGAGACCAGAATCACAAATCACATAACTTTATTATCTATGTCTGGTATCTTGTGTATGTATCGAATATGGGATGAGTAGACCTGTCATATAAGCATTATATAACTTTGACACTGGAACATTGTAATATAGAAATATCAAATGAAAAAAAAAAAGTTTCCCTCTTAGAATGCATTATATGATCAAGCTTTAACAATCTCATGGATGTTCATTTCCTATCTAACTAATCTTTTGTAGCTTTCTCCAGATTCTTCTTCCCCACTTAGTGAGATAGGTTCAGCTTGTTGTTGTTGTCATTTCTATGAGATTCTTATTATTATGGTTTCACATAATAATTATGCAATCAGACATTAATGCCGCATGATCAATGTTCAGCAACAAGTCCCCCAATGCCCACATCCAAATCATTTTCTATTGACCATGGAGTGATCACAACATTAAGAGTTGCAGCAACAGTTTCACAGTGTTTCATTCAGCCAAATTACAATTATCTCCCCAACACAGCATGCGTAATTTTAACTTAGAGGAGCTTTCTTGGTAATGAATTTGTGTAATTCAAAGCTGAAATATTTTGCTAGTAATAAAAAAAAGGCGATAATAAGCTCTGTAAAGAAGATAAAGATCACTCCAACTGCAGAATTTACAACCAAGTCAATCACAAGACCTCTCCTGCCATTTGTCCAGACAACAAACAGGCAACCTCGGAACTCAGTTTTGAAAGATGACTGTTGTACATATTAAAACCATGCCATACTAGAGAACAGCATTGTGAAGAGTGGTGAATGGAATGCAACTTATCACTATGATGACTAATTTTCGTGACATTGACTAATTAATTTATGTGTCTTGAATATAGCTCACAGTTTAAAAGTTTTGCCAAAAATCTAATAAAAGGAATTTTTATTCAAACAATTTGTGCAGAAAAATCGCCTCTTGTTGCAACTTCATAAAAAGGGATTTTCTCAGAATATCATACCTCAGGACATTTCAGTATAATGCCAAAAATCAAAACAAGGATGCAGGTAATTTCCCCTTAAGGAGAAAAATAAAGAAAACATTTTGCTAGACTCACACCTTGCATTGGCTGTTGGTGGCATTGCACTTGTCTGCTGCAAGGCCCCATCTTAACAATGTTGCTGCAGCATCCGTAAACCTGAGAAAGATTATGTAATGAGTTCACCATATATGTTTTGACATATATCAATATCGAAGGACTCACATAACAGGATAATGCAGTAAAACATGTCAACTTCTACTGTGAAGATCCAGAAAAAGCCGTCTGCAGACATCATCATAAGTGCCATATTTGGCATTGGCAGATCAAATCAAGGAGTATTTTCTATTCATACATGTTACAGAATACGGCAAGATCAAAAGCTCACAGAAATGTTTCTTTTAGATTTTCTCAACCAATATGACTAGAAAATGCCTGACACACTTTCCCCAAAACAGAAAAAAGCCTGACTCGAACATTGCTCGTCACTTGAAAAACTTGGCACAATGGAAACTGGTGCAGTGAAATATGCATAAACTTTAGACCTACATAAATAGGAAACTTCTAACAGATTTTTCAAACATGAAAGTTGGATGAGTGATGTGACATTTTTCAAGTTTATGTAATGCTCTGATTTTGGCTCAAAACAAAATCAAATGCCCCCTAAGTTAAATTACTGCACAATTTTAAAACCTTAAAACTTAAAGATGTATGCCATAAGATTTCATCATACATAAATACGATTCTTCATAAGGACATCAACCAAGTTTTTTTGGTAAAAGACAGTGTCTTTACTTTTCAAGCTTAATATAAACACTTGTGGCAGCACGATACAAATCAAATGCCATCTGTTCCTTGCCATCTTCCTCGAGAATAGCACAAGCATCTGTGTACAGCTTGATAGCCTCTTCTGGGACAACCTCTTCAAGAACACTGTCATGGACATAAATGTTTCACAATATTAGGGTACTATACAGAGAACAGAGTACTCAAAGGAAGTGGTATTAAGAAGAGGGACAAGCCACCCAAGCTGTGAAGGAATGCTACCACTGCTAAATATCAAGCCAGCAAGTATTAATGTGAAAGGAAAGATGGCACAAAGACACATTTAATTTTAAGTAATCTCAAATTGGCCAACCAGACAATTGTTAGAATACTTTAATTTAACAATTAGGTTAAGCAGATGTACCGGGAAAGATCATCAAACTACACGGCATTTGAAATCTTAATCTATGTCCTGCTTTAACCAAATTCTCCCACTCTGCTATGAGACATATCACTGTTGATTTACACAACTGCCAAATTGGATTTCTGATCAATAAAGACATCCCATATGATTTTAAGAACATCCCTGCACACTTCACTACAAGAATGCTGAAACTCGAGCAACACAATAACAAGTGCAATGGAACATACTAATTGAAAAGAACTAGAATATTTTCAGAATGCAAAGATAATCCCAAAATTACCGAGCCCCTTTGGTCAGAGCATCTGATGCAGGCTGTGATCTCCCGCACTCAATGTACAATTCGGATGCTCTTCTATAGAAGTCTGCAACCTCACTCCAATTTCTCAACTCCTTAGCTAGAGAAGCGGCAGACTCCATGTGCTTAGCCGCATCCCAGGGCCTATTTCCCCGTCAAGGATACAAAGAAAAGAAAAGTATACTGAAAAGAACATGACTATAACAGACAAAAGGATACGAGGAGAGCATCTCCTGGCCTTTTGAAGCTTTTTCAAATGCTTCCTTCGCTTTTTCATAATTTTTAGCAAGCCTATACGCAATAGCTTGAACAGAAGACATATTAGTTGGCAGTTTCAATGAAGAAGCAGTCCCAACATTTTATTCCCTCAGATCAATCAAATAATGATCTCTAGTTAGTGGAACTAAATTAACAGCATAAAATTTCAACCTACCAGCCTGCTCATACAGTGCAGTTGCACTCCTCCAATCAGCACTCCACCTCGTAAGGCTCAATTTTGTTCTGACAAAAACAAATGCAAGAGAATAAATCAAACGAAAATAGCATAGGGTAAACTTCAACACCGGGAAAAAACCATCGTTTCCAGGTGAATTAAACAACCATTAGGCTTGAAACCAAGGAAAAAAAAACAATTGTAAGGCATTTCCAACATGCGCATTCTGACATATCATCCCTAGATGACAACTTCATTCAAGCTCCTGTCTAACAAGAAAGATGAGAAACTTAAATGTAAAACCCCCAGTAAGATTCTTCTCCATCATATACATAAACACAGAAAGTTCGCACAGATGCAAAAGTAAATCAAGATGCACTCGGCACGATCTCACTCTCGCCTAGCCACCCAAATGGCTAAATCAATCTAGCTTTCCGGCAATTAAATCTCGCGAAGAAGTTCGGAGTTGCAAGAGCGAGATTCATGAGGCGGACAACATGCGAGAATGGATGCTGCAATCGCATCGGGAAGATGACAGAACGCACAGATTCTCTCGGTAATGATCGACACCGATCATCTCGATCCAATCAAAGGCATTCACAGTCATGGAAGGATGTGCAAGTTAGAGAGAGAGAGAGAGAGAGAGAGTACTGCTTGTCAGCCTTAAGCATGAGTTTATCGGGATCGGAAGAAGCCATGATCGATTCTCGGTGATTCTGCTAATTCACCGTTCGCCGAGGGAGGCCGACGGCGCGTGATCTCCACTCGCCGTCGTTTGCGGGGCAAGATGCTGCGCCGAAATTCTGCCTGTTCGAATCCCTTTTTCTCGAATGGAATGGGGAATCGGTTGAGTGGAGCTGAGTTGTGTTCATCGGTGGTCCGCCTAATCAGTAATCGCTGCTTGGTCCATCTCAATGGTAAAACTGAAAAACAAACGGGAGACAGGTGAAAACAAAAACACACACATTTGACAAGAGTGTTTTTAAGCTTTTGCTTTAAGCAAAAGTAATGACATTATCTATTAAAAAATTAAAGGATTAATATCACAAAGGATTCAAACTTGTACATGTTTAACAAATTTAACTCAAATTAATTTTTTAACAATAAAAAATATATTTATGACAAATTTACTTTCATTTAATTTCCATTAAATTGAATTTATACAAAAATGCACAAATTGATACATTTTTGACAAATTTGAGAGTAAACTCAAACCGATATATTTATCAATTGTCACGTATCATCTAACTAAATAAATTAATGGAAATTAATAGATGGTAAATTTGTCACAAAAATACTAATTTACAAATTTTGATGGTAAAAAATTAGCTTGAGTTAAATTAGTTACAAATGTATCGGTTCGGGTTCAGGCTTTTGATGGTAAAAAATAATTAATTTGGAGTAATTTTATCACAAATATACCAATTTGATCCAAAATTAACACACTATTTAAATTTCATAGAATAATGTGGAAAATACTTAAATAGTTAGGTGTTAATATTTGCATGTTGTGAAATTTTCAAGTATTTCACATTTAAAAAAAATTAATAATCAATATCACGTGCTATTTTTTTTTTTTTTACTTACGGAATTCCTAAAGTGGTACCATTATACCAAATTTACCCTCCATTAGCATACTCTCCGATTTCATCGTCAACAGTCCCATGTGTAATCAACTTGATTACACATGGCAACGGCTGGCCAACTGATTTTGATTCTACCAAAATGTGACATCCCTGGATCTCATATATAATGATTTTGCTCAACTTGTTTGTATTTCAAAAATTGTAAAAAATAAATTTCAGTTAAACTAAGTCATAAGAAACTGAGCTACTCGGCTCTATTATCATAAACTTGGTTTCTTTACACGTGGGGAAGATGAGATTGAGAAGGGGGATCTTTACAAAAAACACTATAAATCACGAACACTAACTATCCCGCCTCTCGTTGGTATGTACAAGTTGTCAGACAACCAAAAACAAAAATCCTCCCACACGTTCAGCACTTCTCTGCCACCTCCTACTCCGCGGGACTACCACCCTACCCCGGGCTATCATCATACAGCGTCAAGGATCCCACCAACCGTCCATCTACCCAAGTGTAAAGGGCAACTAAGACCATATATGCCGGCCCCATAGGCGCCCCCGTATCTATTGTCAAACAAAATGTGCATTTGACAAATACTACTCCCGAGAAATGGCGATCCTGGAAGTCCTCTTGCCGCTAAACAAAGTCAGCGGGGGAGCCGTAAAGGATGGTCGTTGTGGCAGCAGGCGGGGTAGGCAACGCAGTAGACATCTTCTACTCTGAAGAAACAACATAATAACAAGTGTGAGTCTCAGCAAGTGGGCAGTTAATCCTAACTTGGATTGGCCAAAAACAGGGTAAATAAGTAAACAAAATCATCAAGTTATTGAATCCAATCACCCAGGAGGAGACGACACTCCACCCTGAACCCCCCTCGCACCCAACTTGACATCACGAGGTCCCCTGAGAAATTGTTCAACCCTTCTCAGACCTCTAGAGAGAACACCATTACTTATTTTCATCCCTCTCCAGACATCCCGACACCCGGGGTCTCACATTGGCTCATTAGCCAATCATACATTCATAGTTCCACCTTGTTGCAGCACCAACAATCTCAGCCAATTAAGAATCCAATACAAGAGACAACAACTAATACATATACTCGGATCAAGCAATTTATGAACAAAAATGAGCAGTTTTGTTCGCAGACATAAAAAGTACATCAATCCTTATCAGAATATTACGAAATTTTGACACGTTATTGATAAGACCTAGAGGAACAAATCCTAAGATGAACACTAAGTCAGATTCCATAGGCACCGAGGGTAAAACTTCGATTTTCTTCCTACCCAACATTCTGTAAAATTCCAGATTTCATATTTTTGTAGGAAAATTTTTTTGAGGGTCATACTTTGTTCATTTTCTCTGAATTTTGGATATGTTATTCATGAAGATGTGCTCTAAAACTTTCATCAATGGTTCGAAATCAAATTGTGGTTAGATAATTACAGAAAATTTAAAATATCGCCTAAGGTCACACTGATTTTCACAAAAACAGTTCACTAGTTCACAAAACTCCTCCTATATATTAGATTTTGACCTCCCATCATTATACTCTTTGTCCATACACACAATACACCTTACCACAGCATCTAGGAGTAGTCATAGTACGTTTTCAATTAAATTTGATGGAACTAAACCAGCCCTCCTCCGTGCCCAAAAGAAAAATAAAATAATTTAACACTTAGCAATTTCCCTTTCGATACTACTACCCCTCAATCACCCCCATTCTCAATATTCATGATCAAAACTTAGCCCAAGGGAGCCACTCACAGCGCTTGGGGTTTATGGGTTGCCGACCTGGTTAGAATCCAACACCCATATCCTACCAGCAATGGCCGAACAAAAAAAAAAAAAACATTCTTACTACTCTTTGCAAAAATTGTCTTCATACCTATTCATCCCCTCTAAGTGTTCATACTAGCACTTTTAGCCATGACCTAGATCACGATTTGGGTCGCTATGACCATTGCACAAAGGTCGTCGCAACGAGATCATGCAACTCTAGTGACCTCCTCATAGAGGTTGCAGTGCAACGAGTCATGCAACTATTCGGTGAGGATTGCCACTACTCAGATCTTGTGATCTAGGTCACTGCAGAGGTCGCTGGGGCCGTGCAATCTAGTGATGGCAACCACTGTGCGATGGTTGTGGCAAACCTTTCCACGTCATGATCTTCATGCGAAGGTCGCCAAGGCCACACAATCTGGGTCGCGGCTATCTCTACACGATGGTTGCAATGACCCAGATTGTGATCTCGATCATAGCGACCCTTGCCAGAGGGTCCCACGCAACCCTCACCAAACCCCCTGCTCTTTGTCAGCAACTTGCCCACTCTTTGTTGGTGCCCTTGGCCCTTGGCCGGCCAACTTTTCTTTTATTTTATTTTTTAACAACAAAAGTCTTTTGTAAATATAATTTCTCCAAACATTATTTTACTTAAAGGTACTTCATAATGGACTTTTACAATATAATTTACCAAACATAATTTGCATTTTCAAAAACTCTTTTAACTCAACAGCTTTTCCATTTCCCCAAAAGCCTTCCCAAACACGCCCTAAGTTGGCCACAAAGGATCGAGTCTTATCATGATATGGCCATTCGAAGCCTCCAAGATAACAACTTTACCCAAACACAATAAATGACACTAAAAGTTTAGGATTTGTACTGTCAATAAACAACATGGATTGTACTCTAGGACGCTCCATTTCTTTTTCTTTTCAAGGATGAGAGGACGCCTCGAGATTTCATCAAGGAGTACTTGATATTCTTAATGAATTTGTGCATTTGCTCCGGCCACTTTCATCCTTTTCTAGTCTTCACGGTTTCTACATTTTGTACCTACCTTCATACCACATGGAAAAGACTAATCATTCTCTTTAAGTTCATAATGCAGGATCCCCAGCAACTTTTGCTAGCGCACTATCGATAACGGAAACTCCACTTTCTGATGCAACCACAGCGGTGCAACTGCAACTCCAATGACAGCAAAAGAAAGGTACTTACATCAGCTCAGCTCAACAAGCACAAATAAAATTTCAAATAAGGTTTTACACTACTACTAGTAAATATAACGAATTCCGAGATATTTTCCCTCTGAAGATTACATCCACGGTCAACTCAAGCTTTCTAATTGTGTGAAAGTGATGAGAATCTTGACTCTCACGCCATAACAAGCTACAGATTGTGCTAAGAGATGGTTTAATATTAACAAGATCATATATCAATGCTATCGAGATAAGTTGTGGATATGAATAGGAATATATAATTTGCAACCTTTCATTTGATCTTATAAGCTGAAATTTGCCATAATCATTTGATAAGATAAGATCTACTCAAGACACTTACAAACTTTAGCAAGAGCAGACTACACTAAGGATTGTTGGCACATAAACATTGATAAGATGACATACTACCTATGACAGAACCAATTCTCACTACCGATGGTGTTACTCTGGTTTCCAAAATCAGAATGTGAGATAGTGATCCATAATCACATTTATGGACCGCCAAATAACACTCCCAGATGCTGCTCAAGAATATTTAGTTTAACAACATAAAATCCAGCACCCAAGTCTATTGCTTTGAAAATCTACCCTCTCTAAACACAACAGATGCTAGCATACCACTTTTTTGGAACTACGGTATGAGATATAGGATCTCAGAAATTAAAGAAGTTCAAGGAATTACTCAAGAGTTCTCTTGAGAAATTCTTTGCCAAGCAATATCATTTGTTCCTGAATATGGTCCAAAATTATAATCAGCAGATGAAGTTGTCGTGCCATATCTACAAGGATCATTTAGTGGACAGCCAAGTCTCAATTACAAGTCCATATAATTAGTATTGCACATGTGATGTTCTCCACCACATACCATCAGGTGATGGCAAAGAGGAATAGCAAAATAACTGCAGGCCAGAATCTAAGAGAGAAAAACTAAAGGAATCTTTTAAGTAATAGTTTGCTGATATCAACTGTCAAATTTTCGCAAGACAGTCCACTGAAGAATATCTAATATATAAGTAACAGGGACATTGATCTTGAAAAGGAACAAAGTAGATTATTATCAAGGAAAGAAAAGACGGGAATAGCAGTATCATTGCCCTTCTTTCAAAATTCAGTAGTCTCATGCTCAAAATAATTCCTATAAAGATGAGGTGACAAGTAACTTTGACTTTTGTATGATGAAGAAACTATTCCTCACTGTATATGCACGAGGAAAAGCTATTAAGGTGATTACTTTAGGAAAACTAAAACCCTGAAGTATTATCTCGGATCATTTGACATGAAGTCCTAAATGCTCTTTATATTTATGTGGTCTCCCTCCACCTAGTAGCTTAAGCTTTTTAATAGGCTTTTCTAATATGGAATTAGAGCTTATTTGATCCTTTTTGCGAATGTATGTAGCACGTGCCGCTCGTAATTCGGCTTGCATGCGAGGGAGGTGTTGAAGTATCATCCCACATCGCTTGACTTGGGGTCCTAAATACTCTTTATATTCATGTGGTCTCCCTGCATCTATTAGTTTTAGCTTTTGGGTTGGACTTTTCAACAAAAACATAGCTGGCACCGCACCACTCTATCACCATCAGCACCTCCACCACCATCAGCATGGACAATTAGAAGTGGGCAAATGACAGTGGAGGTGGCAATGGCAGTGCAATTATGATAACAATGATGGAAGAGTGGTTGAGGTGGCAGCCTATTTGTTTCTCTAGACCATGAAAATAATTTTTCATTTGTTCTCAATTTTATCTGCTCTAATATTTGAACATAAACAAATTAAATACTCAAATCCTAATTTACAATCTAAATTAAACAGTTATGTCGATTAGACTGCCATTCAAATCTACTGCCGACTAGAATATCCCTGAAAGAATCCTGCATGTAAAAACAATAAAAATTGGTTTTCTTTTTAACCCCGAACATTGTATAAGAACATTCTGAGATGTGCTCTATGAAGATTACAGAAAAAAGTAGCGAGCACACATAAAACAAGTGAATCAGAGCTACTTGTTTATTAGTCTTTCCTTGAATGGATGAAAGGATTTCCTACATTTCTTGTTTCTGAACAAAGGGTTTATGATCCAATTCATCAAAGGTTAATATTGAGAAAGATGTTTGTTCAGATGTTAATCAAGTTCGCCACTTTTTAAACATCCATGACGTGTGTATTATACACACACAAGAACACTTATTGAGGAAGCTTTTTGAGATAGAGCTAACTGTAAGACCAAAAAAGCCCTCCTGCATTCAAGCAGCACGGCAGAAATGGTTGTCAAGTCAAGCATCAAATCATTGTGACTCGAGAGTCGTATCTTGCTATTTGTTATTGACTAAGAAGCATGCTTCTGCAACACCTCCAAGAATGACCAAACAAATTTCCTTCCATGCAAATCAAAGAAATGCAACAAAAGAATGATATTTAACTCACGGAAACTTGGATATGATCCCATGGTCCACCACTCCATCTACTCTGTCAAGGCTCTCGGCTACTTGAGCTACAATTACACTAAAGAGAAGTCACGCACATTATCATTAATCTAAAAGGAAAATAAGAGGAGCAAATCATGTTTAAGCATCATACCGAGGTTTGCAATTGGAGATGTGAATATGACATCAAGAACATTATGGCCATCCTTGGTAACTACTGGAAAATCTCCACCGAATGGATCAGCATGTCCTATAGATGGTCTTCTCCAGACCTTCGACAGAAGAGAAAATTAATCATACAAATCATAGTAACAGAAATCTGCTACAAAGAAAAAACTCCCAAGGCGCTTCATCAGCAGTTGTTACGAAACCACAGTAACAAAAATCTTTATACCCACAAAGTGAGTGCCAAATTATATTTTGCTGACACCACAGTCATGACATGGCAAGTTAACAAGTATTATTATAATCGACAAAAAAAAAAAAAAACAAGTATTATTATATTAAAGAGACGAGAGTTCATAACTGTAACTGAATTTAAAGGATAAGCAATCCCATATTCTATGCTGTTATCTAAATAACAAACCTTAAAATAAAAGCAACATTTAAGTTCTGACGGATCAAAGTTGTAGGGAAATTAAATGTTTAATCTCTAATCAGCTTTAAGTTCTTAGAATAAAGTCCAGAACAGTCCCTATTATTTTACATTTTATCAAAAACCAAACCTCTGCATCTCCCAGAAACAGATCATCGATCTCTTCAGCTATCTCCATCCAATTGAGCTGGCAATAGAATCTTTACTTCACTATCATGCGGTTGAGCACTTTAACATATGTAGATGACATGTATGTGCGTAGCTGCTTACAGATTGAACTAAGACTGGAACAGAACCATCTAGAGCACCTTTATATTTGTTCTCTGTGATGATAAATACAATTCTCTTGGCTGCATTAAGTACAAACTGCAAAAAACAAAATAATAACCCAGTCGGCTCACAGTTAGAAGGAAGAAAGAGCATACAATTCCATTATAGAGGGATAGACTAGTAAGGCTCATCTTATGGCGTCTAAACAGGACTCACTTTCTCTTGGATTATTGACTCTCCGCCTTCCAATTTTCGGCGGCCAATAACGGCAATAAGTGTGTCTTCTTCTATGATATCAGCATCATCAAAGGCGAAGTCAATCTACCAAAATCCATGTAAATACAATATTAAAGCGAAAGAGATAGAGGTACTTGGGCATAACCTAGAGCATCAACTCAAAATATGAAGAGGATAAGAAATGCAACTAATTGGATAAATAACATTCTGTGGTTTTTCCTCAGCATGTTAACTTGCAATAAAACAAGTAGGAAAACACAACAGGCCACCATGCAAGGATTATTATTTAATGCTTTGCTGCAAGACTGTTAAGCTGCAAATAGCAAGTCAATGGACTCAATCCTTGACTGACTCGATTCATGCAAAACTGCAGCCCAGGAACATCCTCAGGTGGGATCATTATGGAAAATTAATCTTTTGATGTAAAATTCATGCAGCAGAACATATATCCATGGTAACAATTCTACTGTCAACTTAAATCCTGCCGTTCCAAGAAACATTTACCAAATTTCCAAAACACGTCTGTCACAAAAGAAAGAAAAAGACTGTCACAGACATGGGGAAATTGATTATGAATTAGTTATTTGTGCACACCTGAGAACATCCTTGGTAGTCATCCAAAGGAATTCCTGATTTTGCTGCTTCACTTGCGCTTGTAACAGACCTACATAGACTTTTAAGGAGGAATGAGAAAATGGACCAGGAAAAAAATTATGTATGATTTGACTCTGAAACTTAAGGGCTTGTTTGTTTGGCTTTTGTTTTTGTGCCCTGGAACACAATTTTTGTTCTTTTGTTCCTGGGAACAAAAAAGGAACAGAAATGCGTTTGTTTGCATTTTTGTTCCAAATCTATTTTTTTGTTCCCAGAAACACATCTGGAACAGAAACAAGAAACAAAAAAATTTTGTTTCTTGTTTTTGGAACCAAATTTAAGAACACTTTTTCTCTATCTTTCATTTTCTTCTCTCTTTTTCTTCTTTTCTTCTTTTTCTTTCTTTTTCCTTGGCCGATCACCGGCCTCGGCCATGGCCGGTGACCGGCCGTCGAGGGCCGGCGACCTCACCGGAGCGTCATCGGCCACTGGGCGAGCTCGGCCTCGCCGGATCGGGCGAGCTTGAGCTCACCCGGCCAAGGCGAGGCCGACCTCGCGCCGGCACGGGCGAGCCGAGCCTCGCCCGGCCGGGCGAGCTCGGCCTTGCCGGATGATCTCGCCTAGCCAAGGCGAGGCCAACCTCGCGCCGGCACGGGCGGCGGCGAGGCCTCGCCTAGCTACGGTGAGGCTCGGCCTTGGGGGCGGCGAGCCTTGCCGTGGCTAGGCAAGGGCTGCAGGCCCTCATCGGCCCGGTCGTCGGCAATGGCCAAGGCGGCGGCGCCGGCCAAAAGAAGAAAAAAAGAAAAAAAGGAAAAATAAATAAGAAAATAAGAAAAATAAGAAAGAAAATAGAAAAAATAAAATAAAAATATTAAAAAATTAAAAGAAATAAAAAAAAAGTATACAAATTTACCAAACATGTTTTTATTCCTTTTATAATTCTAAACAGCATTTACCAAACGTGTTTTTTGTTCAAAAATTGTTTCCTAAAGCATAAATACTTTTTTCTATTTCCGTTCCCATAAACAATTTTTAAACGAAATATTACCAAACGCACCATAAGTTGCTTCTGGCCTCTAACCCAGGAATTATTACCATATGCAAGTATCCTCCCAGAAAATATTCAGCAAACAGTATTTAGTTGATAATTTTATTTAAGCCTGTTAGATCAGTGAAAATGAGAATTTATTTCAGAATTAAAAATAGTGAAATGTCATGCTTATATTCCATCACTATAAAGAGGCTTTCCTTCTGGGATTCCAAATGCTATAGAATTCATTTAAAATGAAAGTAATGAAAAAAAATAAAAAAGTTACCATCAATTTATTTAAATCAGGTATCCTTTTTGAACTGTTCATGCTGCCGAAAAAAATTATGGAACGTAAATAAATACAAAAACAGAAAATTTAGAAAACTTAGAGGACATAATATTAGCTCTTGATTTTGAATTCCCGCACTCCTCTCTATTGGTTATTCTATTTACTCTGATATCTATTAAAATCTACATCTACTCTACATGTAAGGCCAACCTCATACTGTCGAAAGTGTACTAAGGACTACATTTGATTATAAGACAAAAAATTTTGTGCAAAACCTAGTAGAAAGTAAATAAGAGAACACTAGATATTTGACTAACATAATGATGCTTCTGCAATATACATTTATTGAGAAACACATGTGAATTGTGTTAAAAAACTCTTGTAGTGAAAAATTAGTGTGTTTTGCAGCAACTAATAATCATAATTTGCCGGTAACTCATTGGTTAAGTTTTTTAATGAAAGTGGATCTAATTGGATTTGTTGATTGCTCAGATTTGGGCTTCCTCTTAGCTTTCTTCCTACCTTAAGTACTAGAATTCTGCTATGCACTCCCAACAAATAGTATCAAAAGGATGGTTGATTATTGTGTCCCCAAGGTGTAACAGTATTCTAGAATAGACAAGGAATCCTATGGATCTTCACAGTTGCCAAGAGTAGTTTGCGATGACAGTCCAGTTTGGGAGAAAATGATGGGTGAAAGGTGCGTATGCATTGATTGACCCTGATTGGAGATTTAGATGGAGACATCTCGATGCAGAAGATTATATGAATTAAAGGGAGCAAACTAACACTGAACTCACATGAAGGAGGAATTATTGAGATGCATATGTAAACAATCCCCACACATAAAGGTAATAGCTTTTGCCACTCACTCCCAACATCCTTGACAATGATTTTCTAGTTCTTATGTTGCACACCCCCACGACTGATCATCACTATCAACTTCAGTCCCTAACGGCAAACAAAATCTTCATTATATCTGTCCAGAATTGGTACTAAAACTTTCCATGTTAGTTGTATCTCAAATTGTCAATCTTCAATTTCGCAATTGAAACAATAGTCCGAAACTAGAAGTATACCAGATAGGCGGAGAGAAGGGCTTGAGGCTGGCGAGGGGTGCCAGTGATGTTGGGTCAGTGTCGCCACGCAGCGCCCCAGTGGAGTCAAACCATACCCCCGTTGCACTCTCTCATATTAGGGTTAGTTTTTTTAAGATAAAAAGATTTGGCTTTTTTTTTTTTTGGTTTTTATGGGTTTTGTTTCTTTTCTGAACTCCGAATTTTTTTACGTAAGCCACATTAGCACTATGCCAGCACCAATATATGTTTCATAGTATTAACTAAATGCCATGTTGGATTCTGGCATGCTACACCAAAATTTATGAGGCAATCACTCAAAGGACTTGGCTGCACAAGATCGAAAACACAGGACTTGATTGCACATTTTCAAAGTTTAGAACTTGATTGCACATTTGACTAAACATTTAAGATTTTTTGTACAATTTTCCTTTTGCTGAATGACCTTAGTTTGTGAGCAAGGATGAAAGGTTTGATGAACAAGTTGATGAGATTAAATAAGTTTTAGGATTAAATCAGAACTTATACATTCGGTTTTGTCAGTAGAAGCTATTTGACATGGTAGATTTTTAATTGGAACGTATTTACCATCTTAAGCAGAAATTTGACAACTGAATCGAAAAATGAATGAGTAAATTTGACCTACCAGGTTATGTAGAAGACACTAGACAAATCACGACCGACCAGGTTATGTAGAAATAAATAGTCTCGCAGAATCACAAAAGAATAGGTCTGTCAATGAACAATTGTCAACCATATGGTCGGCCCTCATGAGTAGATACACAGTTGCTCCCCGGCAACCGACCATCCTTGGCATGTTCTCTACCAGTGCGAATAAATGTAACAAAAGTGTCTGATTGATATGAGATGCAAGATTTAATAACCTAATCAAGAAACACAAACAGGACGGAGCTGATACACTGAAATAAGTGATTTCTAATCTAAAACTGAGAAGAAGGCCTTGGCCTTGCAGTTGCAAGGGTAAGAAGAACTCACGTGGGTACCCCTACAATATCTTCCAAAGTGCCTGCACGGAGTTGCTGACCAAGATATTTTATGGCCATGCAAGAAGCGTTACCAGATCCTAGCCCAACCACCATTCCACTCTTAATGTATCTGTCAACCTGGAAATGAAATGTCAATGAAAAATTCCTGACATAAAAATGAAAGGGCACCAGTCGGAGAGGCAATGTCAGTCATATACGACTATAAAAGTAGCCCAAATTACTTGCATTACATTTGTTCACAACTCATTCAATCAAAACAGCCAATGGAAGAACTCCTAGTTTCACGTTATATTGAAGAGGTGACAGTATAGGATATCAAGAAAGGACTCAGTAACTGCAGTCAAGAATGATGACAATTGGAACTGGAATGAACTTCTCTGGGCTAAAAGGCAAATTCCGTTATGATGTTGGATGTTATTTGTGAAAGTGGTGAGTTTGAGTACAGTCACATGCATATTGGATGCAAAGAACATGTGTTAAAATGACAATTTATCAAGATTCCACCTGGCTTTATTTATGCATCATCAATCCTGTCCCTCACAGTTGTTACTGATGAAGCAGCTCCTGGTATCTCCAGACCAAGTTGAAGCTAGACGCTGCTTTTACCTAAGGGGATGTTAAATAGGGCATCCAAAAGTAGGCTGGCATCTAAAAGTAGGCTTTCACAGGGTCTAGATTGGCAACAGAAGAGGTAGAGCAGCAGTGTCTCATCTTCTGATCACTAATGAAACAATAATGTGAGGCAAAAGTTGAGCATCTATCAGTCTCTGCTCTTCATTGTTATGTCCATAAGTAGAATCTTGTTAAAACATCACATGAGATGGGAATAATTGTTGAATGGATTCATCCTGCTCATTCAGCAACTCCAGTAGGTGGGGAGGAGGGTTTCTTGTCTATTAGCCCAAAGGAGACGGCTAGCTTTGCATGTTCGGAGCTCATTCGAAAGAATGGTGAGACAAATGAAAAAGCTCCCAGCACAATGGACTTTTGAGAGATCCCACTTACTTTTCATTAAGAAAGTCTCATGAGCAGCTGACAGCCTTGAATTTCTAGGAGACAAAAAGAATTCATAACATCATGTAGGGGAATCATATCAGCAAATTATGGATAGTAATTCAGCCGAGAGAAGTTAGCACGTGGTCTATGATTGTAGAAAGGCATTCAGCGAATTGGAATTGGTTTTTAGATAATATTCACTTTATCGTTGGTATTTAAAGTTATGCAACATGCAGTGACTGCCTCAAATTTAAGTTTTTAGGACAGTTTTCATTCAGTATGACCAAAGGCATCTGATCGTGGCTTTGCGACAACATAATTGCTGCAGCACATATAAGTATGTGCTCCCTTCGATGAAAACTTCTTGTCAATCACAGAAACCGACTACACACAATTATTCGGCAGGAGCCCACTTGCAATATGCATGATCAGGCACCCTTCATGACAGGGGTATCGACACTGATATCATTCACCTTTCCAACTCAGTTACAGCTGATTAAAGTCTCCTGGCAGATGGGGGCTGATCCGAAACTACTACACTACAAGCAATTGCTAAACCCATGAAAAGAGAGGAGTGCTAGTGGCTAATAGATCTACTATGAGCAAATTCTGTGATCAAGGAATGGAGATGTTCGTCTGGATCAAGCACACAACATAAGTTTGGTTACCCATACAATTAAGTTCAAAGGATTCGGTATCTAGGCTAACCACCCAGGCTTAACTCATATCTTACATACACTAAAGTTAGAAAGATATGTAATTAGAACTGCTCTATCTTCTTGACATCTCCAATGCACAAGAAAGGTTGTGGTGATATTAGTCTTGGGTTAATATGACAAAATGTAAAGCTTCTAGCTATGTCTCTCAAGGAGCCAAAACTGTACAGTTCCACCTACCGCCAATACTCGAGCAACAAATGGGCCGAGTCTTGAATCAATCACCACCAAATTCTCTTGTTCTTGAATGAGAAAATAAATCAAGGGCAAAGAAATTTTACGGGCATGTATCTTGTTCGCCAACACTCCTGTACAACCAAAAGAACCAGAAAGAAAAAACGAGGAATGGCGTCGAAAGACAGGGAAGGAATCGTTACGGTGTACTTGGCTGCACGGAGCAGAGGTGGTGCATCAATGTCGGATGGGGCGGAGCATCGGACGGCTCTGGGCGGAGGAGCTCTCGCTCGGCCGCTGCAGCTTGTGAAGGAGAGAGAGGGTTGACATGGCGGTGCTAGCGATGCTGTTGATGCCACCATTTTTGCCCCGCCTCCGTCTCCGTCTCGAGCTACTCGCTTCTGGCGAGTAAACTTTTCATGCTTTTTGCAATGGGATAACGGGGGACCCACTTCTGTTTTGTGTACGTTCACACATCAAAGAGGCCTTTTCCATCATTTTTTGGGGAACGTTACTTCCACCGCCTTTAGCTAAGACACTCCTTTTATTATTTCTGTTTTTAATAAATTGATCAACAAAACTGCTTTTATTCTTTCTCCATCATCAGATAAATACATTATTACACCCAATAAATATCATCTTATTCTACGTTCTTTTATCACTTTGATTAGAGGAGGTCATTAATTTTAACTTTTGGTCTCATAAATTTAATCACAAAATCTACATAGAAGATTAGAAATTTCTATTTATGATCACTATAGCGGCTTATGAACACACATTTAATTGCACATTTTTTTATCAAATAGTTTGAACAAAATTCTATTTCAAAGTTGAATTGCAAGGTGGATCTATTCTAACAACTTTGACTTGAGTTTTTTGCACTTTCATCTGAATTGCAAAATGGGAGTTGAAAAGTGAGTTATAGGTGATGCATAGTGATGCGTGATGGGGTGAGTGATTCTAGAACGGAAATTTTTCAGCGAGGATTTTTTTGGTTAAGTGTATGGAGTAGTGTATGCAAGGAAGAAATGAAAAGGAATAAGAAAATATAGGACAATCTCCTCCCAAGGTATAAAAGCCATGCCACCAATCGAAGAAGAGGATCGAGATTTACGAAGCTCACCACCAAGGCCTAAAGCTTCCACCAGCCAAGGATAAAGGACTTCGGGATAGGAGAAGCTCACCACCAAGGCCTAAAGATTCCACCAGCCAAGCATAAAAGGCTTCTTGGCTCACCACCAAGGAGTGATCTACGCTCTAAGGATAAAAAGACGAAAATGAGTTATCCGCTCTCTGAAGGAGTTCACTCAAGTAGAGGAAATCTCACCATTTTCATTCATAAAATTTGTATCTCCCATACATTGGATAGTTTTCCCCTATTTATAAGAGGATTTTAGCCTTAGGAAATATTAAAAACAGACTTTAAAGACCTATGAACTTAAACCTTCAACTCTTGAGCTACATAAACAATAAAGACACCTTGTAACTTAAGAAAAGCCTTTATTAACAGGGACCTTTTGACTCTTGAGCTACTTAAACAATTTTGGCTTGGATAAGCATCGATGGTTCTAAGTTGGTCGATGGAGCTATGTTGGACATCGTGTTAGAGTACGATTTATTATCTCTATTTGGCCATCTGTTTGTGGATAACAAGTTGTGCTAAATAAGAGTCTTGTACCAAGCAGTCTCCATAGTGTCTTCCAGAAGTAGCTTAAGAACTTGGAATCACGATCTGATACAATGGTCTTTCGTACTCCATGAATGCGAATAATCTCTTTGAAATATAATTCAACAATATGACATGCATCATTGGTCTTGTGACATGGCACGAAATGAGCCATTTTAGAGAATCGATCGATGACCACCATGAAATCCATGCTAACATCTTCCCAGGGTTGTAATGGAACCGGAAGTGGAGCATACAAACCTTGATGGAAATGGCTTTTTGATCTTTGACAAGTTGCACACCTTGAGATGATAGCACGCACATCTCCACTCATCTTTGGCCAATAGAAATGCTCTTGAAGAACCTCAAGAGTTTTTGTTAATACCAAAATGACCAGCCAATCCTCCACCATGCGCTTCTCGAATCAGCAATTCACGAAAAGAACTCTTCGGCACACATAATTGATTTCCTTTAAAAAGAAACCCATCTTCCAAAGAATATAAACCTTGAACTCCCCGCTTGTAATTGTTGACTGAAAACCGAGAATCCTAGAGTCCAGAACCGCAAGCATAAAATATCTTCTCGATAAAGCATATGCTACAACATTAGTGTGCCAGGGTTAATATTTTGAGACGAAAGAAAAGGATTGAAGAAATTCTACCCATTTTTGCACATCTCGAATTAAAAATGCGTTGGCCACTAATAAACTTAAGCGCCTCATGATCAGAATGAAGGACAAATTGCTTTGGCCTTAAATAATGACTCCATTAATCAAGAGCTCAGACAATGGCATAGAACTCTTTGTCATAAGTTGAATAATTCCTCTTGAAATACAATAACTTCTCACTAAAATATGCCATGGTTTTTGTGCTTGCACCAGAACAGCACCAATACCAACTCCGCTTGCATCATACTCAACTTCAAATACTTTTTCAAAATCAAGAAGTACAAGGATAGGGGACTCACAAAGTTTCGGCTTGATTATGTCAAAGGCGTTTTAAGCAGCCTTTGTCCATTCAAAAGCACCATTCTTCATGCATTCAATTATAGGAGCCATGATGGTACTAAAGTTTTTGACAAAACGTCGATAGAAAGAAACAAGTCCATGAAAAGATAAAACGATCTCCTCCCAAGATATAAAAGGCTACGCCACCAACTGAGGATGATCATTGAGATCTACGAAGCTCACTACCAAGGCCTAAAGTTTCCACCAGCCAAGGATAAAGGACTTCGGGATATGAGAAGCTCACCACCAAGGAGTGATCTACACTCCAAAGATAAAGAAACCGAAATGAGTTATCCACTCTCCAAAGGAGTTCACTCAAGTAGAGGAAATCTCACCATTTTCATTCATAAAATTCGTATCTCCCCTACATTGGATAGTTTCCCCTATTTATAGGAGGATTTTAGCCTTAGGAAATATTAAAAACAAACTTTAATGACCTAGGAACGCGTTTGGTTACCTTGAGTTCATTCCCTTGATTGAGCCATTGGAGCTTGTATGGTTGAGGATGTCTCGTTGTTGGAAGCTTCAGCTTGTTGACAAGAGTTGTTGAAGCAACATTGGTGCAGCTCCCACCATCGATGATCACTGAACACACATTTCCATTAATAGTGCAACGCGTGTGAAATATATTCTCCCTTTGCTCTTTACTAGGAGAAACTTCAACATGCAATGCTCTTCAAATGATCAACAGCTCACCATCATCGGCTTTCTCCACAACTTCTTCTTCCCCATCTGATTCAGCAATATTTTGGTCTTGATTACTCACAACCTCTTGAAGCGCCGAATTGATCCCCTCAATTTCTTAAAGAGTCATAACTCTTCGATTTGGACAATTTGTTTGTAAATGCCCAAAACCATGGCACTTAAAGCATTTCCTTGCATCGCCTTCAAACTTCTTTTGGACTTCCTTCGAAGGCTCTGCAAATTTTCCCTTGCCTTTGTCTTTTATCGACGTACTCTCTCCCTTGCTTGAGGAAGCAGCCTTGAAATAGGATGTCGCCTTTGTTGAGGTTCTGGAGGAAAACCTCTTGCTCTTCAATTGTTGTTAGACTTTTATGGCTAACTTGCATACATCTTCAAAGGACCAATACGGTTGAAGTTCAACCATATCAGCAATTTATCAATTCATGCCGCCAAGGAAACGAGCGATGGTTTGCTTAGGAACTTCTGGAACTTCACTCCTCATTTTGAGTTGTTCAAACTCACGAATGTATTCTTCAACACTCATCCCTTGTTGTCTTAGGGAATTCGGTTTGAGGAAGAGATCTTGCTTATAATTGTCGGGCAAGAACCTCTTCTTCATCAACTTCTTGAGTTTTTTCCAAGACTTGATTCGGCCTTTTCCTTCTCTTGCTCATTGATGCTTTAGATTCTCCCACCATAGAAAAGCATATTTAGTCAGCTTTAGGACAACAACCTTACATTTCTTCTCATCCGAATAGGACTTGAAGTCAAAAATTCGTTCGGTTGTGTGTAGCCAATCCACAAAGTCATCGGGATTGAGATTACTGTCAAACTTAGGGACCTCCACTTTAATGTCGCTTTCATCCTCCTTATGCCTCCCTCTTTGTCTTCACCTTCGAATTGGGACACCTTGCTGGTTGTCCTTGTCACGTCGGATTCTCCAGAAGATTGAGGACTCACTCCATTTGTTGTTGAAGATTTTGGATTGCACGATCTCGCCTTTCATTGTGTGCTTGCTCCAAAGTCAAGCCTCTTGGAACTTGATCATCCATAAGGAATTTTTAACAAAAAAAAAAAAAAGGAATCACTCAAATGAGTTGAACCTTGAGCTCTGATACTAATCTTTTGATGCGTGATGGGGTTAGTGATTCTACAACGGAAATTTTTCAGTGGGGATTTTTGTGGTTAAGTGTATGTAGTGTATGTGAGGAAAAAACGAAAAGGAATAAGAAAAGATAGAACAATCTCCTCCCAAGGTATAAAGGCCACGCCACCAACTAAAGAAGAGGATCGAGATCTACGAAGCTCACCACAAGCCTTAAAGCTTCCACCAGCCAAGTATAAAGGACTTCGGAATAGGAGAAGCTTTTCCACCAGCCAAGGATAAAGGGCTTTTTGGCTCACCACCAAGGAGTGATCTACGCTCCAAGTGATGCGTGATGGGTTGAGTGATTCAAGAACGGAGATTTTTCAAAGGGGATCCTTTTGTGGTTAAGTGTATGGAGTAGTGTATACGGTGAAGAAACGAAAAGGAATTAGAAAAGATAAAACGATATCCTCCCAAGGTATAAAGGCCACGCCACCAATCGGAAGAAGATCGAGATCTACGAAGCTCACCACTAAGGCCTAAAGCTTCCACCAGCCAAGGATAAAGGACTTCGGGATAGGAGAAGCTCACCACCAAGGCCTAAAGATTCCACCAGCCAAGGATAAAGGGCTTCTTGGCTCACCACCAAGGAGTGATCTACGCTCCAAGGATAAAGAAACCGAAAGGAGTTATCTACTCTCCAAAGGAGTTCACTCAAGTTGAGGAAATCTCACCATTCTCATTCATGAAATTTGTATGTCTCCTACATTGGATAGTTTCCCCTATTTATAAGAGGATTTTAGCCTTAAGAAATATTAAAAACAAACTTTAATGACCTAGGAACTGAAACGTTCGACTCTTGAGCTACATAAAAATAAAAACAGCTAGGAACGTAATAAAAAGCCTTTATCACGGGAACTAAATGCCTTGAACTGAAACGTTCG
This sequence comes from Eucalyptus brandiana, assembly GCA_014182725.1. Lineage (NCBI taxonomy): Eukaryota > Viridiplantae > Streptophyta > Magnoliopsida > Myrtales > Myrtaceae > Eucalyptus > Eucalyptus brandiana. The sequence goes on along the minus strand of CM024671.1, from coordinate 19,213,242 downwards.
ACTCTTGAGCTATAAAAATAAAAACAGCTAGGAACTTAATAAAAAGCCTTTATTACGGGAACTAAATGCCCTTTAATCTTCGGCCTTCCACATTCTCAAACCATTAGCTTTCCGTGTTCTTGAGCCTTTGGCTTTCTATATTCTTGAACCGCTTTTGTGAACCTCCAGCCTTTCCAAAATTCGAGCTCCTGCCTTGACCAAAAAATAATCCTTCTGAAACTTTATCAATTGGTCATACAAGACATCTAAAATGGCCTCCCATTGATACCTATCGATATAGCACAAAGTACCGATAAGTAATTAACATTATTCATTCAAAATGATCAATCGAAGCACATAATGCCCAACTTCTTTATTGGCTTGAATAAGCATCGATGGTTTTGAGTTGGTCCATGGAGCTACGTTGGATGCTCCCGCATCACCAAGGATTTTATAAAAACCACAGCTTTTTCAATGAAGAGGTCCTCTCAAACAATACAACAACTGTCTTTACTTTATCGCATTTTAGTTGTAGCTTCCAAAATTCCTATCGTTGATTAAATTTTGGCATGTGTCTCTATTCGGTCCAACACTGTCGATTGAATTCAAATGTTGTTTCACAAACCCAACAACGTTAATTAAACTATGGCATTGTGTTTTCTATCCAAGATTATTAATATTGATTAGATTCTAGCATTACGCCTAAACAAGTTGTGTTGTAGATTAAATTTTGGCATAGTTTAAGTTTGAAGCATTGACCATCTAGCTACTAATGTAATTTGTGCTCAAAAGCAGTTATCTTTGAAGTATTAATTGTCAGAGTTGTATTTACAAGTTGAAATAAAATTTCCCCTTGCATTGACATTTTCTCTGTAAGCTCAACACAAAACGAAAGTATTGATTTTTTCTCTAAGCTCAACATAAAACCAAAATGTAGGGTTTTGCTGAAAGATTGTTCATGAGAATCAAAATTGGTGAAATATTTTTATGGCAAGCCCCATGGGACCCATTGTGTTGGGTCAAGAGAGTGCTATGCCATAGACTCTAAGTCGAGTAAACTTGAATGGCGCCACTAATGATCAAATACTAATGGCTGAGAACAATGCACAATGCGAATCATCTTCAGCTGAGCTTCCGCAAAATGAAACAACAAATGAAATGTAGGAGAAAGGTGTTAATGTTTTGAGGTAGCGTGCGGAGGAAAGAAGGCAGGCAGACCTTTCATTAGTCATGCTTGCTACTATGAGCCGAACAATAGAAGAAACTCAAAATGAGTTTGCTAGTTCTATAGTCAGAGAAATGATGGATGTTGTCAAGCCTTTAATTATCAATACTTATCATGAATCTGGCCATGGACAACATGGAGTCTCAACATGACCAACTCAGCCTCAATTAGGGCAAGTCCCTATGTCAACCGATATGCACTTGTATTGTCAATTTCTCATATAACATTGGGTAAGGCAAGGCAAACTACGTCGACTTAGCCCCATTTTATGATTGTACAAAAGGGAGAAGTATTAACAGCTGCACAAGTCGATGGGTCTGTTAATTCGCATGTCCCTACCAATGCTAGCCAAGGTCATGTAGTGTTCATCCCACTAGCGACTCAACAGAATACATCACTTGATAATGTTGCTGAGGTAGCTTTAACTCAACTAAATCCTTTTCTAGTGCCTTAGATGAATGTGTTACGAGTCACAATGGAGGTCCTAGGAGCTTTAATGACTTTAGCTAGGGGGTAAGACTAACAATTGCAACAAGTGAAAATTCAGCCTCAATTACTCCAGATTAGAGTCCTGAATGTTTAGGCACAAGTACCTCAATCAAGGGCTCCAAATACTCAACAAGTTCTTAATATACAACCTCAGGCTTGTCCAACAGTTCAACCTCAAATAACTTTGGCATATGTAGTCTAACTATAGTTGTAGTCCTATGGGCCACAACAAGAATATCATCAAGCTCCTAAGAAAAATCTAAATTTAGTATTACAACCCAATTATGCTATAAACTAAGTCCAAGGGATATTGCAATGACATTGCATGCTTAGCCAATGTTTATAAAACGCCGTACCCAAGTTGAATGGATACTATTCCATTACCTGAGGGGTTTCAAAACGCCTGAGTTTAATCATTTCTTAGAACAATGTGGAGATGCAACACACGCAGATCATTGGAAGCTAAGGTTATTCCCCCTATTATTGTCAAAAAAACATTGTCGCCAAATTTCATTAATCCATGAAAACAAATGGAACGATTGTTCCATAACCAGTTCAAAATGGCTATCCCAAATTTGTCGGTGGCTAATTATCAACTATGAAAGAACTATGTAATGAGTTAGTTGACCAGTTCATTTCTAGGTCTAAGAGGGCCAAAAATAAGCGCTTAGTCCCCTTGCTTAAGAAAACCTTCATAGATATTCCAGTTAATAGTTTGAAATTCAAAATTCAAGAAAGAATGGTTGGATAGCCACTAGGGTATTGTAGACGAGTAGACGTTAATTGGCCTAAGATTGTAGAAGCAAATGAAGAACTAGAGCAAGTTAACGTAGCAGAAGTGGCTATAAAATGATTCTAGATAAACTATATGTTTGTCAAGCATTAAAGTTGACTAGACTAAAGGAAAAGTCCAATCTCATTTCAAAAGGTAAGGAGTCTATCTACTACTCCTTCTATGCGAATAAGACTAAAGAAATATTTGATCTATTACTAGCTTATGGCTGTATAAGATTGACGGTGGGTAAGAGTATACTTGTTAAATGGCCCATGATTCTTGGAGTCATAATACCAATGATTAGGTGGTTTTTAAAAGAAAACACGATCAAGCGAGGGAAGATAAAGTTTGCTGATGACAAGAATAAAGTTCCCATGGAAGTTGATGTGGATATGTTCCCTATCATGATTGAAATGATATCATCTCCATTAAGACCCATACCCAGGGGTTATCATCACCTTCGAATCGGCATTAGATGTAAGTAAGTCATTAAATAGGTGAGATATAGTCCCAAGAGCCACCACCATCAATCTAGCCAAAGGATCGTCAGTAGGGAACACAACTCAAGATTGATTGACCCATTTTAAAGTGGACCATTTTAAAGTAAACACTATACTTATCGAAAGAAAAGAGTTGACCTATGCGATTATGAGTCTAGCATGAATGAAGGCCCTCAATTGTGTCAGTGTAAGTAGTTGGTTCGGTGGCAAAAGCATTACTCAAGAGGGCATCACAATGAACATGGCGCAACGATTAGTAATGAGATATGCAAAGAGAACCTATTGTATATGAGATAGGGCCAGCCAAGAAGTTCCATACATATCGAGTGAGTAAAAATTCATTCAAAATGAAAATGAGAAGGAAGACGCTACTATTGGAACTCTAGGAGAACGTACTAGAAAGTATGACTATTATGTTAGTTACAATCTACCTCTATCACCCTCATGTGGTTAGTCCATTTGGATGGGGAGCAAAGTTAGACATCAAAGATATGAACCTAATAACTAATTATCACCGTCAACGCACTTTAAAGATACCCCATGCTCCACTTGCTGGTAAATGGTATAAGGTTGAGAGGGCTCAACCCCTAAAGGACAGCTTAACACATGCACGGTAGAGGAGGATGCAAAGAAAGAAGAAGATCCATTTGCTTCAAAAGCAACTTGACCAAGTTTGCATTATTAAGGTTAAACCCACAGTAATGCCAACCCATAAACCAAAGAAAATGAAGAATAAGAATTTGATTTGAAGGAGGAAGCCAAAGGATGATAACACAACTCCCGTACGTTCCTATTTGCTACAAAATTATGCGAGGAAATCCTCGCATATGAGAAAGGGAGGAGCGGAGTTCTATTTTGATGCCCAAGAATCTCCGACATAGAGTTGAACCATTTGAAAGCATTAATAATTAATGCTAAAATCAATGATTGGCCTGCATCTCGAATGTTAGTTGATGAGGGTCTACTTTAACGTTTATCGCCAATCGCTTCTATAAGAATATGGGAAGAAAACATAATGAGATTATCCCATCAAATATTTAGCTGTCAAACTTAACAAGGGATTCTCCAACTTTAAAGGAATATTCATGGCTAATCTAACTATGGGATTCAAGACTTCCAAAACTTCTTTATGTGTTGCGAATACTAATAGATCATATAATTTATTATTTGGAAGAGATTGGATTCATGCTAACTAGTGTGTACCATCGACTCTTCATCAAATTTTGAGATTTTGAAATGGTGATAAGATAGAATATCTTAAAGCAAATACTAAGCCACGGATAGCTTGGTTAGAACTGACCATGGGGTGCCATGGGGTATCAAAAGACAATATTTATGTGAGTAAAACCCCACTAGTAGATCGAAAAAGTAATGCATTCTGCAGTTTCAATAAAGGGATAGTTCAGTAGGTCCCAAAGAATCAACTAGCAAAGCAATTTGATAAATTTATTGATGGAGAACCTTATGTTATTAGAAGGTACTCAGCCTTTAGGGTCGAACTAACCAAGTAGGATGCTAAAGATGTTGAGGGAATTTTAGAGTTCGAAGATTGTTTATTAGGGATGATAATAAGTTGATTGAGGATGAAGACCCATTTGAAAAAGTTAATCTTGGCCCAAAGATTGATCGATGCCCCATTTATGTTAGTTCCTTGCTAGATAATGAATTCAAAGTTCGACTAGTAATCTTGTTAAGGAAATACAAAGATTATTTTGCTTGGGATTATCATAAAATGCTTTGGATTTGGTAGAAATATAGTTGAGCATTGACTAACCATTAAAAAGGGCTTTATGCCGCATAACCAGCCTCCAAGACAGTTTATACTGAAGGTTATGAAAAGAGTTGAAGAAGAAATCAAAAGATTACTCACCGTAGGCTTTATAAGAACAACATTGTACATTGAATGGCTATTGAACATTGTCCCAGTAAAATAGAAGAATGGGAAGCTCAAGGTACACATAAACTTCCACGATTTAAATGTAGTAATGCCCAAAGATGAATACTATATCTCAATGACTGACATGCTCGTTGACTCAGCCTCTGCAATGAAATTATATCATTTAAGGACGGTCATTAGGGTTATATTAAGATGATCATAATTGAAGACGATTTCCATAAGACTACATTTAAATATCCAGGAGCAATTGGAACCTTCGAATGGTTAGTCATGCTTTTCGAATTAAGAATACAGGTGCTATGTACCAAAGGACGATGATTTTATTTTCCACAACATCATTGGTGACTTCATGGAGGTTTTTATTGATAATGTCATCGAAAAAATCAAATCGAATAAGTCATTTGCATTTTTAGATTAGGTTTTTGTTAGCATGCAGAAATATAAATTAAAGATGAATACTTTCAAATGTGCTTTTATAGTTAAAACTGGTAATTTCCTAGGATTCTTAAAAGAAGGTTAGGGCAATTCTAGAGTTGGTGCCACGAACTATGAAAAAACAACTTCAAATGATTTTAGGAGAGATAAATTTCTTGTGTCAGTTTATTACTAACTTGTCAGGAAAGGTCGAAATGTTTTGCCCATTTTTGAAGCTTAAGAATCATGAGAAGTTTGTGTGGGAAGACAAGCTCAACAAGCGTTTGACCAAATAAAATAATATCTCTGTAATCCTCTAGTTTTGATGCCACCCGAGGTGGGTAGGCTGTTGAAACTATACTTCTCTACCACCAATACTATAACCGAATGCATGCTGGTGCAAGAAAATGATAAGGGAGAAGAATAAGCTATTTATTATTTGAGTCGGATGTGGCACCCCTCGACGGCCCCTGATCCCGTTAGGGTCGCCACAGCCCACCTATCACATTCATTCCAAATATGTCCGTTACTTTACCTTTTATAAAAAGGGGGTTTGAAGAAGAACCGAGGTCCTTAGGCATTTTTTTTTTTTAAAACGGTCCAAGCGCAACTTATTTGCGAAAGCATAATTGAGTCTCACCATCTCTCCCTTCAATAACCCTAATGCAATAAACACCAACTACACACCATAAGAAAAGATAAGGCCGAACCACTTTTATTTATATATTTTCATGATGGATTTCTCGAGCCGGTACAACAAAAAAAAAGCCAAGACTTTTAACTACACTTGGCCATAACCCAAAAGGTATCTCGGCCCCTATAACAATCACGTGTCATCCTCCATCTATCAATGTAGGTTACTCTAAAAAAATGTCAGCTCTCTACCCCTCACACAGCCATCACACCCATCCCGGCACATTGGGCGGTGGTGGCAGCAACATCCCCCGAATCACTCCATCTCAACCGACAAAAACTCCTGTATGACCGGTCCCCCGGCCAAGCCCACATTGTACATGACTAGCACGCGAACATACATTAACCCAGGGATGGTAATGCAATCTATCTTCGAACACTCTACCTCCACGTCAGATGGGAGGCCATAGAAGGTACCCCGCGTGACAGTAGGGAGCGGCATCTTTCTAATCTGAAATGTTGGTCCCCAAAGGGTGAGTACAGCCACTCAGCAGGTAAAAGATCAAATAAACCACTCAATGCATCACACAATACAATCACACATCATAGCATACTACATGTCATCCATGCATCCAAGCATAACTTACCTTGCAGCCATGCATATGCCATCATACCATATGTACATATATCCTCATGTACTCATCACCATCGTCATACCATAGGTGCACAAACAACCATGCACTCATCATCATCATGTTATATATATCATGCCATAGATGCACATACAACCATGCACTCATCATCATCATATCATACAGCCATACATATGTCACCATATCATATGTGCATGATTCAATTTCCGCTTTTATCTTTCAATTTGGTCACCACATCTTTCTTTCCCAGGACCAGTAATTGCATCCCACATTATCACTCACACCCCAACCTCGCATCGTGAGAAAACCTCCGACACACACCATCGGGCATTCGGCACGCCCACATTCTAGGCATCTCGTATCCCAACTAGCATCACGAGGCATTCCCCCGGGCACAAACCTCCAAGGCTTCCAGCACCCAACCATTCCGGGCATCTCGAAACTCCCGAGGACATCCGGGCATGTATCACAATACAACCGGGCATCTGGCACCCCCCATACCGGGCATTTTGACACTCCCGGGGCATTATCGGCCCACCTCCAACAGTTTCCTCATTCATCATAATTCATATTCACCAATTTATGTCTCACAATCAACATGTCACATGATGTAATGGCAACCAAGTCAAGTTCAGCATTACATTCTATATGCAATGCCAAATATCATCACATGCTCAGCAAGATTCAATCACCCCAATCAATATAATTAATAGGGCTCATCCAAAACAGAATAATTATGAAATTCGAACATGTGATAGTCAGGACATAATGGCAGATATTTCATAAAGGACACTGCACCAAAAGACCCTCATAAAATCTGATATAGATCATGTGATGTGTGATGGTTTGAGTGATTCTAGAACGGATTTTTCAGAGGGGATTTTTGTGGTTAAGTGTATGGAGTAGTGTATACGAGGAAGAAACGAAAAGGAATAAGAAAAGATAAAACGATCTCCTCCCAAGGTATAAAGGCCTCGCCACCAACCGAGGATGAGGATCGAGATCTACGAAGCTCACCACCAAGGCCTAAAGCTTCCACCAGCCAAGGATAAAGGACTTCGGGATAGGAGAAGCTCACCATCAAGGCCTAAAGATTCCACGAACCAACGATAAAGGGCTTCTTGGCTCACCACAAAGGAGTGATCTACGCTCCAAGGATAAAGAAACCAAAATGAGTTATCCACTCTCCAAAGGAGTTCACTCAAGTTGAGGAAATCTCACCATTCTCATTCATGAAATTCGTATCTCATACATTGGATAGTTTTTCCCTATTTATAAGAGGATTTTAGCCTTAGAAAATATTAAAAACGAACTTTAATGACCTAGGAACTTAAACGGTCGACTCTTGAACTACATAAAAATAAAAACACCTAGGAATTTAACAGAGGAACTAAATGATTTTAATCTTCAGCCTTCCGCATTCTCGAACCGTTAGTTTTCCATGTTCTTGAACCTTTAGCTTTCCATATTCTTGAACTCCATTCATGAACTTTTAGCCTTCCCAAAATTCGAACTCCTCCCTTGACCAAAAAATAATCCTCTTGAAACTTCATCAATTGGTCATACAAAACATCTAAAATGGCCTCCCATTGATAGTTATCGATATACCACAAAGTATCGATAAGTAATTAACATTATTCATTCAAAATGATCCATCAAAGCACATAATGCCCAACTTCTTTATTTGGTTGGATAAGCATCAATGGTTTTGAGTTGGTTGATGGAGCTACGTTGGATGCTCCCGCATCATCATGCACCACAGCATTTCTATTCTATCAATAGGCGAATGACCTTCAAAAATTATGAAATTTGAATATGTTGCAGGGAAGACATACAGAAAGATACTTCGTGAAGAACGCTTTGCCGAAAGAGCTTCATTCAAAATGATATGACCCATGCATTAAAACTGGCTAAACCCGAACACGTCAGATTACACGGCTTTTGAAATATTTCCGACAAGATCCTAAGGTAGGTTTTTCATGCAAAAGTCATAGTCAAATTCGATCTAGATGATTTAATATAGACCGTTAAAACTTCTGTTTCAAAACCGATGTTTCCAGATTCAACACCCACCGAAAAACCACGATTTCACCTACCTATTCTTGTTGGTTTTCTCTAAATTTTTGTGATACTAATCCTCAAGATGTCCTTTACAACTTTCGTTAGGAGATCAAGGTGAGATTTTCACAAGAAGTTGACTTTACAGACCACGAAACCACTGAAGATCGGCACAACGAGTTCCAGAATTTGAGTATGTTATATTTCAAGATGTTCCCTACAATTTTCATGCAGAAGTCGAAGTGAAATTCTCAGGAAAAGTTTACATGCAACACATAAAATCACCAAGAGGTCAACAAAACAGCTTCAGATTTAACATTTTCGTAGAGGGAGGGTTTCACCCCTCAAAACTCATCCCTTTTGTCTCAAATTTTAGTATGTTATACTTCAAGATGTTATCTACAACTTTCGTGAAGAAGTAGAAGCCAAAATCCGACTCAAACATCGCATGCAAGCCACTACAACATTCTGGGTGAGACTGTTTACTCAAGAACAGTTTACTACTTCAAAAGAACACTCTTAAAACTTCAGTTTTTCACGCCCTAGACATCCGAAATTCATCACCATTCAATAACACATTCTAGACACAACATGCAAGAGTACATCAAAGGACCTAACTTGGCTCTAAATCGAGCTACGGTGAGCACGACGGCGGCGGGACACGGCGGCGATGGTCACGGCTCCTCCCGCTTCTTCTTCTCTTCTTCCTTTCCTTCCCTTTCTTTTCTCTCTTCCTCTCCTCTCTCTCTCTTACCGTTGACACACCTCCCTAAACCGGCCACCTTTTTTTTTTTTTTTTAATTTCTCTCCTACTCATCATTAGCAATGATTGATTCTTGCATGGATGACACTTGGTCATCAACTTGGGACAAATGGGGGATGACATGCAAAACTGGTTTCCCCCTTCCTCATGGCTCTAATGGGCCAGCCAATTGGGCCATCTTAGGCCTATCCCTCTTGGGCCTAAGACCCAAGTTTAATTATCCTGAGATTAGCCCTTTTTAAAATTAATTAAATCTCTATTTAATTAAAGCAGTAAATTGCAAATTAAAATAGCTATATACTTGAAATTATAAATCCATAAGTCCCCATTTATCATACATATGGCCAAAGATAAAACCTCCTTTCCCAAAATTCATCCATTAAAGATTTGGCCATACATCTCATCACAAATCATGGATCAGAAGGCTACAAATTACAATATCGGTACCTCCATCGCCTATCCATGGTTCATGGCATATTTAGGGATTTTTATGAAATTCTAGGATGCCACATCGAATGCTTTCTGATGCAAAAACAAGATACACAGTTATTGAGAAACTATGCTCGTCATTGTTTTATACTTGTACTAAGGGTCATGAGCCGATCTCTTTACCATTTGGTCCTTAGTGAAAGAGGGGGGAAAGGTCAAACTTAGAGGTACTTCGCACGAAAGCTCCCTCACGACTTTTCTCCACAGAGCCATCATCACCTAGCCTCCTAAGTGAATCTCTTGGAAGTTCACCTGATCATAGTCACTATGTAGCACCCCCTCGCAATTCATATTGCAGAAACGTATCTAACAACTCCCTTCCCTATATTTAGAAAAGGATGCACACCAACTAAAACTTTTATAAGTAAAAGCTGAACACTTTTATTTACATAACTTGATGGACATCATTAGTCGGTACATGAAAATGCCAAGGTTTTCTATACCTGGCTACATACTTTAAAAGATGACTGACATCTTTTCCAACCGTTGTATACTTAAAGTCCATCGATCAGTGTCGGCGTCCAAAAGTTCCTCCCCTATTTAAAAAAAAAAAATTTAATGACCTAGGAACTGAAACGTTCGACTCTTGGGCTATAAAAATAAAAACAGCTAGGAACATAATAAAAAGCCTTTACCACGGGAACTAAATGCTCTGAACTGAAGCGTTCTACTCTTGAGCTTTAAAAATAAAAACAGCTAGGAACATAATAAAAAGCCTTTCTTACGGGAACTAAATGCCATTTAATCTTCGGCCTTCCACATTCTCGAACCGTTAGCTTTCCGCGTTCTCAAACCTTTGGTTTTCCATATTCTTGAACCGCTTTCGTGAACCTCTAGCCTTCCCAAAATTCATGAACCTTTAGCCTACCATCAAAATCACAATAATCTGGATGAACGTGACGTCAGGAAAGTCAAGGTCCATGTGTTCCACCTAGTCCTAAGTGAGGTTAGTGGCAATGCTGTAGAGCATAGTGGAAGACGCGTGTTGCGGAGGCATGGTCACGTGTCTAAAATGTAATAATCCCACAAGGGGTCAGTATAACGACTCAGAAGATGAAAGCCTGTTAAACCATATTACATAGGTCTACCACTACTCATTTGACAGGATCCTAAACATGCAACGTGGGAAAATCGAAATAGTTCAAGTTAGCATGACTCCAGGGGATTTCATGAAATGACACACTAGCATCAATAATCATATCGACTTTGGTTCTAACTGCTGCCATCTTCCGAAGGGACCTGTGTTGCACCGCTCCAAGCATCTCGCATCCAACCTAGCATCATGAGAACCTCCGACTTCTTATTTTAGTCCTTGGGCGTTTGAAGAGTGCCACATTACACGCCTCCAGACATCTCGCACCCCACTTGGAATCGCGAGGACCTCCTAGGCTCATTCACATTCCCCAAGCATCTAGAGGGCACCATTTTCACGCTCCTTCGGGCATCCCGACACCTAGGGCATTGTTGCAACAATAGATCGACGATATCACTATCAATTCAATGCCTAGCGCAACACTTGCGGATTCTTTTGATGCCATCCAACACAAGTAGATCGAACCACCTACTGATGCAAGCAACTAGCACCATCATCCTAACTGAAACCGTGCTATTCTAAAATCAACTCAGTCCAACTGATTTGGCTAAGGAATTCGCTAAATGAGTGTGCGAAATTCAGGACATCACAAATTTTCCTCAATAGGCTTAAGTCCCATTCACTTGATGTATCATTATTTTTCTTCTTTTAGGTTTAGTAAAAGAATTGGCTAAATTCACCTTTGACTTCACATAATCAATGGACAAAATTCCATCTTTAAGCAATGGTTATGCCACATCTCATCTCAGCCGAATCTGTCTATATTTAGCAATGAAATTTTTCTTCTTAGCAATGACTATTGCTGCCCTAGATAGACACACAATGTGTTGGTTTTGTTCCAAAAGAATATTTGCTATAAAGTTTCTAAACAAGTTAGCCTCATTTCCCAATGTAAGTTTGAGAAGATCTTTGCTTTTCCTAAGACCTCAAGTAGTTCTCAAATCACGAAGATAAATAATCTCTTCTCCTTCCCCTACTGAATTGAAAGAGGATAAAGCATTTTGCTCACATATATGTGCTTGGTAGAACTTGAGTCTGTCACCCATTCTTTCACATTGGCCAAACTATTAACTTATGAAATGACAACATTAATTACATTATTTGAATGAATCATTTGCTTCAACCAAGTCGACTTTTAGTTTAGTGCGAATGCAATAACCACATCATGGAAGAAAATCAGAGAACATCTTACAATAACCAATGCTCCCAAATCGTTTCATTATCATTTCACATCTTTAGTCAAAAATGGATGCTCGCAATTCATCAAAGATTGGGTTATTAGCTGGCCTCAAGAATGCACATCTAATTAAACACAAATTTTAGCAGGAGAACATAAAGAAACTACGGACCAAGGGAAAACTACTCTTAGGAACATAGACAGAAAATCCTTAGAGTGCATCAATTTCCAATCCTAAAGTCATGCTTACTAAAAAGATCACAAACTTGAGAGAAGACAGCTTGAGAGAATGACTTTACCTACACTCAATAACCTTGTCGAAATAGAGTTCTTTTGAGTTGATGCTTGCTAAGGCCATATTCATCATGCACATGCGGAAATGTGAATAAACAACTCCGTGGACAAACAACAGGTGGAAGATTGTGATTTATATTATAAGTGCTTTTACAAGCCCTTTCTCTATGGTCCCTCTTTTTTTTTTTTTTTTTTTTTGCATCACACAATAGGTTTTCCACACATGCCAAAGGATAATCTTTTCTCCTCTAGTGTGATTGCAGCTCCCAAAATTGACATGAGACTTCCATACCTACAAGACTACAGGATGTGGGGTGAGTTTTGGGGAAACTCAGTAAGTAAAATTCCTAGTTCTCTACTAGGAAAACATCTCATAATTAAAACCTAGCAAATCTAGCACTTGCAAACAGTGTTGATGACAGATTAATTGCAAGTCTATTGCCACCTTTCAATTATCTGCATGTGATGATCCACATTCAACGTACCAAATAAGTCATTTCACCAAACAAGTTTATCAATAGCACATAGTAACATGTTCAATAAGTTCATTAACCATATAAACAATTCTTCCCATACTTTCATGGGCTTCCAGCCACGGGCTAGGCATCCGGCCTTAGGCTAGGCATCCCATGCACTCAATGGGCTTTCCAAGGCATTCGGCCATCAAGTCAAGCATTCCGCACTTTCAAGGGCTTCCCAGCACAACTAGGGCATTCAGCCATCAAGCCAGACATCCCATACTTTTAGGGGCTTCCTAGCTTAGCTAGGGCATCCCGCTCACCGAACGAGATGTTGCCACCAACGCTATGTGACGACGAGTGCTTTTTCCTATTTATAAGTGCATCACACAAGTCAGTCCTTATGTTTTCTCTTAGCTGACACATGCATGGCCCAAGGACATGCTCATTCGTTCGTGTATAAAATGAGTCCTCACACTAAACTAATAAACAAGCCGGGAAACGATCCTTGGTCCACAACTTGAACATATCACTTAATGTTGCTCCTCGCACCAAACAAAGCTCGAAAATGACACGCCTCAATGATGGTCCAAGACCTAGAGGCTTGGGTGCAATTGATTTAGTGACGATCCCAAGCTTGATGGACCTCGGCTCCAACTCGATGTGAACACTCCACATACCATGAATGACCCTTAACTCTTGGTTTGATTCAACATAAGTGCAAGGTCTCCTTATCAAATTGAACCCTAGAATTGGTACCCTTTTGTGCCTAGCCAAGATCTCGTGGATTTGGGCGATTCTCGTATTGATCAAGGTTTAGAATCGACACGCCTTCATGTCGATTTAGGACCTTGCAGCCTTGGGCAATCTCGCACCAAGCGAGATTTGGAACTAGTACATTATTTAGGCCGATTGAAGGTGATGCGTGATGGGTTGAGTGATTCAAGAACGGAGATTTTTCAAAGGGGATTCTTTTGTGGTTAAGTGTATGGAGTAGTGTATAAGGTGAAGGAACGAAAAGGAATTAGAAAAGATAAAACGATATCCTCCCAAGGTATAAAGGCCACGCCACCAACCGGAAGAGGATCGATCTACGAAGCTCACCACCAAGGCCTAAAGCTTCCACCAGCCAAGGATAAAGGACTTCGGGATAGGAGAAGCTCACCACCAAGGCCTAAAGATTCCACCAGCCAAGGATAAAGGGCTTCTTGGCTCACCACCAAGGAGTGATCTACGCTCCAAGGATAAAGAAACCGAAAGGAGTTATCCACTCTCCAAAGGAGTTCACTCAAGTTGAGGAAATCTCACCATTCTCATTCATGAAATTCGTATCCCTTACATTGGATAGTTTGCCCTCTTTATAGGAGGGTTTTAGTGTTAATACACATTAAAAACGGACCTTAATAGCCTAGAAACCGACACCTTAATACATATTAAAAACAGACCTTAATAGCCTAGAAACTGACACCTTAATACATATTAAAAACAGACCTTAATAGCCTAGAAACCGAAACCGTCAACTCTTGGACTGCATGATAGTAAAGACACATAATAACTTAATAAAAGCCTTTATTAACACGGGAATTAAATGCCTTTAATCTTCGGCCTTCTGCATTCTTGAACCTTCAAATTCGAGCTCCTCCCTTCACCACAAAATAAGCCTTCTGAAACTTCATCAATTGGTCATTCAAGACATTTAGAATGGCCTCCCATTGATAGTTATCGATATACCATGAAGTACCGATAAAAAATTGACATTATTCATTGAAAATGATCCATCGAAGCACATAATGTCCAATTTCTCTCTTGGCTTGGATAAACATTGATGGTTCCGAGTTGGTGGATGGAGCTACGTTGGATGCCCCCGCATCAGAAGGCCTTATGGTTTGGACGGCCTTGACTTTCGATGAACTCAATCTGAGCTAACCTCGGCTTCATTTCTAAACGTACATGACACAAGCACATGGCCAAACATAATTACAAGTAAAATCAAATAAAAGACTTCCCACACCACCCACGGCTTGACGGGTGAGCACTTACCTAGCCTTAACAATGAAATCTTCCTTCCAAGAGAAGAAAGAGGAACCTTACTTACCTTGGCAAACCTCAAGAACTAGCTTGCATAACTTAACGGGGGTGATCGTGCAAGGCCAAGAGAAAGGAGACAGGGGAGGGGGAAATGGATGACGAGGTGAGGAAAATGAGGAAGGGCTCTGCCTATTTATACTACTTAGTGTCATCATTATTGAGCCAAGCGATCCATTCCAAATTATCCAAGTGGCCCGCCTAGAAACTTAGGTGGCAAGCCTAGGTTGCAAGGTGTCGTGCCTATTTTAAAAGGTGGCACACCTAATGGCCTAACGTAATGATTGGAGGCTTACTTGTTCCATTCCTATTGGACAAATTATATAATTCCATCATGACTTGGCCTACTTGTTCTCTAAGGAAAATCTTATGGTAATGATGACCATTCATGGACACCTAAGCCAATGACTCACTATTCTCAATAAATGTTTAGATTTAGTTAATAATTGGTTTGGATATTTAGCACATGCCTAAATTCAAGAACTTGCTTTCTATGTTTTGGCCTTCTAGGATATTCCACCAAGTTCTATTCTTATTGGTGAATCTACACCTCGTATTTAATAAGCATTTAATGAAGTTTAATGATAATTGAGGGGTTTGCGTTTCGCTCTCCAATTGGTCCACGTGTACGCCACCCTTTTCTTGCCCATCAAGAATATCCACGTGTACGCCACCCTCCAATTTTATTGTTTCCTTCCTTAATAAGGTGGTTTAGGGAATTCGATTGTCCAAATTGATTCCAGGGTTCAAGAAGGATCCATTAGGTAGACTCTGAAAAATTGAGAGTACACCCGAGGATTGGCCCATGCTCGTCGAACTATTCCTTTGAATGGTCGATTGACCAAAAGCGTCGGATGTCCTTCGGTCGATTCAATGCCAATCCTAAGGCTACCCATGGCCCAGCACTAACTCAAGGCATTCACGGACGTTAGAATTTATAATGGAATAGTTGGGTCTATCCCTTAGCTCATTCCAGTCGGCACTCAATCCACTGGTAGGGTTCATGGTTGGTGTATTACTAATCGACAATCGGACATCACCAATTTGAGATTCCTTTCGAATCCTACAAATTAAATAGGGAATGATGAATTTTTATTGGAAAACAATCACATTTGATCAAGTCGGATCGTTCATGTATCGGTGTATAGCTGGGCAAAATCACCCACAACCGGATATTGCAACTGGTGGGATTGACTCATGATTGTTTGCTGCTCGAAAATCACCCCATGACCAATCCTCATCATCAAAAAGTCATCTTATGAGCCGATGATCCCATCCCATCGGTATGGTTGGTGCGAGGAGCAAAGAAAAGATCCTTTATTCCTTGCCAACACCTCAACCAATTTGTGATAGGTTGATCGGTCGATTGGTCCATGAACGATCCTTTATTCCTTGCCAATTGAATTAATCGATCCATGGCCAATGCTTATGAGGTCAGAATCGTGGATGTTACACATCAGATCTTTCTTTATACTCCACATTGTAGAAAGGACAATGCTTAATGTAAAACCCAGTAAATAATAGCAAAGAAAAGAAAGAAGTTCTTGTTTTTGGTATGTTTTGATTGTGATTTGGAGATCCTTTTTATAGGATTATGAATGAAAGGATAAATAATGATACAATTCAGATCGAATGTTACAAAACCGTTACAAAATGATGGCTTTCAAATTTTCAAAACTATTCAAATATCCTACAAGGAGTTGCCATAATCTTTAGTCATATATTTATGGCAAAAAATATGATTTGTTCATTCAACTTTTCAATTGATTTGCTTCTCCATGTTTTTATGCTATTCCTGCTAATTAACAGACTAGTTTCACAAAACACAAACATTGAAGTGAATGTTCATGGTCACATACTATTTATATTTCAAGTGGGTTCAGCTGAATTCTTGTTCTTTTTTTTTTTTTTTTTATTGTTCATTTGTATCATCTCAACATGAACTTCGCATGATTAGTGCAATTTTTGTGTGCTGTCATTCACAAGTGTGAAAATTTGCAAAAACAAGGAAGCTGTCGAAGCAAACGTATTTCCTAATTGGTATTCACTTAGAAATGAAACATAAAACTAGGAAGATTTCAATAAATGGTTCTATTTTCACGCAATGCATCCTCAACAACTGCTACATCTAAACCCTCTCAACTTCAATCTCACCGCCAACTAAGCTATTGAGCTGGATACAACGTAGACGCGATTAGTTTAAAGTGTGACAAAAATACAGAAAGAATATCCAAATCTATTTTTTATATTATTATTATTATTATTATTATTATTATTATTATTATTATTATTATTATTATTATTATTATTATTATTATTATTATTATTATTATTTTTACTTTTATTTTTACTTTTATTTTTATTTTTATTTTTATTTTTATTTTTATTTTTATTTTTATTTTAGTGTAGGGGAAACTTGAAAAAGTTATTAAAAGTGAGACATACCCACTTTTGGCTTAAATAGGTAGGGGACTACTGATGTTTGTGGCGAGAAAGTAAGCCAAGTTGTTTGTCCCGTTTTCATGCAAACAAGCTCCAGCATTTATGTCGCATAGGTTGGGAGTGAGTGACCAGTACGAGGTGGATGTACTGTAAGACCGAAAGTGAGCGTGTGAAATTGTTATATGGTCCTAGTTTATGCCACGAAATCATGGCAAGTTGATTGTCCCATTCTCATGCCACACAGCCCTAGCATTTATTACGGACCGAAAAAAATTCCTCAAATTTATGCCCTATAGATGTGAAGCGAGGGAGTGGCCTATGAGAGGCGAATGTACCGTGTGGGCGAAAGTGAGTGCAGCGAGAATGGCATGAAGTGAGCCTCTCTAGCGCGCATCCAAAGTGATCCTGTATTTGAGATTTGTGACAATTCACAAGACACGATCCATGCCAGTTATTGCATTCGAGTCTATTGTTATAATAAAGTACCGCAACATCTTTCGACT
Organism: Eucalyptus brandiana; assembly: GCA_014182725.1. NCBI lineage: Eukaryota > Viridiplantae > Streptophyta > Magnoliopsida > Myrtales > Myrtaceae > Eucalyptus > Eucalyptus brandiana. The sequence goes on along the minus strand of CM024671.1, from coordinate 19,195,315 downwards.
CGACAAGTCACGGTTTCTGCCACTTGGAATTTAATGGCAAGGAATCCAAACCCACCTGAACACATATGAATCCCGCAACAGATAAAAAAATGGCCATGATACTACCGGGTGATGGCAAAGAGGAATTGCAAAATAACTGCAGACCGGAATCCTAAGAGAGGAAAACTAAAGAATATTTTAACGGTTTGCTGATAAGAAATTGTTGAATATCCGCAAGACGGTCCACTGAAGAATATCTAATGGATACATTGTTCTTGAAAAGTAACAAAGTAGAATATTCTCCAAGAAAGACAAGATAGGAATAGCAGTATCATCGCCCTTCTTTCAATATTGGGAGTCTTATGCGCAAAATAATGCTTATACAGATGCGGTGATAATTAACTTTGACTTTTGGATGATGAAGAAACTATCCCTCACCGTATATGCACAAGGAAAAGCTTTTAAGATGATTGCTTTTGGAAAACTAAAACATAGCTGGCACCATCAAGACCTCCACCAGCATCAGCGTGGACAATCGAAAGTGGGCAAATGATAGTGGAGGTGGCAATGGTAGGGCAATCATGATAACAACGACGGAAGAGTGATTGAGATGGCGGGCCATTGTTTCCGCTAGAACAAGAAACTTTTTTTTCATTTGTTCTCAACTTTATCTCCTCTATTATTCGAACATAAACAAATTAAATACTAAAATCCCAATTCACAGTCTAAATTAAATAGTTACGTCGATTAGACTGCCGTTATAATCTATCCCTGACTATAATGTCCCTAAATTATAACCCTGCGTGTGAAAACTGCTAAAATTATTGTTCTTTTTAACCCAGAACATTGTATAAGAACGTTTCGAGATGTGCTCTACGAAGATTACATAAGAAAGTAGTGGGCACACGTAAAATAAGTGAATAAGAGCTACTTATTTACTAGTCCTTCCTTGAAGGGATGAAAGGACTTCCTAAATTTCTTGTTTTTGAACAAATGGTTTATGATCTGATTCATTAATGGTTAACATTGATAAAGATCTTTGTTCAGATGTGAATCAAGTTCGCCAGTTTTTAAATATCGATGACGTGTGTGTATTATACACACGCGGACACATATTGAGGAAGCTTATTGAGATAGAGCTCAGTGGAAGAATAAAAACACCCTGTTGCATTCAAGCAGCATGGCAGAAATGGTTGTCATGTCATGCGTGATATCCTTCCATGCGAATCAAAGAAATGCAACAAAATCAAGAGGTTTAACTCACGGAAAGTAGGAAATGACCCTGGGGACACCACTCCATCTGCTTTCGCAAGGCTCTTAGCTACTTGAGCTACAATCACACTTAAGAGAAGTCACGAACATTGTCATTAATCAAAAAGGAAAATAAGTGTAGTAAATCGTGCTTGATCTTCATATAAGGTTTGCAATTGGAGATGTGAATATGATAGGGACAAGCATAGTAGGAATATCATAACTTTTGTATGGCTACTTAAGTGCCATAACATGTATCAGTCACTTAAGTACCACAAATTTAAAAAACTAATCACTCTAATGCCATAGTCAATTTAACTCGACAAGCATTAGTTTTGATTTCTGTGAACAATCCTTCACCAAACGCTACGTCCTGGTTTTATTATAAGAAGCTCAAATTCTGTGTTGAACTTGGCCAGAAAATGTCAAATGCAAGGAGAAATTTTATTTCTACTTTTATATACAATCATGACAATTAATACATCAAAGGCTAACTGTTTTTGAGTACAAATTACACCAAACTATGACGGATTTAATCGATAACACAGCTTCTTTTAGGTGTAAAGCTAAAATCTAATGACTAGCAATAGCAATACTTTTGGATAGAAAACACAATGCCGGAATTTCATCAACGACACTGTGCTTGTGAAACAGCATTGGAATTCAATTGACAATACTAGACCATATAGAGATACATCTTGGAATTTAATCAATGATGAAAATCCTGAAACTACGACTAAAATGCAATAAAGTAAAGATAAAATAAAGATATTTGTTATGTTGTTCAGGGGCTTCTTCGTTGAATAGGCTATGGTATATATAGGACGAACCAATAACCATCAATCAGTTTCCTCTCCTTGGGCACCACTCTCAAAATTCTCCATGTTTTCCAGTTCTTCTTAGCAATTGACTTGTTGATGATGCCTACAAAATTTGTTTATCAAGTAAATAAATGTTCCCTATTTTTATGCACATTTCTCGAAGTGGCTATTCTCACATGAGTTCTAATGCTAATTTCACTTAATCCTTAGATCCTGTGTACGATCCCTATAGTCTAACACGTGGCAATTGGTTGCCAAGCCATCGACTCTAATTTTTTTTTTAGAATTCCATCGATGCTCAGCTTAAATAGCCTCCATGAAAGCTGTTTGCCCTTAGTTATGAACAAAACGGGGTGTTTCACTTATTATTCCTCGTGGCTAGAACTTGATGCCAGGGCTAATTTTGAGTGTCGACATATGCCCCTTTTTAAAAGAAATAAATTTAAATTTATTTCTTTTACTCATTTCCATGCGGCTTTTCAAAGTGATCATTTCTTTCTATCTTCTGACATCTTTTCCCTAATATGAATTTTCATTCCCTATATTATTTCAACACATATCCCTTAATTTCAGTGATAACTATTTTGCCTTTTTTCCCCAAGGCATCGTCGTCTACCAATATCTCCTTAAGGATCCCATTACTATATTTCGTCTTCTTGCCCTACTTCCAAATTCTCTTTCGCGATTCCATTTCATTTCCACCTCATCATTCACCATGGCAACAAAGAAAGCCTCCAATTTTGACTCATCAAGCTACCGTAACAATTTGGTTGTTCTCAAAATGGGGGAACATGCCAAAAATTGTTCCTTTAATATATTGGATGCTGTTGAAGGAATAACCGGTTGCTTTATCAACAGTTTTGGTCTTATTAACCATAACAAGGGCCCACTTCCAGTTGAGGTATACTTTCCTTCTAAGACCTTGGCCTTCTAACAACGCACTTTCATAGACATATGGTCTTTAGCTTCTCCTCAATTTCGAGGTTTTCCTCATTCAAAACAAATTTTCATAGATGGTATTAGCCTGTCTTGTTATGACATAAACTGGGGACTTGTTGGGTCTATGGAAACTTCTGGTCCCCCTTCACTAATTATTTCATTTTCACTCTTCTAGACATGTATACCATACCAGGCTTTCAGTTGATTGGCACCATTCTGCGGAGCAGTATCCTATAGTTGATTTTTCTATTACAATCCTTGATAAAATTCTTGCTTACGATAAGTTCTTTGAGCAATATGGTAGAGCAACTGCTCTTGTTGATGAAAAGGAATGTATCATTTTCCTATTATACTGGCTGCCAAGATACATATTTTGCTATCCCATGCTTAAAGTTAATAAGAATTATCTCTAGCTAGCTGTAAATCTTGCAGACAGTACAAGCATAATTTTTGCTCCAATTGTTTTAGCTTCATTCGTAACGAAGGCTAAAAAGACTAGTGCCATCTCGCGTCCCTTGTGAATTTTACAAACAAGGATGACTATCTATTTTGAATTTCTATTTTATTTGGGCTCTCGTAATCTTCGTCATTACACCCCGTTAGGCGCAATACCTAGGAGTTCTCATCTAGGCTATCAAGTCTTAAATTGCCTACCCATGAAGGTTCCATTAGGCACCACTTCTTTTCTTCATTATTTTAAAACCATCTTGGGAGTTGATCATAGAGATATTGAATTTTTCCCTTATGACAATGAGGCGCACTACTTTATGCTGGAGCATCCAACGTAGCTCCATTGGCCAACTCAGAACCATCAATGCTTATCCAAGCCTAGAAAGAAATTGGGCATTATGTAATTTGATTGATCATTTTGAATAAATAATGTTAATTACTGATGGGTACTTTATGGTATATTGATAACTACGAATGGGAGGCCATTTTAGACGTCTTGCATAACCAATTGATGAAGTTTCAGGAGGATTACTCTCTGGTCAAGGGAGGAGCACGAATTTTGGAAGGCTAAAGGATCAAGAATGCGGAAGGCCAAAGGATCAACAAATAGAAATTTTGAATCGTTATAAAACGCATTTCTTTGCCCAAAACCTCATCCAGGGAATAGAAATGATCTATTCCAGAAATTTTTTCATGTGTACCCCAGGTCACAAGCATCAAATTGGTTCTCTTTCATGTGTTTATTATAGACTTTTACAACTCTATTCTTTCGAGAGACAAGCTTTTCCAAAGTAGCAGCCCCACTTTAACCTATTTCATCAATATTGTCATATATAAGTTCATTATATTCTTTCTTGACAAGTTTCCCCTAGAGCCATACCTTTAATTATGGGACAGTGATCTTGAATGGCAATACAACGTCCTGTTGGCTAAGTCTAGCCACAGATTTGTTAGACGTTCGATAGGCCCATAAGATTGTTGACAGTAAACAATCCCATACCCTTGGGTTATCCTTTAAATGCTTCTTAATTAAATTAATAATTACTTTATTGTTATCTTAATCTCTCTTGATTTGACAAAATCCAATACCTCTCAACCAATAAATACTATCCCTTGATGTGCGGTTATTAACTTTGGAATACTAAACTTGTGAATAACATGTTCTTCAATGAACTCTTTCAGTGTCTTTTGTGTGATATTTTTATATGATGCGGTCTCAATGTGGCATCCGAGAATTTTGACGACACTTGGATAGGCAGCGATCCATGATTAAGTGATAAAAGTATCGTCGGATGATGTTGTTGGCATTACGTGCGAACATTTAGTTCATATTATTGTTGGACCAAAGCATTTCGTTTAGTACTGATCTAATCATTGAATAAACCATAGTCTTGTCGGAAAATTTCATAAGCTCAAGTGAAACCAACCTCACCTTCACTTTGCCGGCCTTGGAAAATGACGGTACATCACAGATTGATGAAGATGTCAATGTATCCTGTCATCGGCATAGGTGTTGGACTCCGTTGTATCATAGGCCTTATCGGCACCACACTCAACCCCACCAACCCGTGTATATTTTTCTGATGACACTACTCGGCTATACTACCTAAGTGTTCATGAAGTAAGAAAGGATCGGGTTTCGATCCATTGATTTTGAGAGTTGAAGGAACGGAACATGGCCATGCATGAAAAACATGGATGCCCGCGTGGAAAAGAGGAATGACGTTCACTTCATCATGCATCTCATCAATTTTTGCTTCATCATCATAGATTTGTTCAAAACAAAACTTTACATAATTCAACTTCTTTGTAGGATCCATAATACTTGTCAATTCTCTTTCATTTTTAAACCCATAGCTTGAAGCTTTGGATCTAAAGAATTTGCCGCATTATTCAAATACTTGTACAACTTAGCTATCTCCTCAAAATAATGATTTGAAGTAACATTTGAACTAGCTGATATCCTTATGGATGTCTCAGAAATTTAGTAAGAATGATGGTGTTTTCCCAATCTTCATCTTCAGTAGGATCATTATCAATTTCCCTTAAGAAATATAAATCTTCATCTTCCATTCTTTTAAAAGCTTTCTTGAACTTTATGGCGGTGTCTAAAATCATGTAAGTGAAGTTTCATCTAGTGGCAACATCAAGACAGACCGAACCCTTATATGCAATCCGCTCATTCTCAATGCAACCTTTGAATGTCTTAGCTCTAGCTGGAGAACTTCTCACATACCTAACTATGTTTCGAATGCGTGCAATAGAATCACGCATATCATTCAATCCGTCTCTTACTATCAAGTTAAGTATATAACCACTGCATCTCATATGTAAAGCATCACCATTCAAAATAAAAAATCCTTCTTCTGAAAATTTTTCTTTCAAATAACTAACGGCCACATAATTTGAACTTGCATTATCCACTGTTATTGTGGACACCTTGCTTTTTATTCCCCAATCATAAATGCATTTCTCCACCCTTTTACCAATCTCTTTACCCTTATGACTATGCATCATCACAAAATTGATTTTTTTTTTTTTTTTTGCAACTGCCAATTTTCATCAATATAATGTGCAGTAAGACACAAATAGTTCAAGTTTTGAATGGAACTTCACATATCCGTTATGAGTGCAATCCTAGATTTAAGCTTACCAAAGTAAGCTTTCAAATAAGTCATTTCACTTAGATATAACTTCATACAATCTCTTGCTACTGTAAATCATGAAGGATGATGGAAAAGAGGTTGCAATTCAGTAACAAAATCCCGAAAACCAACACACTCAACCATGGAAAATGGCTGCTCATCAATAATAATCATTCGAGCAAGCATATACCTGCAACGTTCTTGACCAAACTTCCATGTCGTTAAAACACTATCACTAGTAGTATTTTCCCCAACCTCGCCAACCACACTTTTGTCATGTGATGCAAAGGACATTTGCTTTTTATCTACGAGGATACTTTTTGCACTTTCTCAAGTGCTTCCACATGGTAGAGGTTCCATGATGAACATTATGCACAATCCATCCCACAATGCATGCACTTCACCTTAACTGTTTTTTGTGTTTTCTCATCTATAATTCTCGAAAAGTCATCCCAACAATCTCATTGATTAGCTTGCTTTTTACTCGAAGCAGTGTGAGAGTTAGGTACCCTCATCTTGTTTGTCGCACCCATGGTTGCAGATTCCACTTCATCAGCTCCATGGAATAGCAATTCCATGAGTGGACTCATTTCATTATGTCCCTCTACTTCCATTGATATGTCTTTGTCTTGATCCATTGAATGAAGACTAAAAAAACATATTAGTTTTCATAGTAAATCAAATCTCTCAACATAACTTTGGAGATAGAAAGTAATTCATTCATCCCAAGAAGTCACTCGCAGTTGGATTTAGATAAGAGTTACACACATAGGTCAAACATCTATGTTAAACCAGTTCATGGGGCTTGCAAGATTGTCCAATGGGTCTCTAGCAGTTGGATTTCCACACTCATGTCTTGGATTATTTGAAAAAAAAAAGAGAGAGGAAGAAGCAAGAATATAATGATCTAAATTTGCCTAGTTCTACCTTACTCCCCCATTTTTTTCCTTGAATGATAATCACCAATCTTATAAAAGAATGTACTTTCCTTTTCACTTTGTCTAAACATGCAAACTAGAGCTCAATCACTTTATCCCCAATTTTAAACTAATCATCGAGCTTTTAGTGTAGTTCCACTATGACAACCAACTTGGTCAGGTTCAACAAGTTTTATTGTTGGCTATTTCAAAGAATGTATAGCATCACAATCTGACATGGGACTGAAATTATATATTACCAAATGGTAGTGTTCTCAATACGTGACTATCTAATAGAATCGGAAAAAAATAAGGTCACTCAAGATTCCAGCCATGTAATAATATTCCCCAAAGCAAGTCTCAATGAAATTATATATTACCAAAAGGTGATGATGCTCTCATTATTCTTTTCTCAATAAACAATCATTCTAGCATCAACGAGCTATCATCAAGATCATGCAACTTGCATCAGACTAATACTAAATTGATTGAAGGGAACAAAACTTGTCAAAGTGGGGTATGATCAGGACTCAGGAGGATCGCAGCCTCATAGGCTAATCAATGAAGATATCATACGTTTTTAGCATGGGAATACCATGAGAAGAGACAAAAGTTTATTCTTCGGACGACAACAGCAGACCTAGATATCCATAAATTCTGATGGAATCTATACTCCTCGTATAGGCAAGAAGAAATTTCCGGTTCGTCCGAAATGTGGTCAGTTTGATAGGAGTATTGCAAAAACAAAGGAGCCCAATGACAATGTGATGCGTGATGGGGCTAGTGATTCAAGAACGGAATTGTATGGAGTAGCATATACGGTCAAGAAACGAAAAGGAATAAGAAAAAAAAGAGCAATCTCCTTCCATGGTATAAAGGTCACGCCACCAACCGAAGAAGAGGATCGAGATCTACGAAGCTCACCACCAAGCCCTAAAGCTTCCACCAGCCAAGGATAACGGACTTCGGGATCGGAGAAGCTCACCACCAAGGCCTAAAGTATCCCCCAGCCAAGGATAAAGGGCTTCTTCCCTCACCACCAAGGAGTGATCTACGCTCCAAGGATAAAGAAACCGAAAGTTGAGCAAATCTCACCATTCTCATTCATGAAATTCGGATCTCCCCAACATTGGAGGATTGTAGCCTTAGGAAATATTAAAAAAAAAATTTAATGAGCTAGGAACTTAAACGTTCGACTCTTGAACTACATAATAATAAAAACAACTAGGAACTTAATAAAAAGCCTTTACTAACACGGGAACTAAATGCCTTTAATCTTCGGCCTTCCGCATTCTCGAATCATTAGCTTTCCGTGTTCTTGAACCTTTGGCTTTCCCTATTTTTGAACCACATTCGTGAACCTTTAGCCTCCTCCCTTGACCAGAAAATATCCTCCTGAAACTTCATTAACCGGTCATACAAGACATCCAAAATGACCTCCCATTGATAGTTATTGATATACCACAAAGTACCGATAAGTAACTAACATTGAAGCACATAAGCCCAACTTCTCTATTGATAGTTATTGATATCCAAAATGACCTCCCATTAATGATCCATTGAAGCACATAATGCCCAACTTCTCTATTGGCTTGGATAAGCATCGATGCTTCTGAGTTGGTCGATGGAGCTACGTTGGAAGCTCCCGCATCACCATGACCATGATATTCCACCTAGAAGCCATGAATGATTGCAAAATCCTTTGTGTTTTCTCCATATTTTTGCTCACTACTTCGAACCCAAGCTCAATGTGCCTATTTGTACACAACGTTGGTATTGACAATGCCTCCATATTAAGCCGTTATCATCGCTCATTTGTATAACTAATCAATGAAGGTAATACTTTCTAATTACCAAACATCACTGACCGAAGATGAGCGGACCAGAAGTATCGTCAGGGAGAGCGGCGGAGCTAGGCTATCAGCAGCAAGGGCATCACTCGGGAGTAGGCTCAGAGTATATCTGTTGGACATTAGAGCAGATCTGTCGGGCGTCGAGCACAGGAGGACCCAACAGCAGGGCTAGTAGTGGCTTCGTAGGGTAGGGCAGCGCAGGTGAGGCGATGCAGCGGGGGACTCGACGGGACGCGGCGACGTTGGGTGAACGCAAATCAGCACAACAGTGGCTTCGACGGGCTGCTGGTAAGCCTGGTATCACGGCCGATGAAGGCAACAAGGATCGACGCGGCTTCAGCGGTCGTCAACAAGGGGGCTAGGCCAGATCACGAGCAGAGCAAGGGGCGTCATTCGAGCGGCGGTAGATCAGCAGCAGGGTAGCTTGGATCCAACGTCTGCGCTCGGGTGCGAGATCGAGGGGGTGGTGCGTGCACGAGGGTTGCAACGAGAGTGGCAGCAACTTCGCGATTTCGGAAGGTAAAGATAGAAAAAAGTAGAAAGGAGAAACATATTAGGTTTTGCATTTTCGGGGTGGATTCAAACCGATTCCCAAACCGGTTCGGTCGATCCGATTCCTGGGTGGGCAATCGCTGTGAACCGGTTCCCGGGCGGGTAATCCATCGGAACCGGTTCCCGAACCAGCTCAAATAGGTTTTGATTTTAGGGAATCGGTTCCCGACCCTGTTTTCCATGTGGGCAAATCCGGGAACCGGGTTGACCCGGACCAGTTGCACACCCCTAGGTTTTACATAAAGCATTGTTGTACTCTGCTTACTTGAGGACCGAGATACCAGCTTGTTCCGCAGCAATTGACAAGTACTGGAAATACTCTTTTTATCGACTCTACAACCTGCTAAATCTACGTTTGAATATCCAAGGAAAGTAAAGTCTCCTTCTTTGGGATATCACAAACCTAACTTTGGAATAGTTGCAATGTATTTGATGATTTGTTTTGTAGCACTTAAATGGGATTCATTGGGATTTGATTGGAATCTAGCATAAATTTAAACACTAAACAAAATGTCAAGTCTAGATGCAGTAAGGTAAAGAAGCAAACCAATAATGCTCCTATAAAGCTTCTGGTCTTGATGAGATCTTTTGCACATTTCTCTTGATGAATAAAGATACCTTCATTTGATTGTTTAACTTGCATGGCAGAAAGAGTGTGAATACTCATCTCGAATTCATCCTGCATAGATCTAGAGAATTTATTGCATAGTTTTTCATTAAGAGATCCAAAAATAATATCATCAACATAAATTTGAACTGGTAGAAAATTGCGCTCTCTTTTTATAAACAAGGTAGTATCTACCTTTCCATATAAGGCTTTTTTCAGTCTAAAGAGTAAGTCTGGCTTTCTTGGATCTTCAAAACCAGGTGGTTGTTCCACATAAACTTCCTCTTAGATGAAACCATTTAGGAATGCCCTTTTTACATCCATCTGGAATAACCTGAAATTTTCATGGCAAGTAAAGGCAAGGTCTAACCTCGCTATTGGTGCATAGGTCTCATCATAGTTTATCCCTTCTTCTTGCGCATATCCTTTGGCCACGAATCTTGTTTTGTTCCTGACCACTTTACCTTTCTCGTTCATTTTGTTCTTAAAAACCCATTTAGTCCCGATAATATACTTACCTTTAGGTCTAGGAATTAACTCCCAAACACCGTTGATGCTGAACTATCTGAGCTCTTATTGCATAGCTTCAATCCAGCTTACATTAGCTAAGGCTTCTTGTACACTTTTGGATTTGGTGCAACTTCCTTCATCAATGTTGCCAAGGATGAGGTCTTTGGGATGACTTGACTTATGCTTCCAGTTGCGGTTGGTTTGAGAGTCTGCTGATCCTTTGCTACGGTTGAATCTTCCAGTTCTACCTGATGTTGATCCTTAGAAGTCTAAATCACTTTGGGGGAATTAAACTTGGTAAAGTTTAGAGCAGGTTTAGATTCTTCAAGTTGAGTCTGATCAAGTTGATTCTGCATAGTTTCTTGAAACTTGACATTCATAGATTCTTCCACAGATTGAGTTTTCTTGTTGAAAACTCAATATGCTTTGCATGAGGTTGAGTAGCGAAAGAAACTTCCTTCGTCTGATCTTTCTTCAAACTTCTCAGTTCGATCATTTGCATTTTTCAAAACATAACACTTACAGCCAAACATATGAAAGTAAGAAACATTTAGTTTCTTCCCTTTAAACACTTCATAAGGAGTTTTCTCTATAATAGGTCTTAAGAACATTCTGTTGATGATGTAACAAGCTGTAGAAACCACTTTAGCCCAAAATTCAGAGGAAATTTTGCGCTCAATTAAGAAAGGGGTTGCCATCTCTTGTAATGATCTATTCTTTCTTTCCACGACCCCATTTTGTTTTTTGTTTTTTTGGTAAGTAACCCTGTTTTGTTCTGAAGTATATGAAGAAGAGAAAGGATGCTAAAAACCATATTCGACACAAAATTTCTCAAAGTCTTAATTTTCAAACTCACCTCCATGGTTTGAACATATACTTGAAAAGTGAGTGAACACTTCAGACTTATTTGCTGGAAAGTAAACCCAAGTAAAGCAAGAGTTCATCCATGATTACAAGACAATATCTCTTTCCACTAATGCCTTGAGTTCTAGTTGGTGCAAAGATGTTTAAAAGAACTTCTAACTTGTTTTCCCGAAACACAAGAAGTACATAATTCAGACTTTTGATAAGTCATGTTGGGAAGACCATGAACAAGTTTCTTGGATGAAATCTTGGCAATCTACTTCATATTGGCATAAAGGATTGAGAGAAATCTTTACTTGTTCCCAAACAAATGCCTTCATGGAAATTAATTTTCAATCCAATATCGCAAAGCTGACTTATGCTAAGTAGATTGTAATTCAATCATTCCACTAAGGTGACATTGTTGATAGTCAGGTTTCCAATCTTCACAGTTCCACATCCAAGAATTCTTCTTTTGCTGTTTCCACCAAAGGAGACTTTTCCACCATTTATTTGAACAAGCTTTATAAAGCAACTCGAATCTCCTGTAATGTGTCTCGAACGGCCACAATTCAAATACCATTTAATCTTCTTCTTGACATTGACCTGTGATCAAAAGAAGAACTCAAGCTTTCTTTGATACCCATATTTTCTTGAGTCCAGGAGGGTTAGTATTGAAAACAGTCTTTGCACAATCTTTCCTAACAGGTCTCCAAACTTTGGGACATTCTTTTTTGAAATGTTTTGGACTGTTATACTTTGAACATTTGAGAGCACTTCGACCAAAACGTTTTACAAAAACTCTTCAAAAATGATTTTTGTAAAATGCCTTTCTAGGTCTTTATTTGATTCTTTCTTTAACTTTGGGAAAATCAATTAAAGGAATAGTTTTCAGAGTCATACACCTAAACCAGATTTGTTGAAATAAGGTCTTTGTACAAAAAGAATTTTTTCTAACTTCTCAAATCCTTTTGAAAATCTTTTTGTGACACTCTAAATATCATTTTTCAAAAAGTATTTTCCTTTGAAAAAAAATCTGAATTTTCTTTTAAATTAATAAAACTTTCATTTAGATTTTCAAACTTTTCTTTCCAAGAAATTTCTAGCTGCTTTAGTTTAGAATTCTCCCTCTTAAGCTCGGAGATCCTTTCAAGAGATGTTTTGAGACTGAGACAGAGTTTATCTATATAGTTCGAGACTTAAAAATGAATTTTTAAATTGCTAATCTCAACTTCTTTGTCTAAGTTTGAATCTGAATTTGGTTCAAAGTCTGAGTTTGACTCTAAATTTGCCATTATAGCTCGGAGATCCTTTCATCACTTTTTTGCATTCAGTATCACTCCATGTTTCTGCTTTGAGAGCTTTCTTATACTTCTTAGTTCTTTCTTTCTTTTTCTTCAACAAAGGGCAATGAGGTCTAATATGCCAATTTTTCTTGCATTTCAAGCATATTACATCGTTGCCGATCTCGTTGTCCTCGATTGATCTCTTCTAGAAATTTTGCATGCTCTGCTTTTTCCAATTGAATCTTCTTCCCTTTCTATTCAACTTCCTGAACTTCTTCATCATAAGCGCTAGCTTCTCATCGTCCATCTCATCTTCTGAGTCTGTATCATCATTAGAATCATCATTAGATTTTAAATTAATTGACTTCTTACATTTAGGATCGTCTTCCTCATTAATCTGCTTCACTTCATATGATTGAAGTGTGCCAACAAGTTCATCTACTAAAAGAGGCATGATCCTAGGTTTCTCTAATCGATGTCTTCACATGATTCTATTCTTTGGACAGTCCCACGTAGTAATTTATTGGCCTTCATCGGTGTTCAAATTGGTTATCATTGATATGCTAATCCATTCACAATTTCAGTGAAACAACTAAACATATCAGTGATGCATTCTCTAGGCTTCATCTTGAACGCTTCATACTGTCTGAGTAAAATGTTAATTTGTGTTTCTTTTACTCAATCAATTCCTTTATAGGTAACGTGCAATATGTGTCAAACCTCTTTGGCTGTTTCATAGGAAGAAATTCGGTTTTACTCAGTAGGTGATAAGGCACAATATAGAGAGTAGATAGCTTTAGCATCAAGAGCTTGTCTCTTGGTTAATTCTTCTTGTGTCATTCCGGCAGCATCTACAGCTTCCTTTCTGAGGTTGTTGTAGCTTTGGGATTGATCCATTTTTCTACCACATCCCATTCCAAGGGATTTTTAGATCTCATAAATGTCTTCATCTTGTTTTTCCGCACATTCTTTTCCTTCCCATTAAAGTAAGGAGGTCTGGTGTTGCTTTGGCTTTTAACCAAACCTCGAGCCAAATACTAGCCCTAGATCTTTATCTCAGAAGTAAAAACACTTCAATAAAATAAGCACACCTAAATGAGGGTGAATAGGTGAGATAAAAATTTTCACAAGATTTGGTAGAAGTGATTTACTTAAAAAATATAACAAACTCAGAGCAAATTCAGCATTTAATAATTTCAAATAAAATCAAGAAGTTAAAATTTAAACAGTTAAATAGAGCTCTGAGTAAATGACTTGAGGGAGGAGAATTAAGAATAGAAGGTTTATAGTGGTTCGGCTTAGATCAAGCCTGTGTCCACTCTCCACGCTGACAGCCTATTGGCTGAATTCCACTAAGAATTCAAAAGAGATTTAACAACTTGATGATCTCAACTTCATAGTGAAAAGTCTCTACTAGTCTCTCACAACGTCTCACTATGAATTTCTATCTTTTGTAAAGAACTTTGAGCTCAGTGAATGAAATAGCAAGAAGAACCTAGGAAGCTTTAGACTTTTAAACTTTTCTTTCATGTACTCTATCAAACAACTAGAGAGTCTGCCTTAACGACCGTTGGCACTTTCCAAAGGAATTCTTCCTATCTATCCATTGGACAGAATCAGTCAAGGACATCTCGAGTCATTCCCATCAATTCCGTTCGCCCAAACAATCAAGATCTTGGTTTCCATAAATAGAACCTTCCAAGTTTGCATGCTTTCCAAAAGATTTGATTATCGAAATTGTTTCCAATAAATATAGTCAATCATATATGTGCTATATCCAGCCATAAGGACATTAGTAAGCCATACGAAACGAATCCTTGAATAAGTAAAGATAATCTCACATCTGGATAAGTCTTCATTCTTCAGTCTGGAAA